>JAVMKO010000005.1:105018099-106218099 GCA_032164245.1 Sternotherus odoratus
GGGTCCCAACCTGCGGGGCCAGCCCCCGGCTCCCTGCCGCTTTGTGGGGTTCTCGCGCCCGCGATTCCCCGGCTGCGCGAACCGAGCGCTGGGGCCTGTGCCCGGGGCGCACTCGGCTGTGTGTTGGGTCAGATTAAAGAAACACAAACCCACAGTTCCCTGGAACATCCCCTTAACTCTCCCCTTCCCCCGCCCGATCAAACTCCTTCCTGCTTCGACTCTGTAGGTTCTGGGGAGCTCGGTTCGACTCAGAAGTTGGGATCCGGGCGCCTCCCAATTTTGGGGCGGTTGGTTCTGGCCAGGCTCTGCCAGGGGCATTTAGAGGAAAACCGGCTCTTTTGTGGACGGCTGCGGCTGGATTACGGCTCCCTAATCCACGCCCGGCCCAGGCCGGTTGCCGGGCGATGCTGATTATGCCGGGACAGGAGGACCCTGACATCAGAGGGGAACGAGGCAGCAGGAGCCGGGCCAGGAACCAAGATCCGGCTTCCGTCCAAACGCCCGTGGCGGCAGGGGAGGCCGAGGGGCTGGTTTAAAGAGCTGCTCCGTGCCCGGGGGCGGGGCTGGGCGAGGAGGAGTCGGGTCCTAGCCCCTCCCCTGAGAACGGGTGGGAGGCTGGGGGCTGGGGGGTGGGCACGTCTCCCGGGCCCCTGGGTGCTTGCAGCCTTCCTTGTGGCTCACGCTGGGGGCGCGGAACCAGTAGGGGAATTTGGGGGCGCAGAGCAGAGCTCTGCTGGGGTGTCCCTGGCTCTGGGGTCACCGGGCGGGTCTGGACTCGCTCCTAGGGCAGAGCGGGGCTCAGAGGCCCCCACGTGTGACGCCCCAGCGGCTCTGGCTCCGATTCCCAGGAGAGCCCCGTTCTGGGGCGAAGGGGGGTGACTGCGGGGCCGGCAGGCCATGGGGGCGGGGAGCAGCCGGGCGCTGAAAGCAGCAGCTGAGCTCTGCCCAGGGCCCCCCTTGCCCGCAGCTGGCTCGTGGTGGCGCTGCCATGTGCATCCGTCAGGCCAAGTGAGTCCAGGCTGGGATGCAGCGGCTTCGTCATCGCCCCATAGACCAGCCAGGCCAAGATTGGTCCTATGTGCCCCCCCCCCAGCCCATCCCCCCTGGGTCCAGAACTAGATGTCCAAGCAAAGCCCCCCCCTTTACCTGGGGGACCCCCCCACCGTAGAGTCTCCCGCCTTCCCCCTTTCTCAGTGTTGCCCCTCACTCCCGACCCGCAGCCCCTGCCAGCCCAGTGACGGGGGAGGTGCCGTCGGCAGGCCGTTTCCTTGGCAGTTGGGAAGTGGGGGGCAGGCGATATGGGGGGGGGCAATGCTCGCGGTGGGCGGCGGTGTCCCCCCAGGTGGGGGGATGGGGTGGTGTCCCTGGCAGGTGGGCGAATGGGGGATGGGGAGCGATGCCCCTGCAGGGGAGTAGCGGGTGAGGGGGGGTGACAGTGCCCCTGCAGTGGGGGGGTGGAGCGGTGCCCCCGGGGGTGGGCAGTGGGGGGGGGGGTGGGGAGCGGTGCCCCCGGGGGTGGGCAGTGGGGGGGGGAGCGGTGCCCCCGGGGGTGGGCAGTGGGGGGGTGGAGCGGTGCCCCCGGGGGCGGGCAGTGGGGGGGGAGCGGTGCCCCCGGGGGTGGGCAGTGGGGGGGGGGAGGTGGGGAGCGGTGCCCTCATGGACGGGCAGTGGGTGAGGGGGGCAGGGGTGCCCACGGTCTCAGTGCCAGTTTCCCTCTCTCCCTGCAGGCTGCCAGCGTGGCCCCCCCGGTCTGAGCCCCGCGCACCATGGCCATAGTGCAGACCTGGCCTGTCTCCATCGAGCCCGCTTGTGAGGCGGCCCCCCGGGTCCGCGCCGGCGCCCGCTCTCCCGCCTCTGCCCGCGGCGCCATGGGGAGCGTCAGCAGCCTCATCTCCGGCCGCCCCTGCCACGAGAGGCCGTGCAAGGCCGCGCCCGGCCCCTTCCGCCAGCAGGACGGGCTGCCCCCCCCCCAGCCCTGCTCTGGCCCGGGGGCCGGGGCCTATGCCAGCGACGTGTCCCCCGGCAGCCCCTGCAGCGACGCCGAGGAGCCGCGGGACGAGCGGGCCCGGAGCGGCACTATCCCGGGGCCGCCCCCGAGGCTGGTCCCCGTCTCCGGGCAGCTGGAGAAGGTGAAGATTGGGGGGGGGGGCACATGTGGACTCCATTCCCCCTCCCCCGCCGGGCCAGGCCTGTGGGGCATCCGGCCTCCGGCTCCAGTCAGTCGCCCCCTTCCCCGGCGAATCACCGGACGTGTTCAGTCGTCTGGGGTGGGGCGGGGGGGAGGTTCTAGTTACTTCCTGACCCCCCCAGCCATGACGCCCCACGGTGCTTTCCCCTCCTTCCTTGCTATTCGTGCCATCGTTAGTGGTGCCCTGGTGGGCAGTAGCCCCCCCCCTTCCTGATAGACAGGTGACCCCCACTGTCCCGCCTGGAGGGGTGGGGGTCCCGTGCAGGGTGTGGAGCGGGGTGCCAGGGAGCCAGGGTGGTTGGCAAAGGCCCTGGCCTGGCCTGGCGGCATTTACTGCAGCTCTTACCTTCCTGCAGCAAGGAAAAAATCTCCTGTTCACTATCTGTATTTGAACAAAGCAAGGCAGGGGGTGGGGCCAGGACTCCTGGGTTCTATCCTGGCTCTGGGCAGTGGGGTCCAGTGGCTGGAGCGGAGGGGGTGGGGCCAGGACTCCTGGGTTCTATCCCTGGCTCTGGGCAGTGGGGTCCAGTGGCTGGAGCGGAGGGGGTGGGGGCCAGGACTCCTGGGTTCTATCCCTGGCTCTGGGCAGTGGGGTCTAGTGGCTGGAGCGGAGGGGGTGGGGGCCAGGACTCCTGGGTTCTTTCCCTGGCTCTGGGCAGTGGGGTCCAGTGGCTGGAGCGGAGGGGGTGGGGCCAGGACTCCTGGGTTCTATCCCTGGCTCTGGGCAGTGGGGTCCAGTGGCTGGAGCGGAGGGGGTGGGGGCCAGGACTCCTGGGTTCTATCCCTGGCTCTGGGCAGTGGGGTCTAGTGGCTGGAGCGGAGGGGGTGGGGCCAGGACTCCTGGGTTCTATCCCTGGCTCTGGGCAGTGGGGTCTAGTGGCTGGAGCGGAGGGGGTGGGGCCAGGACTCCTGGGTTCTATCCCTGGCTCTGGGCAGTGGGGTCTAGTGGCTGGAGCGGAGGGGGTGGGGCCAGGACTCCTGGGTTCTATCCCTGGCTCTGGGCAGTGGGGTCCAGTGGCTGGAGCGGAGGGGGTGGGGCCAGGACTCCTGGGTTCTATCCCTGGCTCTGGGCAGTGGGGTCCAGTGGCTGGAGCGGAGGGGGTGGGGCCAGGACTCCTGGGTTCTATCCCTGGCTCTGGGAGGGAGGGTAGCCTAGTAGTCCAGACTTGTGGGTCCTGCTGATTGGCTGGGTGATCTTGTGGGTCCTGCTGATTGGCTGGGTGATCTTGTGGGTCCTGCTGATTGGCTGGGTGATCTTGCTCAAATCACTTGTCCGCTCCGTGACTCCATTTCCTGGCTGAGGAGGGGGGGGGGGGATCCCGGCCCAGACCCCAGCCCAGACCCCAGCCCACGCTGTCATGCAGCGCATTAGGAGGGTGGCATCACTGGCATTTGACGGGGGGAAACTGAGGCACGGAGCGAGGCAGGGACTTGCCCGGGGTCCCCCACCCAGCGGGCTGGGGGCCGAATCAGGACTAGAACCCAGGCGTCCTGAGTCCAGGTCCACTAGGCCACGCTGCCTCCCCACCGGCTCTGCTCTGCCTTTCAGAACGTGGAGAAGACGCTGATCCGCCCCATGGCTTTCAAGCCGGTGGTGCCCAAGGGCCGGAACAACTCGCTGCCGGGCTACGTGGTGCCGCGGCCCGGGGCGTCGGCGGTCGCCGAGAGCCAGGCCAGCCTCGCCCACCTCTTGGGCGGCGCCGAGAAGCACCATTCCCTGAGCTGCCGGCACAGCACCCACTCGGGCACCCTGTCGGACTCGGGGCGCAACTCCCTCTCCAGCCTGCCCACCTACAGCACGGGCTGCAGCCAGGCGCCGGAGCCGGGCAGCGTCTCCGGGGGGCACCTGAGCCTGGACAGTCACGGCGGGTACCCGGAGCGGGGCTCCCGGGGCCTGGCCGGCCCCTCCACCTCGGACAGCGGGCACTCCTCCTCCAGCAAGAGCACCGGGTCCCTCAGCGGGCGGGGGCCCCCCTCCTCCGACAGCGGCTCCTGCGCCCGCTCGCCCGTCGAGGGCGACGAGACGCTGCTCGTCCGCGAGCTGGAGGAGAAGCTGCGGGAGCGGGAGGCGGAGCTGCAGCACCTGCGCCGGAGCCTGGACGAGAACGAGGAGGCCATCTGCCAGGTACCCGGCTCGGTGGGTGTGTCCGGGGGGGGGGGGATCTGCCAGGTACCCGGCTCGGTGGGTGTGTCTGTGGGGGGGGGGGGGAGATCTGCCAGGTACCCGGCTCGGTGGGTGTGTCGGGGGGGGGGGGGGAGATCTGCCAGGTACCCGGCTCGGTGGGTGTGTCGGGGGGGGGGGGGGATCTGCCAGGTACCCGGCTCGGTGGGTGTGTCCGGGGGGGGGGGGGAGATCTGCCAGGTACCCGGCTCGGTGGGTGTGTCCGGGGGGGGGGGGGATTTGCCAGGTACCCGGCTCGGTGGGTGTGTCCGGGGGGGGGGATTTGCCAGGTACCCGGCTCGGTGGGTGTTTCGGGGGGGGGGGGGATCTGCCAGGTACCCTGCTCGGTGGGTGTGTCGGGGGGGGGGATCTGCCAGGTACCCGGCTCGGTGGGTGTGTCTGTGGGGGGGGGGGAATCTGCCAGGTACCCGGCTCGGTGGGTGTGTCGGGGGGGGGGATCTGCCAGGTACCCGGCTCGGTGGGTGTGTCCGTGGGGGGGGAGATCTGCCAGGTACCCGGCTCAGTGGGTGTGTCCGTGGGGGGGGGGAGATCTGCCAGGTACCCGGCTCGGTGGGTGTATCCGGGGGGGGGGGGATCTGCCAGGTACCCGGCTCGGTGGGTGTGTCCGTGGGGGGGGGGGGGATCTGCCAGGTACCCGGCTCGGTGGGTGTGTCTGTGGGGTGGGGGGGGGGATCTGCCAGGTACCCGGCTCGGTGGGTGTGTCTGTGTGTGTGTGTGGGGGATCTGCCAGGTACCCGGCTCGGTGGGTGTGTCTGTGCAGGTACCCGGCTCGGTGGGTGTGTCTGTGCAGGTACCCGGCTCGGTGGGTGTGTCCGTGGGGGGGGGGGGGATCTGCCAGGTACCCGGCTCGGTGGGTGTGTCCGGGGGGGGGATCTGCCAGGTACCCGGCTCGGTGGGTGTGTCCGGGGGGGGGGGATCTGCCAGGTACCCGGCTCGGTGGGTGTGTCCGTGGGGGGGGGGGATCTGCCAGGTACCCGGCTCGGTGGGTGTGTTGGGGGGGGGGGTCTGCCAGGTACCCGGCTCGGTGGGTGTGTCGGGGGGGGGGGGATCTGCCAGGTACCCGGCTCGGTGGGTGTGTTGGGGGGGGGGGGGATCTGCCAGGTACCCGGCTCGGTGGGTGTGTTGGGGGGGGGGGGATCTGCCAGGTACCCGGCTCGGTGGGCCGGTAGGAGAGCCTAGCCACCCCGAGTCCTGCCACCGCAGGCAGCCGGAGGCGCTGGGTGTGTCCGCAGGGCACTGGGCGGCGGGGGGGGGGGGCAGTTGGGCTCTGGCAGTGTGCATTGGGGGGCCGGGGGGGACAGTTGGGAAGGATGGACGAGCCGGCTGGGGGAGCAGAGAGGGGATGTGGTGGGGGAGCAGAGGTGGGGATGGGCTGCATGAGGGGTGGGGGAGAGGTGCCCAATAATGGGGCGGGGGGGGTTGGCTTCCCGGCCACACTGGGGTGCAGGTGGGCAGGGCACCGCAGGCCTGGCCTGAGAGTACCAGCGCTGAGTGTGGGCGCCCCATGGGGGCAGGGCTCCCCTTGTTTGTCTGGGGGGGCCCATGTTCTCAGTATGAACCAGGCAGCCCGTGAAGACTACAACACCCAGCATGCCGTGTGCAGCCTCCTGCGGAGTAGCCTTGGCACTGCAATGCATGCTGGGAGCTGTAGTCTTAGTGAGCCACAGCTCCACGTGTTCAGGCCCTGGAGAGGCAATGCATGCTGGGAGCTGTAGTCTTGGTGGGCCAAGTCTCTGCACGTGCCCAGGCCCTGGAGAGGCAATGCATGCTGGGAGCTGTAGTATTAGCCTCACCACCACCCCAGGCCTGGGAGAGGCAATGTACTCTGGGAACTGTAGTCTGTGAACTGCCTCCCCGCAGGTGCCCAGGGCCAGGCGAGGGGCCGGTGCGGGGCCCCAGTGTTAGCGGAGGGCGGCCGCGCTCGGGGGCAGCCCGGGGGCCGCGCTGGGTCTGCAGGGCCGAGTTGGGGGGCCGGGCGGGGCCCCCCAGTGACGCGCTCGCCCCCCCAGGTGTACGAGGAGAAGCAGAGGCGCAGTGAGCAGGAGCTGGAGGAGCTGCGGCTGGGCTGCGCGTCCCAGGTGAAGCAGGCGGCGCAGAAGGCCCAGCGCACGCAGCAGGTGCTGCAGCTGCAGATCTTCCAGCTGCAGCAGGAGAAGAAGCAGCTGCAGGAGGACTTTGCGCAGCTCCTGCAGGAGCGCGAGCTGCTGGAGAAGAGGTGCGCCGCCCTCGAGCAGGAGCAGAGCGAGCTGGGGCCGCGGCTGGAGGAGACCAAGTGGGAGGTGAGCCGGGCCCCGGGGGGACGGGGCCCCTGGGAACCCCGACGGTGACTCAACTCGGCAGCTCAGTTCAGTTCCACCAAGAGCCGCTCAAGGGGGGACTCGGGGAGCAAGCGCTCACCAGTGGGCCCTTCGGCCTCGCGGGGCCGGGGGTCTGCTGGCCGGGACGCTGCCACGGGGAGGGGAGTTCACCCTCGGAGCCGTTCCCCGGAGCGGGGCTGGGTTTTGAACGATTGCCCCTTTGGGAGATCTGCCCTACAGAGACTTGGGGGCTGTTCTCTGCCCCCCCAGGAGATGGGGGACCCTCCAGGCAGGGGAGAGACCATAAAGGGTTTTGCTCTGGAACCTCCCAACAGCCAGGAGAACCCCTGGCCTGGGCCTTGCCATGGGGGGGGGGTGTCTCTAGGCTCCCAAACGCCCCCTTCTCGCCCCGTGCTCCCCCCCTCCGGCCGGGACCCTCCGAGGGGTGTGCCTGGAGGGGGAGGGGGGCTGGTCCGGTGGGGCTGACGCATCGTCTGTCTCACCCATCTAGGAGGGCTGTCGCGGGGGATGGGGGAGGACTCTTGTTCGACTGGGGGGGGTTGTTTGGTTCTGCAGGCTGCCCTGTTGGGTGCATGGGGGGGAAGGGGGATAATTTAGGCCAATGGGTCATTGGCAAATATGTCGCTTAGGGGCAGGATCCTGGTTCTAGGGGCCACCCCATGGGGGGAGGGGCAGGGCCTGGCTCGGGCAGCCCCCCTGGTGGGTGGGAGGTTCTGGAGGGGGACCCCCAGTCTAACTCCTCCCCGCCCCCCAGGTGTGCCAGAAGTCGGGCGAGATCTCCCTGCTGAAGCAGCAGCTGAAGGAGTCGCAGGCGGAGCTGGCGCAGCGGGGCACGGAGATGCTGCTGCTGCGGGCCCAGCTGCGGGAGGCGCGGGCAGAGCGGCAGGCGGGCGAGGAGGCGGCGCGGGGGCTGCAGGAGGCGGCGCGCGCCCGGGCGCTGGAGCTGGAGGTGTGCGAGAACGAGCTGCAGCGCCGCAAGAGCGAGGCCGAGCTGCTGCGGGAGAAGCTGGCCCGGCTGGAGCAGGAGGCGGCGGGGCTGCGGGGGGCGCGGCGCCCGCCCCGGTGCCCAGAGCCGCCCGAGCCCAGCCTGTTGTGGGCCAGCGACGAGGCCAAGGCCCAGCGGCAGGCGGCCGAGACCCTGCAGGGCCTGCGGGCCGAGCTGCTCCGGGAGCGCCGGCGGGGGCAGGAGCAGCGGGCCGCCTTCGAGGCCGAGCGGCTCACCTGGCAGGGCGAGAAGGGCCAGGTGATCGGCTACCAGAAGCAGCTGCAGCACAACTACGTCCAGATGTACCGGCGCAACCGGGAGCTGGAGCATCACCTGCAGCGGCTCAGCCTGGAGCTGCAGGGCCCCCGGCTGGAGGAGCGCGGGCTGCCCGGGGCCGAGATCTGCTTCGAGGAGATCACCGCCACCGAGATCTGAGCCCCCCGGGGCCCGGCGCCGAGATCTGCTTCGAGGAGATCACCGCCACCGAGATCTGAGCCCCCCGGGGCCCGGCGCCGAGATCTGCTTCGAGGAGATCACCGCCACCGAGATCTGAGCCGCCCGGGGGCTCGCCGGGGCCCGGGGCCGAGATCTGCTTCGAGGAGATCACCGCCACCGAGATCTGAGCCCCCCGGGGGCTCGCCGGGGCCCGGCGCCGAGATCTGCTTCGAGGAGATCACCGCCACCGAGATCTGAGCCCCCCGGGGGCTCGCCGGGGCCCGGCGCCGAGATCTGCTTCGAGGAGATCACCGCCACCGAGATCTGAGCCGCCCGGGGGCTCGCCGGGGCCCGGCGCCGAGATCTGCTTCGAGGAGATCACCGCCACCGAGATCTGAGCCCCCCGGGGGCTCACCGGGGGCCAGCCGGGGGGGCTGTGCCGGTGGCCAGCGCCTGAGATGGGGAAGAGCCGATGAGCAGCTGATGCCCTTGGCGCTCGGGGAGGGATTCGCGGCGCCTGCTCGGCGCCGGGATCCACCCTCTGCCGTACGGGCCCCGAGGGGCCGTCCCTCCGCGCCCCAGAGCTTCCGGCGAGCCCTGAGGAGGTGGCCGGGCGGCTCCAAACCCCGAGCCGAGGCCCCTTGTGCTGCCCTCCCCCCGCTGGCCCGTGTGGGGCTGGGAATGGGGCCAGGCCGTGGGAGGGAGCCGCTCTGTGAGCTCCAGCCTGGGCTCCAGCAGCAGCACCCCCCCCCCTCCCCCACAGGCTGGGGATTTGCCCCGGGTGCCAGGTCCAGCCCAGGGCTTGGGATCTTCGAGCTCCTCTTGGAAATCAGCTTCCTCCTCCGTTTGGGGGCCTGCGTCGGCGGCAGGGCACAGGGCGAAAACCGAGCGGGGGACTCGCCAGGCACGATCTGCCCTGTTCCCCCAGCTCTGCCCGCTGGGTGCAGTGCCCATGCCTGGCATCCGAGGCCCGTGCGTCCCGCCCTCTGATCAAAGGGGTCCTGCCCGGGCTGGCTGCCCCTCTGCGTTCCAAGCACCCGGCTTTGCAGGGTTTCCTTTCTGTGCCATTCAAGTGTATTCTATTTTTGTAGGACCTACAGAAAGGTGTCTGGGCTCCCCGGGTGCCGTAGCCATTCAATTCTGCTCCCTGTCCCTCGGCAGGGAGGTCTCCCCTCCCCCCCCCCCTTTGCCTCGTGTTCCCCTGGGCTGAGCTGTGCCCCCCCCCCCCCCCCGCATTGCCAGTGCCCTGTTTTACTAGCCAGCCCCCGCTCAGGGTGGGACCCGCTGGCCCTGGCTGTTCTCTGCCCCCATCCGGGGCGGGCCTGGCCCCAGCCAGGCTCTGCCTTTTGCTTCTGCCCCAGTGTCTGCCTGGGGTGCTACTCACTGCCCCACCCCCGCCCTCCTGTGCCAAGGCCAGGGCAGCTGTGCTGGGGGGGGGGGGGAGCAGGGCAGTGCAGTGCCCGGCGGGCAGGGGCTGAGTTATCGCAAAGGGCCAGGGATCAGCCCCCCCTCCCCCCCCCCCCCCGGCGTGTCCCAGGCTGTCCTGGGAATGGCCCCCGGGCACTGCAGAGCCAGGCCCTGGGCACCAGCTCCCTCCGGGCAGGGGGATGCTCCAGCCCTTCCTGGGGGAGTTTCATGTGGAGGGGGCCACGCAGTGGTCAGAGGCACCCCTCCCCCACCCACGTGTGGGGGAGGGTCCTCTGTGTGGGGGAAGGGAGGGTGAGTGGGGCAGTGTGGGGCCAGACTCCCTCCTCACTGAGCCCCTTTCCTTAGGTGGGGCTGGGCCCCCCTCCTGCCTGGCTCTGACCCGGGCCTGCCCATCCCCCCCCCAGGGGATCCGCTGTCCCACGGGCACCGTCCAGCTGCTGCCAAAGCCCCTGAAGAGGGGGGCGTGTGCCTGGCGGGGGGGGGGGGGGGCTACGCACAACACAGGATTCATCAAATTGTTTCAAACCAGCCCCCTCCCCGCCGGCCCCGTGGTGCCCGGCTGCCCTGGCACGAAGGCAGGGTTGGCACTAGACCAAAGGACCATCTGCACCGTGTCCATCTGTTTGTTTCCCATCCGTTCCCCCCCCCCGGGCAGCGCCAGCCCGTGAGGGGGGGGGGGGGTGTTGACTTTATTTCTGACCTTGTCCGGTTCTCAGGCTGTGTAAATTTCTTGTACAAACCCAGAGGAAAGTGCTAATAAACCCCCCTCTGTTTTTGAGCCGTGTGTCCGGAGGGTGGGGGCGGCGGATGGGGGGGCTGTGTGAGCTGCCCCCACGGGCCATTGCCCAGCTAACCCTCGCCCTGTAAGGTACCAACCTCCAGTGGGAGCTGGCTGGCTGTATGCAAGCAGAGCTCCCCTTCCCTCGCCCCCAGCCGGCAGCAGTAGTAGGGCTTTTAGCCTCTCCCGGGGGCCTCCGGCTCAGACACGGATTGGGGGGCTGGGCCCTGCAGCACATGGGGGCCTTGGGCACTGCCCCCCCCCCCGGCTGCTGGAGGAAGGACAGTCCCAGCGTCCTCGCTGGTGCCACATGGTCCCCCTAGGGCCTGGCCCTGCCCCCTCACGAGCCCAGCAGAGGTGGCCAGTAAAACGCTGGGACCTGTCCCCTGCAGGAGGTGACGCACTGGGGCACCCGGCTCCGCTGGGGTGGGCAAGGGGCAGGCCGGGTTTGCAGCCCCCTGGCATGGCAACCCCCTGCTGCTCCCCCCGCCCCCGGGGCTCTTTAAGGCCAGGACCAGCGGGGGGGTCCGCTTGGTGCTCTGACACCGCACTGAGCGGGGAGCCTCGTCCCCCTCTCCCGCCAGGCAGCAGGTGGGCTCGTGCCCGTAGCCGTGGGCTCCGCCGTTAACCCCTCGAAGCTGGGCCCGGAAGACGTGCGGCCGGTTGTCCGCTCTGCCCGTCGCGGTCACGCCTTGGGCATCTTCACCACCAGCTCCAGGGGCGCCTGCCGCTCGCTCCGGTAGGCCTGGCGGATGAGGTCCACGGCCCGCTGGTGGGTGACGTTCTGCAGGCTCGTCCCGTCCACCGACACCAGCTCGGCCCCGGCCTGGCAACGCCAGAGAGACAGTCGCCAGCCACTGACATGCAGCCACCTCTGGGCTGGGACCCAGCCGCTGGGGCAACAGCAGATCGCAACCCTGCACAGGGATGGGGGCCAGGCGGTGCCAAGGGGGGGGTAACTACCCTGCCCCTGGGGGTTTATTTGCCGGGGGGGGTTAAGGGCAGAGCTGCTCACGGCGGGGAGGATGCAGGGCACTGAGGGGAGGGACGGGGGGCCCCCAACACTGCAGGCTGAGGGGTGACCACCCTGCTGTGCCTGGCTCTGCTCCGCAGGGCGCTGGGTGGGGCCTTGCGGGGGGGGGGGGGTGTCACTCAAAGCCAGGATACCTGGCTTCCTGGGGGCAGGGGCCAGGCTCCCAACCCTCTTCCTCTAACCAATACCCCCCTCCCCAGTTCCCCCCACTCGGGGGTTGCTGGCCCTCCGGGGCCCATGGGGCGCCTGGGCATTCCCCTTGGGGCTGGGCTAGCCCTGCAGGACCAGTGGAGCTAGACCCCGGCTCCTTCCCCGCTGGCCCCACGGGAAGCCCCATCCCTCCCCCACATCTGGGCTCCAGGATACCCGGAGGAGGGTGCTGGCCAGAGCTGGGCACAGGAGTGGAAGGGCGGGGGCATGGGACAGCTGCAGTCTAAGTGTCTCCCACAGCCTCCCTGAGTGTCACTTCATCGGGCCATGCCTCAGTTTCCCCACCGATAGCCGGGGGGACAGTGACCCTGCGCAGCAGGGAGAAGGGCCGTTAATGCTTTAAAATCCAGGGCTCCATCCCTTTCCTCCCAGGCTGCTTCCATGGGCTGGACACTCAGCTCAGTTCAAAACACACCCTGCAGCCTTGCCAAGAACCCTCCCAAATGTGACCCGAAGGGAGGGTGACACAGGGGCGCCTGCCTGTGGCTGTAGCCAGCCTGACCCAATGGCTCTGGGTGGCCTAGACCGCCCCTGCTCAGTCCAACTGACGGTTAACTCTGAACCCTACTGATGGCAAAGGGCAACTGTTTTGCCTCTCTCGCCCCTGAGCAAAGCACCCAAAGGAGAGTAATGCTCCCACTGTGGAGAACTGTAACACCCCTCCCCCTGCGCTTTGCCATCTCGCGAGGAGGTGTGGGGGGGGCACAGGCGGAGCCCGGGAAAGGTCCGTGCACCTGTGAAAAGTGCTGGTGTCTGAGTCTAGCGCAGGAGAGCAGCTGGGACTCCGTCATGGGGCTTGTGTGTCCCGCTCAGCCCCAGGGTTGTGTGGCCCTCCCCGGGCGCCCCCCGGCTCCCGTCTCTGCCCAGATCACATAACTGGTTCGTCCCCCCCGGCCCTCCTCCTACCTTCAGCACCCCGCTCAGGAACGCCGCCCCGCCGGGAAAGATCTTCTCAATCCGCACCATGGGCTGCACCTTGCACTCCATCCCGCCCGAGATGCTGATCCCTGGAAGGCAGCGAGGCAGCGGTGGGGCAGCCCGCCCGGATCCCCCCCCCCCCGGCTGGCACCACGGACCTGGCACGCTTTACCCACCCCTGTCCCTCTAGCTGGGATGCGTGGGGTGGGGTGGAGGGGGAATCCCGACCCCAGGCTCCAATGCTCACACCCCCTTCCAGCCCCACCTGACCCCCCACTGCATCCACCCCGGCCCGTCTGCGCTGGGCCCCCCGCCTGGCACCTCTGGCACCCGAACTGGACAGAGACTCATCGGGGGGGGGGAGGGGCTGGGAGCTGTATTTCTGGGAGTACCCCCACCCCCAGCGGGTCAGGCTGCTGTCGGCCCTACACAAACCCAGGGAGCCAGGACCGGGCTGGGCCCAACTGTGACCCCTCCAGGGCTGGGGACAGGCTGTTTTCAGACTCCCCCGGGACACCCTGAGATTCGACCCCACGGCCCCAGCGCCCGGAGCTGTGAGCCCTGCCCTGGGGGGACCGCGCCCGTCTCCAGCCCACCTGGAGCCTTCCTGCCCCAGCCCGGCCTGGGATGATGGGTGGCGAGCGAGGCGGAGGATACAGGGAGCCTAGCGGTGAGGGGCTCAGGGGTAAACTGAGGGCACGGTGGGGTGCGGGGTTCCCAGCGCAGGCAGCACGGCGGGGTGCAGGGTTCTGAGTGGTGGGCATTTCAGGGGCATGGGTTTGGGGGGGCACTGTTGAGGGGTGCAGGATTCCCAGCAGTGGGGGGTTCAAGGGCACAGCGGAGTGCGGGGTTCCCAGCGCAGGAGGCTCGGGGGCACAGCAGTGGGGGTTTCGGGGGCACGGCGGTTGGGGTTTGAGGGGGCACTGTTGCAGGGTGCAGGGGTCCCAGCAGTGGGGGGTTCAGGGGCACGGAGGTCGGGATTTGGGGGGGCACTGTGGTGGGGTGCAGGGTTCCCAGCAGTGGGGGGTTCAGGGGTCCGGCGGGGTGTGGGGTTCCCAGCAGTGGGGGTTCAGGGGCACGGCAGTCGGGATTTGGGGGGGCACTGTGGCGGCGTGCGGGGTTCCCAGCAGTGGGAGGGTTCAGGGGTCCGGCGGGGTGTGGTGTTCTCAGCAGTGGGGGTTTCAGGGGTATGGCGGTCGGGATTGGGGGGGGGCACTGTGGCGGGGTGTGGGATTCCCAGCGCAGGAGGCTCAGGAGCACAGCTGTGGGGGGTTCAGGAGCACGACAGTCAGGATTTGGGGGGGCACTATGGTGGGGTGTGGGGTTCCCAGCATTGGGGGGGTTCAGGGGCCCGGCAGGGTGCAGTGTTCCCAGCAGTGGGGGTTTAGGGGCATGGTGGTCGGGATTTGGGGGGGGCACTGTGGCGGGGTGCGGGGTTCCCAGCGCAGGAAGCTTGGGGGCATAGCAGTGGGGGGTTCAGGGGCATGGCG
This sequence comes from Sternotherus odoratus, assembly GCA_032164245.1. NCBI lineage: Eukaryota > Metazoa > Chordata > Testudines > Kinosternidae > Sternotherus > Sternotherus odoratus. Next base: position 105,032,065 of record JAVMKO010000005.1, read on the forward strand.
GTCAGGATTTGGGGGGGCACTGTGGAGGGGTGCAGGGTTCCCAGTGCAGGAGGCTCGGCGGGCACAGCGGTGGAGGTTTCAGGGGCATGGCGGTTGGGATTTGGGGGGCACAGTGGTGGGGTGCGGGGTTCCCAGCGGTGGAGGTTTCAGGGCATGGCGGTCGGGATCTGGGGGGGCACTGTGGAGGGGTGCGGGGTTCCCAGCGCAGGAGGCTCGGGGGCATAGCAGTGGGGGGTTCAGGGGCATGGCGGTCGGGATTTGGGGGGGGCACTGTTGAGGGGTGCAGGATTCCCAGCAGTGGGGGGTTCAGAGGCACAGCGGGGTGCGGGGTTCCCAGCGCAGGAGGCTCGGGGGCACAGCGGTGGGGGTTTCAGGGGTACGGCGGTTGGGGTTTGAGGGGGCACTGTTGTAGGGTGCAGGGTTCCCAGCAGTGGGGGGTTCAGGGGCATGGCAGTCGGGATTTGGGGGGCACAGTGGCGGGGTGCGGGGTTCCCAGCAGTGGGGGTTCAGGGGCATGGCGGTCGGGATTTGGGGGGGCACTGTGGTGGGGTGCGGGGTTCCCAGCAGTGGGGGTTCAGGGGCATGGCAGTCGGGATTTGGGGGGCACAGTGGCGGGGTGCGGGGTTCCCAGCAGTGGGGGTTCAGGGGCATGGCGGTTGGGATTTGGGGGGCACAGTGGCGGGGTGCGGGGTTCCCAGCAGTGGGGGTTCAGGGGCATGGCGGTCGGGATTTGGGGGGGCACTGTGGTGGGGTGCGGGGTTCCCAGCAGTGGGGGTTCAGGGGCATGGCGGTCGGGATTTGGGGGGCACAGTGGCGGGGTTCCCAGCGCAGGAGGCTCGCGGGGTGCACAGTGCTGGGGTGCGGGGTTCCCAGCGCAGGGGGCTCACGGGGTGCACAGTGCTGGGGTGCGGGGTTCCCAGCGCAGGGGGCTCGCGGGGTGCACAGTGCTGGGGTGCGGGGTTCCCAGCGCAGGGGGCTCGCGCGGTGCACAGTGCTGGGGTGCGGGGTTCCCAGCGCAGGGGGCTCGGGGGGCATAGCAGTGGGGGGTTCAGGGGCATGGCGGTCGGGATTTGGGGGGCACAGTGGCGGGGTGCGGGGTTCCCAGCAGTGGGGGTCAGGGACACGGCAGTCGGGATTTGGGGGGCACAGTGGTGGGGTGCGGGGTTCCCAGCGCAGGAGGCTCGCGGGGTGCACAGTGCTGGGGTGCGGGGTTCCCAGCGCAGGAGGCTCGCGGGGTGCACAGTGCTGGGGTGCGGGGTTCCCAGCGCAGGAGGCTCGCGGGGTGCCACTCACCCAGGGACTGCCTGAGCTTGGAGAGGTGGACGGTCGTCAGCTCGTCCTCCTCCTTGGCCGGGCCGTTGTGGGCCGGCCCCTCTGCCCCCTCTGCCCCCTGTGCCCCTAGGCCGGGCGCCGAGACGCCCGTGAAGAGCTGGGAGAGCCGGGGCCGGCCCCGCCGGGGCTGCCTGAGCCCCGTGTAGAGCAAGTCCCCCCCCGGCTCGGCCTCCGCGGGGGGGGCGGGACACGGCAGGTCCCTGGCCGCTGCAGGGGGGCTGGGGAGGGCAGCGCAGGCGTCCACGGGCACGTCGGGCAGGGGCCTGTATCCGCGCGGGCCAGTCCGGCTGGGGGGGCCTTTCAGCCGCTCCGGCCCCGCCCCCCCCACCTCCTCAGTGCCCCCCGGCTCCGGGGCCTGCAGCGGCTGTAGCAGGAAACCTCCCCGGCGGTCTGCAAGGGAGAGACGGGGCTGTTAGCAGCGTGCCGGGGCAGCTCCCCCCCCTCCCCTGGCCTCTGAGACCCCCCCGCCCCAGCCCTGCCCCCAATCCTCCCCCCCCCCCGGCTCCGAGCCCCCCGTCGGCTGAGAATCAGAGTACGCAGCGACTGCCCTTCAGATCCCAGCCCCAGGGCTCCGGCCTCCTTCCCTGCCAGCCCCAGAGCCCTGCCGTGACGTGACCCACAATCCCGTGGGGCGCTTGGGGCCACCTGTCTCAGCTGGCGCCAGTGACTGTGTCGGCCTCTAGTGGACAGAGCCTGCAGGGCAGAAGGTGCCGGCCCTACATGTGCAGCCGGGGGGGCGGGAAGCTGGGCAGGGGGCAGTGGGGGGATCTGGCGGGGGTCGGGGGTACTGACCAGGCACGGGTGTGATGAGGTGTCTCCTGGGAGGCATTTCCTGCTGCGCCGGGCGGAGCGCGGGCGATTTCCCTGCAGACAGGCAGAGAAGCGCATCAGAGACGGGACGGGCCCTTCGCTCCGGGTCCGGGGGCCCGAGACTCTGCTGCTGGCGCGGCGCCTCCCCGTAATCCGCCCCGCTGCCCACGCGGCGCCAGGCTGCCCCCTCTGCCAGGCCGAGCCTTGCTGGGAAGTTTGGGTCTCCTGCCACCAGCCCGGCGCTGACTGCAGCTGTGTCTCCCCCCTGCCCCCGCTCTGCCAGCTGTGCCCTGCCTGGCTGGCACCCGCTGGCAGGGTGCTGAACCCTCCCTTCCCGGCTAGGGTGGGGCCTGGCCCGCGGAGCGCGTCTTCTGTGCCTGTCTTCAGTGGGGGCTGGTCCGAGCCGATCGCAGGCCTGCTGCTGGGGTGATGGGCTGAGCCCTCCCAGACGCCGGCCCAGGGGGTGAGTGAGGCAATGGGGGTGAGTTTGCAAGGTTCCCACCCTGCCTCGGGGAGGCCGGCGGGTTTGGATCCTCACCCGCTGGGCCCAGGGCAAAGGGGGGTTTGTGCCAGGTCTGTGTTCATCACCAGGGGAAATGCAAGACTGGCAGCCCAGGGTCCCCGATGCCAGCCCCCGAGAGGAGCTGGGAGCCCAGCCGGGCCTGGCAGGAGCTCTCCCCACCTGCTCTGCTCTTCAGGGCGCCGTAGGCCTCCATCTCCAGCGGCACGACCATGCTGTCGAAGCGGCCCAGGTCGGTGGAGGTGACCAGGCTCCTGAAAAACCAGAATTAGGAACCAAAGATGAGTTTGAAGAACAGGGAGCCAGAGGAGGAACAGCAACAGCAACAGTTCTTTGAAGTACAGCAGAAGCAGGAAGCCTGTGAAACAACCAGTGGGGCCACGGGACGATCGCGATGTGAAAGGAGCAGTCAAGGACGATAAGGCCATTGCGGAGAAACTACATGAATTCTTTCCATTGGTCTTCACAGCTGAGGACGTGAGATTCCCACACCTGAGCCGCTCTTCTTAGGTGACACATCCCAGGAACTGTCCCAGGTCGAGGTGTCATTAGAGGAGGTTTTGGAGCAAATTGACAAACTAACCCATAATACGGTACCAGGAGAGAGGATGAACTCAAACGTGAAATCACAGCACTACTAGCTGTCTGTCCTTTGTAACCTATCACTTCAATCAGCTTCTGGACCAGATGACTAGAAGATAGCTAATGTGATGACAATTTTTAAACAGGGCTCCAGAGGCAACCCCGGCAATTCCAGGCCGGTGAGCCTGACTTCAATACCGGGCAAACTACCTGAAACTATAGTAAAGAACAACATTTTTTTTTTTTTTTTTTTTTAGGGGCAGGGGACGGAGCGGGAGCGGGGACCAGACTCGGGGCTGGGACAAGAGCGGGGACGGGGTCCGTAAGTGGCGTGGGGGGAAGGATTGGGGCAGGAATGGGGGCTGGATCCTGATTGAGTGAAGGGATAGAGAGGGGACCGGGACCGGAGTCAGTGGATGGGGCTGGTTCGGAGTGAGGGACTGGGGTAGGGACAGGGGTCAAGTTTGGGACTGGTTCAAGGGAGGTTGTGGGGGCAACAGTGAGATCAGGGTCCCTGGCATTGTTAAACATGTAGATGAACATGATTCGTTGGGGAAGAGTCAACACATTTTTGTGAAGGGAAATCGCGCCTCACCAGTCTAGTAGAATTCTTTGAGGGGGTCGACAAGCACATGGACAAGGGGGATCCGGTGGATAGAGTGGACTTAGATTTTCAGGAAGCCTTTGACAAGGTCCCTCCCCAAAGGCTCTTACACAAAGTAGGCAGTCATGGGATAAGAGGGAGGGTCCTCTCCTGGATTGGTGACTGGTTAAAAGATAGGAATCAATGGTCAGTTTTCAGACTGGAGAGAGGTAAGTAGGGGTGTCCCCCAGGGGTCTGTACTGGGCCCAGTCCTGTTCAGTATATTCATAAACAAGCTGGAAAAAGAAGCAAACAGTGAGGTGGCCAAATCTGCCGATGAGCCTGTGATATTATTGACAGAAGCTGTAACCGTCTGGATCACTGTTGCAAGCACGGATTGATATTTGCAGCAAAGGTTATCGCGTGAGTTGTCAATGGAAGGTTCTGATTGGCTGGTGATAATGATGTCATCTGTATGTATCAGTTTTGTGGTTGAAGTTCTGAACACTGGCTCTATGCAGGGGTCTCAAACTCAAATGACCACGAGGGCCGCATGAGGACTAGTGCACTGGCTCAAGGGCCGCACCACTGACACACACACACACACACCCTCGCTGCCCCGGCTGTGCCCCCACTCCACCCCTTCCATGAGGACTAGTGCACTGGCCTGAGGGCCACACCACTGACACACACCCCGCCCTTGCTGCCCCGGCTCCGCCCCCACTCCACCCCTTCCAAGAGGTCCCACCCCTGCCCCACCTCCTCCTCTGAGCACGCAGCTCCCCATTCCCTCCTGGAAAGCACTAGGCACCACCAACAGCTGTTTGGCAAACAAAGCAAGAGCAAGAGCAAGGTGACGAATCTGAGGTATTGTCACAAATTGAAGTATCAGTAGAGGAGGTTCTGGAACTCATTGATAAACTTAACTGTAACAAGTCACCGGGACCAGATGGCATTCACCCAAGAGTTCTGAAAGAACTCAAATGTGAAATTGCGGCACTATTAACGAGGGTTTGTAACCTATCCTTTAAATCGGCTACTGTGCCCAGTGACTGGAAGATAGCTAATGTAACGCCAATATTTAAAAAGGGCTCTAGAGGTGATCCTGGCAATTACAGACCAGTCAGTCTAACGTCCGTACCGGAAAAATTAGTTGAAACAATAGTAAAGAATAAAATTGTCAGACACATAGAAGAGCATAAATTGTTGGGCAAAAGTCAACATGGTTTCTGCAAAGGGAAATCGTGTCTTACTAATCTATTAGAGTTCTTTGAAGGGGTCAGCAAACATGTGGACAAGGGGGATCCGGTGGACATAGTGTACTTAGATTTCCAGAAAGCCTTTGACAAGGTCCCTCACCAAAGGCTCTTACGTAAATTAAGCTGCCATGGGATAAGAGGGAAGATCCTCTCATGGATTGAAAACTGGTTAAAAGACAGGGAACAAAGGGTAGGAATAAATGGAACTTTTTCAGAATGGAGAGGGGTAACTAGTGGTGTTCCCCAAGGGTCAGTCCTGGGGCCGATCCTATTCAACTTATTTATAAATGATTTGGAGGAAGGGGTAAACAGTGATGTGGCAAAGTTTGCAGATGATACTAAACTGCTCAAAGTAGTAAGGACCAAAGCAGACTGTGAAGAACTTCAAAAAGATCTCACTAAACTAAGTGATTGGGCAACAAAATGGCAAATGAAATTTAATGTGGATAAATGTAAAGTAATGCACATTGGAAAAAATAACCCCAACTATACATACAATATGATGGGGGCTAATTTAGCTACAACCAATCAGGAAAAAGACCTGGGAGTCATTGTGGATAGTTCTCTGAAGGCATCCACGCAGTGTGCAGCGGCAGTCAAAAAAGCAAACAGGATGTTAGGAATCATTAAAAAGGGGATAGAGAATAAGTCGGAGAATATCTTATTGCCCTTATACAAATCCATGGTGCGCCCACATCTTGAATACTGCGTACAAATGTGGTCTCCTCATCTCAAAAAGGATATACTGGCACTAGAAAAGGTTCAGAGAAGGGCAACTAAAATGATTAGGGGTTTGGAACGGGTCCCATATGAAGAGAGATTAAGGAGGCTAGGACTTTTTAGCTTGGAAAAGAGGAGACTAAGGGGGGATATGATAGAGGTATATAAAATTATGAGTGGAGTGGAGGAAGTGAATAAGGAAAAGTTATTTACTTGTTCCCAAAATAGAAGAACTACCGTAGGGGCCATTCAATGAAATTGGCGTGCAGCAGGTTTAAAACAAATAAAAGGAAGTTCTTCTTCACACAGCGCACAGTCAACCTGTGGAACTCCTTACCTGAGGAGGCTGTGAAAGCTAGGACTATAACAGGGTTTAAAAGAGAGCTGGATAAATTCATGGAGGCTAAGTCCATAAATGGCTATTAGCCGGGATGGGTAATGAATGGTGTCCCTAGCCTCTGTCTGTCAGAGGGGGGTGATGGATGGCAGGAGAGAGATCGCTCGATCATACCTGTTAGGTTCACTCACTCCGGGGCACCTGGCATTGGCCACTGTCGGTAGACAGGATGCTGGGCTAGATGGACCTTTGGTCTGACCCAGTATGGCCGTTCTTATGTTCTTATGTAATCTAGGAAGTCCAGAGCTAGAAACACACGTGGCCCAGCCAGGCAGCAGAGAAGCCTCCACTTCTGGCCCCTCCGTCCTGCAAACTGTTATGGGGGGACTGGGGGGGGGGGGGCGCCAGGAAGCTTGGCGGGCCGCAGGGAAGGGCTTTGCGGGCCGCATGTGGCCCCCAGGCCGCATGTTTGAGACCCCTGCTCTATAGTGTCCGTATTTCAAACGTGGGCTCTGCTTCTGGGTGACCCCCCAGACAAGTTGGTGTCAGCTCTGCCTAGCCTGCTTGATGGCTCATTAAGGACCATCAGCTCTACGGTGGCCCCACTGGGAGAAAGCCGAGCAGCAGGGACATGCCTATGGGCAGAACGCGGAGATTTTTCCAGGCCATGTGCTCGACAGCGTGTCCTGGGGACAAAGAAAGCAGAGGCCACGTGGCAAGAGACTATCAAAAGCTGCTGCAGCTCCTCCATCTCGCCTTCAATCCTGCGTCTGACCTCGGGAGGGACTTTGCTACAAAGGGAAGCTCTGAACAAAGGACTGAAGGGCCCATCCCAGCCCTGGATGTTTGTCCTCCAGGGACTTGATTTGAACCTGCAGTTTATTCCATCCCTGCTCCAAGCCTGACCCAAGAACTCTGCCGGCACTGTGTGTAGTTGATTCCGTTAAGCCAATTCTAGCTCTCATCTAGATTTCTTTCTTTTATGAATAAACCTTTCGATTCTAAAGGATTGGCACCAGTGTGATTTGTGGGTAAGAGCTGGGTCTTGGTCCTTTGGGATCCGGAGAACTTACTAGGGTATTGGGTTTCATAACCATTCGTCCCCATAACAAGTGGCACTGGTGGTGATATTGGGGAACTGGAGTGTCTAAGAGAATTGCTCGTGTGACTTGTGGTTCGCCAGTGGGGTAAAACCGAAGTCTTCTCCGTTTGCTGGTTTGGTGCCTTGGTGTGCAAAGGAACCCAGCCTTGGGCTGGAACCGCCCGGCTTTCAGCAATTTGTCCTGAATTGTCACTCTCAGTGGGGTCCCACCAGAATCTGCATCGTTACAGATACAAAACTACTCAAGACCCCAGGCAGACTGCGAAGAGCTACGAAAGGATCTTTCAAAACTGGGTGAGTGGGCAACAAAATAGCAGATGAAATTCAGTGTTAACAAACGCAAAGTAACGCATGTTGGAAAACATCCTCCCAACATAATATCAAATGACGGGGTTTAAATCAGCTGTTACCACTCAAGAAAGAGACCTTGGAGTCACTGTGGAGAGTTCTCTGAAAACATCCACTCAATGGGCAGCGGCCGTCAAAGAAGTGAACCGAATGTTGGGAATCATTAGGAGGGGGATAGAAAATATCCTGTTGCCTCTCTAGAAATCCCTGGTGCATCCACATCTTGAATACTGGGGGCAGATGTGGTCGTCACATCTCAAAAAAGAGATAATGGAATTGGAAAAGGTTCAGAAAAGGGCGACAAAAATGCTTAAGGTTTGGAACGGGTCCCCTATGAGGAGAGAGAACAAGACTGGGACTTTTCAGTCTGGAAAGAGACTATTTAGGGGAGATATACTAGAGCAGGGGGTCTCAGGGGTCGCGGGTCACTTTTGTGGGGGTCGCAAGCCCCCACCGCAGCAACTCCCTGCTGCAGGATCCCCGGGGACCGGCTGGAGCCCCGAGCCCTGGGGAGCGCGACAGCTGGAGCCCCGGGCGGCGGCTGGAGCCCTGAGCCCCGGCTGCCAGCGGGGACTGGGGCTCAGCCAGCAGCCCGCCCGCAGCGTGGACTGGGGGCCGGGGTGCACCTGGCAGCCGTCCCGCGGCGGAGACTGGGGCGCAGGGGAGTCCCGGCAGCCGGCCCGCGGCGGAGACTGGGGCGCAGGGGGGTCCCGGCAGCCGGCCCGCGGCGGAGACTGGGGCGCAGGGGGGTCCCGGCAGCCGGCCCGCGGCGGAGACTGGGGCGCAGGGGGGTCCCGGCAGCCGGCCCGCGGCGGAGACTGGGGCGCAGGGGGGTCCCGGCAGCCGGCCCGCGGCGGAGACTGGGGCGCAGGGGGGTCCCGGCAGCCGGCCCGCGGCGGAGACTGGGGCGCAGGGGGGTCCCGGCAGCCGGCCCGCGGCGGAGACTGGGGCGCAGGGGGGTCCCGGCAGCCGGCCCGCGGCGGAGACTGGGGCGCAGGGGGGTCCCGGCAGCCGGCCCGCGGCGGAGACTGGGGCGCAGGGGGGTCCCGGCAGCCGGCCCGCGGCGGAGACTGGGGCGCAGGGGGGTCCCGGCAGCCGGCCCGCGGCGGAGACTGGGGCGCAGGGGGGTCCCGGCAGCCGGCCCGCGGCGGAGACTGGGGCGCAGGGGGGTCCCGGCAGCCGGCCCGCGGCGGAGACTGGGGCGCAGGGGGGGTCCCGGCAGCCGGCCCGCGGCGGAGACTGGGGCGCAGGGGGGTCCCGGCAGCCGGCCCGCGGCGGAGACTGGGGCGCAGGGGGGTCCCGGCAGCCGGCCCGCGGCGGAGACTGGGGCGCAGGGGGGGTCCCGGCAGCCGGCCCGCGGCGGAGACTGGGGCGCAGGGGGGTCCCGGCAGCCGGCCCGCGGCGGAGACTGGGGCGCAGGGGGGTCCCGGCAGCCGGCCCGCGGCGGAGACTGGGGCGCAGGGGGGTCCCGGCAGCCGGCCCGCGGCGGAGACTGGGGCGCAGGGGGGGTCCCGGCAGCCGGCCCGCGGCGGAGACTGGGGCGCAGGGGGGGTCCCGGCAGCCGGCCCGCGGCGGAGACTGGGGCGCAGGGGGGGTCCCGGCAGCCGGCCCGCGGCGGAGACTGGGGCGCAGGGGGGGTCCCGGCAGCCGGCCCGCGGCGGAGACTGGGGCGCAGGGGGGGTCCCGGCAGCCGGCCCGCGGCGGAGACTGGGGCGCAGGGGGGGTCCCGGCAGCCGGCCCGCGGCGGAGACTGGGGCGCAGGGGGGGTCCCGGCAGCCGGCCCGCGGCGGAGACTGGGGCGCAGGGGGGGTCCCGGCAGCCGGCCCGCGGCGGAGACTGGGGCGCAGGGGGGGTCCCGGCAGCCGGCCCGCGGCGGAGACTGGGGCGCAGGGGGGGTCCCGGCAGCCGGCCCGCGGCGGAGACTGGGGCGCAGGGGGGGTCCCGGCAGCCGGCCCGCGGCGGAGACTGGGGCGCAGGGGGGGGTCCCGGCAGCCGGCCCGCGGCGGAGACTGGGGCGCAGGGGGGGTCCCGGCAGCCGGCCCGCGGCGGAGACTGGGGCGCAGGGGGGTCCCGGCAGCCGGCCCGCGGCGGAGACTGGGGCGCAGGGGGGTCCCGGCAGCCGGCCCGCGGCGGAGACTGGGGCGCAGGGGGGTCCCGGCAGCCGGCCCGCGGCGGAGACTGGGGCGCAGGGGGGTCCCGGCAGCCGGCCCGCGGCGGAGACTGGGGCGCAGGGGGGTCCCGGCAGCCGGCCCGCGGCGGAGACTGGGGCGCAGGGGGGTCCCGGCAGCCGGCCCGCGGCGGAGACTGGGGCGCAGGGGGGTCCCGGCAGCCGGCCCGCGGCGGAGACTGGGGCGCAGGGGGGTCCCGGCAGCCGGCCCGCGGCGGAGACTGGGGCGCAGGGGGGTCCCGGCAGCCGGCCCGCGGCGGAGACTGGGGCGCAGGGGGGTCCCGGCAGCCGGCCCGCGGCGGAGACTGGGGCGCAGGGGGGTCCCGGCAGCCGGCCCGCGGCGGAGACTGGGGCGCAGGGGGGGTCCCGGCAGCCGGCCCGCGGCGGAGACTGGGGCGCAGGGGGGGTCCCGGCAGCCGGCCCGCGGCGGAGACTGGGGCGCAGGGGGGTCCCGGCAGCCGGCCCGCGGCGGAGACTGGGGCGCAGGGGGGTCCCGGCAGCCGGCCCGCGGCGGAGACTGGGGCGCAGGGGGGTCCTGGCATGGTTTATTTGTTTTGGTTTTTTTTAAAAAAAAAATCGGCAGCTTTTCGGCAGAGGGGTCGGCCCCCCCCCCCCCCGCCTGAGCACAAAAAGGGGTCGCGGTCTCAACAAGTTTGAGAACCGCTGATCTAGAGGTTTATAAAATCATGACGGATGTGGAGAATGTGAACAGGGAAGTGTTATTTACTCCTTCCCATAACACAAGAACTAGGGGTCACCCAATGAAATTAATGGGCAGCAGGTTTAAAACAAACAAGAGGAAGTATTTCTTCCCACAATGCACAGTCAACCTGCGGAACTCCTTGCCAAAGGATATTGTGAAGACTATAACAGGATTCAAAAAAGAACTAGACAAGTTCATGGTGGACAGGTCCATCAGTGGCTATGAGCCAGGATGGACAGGGGTGGTGTCCCTAGTCTCTGTTTGCCAGAAGCTGGGGATGGGCGACAGGGGATGGATCACTTGATGATTCCCTGTTCTGTTCATTCCCTCTGGGGCACCTGGTATTGGCCACGGTCGGTAGACAGGATACTGGGTTAGATGGACCTTTGGTCTGGCCCAGTCTGGCTGCTCTTATACCCCCGGGGCCTGTTCTCTGTCCTCTGGGACGTGCCCCATGGAAAGCAGCCCAGAGGGAACCCTCCGTCCCAGCGTCGTTCACCCACCTGACATCCCTCAGAAGCAGGAGTTTCTCAGGCCGGTCCAGGATGGCCAGAAGCGGCCTCACCAAATCCTCCACCCCACCTTCCTGGACATACTGCGGGCAAAGGACAGGCAGCGTCAGACGGGCCCCGTCACTGGCCGGAGTCCAGAGCACCGGGCAGCCCTTAGCCAAAATGCAGCCACCTCTGGGGTGGGACGCAGGCAGGTCTCACGGCAACAAGCCGGACCAGTTCTGAAGAGGGAGTGATGATTTCTCCCGGGGGGGGGGGGGGAGCAGAACCGGATCCCTCCTCCGCTGGCATTGGCCAGGACCCTCGGGCTTTCCCATGGGGCCAGCCCCTGTTCACGGGGCCGAGTTATTCCCCCCACTTCACATCACTTCCCTGCCCTTAATCCAGATTGACACCAGCGCCAGTGAGAACAGGATCCGGCCCCATGTCGAGCAGCGAGCACATGGGGCAGGTGGTGCTGCGGTTTGGCCCTGACGCGGAGACCAGCGCTGCCGGCTGGGTCACTGGCAGCTGCGGCAAGCTGGGGGCTGGGCGGGAGGGTCCTGGGGAGGAGACGGCAGCCCCAGGGCAATGGGCTGGTTCTACCCATCGCAGCCGGAGAGGCCGCCAGGACTCCCCCCCCCAAACCATATCACCCCATTGCCCAGGGGTCACGATTCGACCCCCAGGCCAGCACTGCCCAGCCATGTCCCGGCCCAGCCTGAGGCTGGCACCTGTCCCATGCTGGGCGTGGGAGAGTGGCATGGGGCTAGGGGCTGGAATTGGGTGCGCTGGAGCCAGGAACCCAGGGCTCTGCTTGTGACCTGGCGCCAGTTGCCGCCCCGTGCCTCAGTTTCCCCCGCTGTCTGATGGGGCTAATGACGCCTGCTCTCCTCCCCGAGGCATTGGTACGGTCTGGGTGAGCCAAGACCGGCCTCACTTTCACCCTCTCCCTGCCAGCTGGTGGGTGACCCTGCGGAAAAGGGGGGGGGTGTCTCTGCCTATGGCACAAGAGCCTCCCCCTTCCCCCCCCCCCCCGGGTGGCCTAGTGGAGATGTCCAGGACTATGGGTTGCGAGGGGTTAATCTAGATTCTGTCTGGGTCCAGCCCTTCTCCTGACGTGGGGGTGGGGGGGCAGCAATGGGGCGGGGGGGGGGGGGGGGAAGCTGAGCTCTCGAGGACACACAAATCAGTCACAGGAGTGTCCAACGGGCAGGCTCCGAGCGCCATCTAGTGTTCACTAGAGACACCCGCACCTAGCAGCCCGGGTCAGCGTGCCCCCCCCCCCCCCGGCTTCGGGGATGGGGGGGGGGCTTTAGGGGGAAGGCTGCAAGGCGCAGAGGGAGGTAGCGCTGCCCTGGGCATGCCCTTCTCGAGCACTTTCCTCCCTGCACGCAGCCACGAGCAAAGCCAGGCACCATCCCCGAGGAGAGATCCAGGTGGGGAAACCGAGGCACGGAAAGGGTGACCTGTGAATGCAGAGGCGGGAACAGAGCGGGGAGAACAACCCAGCTCTCCTGCCACACAGCAGGGCCTGGCTACCCTAAGCCCTGCCCCCTCCTCCCCCGCTCTCTGCTTTGGGCTCCCGGCACCGGTCGCACCCCTCCCGCGTCCCTGTTGGGCTCCTGGGGGCGGTGCGGGTAACAGCGGCCTGGGCGCGTGCCCAGGCTCCTTACCCGGGTGCAGTGGCGCAGCACGGCCGTCACCTCGTCCTCCGTCAGCAGCTTCCCGGCCATGTCCCGGAGCAGCGGGAGGCAGGTCTCAGCGGCTGGGCTGGGCGCGCGGCCCAGGATGCTGACGGGACGGCCCTTGTCTGGGGAGCAGCAAAGCGGGGTGAGGCGATCGGAGCTCCAGAGAGGTGGCTGGAGCCCGGGGAGTGGCCCGCTGGCCGTGTGGGTCCCCTCCCCACCCAGGGGCTCAGCAGCAGGGCTGGCACCCCCCACCGCACAGCCAGGAGAGACTCCACTGGCTGGGAGCAGTAGTTGGCTGTTCTCCCCCAGGGGCCTGCTGTCAGAGTGAGCGGGTTACCCAGAGAGACTGCAGACCCAGGGGGCTCCCCCCACCCTCCCAGTGGGGTTGGGGGGGGGCTGGGCTCGGTCTGCCGGGCTCCGAACCGGGTCCCCTGAGCCCAGCCCACACGGCGATGGCCCAAGAGCTGCTAAACCCAGAGCCACAGAGCAGCGGCTGAGCGGAGCGTCCTGGCGAGGGCCCCACAGGATAATCAGCCACCGCACCCCACGACCCCAGAGGGGGGGGGGCTACGGATCTACAGGGAGCAGCCCAGCGCAGCGTCCCAGGACTGGCCATGGGACCCCCCCGCCTGCACATCAGGGGTTCATAACAGCCCCTCCCCCAAATCCCCATGGGGCTCCAATCTCCTGTCACAGGCACTGGGGAGAGAAAGGGAGTCGGGGCTCTCCGGGATGGCACGTGGCACACGCACCAGCACACACATGCACATGTACACACACGCCAGCACACGCATGCACATGTACACACGCGCCAGCACACGCATGCACATGTACACACACGCCATCACACACATGCACATGTACACACGCGCCATCACACACATGCACATGTACACACGCACCAGCACACGCATGCACATGTACACACGTGCCATCACATACATGCACACACCACCACGCACATGCACACGTGTTCACACCCATGTACACATGCACCATTACAGTCCAGCACACATGCAAACACATGCACATGAACCGTGTACGCACACACATGTACATGCGCCATCACACACACGCGCACGGCAGTTACCCCGTTTCAGGCTCCGGCTGACAAATTTCTGCAGGGCGCTGGCTGGAGGCGGAAAGCAGAGGGCAAAACCAGCACCGGATGATTCGCCAGCAGCCCTGGGGAGCCGGGGGTTAATGCCCCACGGGGGCTGGGCCATCTCCCTGGGGCCCAGCGGGTGAGCTGGTGCCAGGGGCCTCGAGGCTGCGACTGGCTCCCACAGCTCGGGGGCGGGCGGGGGGGTGCCAGGCAGGACAGCGGTTTGCGGTTAAGGGGCTGGGAATCAGGAGTCCTGGGGTCGATCCCTGACTCCGCCACAGGCAACCAGCGACCCTGGGCAAGTCACTTCACCTCTCAGGTGACACGCCCAGCTGCAAGACGGGGGGCTGCACAGGCCGGCAGCTCTGGGAGCAGGGCCCATCTCCCTGGGTGTGTGGGGGGGGAGGGGGACATCTCTCCCTGGGCGCTGGGCAGGGCAACCCCCAGCCATCGAAACTCGTGATTTAAAATAATAAATTCCCTGGGGGAGTCGCCAGGGGCCCGTCCCCCCCCCCTCGGGGAGCAGGGAATCCCTGAGCACGTCTTCCCCTCCCCCCCTCCCAGGAGCAGACCTGGGCACGTCCCTCCCACACTCCCAGGCGACCCCCCCCCGACACAGCCTCCCCCCCCCCCCGGCGCCCGTTACCTTTCTCCCCCTCCGGGCTGCCCGGGGACCTGGCCCGTCTCCTGCCCCCCGGCGTCCCAGCCCCCTCGCCGCCTGGCGCCCAGCTCTTCTTCGCCCGGCTCCCTCGGAAAAAGAGGTTGACGAGGGTCTTGGAGCGCTGCAGTCCGGCCCGGTCCCCGGCGGGCGCTGGCGGCTCCGGCCTCTTCTCTGGCGCCGGGAAGAGAGGCACCGATGGGACCCGGGGCCAGGTGGCAGCGGCGGCTCGGAGCCAAGGACCCCTCAGCCCGGCCCCCTCGGGCACCGCTGGGCATCGGACCCGGGCCCCGATCCCAGCCTGGGGTTGCCAAGCGACCACCGCAGAGCACAGCCATCACCGCTGTGCCAACCCCCTGCCTCCCCGGACCCCCCCCCCCCGCCTTCTCCTGGCCAGGCCCAGCCCCCATCTCCCCCCCGCCTCTAACTGGGCTCCCCGCCTCGGAGCTTCCTTCTGCCCCCCCCCCCCCCACAGGTCAGCGGCTGCCCCCCACTTCTCTGCACCCGCAGGCGGGACGGCACAGGCCCTGCAGCTCCCCCCCCCCCAGCCCTGGGTGGCTGCAGGAGTTGGGGCGTCGGTCACCCCAATACACATTCTCCTCCAGGCCTGGGCATAGGGGAGGGTGCCGGGCCGGACCCCCCGCAGCTCAAGGCCCCCCTCGCTGGGGGGCAGCTCATTTCAGACTCCTGGGACGTCACCATCTGAAAGGGGGGCGTCGGGACCAGCTAATTCCCCAGCCGGGGGCAGGGCCTTCGAGAGGAACCTGCCTGGGATACCCAGCGGGGAGGGTGCTGCTCTCTCCGCGCCAGGCAGAGGGCACCTGCTGTCCTGAGCCCGAGTCCCCGTCCGAGGAGGAGTCGCCCCCTCTGGACACAGGGCCAGCTGCTCCCCTGGGCAGAGGCTCCAGCACTGGACAAGGTGCTGGGAGGACCAGGGGGCAGGAGAGGAGATTTAAGGTGCTCCCTAGGGGCTGGGAGACAGCAGATTGGGCAGCGGTACAGCTTCGGGGGGGGGAGGGGTCACAGGGATGGGCTCGCAGGGGGTTGCGGGTTGGGATCGAGGGGCACTGGCAGAGCTGGGGAACGAGGGGCCCAGGACGGGGCTTGCGGAGGGTTGCGGGTCGGGATCGAGGGGCACCGGCAGAGCTGGGGAATGGGGGGAGGGGGCAGGGCTGGGGTTACGAGTCGGGATTGAGGGGCATCAGCAGATCTGGGGAACGGGGGAGCCCAGGGCGGGGCTCACAGGGGACTGTGGGTCGGGATTGAGCGGCACCAGCAGAGCTGGGAAATGGGGGACCCAGGGCTGGGGCTGCGGGTCGGGATCGAGGGGCACCAGGACGTGCACACAGGGGGAGCCCATTCAGCTCATGCTCTGGCCAGTCCTGGTGCCAGCACCTACCGCCCACGGTGAGGTAGCTCTGGGATCTCTTGAGGGGCTGCCGGGGCCGGCTCAGCGCCAGGAGCAGGGCCGTCCGGGGCGAGCCGGAGAAGGGCCTGTGTTTCCTGCTGGGGAGCGGGTCCCGGACGCTCTCGGCCCGGATGGCCGTGTCCTTCAGGATCTCCGGCGGGTGCACGGTGCGCCGGGTCCCGTCGGCGGAAGGGGGCAGGTCCGTCTGCATGGCCGTCTCCACTCGCTCCAGGGAGCGGCTGCGCGCCGGGGGGTCCTCCGTGGAGATGGAGACGTCCACCATGTGGGCCGGGGCGGGGCTGGAGAGCGGGGCCTGGGGCCGCCCATCCAGGGAGCTGAGGGGGGTCCCCGAGGAGAAGGAGGAGACAGAGGAGCTGGTCTCTGAGGCCTGCGAGAGCTGCTGCAGTTGGCCATTGCTCGCTGGGAAGAGACGAAGGGGTGAGAATCCGGGGGAGGGAAGGAGCCACCCCCAGCCTCGGCCCCTGGGATCTCACAGCATCACTGTCCAGGCCCCGTGGAAATTCATGGCCTGGTGGGTGTGGAGCCCAGGCCCTGCACTAGGGGCTGCAGGAGAACCACCAGAGATGCTAGCTGCGTATGTGTCTGTGCACCCCTACTGTGTGTCATAGGCACTGTACTGCTGGTAGTGAAGATTCCCCTTGAGCACTAATGGCAGGAGCTCATGTTCTTGGGAGCAGCTGGGCCTGGGCAGCTGTGGAGTGCAGCATAGCGAGCCCTAGGAAGTGCCAGACGGCCAAAGATTGGGTACCCCTTGGCACCAACACTGCACCTGTGCCCGTGAATCTGAAGGCCTGTTCCAGGAGTGATCTGGGTCACTGAGCCCTTGGCAGGCAGTTCCCCAGGCCATGTGACGAGGCAGGGTCAGACCCAGGCATCCTGGCTCCCAGCCCTACGCTCGCTCAGCGAGAGAGCACAGCACTGGGGAATCACTATCATTCCAGCGGCAGAAGGTCCCCCAGGGAACGTGCCCCCACCCGATCCGCTCTAGGCAAGGATGCCCCGGGGAGGCGGGGTCGAGGGGAGCTCTTACACCGACTGATCCAGCAGTATTCGGCCACCATCTCCTTGTAGGCGGGGAAGCGGCCCGTCTCCTAGACGCCGGGGGAAGGACGAGCGTTAGCGCGTAACCGGCTGCCCCGGGCCGCGTCTTCGAGATGAACCTGATCCGCGCCCCGGAGCCCGCCATGAATAATGCAGCCGCCTGCCAGCGCCCAGCTGGGCTGAAACTGGATCTGCCCAAGAGCGAGGCCCCGGCTCGGCCACCAGCCAGGAGCTCCCCGGACCTGCCTACGTCAGGGGAATGCCGAGGCGGCACCGAGGGCATTTCAGCCACCGGCGCCAGGGTGGGGGGGAAGCAGAGTGACTGCACCGCACCCTGGGAAGGGTCCCTCTCCCGGCACTGTGCCAAGTGCCCAAACCACGATGGGCTTTTCCAGCCTTTCCCCGGGCGGCCCGGTCCTGCCTCGCCCTCCCCTGGCGGCGGGTCCTACCCGGATGGTCAGCATGGTGTGCGTCTGCCCCTTTAGCACTTCCACTGCCTTGCTATGGCTGAGGGCGTCGAACTTGACTCCGTTGGCTGCAAGGACTTGATCTCCCACTCGGATCCCGTTCTGCTCCGCCAGCCCGCCGGGGTCGACGCTGGAACGACAGCCCCGGCCCCCGAGCCCAGTTCATCCCCCTGCGGGGCGCACGGCCCACCGCGGGGGACACGCGCAACCGGACTGGGGCGATCAGCTCAAGGCCTGAACCCACACGGGACCGGCTGCCCAGCCTGCTAGATCCTGCCCCACCTCCAGGGCTGGGACAAACCTGATTCTAGCCAAGCAGATATCTCCAGACGAGGCCACGGGACACACCCCTGAGCCTTCCCAGCCGGCGTAGGGCAAGCTCTTTCCTGTCATCAGCTGGGGGGGGCTCTGGCTGAGCTGCTGGGGGCCCTAGCTGGGGGCCTGGCTGTGGCTGCTCCTTGCTCCCTGCCCCCTGGCTCGGAGGGGGCTGTGTCTGCCCTTGGACGGAGGAGGGGGCGGTCCCTGGCCCTGGCAGGAGGGGGTCTCTGGCCTAGCAGGATCAAACCTCGAGGGGGGTCTCCATTCTCCCCCTAGGGCTTTGCCCACCATCCTTTGGACCGGGGCGATTTTTGTCGAGCTCAGAGAGAAGCTGGGTGCATAACCCTCCGGGGTGGGAACTGTCGCCTGGCATTTCAGAGGCCGCTGCCGGGACTGTGAACATCTATCGTTAGGGAGACCAGTCAGCAAATGTGGGAAATCGGGATGGGGTGGGGGGTAATAGGAGCCTATATAAGAAAAAGACCCAAAAATCGGGACAGTTCCTACAAAATCAGGACATCTGGTCCCCCGTTTAACATATCGAGCGGACAGAGGGACTGGAGATCCCACGGGTCCCTTTGTCCGGCGAGGAACCTGCTGAACTATTCTTAGGGAAAACCCCCGAGAACTGCCGGGGCAGGGGAATCCCCGGGGATCCATGCTAGGGATGGGAACAGCCTGTCCCATTAGCAGGACCCAGAAAATCCCACAGGCTCCTGCAAAAACATGGGATGGGGCTAGGTTCAGCTGAGCATTCTGGGGCAGCAAACTGATAGGTCCATCCCCAGCCTTAACTCCACCCCCCTCGTAGAGATATGCACCATCCAGTGATCTGATTGGCAGAGCATTCCTAGGCCTGGATCCCACAGTCCCAATGCGCTCCTTGCTGTCATGTAGTCCGGAGACTACAACTCCCAGCAAACCTTGATCTTAAAGGGCCACACACACCCTGGCTGTACCTGCCCTAAGCTGCTTTGTAATTAGGGTGACCAGACAGCAAGTGTGAAAATTTGGGACAGGGGGTGCGGGTGGGGGTTGGGTAATAGGAAAAGACCCAAAAATCAGAGGACGCTCTGCCGGGTGCCCAGGACACGGTGTGACTAGTAGGTGCCGGGTGCCAAGCGAAGCGGCTGGAGGCCGACGTACCTGGAGACGTAGATGCCGAGGCCGAACTCCTTCCCCCCGCGGATGTTGAAGCCCAGACAGTCGTCGTCGGAGGTGGTGTAGAGATGGACCATGCGTCTCATGCCTCCCTCGGAGCTGCTGTCCGACGGGGTCGACCCGCTCTTCTCCACGATCAGGCGCCGGTTCACCACATCCACCCTGCCACGAGAGCGACCGTGGTGGTTCAAATCAGACTCCCTGTGGGATCTGTAGGGGGCAGGGATCGGTGGGTCCAGTTTTGACCCCTCTCTAGTTTTGATGATACGTACAGAGGGAAATCTCTAGAGGGAACCTGAACTGCAAATATTTGGAGGTTTGGAAAAGGTGGAGGAAGTCTTCATTCCCATGGTGGGACCCCGTCCCCCTTCTGGCCGGTAGATGGGACACCATGACAGAGGCTGTCCCATGAGTTTGCCGGCCAGGGGACTCTGCTAGATCAGGGAAGTTTAGGATCAGAATCCAAACTTTCAGGAGCAAATCCATCCCCTGTCTCCAAACCCACTCAGATTCTGTCCTCCCACAGCTCCTGAAGCCTGCCTTGCTTCCCAGCGGCTAACCGGGTAGAGTCACCCGCAGAGCCACAGACCACGGTGATGGGCACAGGAATCTGGCAAGAATCCAGCATTCCTCTTCTCCCACCATCGCTGCGGGGATCGAACCCACGGCCTCTAGATCAAGAAACAGGCACCTTTGCAGCCTGAGCTCAGGAAGCCAGGCTCCGGGGGCTGATTCCACCCCAGAACTGGGAGTTAGTTGGGGATGAGATCTGGACCGCCCTGCTGATGGACAAACCAACGACCTCCTGTCTCACCCAGCCCCGCCACTGCCCCCCAGCACCCACCTCAGTCCAAGACCGCCATGAAGCTCTACTCACCCTGTCTGGGCTCTCCCTGGGCTCACTGCCCCCCGGCTATCTCCACCGGCCCCCTGCCAATGTTCCTCCACCCTTCCCCGGCTATTCCATTCCCCGCCCTTCACCCTATTCCGCCCAGAGTGCTGATCAGTGTGATGCAGACAAACAGGGGCCTAGCACATGATCCTGGGATGCCCAGTTCCCCGAGGGCCCAATGCAGGATTCGAACCCGCCCCCGGAGTGGACTACTGAGCACACTAACCCCATGGGACCCCAAGTCCACTCCAATGCACTCTCCCGGCTTCTCGTGAACCCGAGAGCTCTGCTCCGATGTCAGACACTGTCCAACCCCTGGGCTGGGCCGAGGACAGCGGCACGGTGCAGGTCGTGAGTGCGGCTCCACTTACCACGTGGTCTTTTCTCGGGAGAATTTAATCCCCGGCACCTTTCCCATGCGCCTCACCATCATCCGCAGCCGGTTGTTCCCCGTCAAGACCTTGACGGCGCTCGCCATGGTGATGCTCTCCAAGCTCACGCTGTTCACCTCCGTGATTTTGTCCCCGATCCACAGGCCGGCCTGGGCTGCGGCATGAAATGGAGACACCTGAGACCAGGCTGCGGGGAGGCGGGTGGGCTGCGCGGGACGGGGGAGCTGGGAGATCTCAAACCCTTTGACCTGGAACCTTGATCAGGTGGGAACTCGCCCTCCAGCCCTGGGAGTGGAAGATCGTGGCCGTGCGGTGTGGGGAGAGCAGTTTCCTTGATGTCCCGCACAGTCCCGCTGCGCACCGAATTTCCACCAGCAATGACCCCAGGTCTCAGGGACTTACCGGCCCCCCTCTCTGCAGTATCAGAACCTCTAATGTGTCTGGCCTCCCTACGGGGCAGGGGGGCAGCCTTGAGAGCAGCCAGGCAGGAATGAGTTAATGCAAAGCCACCTCCGGCCCTTTGGTCTCCCACGGCATCCCCAGGCGGGGGCAGAACCACCCGGGCAAGGTCCCATCTTTAGCCAAGCCAAAGGCTGCCCGGACCAAGGTGGAGCACTGCATGCTGGGAATTGTGGCCTCCCCATGGCGGCCGGCTCCGCGGGCTCCGCTTACCGGCGCTGCTGCCCTCCTCCACTTTGCTGACGAAGATGCCCAGGCCGTGCTCCGAGCCGCCACGCACGCTGAATCCCAGCCTCCCGTCCGCGCTCTTCTCCACCGTGACGGCGTGGATCACGTCGCTCTCGTCGCCGGCGGCTGCGGGGACAGGGCCCGAATGCGCAAGGGAGAACGGGGCGGTTTCCGCAGCCGCCAGACCCCGCCCTGCCGCCCGGCGAGGGAAGAGCCGGGCCAGGCCGTGTTCCGGGCACACCGCTGCGTTCTGGTGGCCTCTGGAGCGCGGCTAGGGGGCTCCCCCAGCATATAGAGGGCTACTGCCCTGTTCCCATACGCGACACATGCCCACGGAGTCACGTCCTCACCAAGCCCGTTAGAAGCGTTAACAGCCAGGGATCGCAAAGTGCTTTCCAAAGATCAACATACTGCACCACCAGGGGGCAGGGGGGATTATTACTCCCATTTCACAACTGGGAAACTGAGGCACGGGAGGGGGGAGTGGCTCACCCAGTGATAGAACTCAGGTGTCCTGGCACTCGGGTCAGAGCTTTGGCTACAAAACCATCCTTCCTTATTAGGTACCCAACTGAGGTGTTCTGTCTCCCCGTCTCCCTCTCCTATCCTGCTTGGATCTGAACACAAAGGGCCATTTTTGTCCCTGGCCCAAGCGCTCAGAGCGGCAGGAGCAGAGCGAGCACTCGGGGTGACGTGCGTAGTGGGGGGAGTTCCCCACGTGGCAGCGTTTCTGCTCATTGATAATCAACGAAAACCAAAATGGCGCCCAATCCCCGCAGCCAGGGGGCCTCCAGGCCACGTTACCCCGGAGATGAATTTAGTGCTAAAATTTTTGCTCCTGCTCAGACCAGTGGCGCAAGGAAGGAAGACAAGTTCATGGCAGTGGATCTCAGCCTTTTCCATATGGGGACCTCCCCTCACCCCAGGCCCCCCCTCGCACCCAGCCAGGGGCTAGCCAAGCCCCCCCCCAATCATTTAGCCATAGGCGTAGGCCAGGGCGGTCATGACCCCACGTCCCCCAGGCTGAGAACTGTGAGCTGTGTGGAGCTGAGCTGAGGTGCAGAGGAAGCTGCGGGACGGGAGGAGACTCAGGGGCCAAGGTCAAATACAAAGGGGGGCTGCGTTGAATGGATGGGGAGACACAAGAGCCGACGTCAGGGGCTGTCTCCTGCTTTCGGCAGGGCCAAAGCTGTCCCTGGGGGCACGGCTTGAGAAGGGGGCTGGGAAGAGGTGATGAAGGGTGACCCCAAAAGAAGCCCCCCCCCCAAGGGAAGCAGACAGAGGACAGAAGAGCCCCCGGCGGCCGTACCTTCGATGGGCGAGTTGATGAGAATGACCCGTCCCATGGGCGACGAGGCGCGGATGGCCCGTGGGTGCCCGTTCGCCAGCCGGCTCTGCTTACTCAGCAGGTAGCGGGGGGCCGTGCTGGCGTCGCTGCCCGAGCTGCGGGAGTGGCTGGGGCAGGCCCCGTCCCTCAGCGCTGAGTCTGACCCGTGTGCCATGGCGGGGCGGGGCGGCCGCTAGCCAGGGAGGGACCCCGGCGTCCGGGGGATGTCTTCAGCGGGGGGGCAGGGAGGGACCCCACGCCCTGCCCTGGGGAAGCCGGATTCCGTCGGGCGGCTGGGGCGGATTGTTACATTTTGGCTGCTCGGGTTTCCTCCCGCCGGTGGAAGTGGGCGCCGGACGCAGCCCAGTGACATGTTCCTCCGGGTGGGCGTAAAAGGGGCCCGGAGCCGCGTTTCCCGTCAGGTCTCAGCTCCGTCCGGGGGCCTCACGCAACAGCGGCGTTTCTGTGCCTACAGCGCCAAATCAGAGAATCTCAGGGGTGGAAGGGACCTCAGGAGGGATCTAGTCCAACCCCCTGCTCAAAGCAGGACCAACCCCAACTAAATCATCCCAGCCAGGGCTTGGTCAAGCCTGACCTTAAAAACCTCTAGGGACGGAGATTCCCCCACCTCCCTAGGGAACCCATTCCAAATCCAACCAGCCCGTCAGCCCCACAACCAGGCTCCAGGGCCCCACCAGTGAACAACGGCCATTAGGAACAGCCTGCCGGCACCCGACTCCCCCACGCACAAGGCAAGCGCCCAGGCCGAATCCAGAGTGGAGCTCTCGGATCCGGTCATTTACACTGGACTCCAGTGGAGTCACTCTGGATTTCCACCAGCGCAGGAGGGGATCGGGATCAGTGCTGGCACTGCAGAGGTCAATCAGTTCGATCCCCGCGGGGCATTCAGAGCGTGAGGAACAGCTCTGCCAAGCGCTCTCTGCTCTGCAGCCAGACTCAGAGACTTTAAGGACAGAAGGGACCAGGATGATCCTCTAGTCTGATCTCCTGCACCACGCAGGCCACAGAACCTCCCCCACCCGCTCCTGTAATAAACCCCTCACCTACGGCGGAGCTACTGCAGTCCTCAAATCATGGTTCAAAGACTTCAAGGTGCAGAGAATCCTCCAGCACGTGACCCGAGCCCCATGCTGCAGAGGAAGGCAAAAAATCTCCAGGGCCTCTGCCAATCTGCCGGGAGGAAAATTCCTTCCTGACCCCAAATATGGTGATCAGCTGAACCCTGAGCATGCGGGCAACTCACCAGCCAGGCACCCAGGAAAGAATTCTCCTGTAGTCATTCAGATTCAATCCCATCCAACATCCCATCACAGGCCAATGGGCATATTTACCACTAATAGTAAAAGATCAATTAATTGCCCACCACACTATCCCCTCCATAAACTCATCAACCTTAGTCTTGAAGCCAGACAGGTCTTTTGCCCCCACTGCTCCCCGTGGAAGGCTGTCCCGAACTTCACTCCTCTGATGATTAGAAACCTTTGTCTAATTTCAAGTCTAAACCTCCTGCTGGCCAGTTTCTATCCATTTGTTCTTGTGTCCACATTAGTACTGAGCTGAAATAATTCCTCTCCCTCCCTGGTATTTATCCCTCTGATATACTTAGAGAGAGCAATCAGATCTCCCCTCAGCCTTCTTTTGGTCAGGCTAAACAAGACAAGTTCTTTGAGTCTCCTTTCATAAGACAGGTTCTCCATTCCTCGGATCATCCGAGTAGCCCTTCTCTGTACCTGTTCCAGTTTGAATTCATCCTTAAACGTGGGAGACCAGAACTGCACCCAGTATTCCAGATGAGGTCTCACCAGTGCCTTGTATAACGGTACTAACCCCTCCTTATCTCAACTGGAAATACCTCACCTGATGCATCCCAAAACCACATTAGCATTTTTCACGGCCATGTCACATTGGCGGCTCATAGTCATCCTGTGATCAACCAATACTTCATGGTCCTTCTCCTCCTCCGTTACTTCCAATTGATGCATCCCCAGCTTATAACTAAAATTCTTGTTATTAATCCCCAAACGCCTGACCTTGCACTTCTCACTAGTAAATTTCATCCTATTCCTATTCCTCCAGTGTACAAGGTCATCCAGATCTTCCTGTACGATATCCCGGTCCGTCTCTGTATTGGCAACACCTCCCAGCTTTGTCATCCCCAAAATGTACTAGCACACTCCACTTTTTGTGCTGAGGGCAGTAATACAAAGATGAAATAGGACGGGTCCCCACTGATCCCTGAGGGAGTCCACTGGTAACCTCCCCCCAGCCTGAGTTTCAGCATGACTGGCTGGAGTCTCCCCTTTAACCCCTTCCTTATCCACCTTTCACTGTTCATATTGATCCCCGCCTTCTCCAAGGTAACCATGTGAACTGCCTGGCCTGATCTCCGGAACACAAGACACCAACATTCACCCCTAATTCCTGGATCCCCCCAGGGATCAGAATCTGACCCTAGCCCCAGGCACTATACCGGAGTGAATCCGGATTGACACGGGATGGTGTGAAATCGATTTCTGGCTGATTTCAAGGGCGCCCCTGTGGGTTTCCCCGGGGGGAAGGGAGATCACAGCCCAGCAGCGATCCCGTTGTCTTTGCTGGAGCTCCTCTCGCCTTGGCCCTGCGCCGGGGGGATCGGGCTCCGGGTTTACAAACAGCCCGGCGCGTTTTCCGTGCCCGGGGCTCCTGAGGCCCCTGAATCGTGGAGGGAGGGGATCGCGGCTGTGCCCGCTGGAAAGCTGCCCCCCCCCGGCTCAGGGGGGCTGTCCCGGCGCTGGCCGGCCCAGGAGGGAGGCACCGGGCGCGGGGGAGGGAGGGAGCCGGGGAAACACGCGTGGGACGGGGCAGGACGCTCCCTCCCCCCGCAACCTCCACGTGCGCAACTTTCCTCCGCCCGACGGACCCCCTCGATCCCTGGGGGGGCTTGAACCCCAGGCTCCCCCCCCCAGGTGTCTGCAGGTGACCCCGGCTGGGCCCCTCCCCGCTCCCCTTGCGCCGGGGGGGGCAGCAGCAGGTGGGGCCCAGGTAAGGGGCTGATGGGGGGGGCTTCCCCCCTCACCTGTCTCCATGTTGCTCTGCAGCCCGCCCGTCACCTCACCTGGCAGAGCACCGCCCCCTTCCTACTCAGCCCCACCGATAGGCCGCCCCAGGCCCCCCATAGGCCAGCCGGGCCGTCAATCAATGCCAGCTCTTGCCTGGTGGCTCTGCACAGAGCCGGCCAGGTGAGCTGGGATCCCTGCCCCGGGCCTGGCGGGGCCTCTCCCTGGTGGGCGGCTCCCAGGGCCCCGCTGCCAGGGCTGGCTCGGACACCCACCTTGCAGGGACCCTCACACGCCAGGGGTCACCTGGGGCTGGAGCCCCATCCCCCAAACCCTCCCTTGGGGAATCCCGGTCGGAGGGTGGGACGGGGGGCCGAGCGCTCGGAGGAGGCCGCAGGCCGCTTCCCAAAGGGCGAGCAGGGGGGTGAGTCCCGCTGGACAAGTGGGGAAACCGAGGCAGCGTGGCAGGGCGCTGATGACGCCTGGCGCTTTAAGCCCATCCCGCTGACTTGGCAGGCGTGTTCCAAGGGACGTGTGTGCCGACCTGCCTTGCTGAACTGGGCAGGTGACTCGCCCCAAATCACCCAGCAGCTCAGTGGCAGAGCTGGGGACACAACCCACAGGTCCTGGTTCCCAGTCCCCACCTCTTCCCACCACTGGACACCACTCCCCTTCCCGAGCTGGGAAAAAGAACCCAGGAGTCCTGACTCCCAGCTGGCCTGGGCTGTAATCCACCAGCCCCACTCCAGAGCCAGGAAGAGAACCCAGGAGTCCTGGCTCCCCCTCCTATCGTTCGTAATTATTATGATTGGGCTAAATCCTGAGGTCCTAGTGGACAGAGCACAGAACTGGACCAAGGTCTGTCCCGGAGGGTCCCCCCCGCCCGCCTGAGGCCATGGCCCAGTGAAGTTCGAACTCAGAAACAGCTTGGAGGAGGGAGCTGGGGCCGGGGGGAGCTGGGGCCAGGGAGAGCCTGGCATAGAGGGAGCTGGGGCTGGGTCCCTCTCATGCAGAGAACTGGGCGTATTCCACCCCCAAGGGCCCCCCATGGTGTCTTGAGCCCCCTCACCTCCCAGCCCGAGGCCTGGACACTCCTCTCATCTGGTGTCTGCCCATCGGTTGGTGCGGTTCCCTCACTGCTGGGATGGCCGTGGCTGTCACCGGCAGGCGAATTTGACACCAGGCCGGTTTCAGGTGATATGCACCTGCCAGGTATTAGATACCCAGGGAGAGGAGCTGCCAGGTGGGGGTGAAAGGTGAAAGGTCTGCCTGGAGCGGAGCTGAGCTGCAGGGTTTGGAACAGCCAGGCTCTTGGCAAAGCCATCAGCAACCTGCCCTCCCCCCCACTCCCATGGAGAGACGCCTGACCCCTCAGGTAGCCCCACTGATTCAGGGGCAGCAGAGCACTCCCTACCCAGGCCGGCAGAATCAGCTCCTTTTGCACCAAACTCTGCCAAGAGCATAGGAGTCAGGAGGAAACTTAATTCACATGCCAGCAAAGCAACGCAAACGCCCTTCAAGATGCAGGGCAGAGATGGAGTCCTGGCTGCCTGTTGTTACAGCCTCAAGGACCTTGTCACCCAGGGCTTGCCGTACTCAGGTCCGTGAGTCTGGGACCCTGTCTCTGACTGGCGCTTTGGAGAAAAGCATAAAACCAACGCACCTGTTTAAGTAATATCATCCCACGGGGCAATTTCTTCCTGACCACCACTGGTGTGTACCATGGAGCATGAGGATTGAGAACCCACTTTACTAATCTAAGTTTTTTCCTCCCCCTTATTTATAATGATCCACTGAAAACGTGAACCTAAAATTTTACTTTCTATCAAAATTGTATCCTATCTATATGGCCCCAGTCACCATAGCGACTGAGCACCTCACAGTCATGAATGGATTTTATCTTCACAACTCCCCAGGGAGGCAGGAAGTCACATTACCCTCTTTGTACAGGTGGGGAAACCGAGGCACCAAGCAGTTATGCAAGCTGCCTAAAGTAACACATCAGGTCAGAAGCAGGATTTATATCCAGATCTTCAGGCCTGTGCTTTAACCTTTCCTTCCATCAAATACACATAAATAATATCATGCCATCATTTCTCTAGAACAGTGGCTCTCAGCTTTTCCAGTCTACTGTTCCCCTTTCAGGAGTCTGAAAGTGTGAACTTGAGGCCTGGTCAAAGGGTGTGTTCCTGAGCCATCAGATATCAAGGCGGCCTGAATGTGCCTCTATCTGGTGTATTTCGGTAAGGATCACAAGTGGACGATTCTCTTAAAATAGATTTTAATATAATAATCCGTTCAATTTGCTATTGAGAAAAGCCAGATTTCCCCCCAGGGCTCCGGTGCCTTGCTCTAACACTTGCACTAGAACAAAGTCATTCAAATAAAATCATGACGTTTCCCTCCAGTCCCCACCCAGGGGGTATCTCTCAGTATTTTCCTCTGAACGATGCTCGCTACAAATATTGATTACAAAATAATTAGGGGCACCAGTCTAAATGATGAACCTCCAGGGAATTAGATCAGGGATTAACCTGGCCTGTTCTTCATCTCCTAAAGCCTGTTGCTTGGAGCTGCTGGTACAGAGGTGGCTGCTGTGTTCCACCCCAGAGGCAGCTGCATTTCCAGTGTGAGATTACTCAGGCCAGCTCCTGCAGGTTCCAGTCTAGTGCACCTCCTAATGCTCAGGATGAAGAGAGCTGGAGAGACATAAAGTCACTATTATGCACTGCTTAAAATAACCCAAAAGATTGTATAGAGCCAGGGTACAAACACAGTAGGTGCTTAATATAACACTCTCATCCACAGGAGAGCCGAGTCTCAGCTGCAGGCAATAGAAAGGGGGTAATTTATTGAGGCTGCTGCTACTCCCCTCTCTGCCGCAAGTCACATGATGTGACTCGGTTTCCCTGTCTGTCTAAGGAGGGTGCAAACACAGGGCCACCTTTAGTTGTGAGACTAAATTCCTGGCAGATTTTAAAGTGTGTTGAGATCTGCAGCCAGCAAGTTCTCCAGATGAGCAGTGTGATTCATCACTGTGGATATGGTGAAGCGTGTGGGGGGGGGGGGGGGGGAGAGTTTGGTGCACACTTCAGTGTGTATATGGAAGAGTGTGTGGGGCACATGTACCTGGGGGTGTGATGGGTTCACACGCTGAACTGTGCAGGGGGCGCACGTATCGGACTGTGTGTTTGTGTGCACGAGTCAGAGGGGGTGTGTGCACATGGCAACATGTGTTAGTTTGTGTGTACACAGGGGAGTTTGTGTGTCTAAATGGTAGGGTTTGTGTGGGAAGGTGTATAATTTAGGGGGGGTGTACATCTGTCTGCAATATGTGAAGGACAGTGGGTGGGTGTGTGCACGCATTCTGGGGGTGCATGTGTGCCCATGGGTGTGAGTCTGCATAGCCAGCGTTGCGTGTGCATGCGTGGGAATGTGTGTGTGTGAAGCAGAGGGTGTTTGTGTGTGTGTGTGTGTGTAGGAGCCACACCAACTCTCTGTGCAGCCGTGGACCCCGCCTGCCCCTCCCCCCGCTGCCTGCCTCTGCCCCGCGGAGCCGGGTCGGCCCCCGGCGGGCGCTCAGCAGGTTTTGCAGTACACCTCGAAGAGGCTGGCCACGGAGTGCATGCGGTAGAAGATGCCCAGCGGCAGGGAGATCTTGACGATGATGACCCAGAGGGTGAAGCCGTAGAAGGCCTGCTCGATCTGGCTCACCAGGTGCGGGCGCGTCCCGTAGGCATAGAGGATCCACACCTGGCAAAGCAACGGGGTCAGGCGTCAGCCGCAAAGGGGCCTGGGCCGGGCTGGACCCTGTGTTCATCGCTGCCACCTACTGGAAGGACTGAGATATGCAGGGACTGATGCCCAATGAACCCATTCGCTCCTGGTCACTGAGGCAGGGCCAGGCCTCGTGAATTCCTCCCGGGTGTGTCCGTCCACTGGGGACGGGGCTGAGAACCACCAACTCACTACACGTCATCAGCCCAGCGGTAACGCCTGCTGGGCCACGCTCCAGTCTGCCCAGCTGTGAAACCCGCCCTGCTGGGGCACTGACTGTCCTAGCCTGAGCGCTGCCCGGATTTCACCCCCCCACTCCTCCGGCCGGACCAGAGCTTAGTGCACATCTCCAGGGGACAGGGCTTGACTGGGGCCTGCCAGGATCCATTGGGGGGGTCCCAGCTGGTGATGGCGTCGGGGGAGTGACGGTGATTAACACCCGCCGGGGGTCCGGCCCTCGGCCTCCAGAGCTCCCCGTGGGACGCCAGAGCCCCGGGCCGGACAGTCCGGCGCCACGAGTCAGCTCACCGAGATGTTGTAGAAGATGAGGAGGATGGAGATGTTCTGCAGGATCTTCCTCCGGAGGCTGACACGTTCCGGCTCCCCCCTGGGCTGAGACCGGCCCCCGGGGGGGACCTTGGCAGGGGAGTCGCTGCTGCCGCAGGCCAGCCAGCACCCGGGCCCCTGCTCCTCCAGCCGGGCCACCATCCTGGCTGGGGCGTGGCGGCTGACTGGGCAGAGGGCAGCCCCCTCCCGCTGGGCCGGCTCTTCGGAGGGGCCGCCGGAGATGGCGAAGACCCACGCGCTGCCCGGGGGGCCATCGGGGGCGTCTGGCCGGTGGGCGGGCCGGGAGTAAAGGGCTTCGGTGATGAAGAGGTTCTGGCCCAGCACTTGGACGGTCTTGCAGAGGGAGAAGCAGAGGTCCAGGAGGTGGAGGCTCCCGTTGATGTGCAGGAAGAAGATGGCCACCAGGGAGAAGACGGAGACCATCAGGGGCCCGCAGGAGCTGCCCAGCAGGAGGGTGACATCCAGGCTCCGCACCACGCTCTTGGAGCAGTCGGTGGCGGCCGGGTCCCTCTGGAGCCGGTCGGCGGCGATGCCCACCAGCGAGGCCAGGAACATGGCGGAGAGCAGCACCGAGTTGAAGATGTAGTAAGTCCGCAGGGCCTCGGGGACCGTGGCGGGGGCCTTGGCCAGCACCCCGAAGGAGATCATCACCCCGAAGGTGGCCGAGATGGCCAGGGCCCCCAGCACCAGCCCCCCGAAGGCCCCGCTGAGGTGGAAGCGGCCCCGGGGGCGCGGGCGGGGCTGCCGGCGGCTGGCCGCCTGGCCCGTGTTCTTCCACACCACGTAGAGCATGGTGGAGGAGAAGAGGCTGAACTCGATGTTGAAGGGATGCAGGTAGGCGGCGCCCTCGGAGAAGATGTGGCACAGGCTGGTGGCGCACGAGCAGCTGTTGGCGGGCGAACTCCCTGCAGGGGGCGAGGGGAGGGGGTCAGGGAGGGAGCGGGGCTGGAGGGGGGAAGGGCCGGAGGTGGGGCTGTGCCGAGGGGTGGGCGGACAGGGTGGGGTGGAGGGTCAGGCTGTCCATGGGGGCTGCTGCAGGGTCGGGCTCCTTAGCGGCTCCCCAGCCCCATCTCACCACTGTCTGGGTGGGGGTCTAAACCCCACCCCAGGGCCCAGGGAATCTCCATCTGCCCGGGACAATGGCACACACTGTGGTGGGTCGGGGGGGGGGGGGAAGAGGCACTGACCCCCCTGCCATGGGTCCTACCCCCCACCCCGGGGGCCCTCACCGTGCCCGGGCCAGGGGCTCTCCGTATCGTGGGCCTCGTAGATCTCCTGCAGCTGCTTCATGGACTCGTCCAGCACCACACTCATCCACATCAGCACGTTGGTGGCCAGCGTGTGCATCAGGCCAAACCTGGGAAGGGGGCAGAGGGCAGGGGGAGCTCGCGGCCCGGCCTGGCCCCGAGGGGCTGCCAGCGAAACCACCCGTCCCGCCCCCCTCCCGGCGCCCGGGTACCTGTTGAGATGCTGCTGCTCCTGGATGCAGACCTTGGCGTGGAAGGACAGCAGGGACCCCTGTGCCAAGGATGGGGGCGAAGGCAGAAGACAGGGTCAGAGGGCAGCAATACGCAAGTGGCCATCTTGGGCGGCAGGGCTCCTTCCCGGGGAGCTGAGGTTGGTTCTTTCTTGCTTCCTGCTTCCCCTCCTTCCCCGCTCAGCCTGTCCCACGGGGCCCTAGGGCCGCCAAGGCTGGACAAGTCCACACAGCCCTCCTGTGCGCTCAGCCTACTACAGCTACCCGCTGGTGGAGTCGCTCCTTGAGTCATGTGGCCGGTGTCACCCGGGAGGGGGGTGGGTCATTCCTGACAGCCCGATTCCTCCCTCCTGGCCGCTCGTGCACCGAGCGTGCGAGGCCCCCTCACCTGGACGATGGTGAACACGGCTTGCACGACGGGGAAGGCGGTGGTGAGGACGGAGGTGCAGTGCTGCAGCTCGTAGTAATACCCCAAGGACAGGCAGTCCAGCACCAGCGTGGCCAGGGCAAAGAGCGAGAGCCCGCCTGAGGGGCAAGAGACCACCATCACCGTAGCCCTGCCCGCCACCGGGCAGCCATCCCGGGCGCCGCGTGGCCAGGGCCGGGCTGGGTGCGGCGGTGGGTCAGGATGGGGGGCACCGTTCCCGTGGGGCGATGGACCCATCCCCGGGACTGATTTCTCCCCAGCAGCACGCCCCCCCCCGGGCGAGTCACCGCAGGGGTCCCGGGGGTCAGACGGTACCTTTCAGCCAGCTAGCCCCGGCGTGGTGGTCCTGGTGCAGCTTCCGGCGCCGGTTGCGGGAGGAGCGCCAGCCGAACCACAGCATCCAGGCGCAGGACGTGAGCATGAGGGTGGCCAGGAAGCCGTGGACGTTGCGGCTCTGCGGGCTGCGCTGGTGGATCTCGGCCAGCAGCACGGCGCTGCCCAGGAAGGTGAGCAGCACCAGGTAGAGCAGGGACAGCAGCGAGCCCGCCCGGGCGTTGGCCAGGTCCTGCCAGCCTGCGCCCCCGGGGTCGGCGGGGGAGTCCGGGGGGCCCTGGTCCTGCCCCTCAGGGGAGTGAGGGGGGCCCAAGGGGGGGCACCGCTGCAGCATGTTGCTCATCGCCCCGGGGATTATGGCTGGGAGGGGAGGGGATGGGGAACCGTCAGGGAAGGGGTGGGATGGGGAGGGGAGCGGGGCTGAGGGGGGATATACCCCACGGGTCACCCCCAGAAGGGAGACCTAAGGGGGGGTTACACTGCTCCCCTCGCCCCTACTCACACACATAGACCTCCCCTCGCACCCCCGCGTGTCCCCGCACACCCATCAGCCCATCTCGCTCTTCTCACCCCCTCCAGCTTCCATCCTCGGCCTCACGGCGCCGGCCCTTTCCCGGGGCATAAACGCCGGGGCCCGGTGCTGGGTGGGGCAGGAGCCGGCCCCAAGGAGCCAGCAGAAGGAGGGGATCGAAGTAGCTCCTGGCCGCCCACTCCTGGCTCGCAGGGGTCTCTGGGCGGCCGGGAACGGCCATCCCACAAGTGGGGTTTGCAGGGCCGAGCCGAGCTGGGAGCAGCCCAGGGCTGCGGCTCTCAGGTGCCCCCATAGCGACCTCTGCCCTGGGCACAGAGGAGGAGGCCTCCAGCCCACCCCACCCAACCACGTGGGGGCCTGTGAGCCCTGCCCCGCCTGCTCTTTCCACGCACGCCCCCGGCCACAGAGACAGACCCCTGGACCCCCCAGGTGTGACTCAGAGCAGCACAACCCCGCTGCCGAGCTCTGTGCTCCACACGGCCTGTGGGACCGTCTCCGAGACTCGGCTCCGGGGACCATTCCCGGGGCTGTGCCCAGGCCCAGGTGCGGGGCTGGTTTGGTGGAGGTTGGGAGTCAGCGGGCTGGGACCTGTAACTGGGGCTGGCCAGGCTCCCGGGGGAGTTGGGGCTGGTCGCTTCCTCTCCCAGAGTCACTAGGATCTCCGGTGCCGCGACCCACAGACAGACAGACGCCTCCTCCCTCTCCAGCCGCACAAACCTGCCTGGAACGGACCGTGCCGGTCTCGCCCGAGACGTCCAGACCCGGGCAGTGATGGCCCTGGACACCCTGGCACGTGCCCCACACTTACAGGATGCCACCGGTCACGCTGGCGCCTCGGGAGCGTCTCTCACGCCACCCTCTGTCCTCGCTGGCTGTGTGGGGCACTCTGCCCAGAGGGCTCCTTAATATTCGAGGGGGTGGGGCGTTTCTCTGCCAGCCTGGCACCTCCCACTCATCGGGGCCGAGGGGGTGGAGCTGCCCCTCCCCGGCGGTGCGCCCTTTCACGGCGGATTGGAGTTTAATAAGCCGAGTGTTTCTGGAGCGATTGCAAAGGCCATCGGGGAGACCCGGTGGTGAAGAGCCAAGGGCAGCGGGAGAAATCAGAAATGGCTTGATGGGGGGGGGGCAGGGAAATGTTCATTATCGAAATCGCTCTATGTACAGAGCGAAAGCCCAGCTTGTTTCTCCGGTCACCCAGCACAGGACCTGTCGCCCAGCGGGGCAAATCCGGGGGCGACCACAAGGCGAGAACGTGGACTCTGCTGCTCTGAAACCACAGGGTGGCATCCTTTCCGCTACAGGAGACTCCTCAGTACCTCTTAGCAGTACAGGGCATAGGCCACACAGTGCACAGCTTGGATTCCGTCCAGCAGAGGGCATGGTGCATGCATGTGCCTATCAACACAGCCAGACACACCAGGCAGCTAACCAGGGCGAGAGACCCAGGAAATGAACACTCGCCCGGCCACTGATGAGGATGTTGTCAGCTTGAACTGCGGGTAGCCCCCGGAAGCCTGCAGGGCCAGGCCCCCCCGGTGCTCGGTGCTGTACACGCAGAGAACAGAGGAGACCAAGGCGTGTCCAAGCGAAGCATGAAATGCCGCCGGCTGCAGGGGAGAGGTGCCCGCCGTGCTCTCCCGGCTGGAGACAGGGCTCTGGGTCTTTTCCTCCTGGTAGTGGGCGAAGGGCCGCGATGCCAAGGCCAGGAAGGGCCCCTAGGGGCCCAGGCAACTCGGAGGCTGGTAATCAGAGCCCGCCCCGCCCTGGCGCGACCCGCAAACCCCGCTGCTGCTGCACTAGCCCCCAGGATGGTCGGGGGGGGCACAGATTTGGCACCCCCCCTTCAGCTGGCAGTGGAGCTCCTAGGCAGCCCCCCAGGGGATGGCGGCAGCTCTGCCAGGCCTCTCCTGGGGGGCACATGCGGGGGAAGGGAGCCCGGCGAGGACAGACCCGGCGGGACAGGGCGGGCCCGATCCTGCCCCCGCCGGGGGCCATGGGCGCAGGATCCTCCCCAGGCAACCAGCCCCCCCCGCCCGGAGCCGCCTGGCTCCGCCCCGCCGGCCCTGCCAGCGCCCGGCCCCTGCCAGCTGCGCTCCCCGCTCCCCGCCCTCCGGCCTGCGCGCCGCCTGCTCCCTGGGCGGGGGCCGCTGCCGAGCCGAGCCGGGGCGGGCGGACGACGGGCGGGGCCGGCGCTGCCAGCGACCGGTGAGTGGAGCCGCCCTGCGAGGGGGCCCCGGGGCGCGCGCGGCTGCCAGGCGCCCTCCAGCCATGCGGGGGAGGGGCGGGATCCGGGGGTGCCCAGCGGGCGCTGCGGGGGGCGCTGCGGGGGGGGGGGCGCTTCTCCCTTCCCCGCGTGCTGCGAGCGGCCGGGCCACCCTCGTCCCGGGTCCGCCCCCCCCCGGGGGTTTAGCTCCAGGCTCCGGGGCTGGGTTGCGCCCTTGGCGGTGCCAGGCTGGACCCCGGGACACGGGCGGACCCCGGGGAGATCGAAGGGGGGTTGGGCCCCTCCCGAGTCACACCTGCCGGGCTGGGCTCTGGAGTGGGGGCCGGGCAGAGCCCCCAGGGGCCGGGGGAGCTGCGGGCCCCCCCGGGGGATTTCACCCAGGCGCGGGGCTGGGGGCCTAGGGGCCAGTGTAAGCCCTGCCGGGGCTAGGCCAGGATCACCCGCCCCCCCCCATCCTGCTGGGTTGGGAAGCTGCTCCCAGGGCTCTGCGCATCATGGGATGGTCACCCCCCCCCCAGACCCCCCCACCCTCCTGCCACTCCCGCCCCGGATGCTCCGAGCAGCAGGCAGGCCCCTGGGGGTGGGCAGAGAGGAGACACTGGGACCTCTGGCCCTGGTCTCACCCCACTCCGGTCCTGGCTCCCTTGAGATCTCACGGGCGCAGGAGCCTTCTCCTCTGCATCTCCTGCCGCCTCCCATGGGCTCCCCACCCCGTCCCCGTGGAAATAGTCTCCCCTGGGGAGTGGTGGGGCCAGGCCCCTCCCGTCATTTCAAACTCAGCTGGGAAAAGGCTGTGTGTGTGTGTGGGTGTCTGTGTGTGTGTGTGTGGGCGGGTGTGTGTGTGTGTCTCTGTGTCTGTGTGTGTGTCTCTCTGTGTGTGTGTGCGGGTGTGTGTGTGTGTGTGTGTCTGTGTGTGTGTGGGCGGGTGTGTGTGTGTCTGTGTGTGTATGTACATGTGGGCACTGGCACCAACGCTTCCTGCCCGAGGATCCCAGGCTGCAGGAATAGGGGCTGCTTGCAGAGCAGGACGTGGGGTTCAAACCCTCCCATCTGGGGGTCGGGCTGTTGGCTCAGGCCTGTTTCTACTGGCAGGAAGCCGGGTTTTGCTGGGGGCGGGCAGGCTGCCCTGGTGCCCTCCTGCGCCCGCGGTGGGTCTGGGCAATGGGCCAGCGTCTGACTTTGCTTACACAGACGGCAAAGTGACTTTGCGGGAGCTACTCCGGGGTTACGCTGATGAGAGCGAGGTCGGGATCTAGCCTAGGAGCGGGCAGACTCCAGCCTGTGGGCACATCCGGCCTGCGGGACTGTCCTGTCTGGCCCTTGAGCTCCCAGACGGGGAGGCTGCCCCAGTCCAATCTCCCGCCTCCCTCCCTCCCCTGGAGCCCCGCGGGCAGCGCTCTGTCTCGCTGGTCCTGCCGGGCAGTGCTGCAGTGGTGTGGCTGGCTCCGGTGGGGCAGCGTGGCTGGTAAGGGGGCAGGGCTGCGAGCTCCTGCGGAGCAGTGTGTGTGGCTCCGGTGGGCGGCGCGGGTACCTGACACGCTGCTGTGAGTGGCACGGTGAAGGGGCGGAGAGCGGGAGGGTTGGATAAAGGGCAGGGAGTCCTGACAGGGAGCAGTTGGATGGGGTGGAGGTTTTGGGCAGGGGATGGGGAATGGGGGGGGCTTTAGCACCCGGGGACAGGGGCTTTAGCACCCGGGGACAGGGGCATTAGCACCCGGGGACAGGGGGGGGGGGGGGGTTGGATAGGGCATGGGAGTCCCGGGGGTCTGTCGGAGCGGGGGTGTGGATAGGAATCGGGACAGTCAGGGAGCAGGGGGTGGAATCCTGGGGGGGTAGTTAGGG
This sequence comes from Sternotherus odoratus, assembly GCA_032164245.1. Lineage (NCBI taxonomy): Eukaryota > Metazoa > Chordata > Testudines > Kinosternidae > Sternotherus > Sternotherus odoratus. The sequence continues at coordinate 105,068,422 of JAVMKO010000005.1, forward strand.
GTGGGGGGTCTCCGGAGGGGGCAGTCATGGGAACAAGGAGCGGGGGGGGGGGTTGCATGGGTTGGATGGTTCTGAGGGGGGGTGGTAAGTGGGAGGGGGCTAGATAGGGGGCGGGGCCAGGCTCTTTGGGGAGGCATGGCCTTCCTTCCCTGGCCCTCCATACAAAATGTGGCCCTTGGGGCAAAAAGTTTGCCCAGCCCTGTTCTAGCCCAAAGCCCCAGATGCTCCTGGGCGTCCTCGCGAATAGGAGGGGGCCCTGTGGGACGGAGGTGGCAGACGCGGTTTGCTCGCCCCTTGAAATGGCCAGTGGGTCCTGATTTCACACCTCCCCGTCCCCCCAGGGCTCGCGGTGTGGGGAAGCCTCACGCCCTCGGCCCCTTCTCTGCACGACACTCGCTGGCTTTTGGGGAAACACAAGAATGAAAAACAACTGAACAAAACGACCTGGGGACAAGGGCTTTAGAACCCAGGGACAGGGGCATTAGAACCCGGGGACAGGGGCTTTAGCACCCGGGGACAGGGGCATTAGCACCCGGGGACAGGGGCATTAGCACCCGGGGACAGGGGCTTTAGAACCCGGGGACAGGGGCTTTAGAACCCAGGGACAGGGGCATTAGAACCCGGGGACAGGGGCTTTAGAACCCAGGGACAGGGGCATTAGAACCCGGGGACAGGGGCTTTAGAACCCGGGGGCAGGGGCATTAGCACCCGGGGACAGGGGCATTAGAAGCCGGGGACAGGGGCATTAGCACCCGGGGACAGGGGCTTTAGAACCCGGGGACAGGGGCATTAGAAGCTGGGGACAAGGGCATTAGAAGCCGGGGACAAGGGCATTAGAAGCCGGGGACAGGGGCATGAGCACCCGGGGACAAGGGCATTAGAAGCCGGGGACAGGGGCTTTAGCACCCGGGGACAAGGGCATTAGAAGCCGGGGACAGGGGCTTTAGCACCCGGGGACAGGGGCATTAGAAGCCGGGGACAAGGGCATTAGCACCCGGGGACAGGGGCTTTAGCACCCGGGGACAGGGGCATTAGAAGCCGGGGACAAGGGCTTTAGCACCCGGGGACAAGGGCATTAGGCCCCTGGTGGCTGGTTCGCTCCATGACAGCCGGCCAGCCCCTCCCCCGTGCGGGATTAGTCCCGCTGGAGCGCATTATGAATATTGGAAGTAAGTCCGGGGCGCGCTGCCAGGCCAGCCGACGGTTCCGAGCTGCAGGGCGCTGGAGGCGGGTGGTTTTCTGGTTGCGAGGGGGAAATGCACAGACTAGCCGGGAGCCAGATGGCAAAAGAGGAACGGAAAGAGCGGGAGGGCGCCAGGAGCTGACTCGCTCGCACCAGGGACACGCCCTGACAGCAGAGGGGTTCCTCTGGATTGACACCAGGGCCCGGGTCTCCTGGGTCCTGCCCTGTCTCACTTGGGGAGCTGGGGCCTCCGCCAGCACCTGGAAGGAAGTTGGGGTTGGAAGGTGGCAGTTGGGGGTCAGCACTTACCGTAGGGGGCAGGATTCCTGTTCCTCTGCTCCCGCTACACCCTTGCCTGCTTCTGTCAGTCACCCCGACTCGGGGCTTGGCTGGGAGAAGACCCCTCCCCCCAGGGTCAGTGGGAGCGATCCGAACCTTTGAGGGTCTCTCAGTGCTCCAGGGACCCCTCCCTCCCAGCCCCCGTGCAGCCCTCCTTGCCAGCACATCCTGGGGTCACCCCGCACCCCAGGTGGGTCGGCAGCCCCCGGGGTTGAACCTGAGTCCTTTGGCTCTTAAGGCTGAGCACGCTCTGGAATCCACGGCTGTAGCCCCCTTGCGGTGCAGTTGGGTGACTCAGCCTCAGTTTCCCTCCTTGCATGGCCCACTCCTGGGGGAGGTTCACCCTGTAGTCCTGGCTTCCTGGGCAGCTTCTCACCAGCCGGCCGCTGCAGGGTCCTGCTCTCGGTGGTGCCTTGGCCGCTCCGTTGGCTGCCTGGCACCCCATCGCGCCGGCTGCTCATCTCCCACCGGCCCATCCCCGGGGCTAAGCTCCTGACCGCGGCTCTCCTCTGACTCATCCCTCTCGCCCCTGCCGTCCTTCCTTCAGAGGATCCACCCCGCCTGGGTCTCCCAGCCGGGTCTGATCCTTAATTGCCTGCCACCCCCCCGTACCACAGAACCAGCCTATTGGGCTCCCTGTAACCCCGTCACTGCCAGTGTGGGGCTCAGACGCCCTCTTGCAGGAGCCCAGCCCCCGCTAGAGGGGGACCGAGTGCAGCCTGGAGTGGGTCCTACTGGCTGCTCCCTTCTGAAGGGGGAAAGGGAGGGGAGTCAAGTCTCCTGCTCTCCCTTCCCCCAGGCTCCGGACCCTGGCTGAAGAATCTGCTCCCTGTATTATCCCTTTGCTTGTCTCTTCAGCTCTGGCACTTTCCAGGCCGTGTTGAAGTTCATCCCCGTGAGATAGGGGAGGGGTAGCCCCATTTCCCAGGTGGAAAAACTGAGGCACGGGGAGGTGAAGGGTATTGCCCGTGGGCACATGCCAACTCAGGGGCAGTGCCGGGAATAGAACCCAGGAGTCCTGCGTCCCCAGCTCTGGGCGTCGGGGGTCAGGGGATGTCCGTGTGCACAGGCATTGAGGTTTCCTCTTCGCCAGGTGGATCCCAGCTGGATCTAGCTGCCTCCTGGAGCGTTCGCTGGGGGGGGGGGAGGGGGAAGAGCCCTGAGATTACAGAGCCCCAGGGCCTCTGCGGGGAAGTGAACCCACTGTCCCTCCCGCTGCATGCCCGAGTGTGTCTCTGGCAGCCCCCGGCTGGGTGCGTGGCATCCTTGTTCCCGAGCCCGTAACCTCCCTGCTCGCCGTCTCCCCCCAGAGGATGTCGGAGGAACTGCCCTTGCACATCAACATCCGGGAGCCGCGATGGGACCAGAGCACCTTCCAGGGGCGAGCCAAGCACTTCTTCATGGTGACCGACCCCCGCAACCTCCTGCTCTCCGGGGAGACGCTGGAAGAGGCCCAGAGGGTGGTTGAGAATTACAGGTTGGCTGGGACCAGTGGGTGGGGGCTACCCGAGGGAGGCTCTGCTATCCGGCCGCTAGGCCACGGTGACCTCTAGTGGGGTGGTGCCCCCAATGCTGGGGGGCCGGGAGCTGGTCCGTGCCATTGGCTCGAGCAAGCTGCCCCGGTGCCCACCTGGGAAGGGGGTGACGAGGTGGGGGCCCCTCTGCAGGGCTGGGCAGTAGCTGGCAGGAGAAGAGGGGGGTCTTCTTCTGCCTGGACCCAGTACGTGGGTGGTGGTGGAGCCACAGGCAGGAGCCAGAGGGCAGTGGCGTGAAGGGGCGTCGGGGGCTCCAGGGGGTTAAGGAGAGGGAGGCTTGGCACGGCGGAGGGTGGGGAGGAAGCCCAGGGGGAGCTGGCACCGTGGGGAGAGGAGATGCAGGAGGAAGCCTGATGGCACCAGCCTTCTCCCCAAGGGAAGACGTAGCCTGTGGGGGGAGGGGGAGGGGGGAGCCAGGCAGCCGGAGTAGAGACGCCCACCAAGGAGACGCCCGGCTGGGCCAGGGGTGTTAGCGGAAGCCCCCAGCTCTCTCCTGGCTGCCGAGAAGGAGCACGAGGGGGCATCGGGTTGGGAGTGGGGGGCAGGCGGGGCCCAGGCCTGGGCGTGGGGGGCCCCCGGGGGTCACGGCTCCCTCTCCTGGCACCACGGCAGGTCGGGGATGGTGTCACCGGGCCTGACCGAGGACCAGCTGTGGCGGGCGAAGTACGTCTACGACTCGGCCTTCCACCCCGACACCGGGGAGAAGATGATCCTCGTGGGGCGCATGTCGGCCCAGGTGCCCATGAACATGACCATCACCGGCTGCATGCTCACCTTCTACAGGCACGTGAGCCCCCCGGGCCCTGGGGGGGGACCCCAACCTCTTCAGCGCCCCCTGCTGGTCCCGGAGTGGGACGCCCTACAGCACTCCCTGCTGGCCTTGGGGTGGGAACCTCTCCACTGCCCCCGGCTGGCTCTGGGGCAGGGAGCCCTAGCACCTGACATCCAGCGCCCCCTACTGGCCCTGGGGCGGGAACTCCCCCCTCCCCACCTCCAGCGCCCCCTGCTGGCGCCAGGGCAGGGATCCCTGACCTTTTCACCCCGCGGCTCTCCCTGGGGTCGGGAGCCCCTCCCCGTGCCGCCAGCGCCCCCTGCCAGCGCAGCTGATCAGTGGCAGCGCATCGCCGCGCCTGCTGTACTTCGGAGGACGGGCAGCTCGTGTCACCAGGTTCACGTTCCCGGGTAGGTGCCCGGGGGCTCAGCGCCCCAGCAAAGGGCAGGGGGCTCCGCTGGGCCACCTGCCGTGGTGTTCGTACCCCGGGGGAGGGGTCTCAGGCCCCCTTCCCTGCTGTGCACTGGGGTAAGCAAAAGGTGGGGGAGAAGCACAGGCGGGCGGGTCTGTGTGACACTGGGTGTGGATGGGGAGGGCTGAGCCGCGCTAACGCCACCAGCCACACCTCCTCGTGGGCGTGTGGCCCCTTTCCGTCCCATCCCCCCCTCCTCTCGGGCCGAGCTGCCGGGACTGCGCCTCTCCCTCCCCCGACATGCTCTCCTCCCCTCCCCCGACATGCTCTCCTCCCCTCCCCCGACATGCTCTCCTCCCCTCCCCCGACATGCTCTCCTCCCCTCCCCCGACATGCTCGCCTCCCCTCCCCCGACATGCTCGCCTCCCCTCCCCACGGGACCTCGCCTCCCCTCCCCACGGGACCTCGCCTCTCCCTCCCCCGACATGCTCTCCTCCCCTCCCCACGGGACCTCGCCTCTCCCTCCCCCGACATGCTCTCCTCCCCTCCCCACGGGACCTCGCCTCTCCCTCCCCCGACATGCTCTCCTCCCCTCCCCACGGGACCTCACCTCTCCCTCCCCCGACATGCTCTCCTCCCCTCCCCACGGGACCTCGCCTCTCCCTCCCCCGACATGCTCTCCTCCCCTCCCCACGGGACCTCGCCTCTCCCTCCCCCGACATGCTCTCCTCCCCTCCCCATGGGACCTCGCCTCTCCCTCCCCCGACATGCTCACCTCCCCCTCTCCCTCCCCCAACGTGCTGTCTCCCCCCAGGACCACCCCCGCGGTGTTATTCTGGCAGTGGGTGAACCAGTCCTTCAATGCCGTCGTGAACTACACCAACCGGAGCGGAGACGCCCCCATCACGGTCGGGTAAGGGAGCTGCAGGGACGGGGCCCCGGCTGCCCCCTGGGAGAGCCGGAGCTGCAGCGCCCGGGCGGCTGGTGCCACTGGGCAGGGCTGGCGCCTTCCAGCCTCGGCCTGTCGCTTGCAATGTGGTGGCTTGAACCGCCGTCCCCCGGCTGCCTGCCGGGCCGGTCCGACTCGAAGCCGGCGCTGCGGACGCCCTGCCGGTCCCCGGCGAGTCTCCCCCTGCGATGCACAGAGCTGGGGCAGGCCACCGGGGGGCACCCTCCAAGGCTGGAGGGAAAGGCCTGTGCTGCCCACACTGTACCGCCGTGGGGAGGGCTGCCCAGCGCGTCACTGGCCTCAGGGGACTTGCCTGTTTCCTTTGCAGTCAGCTGGGGACGGCCTACGTCAGCGCCACCACCGGGGCGGTCGTGACGGCGCTGGGACTCAAGTCTCTCACCAAGGTAGGGGACCCGGCCCCGTTTTGGGTGGGAGCGCGCCTGGCGCTGCAGGACCCGTACGCTGACAGGCAGCAGGGACAAGACAACGGCTCCCGACCGCTCTGCATCCATGCCCGTCCCCCCAGGAGCGAGCCGGGGACTCTCCTCCCCAAGCATTTCGCTCCCCCCCATCCCCCCGCATCGGGTGTTTAATCCCCATGTGGGATCTCTGCCCCAGCCAACCCAGCGCCGCAGGCAGACAATGTTCGACTCGGTTCTGATGTGCCCACTGGGGTAGGAGACCGTGGGCCTCCCCGGGGTTGTGCCCCGCGAGTTACTGAGAGCCGCGCCGACGGGATCCAGCTGGAACCCGCTGGAGAATGGAGCAGCCGCTTCCAGCCCCCCTGGGCACCCCAGCCAAGATCGGGGCCCCAGGTACTGCACCGATGGACCCTCAGCCCCTGCCCTGACACGCTGGGAGTCTAGCCAGACAAGACAGACGTAGGACAGGTTGTTATTCCCGCTTTACAGACTGGGGAATGAGGCCTAGAGAGGTGAAATGACCGGCCCAGGCAGAGCCAGGAATGGACCCGGGCCTTGTGCTCTAACCACTAGACCATTCTTCCTTCTACCCTGCTATAGTCTCATTTCCTGGCGTGTGATTCTCTCTTCTCTCCCTCTGCAGCATTTACCGTCGATTATTGGCCGCTACGTGCCTTTTGCTGCCGTGGCAGCTGCCAACTGCATCAACATTCCTCTAATGCGGCAGAGGTAAGGCGCCTTTGCCCTAACAGAGCAGTTCTGTGGAAGGGGGGGAAATAGATGACGTTGAAGGGCATGGAGCTGTCTAGCCGGGTACCTTGCTTCTGGAATTGACCACAATCTGATGCTGCAGGGGGAAGCGAGACCCTCCTCATAGTGCCCTTGGTCAGCAATGCAGTGCTGTGACAGGTGGAATTCCTTCCTGACCCCCGCAGTTGGTCAGCACATGCCCTGAAGCATGAGGGTGGTTTTCGTTTATAGAACTGCAATAATGGTCATTTCCCAGAAATTAGCCATGGTATGAAAGCCTCTCACCAACCACAGCCCCAGGCAGCGTCATGGGGGGGGGGCCTCACGCTAGTTTGACCCTCACACCTGCCATGGTGGAATTCAGTCCTTGGCCTCTCTGCTGAGACTGCAAATGAGGGATCTGAGCCCTGGGAGCTGGGCTGAGAATCCCCGCACTCATTCACGCTCTGTGCCCCATTACCCATCCCTCTGCCCCTGCCCTGGCACACAGGTCGTGGTAAGGGACCCGGTCTGTCTCTTTCACAGGGAGCTGAAGTTTGGGATCCCCGTCACGGATGAGGATGGGAACCGGCTCGGGGAGTCGAGGGCGGCGGCCCAGAAAGCCATCGCTCAGGTGGTGGTGTCCCGGATCGGCATGGCCGCCCCTGCCATGGGTGAGTCACTTCCCTGGCAGATCTGCCCTGCGGGTGGGCCGGATCCGGGACAAGGGCGCCACCAACTCCTGCCTGGCTTCCTGCCAGAGACCCCCACCGCTGGTTAATCTCCTTCTCCTTCCCCCCACCAGCCATCCCTCCTGTGATCATGAACGCCCTGGAGAAGAGAGCCTTCCTGAAGGTAAGTCCCCGGCATGGGGCTTTCCCTGCCCAGCCAGACCCCAAATGCCTCTCCAGGATGGCACCCCGTCTCTGCAGCTTGGGGCATCTCCTCTCCTTACGGCTGGCACCCGTGTCCGCACTTGACCAAGGGCATCGTTCCCACATGTGCCCTGGGATTCATGGGGGAGCCCCCCAAGATCTGCCCACCTCCCAGGGAAGGTATCTGGATTCCAGCCCGCCGCTGGGCCGGTGTCGGGGGCAGGAGGGTTATATAAAGTTCATCTAAGGATATGGTGAAACTGCGTTGTAAAGCCAGGGCTGGGGGACCTGGCTTGTCCACTCGGTGTTTCCAAGCCTGTGTGTAATCAGCCACATTGCATTGGACCCCTGGGCTTACAACTGCTGGGGCTCCCGGCTGTGCTAATGCATCCACAGAGCGGTGGCTTGAGCTGCGTCCACACTGCAAAGCTTGGACCCAAGGGGCTTTTACTCACGCTCCCAGCAGGGTTCTAGGCCCCGGGCCTTGAGCGCTCACCGACCTAAATCAGGCTGATTTGTGTGTGGACGGAAAGGGCTCAAACCTGAGTCAGAGGCTGGGCACAGTGTAGCTAGACCCTGACGCGGGAGATTGAGCAGAGATGGGGCTCGCTGGACCGTGGCTCTGGGGAGACGTGGCGGGCCCGGTCCTACCTGACAGGTGTGTGTGGAGCCAAGTCCAGTGTGTGCACAGAGAGGCGGGGATCGTCACGCTCTGGGCGGGGTTCTGACAGCGATCGTCTCCTGACCCCCGGGCAACTCCTGTGGGTGCCGCTGGGGAGAAGTAACCCTAGAAAGGACCTATAGCGCCTTTCAGAGCTAGCTGGGAACCGGGAAAGGAGTGGGCAGCTCCGCATGGATCACCTGCTAGTGCTCTGTAGGTCTGATACAATGTTCAGCACCTACCCCTCTGAACTATCCCCTTGGCCTTGATGTATAAGGGACCCCCACTCCCGTCAGCCGTAATCCCCCCATCAACATAACCCTCTTGCTAACTCCAAGCCCCCTTGTCTTTCCATGTAGCGATACCCCTGGCTGAACGCTCCCTTGCAGGTCGGACTGGTGGGGTTCTGGTAAGTGACAGCTGCAAATAGGGGGAACCTGCCCCGCTCGGCCGATGGGAAGAAGCCACGCGGGGACGACTTTCTCCCGGGTTTGCTAGCTTGCTCTCGGAGTTGGAAGCATCTTTTGCTTCAAACTGGAACCACCGTGAGCCTTTGAAGTGAAGCCAGCCCTTTCGGGGGCTCAGAGGGGGTCCTGTCATTTCCCACCCACTCTCCATTGTTGTTCATTTTGCAGTTATATATATATATAAATGGAGATATACCAATCTCCTAGAACTGGAAAGACCTTGAAGGTCATCGAGTCCAGTCCCCTGCCTACACTAGCAGGATCGAGTACTGTCCCCTGACAGATTTTTTGCCCCAGATCCCTAAATGGCCCCCTCAAGGATTGAACTCACAACCCTGGGTTTAGCAGGCCAATGCTCAAACCACTGAGCTATCCCTCCCCCCTGTTATATTCACAGCCAAGTCAGTGGTCAGACGGCTGCATTGCCTGGTGTGAGCACACCCTGTGGAACTCCCTGCTGCAGGATGTTGTCAGGCATGAGGTTCCCTAGGTCAGGAGCAGGAGTACCAAGAGGTGTCCCACCCTCCTGGCAGCAGGACGGGATAAACTCACAGGCGTGTGTGTGTCTGGTGAGGTTTCCAGCTGAGTGTTGCAGGTCTGGATAGTTGAGATCAGCAGCCAACCGTCCCGGTGGAGTGATCTGGGGAGGGAAGCTGGCTGGGAGGTTCGTCGGGGGAAGGCAGAGGAGGGTGAATGGAATTTCCTTTGGGGCAGCGTCTCTCCCTGTCTCATCTAGGTGCTGACCTAGTCCTAATGACCGTGTCCCTTGGCACCACGGTTTCATTGGGGGGGGGGGGGTGGGTTTATCCTCGAGACACCCCAGGCAGGGGGTGTAACAGCCCCGGTTACAGATCGACCCAGGTCTCCGGAGTCCCAGCCCGGAGTCCTGACCACTAGTCCGTCCTGCAGTGGGCCTGTTTGGGTGGGGGTGGGGTGGGGGGTTTTTCTGCCGCAGTTCTAGCTTCTTGTTCCGTGGGATGCTCTTCGTTCCCACCGTCCCCGGCCTCTGCAGCGGTCCCTGGGCCGGGGCGTCCGAGCTCATCTCTGCTCTCGGTGTCTCCCCTTTGCAGCCTGGTGTTCGCGACCCCGCTGTGCTGCGCGCTCTTCCCGCAGAAAAGGTAAGGGCCGGCTGGGCTTTGCCAGGTCCTCTCTGGGCCTGGGCCTAGCTTGGAGCGGGGCGGGGGGTTGTGTGTGTTCGGATGCACACAGGCGGTTTTAGGACCGTGTCTCTCAACCTTTCCAGACGACTGTCCCCCTTTTGGGGTCGGATTTGTCTCCCGCCCCCCCGAGTTTCCCCGCACTTAAAAACGACTTGCTTACAAAATCAGATGCAGAAATACAGAAGCGGCCCCACCCGTGATTACTGACTTAATTGCCAACTTTCCCATTTCTACCCTATCGTTATCAAATAAACGAATCAGACTGTGAATACTGTCCAGGTCAGGGCGTGGTACATAGAGCAGGAGAGACAAGCCAGTGTCTGCATGAAATTTTAGTTCATAGTGACTTCGCTGGTGCTTTTTCTGTAGCCGGCTGCAAAATCAGACAAGGATCTAGATGAACTGGTGTATCCCCCAGGGGATGTGTAACCCCGGGTTGAGAAGGCTGGGATCAATTATTTATGTTAGCTGACGGTAGGACAAGAGGGAGCGGGCTTAATCTGCAGCAGGGGGGTGTGACGGGTTGAGATCACAGAAACCCCTTAGGAGCTGCCACCCGAATTGCCAAGGCTACTCCTGCCTCAGTTTTCCTGCCCCAACAGCTTAGGACCTCAGTACCCTGCCAGGTCTGAGCCCCGTCCCCTAACAGCTGTGGGCTTTCCTGGAAACAGGCAGGAGGTATTCTTACCTCTGGCACTCAGATGCTCAACTCCCAATGGGGTCAAACCCTGAGTAAAATTTGTTTTGCCCTGTATAAAGCTTATACAGGGCAAACTTATAGATTGTTCACTCTCATGATAGAGAGATGCACAGCTGTTTGCCCCCCCAGGTACCAACACGTACTCCAGGTTAACTAATAAGTAAAAAGTGATTTTAATAAAGATAGGAAATAGGATGTAAGTGGTTCAAAGTAGTAACAGACAGAGTACAGTGAATTACCAACCAAAATAAACAGAACACGCAAATCTAACACTATTTCAGCAAAACACCTCACCCTCTGAATTCCTTCTTTCAGGCTAAACTCCCTGTTAGCCTGGGTCCAGCAATCACTCGTACCCCCCCTGCAGTCGCAGTCCTCTGTTCCAGTTTCTTCCAAGAATCCTTGGGAGATGCAGGGCTGTTCCTTGAGCCAGCTGAGAACAAAATGGAGAGGTCTCTCCCCGGTTTATATAGACTTCCTCCTCTGGGTGGAGAGCCCCTCCCTCCTCCTCCTTATCCAGAGTCCACATGGACTCTCAGAGCACATGGCTCAGTTGCAGGTTTGAACCAGACTCCTCTCATTACCAGCCGGGCCGCATTCCTGAGGAGGTTCGGGTGTGGACGGGCATCTACAAAGTTCATTGTTTGTTTGATTGGTTCTCAATTGGGCTTAACTGAGAATAGTTTTTTTCTCCGAGAGCTGTTCAGCTGCTTTCCAAAGTCCACATACAACCAACCAAGCACATAGTCAATATTCATAACTGAATATAACACAGACACATACATACAAATAGGATGAACAGATCCAGTGGATTGTAACCTTCACAGAGATATAACTTTTTAGCAAAAACATATTCCCAAAACATCATACATATATTCACAGGCACACACCCCCATAAAGCCTTATGGGGTACACCATCACAGGGGGATTTGGGTTGGATATTGGGAAAATCACTCTGACCCTAAGGGGAGTTAAGCTGTGGGACGGGCTTGTGGAATCCCCAATCACTGGAGGTTTTAAGACCCGGGTGGACAAACCCCTGTCCAGGTCGGTCTAGGTTCGCTTGGTCCGGCCTCAGCACCCAGGGCTGGACTGGACGATCTCTCCAGGTCCCTGTGGTTCTGGACACCCAGCCCCATCCTGCGCTTTACCCAGCTCTTGCTGAGAGAAGCAGAAGGGCGTTCCAGGCAGCCGGTCCCTGCAGGGCTGTTAGTGACGTCTGGCACCGGAAACCTTTGTGCCACTGTCTTGATTTCCCTTTGCTCTGTGCTGCCGCCTCCTCTTTATAAAAGTCTCAGCCATCCGTGCGGTGCAGAAACGCTCCCGCCTGACCCGGACGGCCACTCGCGGCTGGCAGCTAGCGGAGACTTGCCACGTGGTAGTGCGTTTCCCGGGAGAGTCCGCAGGTCAAATCCGAACCCCTTTGCAACAGCCTGTGAGCAGAAGAAAGAGACTCAAGTCGCTGGGTGATGGTGGATTGACCATTCACCTGTATGGGAAGGGAGACGCCCTTAGACACTCTCCAACCCGTCGTCACACGTCCCTCCTCTCTGAATGGGTTTGTCTCCCTTCACAGCTCGATGCGAGTGAGTCGCCTGGAGCCTGAAGTCCAAGCTCTGGTCCGGGAGAAGAACCCCCACCTGGAGACTGTCTACTTCAACAAAGGGCTTTAAGTGAGGCACCCCTCCCCTCCGCCTCTCCCCAGCTCGCAGGTCCAGGCTGCCGGGAGACGAGATCAGGGAACAGCTCAGAACCCAGGAGTCCGGGGAGAGTGTTAAATGTTGTGCTAGAGTAATGCCTGTAAGCTGCTGCTTTATTTCTGGCTGTCATGTCTCAGTAGGTCTGTGTGTACGGAGGCTGTGATCAGTTACAGGAGGCCCGGTGTAGGTTCCTTGGACTCTGATGCCCCATAGCAATAGGTAGTGAGAGATGCTGCTGTGATATCAATTGTCTTTCCTGAACAAATCAGAAACAGGCAGAGCGGATCCTCTCCGGGGGCAGGTCGAGGGGGGCTAGGGCCCCTAAGTAACCCTCCCTCCACTCCACCCTCCTGCTGGGCGTGGGCCCAGAGCTGCTCACATATTCCTCTTCACTGCTCTTGAGATGCTTCAGTGGGGACACGTCCTGCTGAGAAGAGGCTGGAGTGGGTGATGCTCGAGGAGGATTCTCTGCACCTTGAAGTCTTTGAACCATGATTTGAGGACTTCAATAGCTCAGCCATAGGTGAGAGGTTTATTGCAGGAGCGGGTGGGTGAGATTCTGTGGCCTGCGTTGTGCAGGAGATCAGACTAGATGATCATCATAGTCCCTTCTGACCTTAAAGTCTCTGACTCTACGTCCAGGGCCGAAAAATTAGTTGTCCTCCAGCTTTGTTGTTCTCTGGTGGGATTTCAAAACTGACGTGAGGGCAGTGCAGTCCGAAAGCCCAGCAGAACGGACCAGTCGCAGTGGGGCAGTGGCTTGGTGTGACGGGGTGAATCTTACAACCCTGTGGAAGATCTTTCTAAACGTTCTCGACCTGTCTGCGGATGGGTTCCTGCCTTAGCAGCAAGGACAGGAGCTCACCCCACTTTCCTAGGGAAGGGCAGTAGCCAAGGAGGAAGACCTCTGGTCATCTTCCAGTATGGCAGGCCCAGAGAGGCTTGGCATGGTGAAGACTAGGACAATCCAAGGAGGGTGAGCGGGTGTTGTCTCAGTGGGTTGGTTCACCAGAATGAGGGCTGGGGCGGCTGTCTACAGTGCTACTTGGCTGTTTCCTTTCCCCATACTGGAAGATCTCTCTTGGGTCAGGACATCCTCCATGCTCTTCTTGGCCTGACTTCGTTCATCACAGACCGAAAGACGTAGCTTCTCTGTCGGGTGGTAGGGAGTAACACAGCCAGACTCGTAGGGCTTGGTTAGACTGGCGCTTTGCGGCGCAAAAACCCTCCTGTAGCGCTATAATTTTCATAGGGAACACACTTCAAAGGGAGATTTTGCGCAATGACTCCCTGTTTAAAGCGCAAGTGTTAAACCTCCTTTTCCAGAGGGATAAGCCTTTTTGCGCTAATGCTATAGCGCAAGGGTGGGAATGTGAACGCCCAGGAATAACTCATTACGCTATAAGGGAATCAACAAGCCATTTAAGGTAAATGACGTCAATGTTGTTTTGAAAAAGGGGGGAAGAATCAGGAAGTAGCTGATCAGTTTCTCTCTTAAACTCACAGCCGATAAGCACTGGAAATGCTGACCGATTATATACAGTATTTTGCGCCACAAGGTTTCAATCTGTACAGTCTCTAGCGCGATACCTATTGCGCTACATTGGGAAGCGCTACAAATAAACCCGCTATAATCTTCAGTCTAACCATACCCGTAGAGTGCGGCTAAGCAGTCCAATATAGACACTTTACTGCGATGCGGTGAACTGGCTGCTGGGGAGAGCTATGTACTTATACAGCAGAATCAGAAAAAGATTTGGGGGGGGGGGGGGGAAGAGAAACTGCTATACAAGGGAGCTTGCTGCAGGGATGCACCCAGAGAGTTTTGGGCTGTCCTGATTTGGGGTTTCTCTGCCCACCGGAGGAGAATTAGCTGCAATTCCTGACTATGGGGAGAGCCCGGACTGGGCCCTTCGCTGCTAGTGGAACCTGGTGTTCAGACCCAGCTTTCAGTCGTGCGTGTGTATTTTTGCACCCCCCCCCCCCCGTGTGTGTGTGCACTGGCTCCTTCCTAACCATTGTCTCTGCGGGGACTGGTTCGGATATCTTGCACATGCAGCTTCATGGAGTTTCCATGGGGGAAAGTTAAACTGTCCATGAGGAGATTCCCCTGCCGGTCTGCACAGCTCTAACCCTCTGCCCATTGCATTGCCCCTTTTAAACGCACTCTGGGAGGGAGAGTCAGGGCCCCCTGTTTTACTGGGAATATTGACTCAATACCTGTATGGTGCAGGGAAAATGCCTCACAGTAGTTTTAGGATGCGAATGGCCGATAAAGCACAAACAGCAGAGGAAACCCGCCCCACGTCTGTTATCCACAGGGGGACGGGGACTCTTCCAATAATCACAGCCGGCGCAATCTAGTTTAAAATGGGACCGGTTCAGGGACCGATCCTGCCCTGTGGAGATCCGCAGGAGTTGTGCTATTGGCTTCAGTGGGTCTGAACGCATCTTTTTAAAAATAGCATCCTCAAGTAAGCTAAAGTAGGTCTGATGGCTTGGAAGTGCCTGAGCTGCCTGTCCGCTAATGGAAAGGGCTGGGGAATGTCCCAGCTAAGCACAGGGCTACTCCAGGTCAGCAGTTTAATCCGGTTTTCTGCTCCTTTAATCTCCAGAGCGAATCACACATTCTAATCTCTGAAGCCAGCCCGAGGGGGGGGGGGGGGCGTTCTTTGTGTTTTTAATGTCGTCTTTGTTCCAGGCTCAAGTCGCATCCCCGGGGCTGCTAGACACCCTTTTAAAGTGTCTACTCAGACGGGGCCTTGTCTCCTTGCTGTAAAATCACCTCCTTGTTTGCTGTATCAGCCTCCTTGTCACATGTGACAGGTAAAGAGATCCCACTGCTTTAAGGTCACTGTGCTGTGTGGGGGTGTGGAGACCTGCAGATCAAAATTGGCTGTTTTACGACATCGAAACCGGACAGGAATGTTTGTGACATTTCAGAATTTCAATGAAAACACGTTTAGTCCTGGCTGGGGATAAACCTTCCCCTGCTGTGCTGGGAACTGGCTACTGCCAGGAAACTGACTAGACTCAAGAGGTGAAACTGACCCGCCTGGCCATGCTGAGTGAGGGGCACAGAGCAAACAGCCGGGCTCTGGAGCGGAAAGGGAATTGGATATTTAAAAGTCGAATTAGCTGGAGGTGGAGTCACTAGTGAGTGGGCAGGACAAGCCATGGACTGTGTCTTGGAGGGAGAATTAGCCCCATCCTACAGGGGAGCCCCACAGAGATCTGCCGTGTTCATATCTTGCCGGCCCTGCAGAAGGCGGCTTCTTGCTCCTCCCGGATGCCTAGGGTGACTCTAGTTCCCAAAGGGAAAACGGGACACTGCGCAGGGCTGGCCTGAGGACACCCCCTCCACCCCCACCTCTCCACCCCTAGGCCTGGCCTGGGCTGCTCACTTGAGCCCTCCTTCCCGAGCGGGGCTAGCCCGAGTCGCTTGCCTGATCCCTGCCTGCCCCCTGCGTGAGGCTGGGGTTAGTGCTTGCCCGATCCCTGCCTGCTCCCTGCCCAGGGCTGGCATCGCTGCTCCCCCCCCCCCCCATGTTCCTCTGCCCCTCATTTTTTTGACAAAAGGGAGCGTTTGTCCCATGTGCTCTTGCCAAATGATCAAGTCCTCTCCCAGCATGGCCCTGACAGAATCCGGCTCGGCGCTTGTCTCTAATTTGCCCAGATTGCACTGGCTGGGAGGGCAGTGAGAAGGACCGTGCATCCTCATGCTTCAGGGCGGAGTGATCAGCAACTGGAGTCAGGCAGAAATTCGCCCCAGTGCATTGTGGATGTTGAGGCGTCCCTCTGCCGTGTTTGGTCCAGCGGTGGGCGCTGCATGGAGCTAGGTGGGACATCAGATTTTATAGGACTTGGATAGGGCCAGGCTGACTTTAATCCTCATTCCACCCTCCCTTTTCAATGGTTTTAAAAGCTGCTAAGTGTTGGTTTTGAGGGAGGCTGGAGGCAGCTTGGTCGAGTGGTTTGAGCAGGACTCCTGGGTCCCCTTCTTGGTTTGGCCATCAATTTGCTGGGTGCCTATGGGAACGCCGTTTCGCCTGGCCACACCTCGGTTTTCCCAGGCGAGGGGAATGGGAGCGATGCTACTCGCCTGTCTTTGTCGAGTGCGCGGAGGGCACGGGATAATCAGTGCTGTAGAAATGCCAAGTCGACTTCTGAGTCCATAGACCCATAGGGTTAGACGGGACGGCAGAGGTCATCTGGTCTAACCCCCGCCGAGCTGCGGGAGGAGTTGGGTCAAACCATCCGAGGCAGATGTTCTCCAGTCTCCTTTTGAAAACCTCCAGCCAAGGCGCTTCCACGGCCCCCGGCACTTCAGCCCCACCTCAGAGTCGCCCAGCTTGAGTCCTGTAAGGAAAGGGGTGTAAGGAAAATAGGAGAAACTCCCAAGTTTTGACAGGGAGAAGGAAACGAGGCAAATCCCCCGACTCTCATCTGTAAAAGGAGCTGGGAGCCGTTTCTCCCCGGCATTGGATTCATTTCCAGCAGGGGCCTGCGCGGGAATCAAATCTCTGGAAGGGCAGGATGTTTAAAACCAAACAATCAAAAGAAAAAAAGCTGGAAGCTCCCAGTGGGAGTGTTATGCAATGCAGCGTTTATATGTAGGTCCTACAAGAAGTATGTCATTGCGTTCTGGTGACACACAGGGACCCTGTGCTGGGAATAGGTGCTACAGGGTGGATGGACTTCCATGGGGAGTGAGGTTGGCAATTCCCCTCCAGTTATGTGCTGTTTGTAACCTCCCTTGCCTGAGTCTTTGTCCCCTGTTCCAAAGGCCGCGGGCACGTCTCTGAGGACGGGGGTTAGATAAGGAGATGCCGGCTTTGCCGGGCGGCGTGTCTGAAACAAACACTGTTGCTTTGGTAACGATCTTGGTCCAGTCTGCGGTGTCGGGGCCTGGGAGAGCACCGGGAGCAGGAGGAACGGGGGCGGGGGGCACGGGGGAGTGGTACATAAAGAGCTTTGGATCTTGCCTTTTGGGGTGGGGGGATGCTGGAGGACAGTGGCTTTGCCCCCCACTCCAGGATGTTCCAGTGCTCTCCCATGGTGCTCTCCCAGCCTCCTGCCAATCAAACACACCCGCTTGGGAGCAGAAAGCTCTATCAATCCTTGTGCCACACAGCTCAGGCTGTCCGCGTCTGCTGGCGTCACCCCTTCCCCAGGGGCAGGGGGCGAGTAGTGGCCCAGGGGTGTGTCCGATCCCTTTCTGCCGCTGCTCTGCTGGTGGAAGGCCTGGCACTGTGTGTGCTGCTCCCTCGGCTGGTGTTGGGGGGGATCCCTGTACCCTGAACTCAGACCCTGAGCCCATGGCTGGCCTCCCTCGTTGCTTTAAACAGGGCACTTGTTCCTAAATAAAGGTGATATTTTCCGTCTCTTGCACGTGGCTTTGCTTCATTTTGGGGGGCAGTAGCATGGTTCTGATCTGGCTTCTCCGGAGGATTCTTCTCCATGCCTGTCCTAAAGGGGCCTGGTGCAAGGTCAGGGTTTAAAGTCTCCCTCTAGTGCAGGGGTGGGGAACCTTTTTTCTGCCAAGGGCCATTTGGGTATTTATAATGTCATTCGCGGGCCGCTTCCCCCCCCCCCCCCCCCCGAGGAAGCCCAGGCTGGCAACGGGAGCTGAGACCCCAGCTGGCAAGGGGCCAGCGGGGGAAACCCCAAAGCAGTGGCAGGCAGAGTGCTTAGCCGTGCACTGCTTTGGGGTTTCCCCCGCTGGCCCCTTGCCAGCCGGGGTCCTGCCGCCTGCCCCAGTCAGCTCCCGGTGTCAGCCTGGGTGTAGGGCATCAGGGTCTCTGAGCTCCGCAGGGTGAATGATTCCCTAGGGCTCCATTATCCACAGACCTCTCGTCCAACCCTCAGAATCGCCCACTCTCAGCTACAGGCAAGGGTCGGGACAGCTCCTCAGCTGAACATAAGAACGGCTGGACTGGCTCAGACCAAAGGGTCAAATGTTAATAAACTGATGGAACTTGCTTCATTATCCCGAACTCACTCCTGGCAGTGGGCTGCTAAGGCTGGCTAGTGCGATCGAGCATGAAGGTGTGACGGTGCTGTTCCTGGTGGGATCCAACCGTGAGTGTCAGATCAGGACAGATTGCTTCCAAAGGGCAACTACAGCCCAAAGCTGGGGTTTCTTCACACTAAGGCACCAAACCAGCTAAACAGAAAAGACTTTGGTCTCACCCCCCTGGCTAACCACAAGTCACACAAGCAATTCCCTTAGACACTCCAGATTTCCAGTATCACCACCAGCAGCCACCTGTCCCGGGGATCAATGGTTATGAAAACCAATCCCCCAAATAAAGAAAACGGTTCTCCCCAATTCCAAAGAATCAGGCCCTAGACCCAGGTCAATATACCAATCAGATCTTACCACAAATCACGCTGTTGCCAATCCTTTAGAATCTAAAATCTAAAGGTTTATTATAAAAGGAAAAAGGTCTAGGTGAGGGTTGAGAATGGTTAAAAGAAATCAATTACACGCAGTAATGGCACATCTCTTAGTACAGGCTTGCAGCAAAGGTAGAATAAACTGCAGGTTCAAATCAAAGTCTTTGGAAAACATCTCTGCTGAGATGGGTCAGTACCTTTGTCCAGAGTTCCCAGAGTAGCAAAGTTCCATCCAAAGCTGGAAACAAGGCAGGCTGAAGTCTGGAGGTGAAAGACGAAAATGGAGGGGCTGTAGCAGCTTCATTTATAGTTTTTTTTCCAGTTGCAAACACCTCTTTGTTCCTGCTGTGAAAAGTCCAGCCCCATGGAGTCCTGGAGTCACACGGGCAGATCACATGTCCATGCCTGACTCATCATTTGCAGGCAGAAGCCATTATGCCCAGGCTTCCTCTTGTAGACTTGTCTGGATTGGAGCATTTCAAGCTCCCAGAGTCCATTGTGTTGCTGATAGTCCCTTAATGGGCCATCAGGCAGCCCAAGCCAAGCTGACACCCAGTATTCAGGAATCTTCTTCCCCAGCAGAGCACAATATTTGGAAGACAGACAGTTTAGAGCCAATATTCATAACTTCAACTGCCAAATTGATACACACATATGGAATAGATACACACATATGGAATAGATACATACATAAGACACCTGTTATGACCCCTTCACATAATATTTCGTGCACCCATTGATCTACACGGTACCAAACTATTTCAGTACCGTGACAGAAGGTGATTCCAGTTAGTTATGCAACTTATTCCCTTGGTTGTTTCTAAATAATCTAAATGTCCTTTGCTGTAAAGGAGACGGATCACTGGTCCCCGGCTGCAGCTGTTGGTTCATTTTACCCTATTAAAGGAGGTTTGGGGCAGACAGGTCCGCTAGACTGGGCGGGATTTTCTGGGTGCCTATTGTTGATAAAGGGCGGAGTCTGTGTTGACTGGCTCCTCCTCCGCCCCTGGCCGGGGTAAGAGGTCGCTCGCTCTGGCGGAGGGGTCAACCAGCCCCGATTGGTCGCTGGACAGGAGGCGGCGCGGGCGCTCCACGTGCAGTCGGCGTGGCTGGGTGCCGGTCCGCTCGGCCCCTGGTGCGCTCTGCCTGGCGAGCGGCTCCGCAGCGCCGCCGGAGGGGGATGGAGCCGGAGTGGGGACGCTGCCCCGCCTGGCCGCTGCTCGCCCTGCTGCTCCTGGCCGGGAGCGGCCGCCGGCTCTGCAGGGCGGCGGGGCCCCGGGCTAGCGGCACTTCTCGCCTGCTCCGCTTCACCAGTGCAGGGGCTGCGGGTGCCGCTGCGGCGGTGGCGGAGCCCCGGGGGAGGGGGCGCTGCAGGGGGCCGGTGCCTCTCGCTTCTCCTTGCACCTGACGCCGGGGCTGCTGTTGCTGCGGACGGCCCAGTGCCTGGACCGCGAAGCCCGGCCGCGGTACGGCCTGTCCCTGCCGCGGCCGAGGGCGACGGGCTCCTCCCGGCGGGCGCTGGACCGGAACGATCACCGGCCCCGCATCCCAGCCGCGCCGCGCCCTGGCCTGGGACGAAGGAGCCAACGAGCTGCTCACCTATCGCTCGTGGCCAGCTGGCGCCAGCAGCCGCCTGCTCTTCGTGGTGCCCCGCAGCGGGCAGGTGCTCACGGTGGGCTCCCCGCTGGGATGCCGCCACGTTGGTCCGGCCCGCAGATTTTCGAGACCTGCCTGCGGGCCGGATGGAATGATTTGGCGGGCTGTATAAGGCCCGCGGGCCGGACAGAAGGCTTTGGCGGGCTGTATAAGGCCCGCGGGCCGGACGGAATGATTTGGCGGGCTGTATAAGGCCCGCGGGCCGGACGGAATGATTTGGCGGGCTGTATAAGGCCCGCGGGCCGGACGGAAGGCTTTGGCGGGCTGTATAAGGCCTGCGGGCCGGACGGAATGATTTGGCGGGCTGTATAAGGCCCGCGGGCCGGACGGAATGATTTGGCGGGCTGTATAAGGCCCGCGGGCCGGACGGAAGGCTTTGGCGGGCTGTATAAGGCCCGCGGGCCGGACGGAATGATTTGGCGGGCTGTATAAGGCCTGCGGGCCGGACGGAATGATTTGGCGGGCTGTATAAGGCCCGCGGGCCGGACGGAATGATTTGGCGGGCTGTATAAGGCCCGCGGGCCGGACGGAATGATTTGGCGGGCTGTATAAGGCCCGCGGGCCGGACGGAAGGCTTTGGCGGGCTGTATAAGGCCCGCGGGCCGGACGGAATGATTTGGCGGGCTGTATAAGGCCCGCGGGCCGGACGGAAGGCTTTGGCGGGCTGTATAAGGCCTGCGGGCCGGACGGAATGATTTGGCGGGCTGTATAAGGCCCGCGGGCCGGACGGAATGATTTGGCGGGCTGTATAAGGCCCGCAGGCCGGACGGAATGATTTGGCGGGCTGTATAAGGCCCGCGGGCCGGAGGTTCCCCACCCCTGCTCTAGTGCCTGGGCGAAACAGAGGATAAGGGACCTACTACAGCTGCCAGCATAAGGGAGCGCTCCTTTAGCTCAAGGGGGAGAGTGCTGGGCTTCTGGAGGGTTGACGTCCCAGGTCCCTTCATGCGCGCGCGTTAGTGAGCGAGCTTCTGCCTTGCACAGGGACTTGTTACAGGTGGAAGTGAGCTGTGGAATGTGGATACAGCTCTACATCCCAATGACCGCAGATGCTTGGATCCACGACGTGGTCCCCATGGCAGAACAGTGGCCGTGTTCCACCCCAGAAGTGGCTGCAGAGTGACCCAGGCTGGGAAGTGCCTTGGGACAGAAAGCAGCATAGAAACAGCAGCTGATGTTGTTTCTCTGCTTCCCGACTGTGGGGCTCGCTCCAGTCCCAGCGCACCTGCCTTCCTCGGAGGTTAATCTCTTTTCACATGGCTAAGCTGCCTCAGAGCCCGTCTCACCGCGAAGGCGCGGTGACCTTCAGTTATGCCAGAGTGCTGCGGCTGCTCCCCTGGGATCCAGGCTCTGCTCAGGGGATTAGCCCTGCTCCAGCTCTGGTCTCCGCAGCCTCCGGGCCGTGATTCTGCTTTCTCTGGAGCAGGGACAGACCTAACCTGGCTTCGGGCCCGTCTGCTGCCTCAGTTTCCCTTCCAGTGCGTCACTGGCTCCCAGCATGGTTTGTCACTGAGGACTCCAGGTAACAGTGGAAGGCAGCATTTAAATCAAATCCAAACCAAGAAGTCAGCCCAGCCCAGATCTCCCCTCCCCTGCAGGCTTGGCAGGTCCAGCCCCTGTTCTCTGGGCCGGCCCCCTGGGCCATCACCGGTTCCACTAACTCCCTTCGTCCCCTCCCCCATGTTGGCACCTCACAGGGTGGCTGCGGAGTGGGACGTCCACCCCTTTACTCTCTATGAGCTCTGAGCCCTGGTACTGTAAACAACGGGGCTGCCTGTCCTGTAATCAAACTGCCCCGTCTGTCTCCTTCCCCCGGCCCCTTCCTTGGCTGCCAGCCAAGCGCACGTGTCCCCCGGTCTGCCCTCCCCGGAATCTCCCCCCGACCGGCTTTGTGCACAGCAGGCCTGGTTCCTAGGCCTAGGCCCCCGCTCCCCGCACCGGGGATGGCAGGACTGAACCCGGCACGGGGCAGCTCCCCTTCCCCGGCCCTTCGGGGCTGTAGTATGAGCTGGCGAGAGTCTAGCTGGGCGCTGAGGGGGGCGCTGGGCAGCTATACGAATTTCCCAGCATTGCCGCTCCGGAGCTGAGTCTGCAGCAGCGCCCGGGCCTGTGATCCCAAATGGTCCTGTTTGTTTAAGGGCCGGGACCAAAGGTCCAAATGGCCTGGCTGTCGGGGCTGTGGCTCCAAGCTCATCGCAGCTTGAAACAGCCCAACGGTCTATGAAACCCGGCATCCTGGTCACAGCAGTGCCCTGTCCTGGGGAGGAGACCGTACCCTAGGAATTCAAGGCACCGGTGTAATACAGGGTCAGTCCTAGAGACTCAGAGACCTGAACACCTGCGTTCCAATCCCGGCTCTGCCAGGCACCCTCAGGTGAGTCACAGCACCGCTCTGTGCCTCAGTTTCCCCACCATTACTCTGGGGTTGGGGGGGATGAAATCATTATGAATTCTTTGCCCTAGGGCAGGAGCAGCAGGAAGTTTCTTCCTGGCCTCAGCTGATGTCCCGAAGCCAGAGGATGGGTGCCCCGTGCAATGGTTATTGGTCAGGCTACCGCACCACCACTTGCTTGAAACTCACTACGCTACTTTTCTCCAGGCCCGGTCCTGCAGCAGGGAGTTCCACAGGCTCACACTAGCCGTCCCAGGGCAGCGAGGTTGCTGAAGGCGGCATCTTCGCGCTGCACTTGCCTCCGGTCCCTATGTGGCATCAAAATCCCTGGGCACGTGGCACCTGCAGCCTGATCACCCTCTGGCATGTTTATTGGGGGGGGGAGGGGAGAGTTGTTTGATCTGAAAACTTGAAGGAAAAATTCGGGGTGGGGCCGAGACCCGCAATCAGAATACAATGGAGAGGAGCCGAGAGGCAACGTGCAGCTTCTAAACCTGGGCCTGCCTGAGGCTCAGTGGGGGGCTGATCACCCCTATCTGATGAGCCCCCTGGGACCCTGGGTGTGTCATCAGGACTCGAACTCACCACTTTGCTCTGTCCGTCCCCCCACCTTCCTGCTCCCTCCCGCAGGGAGCTGGGCTCCCCAGCAGAGGGCGCTCTGCACCCAGAGAAATCAGGCAGGGGAGTCCCATGGCCTGGTTGGCTCAGGTGTGCTCCCCTGTGCAGGCCAGCCGGGGGCGGGGGGCACCGAGGAAATCCTCCTGGGGCTGGTTTCGGGCCCCAAGCCGCCACGCAGGGCCCCGTGTCGCTGAAGTCAGTGCAAGGGGGGGGGACACTCCGGCTTCCTGCGGCCACCCACCTGTGGCCGGGGGGTCTGTGTCCCGCCTGCCCATCACCCCAGCGCCTGGGCCCCACGCGCCCATTGCAGCGGGGTCTTCGCCCTGCCACCCGCCATAGGGTGGGTGTCGTAACCGTCACTGCAGGGTCCCCACCGTGCCCATCGCGGAAGGCCGAGCGCCTGAGGGATATCTGAGCGCCCGGTCTGGCTGGGCTGTAATCGCCACCAGCCTGAACCTTCGCCCCGAGCCCCAGCGCCCCGGGAGCCAGGCCAAGCTGAAGGTGGAGGTAGGAAGAGAGTAAAGGAGGTGCAGGGAGAGCGGGGGGAAATCCGACCCCAGCAAACGACTCCCAGCCTCCCCTGGGACTGGAAACGGCTCCTGACCCCCCTCGGTCTAGCCCCGTGTTGTTCTGCATCCAGCCACCTTGGATCCCGCCCGTGGCAGAGTGGCTCTGACAGCTCCCGACTCCCATGGGCCCGGCTAAGCCCAGCTGACTCCTGGGTCCGGCACTGGGATTTCAGGGCATCTGTCTTGAAGCTGGGCACAGGCCGGGCCTCCCTCCCACGTCTAGACCCCCCCCTTCCTTTTCTTTCCAGCCGTCACAAGCCAGAGCTGAGGGGCCAGGAGAAGCCGGATCCCCAGGAACCCCAGATCTATTGGAAAGTCATTACACGGGGGGTAAAGGCAGGAACCCGGCTGGGTTTGGGGCCCAGGCGCCTGCTGGGAATGAAATCCAGCTCTGGCTCTTTCTCTTCGATGGCCGTGAAACAGCCGCAGCCTTTAGCCCCGAGTCCTGAGAGGAAATAATCTGGGATGGGGCACGTGAGCTTCCGGCGCCGCACGGGGTCCCCCTCGTGTTCACACACGCCCCTCTCGTGCAACAGGTGCAAGTGATTTCCGACACGGCTCCCCGCAGAAGCGATCACTCACTGAAGCCGTCCTCCGTTACAGAACGACTCCCAAAAGTTCTGCTTCCAGCCGGGGCAGGACTAGCGCGGCAGCTCCCAACTCTTGGGACGTCAGCTCCGGGTGAAGATCCATGTCCTGTTCCGCGTGTCGGGCCGTGGAGCGTCCTCTGGCTCCCGCCTCGGCTAGCGAAGGCTCCTGGGATGTGCCGTGGTGCTGGGAGAACCACAGGGCCGGTCTGGCGTCTGCTCAGACAAACCCCTTTCAATGCCCGTCGCTCTCCGAGGGGGCAAGAGGCGGGTCCGGCGGCTGGAACGGACAAGGGGGCTGCGGCTGAGGTGGAGGGGGGCTGAAGATTTAGGTTGGCCCAGCCCTGGAAGAAGTGTTGGCCCATCCCTGTCCATCTCCATCCCGGGATGAGGGCAGGAGAGTCGCCCAGGGGTGCGATGGCACCACATGACTTCAGCCGGGCCTCGCGGGTGCAGCGGGGCAGGGACGGAAGGTGTGCCCCGGGAACGGGGGAGGGGGCCATCCGACTGGACCCTAACGTAGGGGTCCAACCCCCACGAGCAGGCAGAGTGACCCCCCCTGGGCATCCACTAGGTTTTGAAGAGATGTAGCAAAGGCAGCGGGTGGGAAGGACGGGCCCGTTGTCTGGTGGGGGCGTTCGCTCCCAGTTCCATAGAGCATCCTCCCACGAGCCCTTTGCCGGGGGTTGCTGGACAGGAGAGTGGTTGCACAGACCAGGGTTAGCAACGGGGTTTCCTCCCTCTGCCCCCGACCCGCCTGTGCCCCCCTTCCATCCAGGCCTGGTTAAAAGGGGGTGGGGAATAGCCGAGCCGGCCGTGCGGCGAGGGTCTCGCTCCCCTCGGGCTCGCTCCGCCAATGCTTTAAAGCTTGGCTGGGACATGGGGGGTCCCAGGATGGCCTCTTGGGGTGCAGGCTGGGGTCCACTAGAGGGGGGCAGGCCGGTTCTGTTATCGCCAGGCCAAGAAGGACCCCCGCAGACAGTGAACCTGGCCTTGGTTGCTCCCAACGCCACCTAGCAGACGGGTTACGTTTCCTTCTGCAGGGGGCTGAACCAAACCCTTGAATCCAAACACTCCCACGTGGCCGGAGAGCCAGACCCTCAGCTGGAGTTGGCAGAACCAGAGCCACAGACGTCAGCTGCAGCCCAGGAATCCTCTTCTGGCCCCTGGCCTGGCTCCACGCGGCCTTCAAGGCCAGGTCGACACCTAAAACTCGGGGGATGAAAATTTCCCACTTATGTCCAGCCATTGCCAGCAGAACTCCCTCTCTCGCTGGGTGATGGTGACCCCGGCTAGCGAGCGGGGACTGCGAGCAGGGGACGGTGCCACGGGAATGACGAATAGGTTCAATAAATCACCCCCCAACCTCCCGCCGCCGCCTCATTCATCTTGGGGCTAATGCGTGTCATAACGGGGACCTAATGAAAAAGTAATGAGCGGCCGTCGAGCGAGATTGGCGCAGGAGGGCACCACGGGCAGCGCCGCTTCTTCAGGGCTGTGCCCACCTGGTAGGAAAAGCAACCAGAGCCATGGGGAGAGCCTATGGATGGCATTAGCCATCGGGTTCTGGATGCCCCCTGCCCCTGCCTCCCCTTGTGTCCTGTGAGCATCTTTGGCCCCTGGATGAAAATTTCATTAACCACTTAAACTATTATCCTAGCGCGCCGCAAAAGCAATCGCTATTAATGACCTTCTGATTGCATTCCGTGCATCTGAATGGAGATTGTGTCCTCTGGGCACGAGTAATAGAAATGCCCCGTTTGTCTGCGTTCCTTTTCCATCCCCCTGCCCTCTCAGAAAGGCGCATACTCAGAGATGCCCTAGCTGGGGTGGGCTCCACCCCGGGCTTTCAGGACAGTACAGTAAAACCTCCATTTAACGGACTAATTCGGGCGAGGGGGTGTCCGTTAAATCAGAAAGTCCGTTATTTAATAATAATAAAAAAATGAGCTGTCAGAGCAGCAGCCCGCCCGCCACAGGGTCGGGGCGACAGCTCCGCAGTCCACCTGCTGCCAGGACCCGGGCGGCAGCCGGGAGCCGGCAGCCAGCGTGCCAGAAATGGGTCAGGAATGCATCAGCTTGCTCAGAAATTTTGTCCGTTGCATCCGAAGTCCGTTAAATCGAGGTCCGTTAAATCGAGGTCCGTTAAATCGAGGGTTTACTGTATTGGAAACACAGGAGCTGTGGCATGTCTGGAACTCTGCCCCTTCGCTCAATAGATTGAGGGGTTCACAGCAGGGCCCCGAGATCCAAGCCACCCCGGGCTTTGGAAAAGAACAGAAATGGAGCGAGTAGGTGTGAGCCTGAATTTTCTGATGGACTTGAACCAGAAACCCAGATCCAAACATGCCTGAACTTTGGGATTTGAATCTCCAGGGAGATTCTCCCTCCAGATCCAGAGGGGATAACGGGCAGTTACTTGGCAGGATAATAGGCAATCTGACAGTTATTGTTCCCACCAGCTGGTGTTAGCATAATTGGTCAGAGTCTTTCCTGAGCACCCCCCCCCCCCCCGGTATCAGAACGATGGGAGGAATTCAAGGAGCAATAACAATGATGAAGAAGCCGGAGGGACTGATTTACGAGCAAAGACCAGCCGGGGAGTCTGGTGCCCCAGGAAGTGGCTACGTTCAGAACAAGCATTCTCAACAAGGGGCAACTCAAGTAGCCGTGATGCCGGCGTCTTTCACCAGGCCCAGCCTGGGAGATCCACTGATCCTGGGAGATCCACTGATCCTGATCCCATTGTTGATCCAAACCTGATGTCACTCCAGTCCTGATCTCATTCCAACCTTCCTCCCATGGCAGCGTGACCCCCGCTCCTGTTCTAACCCCTTCCTCTCCTGCTCCCATCCCCCCAGTCTCTAGTTCCTCAGGAGAGATGGGGCTGGAGGATGTTACAGGAGGTGGGTGCTTGTTCCTCATGGCTCACACCCGCAGCATCACCGGTGGCTGTGACTGTAATTCCCCCCCCCCCCCCGACCAGACAAAATAAACAAAGAATGAATGTTTGTTCATTCAAACCATCAGGCAGGAGCTGATACATTAGGGCTGCGCTGGAACCAATCAGGGCTGGGCCGGGGAGTCTGGTGCCCCAGGAAGTGGCTACGTTCGGAACAAGTGTTCTCAAGAAGGAGCAACTCAAGTAGCTGTGATGCCGGCGTCTTTCACCAGGCCCAGCCTGGGAGATCCACTGCAGTCAGCTCCCCCCAGGGAGGGAGCTAAAGATCACCTTCACTTTTTCACAGGCGGAGACACAGAGAAGATGGGACTTGCCCAAGGCTAAAAAGTGAGTCAGTGGCGGAGCTGAGCCTAACCCATATGAAGCCTGACTCCCAGCCTGACTGCCCAGCTCCTAAGCCTACAGAGATCATCTTTCCGCTGACATCAATGGGCTTTGGCTTCGCTTACTCCTCCTCTCCGTGATGTCAATGGCAAAACGTTCCCTGGTTTCAGTGGGAACCGGATCAGGGCTGGAGGATTGGGGCAGGTACCGTTCCCCTCCCCTCCCCTCCCCCCTCACACCGCCACCTTGGCATATTGCATATCCCGATGCCGTGCCCTCAACCGGGGGCTGATAAATAATGCAGGGGCCTGCTGCGCAATCAGCCCCGTCAATTGCAGCTCCGCTCTCATAAATTAAAGATGAAAAGGTACAAGGCTCTTGCCAGAAAAATGAAGACAAATTTCGAATAACTTGCCAAGCTGCGGGGAGCGGGAACGCTCGGGAAAAATGAATTAGGTTTTTATTATGTGTTTTATTATGCTGTAATTGACCAGGATTAGTTGAGAATACAATATCTTCCCAATGCAGCTCAAGGTGAAAAAAGGATCCACTCGCACGCACAGCAGCCCCCGAGTCTGTTGGAGACGGGGCCACAAGTGTGGCGTGGGGGAGGCAGCGCCGGCAGATTCTCCAACTCGCTGGGGAGGGGATGGAGCCAGAGCTGTTGCAAGATGAAGAGGAGTTAGATGCTACGAGGGCCCATCAGAGAGAGAGAGCGTGGGAGTGGATGGGGATAGATAGAGAGGTAGAGGGGGTGGATGGGGATGGAGCAGGTGGTGGGCGGGGTGGGGTGGGGGTCCCAGGGCACAGTCCAAGTGGAGCAGGCTGGGGCCCCCTCTGAGATGGGCCCGGCCCCATGACGCCCTTGTAAACCCGGCCCCGAGCCCAGTCTCTCTGGTGCCGGCCATCAGGCTAAGGGGAAGAGCTGCTGGAAGGAGGAGGCGGGTTTCCCAGGGAGCCAGCAGTGAGCTGCAGAAGGCCAGGCCTGCTGCGGCTGGGGGCTGAGCTCTGCCTTTCCCCGGCCCGCTTGGCAGGGGGACATGATGCCCCCGGTTGTCCGCCCTCCGTCTTCTGCCGCGGGGGTCTCATCTTTAATCCACTGATCCCCCAGGACGCGTTCGCACATGTGATCGCCCAGGAGCCTGGGCACTGGAGTCCCACCCGCAAGGGAGAAGGGGACCAGGTCCAAGCAGCCAGGAAGGAGAAACGCCCTGGGGGGCCGTCCAGGGCAGGGAGGCTGGCGGAGAAGCGAGCCGCAGCCGTAGAGAGCGACAAGGGAACGCGCCGGCCCCGAGCCGGGTTGGATGGTGCAGAGCAGGCGGTGGCGGAACAAACTTCCCCTCCGGACTCTGCCAGCAAACCACCTGGGCCAGCTGCAGCCCGGAGAGTCTCCCCAGGCCGTCCCATCCTGGGCCCCTCGGATCCATGGGGCTGTGCTGTGCCCCGGCTCCGACTCGGTGCCCTGGAGGTGCCCCTGCCCTGCCGCAGTCCCACTCGTCTCTAGCGGGAGGCTACCCAGCCTCAACGTCCTTGAGACGGAGCCTCCGGCGCGCAGGGCCGGCGACAGGAATTTTGGGGCCCCGTACGCAGATCATGTGGGGCCTCCCCCCCCCCCCCGGTCTCCCGCCGCCTGCGGGGCCCACCCCCCACATGCGCTCTGGCTGCGTGGCCGGAGAAGCAAAGGGGGGCGGGGGGAGGCTGCTGGGGGGCCGGGGGAGGGGGCTGATGAGCGCTGCAGCAGCTGCCTGGAGCCGCGCCTTGCTCAAAGGCCCGGCGACAAGGGGGTACAGCTGCGTACCAGGCCCGCCCCGGATTTAAGGGGCCCCCCTTAATTCCGGGGCCCGGTACAGCTGTACCCGTTGTACCCCCGTCGCCGGCCCTGCCGGCGCGGCAGCTCAGCCCGTGAGCTCTGCCCAGCGCGGGCTCCGGGTCAGAGACTTGTCCGCCCCTCGGGGCTCACTGACTCCGCTCGAGTTGGCAGTGACGCCGGGCCGCCTTCCCAAGGCCAAGCAGGGTGGGCGAGTGCCCTGGGGCAGGGCCCGGGGAAAGGTGAAGGCAGTGTTCAGACCGGCCACGCAGCTGCAGAATCCACGTGGTCTCTCTCCCTCACTCGGGCCCTTTGTCTGTTGCTCCCGGGGCGGGTGTCCTAGATCTCGCCCGCCCGTCCCCCTTGTTCCCCGGCTCGGGCCCTGCAGAGAGGTGATAGTGGTGGGGTGGGAGTCTCCTTCTTGGCACTGCCCCTGGGGTCCCCGTGGTCTCTCAGGGTCGGTTTCAGCCAGACGACCTGGTCGTACCACCCCCGACAGGCACGTGATTCCCTCCCCCAGCCCTGGTCTCCTGTTCTGCCCCCAGGGCAGCTCTTTGCCCTTTCTGCCCCCGCTGGGTAGCCAGCCCTAGCCGAGCCAGGTCTCTCATTCCTCGAAACACCGCAGCCCGTTCCCGCGCCGTCCCGGAGACGCCCGGCGAGGACGCTGGCCGGAGCCAGACAGGATGGCGAGTTGGACGCACTAGGACCGGCTCAGCGATCAGGACCAACCAAGCAGTCGCCAGACGCCCAGTTTTATCAGCGCGGCCTGGGAGCCCCGAAACGAAGAGCCCCATGGCACAGCCCCACCCCCGCTGTATGAGCTGGGGCCTGACCCCCAGCGGTGCCAGAGCTGGGGTGGGGCCAGGAGAATGTCCGTTGTGCTGCTTTGGCAGCTGCCCCGGGGATGTCTCAGCCCACAGAGGAGCCTCCGTTAGCCTGCTCTGGAGTCAAGCTAGTTTTCCTTCTTACTCGCAGTTATTTATTCACTAGCCCTTCCAAACGCCCAACTCGCTGAGTTGGAATTTTCACCATCGTACACACTGGCTTGGTGGTGATGGTGGGTGCTGGGCTCAGCCCAGTGCGTTGTTATTGTAGGGTTGCTCAAGAGAGTTGAGCTGGACGTGATAGTCTGTGATGGTAGGGTTGCTCAGGAGTGCTGGGCTTGTTATTGTAGGGTTGTTAGTGGGTGTTGGGCTCAGCACGTGGCTTTGTTATTGTAGGGTTGCTCAGGAGGCTGGGCTGGACACACTAGTGTGTTATTGTAGTATTGCTCAGGAGTGCTGGTTTGTTATTGTAGGGTTGCTCAGGAGTGCTGGGTTTGTTATTGTAGGGTTGCTCAGGAGTGCTGGGTTTGTTATTATAGGGTTACTCAGGAGGCTGGGCTGGACACACTAGTGTGTTATTGTAGGGTTGCTCAGGAGTGCTGGTTTGTTATTGTAGTATTGCTCAGGAGTGCTGGTTTGTTATTGTAGTATTGCTCAGGAGTGCTGGTTTGTTATTGTAGGGTTGTTAGTGGGTGTTGGGCTCAGCACATGGCTTTGTTATTGTAGGGTTACTCAGGAGGCTGGGCTGGACACACTAGTGTGTTATTGTAGGGTTGCTCAGGAGTGCTGGGTTTGTTATTGTAGGGTTGTTAGTGGGTGTTGGGCTCAGCATGCAGCTTTGTTATTGTAGGGTTGTTCATGCTCTAGATATTGATTTCTTCTACACCAAAAGAGCATCAAAGTATTTATTGTGGAGAGAAAAGAAGCCAAACCCACTCAGAGAATCCCAGTGAAAGAAATGGGGGGCAGGGGGCAGGGGGAAGCTGGATTTCCAGGCCTGGCAGACCCAGGTCACCTCTCCCTGGCTGACCGGATTTCGCCTTTTGCCAGCCCAGCAGTGCTGCGGCGTTGGGGGGGAGCAGGTGGCCTCAGACCCACTCCGGCCTCGTCTGCGCTAGGAAGGGCCCAGCATCGCCCTGCCAGCCAGGAAGACTCCTGCTCGGGACCCTGGCCCTTTCGCGCCTCCACGGGTGCTCTGCTCACCCAGTGCCAGTCCCGCTTCCTTAGCACAGCTCCCCTGGCAACCTCAGCAAGCCCAGGGGAACCTAACAGAAGAACGGCTGGACTGGGTCAGCCCAAAGGCCCAACCAGCCCGGTATCCTGTCTACCGACAGTGGCCGATGCCAGGTGCCCCGGAGGGTAATGATCCTGCCACCCATCACCCCCCCTCTGACAAACAGAGGCCAGGGACACCATTCCTTACCCATAGCCATTAATGGACTTAACCTCCATGAATTTATCCAGTTCTCTTTTAAACCCTGTTTAAACTCCTCAGGCAAGGAGTTCCACAGGTTGACTGGGTGCTGTGTGAAGAAGAACTTCCTTTTATGTATTTTAAACCTGCTGCACGCCAATTTCATTGAGTGGCCCCGAGTTCTTATATTCTGGGAACAAATAAATAACTTTTCCTTATTCACTTTCTCCACACCACTCAGGATTTTATAGACCTCGATCATATCCCCCCTTAGTCTCCTCTTTTCCAAGATGAAAAGTCCTAGCCTCTTTCATCTCTCCTCATATGGGACCTGTTCCAAACCCTTAATCATTTTAGTGGCCCTTCTTTGAACCTTTTCTAATGTCAGTATATCCTTTATGGAAATGAGATCACATCTGTCGGCAGTATTCAAGATGTGAAAACCGCGGGAAGAAACGTCAAACTCCCATGAGCCTCTGGGAATTTCCCAGAATTCCCTCTCCTGCCTCCTGTCAGGTATACCGAAGAGTCGACAGATCAAGCTGGCCTTTCCAGTCTCCCCCAGGCTGCGGACGGACCGGCACCGAACTGGGTTTTTCTCATCCCAGCTTCCTTCCTGCCAGACTCTGGCTCACCTGCAGGAATCTAGACAATCCCCTTCCCTGGCTCCCCAGGCCCCTGGCGCTTGGTGATGATTAAGCAGGCCATTAAGTGGAAAGTGCTTTTACCTTTAGGGTTGGAGCCGCTTCCACCTTTCCTCTCAATTAGCACTTTGGAAACCGTCAACCAAGATTAATTCGTGCCCCGCTCCAGGGCAGGGTAAACGATAGGGCTGGGGAAGGCAGGCTGGGACTGGAAGCTCCCAGCCAAGCGGGGCGAGGCCTTCGGGTTTGCCAATGTCTTCTCCTGCCCTGGCAGGGAGCTGGCGGCTGCTGCTGACCCTGATCGCTGCTCCCCTGTGATGGAAAAAGCCTGGTGGGAAGAAACAAGAGGGAGCCTGTCCCCTTCCCGCTGGCTCCCGCCGGCCCGAGTTCTACGGCAGATCTAGCTGCATTGCAATGGGTAATCCCCCTCCCGTTCAAACGCACCGTGCGGCGAGCTAGATCCTGGGCCCCTTCAGAACATGCTTGGAAAGTACGCCTGCTAGTGGCCCATTCCTGTGGAGAGTAACAGCCTACTACTGCTGCCGGCCAAATACTCCTTCGGCTCTGCTGAGCTCCGTCTTTGCTGGCGACCCACGGTGGGGTTTGTTACATTAATGTAAAAGACGAGCGGGGAGGGGACGGGGCTTGTCACGGGCCTGTCCCTCTTGCTCATGAGTTCGAATCCACCCCCGCGTGACATGGTTTAAAGCTGATGGATCTGACTGTAAGATCTTTGGCAGGTGGGATTTTGCTTTTCATGGGCACCTTGTTTGCTTAAGCCCAGATGCACAAGCCATTGAACTCAATGGAAATCTTTCCCTGGGTTTCATTCAGGGATTTTAAGGCCAGCAGGGACCTGCCCTCCTGCTAGCGCAGCCCACACCAGGCCGCCATCCCTCACAGCACCAGTTAAACGGTAATGACCGTCCTGGTCGCTCCATCGGCTTCTCCTAACTGCGCTGGGCTGGATTCTGCTCCTGGGTCCCCCGGGGTCTGTCTAATGCCCTGGATTTCGGGCAAGTGGCTCCGTATGCTGAGGTTGGAGCCCAGGAACTAAGATCAACAATAGCTGGCCCTTAGCAGAACACAGAAGGGCTCCGGCTGGGGATGTCTGGGGATATCCCCTGTGACGAAGTGGGAGTACTGTGTGTGTGTGCCTCGGTTTCCCCTATGCATTTCTTAAGGAGTAGGAACTGACCCTGGAAGCAAGGAGGGAACCCCTCCCCTCTAAAGGTGTGCATCCCTGAATGCTGTAATCTAACCCCAGGAGGAAAAGGAAGGTCAGGTGAGGGAAAGGGACAAAGGAGAGCAGGGAGGGGCTAGAGGGGGTTTGGGTCAGTTTGGTTTTGAGCTGGAGCCAGGCAGGAGAGGGGAGAGCAGCAATCTCACTCTCTGGCCCCAAGATGGATCCAGCTGAGGGCTCACGCTCGCTGTATGGTCTGTGATTAGAAGTCATCGAATAAAGCTGTTTTACTGGCTGGCTGAGAGTCACGTTTGACTGTGGATTTGGGGTGCAGAACCCATGGGCTCCCCCAGGACCCCGCCCAGGCGGGCTCGCTGGGGCAAGCACACGGAGGGGCAGAAGATGCTAAATGCTCCGAGGTCAGACCCAGGAAGGTGGAAGTGGGTACCCGTGAAGCTTCTGGCCTTGGAAACAGGCTGTATACGGAGAAGGGGCCCTTCACCCGGAGTCCGGTCTGGCTTCCTAGGGAGCGGTTCCAGACCATCGCCCGGGCGCTCCGTAACATCCCCACAGTACTAAGCCACGGAGAGGCTCATTGACTTGCTCACGGTCACCCAGGAAGTCTGGGGTCGGGCTGGGAATTGAACTGCTGTCTCCCTAAGTCTGAGGCTCATGCACTAACCACTGGGCCCTCCTTCCTCCCCAGGCTGAACCTTGTGTCAGCCCAGCTGAGGGCGACTGTAAGTGGAGTCCACCACGCCTTGCTCCCTCCGCCACAGACAGGCCTTGGAAGCAGGAGTCGGGCTCCCTTGCGGCCTCCCCTAGGAACAGCCTCTCCGGGTACGTCTACACTGCCCCGTGAGCCCCGGGCTGGCGCACTCGGGGTTCCCCAACCTGCGCTTGGGCGTCCGCACTGCGTTTCCAGCCGCTGGCCCCGGGTCCCACAACCGGGCTGATGTCTGCACGCTGCACCACGCAGCCCTTCTGGCTCAAGCTGCGTCCACACTGCAAACCGGCGGGGCTTGGACCTAAGTGGCAGCAGGCCTGGCTGCTGACCGGTGTCAGAGTTGGGTGTGGACGGGTTTAGTGGCAGTGTAGACAGACCTGGTGACAGCTGGGCTGGTTCGGTCACAGGCGTCTGGTCTGATCTCTAAGGGCGTTTCCAGTGGGGGCTGCGTGGGGGTCCCAGCAGAACACCGGCTGGGTGCTGGCTTAGGAACGTCTCACCCATCCAGGCTGGTTGGGGTTTGTCGCCTCCATTGTCCCAGCCACGCCACTGGGGCTCGGGAGCACAGAGCTGGAGGACACGTTGCTGGGCGGGGCTCCAAGGCGTCCCACTAGCAGAGGGACCTTCCCAGGCGCCAGAGGCAGAGGTGGGCTGGGCATGATGCTTAGAGAGAAGCCGGGAGACCATGGATGGGGGGGGGGAACCTCACACAGAGCGAGGCCAGCAGTGAAACCTCCCCAGAGGCTGGGCTCAGAGGCTGAGCTGTGATTTCTCTGGCCCCGCTGCATTAGAGTCACGTACGTTATTAATTGTTCCCTGCTTGTCCCATAGCCCCGGGAGGTTTTGAATAGATTCACTGGCTGGAAATGCACCTGTCTGGACCCGCCTGTCTCGGGTTCCTGGGGACCGCGGTGCCGTGGCTCCCTGTGGCCAGAAGTCCCAGGTACTCCGGATCGCTGGCCCTGATCCTGTTGCCATCAAAGTCTCTAGGAGCCTGGCAACTTGAGCGGGAGGAGGGCAAAACTCGGGGCACATGCCCGGGGCAAATATCCCAGCCCAGCTGGGTGAGAGCAAACCCAGACTCAGAGCCAAACCGGGCCCAGCTTTCTCCCACCTCCAGCTCAGCCGCGGCCTTCTGAGAGCCGGGTTGCATAGGTGGGATGGTGGCTCAATGGTTAGCGCAGGTGGGCGGAGTCACAAGATCTGGGCTCTGTTCCCCTTGGGGGAATGCTCTGGCCTCAGTTTTGTCATCTGTAAAGCGGGGAGAATGACAGACGCGCCCCTCAAGGGGATGCTGAGCGCCTGGGGACTGCTTCCTCCCCTCCCCTCCTGGATCTCTGCTCTGCTTCGGGGCCGAAAGGGGGCAGCTAAACTCTGACACTTTTGAGCCCCACACAAGAGCCCCCTTTCCTGGGGAGGGATCGATACGGCCCTGGGATTTGTAATGAGCTGCCGCAACCGCAGACTTTAACCTTGCAGATAATGGGCTGAGCGGCGGGTAATGCCTATTGACAGAGCCAGCTCCCCCAGCCTTAATGAGCTAATCAATACTTGTTCTCAGCTTAATTTCCATCTAATTGCTCTTTAACGACGCCAGATAATGGGCAGCCCCCCGTGCGGTGGTGAGGGGGGCAGGCGTCGTGGGGGATGGCACAGTCCTGTCCCTCCCCCACAGCCCCCCCTCCCCAGCTGAGATCATATGGGGAGAGGGGGGTGGTTTTACTGTCCGAGGAGGCAGAGCTGGGGGTGGGAGCTGGCCCTGACTTTGCTTGGCTCCGTGGTCCCCCGCTGGCACGGTGCCTTCCCCCAGCGCCCTGCACAGACGGGCCCATCCGTCAGGCGGATCAGCGGCTTAATGCGTTATCCTAAACGAGGCTCATTAATCTGCCCCTCCCCCCCCCCCGGCCTTCCTTCCTTCTTCTTGTCTTCGGGCAAGGCCAAGGGAACCCGAGAGCGACATGCTGATGTCCGGGGCGCACCCGGCATAGGCAGGGCGGGTGTGTGTGTGTGTGGGGGGCTGGGCACCTCCCCCCCCCGCCTGCGATAGAAAGGGACAGCTCTCTGCAACCCTGCAGCTCCCATCCCGTCCTCTGCCCATCTCCAGGGCGGGCGTGAGGGAATCTCCGTCTCCGAGGCCCGTGGGACCCTGGGGCTGCCAGTGGGGGGCAGTTATGGCCCGTGGTGGGGCAGGGATTTTGATCAGCGGGTCAGGAGTGGGTGGGATTATCCCCTGTGGCATGTGCCAGCGATGTCCCCCCTGCCCCGCTCCGCCCACCTGCTCTTTATCAGCCCTGGCAGCCTGGGGCTGGCCTGCCTGGGTCAGTGCAGCGGCTGGGCTTTCTTCAGCCTGGCAGCCCTCGATCGCCACCTTCCGCCAGCGCCCCAGATTCCTCGCTTGGCTTCCTCTGGCGCGGCACACGGCAGAGCTCAGCGAATCTCCTGGACTCTTCCAGTGCAGCTCCGGGGCCGGGCGCCTCCCACCCCAGCTCTGCCAACACCCCACTATCCTGCCCCATGGCACCCACCCTTAGCTCTGCCAACTATCCCGCCCCATGGCACCCACCCTTAGCTCTGCCAACTATCCCGCCCCATGGCACCCACCCTTAGCTCTGCCAACTATCCCGCCCATGGCACCCACCCTTAGCTCTGCCAACTATCCCGCCCCATGGCACCCACCCTTAGCTCTGCCAACTATCCTGCCCCATGGCACCCACCCTTAGCTCTGCCAACTATCCCGCCCCATGGCACCCACCCTTAGCTCTGCCAACTATCCTGCCCCATGGCACCCACCCTTAGCTCTGCCAACTATCCTGCCCCATGGCACCCACCCTTAGCTCTGCCAACTATCCTGCCCCATGGCACCCACCCTTAGCTCTGCCAACTATCCCGCCCATGGCACCCACCCTTAGCTCTGCCAACTATCCTGCCCCATGGCACCCACCCTTAGCTCTGCCAACTATCCCGCCCCATGGCACCCACCCTTAGCTCTGCCAACTATCCTGCCCCATGGCACCCACCCTTAGCTCTGCCAACTATCCGGCCCCATGGCACCCACCCTTAGCTCTGCCAACACCCCACTATCCCGCCCCATGGCACCCAGCCTTAGCTCTGCCAACTATCCCGCCCATGGCACCCAACCTTAGCTCTGCCAACTATCCTGCCCCATGGCACCCACCCTTAGCTCTGCCAACACTTGGCGCTCGGATTCGGGCTGCACCCACCGGCTGCACCATGTCGGTCATGGGGGCGCCGAGATACGAGCTGTTCTTGGACCCACTTCTGTGGGGAAGGGACGCGCCTCTGAGCGTCCCGGATCCCGGCCGCGAGGCTGGGGCAGGGCACAGAGTATTGGCCGGGTCGTGGGCCACGCGGGGTCCGTGCCCTGTTCATGCAGGAACATCGCCCCCGGCGTAGTGTGTGTTTGCGTTGCTCTCCCTCGGCTGGGCCGGGGCAGGGGTGAGGCCTGAGCCTTGCCAGGTTCTGTGTGAACGGAAGATTTCTCCCTGGGGGTGACAGCGAAGAGCCCGGCTGCCCTGTTACCCGGCTCCGCCGGCGCGTAGCCGAGCCGGGGGCTCTGGCTGCCAGGCGCTGCTCGAAGGCTCCCGTGTGGCTAGTAGGTTGCAGGAGGATCCGGAAGGCACCTCGGAAACGGGGCCCAGGCTTTCCGACTTACAGGGAAAACCTCCTGCCCAAATCACAGACACGGCTACCTGCCCAGGGGGCTCCTGGCATCCCACCCTCTGGCCAAACAGTCCCCCCCCCCCACCCCCCAAACTGGCTATACAGCAAGTCACCACTAGATGGCAGCCTAACCAGTCACTCCAGGGCTATAACAAAGTCCTGTGGCACCTTAAATACTAAAACTTTATAGTTAGTCTTTAAGGTGCCACAGGACTTTGTTACCTCTGCTATTCCAGACTAACACGGCTACCTCTCTGATTCCAGGGCTATAACAGTCCCCAGCTATTAGCCCTGAGCCCTCGGACGGTGGCCAATTTTGGTTGGCCGTATTCCTGGCGGTTTCATCACCTGACATAATCTTTAGTTCCTGGAGTCTCCAGGACAGTCCTAGAGGGCTGCCCCCCCCCCCCCCTCCTCCTGGGTCATAAGAACAGAAGAGCGGCCAGACTGGGTCACAGCAAAGGTCCACCAAGCCCCCCACATCAGGGGGGGTGGCCGTGTTAGCCTGGATCTGCAAAAGCGACAAAGAGTCTCATAGCCCCTTATAGACTCACCTCTGGAGAGCGGCGGCTGCTGACCGAGGGCCCCGCTCTGCAGGCCGCAGCGCAGAAGTTGGGGTGACAATACCGTACTGTGCCATCCTTTCTTCTGCGCTGCTGCTGCGGGCAGCGGCTTTGTCTTCAGAGCTGGGCTCCCGGCCAGCAGCCGCTGCTCTCCAGCCGCCCAGCTCCGAAGGCAGCGCTGCCGCCAGCAGCA
Source organism: Sternotherus odoratus (assembly GCA_032164245.1). Classification (NCBI taxonomy): domain Eukaryota; kingdom Metazoa; phylum Chordata; order Testudines; family Kinosternidae; genus Sternotherus; species Sternotherus odoratus. The sequence goes on from JAVMKO010000005.1 coordinate 105,106,869, forward strand.
GCGCAGTAGTAAGGGTAGCAGAACCGCAGCCCTCCCTGCAATAACCTTGCAAACCCGTCCCCCCAACTCCTTTTTGGGCCAGGCCGCCTGAAATTACAACACCGGGACATTTCAGATTGAAATCGCTGACCTCATGAAATTGACGATTTTTAAAATCCCATGACTGAAATCGACCAAAGTGGTCTGGGCATTTGGTAGGGCTCGACCCATAGGTCTCCCGGGGGAAGCCGCTGCCCAGGAGAAACCCAAACACAGGTTCCCGTGGGCGTTCAGAGCAGGTGCCTGTGGTCTCAGATCCTGCTGCAGTCTGGAGGTGGGGGAGTGGGGGGCGGGGGGGGGGGGGGGGGCACCGCCAGAAACCCAGGCTCTTAGCTCCAGACGGAGCTTGGTGCTGATGGCAGATGTCTGGATGAATGCTCCCCAGCAAGTTCTCCCTCTCCGTCCCCGCTGCATGATCCAGAAGGGGTGAGAGAGGAGCTCCACTCTGTCCTGCTGGGACCACCCCTGGGTGGCTGACTGGGCATGCTGCCGGGGACACCACTCCTCCCCACTTCTTCCACATGGGCCTGAGCTTCTCAGTCACCCCACACCAGGCAGGATTTGAACAGCCTGTGGCCCCTGGGAGTTCCCCGAGGAGTCCAGCCCTGTGGGAAGGGGAGACACGCTCTGGGCTAATATCTCCCAGCAGCTGGTGCGTTGAGAGGACAGGATACACGCTGCCGTCTGCCATGGTCCCCTTAGCATCCCCATACCCCTTATGCCCCCAACCCCCGCTTTGGGTGGCAGTGGCAGGGGGGGTCCCCTCCCAGAGAGGCAGGAGCTGCTCCATTGGGCCCCCTTTCACCCAAGTCCTTTCCCTTCAGGAGGAGCAGGGGTGGTACCGAAGGTCCTCTTTGGCCCTCCAGAGTCAGGGACTGGGGGACCTCCCGTGCTAAGTCCAGCAGCTGGCGTGTCTCTGCAGGGGAGGAGTTTGGGTCTCTGGGTGCACCCCCCATTGAAATGCATGGGGCAGTTCCTCCTCTCAGAGCAATGGGTTCAGGCTCTCTGCAGACTCAGGCAGATGTGGCTGTATCGCTTATGCTCAGCGCAGCTCCCCCTTGCTCTCAGAGTGAGTGTCTGAGGCTCCCTGCAGACTCAGGCAGTATCAGGGCAGCTCCCCCCCTCTCAGAGCGATGGGCTCAGGCTGTCTGCAAAGGCAGGCAGCTGTCAGTCTACGGTCACACACCATCACATCTGCAAGATTTTCCTTGCAGCCAACAGAGCTAGATACATCATATCGCTTTTAATGGCAGCTGAGCTTCTCATCTCACCAGGTGACTCCCGGAGACACAGGCCTGTGGGGCTTCTGCCTTCCTCCAGCTGTGATGGCACTCCGAAGGATGTGTGGGGAGTAGAAAGGATGAGTCTTCCTGGCCCATCCCGGCCACTTTTCAGGAGGGATCTGACATTACTTCCCCAGCCTGGCCAGACTAACCGGGGGTAGCTCCCAATAGAACCAGCCCAGTAAGCTTTGTGATGACTTACTCCTCAGCATTGCCACTCTGTGACCTAGGACAAGTCGCTGGCGGGATCTCTGCCTCAGTTTCCCCAGCTGTAAAATGCCCCCATATCTGCCGGTTTCTAAAGCACCTTGAGACCTTAGGATGAGGGCTGCTGAGGACGGGTGCAGGGTGGTGAATTACTCGTTAGAACGCTGGGGAGACACTTCCCGGGTCTGTTCCTATGAGCAGCCCTCGCTCCCAGCCTCCCCTTTGGAAGCCAGATGGGTGTGATTCTCCCACACCGCATGCAGCTGTCTCTCCTGGCTCTGCAGGAGCCAGCCCTCGGGAGGGTGACTCTGCCAGACCCTAGGACTTGGCAGGCTCCCCAGCCCTGCCCCTGGGGGGGGGGGGCACCATCAGCTGGCCTTGTAACCCCACCTTTGGATTTGGTGGGGGCAATGGGGTGGTCTCCGCTGATGGGCAATGGGGGTGACCTGCTGGGCTCCGGCATTAACTTCTCATGGAGCGGGGCTGGATGGGATGGGAAGGAGAGTGGCCGGGGGATCTGGAAAGGGGGCTGGGGGAAGAAGTAGGAGCTGGTGGATCAGTGGGGGATTTGCCCAGGCAGACGGACCCCGAGTAGCTCAGCTCGGCGAAGGGAACAGGGCAGCTGGCTCCCCACCCACTCGCTCTGAGATGTCCCCCCACTGCTTAGGGCCTGTCGCAGCTGCCGCTGATTTCAGACCTTGGCTGGCCTAGCCCCGCCGTGGGGCTCAGGGATTGGGAGGGGGCCAGCCAGGCTTGGCCGGGAACAGGCCGGCTTTCCAGGAACTCCGGCTGCTCTGGCTGCGGGACAGCCCTGGAGGATGGATCCTGCAGCCTTTAATTAACCCCCTCTTCCTGCTCCTCCACAGGCCACAGTGCGACAGGAGACCTCCGGGTCCGAGTGGTCAGATCCGGGGTGGGACAATCCGCGGAGCCGCAGGCCCATCATCCCGGGTTGGACCAGAGACTGTACCTGTCATCAGCCACCCCTCTTCCCCCTCAGATACCTCCCCGTTCCTTCCCCCAGGGCCACCCCAAACCAGGTCTCCTTGGCCAGCCAGGCCCCCGCTGGGCTGTGTTGCTGTGTCGCCCAGCGACTGGTTTGTGGGTACCTGGGTGGGCGCAGTGCCTGGGGCGCGGGATCGATCTCCCCTGGGAAGAGATTTTGGAAAGCGGCGGCTGAATTTTATCCTGGGACTCCCTGTGGCGCTGGGCAGTGTGTCCCCCGGCTCTGAGTCTCACTCCCGTCCAGCCTCCCACGCCCGGAGCACCAACCCCGGAGCGATGAGCTTTGAACCCTGGGCCGGCGGCCCATCCCCCTGGCTTGTCCCAGAGAAGCAAGGCCGTTCGGAGTAAGCACGGAGTACCTCGCTGTATTGGGGGCGGGGAGGGAGGCTGCCCCTTACGACGCTTGCGTCATGTAACGGGGGACCGGGGACACTGAACGCTGTCGTTGAAGCCCAGAGGGGAAGAGCTGCTGCCACCCCAAAACCTCCTGGGGGTTGAAACATCTGGGATCCCTCCGTACAGGGCAGGGTGCTTGCAGCACGGTCTAGAGGATCCCTTGGACTTTGTCCTCTCCCCTCGCCTGAGCCCCTGCGGTCGGTCTCTTCCCTGTGGACTCTGTGCCCCGGGGAGGTGGCTGGGGGACAGGGGCGGGGATTGTCCTTCCACTGTGGTTTTAACCGCCAGAGGCCGGCTGCGTACATCCCCGCCCGCCCGTTCTGCCAGGGGCGCGGCCTCTTCCCTGCCCCGGCCGCGGCCCCGGCGTACCCGGATCTCCAGCACAGCGAGTTGGGCCCTGCCCGGGGCCTCCCCACCATGGGGGCCTGACCCCTTGAAACGCCCTCGGGAAGTCTGGTGAGCGAGGGCGCCAGGCGACGGGGCCTTGACACCCTGGTCTGCCTCAGTCAGCAGCAGGTCGGGAAGCTCCCTGTGGGGCAGTGCCCGTACTAGCAGTGCCCGTACTAGCAGTGCCCGTACTAGCAGTGCCCGTACTAGCAGTGCCCGTACTAGCGTGGCCGGGGGTTCAGTGGCTCGATCTCTGGACTGTCCGGGGCCTTGGAGGGGGAGGGAGACATTAGCCACCCTGCCCTCTTCAAACCCAGCCCTACGTGCAGAACTGCCCCCCTCCCCCCCGCCCATCGCCCCTCCCTGCTGCTCCTGAGGACTCTTTGGGGCAGGGCTGGGCAAACGTTTTGGCCTGAGGGTCACCTCCAGGTTGCAAAATTGGACGGAGGGCCGGGTCGGGTAGGGCAGCCTGGCCTCGCCCCCTCTCTGACCCCCTCCCACTTCCTGCGGATTTTGCAGGCCTTGTGGGTTTGCGGGGGAGGGGGAACCGCTGCAGGTGCTGGCTCTGCTCCCCTCCTGGGACGCTGCTTTGGAAAGGGGCATTTGGCATGGAACAGAAACCGCCCCCCCCCCCCCGCCCCCAGCTTGGGGCCTGGGGCCGGCCTGTGGGGCAGAGTTTTGTCTATTGCTGTCAGAGGGGGCAGGGAGCGACTCCCACGCGCTGCTGGCCTGTCCAGGAAACATGCTGGGATTTGGCAGCAGCGCCCCAACAGACAGAGGGGCCCTGCTTAACCCCTTCCTTGCCACCTGCCTAGCAGAAGGCCCCAGCTCCTTACTCAGGCGTGCCGTGTCCAACGTGCCACTATTATTAGCACCCTGAGACTGAGGACCGGCCAGACCAGATCACGAGCCCATCTAGCCTGGTATCCCGTCTCCGACAGTGACCAGAACTGGCTGCTTCTGGAAAAGGTGCAAGAAACCTTCCCCGGTGGTCAGTGCTGGAATAACCTGTCTGGAGAGGAGGTTTCTTCCTCACCCCAGCTAGTGGCTTCTGCCCTGAAGCATGGGGGTTGAATCTAGGGTGATCAGACACGAAACGTGAAAAATCGGGACAGGGGATGGGGGGTAATAGGAGCCTACAAAAGAAAAAGACCCCAAAATCGGGACTGTTCCTCTAAGATCGGGACATCTGGTCCCCCAGAGGAATCCCTCGCATATTTGTGCCCCGCCTTAGATAACAGTGGAGGCTCTTATCCCTGAAAATGCCCAGTCCTTTCCGGAGCTTTTGGCTTCAGTGATGGGACTGTGGCGGGTTAATTATACACCACGTCCTCAAGCAGTTCCACAGTGTGGCCTCGTCACTACAGCATAGGACTCGGGAGAGCTGGGTTCTAGTCCTGGCTCTGCTGGGTGACTCTGGCTCATGCCTCAGTTTCCCCATCTGTAAAATGAGAACAGTGATGCGATCTTCCTTTGTGAAGAGTTTGCAGCTCGACAGGGGCACAAGCTCCATATAAGAACACAGGATTATACTTATGAATTGCCTCTCGTTTTCATTGAATTCCCCTTGCTCTAGTGATAGGAGCGAGACGAATGGGGTGCCTGATTTACCTTCTCTGTCCCTTTAATTGATTTTAATCTGCCTCTATCCTGCCCCTTTTTATTCAGCCTCTCTATAAAGTTCAGCCTTTTCAGACCCTCCCCGTGGCTATATATACACCTCACAGCCCTCCCCATGTACAGGACGTATTATTTTATAGGTGCATTCCGTTTACACAGTCTTGTTGAACCCACGTGAGTCCCAGGACATCAAAGGCACAAGGTGGGGCAGGGAAAAGGTATTACTTCTCCCCATCTGGCCTTTCCATTTATTTCGGGTAAGTCTCTTCCTATTGTTTGGCTCACAAAATAACCAAGACTACACTGACCTCACCTGGGGACCGTCATCTTGAATGCTCTGAAAGTACCAGGATTGCTTTGTGATCTGTGAAATGCAGCCATCTCTGGGAAGTGGCCTGTATCCAGCTGAAATTGCAGGGGCAATTGATGGAGGCAGAAGACAATGAGCCTGAGGTGGAATCTGATCAGGATAAGATTCCCGGATCTTTCAGGAGCGCAGAGGATCAGGGATAAAGTCGCACATCGGATCCAAAGGCCGTAACTGTGCGATGGGGCTATGCCAGGGGGTTTATCGCAACATCAGCCACCCTGGGCGTCCCACCTAAATAATGCCCCGGTTTAGCGATACCCTCTAGCAGGGCCCCGCGCCTCCCTTTAGCCCTGTTCTGGGCCCGTCTCATCGGGAACCGTGGTTCGCCGATCAAGAGACGCTTCTTCATCCTTTTATCAGCTGTCATCATGGCGGAGAAAGGTTCCTGGGGGGAGAAATAGCCAAGTGCACAGGCTGGAAGCTCATCCGTGTGCAGGTAGGCTGGAGGGGGGGGGGGGGCGGGCTACAGGGGGTACATTTAGCCAGGAAACGCTTGGATCTCTCTGGGTCTGGATGGATTCAAATGAGAGGCTCGAGGTCCCTGGGTGGGAGGGGCCTGGAGTTTACTGGATTTCCCTAACACCCCCCAGCCGTGGGGCCACCTCCGCGGTCTGCCCGGGACCCCCATCCTCCCTTTAACACCCAGGTGTGGCCCCTGGAGACTACACGTCCCAGCATGCACTGCTCCATGGCTCTGCTCTCCAAGGCAGACCCTGTGTTCAAGGGGAGGGCCAATGTAAGCAGCATGGCAGAGGGCCGCACATGGGGTACCCCGAGTTAGGGACGTGGGGGAGGGGAGTGGACTATGCGACCGCCGTGGCGGGCATGGGGAATGTGTTTTGCCGGGAAAACAGGCATTAGCGCAGGCTGCACCGCCCCCCCATCTCCCTGATCCCTGCTGCCTGCACCGAAGGGCTAAGCATGGCCAGGCTGCGGCCTGCGCACACTGGGTACATTGGGAGAGGCGGGGGCTGCCGCGCTACACCTAGAAAAGCTCCTGTTGGTTCATCACTCCTCGGTGATTATTTGCACGACTGGTACGTGTGGCATGTTGCACATCGGCGCGAATGGCCCTCATCCAACCCCCGACTTGTTAAAGTTGGCAGGGGGTCGTTAACCGGCGGGGCCTCGGGCAGGCAGGGGTGTGAGGGGTCTTTTGATCTCCAGTGAGCAGCCACAGGAATGCACCCCCTGCCATGCCCCTCCCCCCTCCCCCGCCAGCCTCCACTGTTGGTTTTGTTCCTGGACCAGTTTTATTTGCCTTGGTTTTGGACTGAGTCTCTGGAAACACCCAGGCTCCGGACGGTGGCTAAGTACTGAAACTGGAGTGATTCCTTCATGGAAACAGCGCGCGAGGGACTCACGGTGTCGCCCAGATCCTCAGGGTCCCGGACGTAGATGGGCTCAAAGGGAGCCGGGCAAGGAGCCCAGTTCACGGGCTTTCTGACTCCATGGACGGGCTACACTTGGCCAATAGAACCTCTCAGGTGAGCCGCCGGGAAAATGCCCTAAGCGTGGGAGCTGGTAGCCTAGGCAATAATGCACCTCTGGGAATAGGGAAGGCCCCGTGGTCTGAGTGGCTGGACAGGGCCTGGAGCACTGACTGTCTTTACCAGACTGCACATCTGGTCTGTCAAGCGGCTGGAGGTCCCATCTGCACGTGTCCAGTCGGAGAGGCGACCTGAACTCCGCGGCCTGGCTTCCCGCGTGGTCAGCGCCGTGACCCTGCCGTGAGACCCGTGAGGTCTGGGGCCTGCTTGCTCGTGGCAGCGGCGGCATTTCCATGGTCTGACTTTCCTCCTGGCTGGCTGACCTGCAGGCCCGGCGGGGAGACAGGAACCGCTCGGCCTGCGGGGCACAAGCGGAAAGCGGCAACCGCCGTGAAACGCGGGAGCTGGAGCTTACCCCGCCTTGTGCGTCACCGGCGGGATTATCGGCGACGTCCCCCCCCGCGGCGGGAGCTGGCTCCCCGGTGAACAGGCGGCAGGCAGGAATTAGAAGCTGGCTATTCGGATCCCCCCTCGAGGGTGCGGCCCTGGTGCTCAGGACACATCTGCCCCTGCACGGTGACCGACAGCCGCTGAGACGCGGGAATCCCACGGTGGTGTGACAGGCGCCTTCCAGAAGCACTGAAGCCCAGAGCCTGAGCGGTGGCGTAGCTGCACCGGGGACGGGGCTGTCCGTCCGTCCCTCCTCCGGGGGAAGTGGCCCAACCTGTTCTAGCAGCTGAACGTGCTGGGATTGTTGAATGGGACTTTGTTTGCAGCCGGCAGAGAGGCGGCGGTGTAGCATTTTGACAGAGGGGGATGCAGGGAGGGCGGGGGAAATAGCCCCTGGAGAAGGCATTAATCCACCCAAGCATGCATGGCCAACAGCAACCTATTGAAGCGTGAACTACTGCGCGCACAGAGGAGCTGATGTGGGCTTCGGGAAAGGCCCTTCCCTGCAACCGCTGCTAGACAAAACATCCGCGAGGATCCCCTGGGCCGGGGCGGAGCGAGCGCACAACTGTGGCCAACAGGTTGGCCCTGAACATTCCTGCCTGTTCCCAGCCCCGCCTGCTGCTGGAGGGAGGGTCCTGGCACCATTGTTGCCTGCGGGGCTTGCGAGGGACAGCCCTGGGGAGGGGCACCCTCCTGGCAGCCAGGCGGGAAGCTGCAGCCTGGGCTCCCATGGGGTGCAATTCCTCTTCAGGCTGCTTCCCGGCTGGGGTGACCCACCCCCTTACACACCTGTGGCAAGAGGGGGTATCTCTGTGCCTGCAGCCCCCGGTACTGCAGGATCCGAGCTCCTCCTCGTCTTCAATGTCTTTACCCTGCCAGCTCCCAGCAGTGCTGCTTTCCCTATTTTGCAGGTGGGAAACTGAGGCACGGTGAGACTAAGGGACTCACCCAAGGTCACCCAGGGAGCCTGTAGCGGAGCTGGAAGTTGCTTCTGCGACCTCCAGGTTAGTGCCTTCACCACTGGGTCTCTCCTTGCAATAGCAGGGGCTACGGAGGGCTATAGGGGGGCAAGCGGAGCTTCTGGGGGAAGGGCTGTGACCAGGAGCACGAGCAGAGGAAGCCTTGGGGTGCAGAAGGAAAGGCAGTGTGGTCTAGTGGCTAGAGCACCTGAATGGGATTCAGGAAACCTGGCTTCGAGTCCTAGGTTTGGCCTTGGGCAAATCCTTGCATCTCTCGATGCCTCGGTTTCCCCTCCCACCCCTCTGTCTATTGATCTCCTAAGTGCGTTGGACAGTGGCGCTCTCTCCCCATGGGGATGTACAGCCCCTTGCACAGCGGGGCCCTGCTCTCGGCTGGGTGCTCCTCTAACACAGTCAGTAAATAACGGGGGAAAGGGATCCTAGACAGCATAAGGACATCTGTATTGGCTTGTATTTCTCCGGGCCCTTCTGGAGCTCATTCCTCCTCAAATCTCTCCCCTCAGCAAATTCTTGTGGGCACCGTCCCTGCTGCCGCCAGCCAGCTTTTGGTTTCCCAGGCTCACTTCCCAAAGAACGGCACCTGGAACACCCCAGTCGGATGAGTCCAGATCCGCATGGGACAAATCCTGATCCTCACCCCCGGGCATGCTTAGCACCAGCCACTCATTTCAGTTCTGGTCACTTCTCTAGCCTGATCCCGGACCAAACAAAATGCTGAGCAGGAGCCTGCTTAAATATCCCCCCCGGTCATTGCGGGGGATGGAGCTTTTCGCGAGGAGACCCAAGGAACGGCAGCCAAGGGATCCAACCCCGAGCTTCCTCCTTCAGGTGTGATCTGATGGGGTCGTCTCCACGGTAACCCTGCCTGTTTCCCAAATCTCCAAGAGCCTGGAGCTGATCCCGGTTTTCACTCTTTATGGAGCACATCCCCTTTGGCTGGCCACCTACCCAGTCTTGTGCCAAACAGGAGATGGAGTCTCGAGAGGTGGTTCCTGGGGAGGAACATGGAGGGAGCTTTCCGGGTTTTGTGAAAGTTTCTGTGGTGGTTTGGCTGGCCAGGCTCAGCCATGGAGGAGAAGACTTAGGGTCCAAGGCCCCAACTGAAGTCTGGTTTGCAGCGGGATGGGCTGCGGTCTAAGTTGAGGTGAGACATTAAAGCCCCCCCCCTCTTGTCCTGGCTCTGGGGACCTCTCTGGGTCAGCACTAGAGATCCCCTGGCACATTTTGGGCACTGCAGCGGGAGACGCCTGGCCAACCTTCCTCCGCTCAGTAAAGCAGCGGCTCATGCTCCAGGCAGCAATATTTGCTTCCACAGTCGCAGTAGCACCAGAATCGAACTCACGAGGCCACCCCAGCCTACGGTGAAGCTGCTCTGGGCATCGAGGGTGCAGGGTTAGGACCCGGATCCTTCTATGAGAAACGTGTTCCCGGGGGAACCGATCACAGAGACACCGTCACCTGGATCGGGGTGAATCAGGCAGCGCCTGAGAGAGGCAGACGTCAGAGCCTCGTTCAATCCTAAAGCATTTTAGGGACCCCAGAGGGACCTTCCCCCCGTTCAGCTTTGTGTGGGGTTATTTGCGCTAGACACAGGCCTGGGAGGACGTGTGGACGTGTGAGGGGTTTCCTGTGAGGGGAATTCGGAGAGGAGAGGGTGGGGTGTCAGACAAAAGGACGCAGAGAGGTGCTGGCTGCGTCCGGGCGCTGGCGAGGGGCTGGCGGGCTGGGCCGTTCTTTCCTCCGCGGCTCTGCCGGGAACGCCCGCTTTCCCTAATGACAGGGTGTGCCGCCGGGAGGTCTATTTGGGGCTGCGGCTCATTGGGAGCATTTCTCTCTGAACCAGAAAGGACTTTTTTAAAGCACCGGCACCCATGTAAGAGATCCAATGAAACCAGCCCCAGGGCAACTTTCCTTCAGGCCAGCCAGGTGCCCCAACACGACCCTGGAGAGATCATCTCAACAGGACCGATTGTGTGGCCTCTCTCCCGACTGCCCACGAGAAGGGCCAGGTGGGCAGGAGGTTCCTGTGTCCACTGGCACCAGGAGACTCACCAAACCCTTTTCACCTCTACAGTCTAGTAGTACAGATAGTAGAGCCGTTGGACATCTGTCCCTCCTCCCTGGGGCTGCTCATCCACCCAGCGCTGTGCTAGCTACAGCAGGTGCTAGGTTTGAACTAGCCCCATAGACTGGAAGGCTGTCTCCTATTTATCCATCCATCCATCCCCATTATGGTGGCCACTGATGCATCCCCAGATACTGGCCGTCCACAGGCCCGGCCTGCGTGCACGCGCCCCTTCCAGCCGGACCTCACACGCCCGGTGTGTGGGAGGCTCCACCGGTGGGGGTTGTGTGCTGTGTCCTCCATCCTGTGTGGGATACTGGACCAAACCCCGGCTGGTTTTATGTCCATACCGGACAGGGGACAAGCCTTGAAAACCAGGACTGTCCGGCTTCAAACTCTTAGAAATTCAAAGAGGGATGAAAACATTGCCCGGGATTTTCTCAGCGGCCCAGCAGCCTAACCCCTCCTCCAATGACATCACCTCCAGCAGGACAGCGCCCCCTAGCGCCAGGCCAGATACACTAGGCTCAGAGAGGGGCCTGCCCCAGACCCATCCACCCACCTGCTTCTTGCATCATCTTAGGGGTGTTACATGGGGGTGGTTGTCTCCCATCCAAGCACTGAACAGACCCATCCCTGCTTAGCTCCCTGGGAGATCGGACAGGACTGGTAATGCCCCCTCCCAGCGTTGATGCCACGCTGGCGCTTGTGATGTTGCTAACCTCTGGGATGCAGCCCAGACAGTCCCATAATAACCAGCCGCCGGCCCTGGCAACGCCCTGCGGGGAAGAGGGAAATGCCCATCGGCTCCTCTGCCAAAAGACCAGCCCCGGATGGATGGACTCTTGGAGGGTGCTGGTTGTGTGAGTGAAAGGAACGAACAGGTCCCTGGGGTGGCCCTCGGGAGGGGGAGATCAGCCCCAGCACCCCACTCCTGCCAGCCGGGGCCAGAAAGAAAAGCAAACAAACAGGCAGCCCAGGGCGTCTCCCCAGCCCGGTAATTAGAGCTCTGTCGTCTGGCAGCCACACACGGAGCGCGGCTCCAAGACGGGGTTGAGGGGGCTATTTCTGTGTGCGTCCCCCTCCCCCAGCTGTTCTGATGTGAGAGTCTCTCCTGTCTGGCTCCCCCGTAGGCTCCACAAAGCTACCTCCTGTTTCTCTCTTGCTTCCCCCACCGGGAGCCTTCGTGATGCAGGCCTCTGGTCCCGGCAGGTGTTTAGACTGGCTGACCCCACCAGGGGACGTGTTCCTGTCTGCCTGGCCGGGCTGCAGTGTGGATGTAGATTATATAAACCCTGCCCCCAGTAGTGTGGGAGAGGGATCCCGGGCGGGGGGGGGGGGGGTGCAGGGGCCATCGGGATTAAAGACCCCCCGAAGGGTGAGTGAGTTCTCTGAGCCGTGTGGGATGGACGGAAGGCCGCTGGCTGGGCGCCAGAGATCATGAAGATCTGTCTCCTTTTATGCCTTTATCAGGGAGGCCCAGAAAATCAGCTGCTGAGGTTGTCACCTGGGGGAATTATCTGAGATGTCATTTCCTTCAGAGGCTCCCACGGCCCGGCTCTGGCTGAAGACGAAAGCCCCAGCGGTGTGTAACTCCAGACTTTCCTATTCTCCCCCATGCTCTTTCATCTGCTTCCAGACTTTTTCTGCAGGGCGGCTGTGGAAACATCTCAAATCCCGCAGGCACCCCTGGCACGAGTTGCTTCTAGGATGATAGAGCAGCACTGCCACATGTTTACCCAGCACCAGGTGGCCCCATTATACAGATGGGGGAACCGAGGCACAGAGGGGGACATGACTAGATCTAGGCCTAGAACCCAGGACTCATGATACCCTGCTGCCTGTTGTTACATTTAAACAGAGGTGCTGTCTTCAGGCCCCTCAATAGCTACTGCAGCCCTCTGTATTGTCAAGTTGGGGGCATCTCTGTCCCGTCTGACATCACAGCACCCGGGTGGAGCTGCTCCGAAGCGCACAGCATGCTGGGACAGATCCGAGCCGAGTGGAGGGTAGTGCTGAGTGCCCATGGGGGCTGGGCTGTGTTTAGCCGGGGGCCCGGAGCCCACAGCAGTAACTAGACCTTGGAGCGGAATGCAAAGCGGGTGGAAAAACACCTCTGTGGCTGGTGGCTTTTGTGGGAATTTTAGCCAAAAACGCTGGGCTGGGAAGGCTAAACCCCTTCTATTTTCCATCTGAAACCACGGCTGGATTCTCAGCCTGACTGAACAAACCCTGGGAACGGGAATGTGGAGCGGGGACTGGAGAACCAGACCAATGCAATAAAAGAAACCACGTGACTTGAACGTTCCAGAAACCCATTCCACTCTGGCTGAAATGATTTTGGGAGGCGAACGCCCGAACTCTCTCCCTTTGTTCCCATGGAGGGTGGCAGCCGGCCTGTGATATGTACGTCCGGAGCAGCCATGGTGCCCAGTTTATGCCAGAATGAGCAGCCAAAGAATCAGAGAAGCTGGACAATTAATATCATGACTTAGAAATTGTTTATCCCTTGATCCCAAAGCACTTGACAAGGTCAGATTCATCAGCCCCATTTTACAGATGGGGAAACCGAGGCATGGAGCCATGACACGATTTGTCCACGGTCATGCCGCAGATCAGTGGCAAAACTGGGAGAAGACCCCAAGTCTCTTCAGACCCATGTTCTGTTGCAGGATTGCTCCCAACAGTCCTGTTTGAAATGTCCCCCATCTTGGGGCTCCCTCGGCAGACAGTTCCACAGATCTTCAGAGCAGGACCCTTCCCTCATTACTAGCCTACAAGGCCACTTTCCCAATGTCACCCCCTAAAGTTTGGGTGGACTGCCAGGCGTCCCCCGAAGCAAGGCCCGTCCCTCCTTGGCATTTGTGAGGGACACTGGGGAAATCAACTCTGCTCCACACCCAGTCCCCCAGTCACTGCCCTTGTCACCACCTCCGGACTTCTCAGGCCTTGTCTACATGGGAAAGTTGCGCCGGTGTCCTTTGAATTGGTTTTTAAATCAGTTTCATTCAAACAGATCCTGGGCTGGATGCTCTCCTTTGATTAAGAGTAGCTTGTTTCCACTTAGCCTGAGTCAATTCCCACCTGACCGAAAGTGAAGTAAGCTGATCGGAACCTGACAAGAGAGCGTCTACACACGGCTGTACACTACTCTGACTAAACTGGGTTCAAATCCCCCCTGCCAACTGGCCCTATGGTACTTTCCTAGCCCTCGTTACGGTAGTGCTTGAGCACCTCACAATCTTTACCGTATTTACCCACTCCCTGAGGCAGGGCAGCGTTGTTATCCCCCGTGTGCCGCTGGGGAACTGAGGTACAGAGGGTCTGTCTACACTGCACACCAGGTGTGGACTCTGGCTCAGGTCTGAGCCCAAACCCCCTTTCTGTCCACACACAAACCAGTCTGACTCAGGTCGGCAAGCACTCGGGGCGCGGTCCTAGGACTGCTGGGAGAGGGGGGGGGGGTTTGCCCCAGTCCCGCTGTGACTCGGGTCCGAGCCCCGTCAGTTTGCCCTGTGGACACATCTCAAGCCGCAGCCCCGTGTCAGATGGCCCGCGGGGAGCCGGCCAGCGTTAGCGCAGCCCCGGGGCCAGCAGCTGCACACCCAGGGTTAGGAGCCGAGGGGGGGGGGGGCACAGGCCTGGGGAGGGGAACATACCCACCACTTCTCTGGAGCAGGGGGTGTGAGTCTGTGGCCGGCCCTGAGCTGGGGTCAGGGGGGAGGACGAGGGTCCCTTCTGCCCTTAGCCCTACGCCAACGGGGCCTTGTCCAGAGCCCCCCCCCCGCCGCCCCTCTGTGGCCCTTGTAACCTCCCCCCGCCGCGCCCTGCTCCCCCCGAGCCGAGTCTCCCCCCCACGGGCTGGGCAGGTCCCCCTAGCCAGGGGCCGCTGGGCCAGCGGGGTGTCCGGTTACAGCGGGCCGGGCCGGGCTGGCGGGGCTCCAGGCGAGCGGCTGAGCGCTCGGGCTCCGGCCGGGGAGTCACGTTTCACTCCGACAGCCGCGGGGCGAGGGAGCCCGCTGGAGACGCCGCTCCGCCTCCGCCGGCGGCGCCCCCCCCGGTAAGACCCCCCCGGGCCGCTGCGCCCCACGCGGGGACCCCCCCGGGCCGCCCCCTTCCCGGCACCGGAGAGGGGCCGATCTCACCCCCTCGGGGCTCCCCCTGGCCCCGGCTGCTGCGACCGGCCGCCCGGAGCCCCGCTGGGACCCGGACCCACCCGGCGCTCAGCCCCTGGCCCGGCCGCCTCTCCGCTCCGGAGCGCAGGGGGCGAACGCGGCGCGGCGCCCCGGGGAGCAGCGGGGCGCTCGCCCCCGACCGGCCGGCTCCCAGCGGGGCTCCGGGACTCGGATCCGGCCGCTGGAAGGGGGCGTGTCTGGGGCGGGGGGAGGCTTCGGAGCCCCGGGTGTTGATTATGGCCGGGGGGGGGGGGGGTTGATCGACAACAGGGCCCCTCCCCAGCCTGCCACAAGCGGCGTGTCACTGCCCTGTCCGGGGGGATGGTTGGCCGGGACTCGGGCGTGGTGCGCCTGGCTCCGGGGGGGGGGAGTGGGACGGGACCTGGCAGCCCCAGCACCGGAGAGACGGGGCTCCTGGGGTCTGGTCTTAGCTCCCGTGGGCAAGTGATGCCAGAGCCAGGACTCCTGGGTTCCACACTCCCGGCTCTAGGAAGGGAGTGTGGTCGAGTGGTCAGAGCAGGGGCCCGGGCTCCAGGGCTCCTGGGTTCCACGCTCCCGGCTCTAGGAAGGGAGTGTGGTCGAGTGGTCAGAGCAGGGGCCCGGGCTCCAGGGCTCCTGGGTTCCACACTCCCGGCTCTAGGAAGGGAGTGTGGTCCAGTGGTCAGAGCAGGGCCCCGGGCTCCAGGGCTCCTGGGTTCCACACTCCCGGCTCTAGGAAGGGAGTGTGGTCGAGTGGTCAGAGCAGGGCCCCGGGCTCCAGGGCTCCTGGGTTCCACACTCCCGGCTTGGGAAGGGAGTGTGGTCGAGTGGTCAGAGCAGGGCCCCGGGCTCCAGGGTTCCACACTCCCGGCTTGGGAAGGGAGTGTGGTCGAGTGGTCAGAGCAGGGGCCCGGGAGCCAGGACTCCTGGACTCTGCTCCTTGATGTCATCTTGCTGAAGGGCCCAGGGTTACCTCCCACTCGTTGCCATTTGCCTCCCCCTCAAGTGGGGTTGAGGGTGCTTCCCAGTCTGAGGTGGGCTGCTTGGAAAGGGCTTTGGGATCCTCCCGGAGGAGGGGAAAGAAGGGGTACTCGCTGGGGAACAGGAGGAAGTTGCCATCCGGCCTGGGCAGGAGGGGACCGTCTGGGGTCTAGAGAGAGTGATTTGAACTGAGAGTTTTTTCCCTCTGAACCACTGGGCCAGGGGCGAATCGCCAGGCAGGACAAAGCCATCAGCTGCAGAAGTTCCAAACAAAGCGTCTGCCGCGTCCCCCCGGACAGTGAAGGCCCAGGATCAGCTGGAGGGACGGCACAGGGGGTGCCCATGGCTGGAGTGCTGCTGGCAACCCCTAGGAATGGCATTTTGGGGAACGCTGCAGTCATGAGGCCCCCAGTCTCCACGTGCCCAGCCTCAGCCCCGTGGCAAGGGTTTGAGTGCCTCAGAGGGGAAGAGCTGTCGGGGTGGGGTGGGGGAGCACCAAGGGAAACTGGGGTGCAGCGAAGTCGGAGCACAGGGACCTCAAGAGAATGAAAAGCCTGGCTCGGCTGGGAGCACATTCCTAGCAGCTGGTTTTGTCCGGAGATCTGCCCTGCAGAACCCGCCGGTTCCTCTGGTTGTGCTGGGATGGGGACAGAGGAAACACGAAGCGATTCTTGCAAGAGCAGCTACCTGTGGTGGACGAACGCTCAGCCTGGCTCTGCGGGGTGCATCTCCCCTCTGGGGCTCTCAGCTGCTGCCCGGGGAACGTGGAGATCGGGACTAAAGAGCCCACTAGGGTGGGGTGGGTGTAGCCGATGGAGAGTGAGTGGCAGAGTCAAGCCTGTGCGGGGAGCTGGGCCGCCCCACTTGTAGCTAAACCTGCTTTCTGAGTGGTGCTGAGCACTGAAGTCAGTGGGAACAGGCGGGGCTCTGGGGAATGCCTCCCACCTCCAAAACCCACAAGGGGTGAGACAGGTTTAAGGTGCCCATCACCGGGGTGGCCGGGCGCCCTCCTCTGTCTCTGATCCGGCGGGAGAAGGAATTGCTTCTCCGATTTGCCATGGCCCACGCTGGCATCTGCCTCACCTAAGTCACTGTGTCCATTGATCCTAACACTACATTGCCGTCCCCTAGTGATCTCTGAGCAGCGATGCGTCCTGTACAGGAGGGAGGAGAAGTACCCAGAGGTGGCATCATCTCTGGGTCACACATGGACCATCTGAGACTCAGCAGGCCAAGGCTGCCAGTCGCCCGCACTAACCATTAGAACCCACTGTCACGGAGCGCCCGGGCGATGGTCTGGAACCGCTCCCTAGGAAGCCAGACCGGACTCCGGGTGGAGGGCCCCTTCTCCGTACACAGCCTGTTTCCCAGGCCAGGAGCTTCAGGGATCCCCACTTCCACCTTCCTGGGTCTGTCCTCGGAGCATTCAGCACCTTCTGCCCCTCAGTGTGCTTCCCCCAGCAAGCCCACCTGGGCGGGGTCCTGGGGGAGCCCATGGGTTCTGCACCCCAAATCCACAGTCAAACATGACTCAGCCAGCCAGCAGAATAGACGGTTTATTTGAGATGTCAGGAACACCATCCAACTCACAGCTTCTCAGTCCAAACAGGGTCCCTCAGTCAGCCTTTCTGGGAAGCCAGGAGGTGAGCCCCAGATTCTGGGCTCCTGCTTCTTTCCCAGGTTTATTCGATGACTTCCATCTGGTCCAGCACAGACCATGCAGCGAAAGAGCGTGAGCCTTCCGCTGGATCCATCGAAGAGGAGAGAAGCCAGAGAGCAAAAATGGCTTCTCTCCCTCTTTCCAGCTAGCCCCAGACCCAGACTGACTACTCCCTCTAGCCACTTCCTGCTCCTTTGTTCCTTTCCGGGGCTTCGGGTGTTACGTGACCTCCCTCCCCCACCTGGGGTCAGGTTACAGCTTCCAGGGATGCACAGAGGGGAGGGCGTTGCCTCCTTGCTTCCAGCATCAGCCCCTATCCCTTCACATAGACACTTAAGAAATGCATAGGGGAAACTGAGGCACACACACACAGTACTCCCACTTCGTCACACATCTCCCCTCTTCGAGAACGAACTGAGCAGTGGTCACTTTAGCCAGTGACCTGGGGAAGTTCGGCCTCACCAATGGTTTATGGGTGCCCCATTGTCTTTCCCACTCCTTGGTAGGAGTCACAACCGGCCCTGGATTAGCACCTCCCTTGGGGCACAGAGAGCCCTCTGTCACCCTTATTCCCAGACCACCTTGTCTGGGTCACTCTCCTTCCCAGCTCTGAAATTGGGGCAGCTAGGTAGCTAACCTGGGGTACAACCTGCCGGTGTTACCTCGCTGTGACCACAGCCTCAGAGACAGAGACAGACTTTTCTCAGGTGTGTAGGGGGGAGGGGATCATCATTCTGTCCTACCCCGCCCCAGGGCTCTGCTTGCTAACAGGCAGGCAGGTATTTTGAGCCCCCCTCCTTCTCCTTCCTTGAGTTGTGAGTACAATGACCATCTTCCTCTCCGCCGATTGGTTCCCCGGATTCAAATTCAAACCGTGGGCTGTTACAGGAGCAGGGTTTGCATCCTGCCCCCAGGAAGACACTTTTCTCCTCCCAACAGGATTTCACAGGCAATATCCTGCAGATCCCCAGCAGCCTGCCAGCCTGACCCCTCCTGTGTCTGCACAGGGGTCTGGGCTCTAGGCAGGACGAATATCTTCCTCCCTGTGACCCTCACCCAGGTCACACCGCCCCCCAGCATCCAGTGACACTGCACCATCGGGGCCCAACATCACTTCTCCCCGTCCCAGGGTCTTGCCACCCCAGGACTGTCTCCCCCTTCACCACTTCTCTCCGCTCCCTCTGGGTGTCCACACGACTTGAACCCAGGGGACTCCACACAGACATACAGGTCAGGGACAGGGGTGGGAGTCTGTCCACCACCCCACCCATCTGGTGAATGGCGTCCTCAGCCTTGGGACCCAGCGGGGAGGAGATGTGTGACGAAGTGGGAGTACTGTGTGTGTGTGCCTCAGTTTCCGGTCCCCGGATGGGGAACCCAATCGTGAAGACCCCCGTCTGGTCAGGGACAGGAGTCTTGGGGATGTGCCATGACCACTCCAGATGCTCCCAGATTCTCCTGCAACCCCATCCTGGATCAGGAATCTTGCAACTGTCTCCGAGGGGCCAAATCCTCCAGCTTCTCCTAGCTGCACGATTAACCTGCGCTTCACAAAGCACAGGGTCACGAAGTCTCATCACTTCACTCTGGACTCACAGGCCTGTGTGCTTTTTGCCCCACAGTGTCCAGGGGGAACTCCTTGTGTGCCAGCTCTTTCCAGGTCACCGCCTCTTTGCCAGGGTTGAGCGTCTGCTCCTGCGCCCCTGGGACCGCTCACTGCAAACCCCAGGGGTACCCTGATACTGCAAAAATCCTTCTCCCTCCTAGGGCCAAGCCACATGCTTCTCCGCCCCTGACTGCTCCTTGCAGTTTTCAGGGGGGCCCTGGATCCGCAACAGTCCTTCTCTCTGGTCACACACTCTCAGGGGTTAAGCTGCAGCTTTTCCACCCCCTGTAACTGGCATTCTCTGGGCCTTCAACATGCCTGCTCCCCAGCGATCCCACAGTCACTTACTGCAGGGTGCGCCGTCCATGGGGTCCACGGGATGCTGCACATCCCACCGCTGTGCCACCAGTTGTCACGGAGCGCCCGGGCGATGGTCTGGAACCGCTCCCTAGGAAGCCAGACCGGACTCCGGGTGGAGGGCCCCTTCTCCGTACACAGCCTGTTTCCCAGGCCAGGAGCTTCAGGGATCCCCACTTCCACCTTCCTGGGTCTGTCCTCGGAGCATTCAGCACCTTCTGCCCCTCAGTGTGCTTCCCCCAGCAAGCCCACCTGGGCGGGGTCCTGGGGGAGCCCATGGGTTCTGCACCCCAAATCCACAGTCAAACATGACTCAGCCAGCCAGCAGAATAGACGGTTTATTTGAGATGTCAGGAACACCATCCAACTCACAGCTTCTCAGTCCAAACAGGGTCCCTCAGTCAGCCTTTCTGGGAAGCCAGGAGGTGAGCCCCAGATTCTGGGCTCCTGCTTCTTTCCCAGGTTTATTCGATGACTTCCATCTGGTCCAGCACAGACCATGCAGCGAAAGAGCGTGAGCCTTCCGCTGGATCCATCGAAGAGGAGAGAAGCCAGAGAGCAAAAATGGCTTCTCTCCCTCTTTCCAGCTAGCCCCAGACCCAGACTGACTACTCCCTCTAGCCACTTCCTGCTCCTTTGTTCCTTTCCGGGGCTTCGGGTGTTACGTGACCTCCCTCCCCCACCTGGGGTCAGGTTACAGCTTCCAGGGATGCACAGAGGGGAGGGCGTTGCCTCCTTGCTTCCAGCATCAGCCCCTATCCCTTCACATAGACACTTAAGAAATGCATAGGGGAAACTGAGGCACACACACACAGTACTCCCACTTCGTCACACCCACTTCCTCCCAGTGCCACGAATCGCCATTTAGCCCACGGGAGGGAAGATTAAGAGGCAACTTGATCGTGACTTGATACAGCTCCCTGCCCGGGCAGGGTGGGCCGGGGTGTAGGGAAGTTGGCCGATGGCAGAAGATGCTTTCATCTAGCATAGATGATCCAGTTCAAACGGGGCACGAGATGCACATTTCTAACAGGCAGGGGAATGAACCATCGGAACAGGGACGTGGTAGGTCCTCCGTGGCCTGGAGGCTTTTATTTGAGGTTGGCTCTTTCTAAAGGACGTGCTGTCGTCCAGCCAGCTGGAGATAGGAGCCACTGGCTGAAGCTGGCCTGTGCCATGCAGGATGTCAGATCAAGCGATTGTAACGGGCCCTCCTGTCCTGAATCAAAACCAATCTCTGACTTCCCCCCGGGGGTGCCCGGCACTGCTAACGCTGGCTGGCCAAACCATTGCAAATACTATGGAAGCTCATCGCCCGCCCGGAGAGGAAATATGCTGTTGATGGTTTCCTGAGAACTATTGGAACCGTGCTCCTGCTCCGAGACTGGGAAATAAACACCTTTCCTATCACTTCTCTCTTCCAAACACTTCCACTCGTCCTCCCCCGGGGCCCTTCCTCCTTCCCTCTCTCCTTCTGGACCCCGGGGGGTTCTGATCAGACCCATATGTCTGAATGGGCAGAGATAAGCTCCGTGCTTCGTGCCACCCCGGGCAGAGGCGTCTAGTAACCCAGTAACCCAGCTCTCTTTCCTTGCAGATGTTAATGGCTCCTTGGCTTTGAAGAGGGAGCGGCTGCCCAGGGGTCCGGTGTCTATGTGACGGTGGCGACCGGACTCCGAGCCCCAGAGAGCCTGTGAGAATGTCCAACCCTGCCAGCCCGACCCCCTCGCGACTCGCCTTTCTCTTGCTGTGTTTGAACTGGGCATGGCCCTGCGGGGCACTGCCCGGTGCCCCGGACTACCTGCAGCGCGGCTGGCAAAGGCTGCTGGAGGAAGGAGAGAGCTGCTCGGACTGCAGCCCGGAGGAATGCCCCACCCCCCGGGGGTGCCTGGCTGGCATGGTGCGGGACCCGTGTGACTGCTGCTGGGAGTGTGCCAACCTGGAGGGGCAGATCTGCGACCTGGACAACACCAACCACTTCTACGGGAAGTGCGGGGACCACCTGGAGTGCAAGCTGGACACGGGGGACCTGCGGAAGGGCGAGGTGCCCGAGCCCCAGTGCGCTTGCCTCTCCAGCCAGGCCCTGTGTGGCTCTGATGGGAAGACCTACGCCCAGATCTGCAAGTTCCAGGAAGTGTTTCACGCCCATCCTGGGGCAAATCTCACCGTGGCTCACGAGGGACCCTGTGAATCAGGTAGTGTCAGGTAGTCCCCTTCCCCTCCAACACCTTTCTTTCAGCCTTCCCCTGCATGCCAGCCAAAGACATTCCCTGCACCAGACAGGAGTCCCTGCAACAATGGGGATTGGAGGTCTCTTTCAGATGGAAACTGAGGCACAGAGCGATGAAGTGACACACTGGAAACCTGTAGCAGAGCAGTGATTTAACCGTCCTGCTTCTCCAGAGTAGCACAGCAAATAGTCCCTGGTGGAAATCTGCAGCGACCTTTGCCAAGTTCTTCCCAGAATTTCTGGGAAGCTCTCCGGGGGGTTTCAGAAGTGAATACACTCAAAACACATGTGAAAATTCCAGGGAGTTGTTAGCGAATTCTTGGTTTCATTACTAACTAGTTTTAAATTAAGCTGACTTATTTCACCCTCCCTTGTCATTGCAAAGTGAAATAGCTGCTCCCTCCACCCCCCCAGGCTTCCTGGGATCTTCCAATCGCTCCTGGAAATGGAAAATGGGTCTGCTTTAATCTGGTTCTCCGACTTGTTTTAATTTACTTTTTAAAAGCCATCTCATATTTGTAGGGTAGGTTCTGGAAGGAGACTAGGAGGAATATATACCAGTCCACACCAGTCCATACCAGTCCACACCAGTCCATACCAGTCCACACCATAGCCTGGGGTTAGTGCTGGGTTTTTTAAAAAATATTTCCAGTATTTTCTGTCAAATTTGCTTTCATTTAAAAACCCAAACTTTCTATCCTTTAATATTGTGAAGAAAACCTCCATTGGACTGTGGCCTGCCAGAGCCTGCAGACAGACAGTGAAAACTGCTAAAAAAGAGCTGCGTCTCCTCTCAATTGGTGTAGTGAGTGTGTTCACTCTGAAACCTAGTGTTAGCATCTTACACCTCCTACTATGCTAATTGCTTCACAGTTTATTCCCTTCACAGTAACCTCCCTCTCACGTGCTTTATCTTGTGAGATCTATTTTTTGGCAAGGATACGTCACAGGAATGTGGCTGCCTGCTCCAAACGAGGCAAATAATTGACTCTTCTTCCAGTTGCTTGCAGCTGTGACCGTCCTCAGTGTGTTTAGGTAGGTAGCTGGAGTTATAAAAATACTAAGAAAGGTGCCAATCTGAGATTGTGGGAGCCCCTGACACAGGCTACAAAAATAAACGAATACCAGCAGCTAACCCCCAACCGCCTCTTCAGAATACTGCCCTGCCCTGCCCACACCGCCCCCTTGTCGGTGGCAGAGACAAGCTCCCGGTCCTGGAGAGATGCAGCAGCCCCCCTCCCCCGCCCTCTGCAAGCTCGCCTGGAGAGCTAATAGCGAGTGTGCACACAAGTGGGTTCCGGGGGCCTGGCAGGAAAACCGGGCTGTGGCTAAACAAGTACCCGTGAGAGTCTCCGTTCCCCCTTTCCCGCGCTTGGCACAGGGACAGGAGTAGGGAGGTGGCTTTAAGTCACCTTCGTGCTTCCTGCATTCTAGAGCCTGCTCGGTCCTGGAAGTAAGTTAGAGGAGCCTCTGGGCTGCTCTAATTTTCATCCGCTTCCCAGGGCCTGAGGGAGCAGAGAAAAGCCACAGCCGAGTGTGCTCCAGTCGTGCCCCCGACGTGCTCTCTATGCCCGGGTGCCAGCTCCATTTGGGCTGGGGAGGGCCCTTGCACATGGGCTGGGGGATTCGCCCTCCTTTGAGCAGCTGGAGTCTCATGAAGGGGCCTTGCCATAGCCGAGGGAACTTGAATTGTCCACCGGGGGCTGGGAGGGGCCACTGAGACACGGCTCCTCCCACAATTTGCCCCATTGGCAGACGGGAGCCATGTGAGGTTGTGCTGGAGGGGCCGTGCCCCCCGCAGGTCCCCCGAGATAGCTGCACCGAGAGGTTTCTGGGCTGGGGGCAGCCTGCTGGGCCCTTTCCTCTGTGGTCAGCGGGATCTCGCGGAGGGCGAGGGGAACAGGCTGGTATTTAACGAGCCTGGGGCTTTGGAAGAATGTCGCCCTTTGCTGGCGGGAGAAGTGGCGGAGAAGCCCCAGGCCGGTGCTGGGATGTTATTCTGCTGCTGAAATTGGCCAGACAATTCTTAAAACAAACACACCGAAAAAGCCCCCGCGTGCGTCTCTTCCCCACTTCCTGGCGGGAGCCGTGGGTGGTTTGATGATCTCATTTCCCTGGAGAACTCACACTACCAGACCAGGCGAGGATGGTACCAAGTCATGCCCAGGCTGAGATAAGCTGGAAACCTTCCCCGTCCCCCTGCCCCTAACAGCCCCCATTCTGGAAGGGGTCAAAACCCAACGATGAATTTTGCAGCTGTATTTTCTGCACAGACTCTGTATTTTCAGTCTCAGTCTGACTAGCGCTGGAGATTCAGCAAACCAACCGCAAGAAAGAACCCCAGCGCCGTCTCTCGCAGCCCCAAACGGCCGCTGTCTCCACACGCGGGTGGAGCCCCCAAGATTGGAAAGCCGCGGCGTACGTCAAACAAAGGGGTCGCGGTCTCGGAGAGCCCCGCCACGATCTCGGACAAGCTGTCAGGGGGCAGGGGGCTTCTCCCCTGTGACCTCAACCCCTCGGGTCTGCAATGGGGCCTGGTGATTCATTGAGCTTCTGATTAGTGGAAACGCAGGGCAAGAACAGCTTTTTTGGGTGACGTTTTCACCCCTGTTTTTCCCCCTATGGGTGCTGTAACCAGAAAGGCTGCCCACGGGCTACTGTGACTGTTATCCCGTGTTATATGTTTGGTGGGAGCAGCGTTCCTATGTGCTTGAAAAGATCCTTGCACACAGAATCAGAGACATGTCGGACTAGAAGGGACTTTGAGAGATCATCTAGTCCAGCCTCTGCACAGAGGTAGGACTAGGTAACCCTAGAACACCCCTGATCTACCTCCCTGGGACTGGGGGGGTGGGGAGGAGTGGGGCCTAGTAGACAGAGACTGGGACTTAGGAGAACTTGGTTCATCTTCTGCTTTTTCCAATGGTTTACTGCGTGTCCTCTCAATGCCTCAGTTTTCCCAGCTGTACAATGGGGATAATTGATACTGACCTCCTTTGGAAAGCACTTTCAGATCTAAGGATGAAAAGCACTAGGGATTATTATAAGCACTCGTCTACTACAGCCGGGAGAGCCAGAGAAGCTCCAGCATGGCCAACTCTCATGCTGTTTGATATCTTACCTAAAGCCTCAGCTCCGTGAGTCACAGGATTTGGGGAGAATCTCACCTTTCTTTTTTTCCCGTTTTCTTTTTTTAAAGCAAGTTTCTAGCCCTCCTGGTTGCAGACAACAGCCTGAAATCACGAAGCTTACAGACTCAGAGTGCAGAAGATGAATGAAAAAGGCCCAGCTTTGATTCCTGGTTCAAAATCGCATGAGCGTGAAGCCAGTCTCCTGACTTTTGAGGGGGGGGTCACTCAGGGTGTTCTAACCTTTGGGTTTGTTGGTGCAGCCTGTGGCGGGGCGGGGGGGAGGCAGCGGGGCAAAGCGTAGCTGGGGAAGACAGAGGTACGTGTTGATCTTGGAGGGCGGCACTGGATGTTTGCAGGGGTTAAACGGCTCGCGAGAAGGTAGCCCGGTCGGGTGACTAATTGCGTCTGCCTGGCCTCGTGGTCGGCATGTGAAGGGCGTGACTTTGAGTGTGCGGTGACTTTGCTGAACGCCGCTGACAGGGGCTTAGGCTGGGGAGACCGACAGCGTCTTTAATGAGAAAGTGGCACCCGCCGAGCTATCGTCGTAACGAACAGCTGCTCCTCAAAGCCCTCCGCTTGCGTTCCACCCTGGACTCCTGCCTGCTCCCCCGGCACAGGGCTGAGGATCTCAAAGCACTTTACAGGCGTTCCCTCGTGAATGAGCACCCATCGCCCCACCTGCAAAGGTGGCGACTTGCCTACGGCCAGGCTGGGAGAACTGGGAGCGGAACCCAGGAGTCCGAATTCCCAGTCTGCTGGCCGAGTGGCGAGGAAAGAGTCCCCTGCCTGGCGTGGTAACACATTCAAGAGTAGAGACTGAGGCCCAGTCCCCGGGGGCGGAGTGGGGTGGTTACGGCCTCTGGTTCCAAATGAAATGGTCCTGAAGCCAGGGGTGGCGTTGCCCCGGCGGGCGCGTTGGCCTGGGGTGGAAGCAGTGGGCTGCGGCCCTCTCCGGAAGAGGGACGTTCCCGAAGGCGCTTCAGGGCTCCGTCCCCCTGCCGGGCCGGTGGAGGGAATACGGGCACGGCTCGGGGGGGAATGCAGACTGGGCAGAGCACTGAGGTGGGGAGAGAAAGGGGCTGGCCAGGGTAATGCAGGCTGGTGTTTGGTCTGTGGGGTGGACTGGGACGGTGGCACGGACCATGGAGAGGGGAGCGCCCCCAGCAGCCGTGGGGTGGGGTGGGTTGGAGGCAGCGATGAGGTCTGGGCCTGGTTCGCCTCCAGTGAAAATGAGGAATGACTCCGCGCTGGGGGGGGGGGGGGGGGAGATCGGAACCGGGCCCGGGAGCGGCTAGCCCCTGGCGCTCCCCCTGTCCGCGTGGGATGCTGGAGTAGGGCACGTCCGTCCGCCCAAGGGAGCGCTACGGACGTGTCTCTGCCGGCCTGTGGTCGGCCCCACGTGCCTGCTCTGCGTGTATCTCCCACCAGACGAGCTGGGGGGCTGGTCCATGGCAGCGCCAAGCCCGTGTGGGTTGGGCCGGGCCTGCAGGGAGCTGGCCGATCCTCTGCCCCAATGGGCCCCTCTTCTCCTCTCTCTCTCTTCCCCGCCCCAGGGCCCCAGATCCTGTCTCCTCCCTACGACGTGTGGAACGTCACCGGGCAGGACGTGATCTTCGGCTGCGAGGTCTTTGCCTACCCCATGGCGTCCATCGAGTGGAGGAAGGACGGGGCGGAGATCCTGCTGCCGGGAGACGACCCTCACATCTCCGTCCAGGTGAGCGGCTGGAGCGGAGCCAGGACAGTGGCTGGGGTGGGTCGCCCTGGCATCAGAGGGAACCCCGGCTGGCGGGAGGGACGGTGAACCCCCGCTGGGCTGCGGGGCAGTGTTCTCTACCTCTCTCCTCGGCCTGCAGATGGGCTGTCGTATCCCCCAGTCCTGCCCCGTGCCCGTTCCTGAACGAGGTGATCCTTCCATTGCTCCGCACCGGGACCCTCGTGGCTGTCGGATTTCCCTAGGAACCCAACAGCTCCTTGCCTTCTCCCCCGGCGGCACCGCCCCTTCCAGAGCCCCCAGGCCTTCGCGCCCTCTGCGGCCAACCTGCCATGTCATCACCTGGCCGCGATGCTCTCTGAGCCACTGGCCCAGTGCTTACCGCCCCATCGATACGTCTTGTGCTCGGGGAGGGCTAGCTGCCCTGGGAGACTTCACCAGGCACTACCAAGGCCCAGATCCCCATAGGCATGTAGGCTCCTAACGCCCACTGAAATTGCTCAAAGATCAGGGACTTGAACCCAGGTTCCAGGTTAGCTCTGTAATCACTGGCCCATCCTTCCGGTGTGAGGCCATAACGGAGATCTGGCTCAGCTTTGTGCAGTGACAGGCCCAAGCAGCTGACAGTCTAGGCAGGCAAAGGGTGAGAGAAATGAAAGACTGTTACAGATGGGAAACTGAGGCACGGAAAGATTCAGTGACTTAGCCAAGGTGTGTGACCGAGGGGAGAATTGAGCCTCATGAAACCCAATGCAGAGCCTTAGCCCACCTGTCCTCAGCTGCTTTTTTAAATAATCCCTTTTCCTTCAGGACGTCCATTCGTTTCATTGATTTGTATCAGCCACACACACACACTCCTGAATTTCCACCTCTGCCGCAGGCAGGGAACCTGCTATGTACAGGAACTCCAGGCTGTGCACCAGAATTCACCCGGAAGCTGCTATATGTGTCAGACAATAATAAACTGTGCATCACCAGTGAGAGGCGGCCACTTCTGGAGTGGAACGCAATGCCCTTTCTGCATCATGACCAATAGAGGAGAGAAGACTTGTTTAGGGAGGGGGGCGGAGGCTGAAGTGGGAGTAATGGGAGGAAATGAAGCAAAGGAAAATCGAGTCCCGCGAGGAATGACCTGCTCTCATGGAGATGTTAGACCATGGCAGGGTCTCCAGAGAGAAGTGATGGAATCCTTCTCACTTCAGCCATTTTTTGTACAAGGCACTGGAGACCACATGGCATGATCATCCCCTGGCTGGTGATGGACTAGCTAGAACCTGATAGGAACCGCAAAGCTGGTAACCACATGCCACTAACTACTGGCTAACAGCCGTCTGCTTCACTAGTCACCTACAGCCACACTGAAGCCACTTGTCAGAACAAGGAGCAATGGTCTCAAGTTGCAGCGGGGAAGGCTTAAGTTGGATAGTAGGAAAAACTTTTTCCCTAGGAGGGTGGTGAAGCCCTGGAACGGGTTCCCTAGGGAGGGGGTGGAATCTCCTTCCTTAGAGGTTTTTAAGGCCCCAGCCTGCCAAAGCCCTGGCTGGGATGATTTAGTTGGGGTTGGTCCTGCTTTGAGCAGGGGGTTGGACTAGATCCCTCCTGAGGTCCCTTCCACCCTGATATTCCATGAATTCTAAACCGCTGCAGTTCCCAAGTCTCACTGGGATAGGAGAGCAGGAGGCAGGTGGGGGTGGCTGTGTCGGATGAAGTTGGGGGAAGAGACACCGGGGATGAAGGATGCTGTGATATGCCAATGGGAAGGGGAGGGGTGTAGGGTGGTTCCCAGATCAGATAAAAATGCTGGATGGGCTCCGGACGGTCATGGAACTGGTGATCAAGAGCAATTCCAGCCTTCCCTCTCTTTGGGATCTCTTGTTCCCCAGCACCGTGTCCCGGAGGCAGCTCAGAGGCCCTGGGTTTACAGGCAGGGCAGAGCCGGGATGGCATGTAAACGTTTGGAGTTCCAGTTTGGATCCGGAGAGTCGTGTTTCCCAGTAGGCTGCGATGGGGGTCTCTGGATAGGGGCGTTGCCAGGGCTCCCTGTGTGCCCTCCGGCAGAGCCCTTCCTTCGCCTACGTCCTCCAGAAATCCCCACACAGCTGCTACTGCCTGCGGCTGCCGGCCAAGGGCCCTGTCGTTAGTCCAGCTTTGCCAGGCCACTAGAGGGAGCCAGTATCCCAGGGTGGAGAGCCAGGCCTCTGTCTCGGTCTGTGGCATGTTGCCTTTAGTGCTGATGGGCTAAATTCACCCCGGGGGACTCAGAATTACACCGGGGGGGGGGAGCTTTGGCCCCAGGAGGCTGGCTGAGAGAGACCCCTTTTCCTCGGCGCTGTCCTGGGCACGGCCTGGCAGATTCCCACCACTGGCCCCCGCAGTCGCCGGCCTCTTGCTCTGCCGTACGCCCGGCTGGCGCTAGCTGAGAGTGTTTGACCCCAGTTCAGAGGCGGCCCCCAGAAATACGAAGTGACCGGCTGGCTGCAGATCCAGGGTGTTCGGGTGACGGATGAGGGCACCTACCGCTGCTTCGCCAGGAACAGCGTCGGGGAGGTGGCGGCGCTCGCCAGCCTGACGGTCCTGACGCCGGGTAAGTGAGACGCCCCCCGGGAGCCGGGTTCTGCCGTCCTCTTGCTGTGCTCAGGATGTTTGGCCTTCCCCAGACAGCCCCTGCAATACGCTGGGGGCTCCCGGCCTCTGGCTGACGGCTCAGCTCCGTGCCGCTCACCTAGGGGAGTGGGGGCTGGTGGGGGAGTTGGTTGTGGGTCCGCCGTTTGTGTGGTCAGCAGGGGCTTTCAACCCCGCAGCAGCACTCTGCCACCCGGGATAAAGGAGGAACTCCATTCTCTGCGGCAGCAGTAGGCTGTTATCCTCTAGCACCTCGGCCTCTTGAGGGAGCTGCAACACACACCTTGCCCAGTGTCTTACCTATTCTTGACCCTAGAGACAAGTGGGGGCGCTTAGGCCAAACTCCAGAAGGATGGAGATGTGTGGGGCCGAGGGGAGCTCGGAGGGGGGAGGGGTGCGTGTGTACAGGAACTGTGCACAGCTGTTGATACCTTCAGACAAGGGCAGAATTAATACATTATTTTTGTTTAGAAGGGCTAGAAACCCGCCTGCTTCAGGGCATCACCCAACCACTCGCTGTCAGGGGTCAGGAAGGAGCCACCCTCAGGGGCAGGTTATTCCCATCACTGTCTGTTGTGGGGGTTTCTTGCACCTTCTTCCGGCCACTGGCCTGGCTGGCCCCACTGCTGTGAGTTAGCAGAAGCAGCTCCAGGTTGGGCTTGGCTTTGGGTCAGACTTCACTGATGGCAGCGGGGATGAGCCCAGGGATGGATTTGGCCCATTGGGATGGGGAAGTCGATGCCACAGTTGGGTTCACCATCCCCAGGGGCAGGGAGAAGCGAAGGGGCCCGGGGCCCATACAGCGGAGAGGCGGTAGAGCTGCACCCCCTGGATTCTGTGCTGTCGTTCCAGATCAGCTGAACATGACGGGACGGTCTCTGCCCCAGCCGCGCCCGGCGCCCGAGGACGACGCGGAGAGCGAGGAGTCGGACGATTATTACTAACGGCTGCGGGGGGAGGTGAGGCCAAGCTCGGGAGACCTCGTCCGCCAGCCTTTCTCCTCTACAGCCGTCCAAGGCACGGACGCCTGGCCCCCTTCCTCTTGAACCTCTGTGGGGGGAGTTTGGGGAGCTCCCGTGAGCGGGCGCCTTCTGCTAGGAACAGTTTTGGATGGAGATCTTTTTTGGGGTGTGTGGGGGGGTCGTCTTTCAACCCATCCCTTTTCTGGGCGAGGGAGGCAGCGGGGGTGGAGGGGTGGTTATTAGGTGTTTAGTGGATCCCAGGAGAGGTGAATGCTAACGGCACCTGGAGCCGTGTAGAGCCTCTCCCGACTCAGAGCGGCTCAGCCGACGTGATCTGGGCTCGGCTCCATTCTGGCTCACTGGTACCAACAGACCCCGCGGACCCCGATCAGCGTCTCCGTTGTGCAGAACCCCTCCCCCCCGCTTCCCCCTCACCAAGCGAGCCCGGCCACTAAATGGGGATGCCACTAATCGTCCGCTCCGCTGTCCGGCTACCAGCTGGCGACCAAATCCGGCCCCGACGGACCTAGCCGGGAGACGCTCTTTGGGGATCCTCGGGTGCAACTGGTCCCTTGGTCTTGGGGAGATTCGGAACCACTTTCCTAAGATGGGGAGCCCCCCACCCCGCCAGCATTATAGGTGCCTCCAGGAGCGGAAGGACTTGCTTCCCTGCTAGGGTGAGACCCGACAAGGGCGGCTGGTCCCCACTGCTGGGACTGAGATTCAGAATCCTGCCCCTGTGGAGCGACCCCGAGGGCTTGTCACTAGCACGGGAGGACGACCAGGCCCCATCCCAACCAGCCTGGGTGTTCCCAGCTCTCTAGCCCCGGCTGCAGTACGGTGACAGCCAGTCCTGGGGCCATGCGGGTGTCTGCAGCCGGAGCGGGCGCGGTGTGATCGGCCTCCCGGGGCTAGCACCCAACCGCAGAAAGGTTCCTCTCCCCTGGGGCCGGGTGAGACTCCCTCCAGTTCATTAAACCGTCTCTCGTCTCTTGTGCGTGCCGGATTTTCTTCTCTTCCAGCCACGCGGTGGCTTCGGGAGGGTGGGGCAACCGGAATGGTCAGAGGTTCCCGTGTAGAATGGCCAGTGCGGCCCCCCACCCTGTCCTTTCTGGAATCGCCCCCCCCCTCCAGTCCTGGTAGAGGTACAGTAGCCAGATCGCAACACTGTGTGGCTACTGGATCACAATGCAGCATGCCCACTGGGCAGCACTGCTGGAGCGGAGGGATCTCATTCACATGGGACAGGAGAGTCCTGCCCCCGGCCCGCCTGCTGCACATGGTACCGGCCCGATACAGGAGCACAATCCAGCGCGTGCTTGTTGCGTTTACACCCGCCTCAGGGCACACGCGGGTACTTCGGCTCGTAGGGCTCAGGGTCTGGGCCAGGAGGGGGTGGGGCTGCTCCCCGGAGGATCTTCTCCCCTCCTGCGAAGAGGTCACTGGCCAGGCTGGCTGAGGGCGAGAGACAAACTGGTCTGGTCACTATCGAGCGATAAGGATTCAATGGCCACTGACGTCCCCAAACGCCCGTTTCTGCTCACGCCTGTCCTGAGCTCCTGCTGGACTCCCACACCGACACATCGCTCCCGACGGTGAAGGGAGCAGCCGCCTGAGCGAGGACTGAGTGGGCAAAGGGGGCACAACGGGCAGCTGTTCACCCAGCGCCCACTGACTGGCAATGGCCGCCAGGAGCCGCTCTTGGCGTTGACAGATCATGAGTCAGGCCACACACAAATCGGGCGATCAGCCCCCAAATCAGGAGATTTTCCTAAAAATAATTCAGTTTGGAGGCCTTTCCTTTGCCTTCGGAGCACTCCAGGTCACACCCTCCACCTTTTCTCTGCTACCAGCAAGGTTAGACACCTACGTTTGCGGGGGCGGGGGGAACGAAAGCAGAAACTCTCACACTATCACATGACTCCAAGAGCTGGGGCTTTAAGCAAAACACCCCTCCCCCCATCGTGAGACTTACGCTCAAACCGTGAGCCTTGCGCTTTCGAAAGCGGCCCCTCCCCCCTGACAGGCGCCGTCGGGCAAGCTGCGGGGAGCCGGGCTGGGGCCGTCAGTGCAGAAGATAAAAAGGGCCGGCTTCTTTCACCAGGCCCAGTCCTGTCCTCCAGCCAAACTCTCAGTGACAGGCCTTGCACCCAGGGGAGACTTGAGTGAAAGCTAAGGGCCAGATCCTCAGTTCAAATCTGGAGCCACTCCCCGGAGCTCAGTGGAGTTACTCCGAATTGACACTGGCAGGATCGTGCCCACCGTACTGGCCCTCCGCAGGCTCTGGCTCCGCAGTCACCCCGCAAATGGGACTCGGATGTTGGGGCTGGCTGGAGCTTCGCTTTCCTCTCGCACCTTGGGAGGGAGGGGGGGGGGGTTTAAGCCAACGATTCTGGAGTCAAACCCGCCCAGGCAAATAAAAGGGTTTTGTGTGGAGTTGGCAGGGGAACAAAATTCCTGCAGTCAGAGAGGCTGGGCCAGTCCCGGGCCCCTCTCCAAATAGCCCGGCCTGCCAGGGCCCCCCAGGCCCAACCCACAGCCCCCCTCCTATGTCAGCTCTGGACTCCCCACCACCAGAGTCTGGATCCCAACCTACAGCCCCCTGGCTGGTCCAGCCCCAAGGCTCCCCCAGCCCAGCCAGGCAACCCCCCCAGTTATTCCAGCCTTAGGCTCCCCCCAGAACTTTGCCTCACCCCTCAGTCCTGCCACAGCACCCCCCAGCTAGGTCGTTCCATCCCCTGGAAAGGCACCCCACCTCCTGACCCTGCCACACCCCCAGCGCGGCTGGGACGTCCTAGTGAGGAGAGACTCCTGCTGGTCGGCCCTGCAATGAGCCCACGGGGGGTGGGGGGTTACAGGTCCGTTCCCCCCCCCCTCCCGCCTATCCACACAGACTGTTCCAACCCCAGCTCATGAGCCTTGGCTCTTTAGCTCGGGTTTGGTCCCGGGTGAGTTGGCCGAGACAGTGACCATCACCCCTGCTTTGGCTGAGAGGCCCAGCACCGCTCCCCCCTGCGACTCGACCTGCTGGGGGTTGAAGGAACCCCAGGGCCTGAGCCGACCCTCCCTGAAACCCCGGGGAGCCGGTCCCTGGGCCTCAGGGGTGTGCGGCTGGGTGGAGGGGAGGGGCCTGGCTCGCGACGCCGTGACCCCCCGAGGAGGAGCCAGCGGGAGCGTTCGGACCTCTCCCCCGGCATTACATTGTGGCACGTGCCACGCCGAGGCGCCTTTGACTGGTGTGACGTCTCTCCGAGCCGTCGGGAATAACGTGGAGGGGGGCGGGGGAGCCGGCACAGTGGGCCGGAACCGGAACAGAAACCCCGATTCAAAGAGATCCATGGAGGATAGCAACAGCTCAAGGCCGGGTTTTGGGGCGAAGGGAGGCAGGGGCAGGAGGGGGGCAGGATGGTTCAATGTTTAGGGCCCTCGCTTGGGAAACCTGGTTTCAATTCCCTGTTCTGGCGTAGGATTCCTGTGCAGTATTTCCGTGCTCTGTGCCTCAGTTTCCCCCACCGTAGAAGGTGCCACTGACTCGCTATGGATGCCAACCACTAAGAGATGCCTGCGGGGGCCTCGGCCAGAGGTGGCGCTAGACGCACGGTGGGTGGTGGGGTTGGTCCCGGTGTCTCCACTGACGTTCTGTACAGCTGCGGAGGGGCTGGGTCTAAGGCTCCCCCGGGATGACTCGAGCTGGCCGGGCGGGGTTGGGGGTTTTGGGGGTGGAAGATGGTGATTAAATTTTCCATGTTCGTCCCGAACGTTCAATGAACCCACCAGGCTGCTGATTACGGATAAAGGAGGAACAAGGGCCTGGATCCGACGCGCCATCACCTCCTACCACGACCAGGAGGCTGCTGTATTGAGTGTGTTGGGGCACCCCCAGCCCCTCCCACACGCCAGGAACCAGGGAGAGCCATGGAGCGGTCAGGAACCAGGGCCTGCAGCAGAGCCGGACTCCAGGCAAGGGGCACCCTAAGGCGTGGAGCCAGACTGACTACACCCCCTGCCCGGCTGCAGTTTGGTGGCCGCTCCTGCTGGATCCAAGAGGGCTAGGTTCAGTTTTGGCCTGTGCCACAGACGTCCAGCCTGACCTTAAGCAAGTCACGTAGGCTGGGTCTCCCCTGCACGTGATCTGGGGGACCCAGGCTGGTGGGCTCGGGGTTTCCAAGCCTGTGTTCGCCTGTCCACACTGCATTCACTGTTAATCCCGGTTTACAATTGCTGGGCCTGGGTCCCACAACTGCGCTAACAGGGCCAGGCTGCACTACGAAGGCCTGACTTGGGGCTGAGCCTGGGCTGCGTCCACACTGCAAACCGACAGGGCTTGGACAGCGGGACTCGGGCTCCGATCCATCCCCATAGAAGGGCCCTAGGTCCCAGGCTCTGAGTGATCCGAGTCAGACTGACGTGTGTGTGGACAGAAGGGGGGCCTGGGCTCAAACATAGAATCATAGAACCATAGAATATCAGGGGTGGAAGGGACCTCAGGAGGTTCTAGTCCAACCCCCTGCTCAAAGCAGGACCAACCCCAACTAAATCATCCCACCCAGGGCTTTGTCAAGCCTGACCTTAAAAACCCCTAAGGAAGGTGATTCCACCACCTCCCTAGGGAACCCATTCCAGTGCTTCACCACCCTCCTAGTGAAAAAGGTTTTCCTAATATCCAATTTAAACCTTCCCAACTGTAACTTGAGACCATTACTCCTTGTTCTGTCATCTGCTACCACTGAGAACAGTCTAGATCCATCTTCTTTAGAACCCCCTTTCAGGTAGTTGAAAGCAGCTATCAAATCTCCCCTCAGTCTTCTCTTCTGTAGACTAAACAATCCCAGTTCTCTCAGCCTCTCCTCATAAGTCAGGCGCTCCATCCCCCTAATCATTTTTGTTGCCCTTCTCTGGACTCTTTCCAATTTTTCCACATCCTTCTTGTAGTGTGGGCCCCAAAACTGGACCCAGTACTCCAGATGAGGCCTCACCAATGTCGAATAGAGGGGAACAATCACGTCTCTCGATCTGCTGGCATGAGTTAGAGCGCGGGCTTGGGGAGCAGGGTGGAGATACCCAGAGTCGTCCTTGTGCCTCAGCTTCCCGTCTGTACCGTGGTGATAACACGTCCCAGCAGTGAGGATAAAATCCATTTGTGAGTGTGGGGGGCTGGGATACTGCAGAGGGGAAGAGCAGCTAAGTGGATAGACACTGGGTGGCAGGTGTTATAACGTTTTGTGATTACAACCCTTCCCATCAGACTAGCCCTTCTCCTTCCACCAACCCCAAACACGCTGTGCACAGCAGTTAACATTCACCGTGGGGATGAGTGGAGAAAACACGGCTCTTTAATCTTCCTTATTGCTCCGTTGCCTTCCCCAGTCCAAGTCCTCTGCACGTCATTAAAAAGCAATGAAGGAACCAGAGCACTTTGTATCCTTTGCAGACCGGACCGTCCGCCAAAACTGTGGCTTCGGTGGGTCCTCCCTGGGGTTGCGAGTCAAATGGAGCAGAAACATGATCCGGTTCCAAAGGAGGGTGAATGAAAACGTGGGGTCATTGTCATCGGCGGAGCGGCCGGGTGTCTTTGATTGTTCTCCAGTCACCAGTCCTCTGGAAGCGATTGGTTTCTAAACAGGCCTGAGACACCAGACACAACGTACCGAGCAGAGGAACGCGCCGGCTGAGCCGCGGAGATAAACATTCCTCCCGCGATTATTTATTTAGTGCTCGTTAGGTGCTGAGGAAACGTCGGACAGATGGCCTGGGAGTCACAGGCGCTGCCGGTCAGCTATGCAACCAATCGGGCAGGGAAGGGGAGGCGGAATTTTTCCACTCGCAATTTTTCACTCGACTCCAGCTCAGGTCGCTAATGACCAAGAGTCGGCCCTGCCGGGTCTCAGGAAAGGCTGGGGAGTGGATGGATCTGGATCCAGGGGGACGTCCATGTAACTACAGCCGGACAGGCCCGGTGTTCGCCAGGAGCTGGGGGCTGAGCGGGTGGGGCGAGGGGAATTCCTCCCTCATACCTAGGAACAGCCCCGGTGAGATGAGAACTCGGGGGCCTGGTTTGTGCTGGGGAAGGTTGCATGCAATGCACAGAGCAGGTCGCAGGCTCTAGGCGCTGAATTCAGCCCCGTTCACCAGCACGAAATTCACTTAAACATTCAAAGAGCCAATAACCTGCCCCGCGCCCCCGATCCGAGAATCAGTCACTGCCACGGGACTTAATTAAAGCTGTTTGTTGTAACTTTAAAAAACGGCTGTTCAGCACTCGCCTGGGCTCCTGGCCAGACGTTCCTGTTAACCCTTCTGCTGCTGGTCCTCCCCAGGCCCGCGGTGCTGCTCCTGTCCCCCCGGCAGGCCGTAGTGCTCAGTGGACCATGGAGACATGCCTCGGTCCCTGGCCAGCGCAGCAGGGGCATGTCCCCTGGGCGTCTCTAGAATACTCCTCAGCCACCAAGTGGCCAGTGTAAGTCCCCCACCGGAAGCCATGGGGAGCTGTTTCTCATTCTGCACCTCTGGGCGGCCTAGCTGCGTTTCTTGCTGTGGGACCTGCCCGTCACGTCTCAGGTGGGTGACCATTTCCAGAGGTGCCCAGATTTCTCTGGCTCTGGCCCAGCACCTCTCTGTCCAAAACTTCCTTCCCTGGCGCCTAAAAGCCCTGCACAGATCGTTCCCGGGTAGCTGAGGGGTCGTCCAGGGTGGCAAGTGAAAGCCAAGCACCCAGCTTTCCAGCCCAGCAGCCTGCAGCCAAAGCAACAGCTTCTGTCCAGATGTTGTGATGACGTAATGGACGGGGGTCAGGTGGGGGGCAGGCGCGGGGGAGGGGGAATCAATCGAACTCCCCATTAGCTCTCTGCCGGCCAGTTCTTCAGAACAGGAAAATCGTCCCAGTCGGATTCAATCGTATTTGCCTTGATCATGGACAGATGGCAGAGAGCGAAGTCCGCTGGCTCCTCGGGGTCTGAGTCAGTCCCATGAGGATCTCATGCCAGCGTTTGGGGCAGACTGATTTCTAGGTGGCATCTCTCCTTCCCCGAAGAGCATGACTACCCCTCCCCCGCCCGCAGTGACGAGGTTCCCACAAGACGTGGGGTTGAGCCTCGTGGGGTCAGTTAGAGCCGGCTCGAGTTCTGCATTCAAAACGTTTTCACCACGAAAAGTGGCTGTTTGATCAAAATGAAAATTTCCATTGGAAATGTCGGTTTTCTATGAAATTTTGGGGGCTTTCACTGAAACCCCCCAAGTGATCAAACATCCCAACTTAATTAGTTTGGGGATTTTCAAGGAAACCCCAAAAGCTTTGGAAAACAATTTTTGATAAAAAACAAACAAACAAAAATCCCCATTGTCACTTCCATCAAAAATGGTTCACAGGAAGAAAAGTCGCTTCCCGACTGGGTCTCTGGAAGGAGGCTCGTCTGGGCCAACTGAACCCTGTGGGGCTGGAGAATTCACCCAAGGGACAGGCAAATGGGGGTGGGGGTGGGGGTGGGTAAGCAGCTAACAAGCCACCCAAGGTGTGACTTCAACAGAAGCATGCGAGGAACCAATCATCAATGTCTCAGAGACAGCGGGAGGAGAAAATCGTCTGCTGGATAAATACGTAGCAACAAGCCAGATCCAGCAACTCAAGAGACCCTTTCTCACATCCTCAAATAAAATGGGACTCGGATCCAGGCCCCCCCCTATTTGCAGACCTCGAGTAGTTAACCAGGCGGAGAGCAACAGCAGGAAAGACAGATGACCAGTCCGGATGCGAGGCAGAGAGGGAGAAGCACTTCACTTCGCCTGTGATCAGCAGGGGCTGCGACCCCCCCAGGGGCTCTCGCCTGACCTTGCAGCCTCAGCGGGAAGGGGAGCGTACAGCAAAGCAGCTGTGCCTGGTCTGGGCTTCATCAGCCACTTGCTCCGACAGACAGCGTCACCGACGGGCAGGCCGCTGGCCAGACGTACGGCTGGGCCCTGGGGCCTCGCGTCAAGAGCCGTCCTTCCGGCTGCTGCTGCCTGTCTCCTCCTGCGGAAGGGAAGGCTCTCGATTGGGCAGGGGGGCATTGCCCTTCCTGCGGGGGAAGCTGCTGTGACTGAAACGCTAGCACCTGCCAAATGACCCCCCCTAGCTAAAGGGCAGGGAGTCACCGGGTGCCCCGATGAGAGTTGCAGGGACCACTCCACCCCAGCAACCCAAGAGCTGCTTCTGGTTTCCCTCAGGCTATAACATCAACAGCTATGAGGGGTTGTAGGGTTTGGGGCCACCTGGGCTGCTGAGGAACGTAGGCATTGCCCGATTGGATTCAGAGGAAGGTGCCAGAAACCTTGCAATAGGCAGATGAGGGATAATCTACCCGCCTGGATAGTTCCTTCCTGACCCCATGATGAGAGGTTGGTTTAGGCCCTGAAGCATGGAGGTTTGTTGGCCTCTTTCCCGGTCTTCATGTTACCTTGGAGCTGTCTGAGTGTCCCCGGGGAAGGGGAGAGAGGGTTTACACACCAAGAGCATCAGGCAAGGAAATCTGTGCTTTCTAATGAGAATGGCACATTTACATCGGACATTCCAACCTGAGGGATCCCAAAGCACTTTATAGCCCATGGGCCCAGTCCTCCTCTCTCACGTACTGGGAATGACCCCACTGAAGTTAACGGAGTTAAACCGTGTAAAACCAGGTGACCACAGAATCGGGCCTGGAACTGGAATATGTTAGGATCACTTCCCCCGCCACGGAAATGCAGCCACTTCTGGGTGGGAGCAGCACATCTCACTCTGCTAAGGTCATTTTGGGCACGGACAGGCCTGTGAGAAGGTGCTGGACGCTTCCGCAAACTCCTAGCTTCTGTTCAAGGGCTTGAACAAAGCGACCCCCGGAGCGACCCCCCGACAGCCCGACGTTCGCTCGGCTCCCAGCATCACCCGGCGCGATCCGTAGCCACTGTCCACGTGCGGCCCGCTGCCTCCCGACACAGCACTGGAGCGGTCAGCAGTTCCTTCCTTGGGCGCAGAGACACGGCCGGGACGTGGGTGTGGGGACACTGGGATGCACAGGTTAGTCACTCTGGGAGCAAGAAACCCGTAAGAGCTACTGGGTTTGTCTGCGTCCAGCAGCTTCCCCAAAACATCCCCTAGTCATGAGTCCTCCTGTACCACCCGGGATCATAGAATCATAGACTATCGGGGTGGGAGGGGCCTTGGGGGGTTCTAGTCCAACCCCCTGCTCAAAGCAGGACCAACCCCAACTAATGCGACAGTTGCCCTGGAACGTGGGCACTGGGAGGATGGTAGGTCCTAGATGGATGGCTCTTGAGGCGGTATTCAAAGGAGGGGAGATCTCACCTACCCGGCCTTTTCCATCCCTACGTACTACAATTCTGCAACAAATCCCAGGACCTAAGAAATATCTGTACCTGACCGGGCAGGTCTCCCTGCTGCGGAAGCAGTCGCTTCCAATGTTGGATTGGTCAAAGGCCGTGTGTAAGGCAGCTCCCCCTAGGACGGACTCAAGACCCCGCTCACCTCTGCTTCAGTGTAAAGGGCAGGCCTGTGTGGCGGGACGGAGAGGAACCCTTGTCTGTGCTCTATCGGAGAGAGGGCCTGAAATGGAGCAAAGGGCAATGCAGGCCGTGCATCGGGATAATCTCCTGAACGCGGAGAGCTCCGAGCGTGCGGGGCGTTCTCCCCAGGGAAGTGCCAGTCCTTTGAGCCCTGTTACCGGAGCTATCTGAAATCCAGCAGCGCTGGGCGATCCTGCCTTGCCGAGCCCCCAGGCCTGGTCCCCCTCCCTCTTCTCTGCATCACAGCTCGGTTTCAACCCGGCCAGAGGCAGGAAGAAGGGGGTGAGGCAGGAGGGGACACAGACACCCTGATCCCCACCACATGGGCTGCGAGAAGTCTTGCAAGCTGCGTCTGAGGCAGGGTGGATGCTGTTCCCAGTGACCAAATGTCCCGATTTTAAAGGGACACTCCCGATTGTGGGGTCTTTTTCATATATAGGCTCCTATGACCCCCCTCCCCTTGTCCTGATTTTTCACATTTGCTGTCCGGTCATCCTAGCTGGGATCCTTCAGTTCCACACAGAAGGTTTCACAAAGGCACCGGTTTTGCTCCAGCTTAATTTTCTCCCGACCCCTCTCCTACACGGACATGCCTGGGGGAAGGCTCCCCCACTAGGGAGACCCCATGTGTTCTCCCACCCAGGGGATGTGGATTAGGAGTCAGGGAGGGAAGGCGGCTTTCTATTGCCTCCATTACAACAGGCCTAAAACCGCCCTTCAGTCCCTGTTCCCTCACATTTTTGACAGGCTGTGTGCACAAAAAAATTCTTTGGTGCAAATTTTTATGCTCTGTGCAAATTTTTGTGCAGGTGGCGTTTGGCTGTGTGCGTAGGGTTTAGGATCCGTGTACACGTCCCCCTCCCCCCCCCCCCCCCAGCTTAGGGAACAGTGCCTTTAGGTATTGCCTGATACTGGGATGATTGGCCGTTAAATAGCACCACCTACTGGTCACATCCCCACAGCACACTGCAACTTCATAGCATCCTGGAACATGCTGGCGGAAGGTTTCTATGGTACAGAAGGCGGAGGAGGAAACCCCACAGATGGTGGGTGATGGAGCACCCTGCCCCATGGGGAAGAACCTGTGCAGGGTCAGAAAGGCCCCTTGGCCAGCCTCCACCCCCATCCACCCCCCATTCCCAGCCAGGAGCACCCAGACCTCACGAGAAAGGCCTGCACTCCTTATTCCAAGCCAGAACGGAAAGAGAAAGAAACCTCCCGAGGAAGGTTCCTGAGCTCTCCAGCCCTGGAGCCCACAAACCCTGGGGCTCTCCCCGGCTCTCCAGTTCTCAGAGAGTTTGGAGGAACACAGCAGATTTTCGGAGCTGATCTGATGCCAACTTGGACCCTTCTGCAAGTTGCTCCTCAACAGCAACTGGGTGAAATGTACCAGGGCACACAAGCTGCTCCGGCAGCCAGGCACCCCACCGGAGGAGGGATGGCCCCTTGGCTAAAGGCTGAAGAGACCCCTCCCCACATGCCCGAGATGCAAAGAGAAAACCAGGCGCTTTCAGCATGAGCCACCTTTTAGATTTAGATCACGGGACGGCAAAGAGACGAGAGAGAGCAAAGGTAAAATATCAGAGAGAGAGGGAAACACCCACACACCCCTTCTCTGGAACATGCCCCCTAGGAACTTAAAGGAGCAGTGCCCAGCAAATAAAATCATTATAGCTGCCTATGCCACAAATTCGGTTGCTTTCTCTGCTGCCCCACTTATGGGCAAGACACGTATGGGCCAGCCCTGCAGCCTCTCATTAAAGGAGTAGCCCCAGGGATTTAAATAGGGCTACCTTCCCAAGTGCTGATTGGCTGAGGGGATAGTCACCCTGTGCCTCAATTTACCCATCTGCAAAGTAGGGCTAATATTACTTCTCTGTTTTGCAGGGGGTACATGTGATTAAATTCACACCTGAGTATAAAGGTAGAAGGTGCTAAAGACCTGCAAACTCGTATCCCCAATTGCACAGCACTCACATGACATGCCCCTGTCTCTGTGGGATTGTCTGAGCCCCTCACAATCTTGAATAGATTAGCCAGGCACACCCTTGTGAGGCAGGGCAGCGCTATGAACTCGGATTTACAAATAGGAAACTGAGGCACACGGAGACTCACCGGGACATAAGGCCAGATCTCCCCAGTAGAACACTGCTGCCCTAATTTCCAGAGCACCCTGGCTGGCTAGGGATCACGTCCCAAGAGATACTGCCTATATTTTAAGAAGGGAGGATCCCCCAAAATGTTCCCCCACTCCCCTTAGCCTGTGACTAACTTTGCCTCCCAGGGAGACAAATGCCACAGAGAAGTTTAAAGTGGAGTAGGGTCTTGCACGTCCTAGCATAGTGCTCTAACCACTGAACCGTTCTTCCTGACGGTCATTGCACCTGACCATTCCCCTGGTATGACATAGCCCCTGTAGTTCAAAACTGGGGTGACCATCCACCCCCTTTTTAAAGGGACTGTTCCATATATTGGGACTTTTTCTTGTATTGGAGCCTATTACCCCCTACCCCCATCCCATTTTTCCACGGTTGCTATCTGGTCACCCTACTCAATACTAAGCACTTCAGCTCTGCCTCCTCCCTGCGCCTCGTCCATCGGATCAGTAAAATGCAGGAGGGGGAAGAACCCCCCGGACCCTCTTGTATTTCAAGCAAACAGGCCCCTGCCGGGCCACCTGCTTTAAATAATTCAGGCCCGGCGCTGGCCGAGCAGCACTGAGGCGCGCGCTCGGCTGGGTTTTAATAAACACGGCCATAATGTGACATGCAATTTATTATTCAACTTAAAGCAGCAAGAGGCGGGGAAGAGCGGAGTTTAATAAAAGCGGCCGGCGTCCCAATATTAGTCACAGCAAGCAGATGAGCGGCTGCAGGTTTGGCTGGGCTGTTTTAATGAAGAACAGCCAACTTGGTCTCCTGAGATGCTGGGGTCCTGCATTGGGGAGGGGGAGCTGGTGGTGGTTGGGGGTTTCTCTGCTAGACCATCTGCTTGCAGCTAGCTCCCCTATTAAACCGCTAGCAGCACTTCACCTAGTGCTCAGAGGTGAGCCTGCACCAGGGCTTCAGGGGGACCAGACAGGAAGGGTGAAATCTCAGCACAGGGGGTGGGGGTTAATAGGAGCCTATATAAGAAAAAGATCCAAAAATCAGGACTGTCCCTATAAAATCAGGACCTCTGGTCACCCTACCTTCAGCACCCTGGCTGGGCCTGACGGAGGGCCCCCCATGGGATCAAAGCAGCACAGGCAAGAGAGAAACTCAGGATCTGTGTCTCCAGCCACCTCAGTGAAGTCAGCCCTGGGTAGTAATCACAGCTGAGT
The DNA here is from genome assembly GCA_032164245.1 of Sternotherus odoratus. Taxonomy (NCBI): domain Eukaryota; kingdom Metazoa; phylum Chordata; order Testudines; family Kinosternidae; genus Sternotherus; species Sternotherus odoratus. The sequence goes on from JAVMKO010000005.1 coordinate 105,149,434, forward strand.
CGGGCACGTTCACTGCAGTGCAAAACAGCAGAGACTCAAATCCCCCTCCCCCCCCCCATTGCAACTCTCAAAATTCAGCCCTAGAGAGTCTGCATTGTGGGGGAGACACTCCTCTAATGGGATTCCTTCCTTCCTGGAAGAGGGGATTTTATAGCCCTTCTGCTCCCCCCAAGCCTGGAGCCTCAGGCCAGTAAAAGCAACTAACCCCCCTGAGCTCCCCTTTATAACAAAGCTCCTGCTTTAACCTGCCCCCTCCCCAATCAGGGCATTTAGAGGCAGGACGATAACAGGAAACAGCCCCCACGCTTCAAAGCTGTCCCCTCCATGCAGCTGAACCAACCCCACCCGGCCCCTGCTAAACCCAGCCCCACCCAGCCCCACCCACCCTTCTTCCCACTGAGCATGCTCCAGGAAGGCTTTAAAAGGGGGAGTATGAGCCCCCACAGCCTCTTAAAGAAAACCCTGAGGGTTGGGTGTGCAAAGGGGGGAGGAACCAGCTTCTGAGAAAGGGGAGGGGGAGGGTTATTCCTTAGGAGATCCTGAATTGAATGCTCCCTCCCTTAAAATTAGCTTGAGCAGGAGGGTCTCAGCCTGTTCCCCTGTGCACCTGACAAACTCACCTGCAAACGTTCCTCTGCTCTGTGGGATTGCTCATTTCTGGGCAGCAGGGGGGGGGGGGCTGGGATGGAGGGGCAGCTGCAGAGCAGGGTGAGGAGAGCCCAGGGCTGTTTTAGGGGAGATTGGCCGAGCTGCGGGAGGGCCCCCAGAAGTTGCTGCAAACTAGAATTGAGAGCATGGCAAAGCACGCTGTGGGGCAGGGGAAGGGATAGCATGGAGGGGGGCTGCAGCGTCTGCCTGGGCAGATCCTGTAGGTTTCAGGGCAGGAGTAGCCAGCAGGAGGCAGGACAGGCTTGGGAAAACCCAGGGGAAATTTAGTGTCAACCCAGCAGTACGTGTCCTTTCCGCTGAGCACTAATCCATCCCCATCGCTCAATCCCTCTCCTCAGCACCATCCCGGCCCATCACACGCTCTGACCAGTGGATTTCAGCTGGAGATGAGCTACAAGGCTCTTTAGTTAAATGGACCATCTAGGTGTCCCCAGCCTCTGTTTGTCAGGGGGGTGATGGACGGCCGGGGAGAGATCACTTGATCATTACCTGTTGGGTTCACTCCCTCCGGGGCCCCTGGCATTGGTAGACAGGACACTGGGCTGGATGGACCTTTGGTCTGACCCAGTCCGGCCGTTCTTCAGTGGGGCATGCCCGTGTCTGATGGTACCGTAGCTGCTGCCGTTACGTGTAACACGGAAACGTGACGCGGTCTGTGTCTCCGTGCACTAGTCGGGTGACCACAGTTGCGGGTCTACCACATGGGGGAGACCAGTGTGATTCTAAATCATGTCTCAGGCCTCAGAAGAGTTTCACTTCAGAAGAACTGATAGCGTGCTCGGTGCTGAACGGAGACATAGAGGGGGCAATCCATGGATAGCGCAGGGGAATAGCGCCATCCAGTGGAAAGGCATTGAACTGGGAGTCAGGGGAAAGGTGGGTTCTAATCCAGGCTCTGCTATAGGCATCTTATGTGTTCCTGGGTATGTCACAGTAACATCTATCTATTGCTTCCTGCCTCAGTTTCCCCATCTGTATAAATGGGGATAATGCTGCCTGCCCCTGTGATCTGCTTGTTTTGTTACAATCTCTACTCCCTGGGGCAATTCTGCCCCAACAAATTAAAAATCCTGTGCACCATATTGTAAAATTCCTTATATTTGATTTGTCAAAATAACACAATAGACTCACACCCGTTTCAATTTTTTGGGTAGTTTATTTCAAAATACCCGTCAGCAAGTCTGTCTGGAATGATACAGACACACAGAAGATTCAGGAAATGGGTTTTGACAAATGGATTCCTTAGTAGGTCTAGGAATACAGAACTTTGAGTAACAATTCATTTAAATGTCTCATACCCCTCAGATGCAGGGCGAAGGCTTGGGGGAGTCAGGGAGGGGGATGTAATTCCTGGGGGTGAACTTAGACAGTTGTTGGATGTGGCTGGGAGACACATAGAACATGGTTTGGAGGGGAGAGGGGCTGTTAGCCTCTCCCATGCAGACCCCTGGCTTGCCCCTAGCCTCTCCCATCCAGCTGCAGACAGGAGGAAACCAGCCCTGTGTAAACCTGTTGTAGCTTTGCGCAGGTGACTAGGTGTGCTGTGGGTTCTATTTCCAGAACTGGGTTCCCCTCCCCCAATCAAGATCCATTTGGGGGCAGGGTTGGATTTGAATCTCCAGGGCCAGTCCCACCCCTGGCAGTGCCCATTCTGGTTCACATGGGGCTGCAACCTCCAGCTGAGACAGGAGAGTTTCCATCATTTAGAAAAACATCTTTTGTTGTGAAAATTTCCGGTGACTACGGTTTTGGTGTCTTCGATCCTGAAATACGAACCCTCAATCTGACTAGAGTGACCAGATGTCCCGATTTTATCATTTTGGGGGCTTTTTCTTATCTTGGCTCCTATTACCTCCCCACCCTCTGTCCCAATTTTTCACATTTGCTGTCTGGTCACCCTAAATCTGACCCCTCCTCCCAGCCCAAGCCCCAATCATTGGCCAGTGGGAGACGGGGGATTCCAAGCTAGCTGGGTGGCTAAACCCATAGGCTCTGGAGATACAAAGAACTGTTAGGGTCCTACAGTTTTGCTGGGATTCTGTTGCATTCATGGCATGCAGAGAATTTAGATTCCCCCGCCCCGCTCTTTCTGGAAGCTTGCAACATCCCACAACTTTATTTCTTAGGATCTAAAGCCTCTAACACATGAACCCCAAAGGGGTGTGAGACAAAGCAGGCTGCTCCCCAAAGCAGAGGCAACACTTGCTCACCATGCACGAGGCTGGCTTGTGCAGACTGCTTGCTGAAGCCCCAGATCACATGCTTCCCTAGAAAGACCCCTCACCCCTGCAGAATTCAAGTGATAGTCTTAGACTAAGGCAGGGCTGGCCACCTCCCTGCTGATGCAGCATGGAGCATTCACATCTTGCACCGTCAAGTGCTCCTTCCAGCTTAGCCTCACCGACAGTGGAAGCAATTCTACCGAGCAGGCCTCATCCCGTATCTTCACCAGGGCTCTCGAGCTAGATAAAGCCGTGTGAACAGCCTCTTCCTCCCATCTTATCTGAAGGCTGGCAGTGTCACCCGTGAAGTGGCTTTTCAATATTTTCTCAAGTGGGTTGATAGCAGATGTGTCAAGGCTGGAGTTTGCTCTGCACGTGTTGTGTGTTACATACAGAGACTGGGCGACCTATGTATTGTTGTAACGACCAGCCTGAATCAGTGCTCAAATGCCCCACGAGGTTTCTTGTGAGTTGGTTATAAAGGGACTGATTTTACTTTAGGTTTTTTTGGCTGATTCCTCCCCCTCGGTTATCTACAGCCACATCCCCTCTAGGTGTGATGGGGGGATGGTCCCTGAGACAGCCTGGCATAGGTCCATTAAGGGATTTGAAGACTAGAAACGGGACCTTGATTGATAGATTCTAGGGTCAAAAGGGACCAGAGAACTTCCCCAAAATTCCCGTTGGAACTCGAGCAGATTTTTTAGAGAAAACGGCCCAGCTTGATTTAAACATCGCCAGCGATGGAGGATCCACCACGATCCCTGGGAAATGGTTCCAATGCTTAATTACTCCATTGGACCCAATGAAACGATGGAGGAAGCAGAGCACAGCTGGGATGTGTTCCCTGCCACTAGGCGGCTGAGGAAGTGGTCAGCTGGAGTTTCTGGCTGGCTGAGTGATCATCCAAAGTAGGGGCTTGAAGGGATCAAATTCCTGGTTCCTGGTGGCTTAGGAGCCTCACCTCGGAGGGTGGGGAAGTCTCCTGGAAATTGGGCAGTAGCAGCCATTCCTGGGCAGGTGTTGCTTGCGTCTCACGAATCAGGGACATGTCTAGTTGGATATGAAGTGTCTCCAGTACAGGAGCTGTGTCCTGGTCTTTGGGAGCAGCTCAAGCCACTTCCCTCTTCCTACAAGCGTTGCTCCCTTGGTCAGCTGCTGATCATCCCTCGCAGGTAATGACGGCACCCATGAGAGGTCGTATCTGCTTGAGGGTAAGTGGGACCGCTTGGAGATCTCTGCAAATGGGTGGCAATGGGGCACACTGGGGACCGGGGGAGACACAACCCCTTTCTCCTCAGGGTCTCCTGCAGATGTTGAACAGGAAGGGACACGGCAGAGCCCCGCAGGGCACCACATGTGAGGGCTCTTGGAGATGAGGAGCATCTTTGGGATCCGCTGGTGAGAGATGACTGAGCAGTGCCAAAAAACCAACACCGAGGCTGGGTCAGCATGAGGCGTTCAGCCTGATTGTGAGCCATGGGTGGGTGCTAATGGGGAGAGACGTTCCTGCTGCTCTTTCTATGGCCAGAGAAGGCACATTGATTTGCAAGACTGGTGCTTCCCCATGGGGTGTGTAGATAACCTTGTCTGTAGGGCTTGCCGGCAGCTGTTCATTAGGAGCAATCCTGTTAGCACTTTCCACTGGCCACGATTCTACAGGGCTTTGACTCCCACTGGCATCCTTTGTACGGGGGAGCTCATTCGATGGAGTAAGCAGAGAACTGTTTGAAGGGGCAGGATGTGGGTCTGAGAACTGCTGAAGGCAGTTTGGTTTTATGGGCTGGTTTGTTTATTCATGAAACAAAAGTGAAAATAGGTACAAACCAGCCTATCCGCTCTGTCACTCACAGACAACCACAGGGTAGGCCTACCCCAGAAATCAGGAATAAGAACATAAGAACATAAGAACGGCCATACTGGGTCAGACCAAAGGTCCATCTAGCCCAGCATCCTGTCTACCGACAGTGGCCAATGCCAGGTGCCCCGGAGTGAGTGAACCTAACAGGTATGATCGAGCGATCTCTCTCCTGCCATCCATCACCCCCCTCTGACAGACAGAGGCTAGGGACACCATTCATTACCCATCCCGGCTAATAGCCATTTATGGACTTAGCCTCCATGAATTTATCCAGCTCTCTTTTAAACCCTGTTATAGTCCTAGCCTTCACAGCCTCCTCAGGTAAGGAGTTCCACAGGTTGACTGTGCGCTGTGTGAAGAAGAACTTCCTTTTATTTGTTTTAAACCTGCTGCACACCAATTTCATTGAATGGCCCCTAGTTCTTCTATTTTGGGAACAAGTAAATAACTTTTCCTTATTCACTTCCTCCACTCCACTCATAATTTTATATACCTCTATCATATGACCTTAAAAACCTCAAACCAGCCCTGAAACAACCCTACAAAAATGAAGAGTTTGAATAATCTAGGGTGTGTTTCCTGAACAGCCTGCTGGGCCAGTAACGTGAGAGGACACTGTGTTGGTAAAACTAAACTAGCTCTTTATTCAGAGAACAATTTACAGAGCTGCTGCAACTGCAGCTATCATTCCAGCCATGTGCACACAGACTCATTTCCTGGTACCTCCTCCAAACTCTTCCCTGCTGCAACCCGGGCGCCTCACTCCAAGTTCCAGACAGGTTGCTACATCCTGTCCACTGCACGGCATGACAATCCGGCATTCAGAAACACCCCGACAACAGCAAACCAGTGTGCTCTTCGTTCCTAGCCAGCAAAGCGGTTAAGCATGTGCTTGAAGTTAAACACATGCTCACGTGCTTTCTGGATTGCGACCTTAGCCAGCTCATGAAGATGGTTAGAGTGAAGACGTCCAAGAATTATGGGGACAGCTTTTTCACTCTATATGCTCTGTTTCTAAACAATTAAGGGAGTGACATAAATATTGGTGAGGCAACAAGAGCGTAGGATGCAGGTTGTGGGTCAGGTCTTTCTCGGCTGGAGGCACTTGCCCGAGAAATAAGATGCTCTCAATGAATGAACAGTCAGTGAGCGCCCAGAGTTACAATTGGCAAATGAAAGTCCATCGCATGGCAGAGATTTCCCCAAGGACCTGCTGCCGCCTCTTAGCTTGTCCACCTCACGTTGGTGGGGAGGCCGGAGATAAGATCTGGATCCCGTGTCTCCCATTCCCCCCCAGGAAGAAGAAATGAGGGGACAGAGCTATCAATGGGATCAGAGAAGCTGTCTACGTTTGTGTGTGAGCTGGAGTCAGCAAAGAGCACAGGAAGCCATCGGTTCATAAAGCCCCCGAGACCACTGGCTTCAGTCATTTCTGACACCCGGCTTTGGGTTATCTCCCCGAGCTCTGCGCGGTGAAACGGCTTATCAAACAGCGGCTTAGCTGGCTGCTGTCTCTCCTCACAGCGATTCCCAGCCCGGAGCTGCTCTCTGTCACCTTCCTCCTTTGTGACAGCCAGAGGCGGGCGGAAATCGGAGCCTTGCATCTGCTCTCTCACAAACCAAAGGCGTTTACGGGGCCATGGATCCAGATCCCAGCCTTCGGGCCTGGGCCCCAGAAAGTGACTGCTGCAGCTTCCTAAAAGTAGAACCAAAATCTCAAGGAACCTGAGGTATCCTAGAAATGTCAGGCTGGAAGGGACCTCGAGAGGTCACCTGGTCCAGCCACTGTGCTGAGGCAGGACCAAGTCAACCTAGATCATCCCTGAGAGGTGTTTGTCCAGCCAGTCCTTAAAAACCTCCATTGCTGGGGATTCCACAACCTCCTTGGGAAGCCTGTTCCAGAGATTAACTAGCCCTAGAGTTAGAAAATGATTCTAAGTCTCCAACCTACAGACTTCAGCTTCAGACTAAACCCATCCCTTCTTGTCCTACCTCCAGTGGACTTTGAGAACAATCGATCACTGTCCTCTTTGTAACAGCCCTTAGGATACTTGCAGACTGTTCCCAGGTCCCCCCCTCCTCGGCCTTCCTTTTGCAAAATTAAACAGGCCCAGTTTTTTTAACCTTTCCTCACAGGTCAGCTTTTCTCAACCTTCTGTCGTCTTCGTTGCTCTTCTCTGGACACTCTCCGGTTGGCCTCGTCTTTCTGGATGGGTGGTGCCCAGAATGGGACCCGGGACTCCAGTTGAGGCCTCGCTGGGGCAGAGCAGGGTAGGACAGTTGTATCCTGTGGCTTCCAAGCAACGCTCTTGTTAGTACGCCCCAGAACACGAGCCTTTTGCTCAGCTGTGTCAAGTGTTTGTGATCCACTGGGACCCCCAGATCCTGTTCAGCAGTAGGACTGCCCAGCCTTTTGTGTTTGTGTGTTTGATTTTTCCTTCCGAAGTGTAGCGCTTTGTACTTGGTCTGGTTTGGGGATGGGAGACCTCTCAGAAAGTGGAGCTGGTTATTCAGTGGGCGTCTCCCTTCCCTACAGCTCCGTACTTGGGGGTTCTGTGCTGCTTGATTTGGTCGACATAAAACCAATTTCCCAAAAGGGTCAAAGAGACGGGATGCTGGTTCCCATCTCCCAGTTTGGGCAGTTACCTGGTGGCTGCCTAAATTCCCGCTGCAGCTTCAAGTGGAAGAATAATTCTTCACTTCCGGTCCTTACCACTTGGTGCAGCATCACTGTGTATTGTTAAAAAGCTGTCCCGCTCCACCCCAGAGATGGCTGCATTGCCATGCAACGGGTGAAGCGTGTCCTGTATGTGGCTTATAATTCACCTAGTGATCTTTCAGGGGTTCAATGTACACTGTTTGGAGTCACAGTTGAAATGATTTTGCTGTCACAGATTCAATGATATTTCACCATGGGAATCACATGCGCTGTAAGAGGTGATGGGGAATAAAAATGGTTAGGAGGATGGGCCAAATTCCATATAAGGAGAGATCAATAATATTGGGATTTTTCAGCTTGGAAAAGAGATGATTAAGAGGGGATATGATAGAGGTCTATAAAATTATGACTGGAGTGGAGAAAATAAATAAGGAAGTGTTATTTCCTCCTTCTCATAACACAAGAACCAGGGGTCACCCAATGGAATTAATAAGCAGCAGGTTTAAAACAAACAAAATGAAGTATTTCTTCTCACAAAGCAGAGTCAACCTGTGGAACTCCATGCCCAAGGATATTGCAAAGGCCAAGATGATAAAAGGGTCCCAAAGGAACTAGATAAATTCATGGAGGACAGGTCCATCAATGACTATTAGCCAGGAGGGGGAGGGATGGTGTCCATATCCTCTGTTTGCCAGAAGCTGGGAATGGGAGACAGGGGATGGATCACTTGATGGTTCCTTGTTCTGTTCATTCTGTGGCACCTGGAACTGACCATTGTCGGAAGACAGGATACTGGGCTAGGTGGACCTTTGGTCTGACCCAGTCGGGCCGCTCTTACGTTCTTAACTGTGGGTTACATCAACTAGGGGTGTGAAATTGGTGGGGTTTTTATTTCTGTACTGAAGCAGATTGTCTCAGGGGATTTGGGTGTTCTTATGTAATGTGCTTATGTGGTAACTGTATCTACCAACTGCATACAGTAAGGAGGGAAGAGTCCCACCCACAGTCATGCTGAGTAACCATGTGTGATGAGCCCCAGTGTGGGTCATCAGTAGGGGACGAACCTGGACCTTCAGCACCAAAGCATATCCACCTCTCACTTGAGCTAAAGGAGTAAACTCCCTCCCCAGTTAGCAGTAGAAGGCTGTTATCCTGTAGCAGAATGGCCACTAGTGAGGAATCCGGCACACACACTGCCAGCGTGATACACACGGTGTGAAACTTTTTGACAACTGGGAAGGGCGTTCCTGTAACCTCTTGGATTCTACAGCACCGTTCACCTCAAAGCCATTCATAAAGGATGGGAACATCCAGGAATTGTTCCGCTGGTGACTACTGGGAATGGAGGGTTGGGCAAAAGTTCTTATATTAGCCAAACATTTGTCCCTATGTTCAAAGGGCCCTGGTGGAATTCAGTGTGTCAGATCACTTCCCTTCCTTCTTTCTCCCAGCAACCAAGAGGCAGAACAATAGGCAGAAAGCTGCCCTAGTTGTCTTTCTACACCAAGGTCATTAGAATGGGGGAGGGGGTCAGTAAAGATCACCTCGTCTGATCTCCTGAATATCTCAGGCCAGAGAATTTTGCGGGGTTACCCCACCATTAAACTCAACCACTGGGGTCCGAAGAAAGCACGTCGTTCAGTCTGGATCTGAAGCCATCAAGAGAACCCAGCGCTGCTCTGGGTACCCGTGGGGGTTGATCAACCTCACTGTTCAAAGTCTGCACCTTATGTCTCCTTTGAATGTGTCTGGTGTCAGCTTTCAGCCATTGGTGCTTGTTCTTTTCGTGCTAGACTAAAGAACTGAGTATTTTCTCCCCAGGAGGGGACTTCTATACCCTGCTTGATCTGCCGGGGCTGATAAGGCCTTTGATCAGAGCAGTAGATTTCCCAGTTTGCCTTGGGTCACAGCTGTGTAGAAATGGGCTCCCCTTGGAGCCTATCCGTGCTGCTTCAGGCATGGGCCAGAAAGACTCACTAAAGAGAAATATAAAGCGCCTCTCTGAGTTGAGTGTGTTGCCTCCATAGTGAGCTTAGTTCCTTCCTTAGTTCCAAGGCTTAGTTCCTTAGTTCCTTCCTTACACCAAGGCTGCAAACAGCTGGACTTGGGGAATGAAGGGTTAAGCTTTGCAGGGTCTCAGAAGATCGGGTTAAACAAAACCCAAACACCCCCCCTCGCCCCTGCCCTTATCCACCTCTTTTATCTGCAGCCCTGAAGAGGAGGGAAGTCAGGGCACTTCCCCTGTTAGCATCTGATGGGGAACAGAGCTAGCGCCAGGCGGAAATTGGTCATGACCATGTGCAGGGATGGGGAATTGGGCTGGGCAGCGCGGACAGATAAGGCTGAAGAGTAATGAACTCCTGCCCCCTGGGGGAGGTGGTTTTCCTGGGGCGTGCTGCGGGCTGAGTCGTCGCGTCACAGAGGATCGGGTGGGGAAGAGCTTCAAACCTGTCGCTCCTCCCAAGGTGACTTTGGTCCCAGTTCTGCTCTCAGCCAGACCCGTGCGATCCCACTGACCCCCAGTGGAAGTCCAATGAGCTCTTTGGGTAGGGCCCATGGATTGAGGGAAACAGGACACGGGAAAGGACATCTGGCAGGAAGGGGTTGATTTCACTGGCAATACGATTCACCGGGCATCCAGGGGATTGGAGCCTTCCTCATGGAGTAATTGGATGAGCCGGTCCTCCCACGAGACAGCCACTCCTGTGGGTTTGGCAGTCTGCTTGTCTCTAACCCTTCTCGAGTGGGCTGGTGTCCAGGTGCTAAGAGTTGGGAGTCTCAGCACAGTCGCTAAGGGTGGAACAGGCCTTGGTGTTTCAACTACCCTGGGCCCTAGAACCAGGCCTGCCGGGGGCAGTGTCCCCCTCCCTCTGCCGGCGCTTGGACCGGTTCTGTGGTTAGAGAATTTGCCGACGTTAAAGCCCGAAGGGGCGTTCCGATGATCTAGTCTGACCTGCAAAATGCAGGCCCAAGATCCTCACTCAGCGATTCCTGCTCTGAGACCCTTCACATGCAGTAACACGAAGCAGCCCTGCGCCAGACAGCCGCCGTTTCGGGTTGTCAATCCGGCGCTGCGTCGGTTGGAGGGATACAGACTTGCCAACGTGCCGTGGGTTTTGGCTCCGTGTTTAATTAACTTTGAAGGGCTCCGGCTGATCTCGGGCTCTTCAGCCTTGAGTGACTTTCTGCAAAAGAGCTTTATTAAAAAAAGGAGAATCTTGGCTCTGACGTGCAGCATTTCAAAGGGGAACGTCGTTATTTCAGACGGAGGCGAGCTCGTGGAGGTCTTAAATGAATCATCTGCATACAGGGAGTGTGTTTGTGATGATCTGTGATCAGATACCTAAGCTCTGTGACAGGTCTGGAGCTGCTCTGTAATCATTGACGAATGCTGTTGGATACTGACCTGGTCTTTGGAACGGACACTCTATGGCTCTGTTGCTTTGGTTTAATAGGAGCCTCTCTTGAGACTAGCGGGAAGGAAAAAACAGCTCAAGAGAAGTCACCCCACACTAAACCCTTGAGGGCTGTTATGGGACAATGGCTCTCAGGAGCTTGGCTTGACCTTCTGCAGAACCTACCAAACTAGTGTGGACGAGCAGACCCAGGAACGGACAAGAACAAAGGGCCAGCTGGGGTCAGTGGGCTGTCTCTAGGGAGGAGGTAATTTCTTGCTGGGGAATTGTCCCAGGAAACCAGAGTGAGGCAGGCACCCGCGGGGGACGGCCCAGGTTAGCATCAGGGGCAGGTCAGAGACACGGGTGCACAGGCGGTTTGCAAACCCTTTGTTCTCTCTGCTGGTTCCTACGTGCGAATAAACAAGGCGCTGGTTCAGGGTGGCTGGCGGGTGTTTCTAGTCCCGACTGGTCGCTGGCTCCCCAAGGGAAGAAGGGCAGGCGTCGAAGCACTGGAGATGCACAGGGGACGGTGGCCTAGGGTGGGAGAACTGGGGTATCCCAGCCCATGGCTTCAACACATAGGGATTCAAGCCATTGCAGGGCGTGGAGGCGGAGGGACTGGGAAACTTTGCTTCAGAATGGCATGGGCACAGATTCATGCTTCCATGCCCGTCAGCCTGCCCAACCGAGGAGAGCTCACGAGCTCAGCAAGGCTGGGCATGGCCCGGGGAGACCTCCAGGGTGTTACAGGCAGAGGTGTTGGTGGCCTGATTGGGAGAGCGATCCACCCTGGGGGGCTCGTATACCCATAGCAAACGGTGAGAGCCATGGGGCCCGCGGCGGGGATGAAAGACCCTGGATTTCGACTCAGGTGATGACTAGCCTTGGACTCAGAGGGCCGCAGTTAGCTGCGATTTCTGGCTCCAAGCAGCCTCCTGGCTGGAGGGGTTGCATTGGGGGATGGGGGGAAGGTGCAAGTCGGAGCAGAGCCGGGCCCGTGGCTTTCACTGCAATGAGAGGAACGAATCATTGAAAATAAGAGGAAGGCACCTGGGAAAGCTGAGCTCCCTCATCAGCGGGAGGGTAAAGGGTCCGTGCAGGTCGCAGCCATGCTGTCTGTGCCGCGCTCATTTCGCTGGCGCGCTGTTGCCGGGTAAGTCGACATGGGGGCGTTAAAGCTGCTGTATAACTGGTATTTAAGAAGGTGGGAGGGGCAAGGAGCTTGGGGCAGGCTCTAGCTCAGATCCCCCCGTTCAGCTGAAAGGAGGGTGGGGATCTCATGGCCTCCCCCATCCGCCTACTTGGAGATGGCTCCTTCCTGGTGCTCACGTTGATCCATCCCGAGAGCACAATGCACTGCCGAGGCAATGAATGCACCGGGGCCAAGTATTCCCAAATAACCCCCTCTGGTCACCTTCTGAGCCCTTCCCCAGCCAGGCTTCCTCGCTCATTTCCAGGAGCTGAGCCTTTGCATCGAATCACGCGTCCTAGAGCTGGTCTTCACTGTGGGGGGAGGAGGGGATTGACTGCAGATACGCAACTTCAGCTACGTGAATCACAATACCCCAAATTGGAACCAGTGAGGTTGATTTTACCACTACTCCCCTTGCCAGGGAGGAGTATAGAAATCGATTTTAAGAGCTCTTTAAGTCAACAAAACTGGGTTGGTTGTGTGGACAGATTTAGTTTTAATTCGATATAATGCAGTTAAATTGGACCTAATCGCGTACTGTAGACCAGGCCTCAGTCTTGCCGTAGATCAGTTCTTCCTCTGCAGTGGTGATCGGAGAACCAGGGGACTCAATACATTCAAGATTGTGCAGGGCTCGGACGCTGCAGTAACAGGCCATAGAAACGGCAAAAAGGGAGGTTAAAATGAAAGCCCGTCACCAAAAGGCCCCGGGCTTCCCCTCCTGGTCTGGAGCCATAATGAAGACAGACACTGCACGGTGCTTTGGCAGCTTCATTGACATCAGCCCCTCCGCACATACAAGAGCTAAACCAGATCCCAGCCACTCTCCTCTGAAAACTCCAAGGGGAGAGGAAAGAATCCATCTTCCTGAGCGTTGCCCTTGGGAAGATGAACAGTTCCGAACCGTCCTGGAGCGGAAAACACGGGCCCCCGCTACCCACGTCACTGGGAATTCCAGAGTGGGGAGGGGGAAAGCCGGGGGAGGAAGGGAAAACAATTGGGCTAGAGCAGAGAGAATGGGTTTGAGCAAAACGTGTTTTTTTAATATTGGAAAACAGCTTTTTGGACCAGACACTCATGAAAGAAATTCCATGGTTGGTGAGAAAAGGCAAAATTTCAGTTTTTAACTGAAATTGGATGGGTTTTGAAAAACATTAAAAAATTCTGTTTGGGGATTTGCAGGGAAACTCCTCCCACAAGTGGAAGCAAAATTGAATGGACGTGAAAATATTTTTATTTCATCAAAAATTTGAGTGGTAGAATAAATCATTTCCCAGGTGGTCCTAACTTCACCCTCCAGGAGATGGTCAGGGCCACATTTTCAGACTGAAATTTTTTGCAGATAACACTTTTTGTTTCTACACAATCTGCAGACATCAATGAACAAATCTCTCTTAATTCGAGCTATGCAATGTATTCATAGCCAGCAATTTATTAATTAGCTATTAGCCCTATGTCCTGTTCGGAAATTCTCTGTGAACAGATCACATTTTGATGAAAGAGTGACGTGAAACTGCTTCTCAACTGTTTATATTTCCACCTATGAGTCAGTCGCTCACGAGCTCTTTGCCACAAATATTGCTTTTAAGGACCAGATAGTCACAAATCAACCCCTGGTGTGTTTTGATTTGCCATATAAGTCACATGGTACTTTTCTGTTTCACAACGGGAACTCTTAGAATGAGGTGTCTGGCAGCGACACTCACCATCATGAGTCTGAGATTTGATTTCTACAAATATACTCCAGTGGTCACGTGGGAATGTCTGAGTTTTGCCACCCAGGCCCAGTCTACACTAGAAAGTTAGCTTGACCCAGCTACATTGCACAGGGGTGTGAAAAATTCACACCCCTGAGAGCTGGAGTTAAGCCTATCTAGCCCCCCAGCTAAGTTCCTGGAGGAGAGGTTCGTCAATCGTTATTAGCCAGGATGGGAAGGGATGGTGTTTGCCTCTGTTTGCCAGAAGCTGGGGATGGGCGACAGGGGATGGATCACTGGATGGTTCCCTGTCCTGTTCATTCCCTCCAGGGCACCTGGCATTGGCCCCTGTCAGAGGACAGGATACTGGGCTAGATGGTCCTTTGATCTGACCCAGTCCGGCCATTCTAATGTTCAGTGTAGACAACACTAGGTGGATGGAAGAATTCTGCCGCTGACCAAGCTCCGAGAGGTGGATTTACTGCTGTGTTGGAGACCCCCTTCTGCTGCTGTCTGTCTACACTACAGCGTTGTAGTGTTTTTAGTGTAGACACAAGTGAAAACAATGGGAGTGGCAGATGTTCATTACATCTGCAACGCAGGCCCATGAGGTCTCAGGTGGGCACCTAAAAGTTTAGCCGCCCCAAACCAGTGGCCATTTCTGAACATTTCAGCTTGTGTGACTTTTCAAAGGTGACTTCAGAAGTCAGTGGCGGAGTTGGGACTAGAAGCCACATCAGCTGATTCCGGGTCCTGTGGTTGTACTGCCGCACCCCCATTCATCTAACTTGCATTAGCATCTTAGGGGAGTTCGGCACGGGAAATACGGTACTGGCCCGCTCCCGGGATGCCATCGCTGCCTTCGACACAGGCATCTTTAGGAGCTGAACGTTTGCTGTCAAAACATTTTTGGAATGGTGGATGATCTTGGGACCAAAGAGCAACTTGCAAAAACCACAATAAATGTATCCCATGTTGAAAATCTGTCCCCTGGCCAGTCCTCTGCCCACTCTGAGCTAACAGAAGCCCTGTATGCATAAGCAGAACCTTTCTCCAAATCAGTGTGTCTCTCAGATCATTGCAGGGTAATGAGTTTAATCATGACACAGAGCAAGATCTGTATACAGTCCCCACGGTATCAATTATTTATCTGATCAGTGATTCCTCTGGGGCCTGGGGGGGGGGGACCCTCGGATAAAGGAATGTAAAACGAGGCTGTAAATTAACTCCTCTCCCTAGTTAATTCGCTAACCCGCGCTGCATGGCACGCACGCAGAGCTGCAAGGGTTAATGCTCTTTTCACTCAGAGCCCCCCCCCCCATGCTCCCAGCTGCTCTCGAATGATATAGTCAGGCCCAGAGTTCATGGGAGCTGTACCTGCGCTTTGTCTTCATCTGTCACCCCTCCTGACAGTCAGATCCATCTTAAATTGGGAGAGAAGGGGGGAGGAAAGCAATAATTAACCTCTGTGCAGCCCGCTCCCGAAATACCACAGCCCGGTGATGCACAAGGAGACGTCCTGACACTTTTATTGCTGTGCCGTGCCCCCGTTCTGTGTGGAGGAGGGAATTCTGCAGGGCTGGGATACCTGAGACTCTCATTCCTGTCGGAGAGACGTTGGCACTTGCAGCCTGTCCCAGCTGGAGCGCATTAATGAACGTTCCCCACCGCAGCCCGGGTTCTCTGGGCCCAGGCAGACCTCGGAGGGATCCCCCCTCAAGCAGCAAGAGTTTTGTGCAGATCCAGGTTGTTTTACACCTTCCCAAGTTCAAGGGCTTTGGATCCGGGTATTTCTTTGGTCCCCAAATGGACAGGATTAGGAGTAACTTTGCTGCCGTCAAACAAGCTGTTCTCTAACAGGGCTCTGGATAGATGTATAATTGTAAGAGAATTTCGTACTTATTACTTGTTGTTATTTGTTATTACCATAGTGCCTGGGAGCTCTCCTGATGGATCATTGTACTAGGCCCTGACAAACAGAACAAAAAACCATCCCAGCCCTAGAAATTTCCATGTTATATTTTTTATACCCAGTTTCCCTTTGTATTGTTCCACCAGTGTCATTCCCCAGGACCTGAAGAGTGTCAATCCAGGGAAGATTGTGGCCCAGTTGTGCTCAGGGCTGTCCACATACACAACGAGAGATGATCCCTGGCCCAAAGCAGTTGCAATCTAAAGAGACAAGACAGAGACAGGCACTCTAATGTTCATTTGCGGATGGGGAACTGAAGAACAAAGGAGCGCTGAGATGATCAATCGGGGAATAACGCCAAGTGGGGAATATTTCTCATAGAAGAAGGTGTGATGCTGGCAGACCGGGTCATGCCAGAGTGAATTCGGGCCAATTCTCTTGTGTGTTCCTATGGATCAAAGAGATTGTCCAAGGTAGAAGAGTGTATTTGGTGTTTAGACTTCGTGAAACGAAGGGAACGTGACTTGCATTGTTTTAACTTCTCTGTATCCTGTTATGATGCAGCAGCAAACATTTATGTTGCATCTGAGGAAGTGGGTATTAGCCCACGAAAGCTTAGCTTCAATACTTTAGTTAGTCTTTAAGGTGCCACAGGACTCTGTCATTTATGTTGTGTACTCTCCTGTCCCTAAAAAACTCACCCAAAGAGCCTTGTGGAATGCAAAAGAAGGACGTTAACCAAAAAATGCTAATATCAAAGAGAGTGACCATTGCCCCTGACAGCCGGAGGTCAGAGACTCAAAGTGGATTCCTCCCTCGCTGTCATCAAAGACAAAGTCCACGAGGACAGAGACACGGTGTCAGCTGGATTTCTGTCCGAAGAAGCTGGAAGTCTGGATTCAAGGAAAGATCCTGGGTCTCTGGACTGTCTGGACTCTTCCAGGGAAGTGCAAAGCAGAGATCCCCAGAGACAACCCGGATACCATGCAAAGACATTGATTACATCACTGCCACCATTTGGAATTACAAACTCGGACTCCCCTGTGCATGTTTTACCTGCTTTGCCCTCTCAGTAACCCTCACTTCCCGTTCTTAGGTAATAAACCTCTAGTTAGTTTACAATAGAATTGACTGCCGATGTCGCTGCCGGCCTTGTCTTTAGTGAGCGATCCAAAGGCCCCTTTGATCTGGAGGGAGTGAGGTGTCTCTCGGGACTGGGAGCGACCTGAGGGGATGGGATTTTTGGTTTTTGACCTTTTAGCCCAAAGGCCAGTATGTCTGGGTGGGCGGGACAGGCTGGAGAGTCTCAGGGGACTGTCTGGGGGCGGTGCAGTGATCCGGGAGTTCACATTGGTCCCTGGCTTGGTGAAATCTAATTACAGAACCGCCCAGGCTGGGGGTATCTGGGCTCTGCCCTCGCCCTGAGGCAGGCACACCCGGCTCTGAGCCAGTCCAGAGGCTTCGTTACTCTAGCAGACAAAGGCACCGCGAGGGCCCGTGGTGGGACGCGGCGGCTGGACACGTTCTGACTGGGATAAGTGTAGAGGGAGGACACTTCATCATTGCAACATGGGCCTGGTTCCGCACCACTGTGTCCGTCAGTCCAGACTGGCTGTCTTTCTAGAGGGGATGCTCTAGCTCCGGTAGAAGTGATGGGGCTTGGCGCAGCGCCTGTTAGGGGGACAGTCTCTGGCCTGGGTTTGCAGGGGGTCACACTAGGGCAGGGCTGGGCAGAGGGCTCCGCATGCTGCCCTCGCCTGCGGGTACCTCCCCTGAAGCTCCCATTGGCTGGGAATGGGGAACAGCGGCCAATGGGAGCTTCAGGGGAGGTACCTGCAGGCAAGCGCAGTGCGCGAAGCCCTCTGTCCCCCCCTTCCCCTGGGGGCCGCAGGGACGTGGTGCCAGCCGCTTCCAGGAGCAGAGTGGGGCCGGGGCAGGGAGCCTGCCCTGGCCCCAGTGGGTGCTTCTGCCACCACAGAGCCACTCCAGGTAAGAGGTGCTGGGCCAGAGCCCAACCCCCTTCTGCACCCCACACCCTAATCGCCTGTCCTGAACCCCCTGCCACACCCACACTGCTCCTGCACCCCAAACCCTGCCCTGAGCCCCTCCTGCACTCTGCACCCTTCCTGCACCCCTGCCCAGAGCCCCCTACCACACCCCACACCCCTCCTGCACCCCAACCCTCTGCCCTGAGCCCCCTGCTGCACCCCAAACCCTGCCCTGAGCCCCCCTCATGCATCCCACACCCCAATCACCTGTCCTGAGCCCCCTGCCACACCCCACACCCCTCCTGCACCCCAACCCCCTGCCCTGAGCCCCCTCCCACATTTTGCATCCCCTCCCACACCCCACATTCCCTCCTGCAACCCAGCCTCTTGCCCCCGCCCTACATTCATGGCCCTGCATGCAATTTCCCCACCCAGACATGGCCAATAAGTTTGCCCATCGCCGGACTAGGTGACCACAGTGGTGTCTCCTCGAGCCTGTACGTGTGTCTGAATCGATGAAGTCATTGGTCCAGGATGTGCAGTGGAGCTAAGACTAGAACCCAGGTGTTCTGAATCCCACCCTAGTGTCTGGTCACATGACCCCAGCAAGGGGGCTAGTTCGGGAGAGTAGAGGGTTTAAAGAGCAGCTTGCAATGAAATGAGCTGAGCACTATCAATTCATCTCGCAGATGACATCAACGTGGCTAGTAATTACTTGTGGTTGCTACTGACCTTGCCTTAATTTGAGTTGGTGACTTAGAGGTTGGAAGGACACAGATACATCCCGGCCCTCCTAATGACACCTGGGAACATGGATCCTGTAGAAAGAACTGCATAGCCATGGAAAAGGACAACACAGATCCCTAAAATCTGCCTCTTATTTATTCCTGCCTCTGGATACTTCCACTGCATGCGTCTGACAAAGTGGGTATTAGCCCATGAAAGCTTCTGCTTCAATACTTTAGTTAGTCTTTAAGGTGCCACAGGACTCTTTGTCACTTCTAAAATATTTTGGCTTTTGTGGCCAAATTGTTTTCTCACAAGAAAACTTCGGCCAACAATGGGTGATTTCCACAGAGCCTGCGGCATCCTGAGTCCCTAGCAGAGCTCAGCCGCAGTTCTTGAATTTCAAACTCTTGCCAATTTTGAATTAATAATCTAAAAAAAAAACAGGAAAAAATGTTGACAATTTTTGTAAAAATCTCTCCTCTCCCCCCGCCCCCCTGCCCCTTCCTCCTAAAGCCCATTTGTCAAACTGCCATCGATCTGGGTGAATTTATTCAGATTTTGGACGCATTTCAGCTTTTTACTTTTTCTAAAGAAAAAAAGAAAATATTTTTTTTAAATGAGCAAAATATGTCCCTCTGCCCCCCCCCCCCCCAGCTGCCTCTTTTATACCAGCTTCCTTCCCTCGGGGCCGGATCCCGGATTCTCCGCTGGGCTCTTACTCCGTCACCTTCACTGGGAGGGATGCCGGATTTGGCCCAATGAAAAGCATGTATTTGTAGCTACTTTCAGACACATGTAAATGCCATCGCACAAGCGTCCTGTGCTGTTTGAACAGGTTTTGTCCCGGGGCCGCCCGTTTGCACCCACCGCATCTCCCAGCCCCCTCTCTGACTAGACACGGGTTGGCATCTGCGGTGTTGGGGTTCTGGGTTTTCCCTTGTCCTTAGGGAATGGGGCTTTTGTCTCTATGGCTGGATAATAGGGAAGTGTCTTCAGGTCAAGGCTAAGGGTCAAGGGCCGAGCTGTTGAGGGGGAAGGGTGGGCTGAGCAGGGACAGAGCAGGGTTTTTTTGTTCAGGACCGAGGTCAGTGACAGAGCTGGGGGGCAGGAGGGGGAAGCCCCTAGGACTAGGACATCAGGGCTGCTACAGGGCAGGACTGAAGTTCACGGGCAGAGTTATGCCAGACAAGTGTCCATATTGCTATATCCAGTATGTGCTATAGTCTTATCTTCATGGTCCCATATACCCCCTTATGGACTGGTCTGATTCCCAGGTTTTCCTGCCTAGATTCCATTTCATAACCGCAGAGGGGGCCATGTGACACAGGAAGTGTCTGGGCATCTATTCCATGCCCTGTGTGATGCTAGGGGGCCTCAAGGTAATAATACACACTAGTGATTGCAGTGGGAAGCTGCTAGCAGGTTGGCTGGTTCCCTTGGGGATGCGTGAAATGCAGTCGCTGTGTAACCGTGCACTACAACTTAGCCGGGGGTGGAAATCCCATAGCCAATCGAAACTGCAGGAGGAAAGAGTGTGGCACATGGAATTAGCTGCTTTGGAAATTGGCCGCATTCTGGGTTTAACACCATCTTGTGGAAACCATTTGGCAAGGGATGGCCAATAAAACTGAAAATATCATGATGGCATTATACAAATCCGTGGGATGCCCGCACCTTGAATACCGTGTGCCGTTCGGGTGGCCCCATCTCAGAAAGGATTCGGCATCTTTTCCAGGTCTAATGAGAAGGGCAACAAAAATGATCAGGGGGATGGAACAGCTTCCAGGAGAGAGAAGATTAAAAAGACAGGGACTGTTCAGCTTGGAAAAGAGACGACTTAAGGGGGATATGACGGACAGCTATAAAATCATGCCTGGTGTGGAGAAAGTGAATAGGCAAGTGTTATTTGCCCCTTGTGTAACACAAACACTTCATCACCTGATGAAATTAGTAGGTGGCAGGTCTAAAACAAATATAAGGACATCAACCTGTGGAACTCCTCGCCAGGGGATGCTGTGATGGCCAACAATATAACTGGGTTTAAACGAGAATTAAATAAGTTCCTGGAGGACAGATCCATTGCTAGCTATTAGTCAAGATGGTCAAGGAAGCACCCCTTGCTCCGGAGGTCTGTAAACCTCCAAGTGGCACACACAGGGAGTGGATGATAGAGGATGGATCATTCGATGGGTGCCCGGTTCTGTTCATTCCCTCTGAAGCACCCGGCGCTGGCCATTGTCTGGAGAGCGGATGCTGGGCTAGATGGATACTGTTCTTATGGAAAGTATCATGAGAGTTTATTGTCCAGGGCCTGGGGTTTTGCACTTTAACTAAATGGACCTTCTGTAGCAGATTCCTTTGGCAAAGAAAATTGTTTGTTTCAATAGTGCCTCAGAGATCAACCTGCACATCCAATCCTACAGCTCCCTACACGACAGCGCTTCCTGGTGTGGGGGTGGGACATGGGGTCAGGATTGTCCCAGGAGGGGAGAAGAGTTTCCCCTCCTGAGTCACCCACACCACTCCCTGCAGCACAGTCCCCAATGGCCTCCGTGGTGGGACTTTAGGATATGCATTGATACACTCTGTACCAATGGAAAGGGATCTGGGGGCCACAATGGATCACAAGCTAAATATGAGTCAACAATGTTACACTGTTGCCAAAAAAGCAAACATCATTCCAGGCTGTATTAGCCGGAGTGTTGTAAGCAGGACAGGAGAAGTCATTCTTCCTCTCTACTCCGCACTGATTAGGCCTCAGTTGGAGTATTGTGTCCAGTTCTGGGTGCCATATTTCAGGAAAGATGTGGAGAAATGGGAGAAAGTCCAGAGAAGAGCAACACAGATGATTAAAGGTCTAGAAAACATGACCTGTAAGAGATGATTGAAAAAACTGGGTTTGCTTAGTCTGGAGAAGAGAAGACTGAGAGAGGAGATGAGAACAGTTTTCAGGTACATAAAAGATTGTTACACAGAGGATGGAGAAAAATTGTTCTTCTTAACCTCTGAGGATAGTGCTTCTCAAGTATTTTCTGTCATGCCCCCCCTAGGAAGAAGAAAACATTTCGCGCCCCCCCCGCGACTGTAAATAGTATCATTTGTCTATAAAATTGTTATAAGTACACCTCTTGTTATAAGTACAAGTATAAAATATAAGTAATAAGTAATAGTATAAAGTAATAAATAGTATAAAGTTATAAGTAAAAGTATAAAATTGTTAGAAGTACACCTCTGCTGGGGCGAGTCACCGCGCTGCCCTGCGACCTCCGCCCCTCCTGTCAGGGCGCAGCGGGCGGCAGCGACGGGCCGGCTCCCGCTCCCACCAGCCGCGCCAAGGCCACCTCCGGCCCGCGGCTCCGCTCCCCTGCCCGGCCCGCCTACCTGGGCCCGCACTTACCGCGCGGCTCCCACGATGGCGGCGGCACCGAGCGCGGCCTGAACCCACTGAGCCGCCTTCCCTCGCGCTCCCCGCCCCGCCCGGACACGCCCAGCGCCCCGCGGCACGCCGGGAAACAGAGTCCTGCCACCCGCAATGAACGGGCCCGGCGGGGAGCGCAGGGACTACCATTCGCGCCGTGCCACGCGCCGCGGCCGCCCGAGGCCCCCTTTACGGAGCCTCGTGCCCCCCCTGGGGGGCGCGCCCCACTATTTGAGAAGCACTAGGCCAAGAAGCAAGGGGCTTAAATTGCAGCAAGGGAGGTTTAGGTTGGACATTAGGAAAAACTTCATATCTGTCAGGAGTGTTGAGATCTGCAATAAATTGCCAGGGAGGTTGTGGAATCTCCATCATTGGGAATTTTTAAGAGCAGGTTAGACACACACCTGTCAGGGATGGTCTGATTATACTTAGTCCTGCCATGAGTGCAGGGGACTGGACTAGACGACCCCTCGAGGTCCCTTCTGGTCCTACCCTTCCATGATTCAGATTCTATAAACAAAGAGCACCCAGCCCTCGGCAGCACAGCCCCCCCCCCAGTGTTGCATGCGGGCATTGGGGTCAGTCCTGATTCAGAGCCAACCGTAACAGTGAGTAATTGACGAATGCAAATACCTACCTCTCTGCTCAGAATCCTGCAGAAAACAAATGGTTAAATTTGCTTGGCATTACTGGCCAACCTCCAATCGGTGTGAAGATAATGGCATGTTTTCAATAACAGAACGGATCAGGTTGGCAGGTACTTCCAGCCATATACAGCTGCAGATCTGTTTATGCCTCTGGCTTTATATATATATATAAACTAGAAAGAAATCTGAAGCCTGTTTTCAATTCTTCCTGAGTTCTATTAAGTAAGATTGCTGGGACAGTCAATCACAATGATTGCATTTCATTGAAGGCCACTTCCCGTTCAGCAGATGTTGCACCCTCATAGCATATGAACGAGAGAGAAAATCAATGCCAAAGCAGTTCAACAGAATCCTAGGCGGTGTTGATGAAAGGTGGCACTCCAGAGTAGCGAGGAGAGACGCGGGTTCATATCAAGCAATCGTTTCATCCCACAGGGGAAAACATATTTTAAATATTGAAACGTTTGCCTTGCAAGCCGGCCTGAGCAGAGTCCCAGGGTTTTCTTTTCAAGGGGATAAACTGTAAAACATCATTTCTTCCGAGGAAGCCCTAGCCTCAAGGGATGAAAACCTGGCTCTACTGAAGTCAATGGCAAAAGTCCCATTGAGTTCAATGGCATCAAGAGTTCACCCTAGTTGGTGAACCAGGCAGCTGTCCAGGGTCCTGACACACAAAGCTTGCACGTCCTAGGGAAATCAAAGAGGGTTTTTTGCGTGAGGTTTAATTTGAAGGGTCCAAGGTATCTCCATTTTCTTTGGAAAGATGTGAAGTGAAGTCATCCTGCCATTGCCATGTGGAGTATGACGCATCTCTGCAACAGCCCTGGATAACCGAGCAAATCCATAAGAACAGCCAGACAGGGTCAGACCAAAGGTCCATCTAGCCCAGGATCCTGTCTCCCGACGGTGGCCAATGCCAGGTGCCCCAGAGAGAATGAACAGAACAGGGAATCATCAAGTGATCCATCCCCCGTGGCCCATTCCCAGCTTCTGGCAAACAGAGGCTAAGGATACCATCCCTGCCCATCCTGCTAATAGAACTTATCTAGTTATTTTAAAACCCTGTTATCGTCTTGGCCTTCACAACATCCTCTGGCAAGGAGTTCCACAGGTTGACTGTGTGTTGTGTGAAGAAATACTTCATTTTGTTTGTTTTAAACCTGCTGCCTATTCATTTCATTTGGCGACCCCTAGTTCTTGTGTTATGTGAAGGGGTAAATAACCTGTGACCTAGAGGTAAAGTGCATTCATTCTGCCATTACCAGTCCCCTGAACCATGCAGTTCATGTGAATGATCCAGGATCGCACATTCACAGGTCACCCTGTTCAAAGAAATATACAACCTGACCACCAATTGACTGTGGAGCCAGCCGCCAAACAATAGCACTTTAAAAAGTAGGGGGATAGACTGGCCTAGGACTGATTGATTCTTCAGAATAAAAGGGCCAGATACTATTTTTACTTAGGAGGAGAGAAATCAGAACTAAAATGGGACAAGAAGAAGGAGGCACAGTTAACTGGCAAAGCAGAGCCGTTTATTGCTTCTCCTTTGCTTCTGAAACGCAGGGGTGGGGGACTCTAGACGTGCTTCCCCCCAAAAACCATTTAGTCTTAAAGATACATGATCTCTTCTTGTCTTTCTGCCAATCCCCCATTCCAGCCCCCATTTTCCTGCCTTTCTCGTCCTTTCTACAGAAAAGAATAATTATTATTTTCACTATAGCATTTCCTAGAGACCCTTACTGAGCACTGTACAGTATCATAGCAAGACACCGTCCCTGCGACAAAGAGCATGGCTGAGCGTGAGATGGTGTATAAGACAAAATAGGAGAAAAGTTTCAGATGGGAAATTGAGACACTGAGATTAAGTGACTTCCCCAAGGTCGTGCGGGAAATCTGTGGCAGAGCTGGGAAAGGCCTGAAGATCTCCTGGCTGTGTGTGTCAGTTGCTTTAACCGCATCATCGTCCTTCAGAAATGGCAAAACAAGGCTGAGAATTCCTGCCATCAGCTAAAAGTTGTTCAAGACTGTCCTGCTCCATATGCTTTACTTTGGGGAGAAAAGGTATCTAACCACTGAAAGTGCCTAACAGGCTGTAAAGAAAATAGTCCATGGTTTCCTCCCACCTCTCTGCTTTTAAACACTAGTCAGAATAAACTCTTCAGAGGCTTGATCGGCACAGATGGGGGTTTAATCAGGCGCAGTTTAAGCACATGGGTGTTCAAAGTTAATCCAATTTCACTCTGTTCATTAAGGCGGATATTCATCATTTGAAAATTGACGAAAGGCCACAAGTCAATGTGGCTCCCTGTTGGAATTCATCAGACAGAGATGTGGGGCCAGGCTACATATTCCTCCCGCCCACCACACCTAGGCCAGACCTATAGGGCTTGCGTCACTTCTTCTCACGGAGCCCTGTGCTGGATGAATTTAGGCCTGTAATAGTCACAAATTACCCAGCAGCATGTTGCGATATGTACAGCTGGTTTGTGGTTTCTTTCTCTTGTCTGCTTAGAGAATGAGCTTTCTGGGGACAGGGACTGTCTCTTGCAATGTATACCTTGCCCCGACCTTAGCGATACTGTATAAAAACAATCAATAATAATCCAAGATGTTGGTTCACACCTAGCACTATTAAAACAAAGATGGAAATGTTAGGGCACTACCAAGATTGTACTGAAGGGGACAGGTATTTGTAAGTTTCCATCTGGCCAAATGCTCTGGTGATAAAGTCTAAACTCCGCTGTGTGCTGAGGCCAATGGAGTGGAAGTGGAATATTCCACCTACTTCAGAACCCTGCAATTAAGAACAGAAGAATGGCCATACTGGCTCAGACCAATGGTCCATCTAGTCTCTGGCAGGTGCCGGTGCCATCTTAAGTTACCTGTAGATTACAGAGTTTGAGATCAATTACGGGTAATAAATATTCCCATGGAATCTTTCCCAATATCACGCAATGGCAGGAAGAACCACAATCAACATCAGCCGTCATCTAAGTATTTAAGACTTGACTTGACCCTAGTCTATGAGTACCTACCGTGGGAGAAGAGTTCTGCTAGTAAGTGGGCTTTTTAAAACTAGCAGACAATGGAAGAACAAGGTCCAATGGCTGGAAGAGGAAGATAGATAAATTCAGGCTAGAAATAAAAGGTGGGTTTTTAATAGAGAGGGTAATTAACCATTGGAGCAATATGCTGAGGAATTAATGGCTTCCCCATCACTTGAAGTCTTTAAATCAAGATTGGATGCCTCTCTAGCTCAACCACAAGATACGGGCTTAATGCAGGAATCCCTAGGTGAAATTTTCTGGCCTGTGCTATGGAGGAGGTCAGACTAGATTATCAAAATAGGCCCTTCTAGCGTTAAAATCTCTGGGAAAGAATCTGTATTACCAAGGCTAATAATGAAACAGGCATAGGCCCCAATCAACTCCCTTCCTCTTACATCTTCTGTGTGTGCGGAGGAAATGTGTTCAGACCCACACTGGGTCCTGGCCTGTCCCACTCCTGTACATAAAGAATGAAACATGCACTTTCTATCTAAAATGATCTTGAACAAAAGTAAAAACTGTTCAGAGAGAGCACAGTGTGTGCATCTCCTTTATAACATGCTGCACAACTCTGAGAACAACATGGCTGCTGAGCTCATCTTTGGGGAGAACTGTTGGGAATGTAAAGGTGCAAGGCCCAGAAAACAAAGCACCACAATTCCATAGTCACACCAAACAGATTCTATAGTTGTACAATGGGCCAAACTAACACCCCACATCCATTTTGCTTGTCAACTTTGGGGACATTCAAAAGTGGGAGGCAGAGCAGAATTCTGAATCTTGGGCCCATCTCTAGTGGAATCTGGTAAGTCCCTCCTTTCACCTCTGCTCCAGAAGCTGAGAGTAGGGAATCACTCAATAGAGCTAATCGTAAGTGCACAGCAAATAAACAAAGCTATATATTCCATTGCACAGCATATAGTCAGCATGCTGCAGCCACGGCTGCGGGGAGCCACAGCGTGAAATGCCATTGCGGCTGGATTCCAAGATGGCTGGGAAGTTTCATGATCAATAATAGCCGACTGATGTGAGCTAAGAGAACTGGAAGCAAATGTCATGCTTCAGGATATTAAGTGATCACTGCAGAGAAAGGGTCAGGAAGGAAAATTACACACCATACGGCATTGCACAGTTGACCAGGTGTAGTCTGGGATTTGGGGTTCACCATTCCCTTTAGCATCAATGAGGCTACTGTTGGAGACTGATGGGTTCCTCCAGTACGCAAAATCCCAGGACTGGTGATCTGCATCTGCACTAAGAGGAGGACAGTCACTAAACCACCTTTCGGCTCTGCTGACCCTTGTAGCCACTAGGTCCCTGGGTGTCAGGTGTTCTGGCTTATCTACAGTGGGCGAAGGAGCCTTGGATGTTGGAAGGTTCCTGGAGATAGCAATCAGCAGGACTGTGGGTCAGTGCTGTGAGAAGAGCTAATGACATAGTAATTACCCTGGAGCAGTAATTACCATGCGATCGTTACAGGGGGGATACTCTGTGTAAATGTGTCACATGTCTGGGGAAGCTGAGCGGCCACTTTGATGATCACAAGTTTGCTCATTCCAGATTACTCTGCAGAGGGCTGGGACAAATGCACCTCGGCCGCGGGGCTGCTTGCAAGCCCTGGTAGTGCCCTGGGGTGCACCAAAGCGAAGGTGGTTTGGGGGGAGAGGTGGAGAAGTTGAGAGGTCTAGGGGCTGGAATTACAGCTGCACTCCTTCCATGCCATGCCTCTGCTGTGGCCATGGTGTCCAAGGACAGGCAGATCCCTTCACCTCGCCCGTTCTCCTCCCCCCGTCGCCCCTGATGTGGGGCTGAGTAGGTGAATTTCACCTCACTTGTGCTGTTCGGTCACATGATATTCTTTCTGCTTCCTGACTGGATGTCTCCCGAACCACAAGGCGATGTCAAGATGGTCACATAAGCCCTTTTGGAGTGAGTGATTGTGCCGCTCACTATTCGCACGAGTCTTTCTCTCGCCGGCCAAGAAACGTGGTCGTGATAACGTCTGTGGAGAGCAAATGACGGGTGCAAGACTGCGAGTGAGTTCCTGTCTCCTAAGCAAATGTATCTTCATGAAGACTTGGCCATGATTCATTCATCTAGCCCTAGTGAATACCAGGACGCGGCCTGGCTTAGAACCACCATCCCATCCCCAGGGATTTACAGGGAAAGTACCAATTAGTGGCCAGAGATTTATTGGGTAGCTCTAATTACTGTGGAGCACTGGGGATTTACTGGGCAGGGATCATCATTTCAGAGTAAATCAACATTATTCCTAGTGGCTGCTTCTGTTTACATTACAGATGGTTACGTTACGTCCTAACTCGGGAGAAACTCCCAGGGAAGCAGGGCCCCAAGAATGCGGGCAGCAGGGTGCCGGATGGTCCGTGGGCAACGGGGAGGGGAGAGGAGGAGAAGGGGGGCCCATGTACTCACTGTGCCCATCTTCCCCCTTCCTGGGCAGGAGCCAGATACCTGCCTGTTCCTCTGTCTGCAGCGGCCCCCACTCCAGACCCCGCCCTCATCTCTGGGGCGTCTGCCTGTGCAGCTCATGGCGAAAGTGTCTCGTGATGTCCAATACGAGGCCCCGGCTCCCTGCCACCCCAGTGACTCCAGCCCTTCTCCCTGCCTGTGCTCAAGGGTCTCCCTTTCTTCTCCTCTCATTCTCTTTCCCCTTCCTTTCTTCAGGACCCTCTTTCTTTTCATCGGACCCCCCTCCTGCCGCCTCGGGCTTGCCAGGCCTGCTTCCTAAAGCGGCATTTCGATCCCCTCCCTGCATCGTTTTCCCTCTGCGTTCCATCTCCTCTGCATTGCCCAGTGAAATCCCCCACGTCCCGCTCTGAACCCCCTCCCTCTGCACCCCTCCTTTTCCTGGCTGACTCTCCCCCAGACCAGCACTCTCTTTCACACCAGGGCACCCCGCCACCCTCCAAAAGGGGATGCCGGTGGTATCTTGATGGGAGCAATCCATCTCCATCACTGTAATGACCATCCCCATTAATCGGCGATAAACTAATAAAGTAAGCACTTTCCCCTCCCCCTCCCCCAAACTTCATTAAGTCTTTAGTACATTAATATGTCTCACTTAGTGTCTGTTAGGCCTCCTTTTCGGTGCGGCGTGTGGAATTACCCGGCGATGTATTCCCCACAGGCCGGCTGCAGCCTTGACAGCTCAGGCCTTCGGACCCGTCACCCGGCCCGCCTCATTACGGGACCGCCGCGCGCACACAGGAAGAATGGGATGGAGGGGGGAGGGTGAAAAAGATCCCCCGCCCCCTCCAAATTAAATTTGTGATGCCAGGCGTCAGATGGGCCCGCAGCCAGAGATTAATTCGACTGATCAAGTTATAAAGAGCGCTGAGGCTGGTAATCAATCTTGGAGCTGTCAGGCAGATAGACAGCGGTATTAACCTGGCAGGACTCACACATACGCAGGCCTTTTTAATTCCTTTCGCATGGACTCTTATTTCCCTGGCCTGTTTGTTTGGAGGGAGGAGGCGGTGCTGCTTACCTCGCTCCCCTTCTACCCGAGCAATAGCCCTCCAAGGCGCCCCGTGTTTGATCGCCGCCCGCAAATCGGAGGGGCCGCTTGTCGTGGGCCTGTCGGGAGCTGGGGAAGAGCTGGGTGATGCCACTTTAGTGAGCGAATCATGGTCAGTGGTGGGAGAGGTCACAGCGGGAATATGGGGTTAATTAGGAGCTGTAATGAAGTGTGTGGCGGGGGGAATGGGGGAGCAGGGGGACAGTGGCCCATAGACTTTGGAGTTAGCAATCAGAGAGGAAGGGTGGCCCAGTGGGTAGGGCAGGGCTCTCGGATTTGGGAGTCCTGGGTGTGATTCCTTGCTGTAGCACAGAGGTCCTTGGGCAAGTCACGTAACTGCTTCATGCCTCAGTTCTTGGTCCATACAATGGAGATAATGGTCCTGCCGTAGCTCATGGGGTTGTGAGATAAACACATTAAGGACTATGAGGTGCTATAGGGCCAGATGAACACCTGCCTCTCCCCAGCCAATCGGATCAAGCCACCCCCTTCACCTCCCTGAGACTCCTTCCATGAGGTCCTCGGGGAATGATCTAGAGAAACGGACCAAGCGCACCTGGTGGCCACTGTTCCTCCTGCTTTGTCTCCCTGTTAGGACACAGACTCTCTTTTTGTGACTCGCACCGGATTGGGTCAGCCATCCAGGAGGGGTGCAGTCAATTGTGTGTCTTGGAGGTGCATTGGTTTGCTAGGTGGCGCAGCAAAGCCAGCAGTGGGAGAGTATTGTGAGCTCCACTGCCCAGGAGCTCTGTGTGTTGTGTGTTTGTGCAGTTCCTAACACGGTGAGGCTCCGGGCTATGACTGGGTCCCCGAGAGCAGGTCACGAATAGTCAGCTCGGAACTTCGCTAGTGAGAAATTGACAGACATTTTTATAAGCGGAAATATGAAGTTCCATTTGGTATGATTCATGGGTATGACAAGGTCACATGTAGTGGTATAAGGATCCCATGCTGGCAGGCTGACCAACCTGTGACTTTCAGTGCTAGAAGCATAAACCTCTACTGCTTATATGCAACAGGTTACTCCGTTAACCGGCTGTTATCTACGTATGTGGATCGGCCACTAGAGGAGAACAAAGATCACAGTCTGTTGGTGTGGGTTGCAGGGGTGTAGAGCCCTTTTGCTGACTCACCCTCCCCTCCAGATTAGGTGGATCCTATCAGCTCCAAACCAGGAGTATAAAAAGACTTGGCGTGCCTCTCCAAAGGAGAGGGAACTACAGGCAAGGACAGAGATGATCCTGCATAGAGAACCTAGGAACTGCGAATCGCAGGAGGAAGGTTGGCTTAAGGCCAAACTTTGGTAAAACTAGAGGAAAGTCTCCAGAAGAGGGCAAAGTCTGGGAGATGATCCCGGCTGTGTGGAGAGTGGGTTGGTGGACTCCATCCGCACCACCGGGGGGGTCATTATTTGTTGTCTGTACAGATTCAGACAGCCACAGGGTATTCGAGAAAACGTTCCCTAGTCCAGAAAGTGTCCTGAGCTGTAGTCCAAGAGACGGATCCCTTGTCTGGAAAGTCGTACTGGAGAGTGGTCTTCATCACCCCTTGTTCTCTATTCGTTCTTCTCCTGCCGGAAAAGCTGTAGCCAGCCAATCAGGGAGCAGAACCAACTCGTAACTGATGGCTTAATGAGCAGCCACGCCACAGGAATAATGAACAGCGAGTGGTTTAAACTTAACAGATCAAGGGCAGCCCAGGGCATGAACAATTTCCTGACCCAAACTGCTTGACAAACACTCCCTAGTACTGAATAGATCTGAAAGGCACCAGGGCTGGTTTGTGACCGGCTCACACACCAGAAAAGGGGCTAAATTCATATTGAAATGTTTTTCTATTAAAGCTAGTGTTAAAATGATCTAATACACAGGTTAAGGAAAGAGTGTCTGTACATCTGGGTGTCATGCTTAAATGATCCCAAAGTACAAAGTTTGGTTTAAAAGTCATGAAGTACATCTAGCACAGCATCTGCAATATCCCAAATGAAGATGAATAAATTCAGCGACACAGTTAAAGGATTAGCATCCAATTCTTTGGGTACATCACTCATAAAAGGTTATACTAAGAGTAGCTCGTGGAAAGCGAACCTAGCAATGAGTGTAGATTGTCCCTCAGGAGGTGAGAATTTAGGGTAGGTCGTCCCTCAGTAAATACAATCCATCAGAGACGTATTGCAGTTAGTTTTCCTCACTTCACTTCTCAACGGCTCGCCAGCTCATCTCTCCTGGGGTGGCCACTGTCCAGTGATGTCCCTCGACCAGCTGATGGCGTCTGATACCAGGAGTTGCCGCATCTGCCGAGCGTCGCGCTGGCCGGTTCTGCATTCCCGCCACGCTTGCTCGTTATATTTTATCAGTTGACCAGCAATAGGAAGGTCAATTTCCCTGGCCTCTGGGGTACTTGGCCCGTCTCTTGAGACGAGGGGCCCAGCGTTGTTACCTATGGTGGGGGTCACACGTTTTGTGGTTTTAGGGGGGCTAATGGGGGGCGGTTGGGCTCCTGAAGAGACCTTTTTTTGTGGTCACTCACATCCCATCTGGGAGGGAGCTCTGCAAAGGACAGGAAAGCTGTGGGGTGAATTTCCCCTGGAGGCTGCCACATTGCATTGTCCCACTGGGAGGTAGCTTCACCGGCCATCATGATCCCATGGGGCGGGATGGCCCATTGGTTAACTGGACCCATCCACCCATGGGCTGGAACCGTGACTTCAACCCTCTGTTCACCAGGGAGCCGCTGGCTGATGGGCTCCCGATGACCTCTACGGTTTAACCTTTGAGCACGGCGGTGCAGGGACTGTCTCTAGCTACATATGTACAGCACCGAGCACAACAGCTCCCTAATGTCAGCCGGGGCCTCTAGTTGCTCCTGTAATACAAACGGTGAGTAACCATGACGAGCAAACGGGCTGACGTGTTCTGGAGCCTTTCTAAAGGTACCTCTGAGCACGCTGCGGAAACATGCATTGCGATCACTTGCCAGCTAGACACTCTGCTCGTGGATTTAGTGGGGGATGGTTTCTTCAAGCTCCCATACGCTGTCACTATGGGTTAGGGTTAGGGTTAGGGTTAGGGTTAGGGTTAGGGTATAGGCAAGTCAGCGTGGGCGGGGCTCATGGGAATGCTGCGTCCTACTCAAGCTGCATGACTCTGCTTCAAGTGGGCCCCTCCAGGCTGGAACATACTGCGTGGGTGTTGATACACTTTCTGAGAAATGCTTTAGGGAGAGGGCGGGAGTCTTGAGGGAAGGAGCCAGTTTCCAAGCGAGGTCCATTGGTCAATCTTTTTAAAATCCTTCCCCTCCCTCCCCCAGTTTCCCTTCAATTAAATCCTAGGACCTGTCACTCAGGCTATTGCATCCCGCCTAGGTTTTTCACGCTGCGAATCCCTAGGCAAGATAAACGCTGGGATACAGCAATTTGAGCTTCTAGGGCACGGTTTCTCACTCTGTAACTGCGTGACTCAGATCGGGTACCTCTGGATTTCATTGATAGGCATCGTAGAAGCATCTGCATCACGGGGAGCTGGATCTATTACCAACACTAACATTGTGGCCTTGGGCAAACTGCTTAAACTCTCCAAGCCTTGATTACTCCATCTGTAAAATGGGGGTAAAAATATCGCCACACCCCCTCCTCACTCTTTACAAAGCTGTTTGTGGCCTCCCTGCAGCTGTAGGAGATTGACGGCTACTCCTGAAGGAAGATGATCAACCTTTAAGGCCCCACCGGGGCTGGTTTCATAGTTCTGGCCCCTTGCTCAGAAGCAGAGTGGGCACTGAGACTTGGACACTTGCTTTCGGGGAAGGGGCATGCCCTAGCTCCTGGAGAGCAGCTGGAAAGGGCGGGGGAAGTGGGCAACAGAGATGGGCACGTTTTAAATCATGCCACAGGGTGATAGAAAAGCTTGATCCATTATTGCCAGCAACTGACAGCCATGTGCAGAGCATGGCAGGGGGCAGAAGATGGGGGAGGGGATGGTGTCCTTTTGCAGCTGTAGGGATCCGGGTTTACGCTTTGCAGCTGGGCACCAGGCTGCCCCAATACCCTGGATCCCAGACACTCATGAGCTTTGGGGCAGCCCAGATCTGGAGCCAAATGTTCAGTCCCTCTGGTACTTCCATGGCCGCCCTGTAGAGCCTGTAGCAACCTCTCTAATTGTTGTCATGATTCTCCACACAGAATAGGCAGAGAGCGCTAGATCCAGAATGGGACCGTATATACCCAGGACAAGGGAGTCCACATCCCATGGATCACAGGGTCCAGGCCCCTGTTACTTCAGGCCTCCCTGTCAGATCATCCCATTCACAAGGGTCTCATGGCAGCACCCCTGGAAGATGGAGAAGTCGCCCATTGTACAGACGGGGAACTGAGGCACAAACTATGGGACTTGCCCATGGTCACCCGGGGGGGTTCAGGACCCATCTTCAAGGCCCCTGTAGTGCCACAAGCCTATCCTAGCACCGAGGTGAACCAGCCACGCAGTGTGGAGAAGACTCAGCACCAGAACAGAAGCAGAAATAGCTCCTGCCCCCAATCTCCGCTCTCCCCTCCCCGACTGTGAACATCTCTGCTTCCCGCCGGGAGCTCTGATTAATGGGTTCCGCTCCTGCCTAACCACCGCGCAACCCGGCAACCACACACCTGCTGTCTAACCTCGCTGCCTACGCCGCTCCGGCACCACGGGGCCCCCAGGCAAAGGCCTGCTCTGGAATGACGGGCTATCTCCAAGTGCCAAGCCTGCGCAGCTTGGCCTGGCTCCAGAGTGTTTTGGAGCAGCTCGGTGCCAAAGTATTTGCTGATTAATCTTTTCCCCCCCTCACCGAATCACATCTTGGGAAGGCTCCATCTATCTCTGAAGAGTCCAATGGAGCATTGGCAGCAGCCGTTCTCACCCCTTCTCCCTGCTTCCAGGTGGAGAGAGAGCGGATGTTTTCATCATGTTTGATGGGCTTATTAGGGGGAAGGAGCTAATTGAGCCGGTAATAAAGTTAATAGAGGCTCTTGTGAGCTTGGCCATTAAGTATAATTAAGAAACGATGGGCGGAGAAGAGAGCGGAGCCAGGCAAAACCCAAAGAGGTTTGGGGGAAGCTGGATTATCGGCCTGGCCTGGAGCCCCCCCAAAACCCCTTCCAACTCCCTACATCTGCCCTCAAACTCTCGTGTCCTTGTTCCCGCACAGAGCAAGTCTCACCGTGCGGCTCGGCCCTGGAACGGCGGCATCTAAGGATCTGCTGACTTAAGGGACAATCCGTGCAAGGTTTGGCAGTTTCCCCCCGGGTATCCTGGCAGAGCCAGCCGAGTGGAGAGAGAGGCAGCTGGATTCTATTCTGGGCTCATGCATCACCAAAAGACTTGGTACCCAACGCCATGCCTATGCCATAGGCGCCGACTTCTTGTTTAATCCCCAAGGCCCCGCCCTAGTTAGGTCAATATAAACTGCCTTTCGTCGACCTAACTCTGTAGTGTAGACCAGGCCTCGGTCCCAAATGCAGGATCATATTTTGTCTCTCCTGAAGACAGCGCCAAGGGTCCAATTTTTAAGGCAATGGGGCTGCCTCAGTGTCACTGAGGACACCATATAATTTTCAGGATCTTCATCGCCGGTTAATACGCAGGAGCCAGAGAGAACCCAGCTTGACTCTCAGATCCTGGGATGAGTTTGGGACACTAGCAGCCAGAAAAACCCACCTTCCCCCTTTTGAACTGAGCACTTTTCATCTGCGACTCACTGAGCACAAATAAATCTGGACGTAGCCCCATCTGAGTAGTTATTTTTCAGAGCAGGGGCACACTTGGGACCCTTCCCCGCAGGACCGGCTGAGGCCGGATCCCTGGAGCCGGACACTCAGCTCACAGACTAATCTGAGGAAAAAATGCTCAGTAAACACAATTGTTGAGAGAAAAAAAGCACCACTCAGAGGTCAGAGGTTAATGCCGATAGAGCTACTAGGACAAGCAGCAAAGAAAACAAGCAGGATTTCAGCAGCTGATAAGGAATCCGCAGGGAGCTGATGGCAGCAGGAAGAACAGCAGAAGAACCAACTTGCACCGGCCGCAGCGACTTGATTTGTCAGCGCCATCCCCGCACCTGGGGAAAGTCGCCCTGGATTTCCGCAGTCTCGTCTGTGCTGCCCCTCACGTTCCAACAGAGCAGCGGGGGGATTGTATTCATGTCGCTCTAGTGTCTTGAGGCTTCAGCTGAGAGCAGGGCCCCAGTTTGCTGTATAAGACATAGCGAGAGACTTTACCGAAGAGCCTCCAGGTGAAATAACCAAGACAAAGGATGGGAGGGAGAGGAGGGGGCAGTGGCAGGAAAATAACCGGGTCTCCTTGCTCCTAGCCGAGTGCCCTGTCCTCTGATTGACCCACTCTAGCTAGTTAGAACTAATTAATCCTCACAACCCCCCTCAGTTTTGGGTTTTATAAGATAAGCCCCATTTTACGAATGGGAAAACTGAGGCACGGGGCCATGGCTCATCGGGGGAGGAACTGAGATGTAGTGGCTTAGACATGGGAGTAGAAGTTAGGAGATTGCCTTGTGTGCAGAATCCTGTCTGGGTTTTCCCCGGGGTCTGACGCGCACTGGGTCAGGACTCTGTGCTCTGTAGTCCCCAGCCACGCTGCATTCAGTCTGAGGCTGGGATCAAATGGCCAACTCTTCAGGAGCTGACACAGTGCAAGAATTCACCGGTTTAAAAATACCGGGTCCCCCTTCATGCCTTTGTAAAACTTCCCCCCAGAAAGCTGGTTCCAGGCAATACCCGAGGGCCCAGGTCTGGTGGGAGGAGGCTGAGAATTTGCATACCTGTGCCTTCAGACTGGAAATCCGGCTTTCTGGCGAGACGGGGGCAGGGTTGTAATCCGGGGAGATCCTGGGCGGCTTTGCAATGGTATTAAGAGTGAACAGAGGCCCAGGTTGCAGCTGGAGACAGGTCAGGGAGCGCTTGCAACATTCCAAAGTATTAACTCTTCAAACCACCGCCCGCCCCCCGCCAGCCTTCCCAGGCTCTGTTAGCATCACCCTGCTTCTCCCCGCCTTTGGGGCCTACTTACAGGTGTGTCCTTCGGCAGGGGGGCCAGGGACGGGGCTTCCCTGTTTTTCTATTACAAAGGTCGTAGGTACTGTTAATGGGATTGTAAGAAGACGGGCTGGAGAACCAAAGCAAACAGGGAATTAAGGGGATGAGGAGTAACTGCCCTGCTGTCTACAGCACCTAATCCTCAGTGGGTTGGTCATGGGAGCCTGAGATGACAGGCCGAGGTAGTGAACACATTGGTAGGGGGTTGGGGCCTATTTCTCACCAGCCCCGGGTCTACTCTCAGTGGCTGGAGCGAGCTGTAAGTTGGGAATGAAGCCGACAGGGAATGGAGGGCTGCTTCCCTAGGGCTGAGCTGGCACTGGAGGTTCCTAGCTTAGCTGGGGAGGTTCTTAGCTACTCGCTTAAAAATGTGGGTGGGTCTGGCTAGTGATAATGGCCAAGATCAGTTTCCTGTCTCTCCAGTCACCTCTCTGTAATGAACCCGGGACCGGAGCACCAGGCCTTACTGTCAGCGCAGTCCTGGTGTCCCCCCAAGCTCTGCTGACGAAACTTGCTCCCCGCGGCTAGGCCCGTTCGGAACCCGCTCTTCTAAGCTTTGCTGGTGCACCTCATTTTGACCTAGCGCCCTCGGCTACTCCTGAGCCATCAATACTACAGCATCTAGGTCACAGCTTGTCTGGGTCTTTAGACGCTGGTCCTTTTGCACCAGAAACAAGGCGGCTATCCCACCCCTAGCCTTGGTCTGTTCCGTACCGCTCTGCAAACCTATGCAGCGCGCCAGGCTCTGAGAAAGAGGCCCGGTTCGTTTCTCCGGGAGGATTACACGTGTGAACCCAGGTTCTGATGCTGCGTCTTAGGTTGGGTGCAGCCTTCTGGCTCCTAGCAGCCTGCCGAGGTAGCCCTCTGTGTTGCAAAACCTGGGCACCCTTGGGTTTAGATTGAAGGCCATTTTCTGAAGCCGACGTGATCGTGGCTCCCCCCGTGGGATCCCGTGGGTCTGCTCGCATAAAGCTTGCCCCGGGGGAGATGCAAACCTGGGCTTGTTGTTATTTTAACCCCCTCCCTTTCAAAAATACCCGACTGCTGAGCCGAAACGCTGCTGTGAATTTAGTGGTTGATTGGGAACGAAACCGGATTGGCTCTAGCTGCTGCTTCCCTAATCCTAGACAGGTCTGAACGCAGCATTTTGGTGGCTGCTTCCAAAGCAAACAGTAGGAAGCTGGGTGACTGGCACCTCTTCACTGGAGAATCCGGTTCTCTGTCACACAGAGGTGCCTTGGGCCATTAAAAAAAGGAGACTGTATAATACACCCTCCGGCCCCCATCTGTGAGTCTTTCATCACCTCCCTTTCCATCACCTCAAGGGGCAAAGAAGGGGGGTTGTTCTTGTTCGCTTCCTTCCTATCCCCAGTGGGGAAGGGGAGAGCGGGCTTGATTTCAGAGAGATCGGGTGCAGGGAAATCAGAAATCCCTTCCCCGGCCTGACACTGACCTCCGTTGCAATCACGGCCCTGAATCAGGCAGCCGCGTTGGGAAACGTTTGGCCGAAGTGGCTTTCCTGCGCAAAGGTCGATGGCCTCTTCTCATCCCATCAAATTAGATCCTGAAATATTGGCCGACGGCTTAGTAAAGGCGTGTTTGCCTTCTTGAATCCCTGGTGGGGCAGCTTCTTTCAGTGCCTCCAGGGACAGACCATACCAAACGCTGCCCTGTACCAAAAGCAACCAGCCATACACCTGGGCTTAGGTGTTCGGTCTGTACAAAGTATCCCATGACTGTGTTTTGTCCAGGGTCTATAGATGGTGCCCCCCCCCTTGCTATCCCAGCAGAGCCCCTTACACGCAGGCAGTGGTACCCAGTGTGAAGGGGTGGCTTTAACTGTCCCCTGGCCCCAGATAAAAGCTCTGCAGAGGGAAATCACTGAGGGGAGCCGTTTTCACGGAATTCCCTGGCCATCCCTTCTTCCCAGGGCTCTTTTCCAGCAATCCTGGCATGTGATAGCTGCCAGTACGAGACTGATTGCAGCTTTGTCCCATCAATGTAACCCCTTCTCTGTCCACACTGCCAGACCCTGGGCCGGGGTCAACCCCAGGAGAAGCCAGGGTAAATGTAGCTTGTGCTATAGGTAGACTCGGACAGCGCTGGGTACAATTTGTACTTTAGCTTTAATTTATTCTCCATCCGCTTTTTCCCTTTTGGAAAGATACGAGTCACACTGCAACCAGCAGTGCCGTTAGGATGGACATGGACTGGTGATGTCCATCAATAAAGTGTACCCTTTAAATATCTACAGGTGTGAAATGGATATGATTGCTTGGGAGACACTGATGCTCATATCCTGTGCCCTTCTGCCCCATAATGACTGATCTACAGGCATGTTCTGCCCCAGTTTTCCCTCCATCAGGTGCAAACCATAAGAACAACCATGCTAGGTCAGACCAGTGGTCCATCTCGCCCAGTATCCTGTCTTCTGACAGTGACCAATGCCAGGTGTTTCCGAGGGAATAAACAGAACATGGTGATTTCGAGTGATCCATCCCCTGTCATCCACTCCCAGCTTCTGGCATTTGTTAGGTTTAGAAACACTCAGAGAATGGGATTGTGTCCCTGTCCATCCTGGCTAATAGCCATTGATGGACCTGTTCTCTGTGAACTCAACTAATTATTTCTTTGAACCCAGTTATATTTTTGGCCTTCACCACATCCCCTGGCAAGTAGTTCCACAGGTTGACTGTGCGTTGTGTGAAGAAATGCTTCCTTTTATTTATTTTAAACCCGCTGCCTATTAATGTCATTGAGTGACCTTTAGTCCTTGTGTTATGAGAAGTAGTAAATAACACTTCCCTATTTCTTATTTATTGTTTCTCAATACCAGTCATGATTTTATAGACCTCTAGCATATCCCCCTCCCCCACATTAGTCATCTCTTTTCTCAAATGAACAGTCCGAGTCTTTTAATCTCTCCTTATACAGAAGCTGTTCCACACCCCTAAATATTCTGTTACCCTTCTCAGTACCTTTTCCAATTCCAGTAGATCTTTTCTGAGATGGGGTGACGCGAACTGCACACTGTATTCAAGGTGTGGGTAAACCACGTTATATTATAGCATTATTATATTTGATCATTTCTCCATTTCCTAATGGTTCCTAACATTCTGTTCGCTTCTTTGACAGCTGCTGCACCCCAAGTGGATGATTTCAAAGAACAATCCAGGATATCTCCAAGGTCTCTGTCTTGAGTGGTAACAGCTAATTTAGACCCCATCATTTCATATGTATAATTGGGATTATTTTTCCAATGTGCAGGAGTCTCTACTATGGTGTTTTAAAATAGTTTCCATGCAGTTTGCAGGCATTTCACCTTTATGACTGCTCCTTTTAATTTCCCTTTATCTACTGTCCACATGTTTGTGTGATTCTCCTTTTTGAAGTTAAATGCCATTGTGGGGAGTTTCTTTGGTAGTTTTTCCCTACAAGGATGTTAAACGTCATTACATTCTGGTCACCGTTATTCAATGGTTCAGCTAGAGTCAGTTCTCAATCCAAGACAGACCATTGTCCTTGAATGCCTCCTCCAGAGGGCCTCATTTACGGACAATGGAAAATGACCCAAGTAAATTTTCTGACTTTTAGAAACAGTCTCTGGTTACTTTTGAATTTTTGTCCCTACCACCTGGGACCAGGTTTCTTCTTTCCAGAGTTGTGTTATCTTGTAGAAACTGTTTCCAGCCCCTTAGAATCATTTATTATTAGGGTTGGAAGAGACCTCAGGAGGTCATCAGGAGGCTGAAGGAACTGGGATTGTTTAGTCTGCAGAACAGAAGAATGAGGGGGGGATTTGATAGCTGCTTTCAGCTACCTGAAAGGGGGTTCTAAAGAGGATGGATCTAGACTGTTCTCAGTGGTAGCAGATGACAGAACAAGGAGTAATGGTCTCAAGCTGCAGTGGGGAAGGTTTAGGTTGGATATTAGGAAAAACTGTTTCCCTAGGAGGGTGGTGAAGCACTGGAATGGGTTACCTAGGGAGGTGGTGGAATCTCCTTCCTTAGAGGTTTTTAAGGCCCAGCTTGACAAAGCCCTGGCTGGGATGATTTAATTGGGGGTTGGTCCTGCTTTAAGCAGGGGGTTGGACTAGGTGACCTCCTGAGGTCCCTTCCAGCCCTGAGATTCTAGGATTCTATGATCTAGTCCAATTCCCTGCTCAAAGCAGGACCAACCCCAACTAAATCATCCCAGCCAGGGCTTTGTCAAGCCTGACCTTAAAAACCTCTAAGGAAGGAGATTCCACCCCCTCCCTAGGTAACCCATTCCAATGCTTCACCACCTTGCCTTCTGGGTACACTTGTTGTTCCCCTGACAAACTCCTTGTCTCC
Organism: Sternotherus odoratus; assembly: GCA_032164245.1. Taxonomy (NCBI): domain Eukaryota; kingdom Metazoa; phylum Chordata; order Testudines; family Kinosternidae; genus Sternotherus; species Sternotherus odoratus. The sequence goes on from JAVMKO010000005.1 coordinate 105,189,826, forward strand.
AGAGATAACCCTCTCTCAGGTTAGAAACCTCTTCTCCCCAAAGACACTTTCTTCTTCTTGTTCCCATTTGGACTGCTTAGACAGCCTTCGTATAGGAAGCAGGTGTTCCACTGCTAATTGGCCATTAATCAGTCAACTGGAGCACCCAATTAGCCATAGGTGGTCTTCAGAGGTCCATCATGGGCAAACTAGGCCCTGATTCCCTATGAAGGGCCATTTGCCCCTTGACAGGAAGTATAAGAGTTTTGACCATTGTGATACTGATTCACCCAGGTGCCAGCTGGGCACTGACAAATTCCTAGCTGGAATCCAGACCAGCTCCCCGGCCCAATAGTATTGTCCAAGCTGGGTGTTACCCTTGTAAAGATGTGGTCAATGTTTAGACTCCATAAAAGATTTGTAAGTTGGTACATGCATGAATCTTATTTGTAATGGCCTGTATCCCATGCTGTAAAAATACCTGCTCTGAACTTGTGAAGCCAGGCAGGAGGGGTTGTTCCCCTTCCCATCAAGAAGAACTATCAAAACTAAGTGGACCATTGCAAAGTAGGGAAGACTGGATTAAGAGCCCTTCCGCACCCATCAAGGTGCTCCATGCGAGGAAGCTCATTCCAGCTTGAATTCTGGAAGAAGGAAATATAAAGATAGCTGACAGGAACATTTTTCATCTCTTTGCTGTTTGGACTCTCACAGGGATGAAACTAGGACACAAAAGTGGAGATCCCCAGGCCCGCCTGGGTTAGCTCTGAAAGACGCTCAGTGCTGGCAGATTGCTACAACTGTTTTTGCATATTTTGAAACCATAGACCAGAACTCAGCTGTGTGTATACGTTGCCTGCTTTGACCTGTAAATAACCCCCATTTCCTTTTCCGAGGTCATAAACCCGTCCTTCGTTTACTGTAGGACTGGCTACAGCACTGTCTTTGGTGTGAGCTCTGAGGTACCGGCCTGGGGGCAGTCGCTGCTCTCTTGGGACTGGAAGCAACCTGAATCTTTTGTGATCTCTGGTGTAAGTGACCATGTATCACTGAGTCCAGCTTGCCCGGGTGGCAGGATAGGCTGGCGTGCCCAAGGGGACTGTCTGGGACTCCATGGAGAACCTCGGAGCGGTTCTGGAGATCCCAATTGTTACTGAGTCAGTGAAATCTAATTAGAGACCAGACTGCCAGTTTGGGGTGTTTTCCCTGCTTTTTGACAGTCTCCCCTGAGGTCATGAACCATTTCTGACAGTGTTGACAGTTCTTTCTCTCCACTCATCCATCCTCCTATGGCCCCACACCTCACTGTTGTACCTGTGCCAGAGAAACGCTAGCGTCTCTCATGGTGCAGAAGAGATGGAGCTCCGCTCTTGTGAGGGGATTCTTTATCGAGGCCGGTGGATACAGACAGACCGTGTGTCTCTCTTGCTCCTCGAGAATTAATGTGGCCTAACACACCATATGATCTGTCTGTCTGTCCTTTCAGGATCTACTTAAATCAATGTAATCACCTGAAAGTTTCAGTTTTCACCAGTTACTTTAGGCCCCTTGGCTGGGAATCATTTTATACCAGGCCTGACAAACTGGTAGAAGTAGGCAGTTGATTGACTGTCTGGGATGGACAGATATTGGGTGAGTCGATTCAGGTAAGTAAATGATTACAGCCGCATCCAGAAGGGAAAGAGAGACCAGAAGTCACCCCTGAGACCTGCAGCGAAAACCAGCTGCTTTTGAAGTGTCACTCTGAGCAAAGGATTTCAAACTCCCATCAACCACCAACACACGTCGTGTGCGCTGGGCCTTTCGGCAAGTCACAGGCTGAGGGTTCAAAGGCATTTCCCCAGTCACTTCCTATTAATCTATCCAGGGTTTGCCTGGCTTAGATAACCTCGCTGTTTTCTCTTTTGCGATCAGTACTTGATTTATAGCCCAGGCACCCAAAGAAATGAGGCAATTCTGCCTGCTGTCAATTTCAAGAGCAGGTATTAACCATTTAGGTTGGGATTATGACCACTGGAGATTTACTTCCTCATTACCATGCGGTGGCTGGGGATGTTCTGTGTAATCACATTACAGTACTGGGCTATTTACCACTGAACTCGATAGGCATTTTAATATGTCTCAATATGGGGGACTCGGACACTTCGTAGTAATTAAAAATTAGTTAGGCAAATGAGTATGAATATGAAAATAGACTGTGTACAAGAGCCTCACATTCTTTGTTAATATCTTACGCTAATTCACCCCCCTTTTGATTGCTACCAAAATGCTTTACAAACTGTATCTACAGGGATCACCAGGGGAGCTTGAACAGTTTGTATGGGGGGGGGGGGAGGGGAGCCTGGAGAGCCATTGAACCAAACCATAAACCCTGAATTTAATGGAAACTGCTTCAAGCCAGCGGGTGCGACAGCCCCCACCATATCTCTAGTTCCAGCACCTATAGGGATCACTCACTCATCACTGAAAGACGATTACCTCTGGGGTGAAAAGTGGCAGCTATTTAACATTACGTGGCAGGTAACCCAGAACACGACTCCTGTATTTATCCATTAGTTATGTTGGGTTTATTAGCATGCAAATTCTCCCAAATTCTTGTGCAATGGAAGAGCAATTTTCTGATATTTGTTCCCAGGTAAATGAAATATTGATGTAGTCGTGAATGGAACGAGAAAATGGCTCTGAGACACCCCCCCCTCCGGTGATCCCCCCCCCAATTGGCTTTGTTTTCTATGCTGATTGTATGCTTTTAAGGCGTGTTTGACCCTGAAAGCAGAATGGGACTGGAAAGGCCTCATTCCACCCTAAAAACATGGCTCTCGTGCTCGGAGAGCCACGACGACATGTTCCAGCTGCCTGGGACGCGACAGGATGTGGGAATCCGGGGGGCAGTGAATAACCTACTCGGCCCAGCTGGCCCGGGATTTGATGCGAGTCTCTATGGAGAATGATGATGATACATGCAAGTTCAATCCATTCAACCTCAGAACTAGGCTCTGCCTTTGCCCCAGCAATTCCGTCTCTTCAGTGTTGCTGGGCGTTGCGGGAACAAGGCGGGATGGGTGATGACTCAGCTGTGTTTGGCCTCGCATGACACGTATCGCTCTCATCTTGTTCTCCTCCAACCCCCTTGTTAGTCTTTTCTTGGCACAAGGCAGCCTGGCATTTGACGGGGCGGCCTCCCACTCCCTGGGGGAGACAGACTGTTTCCTGTCTCTTGAAGCCTCTTTTGCAGTGAACTCCCACTGCCGCAGTGACCTCTGGAAGCCCGATCCCCTTCACCCAGATGGTCCATGTTTCCGAAGCTATTCTTATGCCAGCATCTCCTTTGACACTGCCCGTTTAGCGACTCCTTGTATTGATAGTTCCCTGCAATGTCAGTGGCCTTCAGCCACCTCCACAAGATACCTGCTCCCTCCGGTGGGGTTCCCCAGTGCCCAGTAGAGAAGGACAACGACCTCCAGTGTCTTACATGGAGGAAGACACCTTAGAACTCCCAAGTTCTGGGGAACCAGGGGGATATGGGAGGTGAATCCATACCTGCAGGATGTATTAGGGGCAGAGAGAAGTGAGATGGATGGTAAGTTGGGAGCACATTCGATACCCTAGAGACCCTTCAGCCAAAGACCAGGTACCTGATGTTTTAGGGCCAACAGGGCTATGTTCATGCAACCTGGTGCCCTAGGCCTGGAACGTGTCTCGCCATGTGGCCTCATCTTCCCACCTTACCCTCACCCCTCTTGGTAGTGTTTGTAGGGGTCCTCCTTGCCCAGAGAGGCAGTGGCTTGGGGGCTCCCTTCTGTCCCAAGACTGACGGTAGGGGTTCCCCTCCCGCAGAGAGGCAGGGCTGCCAAGAAGAAGGCGGCTGCATTTACCCCAGCTGCTGGGGGGCATCTGTGTGGTCAGCCCGCTGCTTGCAGAAGTCCACCGTTGGGAAGGCATTGGCAGGTCATGGAGTTCACACCCCACTGTGATGCATGGAGAAGTCATCACCTCATTGAGACCAGGAGGGCTAGAAGCTCACGTTTTGTTGTTAAATGAAAGCTGAGACTCTGCTGTGTAGTTGCAGGTCCAGAGTTCCTAGACTTTAGTCTGACCTAGGGCCCCAGTCTACCAAAGCACTTAAGCGCCTGCTTTACTTTAAGCACAGGAGTGATCCCAATTAAGCCAACACACCTGCTTACATGCTTTGCGGGGGGGGTCTGAACCTAACAATACAACGGTGGGATCCTGAAAAAAGCAGATGGTGTCATTGCGAGGATGGCCAAAATCTAGGCTTTGATTGGGGCCCCTCTGTATGAGAGAGGCCTTTGGATTTCCTTAGCACCTGGACCTTGTAACCTGTGTGGCTACTAGGACTGGCCAAAAAGTTCCCATCAAAACGGTTTTTGACAGAAATTTGAGTTTTTGACTCAATGAGAGTTTCATGAACAGTGTCTGCTCTCTGCAGAAAATTGACTTTTCATCCAAACTCCCCACAAACACCCACAAATAAAACCGTTTGTTGGTCAAACCGCCAAAACATTTCCATTCAGAAATGTCACTGCAGTGCGTCATGGGAATGATGGTTCAGGTGCCTCACGCTTCCATTCTCCTCTATGGATGGGGTTCCCTAGCTAGACTACATTTCCCAAGATACACTGTGGCCAGTTGTACCTTGGCGGCTCAGCAAGCTGGGAGGCTGTGGTGCATCATGGGAGATGTAGTCTGGCCAATAGAGAACAGGGGCATGAGCTACTGACATGGTATTTCTGAATCCAAATTGTTGGTTTTCAGCTAAAAAATTTTGGAGCCTGATGGGGTTTTTTTTGCCCCCCAATCTACATTTCCCCCCATACCCCCAATCTCTAACCTGTTTTCCAACCTGCTTTAGTCATAGGGTTGCCAACTTTGGCCAAATTCCTGGAGATTTCATCACATGACACAATCTTTAATTGAAGATGAATCTCTAATTCCTGGAGACTCCAGGACCCTCCTGGAGGGTTGGTGACCCTATTTAGTCACAAGGCTTTCACAGCATGAGACATTCTGTGCTGATAAAAACTGGTGTGTCATGTTCTCTCAGGAGCTCACGTACAGGGGTGATTTATGCCAGACTAGACTAGACTAGACTTCTTTGCATTACACTGCAAACATGAGTGATTTTTCCCCCTTCAAATTTGTGTAATTGTTTTCTTTTTGGGGGGTCTGTTTGGCTTTCAATAAAGCAGATTTAGGCTAATAACATTGGGATCCACCTTAAATCTCTTAAGGTGGCAGGGAATCACGGCACGTCAGTCTCTGATGTCTCATAACTGCCCGCGAGCACATCAGCATTTGTAATTGAATACAAGGGCTTCTGTGCCCCAGCCACGGAGCAGCATTAATCACCGGCAACCTGGCGGAGCCGGGGCTATAGATCTTCCTCAGCCGTAAAATAACTCATGTTAATCATGGCCTTTGATTTATTGTCTCCTCTGTCTTGTACATAAATTATTCAGCACATTGTTGGGGGAAGCTCTCCTGGAGCGAACTAATGAGAAACTCTGTCCTCTGCTGGGCACTGATACCCGGGGGGGGGCGTGGCCGCGGCGCTGTGCCCCCTAAGCTGTGTGTGTGCACACAGATCCTAAAGCCCATGCACATGGCGAAATGTCGTGTGTACATAAATTTTCACAGAATTTTTTTTGCACACACAGCCTGTGTGCAAAAGGGAACATTGGTCTGCGGTCCCTTTCACTGGGTCATTTCTTCTTTGCTGGTAGGAAAAAGAGGAGGTGCAGGGGAGGGGGACAGGAAAGTTGGGTGGGGGGCAGCACTTCGGTCCAAGACCTTCTGCTCAAGGCATGGAGTCAAGAGCAAGACACTCTCTGGAGCTGGAAGAGGAGGGGAGGATGTGTCCCTCGGGGGGATGCCTGATGGGCCAGAGGGCGAGAGACGATACCAGGGTCCGAACACTTCCAACGTTCTGGCTTGTTGGCGCTCAGGGCATGGAGCTCGGAGGCTCACGTTGTGTGATGCTGAGCGCAGCATAAGAACTAGTACAGGGGAGAATCAAATTCCGCTGCTTTTAAAGCCGGGGTTGATCTGTCTGCTCCCCGTAGTCCCTCCTTCCTCGTCGGAGGCCGCAGAACCGTGCCACGGACGCAGAGGTGAAAAGCGACTGGCCCCGGGTGCTGCTGTCAGAAATTAATTGCACAGGCAACAGGGACTGGGCAAACTCCTCCCATGCCGCCTCCACCTCGGGGCTCCCCTGGCCTCGTCTCTGCCCTCTCCTGTTTGCTGCGGGCCTGGGCTTCCCGGGGCAGGTTTTTCTTCCCATCTGTCATGGCACTGGCTCCAGGGACGTGTCCATCACGCCTGCTGCGTTTGTTTTGTGGTGGGTATTTTTCTTTAGCCTCACTGATGCTCAGGCTCACAGCAAAACAAACATGCTGCCAGACCCAAAGGAACCTTCCAGGCTCAGACTGCCTGGTGCCACAGCCGGCCCTCGGGCTGATGAGAGGAGGGGGGGGACCGGGTTTCTCTGGCCAATTAATCACAGGGGAGCACGCACCGTCAATTAAAGCCTCACTGGCCTTTTTTAGGCTAATTTCCTTTCGGCCCTATCTCTGCAAGGCACTTGGATCCTCCCAAGGCAAACCCCTAGAGCTCTCTGCAGAGGGTAACACATGCCCTGACTGTGCAAAGTACCAAGATACCTGTAGTGTGTCACGTGGATGGAAGCTGAGGATGGGCGACGGGGTGGATCACTGGATGATTCCCTGTCCTGTTCATCCCCTCTGGGGCACCTGGCACTGGCCCCTGTCGGTAGACAGGACACTGGGCTAGATGGACCATTGGTCTGACCCTGTCTGGCTGCTCTTTCCCAGGCGATTGCAGGGTAGCTTTGGGAGAGGGGTCCCTGTCTGACTCTCACCCTGCCCAGATCTCACTGGGTTCTCAGCCTATTGCTCTTTAATAGGGAATCAGGGAGTCGTGAACGTGAGGGCTAGATTTAGAGGCGGTTTGTCATCTTCTGGCCCCTTCCAAGCCTTTGTTACATTAATTTAGGTGCTGCCAGGCTGAGTTCTATTCACCCGCCTCCACCCACGGGGTAACTTGCACCCCTCTGAATTTGACCTTCTGATCATCTCTTTGCCAGGGAACCCCAGGGAGTTGATAGAAGAGAAAGGGAAGCAACTACCCGGCAGTCATAAGAATGTGTCAGGTGCAGTAGCCCCGCCTACCCTGCCTTAACTTCTCCTTCTTCCAGCTTCTTGGCAGGCAAATTGCATCCGTTTCGACTCCCTGGCACACCGGTAAGCTGGACTGAGTAAGAGGGTCTAAGGCAGCCCATGTTCATGTGAGAGCACCTCCCTACCCATCACTTCTCAACGGATCCTCCTGATCAAATGGTGCCAGGCATATAGGCTGGTGAGGTGCTAGGTCAGCTGCCTTCACGCAGCCTTGCGGACACACTTCAGTCCTGGCCCCCTTTGGTCCAGCTTCAGGAACCCCTCCCCTCCCAACAACTCTGCCAATGCCCCTTACCCCCCTCACCCTCAGCCCCCGACGCTGCCCATCTTGGGCTTCCTCACGCAGCTCTTCTAATGTGCCTCTCTCCTGACCTGTCCCCGGCTTGTCTGGTCAGGGAGCTGCCTGGCTCAGAGGCCACTGGGCACGTACCATTGTGTGGTTGCTTTGGGATGCGGACAAAGTTCAGCGGGATTCAGGTTGGGGGAGGGGTCACACACCCCTTTTACTCTGAGGATCTAAACCAGGATCTGAAACCGGGTCTTCGGTGACAAAGAGCTAATTGTGCTACTGCCATAGATGATCAGAGACCATGGCGATGGGTGTGGGATACACAGCTATTAACTCGCTCCCGTGACTTGATTTCTGGGCATCTTACCTCCAGGAGGAGATGAACTGCCCATGCTCTATCAGTTCCATTGACAAGCAAGAAGATCTAAGCCGTGGTCTCCTGCAGTCAGCAATGACTCAGTGTTGATGACCTCTTAGACATCACAGACAGAATTGTTCACAATCAGTGGGTTAGTGACAGCCACGGTAATCAAGAACCACCGAGTAATGTCATTGCAGGGAGACATCCTTTGACAAGTTTAACCTTGATGATGAGGTCATTTGGAAAGTGGGCTTGGTTAAGTTACCTGTCTCCAACACACCTGTGGTGGCCAGGTGAGCCTGGGGGTTAACCAAACCTTTGCAGGGCTGCTCAAGTACATCTGTGCTGGGAGGTCTTTGCTTTGTAGTGTGACTGAGAGAGATGGATTGGCAGACTTTTCTGAATACATGCAAATCACTGAATAAGTGATTTCCTCACTTCTATAAATTACCAGCATTTCCATTAGAACTGGGCAGGAAATGGTTTCCCGTCCCGTGGAAAGTTTTTGACGTCTCCATTTTTTTTCCCAACCTGAATCAGGATGAAAAGTCAAAAATCTTGAAAATTTCTGTGACCCAAGAACCTGAAGGGAAAAAAAATCAGTTTAGGTAAATTAGAATGTTTCCATGTTGACCATTTACCAAAATTACTGTAGCAAGCTCCAAATTTCAAAATGGAAAGGTGATTTTGATATGGAAGATAGGAATATTTCTGTCTGGAAAATGTCAAAACAGGTCACTTCAACGGCTTTGAAACTTTTTTCCAAAATGTTTCACGTTGACAAATTTCTCGAAATGGATGCTTCCTTGCAAATGTTTCACAAACTGACATTAACCCTCCCTCCCTTCACCCCGATGTGTTGAAAAGTTCCCAATCAGCTCCAGTTTATATTAGCAAGAAAAAGCTCACCCAACATCCCCATCTTGATTAGTTGGTTAATTTCTCTGTTGTCGTTGTGTCCAACAGAAACCTCTGCTTCTCTGATTGCTAATCCCTTCCCCTCCTGTTGGCTGTGCGCTGAGTCACACAATTCAGAGCCAGGCAGGATTTAGATTTGCCAAACCCCCCTTGATCTGGAGGCATTGGCTTTGGATTCCACGGCATGTAGAGATACTGGGGAATCAAAATCCAGTACTGGGAACCTTTTGGAATGAAAATGCTTCTAGTCTAAGTTTGCTTTACCTGCATAAGTAACCATATGAACACAGTCTTATCTTATTGACCATCGTCTGACACAGTTAGAGGCCTGCTTCTGATCCAGAGCGATGGGTCCTTCATGACGGAGATCTTCAAAGTGCTCCGAGATGACTTTCGCTAGGACACAAAAGAAATGTGTGGTAGAGGTGGGACTAAATACGAGGGGTGCTTGGCTCCCAGCTCTGTGTTCAAAGCGCTAGCCCACATCTTTCTGCTTCAGTCATTTGCAAACACCCGATTTTTCTAGCACCACTTGCAGAGCCGGGGAAAGCGCTGGAGCTGGGGTTAAGGATTAGACGCCGTGGGGATGCACGTGTTCCAAAATGGAGTGCTCTTGCTTTCATTAGGACACAGCCAATTTTTGTGAATGGGTATCGGAGAGCTGGGAAACATACTAGTGGGGGAGAGTTGATGCTGGTGGTAATTTGATGCTCTAAATATACCGGGAACCTCCAGCTAGAAAAATCCATCCAACATGCCTTTAAGGGGGAAAAAAAGGGGGTTATCTTGATGACGCTTTGTCATAAAAAGTACCTGCAAAAAGGCTTCTTGTGGGAAACTTATCACTGGAGATGGCTGCAGGGGGAGGGGTTGTGAAAATTGTCAAAGGGGAAAAATACTTTACATTTTAATTTATTTTTTTTCATTTTTCAATTAAAAACATTTTAAATTTTTTTGGGGAAGTTTTTCTCCCATTTCTCTCCCTTTGTACTTCGCCCCAATGAAAGAAAAAAAGAAGGGGGATTTAAAAGTGACACAAAGCAGAACAAGTCAACTGGAAAAACAGGTGTGGGGAAGAGATATTTTAAGTTTAAAAAGTAAGACAAGCTACCGCTTGAACTGAAACCTCCCCCCCCCCCATAAAACAAAACTTTTATCAAATGTTTCCAGTGGCAAAAAAAGGAGGGAAAAAATGAAAGTGGGAATTTTCTCAAGATTTCAAAGTGAAACATTTTGCAAGTTTTGTTTTTAACAAAACTCAGTTTTTCTTTGAAAAACTTTCTATAAAAAAAATATATATAATTCAGAGAGATTTTGACAATACCCCCCCCCCCTCCGGAATGAATTCGCTTGGATATTTCAACATAATTAGAAGGGGTTGGAAAATGCAAAACAAAAAACTCCCTCCCCCAAAAAATGTTGCAAGAGATTTCTAAAATCCCCACGTTTGGTTGTCATTTTCCGACCAGCTGTGAGGTGAAACTGGGCATAACGGCACGTGGTGAACACTGTGCCCACTAAAAGACCGGCAGGTCAACTGCAGAATTTGCCAGCGGGCAGAGAGCGAGGGTGGGGGAGGAGGGAAAGAGAGGGAGTTATCTTCTAATACTGCAGGGCGGGCTGCACTAGCTGCCTGGAGATAAGCAACAGGCTTTCTAGTGCTTCCTGGCTTTTGCCACTATCAGCGTTGCTAAAGGAGCTGTCAGCAGCCTGGCACCTCCTCCTCCTTGCCCTGGACTGTTTGCACCCTGGAGACTGGGGGCCAGTGCACCAGCCGTGGGGGTTAGGAAGCAGTTGCTCCTGCTGTGTCATGTCAGGAAGGACGTCCGTCCATTCTGCACCTCGCCGAGCCAGAACGCCCCGTGCTGATTTTTCTTGGCCCGGTTTGAGTAACTCCCCCAACGTGGCCCAGCTCTGGCCTCTCCTGGTTCTCCTAGTTCTCTGGCACAGGACTCAGTGCAGATGAAGCCTTCAGGCCTGGGTTATACAGAAGGTCACAGTGGGTCCGTTCTGGCCTTAAATTTAGTAGGTGAAATCCTGGCCCCACTGAAGTCAATGCCAAAATTCCCCTGGAGTTCAGAGGAGCCGGGATCTCCCTCCACGGTTCTATGGATCCTCCAGTTTCTGTAACGGCTCCGTCAGCCTCTTGTTCCTCTGCCCGCTCCCGCTTTCCCTGAGCTCCCCCGAGGCTCTGTGTTTTGATCCCTCCCCGCTGTCTCTAAGGCCGTGGGTCTCAATCTTGATGGCTGTCGTAAGATTTTTCTTTTTGATCCAGTACAGAGAAAGGGGACAGCTTTGGATTCTGATCCAGGTCCAATTCCAGCCCCTGAAAATCTGCCCACTCCGAGCTCCCCGAGTTCTGGGTGGGATTGGATCCGTGTTTCGGTTCGGGCCCATGTCTGGATTGTTATCAGTTTACTGCTGCTAAACACAAGCAACCAGCAGTATTTATTAATCTATCCCCTGAGATGCAAGCACCAGCAAATCTTGAGCTTTTGCATCTTGGCTGCTAATAATATATACAGCTTGAGGTGCAATTGACATACTGCCTCTGAGGTTGCAATGTGAAGGGGCTCTCTATCATACAATAGAAATGCATTAGAGAGTGCAGAAGGGACTGTGCTCCTGTACAGTAACAGACACTCCGTGCAGGACTGCCCCCTGCTGGATGGAACTGGAACTGCTCAAGTGTGTCACAGGCCCTATACTGCGGTAGGGAGCCTGTTCTTTCAGAGGCCGAGGGTCTGAGTTCTGTGGCTGCTGTCGTGAAGTTCCCTGTGTCCCCAGCACACAGCAGAGTGACCTCCCTCCACGTCCTACGTGCGGGTGAATTTGTCCTGATGTCTTTGTGTGACACACTGGGAACCTTGGCAGAGAAAAGTCCCTGGACAGGACAATCGACGTGAAGACCTCTTAGAAAGGAGGGTTTGATAAACGTGGGCCTGTCTCTTTACTTTTGCTATTGCACGAGTGCCCAGAGGACCCCCTTAGAGGATCCTGACCTTATTGTGCTAGTCGCTGGGCAATCCCCAGTGAAGACTTGGTCCCTGCCCTGGAGGGTTTATAAGCTAAGAGGAGAAGTGACAGAGGAAGGATGGAGGGAAAGGGACTCGGATCTGGTTTCTAGAGACATGCGTGCATCTGCCTTGCAAAGTTGTATTTCCTTAGTAGAGATAGAGAGAGCAAGGGGCAGCTTTCTTGTCATGACAGTGTCCTTCGAGGCCTGGTGGAGGTGTGTGGGCGTGGACGGCTGTCCGTGTGGCTAAGCCACGAGACAGGAGCGCTGGGTTCAGCTCCCTGCTCTGCCACAGGCACCTGTGTGATCTTGAGCATGACCTTTAACCTCCCTGGGCCTCACTTCCCCCAGCTGTGAAATGGGGGTAAGCAGTCTTCTTTTGTCTGACCTGTCTGTTTAGATGGTGCATTCTTTGGGCCGGTGTCTCCTGCTGTGGGGAGGGGCAGCACCAACCCCGACAGACCCTGGGCTCAGCTCGGGGATCTAGGCGCTATACATGGGAATCAAACCGGCCTTTCTCATGGCTGATCCCGGCCAGCAAATGACAAGACGTTTCACTGCACTTTTCAGGTGGCAAGCACGGGGCCCGGCTTAGGTTTGGGTTGAAGGTTCCTGGGGCGGGGCCCTCCGCCTCCCCCCTCTGCAGATCTCCACCTCTCTTGTGTCTTTTATCCTTCGCACAACAAAAATAACATGAAGAATCCCCAAGGGCTTTGCTGGGGCTCGACTGTTTGCTAACGCGCCCGGGCAACACACACACACACACACACACACACACACACACACACACACGTCCCTGCTCTGGATGGTGTCTGGCAGCTACACACACCCACTGAACACCATTAGCACCGCTAGAGGGCTCACAGCCCATTTAAAGGAATACTACCTTATTTCTGTGCACCCCCCCCCCCCCACTTTACACAGCCGGTGTGCAGTTGCAAAGTCACCCAGGGCAGTTCTGGGTGACTCAGGAAGTGCACAGGAAAGTGGTGAGAGGGGGACATGCTGGAACGTCTTTCTATGGGGAGAGGAAGCTCCTTGAAGGGGGAAAAGGGGGTTCAGCGCGGGAGCAAGAGTCCGGCCTGTCTGCAGTGATAATTTACAGGGGAGGGGGGTTTGGGACAACGTATTTGCCAGCAAATGTCCGTAGGTCTCGCCCTACAGTGCAATCAAGGGGGGCTGATTACAGAGACCTGTGGTTATCTAGTGGGGACTGTTTGGGAGGTTGCTGCTGAGAAGGGGACCAGGGCCCCGCAGACAGTCACTGGACTGACAGCACTTTGGTGTCTCTCCAGGCCTGATTCTGCAAGTTGCTGAGCGCCTCCCTCTCCCGTTGACGGGCAGTTCGGGAGGGGGGTTGCTTAGCATCGTCCCGCATCAGGGCCTCAAATCCCCTGGCCGAGTTTTCCCTCCTGCCGCGCGGCGGGTTTCCCCAGCTCTTTGCTCGGCGCCCGGCCTGTCTCCTGAATGCTGATGAACTCAGGAGCCCCCGCAAAGTTGCAGCCCTTTCACATTTTCGGGCTGCCCCCGGAGGAAGCCGCGTGCGGCCGGCTGAGCTGTTTCTTTCGGCGGGCTGGGCGCCGGCTAATCAGAGCCGCCTCGGTTCTGCTGACGGGGCCTTTTCGAGGCTGCTAATGAATGATCGCGTTCCCCGGCCTCACCCTGGCGCGGGGAGTCGGGGGCTCAATTATACAGTGCTTGGGCACCTCCGCCTTTAAACACCCCTCTCTCGCAGAGGGGCGGAGGAGCGAGGTGCCTCTCGGGCCTGGTGATTTTAAAGTACAGCTCAGTGCGGGGTCACAAGTGACATGAGTTTGGCTCCCTCAGCCAGGTCTCCAGTGGCCATTTGGTCCGCAGCCAAAATCAAAGTGCCACTCAGGTTGACATCATTCACCAGGTCAATTGAAGTCCGGGATGAGTGGTGGGGCATTGGCAGGGCTGTAGCTGAGCAGGGGCAGGGGACAGCTGAAGGTTGGAATACCAGGGGGGCTGCTGGTTGGGATTGAGGGGGATCAGCAGGGTTGTGTTTGTATGTGCAGCCCAGGACAGGCATTAAAAAAATCCTAAGGGGACTGTCTGTATTTAAATAGACTTGGCCCGGATCGATTTTTATCAGTAAGCGTCAATTTCATTGTACACCCACAAACCCGGGAAAAGAGATTTCCCTCCACGATTGAAATTTACGGAGGGGCACAGTAAGAAAAATGCTGCGTGAGAACTTGAGCGCCTGGTTTAAGGATATTTACTTCGTCTGCTTTGACACGGGATGGAGCCGGTTTGTGTATAAAGCGTTGACTTTTTGAATCGCTGCATCGCCTGGCGTTGAATAAATGTCTGACATCCCCCCTTTGTCTGGCGCCCTCCTGTAGTTTCACACAACTGTGGAAATTTCAGTAAATAAAACTTGAAAAGTTGCTTAACTGTTGATATTCATCAAAATTATACAGATGAAAACTCTGACTCCTGCCAAGTCCCTTTATAAATCACTGTCTTGTAGCCTAAATTGTGAGTAACTATGGGTCTCAGGGCAGGACTCCACTGGAGAAGAGGTTCCCTGCCGGGCTAGAGAATTAGGTGGGTCAAAACCTTTTCCCTCATCCACCTCTGACCTGGGAGCTGTTACACTGCAGGGTTCCCTGCCCCTCTCTTTCTATGATGGAGTTGTCCAAGGTGCCTCCTTCAGTGGTTTTCTTAAAAACTCTGCATCCCCAGGCGAGGCGTGACTCTAGCCTTGCTCCACCCAGTCCCGGGCAGGGGGAGTCGGAGTGTGTAGGGACCCGGTGGTATCTTGGTGGTGGTTATTATTTGCATTACAGCAGCTTCTGTAGCCCAAGTGAGACCCGGAGAGACGGGCCCTGCACCAAAGAGCTCCCAGCCTCCATAGACAAGCCAGGCCTAGGAAGCTATTCATCAGAGAGGGCGCTAAATGTCACATGGGAAGGGCATGGCATGGCTGGGAATTGGACCCAGAATTCCAGAGTCTCAGTTTAGCCTCTTAGCTACAGAACCGTTTTCCTCTTGTGGTTTGTCCCTCTGTGAATTGTCCTCGTCTCTGCTGGGAACAAGGAAGAGTGTCAGCATCATCTGACCAGTCAGCTTCCTGGGGGCCCCAGCAGATGGTCTATGGGCCACCAGCTATTCCAGACCTCAGCCTGGGAACGGATCCTTTCTCATCCAGGACAGCGAGACAGCGGTGGGTGGTGAAGAGAATCAGGAAGAGGATCCTCCCATGTCACATGGATTTTCTTTCCCCTCTTTTCTGACTGACGTTCCCAGAGGCAGACCGGCCCCAGAAGGAAGTGACGTATACTTACTGGAGCCCTCTGTATTGTGTATTTATCAGTCAGGCACAGCTCTCCATCTTGAGGAATGTTCTCTCCTGGCCCTAGGCCTCAGCTGGGGGAACACCTACTCGCTAATGATGATTTGCTCTCCAAAGTAGTGTCCTGTAGAGCTACTGAAAGGGGAGGGATAGCCCAGTGGCCCCCTAACTCCAGGGTTGTAAATTCAAGCCTTAAGGAGGCCTTTTAGGGTTACAGGGCAAAAATCTGTTGGATGGTTTAATTAGGGGTTGGTCCTGCTTTGAGCAGGGGGTTGGACTAGATGACTCCTGAGGTCCCTTCCAATCCTCATATTCTAAGTTAAGTGGGCATCTCCTGGGCATATGTATGCACTTTTGTAGCCTCCTTCATTGGAGCCAGCCAAAGCATTTAAGTGTTGCTACAGCCATAGGGGTGGGATCAGTGTGCACAGCTTCGGTTTCCAGACAAGCAGACTTAGGCACCTAAATACTTCTGAGTAATGCCCATTGAAATCAGTGGGAGTCAGGTGCCTAAATACCTTGGAGGATCTGGGCCACAGTGGTTAAAGGATGTGCCCAAATTTGCATAAGGGAGTGAGTGGCACAGACAGGAATAGAACCCAGGAATCCTTGCTCTCTCCACCAGGTAACTCTCCCTTTCTTTGGAACCTTGTCTGGGTACCAAGCTGCGATCCACCCTGACCCGTGGCCATGTAGGGCCTTGACCCTTGCTCCCTGAGCCGATGGATATCCCTAAATCCCAATCCATTCCAGTAGAATGGCGCATGTCACCCTGACTCTCCGGAGTAGCCTTGGCCTGGGTATTTCCCAGGAGCAGGTTCCAACCTGACAGCCAGCCGTGGAGTTCAGAGTTAATTACAACTGGCTGCTGCTGCTGTTGGAATTTCGTTTTCCCGGGGTTTGGAAGCTGAGGCCTGTAAACTGATCCAGCGACGAGGCCACGTGAACCTAACGCAGGAGCGGGCGGATGGGATCCGTGCATGGAGAGCTTGGGGGCTGTCTGCTTTAAGGCAGTCAGCATCTCTTCTCCAAACGGTGCATGGTCGTGTCAGGCTTCCTGCCTCCCCTTGGCGGGTGATCACAGCTGCGTGGAGCCGAGTGGAAAGTATGCCAGAGTTTGGGGAGATCCTCGTTCCAAGGACCTGGAGCTGTTAAAACCATCCAGGACCGAATCAGACTCCCGGAGTGGAAGGGGGAGCTCGCAGTGGGGCAGCAGACCCCCCTACCCCCACAACTCAGCAGGGATGAGTTCATTCTCCCATATGGATGGGAATCCGAGCCCTTGGGGCCAGAGACCAGATAATCCTAAATGCATAGACAGCACCTAGCACATCGTGGGTGCTCCTGGAATACAAACAATAGCCTGAGTGCCGGAGCTGGATTCTGCCAGCAACTACCCGTGGGGCATGTCCTATTGCCTAGGGAATTCATAGACCTGCGGCTAGCTCCTCCCATGGTGTAAGTCAGTCTAACTCCAGTCACCATTTACAGCAGCTGTGTCACTGCCCAATTCAGTGGGAGTTTTGACTGAGTAAGGACAGACCGATGGGGGCTATCATGTTTTCCCCAGTATTTACCCTACCTTTGCCTCCTGGCCACCTTAAATCCATGGTTATTTGCTATGACTCCCATGTTATTTATTCCATCTTTTTCCTGCATGCAGCCAACTACAGGTTTGTCCTCAGGGGAGGGCTCATGGGAACACCCCGTGTTCTGCTGGGAACGTGACTGCTCTTCGCTTTGACAGCTGGCAAAAAAATGCTTTTTGGGCTGCTAAGAGAGGGCTGGCCAAGCCTGTGACAGCCGGGAGCTTTGGCAACTCTACGTCCTGGCAACCCATTTGGCGTCTCTCTTTATGCCCGAAGCTTTGTGGCCAGAGACTAGCGTTATAAAGGGACGCTGACAACAGACATGGTGATGTTCACAAGCAGACCTGGCAACTACTAAAATGAGTGCAAATAAGACCAGCCAGTCCAGCTTGTCACTCTAATTAGGTGTTTACTAGCACTAGCAGCACGTTAGTCCACCATTAGATGCAACTGTGTGCTGGGTTCCAGCAGGCAGGTAGTGATCTGGGGTAAACAAAGGAGACAAGACTGGAACTCAAGCTGAGTGGAAACCAGCTTTTTTTTCTGTCTAAGGTATTTATATGGCCCCCATCATCGAAGTCTCTGAAGTGCCTCACCACCTCATTCCTTGTGTTCACAAGTGTCCAGCTGGGGCAGAGGTTAATTTACACCAATGTTTAGGGAAATCTCATCAGCGTGTGTCATTACACTCAGAAAGAGAGCCCCACATGGATACGAAACATGTATCTGCATCTGATCTGCAATGGGCAAACATGGTCCACGGATATAAAGCAGAGCTCCACGGATTTTCAGGGTGCTACAAAGACGTGTTTCATCACATCGTGTACTCTATAGATTGATTGTTTCGAGGAGCAGAAACAATATCATCTGTCTTCAGCGACCAGTCACAGACCGAAAGAAGACCCACCCCCTTCCTTTTCTTTCCATTTGGTTTTCAACAGTGCCTGGCTCCTTAACTCCCTGGCACGCCTTCCCCCTTATGCTCTGGGATGCTTTAGTCTTAAAGGGGCTCATCAGATCGGAGCTCTGGAACCTTTGAACTCTGCAGTGGGTCCCATGGCTCTCAGCCTACGACAGCTCTCTAATTAAGCTCCTTGGGTCCTACAGATCCGAGGTGGGGGGAGTCTTGGGGAGCTGGAGGAGTGGGATATGGAAGGGGAAGGGGGGGGCTGTCTGAGCCACAGCCAAAGTGGATGAGTGATTTGCAAAATGGCGCTTCTGAAAGTCTGATCTGGGTCTGGGGGCACTGGGCTGGACACACCCAGCTTCTGCCCCGCTTTCGCCCACGTCCAGTTCCCAGGGAAGGTGGGTAGGGAGAGCTCTGTTTGACTAGCCAGGGCAGCACTGAAAGGGACAATCCGTCAGCTCCCCATTTAGATTTGGGGCAGAGAAGGATCAATGAAAACGAGACTCAGGAGAAACCTTTTCACGGGCGTAGTGTTTAAATTCCGCTTTGTCCTGTGGGTTAAACTCTCCCCTGCAATGTGCATGACGGTGCATTCTGGAGCTCTGGGCTGGAGCAAGTGGGGGGGCCTGATGCTGGAACTGTGCCCCCCCCCTCACCCACCTGCCTGCGGTCCCATCCCCGTTCCACTGTGGCCCCACTCGCTTTTTTCCATCCCCCTCCCACTCCTACAGCCCTAAGGCCAGAGAAACTCTGTGCTCCACCCTGGGGCCACAGCGAGGGAATATTTTTGGGGGGAGCCCCTAACTGGCTGGGGCCCCTGGGCATGGACCCCATTGGCCCATGCAGTAATCCGCCACTGCCTTGGGGCTGGGACTAACTTTCTGTACCCAACAGAGTCTGGGTCTCCAAGGCACTGCCATCTAATAAAATTCCCACAATGCCCCTAGGAAAGAGGAAGTATTACCCCCCAGTCATAGGTGTGGAAACTGAGGCACAGAGTGGGGACACAACATGCCCAGGGTCAAACTGGAGTCTGTGGCCGAGTCAGAAACCAAAGCTAGATCTCTTCAGTCTGAGTTCAGGGACCATTTCCACTGAGGTTTAACAGCACCATAGGCATGAGCAGTACATTTATTTTTAAAAAATATGGTTTCGACCTGGGAGTTTCCCTTCAGCCTCCTGGGAAGAACCCTCCTGTCTCTCAGTTTTGTTCCCTGTTAAGGAAGCACTCGCCTTAGGAGGCTTGTGAATGTGGCAAACCAACAGCTGACGCCTGTCCTGAGTGGGGTTTTTTTTGTGTCTTTACGGTATTGCTCTAGAAACAGAACGTTCTTCTGGACTCTGTCCTGGAGAAGAGCCAGGTGGTGGGGAATGCCGGAGTCTGACCACGGGGCGACTGAGGCAATTCACAGTGTTTTCATTACCAACAATGTTGAAAGGGACACAAATGAACAAGAGCCCCAGAAGCTAAGTAAATAAAGGATTGACCTTCCACCCCGGGGGCAGAGGTCAACTGCAGACTGATGCTAATGAGAATTAGGGAGGCCGACTTTGCAGGCTTAAGGGATCTCGCCCTGCAGACACCCGCTGAGCGAGGGATGCCTTTGGGGTGAGCGCGTCACTCACGCTTGGCTCTTTGTACAGACCGGCGCCGGTAACGACACCCCTGCTCCAACCGGCTGTGGAGACTGAACTCAGGATCCAAAAGGCTGGGCCTGAAAAGCCTCCGTGAGCTCAGAAGCAGCAGCGGACTCCAACCCCCCTCTGTGATGTAGCCACTGGAGAAGCCCCAAGAGTGACACTGTTATGCGCTCCCTCCTCTATTTCCTGCGCAACACCAGAAAGGAGGCAACTTCCTCCACCTGCAGATCCCTGGAGAAAGCACAGTCTGGAGCGCGGACAGAGAAAGCAATGGCTCAGAAAGGAGACTTCACCCTTGTGACAGGGTCCCCAGGAGGCAGCCTGGACCATGGGACCGTCGACCCTCCCACCTGGGTTGTGTCTCACACTATGATGCTGATGTCATGGTACACACGTCTGACAGTCCCTGCACTTACACCGCCATCCACAGGCCAGGACACGCCCAGCTGAGTTCCATGAATGATCTCCCAGCCGCTCAGGAACCAACAATACCGAGCTTCCCGCCAATTCCTCCCAACTCCCCAGCCTTGCACCCCAGAACTGGACTCTCCATGTCATCCGGTCAGAAACTTGATCGGTGTCAGCTCATTACCTAGTTCACCCCTCCCTCAATATGGAGAAGACATACACCAACCTTTGTAAACTGAGCGGAGATTTCCCGAGCACTTCAACCAAAACACACTGTTTTAGGTCAAATATAAAACCGATTTATGAGCTGCAGAAGGATCCATTGGTGGGATTGTAGGTGGCAGGCACAGAGATCAGAGCTGGTTACTTAAGAAAACAAAATAAATGTGCAGTCTAAGTTCTACCCACGAAACAGGATCGGAATCAGGCCGAGTCTCCCCTGACAGATGGTACTAGCAGGTTGCAGATCTTCAGTACACACACTGGACTCCATTTTCAGCCTGGGACCACTCTTCCCCAGCTCAAAGTCTTTGTCCTCTAGAGTCTAGATGTTCCTCCAGGTGTTGAGTTGGGGGGGGGGGGGGAAAGAGGCCAAGTGATAATGTCACTTCCCCTTTTTTATGGTCTCTTCCAGATCTTTGCTGTGATGTGGGAATGATCAGGCAGTGACCATTGGTCTAGTCTCCAGTGTAGGGCCTTTGGAGGAACGGATTCCCTTTAATGGACCATCAGCAGGTGTCTGGCTGGTCCTTTGGTGCAACTGAAAGGTTGGCTGTGGATATCTCCCAATCTCACAAGGTATCTCAGTAACACAACAATGCTTCATAACTTCCCATACAATGACAGCACTTATAATCCAACAGGATATTCATGTTCAACAGATCAAGATTTTGAACGTGCTATCTCACAAGGCAGACTTTGTTCAAATCGTATCACAATGATATGCCAGTGGGGAATGTGGAGGCTTGGGGGGGTGCAACTTTGAGGCAAAGTGTGTCACCGATCTGTTAGATCTGGTCTTCTTGGGTTCATAGCAGCTTTTCAGGGCTTTAAAGTGCAACTGTAAATAACCGTGGGACACAGAGACGGATCCATTTTAATGCAGCATAACAGTGTACGAGTTTACAAAGTAAGGCCTTGATCCTGTGTGCGGAGCTCAGTGAAAGACAGCGGGGCTCTGTGTGGGTGCAGGGCTCCATACCCTACTCTGGACGTGTTCTATCTTGTATCTTCTATCCCTGCACCAGCTCAGCCATGCTGGCTAGTATGTGAGGTGCAGGAAAAAGGCCCCTCCCATCCCTGTTTGCTCCCATCCACCCTGCTGCAGGGAGGAAATCACCTGCTTAGTGACTGGAGCACTGAACTGGGACTCAGGAAACCTAGAGTCGATTCTTGGCTCCGCCACCAGCCTGCTGGGTGAGCTTAGACTAGTTACTTCACCATTTTGTGCCTCGGTTTCCCCATCTGTAAAATGGGGATAATGATACTGACTCCCTTTGCAAAATACATTGAGCTCTGTAAGGGCTGGACGTTGTTATTTATCCGTGGACCCAAAGGCTAGGTAGCCCCCATAGAGTTACAAAGGGGAGTTCTCACTCCCTGTGCAGATGTGCAATCCAACGAGGTGTAGAGATCTGTGAGCTGGCATCTGATGGACATTTGCTGGTTCACCCACAGCCACACCGCACCACATGTCACAGGCATTTCTGATGGACCGGTCCCTCCCTCTCTCACTGTTTAAGCCTCCATGCTCCCAGCGAGTGCCTTCGCCACCATAAAAATCTCCAATCCCCTAAAGCGCCCTGTTAAGAACATCCGCATCTCATTGAGCCATTATTAATAGGGAGTTTGTCTGGTGCCAGAACACAGACATAAAACACATTAACATTATCACGTAATCTGATTTAGTAAACACTTGGGCCGCTTCGCCTTTGGTAATTGCATTTGGTAGATGCAATATTTATGAAAGGGGAGAAGGAAATGTCATGGCTCATCTCCAGTGAGCAGTAAAAGTCCTGGAAAAAAATTGTGCTCGGGGGTTTTTATGAGCCTGGGAAGATGATGCCACCTTTGTGACTACACGTTGGTTGGGTTTTTTCCCCATCCGTCTGTAGTGAGCGTGGCATTTGGGGCTCTGACCTTTCCTTCCGCCCTTGGGCTTACTCCTCTGTCCCTTCCTTGTAGGAACTGATATATAACTCATTTCCACCAGGATACAAACACCTCTACTCCCTGTGGAACTTCAGATCCGGATCCGGAGTTTGTGACTGTTCCCTCGTCTGTATGGAGCCAAACCAAAACTGCACATCCAAATTTGGGGGGATGAAATTAATAGGCAGCTGGTTTAGTACAAACAAGAGGAAGGACTTTTTGATCCAATGGACAAGTAACCTGCGGAACTCTTTGCCATGGGATGCTGTGATGGCCAAAATATAACTGGGGTCAAAAAGAATTAGATAAATTCATGAAGGCTAGCTCCATCAACGGCTATTAGCCAAAATGGTCAGGGGTGCAACCCCATGCTCTGACAGCCAACGGCTAGGAGGGGAAGCTGGGTGGATCTCTCCAAAATTGCTCTGAAGCTCTGGTGAAGACAAGATAGATACAACCCAGTCTGGCCATTCTTATGTTAAGTTTGCATCTGGATCTGAACGTTACAGTTTGGCTCAGCTTTTAACTTTCATTCCACTTTCATCCTGCAGGTGCATCATGACAGTTATACCATGGAAAGGTTCTCTCAGGAGGTGCCTTCATCTCCCAGAATTCAGACCCTCCAAACCCTGGTGAGCTGGCATTGCTTTGTTCCTCTGTAACTCTCTCTTCGCTTCTACCTAGAGGTTTTCATTGTACCCTGTCTCTGTCCTTGGCCTTCCAGTACAGTGCTCTCATCCAAGTGTTGTAATTTGTATTAATCACCAACTGCTGTCTTGTAAACTTGACTTCTGTAAAGTGTGATGGGATATAATTGTATGAAAGGTGATATATACAAAATAAAGTCCTGTTAGCGCTTAGATCAGCACTCGGATACCATGACTCAAGATTAAGATTAGCAGCCGTGTTAGTCTGTATCCATAAATAAAACGAGGAAGACTTTGTAGCACCGTAGAGACTAACCAGTTTATTTCAGCATAAGCTTTTGTGGGCTATAGCCCACTTCATCGGATGCATAGAATGGAACAGAAGATGCATTTTTACACACAGAGAGAAAGAGGGGGGAAAAAGTTGTACATTAGCATACCAATTCTAAGAGGCTGTTTAATTTAGATGGGCCATTATCTAGAGACTAACCAGTTTATTTCATAGAGACAGCACTGTCAAATTCTCTGTCACCTCCACACATCCTTATTGATTATTTCACCTAGCTGTTTTATTCTATTGTAACCTAGACCCCGCCCTGCACTGAAATCATCCAAATGTGGGACCTCCACTAAATATCACCCACAAGAGTCTCCGGCCCAAATCTGGGCTGTACATTTGCAGGCTCTTTGGGGGCAGAGCCTATCTTTTTAATAAACCTTTGTACAGTACCTAGCACAATGAGGTCCTGATGCTTGACTGGAACAGTTTGGTGCTATTGTAATAGAAATAGTTAACAACCGTGGACGTGGTTGTTCATAAAGAGGTCCATACTTTAAAAAAATCCAGCTCATCTCCTGACCGCCGCAATCCCTGTGGCAGTGAGTTCCACAGGTTGCAGCTGATTCGTGTTTTATTCTGAAAGTTGAAATGTGAGATGAGACTGGATCCACAACCCTTGTCCAAATCATCACAGTGTTTGGGGTTTACTTATTTAATGTGTGAACACAGAATTGAATCTGGGACCTATTAGCTTCCAAAACACCAGACGCTCAAATTTTTTTAATTTTAGCTCTACTCCTGCTAAAGTCTATGGTGGTAAAGCTCCCTTAATTTCAATGGGAGCAGGAAATGGATCTCCGGTGCCCTCACCTCATGAGGGTATACGGTGGGGTATATATCAAGGCAGAATCTGGGTTTGGAAAATGTTTAAGATGAAAGACAAATATCTAATACCTTCAGGTTGTAAACGCCTGTATGTGGACTGGGTATACTTTTACAAATACATTTATTAAACCTGGGCTAAATAGCTAATACGATGAACCCAAAATTGTTGTATTTTAAAAATCTAAGAAAACTATAGGCTTCTGGATGGATGAGATTGTCTCATATATTCTCCCCACATCCTTCTTCTCACAAGGCACTGCTAAAAGGGCAGAGTTAAGGTTGTATTGGTGTTTTAACTATGCACTGACATGCTTTCAAATGTTTGGCTTTCTTTGTTCATATAGAAATGTCATGGTTTTCTAATTCTTTCTTTCTTACTTTCTTTCTATGAACTACTTCAACTTTCTTACAAGATTTTTGCTTACCTTAAGAATCTAATATGTACCTGCAGCTGAACTAAGTTCTTGTCTAGAATAAAATCCTCCTC
Organism: Sternotherus odoratus; assembly: GCA_032164245.1. Taxonomy (NCBI): domain Eukaryota; kingdom Metazoa; phylum Chordata; order Testudines; family Kinosternidae; genus Sternotherus; species Sternotherus odoratus. The sequence goes on from JAVMKO010000005.1 coordinate 105,213,923, forward strand.
TTCCTATTTATATTAGAGTAGTGCCTGCCTGGTCCTAGTTGCTGTACAAACCCACAGAAAGAGACAGTCCCTGTTCTGAAGATCTCCTGTTCAAAACAAAGGATGGGAGGGAAAACAGAGGCACAGAGTGAGGGGGAGGGATTTGTACACAGTCACACATCAGACAGTTGCAGAGAGCCAGGACTCGAACAAAAGCCACTGAGCTCCCAGGCTACTGCTGTAACCACAAGGCCATGCTGCCTCCCGTTTGCTAATGAAGTAAATGACACTTGCCTACAAATTCTTTGAAGCGTCCACATGTATTGCACATAGCAAGATATTTCTCTCCATGCAGAGATCTTGCATTGAGTAGGCATAGTGTGTGTGTGTGTGTGTGTTTATTACCTCTTCTCTCTGAAGGCTAATATAAATCACAGCAAATTAGATGTAAGATTATCCATTATCTCTGACATCATTTTTATTTTCTTTTTGCATGCTAATTAACCTCCGTAAAATTAAAGATAAGGATCCACTGGTGAGATTTTATGAGCAATGGGCCTGCAATAATTAAAACGATATGATTTGATCAGCAGGGCGATTAGTTAATGCTACTCTGGTACCAGAGGCAGCCAAAATGTCTCACCCGGGTTGTCATTGGCTTGCTCACAGTCTCTCTCACACACACACACACACACACACACACACACACACACACACACACACACACACACACACACACACACACACACACACACACACACACACACATTTGTTGTGGTCTCTCTTGGATGATTGATTTTACCCTTGGTTCGTGGGAGGCAAAAGTCGTCTTGTGGGCAAAACAGGAATTTGTCTGATCTGGGGCAAAGGGAGGAAGGTTTTCCCGGCCAGACAAAACAAGAGCGCTTTGCTCCCCGCCGCCAATGCCCAGGGGCCCTACCAAAACAAACAAACAAACCAACCGAGCGTCAACAGACATGCCTGTTGCATCCTGATAGATGTGCCCCGTGAAGAGCTTGAAGTCCACGGTCCCTGCTAGGGGGTCGGTTTCCATCTCCAGACTGCAGCGCGCTGGAAAAACGAGGTGCCATTAGGGGCGGTTTGTTGTGACTGTCTCCCACCTTATCTCGCCTTTAATCGGATCTGCTCCGCGGTGCAATGCGAGAAGCCCCAAGGTCTGGGAATATACAACCCAGCTGCTACCCCAGTGCTTCCCGCTCGGTCTTTCTGCTTGGCACCAGCAACCCCATGGCGAGCGCTGAGATCTGGCCCGGTTACTCTTCCCGGCTAGGAAAGCCGTGTTGGGAGACGCAGCTTTCCCTCCTGGGGGGGGGGGGGAGGGGCAGGTTTTGGGGGGGCACGCTGCAAACTCAGACCGGACCCGACCCTGCCCCAGGGGGCCTGGGCACCCCGCAGGGGAATGAGGGACTTGGACACAGAAGGAGTTACCAGTCCCCCCGCGCCCCCTTTCCTGGAGGGCGATCACCGACTGGTGATTCGAAGACGTTGTTTGTCCACACGCGTGTTATTCGCACTCCACGAAACTGACCCGAAGCTGCTAGAGCCGCAGCCGGTGAAACACCCAAGCGCCACTAAACTGGGATTTAAGGTAGAAAAGAAGCTCAAGGCCCGCAGAGAAACCTAGAAAACCCGCTATTCCCCCTCCCGAGTGAGCTGCGATCCCAGGGCCTGGTGCAGAAGGGGGGGGGGGCATCGCTTTATCCCGGGGGACATTGCCGGTGTGGCCAGCGATCTGGGTGGGAGACGTGACCGGGCGAGATTTCGGGTCACTCCTTGGATTGTTGGGGAAATTCACGAGGGTTTCCAAGGCCCGATTTTGCATGGCTTAGCCAAACCTCCCAGGGCCAGGCGGGAAAGGTGCACACTGAACCGTGGCTTTGCACAGGAAGCGGGGCAGGGGAGCCAGTCGCAGGCCGGAGCGTGGGAAGTGGAGCGGGGGGGCTGGGGGAGGAGAGAGAAGTGTCTCACTCCCTGGCCAGTCCCTGCTCTCCACGTCGATTCCGGAGCGCGTCGGTCTCCAGAGGAGGAAACGCCGCTTCCTTCCCATTTCGCGAGGGGAGGCGGCGTTTAATCCGGTGTCGCGCTCGAGCTGCCGTTCTGAAACGGGATTGGGAAGGAAAGGGCGGGGGAGGGGAGGACACACACACACAAGCGATCTCACCTCGCTCTCCCGATCCGGGCTGGTGGCAGCCTCCAGCAGAAATCCCCCGGGGAGCGAGTCTGAGCGCAGCAGGGGGAGGACAAGGGTCGGGGGTTCGAGACCCAGCGCAGGCGGGTAGAGAGACTCGCGGATAACGTGCGTGGGTCTAAGAAATAGGACCTCCCACCCCTGTTACTAAATGACTTGGGGGGGGGGGGGTGTTGTTCAACCGTGCAGGAATACGTCAAATGTAAGTACAATGGGTGACGTAGATCCCTTGACATGGATGACGGGGGGGGGGGGGGGGAGAGAGAACACCTCAGCTGATTATAATATAAACCAACCCATCGCACTTATAGCAGAGCAACAGGGTAAATTCAGGACGGGGCGGGGAGAAACGCCCCTAGCCCCCCTCCCCCGCGATCACTTCTAATCATGTAACCCCGGCAGATCTTGCTCCGTGTGGGGAGAGTCAGATCAGCTCCTCCCCCCCCCCCCCCCCATTCTCGTTCTTGTCCGTGCTCAGCGCCTGTTTCCCGTGACAGTGTCGCGCAGGGGCGGGGCTCATTCTCGTTCATTCCCCGGTTCTTCGTTTCCGGGCCAGGTGGAGAGGAGGGGGGGGGGGGGTTGATCTGTCTTGTGCAGCAACTTGCCTCTTCCTGGGCAAACTTCCTCCGTCACCGCGACAGATGGGGGGGGGGGGGAGTTCAGTCAGCCCCTCTCGTTTTAAACACAGTCGCCCCCAGAGCCCTCCGCCCCACCAGGATAAAGCCCCCCCCCCCCCAGGTGCACTACAAACACCTAATAAGAGTAAGGGCCTGTCCAGAAAAAAGTACAATCGACACAGCGGACAGACATAAGAGCGTCCAGACTGGGTCAGACCAAAGGTCCGTCTAGCCCAGTGTCCTGTCTACCGACAGGGGCCAATGTCAGGTGCCCAGGAGGGGATGAACAGAACAGGGAACCATCCAGTGATCCATCCCCTGTCGCCCATCCCCAGCTTCAGGCAAACGGGGCTACAAACACCATCCCTGCCCACCCTGGCTACTATCCATTGATGGGCCTGTCCTCCGGGAACGTATCTAGTTCTTCTCTGAACCCTGGTTAGTCTTTGGCCTCCACTGAATTCAGCCGGCTCACTGCGCTGCCTGAAGAAATACTCCCCTTGTTTCAAACCTGCGGCCTGTCCATTTCATTGCTCCTGGGTGTTGTGTTAGGAAAAGGCCTAAATAACGCTCGCTCCGTTCTTCACTCTCTCCACACCAGTCATGATTGTATAGCCCTGGCTCCCAATTTTGTGCCTTAACTAACCAACCAACCAACCACACTTCCCCTCCCCTCCCCTCCCCTCCCCTCCTCCCAGAACCCAGGAGTCCTGGCTCCCAGTTTTGTGGCTTAACCAACCACCCCTCCCCTCTCCTCCCAGAACCCAGGAGTCCTGGCTCCCACTTTTCTGCCTCTGCCTTCTCTCTCTCTTTCTCTCTCTCTCTCTCTCTCTCACCTCCCCTACGTTTGGACAAAGAGCCAGCCGGGTCCCGGACCAGGCCGGGGAGGTAATTGAATAACCGGGGGGGGGGGGGGAAGTCATCAATCTCTGTTCCTTTGAAACGGCGTGAAAGTGGAGGGGGGAAGGCGGAGAAAAGCCAGCACCTGACGGAGCAGCTGAGGGAGCCGGGTTTGCGCGTCTCTCTCTCGGGCTGCGCCCCTTCGCCGCCCTGCCCGCTGGGCCGGGGGGTTTCTCCGGCTCCTAACGCGGCTGGCAGCGGACGGGACAAATTGAATTTGTTCCAGGGGGCGGCGTGGGGGGAGCCAGGCTCGCCCGGGGCATGTTGCCTTCAGGAGCACCAGGCAGGCTCATTGTTCATGACTGGGGACTGGCGGGTGCGGGGCAGGGTGGGCACTGGGAGCCGGGCTAATTCAATTAGGCGAGGGGCTGATTGTTCCCCCGCTTTGCCAGAAGACAATGGGGCGGCGGGCAGATGCTCTTTGGAGAGGGGAGGGGCCATGCATATTCATGAGCACGACCGACGGGCCCCCAGCCCTGCCTGGGGCTGTGATGTTTGCACCCTGGCCCCTTCTCCCAGCCTGGGTTCATAACCAGCCACCCCTTCCCCGGAGGGATGGCACCGGCAGGGGGGGGGGCCTGGGCGTAGGGGGTGCCGCTGTGTGCGGAGGTCTGTTCCCCGGAGGGATGGCACCGGCAGGGGGGGCCCTGGGCATAGGGGGGGCCGCTGTGTGCGGAGGTCTGTTCCCCGGAGGGATGGCACCGGCAGGGGGGGCCCTGGGCATAGGGGGGGCCGCTGTGTGCGGAGGTCTGTTCCCCGGAGGGATGGCACCGGCAGGGGGGGCCCTGGGCATAGGGGGTGCCGCTGTGTGCGGAGGTCTGTTCCCCGGAGGGATGGCACCGGCAGGGGGGGCCCTGGGCATAGGGGGTGCCGCTGTGTGCGGAGGTCTGTTCCCCGGAGGGATGGCACCGGCGGGGGGGGGGGGCTGGGCATAGGGGGGGGCGCTGTGTGCGGAGGTCTGTTCCCCGGAGGGATGGCACCGGCGGGGGGGGGGGGGCTGGGCATAGGGGGGGCCGCTGTGTGCGGAGGTCTGTTCCCCGGATCCTTGTTGAGAGGTGTCGCCCCCCGATCTCTCTGGTGCTAGGCGCTGTCCAGACCAATACAGATCCAGCGCACAGTCCCCCTCGACTCAGCGGAGCCGGCTTGAGATCCTCCGTCGCTTTCGGTCTAGACCGTGAGCAACTGGACGCAAGTGACCGACCCCAGTGGGCACGTGGCTGAGTAAGAAACCGGGAATCCTGAGCCCCACTCCTGGGCCTTAAACCCCCCCCCCCCCCCAGCGACCTTCCTTCCTCTCGGAACGAGGCGGGGTCCTGCAAATCACCCTTGGCCATCAAATCTACACGCAACGGGCTGTGGGATTCCACCAGCCCCGGTCAGGCGCCTTCCCCCAGGGGCAGTCCCCGCCCGGGTGAGCTTGTTCCTGCTGGAAATCAGGGACCGGTTCGGTTCTGCGCTCGCCGGGGTCCCAAGCAGGGAAGCAAAGCTCCGAATCGGGCCGCAATAAGAAATGTCCACGGCTCGGCGTTTTAACCAGGGGAAGGTCGGTTTTAAAAAGACAGAGGGTCTCGAAAAATGGTCGCTCTGAATTTCATGCACAGTCTGGTCCATGGCTAGGACCCGGGACTAGGGAGGCAGGACTCCGTTCCCAGCGCGCGCCCTGTATGACGTCCCTTCTCCGTGCCTCAGTTTCCCCATCTGTAAAATGGTGCTGATTCTCCCGAGCTGAGCTGGCAATAACTTTGGTGACCTGGAGAGGAAAGGGGCTACGTAAACACGGCGGGTTGTGATTCCTGGCGGGGGTTTCGTTGGCTTTTGCAGGAATTAGGTTTGCAACAATGAGGCGGATCTTTACAGGGTTAACAAATGAGGGAACGCGGGAGGGTGAGCCCGGATCCCCCCTGGAAAGCTAGTCCTGGGCAGGCGGGGAAAGGGATGGACTAGTGGTTATCGCTGGTGTTTATTTGTGCTGCACTTGCACTGTAGGACCCCGGGGTTTCAAATACTGATGTCCATTTTAGACACATTTTCCAGGGTCTGCAACAAACTGGGGGAGGGGGAAACCCGCTCCCAAGTAATTGCAACTCCAAGAGCGGAGACAAGGATGTGTGTGTCACCTTATAGTGACCCGGCCGACAGTCCTCGATTCCTAGAGAAGCCCTGGGGTGTTTGCCTGAATACAGGCTCTCTGGATTTGATTCCTCTTGGGATGAAGTTTGGCTTCTGCGGGGAGTTCAGTTCCTGTCTCTGCCACCCGTTCCCCGGGGGACCTTGGGCTAGTCACTGGATTTCTCCGGGCCTCAGTTTCCCCCTCTATTCATGGGGCTCCTCCTGCTTCTTTCCCCCTATCTCTTGTCTGTCTCGTCTCCTTGTAACCTGCCTGTAAGTCCAGCAACTAGCACAAGGGGGATTTTAGGCTTGATTGTGGCCTCTTGGTCCGGCTATATTCATAATGAATGTTTATCCTTCCGGCCAGTTGTAAAGGTGGGATCCTGCCGTGGTTCAGGATGGGGCCCTAAACCGACAGGAATCCTAGGGCTGTCTTACCGCTCATTCCCCCCCCCCCCCCCCGCCAAGATCATTAACACAAGGACAATATTTCCCGCCCTAATCTATTCAGCTTCCACCACTCTACGGTCTGGCCGGCTCTCCCCCTCCCCCCCCCTCTGAATTCACCAGAGCAGCTCACTACTTTAACCATGGGGGGGGGGGGATAGTAGTCGGGCAAGTTTGTAAAATCTTGCAGGTCCCCCCTCCCCCTCGGCGCTGGGCACTTTAGACTCATTAAGTGCACCCGGGTGCTAAGTCATTATTGTAATAAGGAGATAGGCGGAATAAGAAGAGCCATAAATTACAACTGTCAGGGCGGGTTCGAGGGCTGAACAGAGCTGGGAATAATTATTTACGGCGCGCTTTATAGAGCAATTAAACATTCCCCAAATGGGGTTAATTGCTTTGGATGTGCAGCAAGCGCTGCCTGGCCTTCAAATCCACGTTTAGCAGAAAATCTGATCTTTAAAGAATTCTCCTTCCCCCCCCCCCCCTTTGGCTGCGCTCGTCTGTAGTTTCCAAAGTTTTCACGCCGGCGAGTGGGGCTCCCTCGGCCGGACCCAGCCTTGGCCCCGTTTCCCCAGTCGTCCTTCGCAGGCGGTGCACAATTTTCTGCGGGGGAAAGAGAGACAAAACCGAAGGGTAACCAACAGACGCTGCAGCTGGGTTTGCGGGAGTTTTGCGGTCCCACGGGCGATGTAAAGGAGAATCGATGCGAAAGGGGGGAGGGACTAGAGAGGCAGCAAGGCCTAGTGGGAGGAACAGGGGAGGGAATGGGGGTAGTATCGACCCCACACGGATGGGGTGACACCCTGGCTCCATTGAGATCCCCCGCAGAGATCTGAAGGGGCTGTTCGGGGATCTCGTGTGAGCTCTCCGGCCGGGATCCCCCGCAGAGATCTGAAGGGACTGTTGGGGATCTCGTGTGAGCTCTCCGGCCGGGATCCCCCGCAGAGATCTGAAGGGGCTGTTCGGGGATCTCGTGTGAGCTCTCCGGCCGGGATCCCCCCGCAGAGATCTGAAGGGACTGTTCGGGGATCTCGTGTGAGCTCTCCGGCCGGGATCCCCCCGCAGAGATCTAAAGGGACTGTTCGGGGGTCTCGTGTGAGCTCTCCGGCCGGGATCCCCCCACAGAGATCTGAAGGGGCTGTTCGGGGGTCTCGTGTGAGCTCTCCGGCCGGGATCCCCCGCAGAGATCTGAAGGGGCTGTTCGGGGATCTCGTGTGAGCTCTCCGGCCGGGATCCCCCCGCAGAGATCTGAAGGGGCTGTTCGGGGATCTCGTGTGAGCTCTCCGGCCGGGATCCCCCGCAGAGATCTGAAGGGGCTGTTCGGGGGTCTCGTGTGAGCTCTCCTGCCTAGCACAGAGCAGGGAATTTCACCCAGGGATTCCTGTCCGGCCCGAGAGCCGGCGCGGGGACTACACAAGACCGGATCTGGGACAGCCCCGTTGTGAGCTGCAACAATCCACTCGCTCCTTCCTAGACCCGGGGGACAGCGCAGCCCTTGCACGGTGGTAACAGTTGTCACAGACTAGCATGGGGCTGGGGGCGCGATGTCTTTCTGTCTTCACTGAATTACATCTGATCGCTCCGGATTCGTCCGCTTACGTGTTTCCTCGGCTGCCAGTGCCTCTGTGTTGCAGATCCTAGTGAAAGGAATTGTACTGTCCACCCCCACACAACCCCCCCCCCAAGTTTTCCCTTCAAAGCTCTTTAGATTAGCAAGGCTGCAAAATGTGCATGGGACTGGACGCAAATCCCCCCTCCCCCCCCCCCAGCAAATCTCCGGACTCCTTTCTTTATAAACAGGGAGGAAGCAGACAAGGTTTCTTCCCTCCTCTGGCTTCCCTCGCGGGGCTGGGCGGCGGGGGACGCGCTCTGTGGCCCGACTAGAAAGTATCGCCGCAGGACTCGAGAAACGCTCCAGACCCCCAGACTCTTGGGGTGGGGCGGAAGCTGCGCGTGCTGGTTTTGTTTTTATGCTGGGGCTTCAGGAAAACAACCCCCCGGCCCCCCCGTAACACTGTCCCCTTCTATTAAGAGCCCGGGGAGCGCGGGGGTCTCTTTCCTTGGACCAACTCCAGTTAGGGAAAGAGAAACTTTTTCACGTTTACTCGGCGCATCTTTCTTCACCCGCCCCTGCCGTCTCCTTCCCACCTCCCCAGCCAGGGCTTCATGTGCCCCCCCCCCCCCCCCCGGTTTGCCAGGGCTGAGTAAGTCTGCTCTGGGACCTGATATGTGGATGTTCGTGTGTGTCACTTTTCCCTGCTCGCTGGGAGGCTGTGAAAAGCCACGGTAACAAACACACAAATACCACTTTCGGCAGCAGCAGCCTGAGCAGCGGGCAGGGCTTTTTGTTTAAAAAAGCAACCAGAGAGCCAAAGAAAGAACGAACAGAGACGCGGGTGTGCAAAGCACCTTATCTGGGTTCCTAGTCTGGTTAGGTCCCGTCAAGAATAGAGGCGTTTTATTTTTATTATTGCATCTGGAAAAAAACCCTCCCTATACAAATGACACGGATTTGGACACGTCTGGGGGCATATTCATTTGTGTTTCCTAACGTGAATTAAGTATTTTAGGAGAAATTGTCAGAGCGGCCACCGGCAAGAGTTGGTGACCTGTGGCTTTAGAAGCGATGAATCTAGTATCAGTCCGGACTGCGTCCAGATCACAGCGGAAGTGGAATGAAATGAACAAGGAAAGGGGTTGTTTTGACTCTGATTTCCCGGGATACATGACACGAAAAATAGTCGTTAGCAACACTGTACAGCGCCGAGCACATGGTGGGTGACTTAAGAATAAGGCTGAGAGCGTTAAAATAGCACCAGTAATCGTCGTGTAGCCATGAGGATCACTCCAAGAATAATAGCGATGCCCAAACCAACACAATCGCAATTCGTGTAGCCCCCCAATAATTGCAACAATGGTCACTAGTGTAAAAAACAACAACAACAGCCATTGTGACGGTCACACTAACAATCGGATCCGCAACGGTGGCGATTTGCACCGCAACCATAAACACCAGGAACGACTGTAGTGGTGAAAATCACAACGGCTCCTCTACCAGGACCGAACCTTGCAGCCACTCGTGGGTCGCGTTTCCCTACAGACTGGGAAGGGCGGCTTGTTTCTAAATAAACTGCGTGTTTAGACGACGCGTCTCCAGCTCCTTTCTGAGAGCCCCACGGGGGACACACCATTGGGAATATGCCCCCCCTCCCCCCGCTTCCTTCCTCTGTAGCCCTCCCCTGTACGACACACCTCGAGTCGCAAGCAAACCTGCCCCCCTCTGCCGGGGACTCTTCCCTGACCCATGGCAAGAAAAACGAAGGCGCTGGGTGAAAATGGCTCCAACTTCCACCGAGGGTGGAACGGGACTTTAAGCGCCACCAGACCCAAAGTTTGCTGTCTCTGTGCTAAATGCAGCCCTCTCTCCCCCGGCACAGCGCTGGGTCCCTGGAGATCTCTCCTGGGGCAACAGCACTCGGTTATTTTCAACCCCTGGGATGTGGAGTCTCCACAATGTGGGTCTCCCGAGATATTTCAGTGGGACGCGATCTCTGGTGAAGGTGGAAAGGGGGCTCAACAAACACTGTAGCTGGCGCGCGTGGGGAGGGTGGGGGAAGCTTTTCTATCCGTTTGCCCTCGGTGTGCGGGAGGGGAGGGAGCCCAGCGGCGTGACTAGGAAAACAACCCCCTGCTTTGATGATGTGACCATCCAAGAATCCCTCGCCTCACAGAGCGTGGCTAGTTCGCTGGGCTGGTCGGGCAGGCACTGCCCGTCTCCAAAGTGAGCTGGGGAGCCGGAGATTCAGACTAGTTCGTCTGCTTGTCCGGACTTTCCTTAGCGTCCCTTGGAAGCAGCCTGGCCCTTCCTTCCTTGCGCTGCTACGGAACATCCACGGAAAGCCCTTGGCAGTGGCCGTCTTCAGCAAACGGACCTCGCTCTCCAGTGGCTTCATTAATCCGGATTGGAGGAGGGGCTCTAAACGCCCCCTCAGGAGCCCCGGGCGAGGGGGGGGGGGGGCTAGGAGGCCGTCCGCGGGAGCCAGTAAAGACCAGCGAGCACGGCGTGGGCGCTGCCACGGCTCGGTCCGCGCAACGCCGGGCCCCGGGTTGTCTTGTTGCGCGTTCCGTGCGCTGCGCCGCAGTTCGAGTCCCGCCTCTCCTTGTGGGGCTCTCCGCGCCCCTCCGCCGCAAAGCCTCGTGCTAACCTGGATCCCTGAAGAGGGGGACCCGGCAACCGGGATGGGCTGGTTCCGAGCCTGGCGCTGATTGAACGTGACTCCCCGCCCCAGCCCTCTCTGGGGCCGGGTGTACACGGCCTTTGGAGTAGTGCCTCCTCTGAGCTACTCTGCTGGAGCTTGCTGCTCCTCCCTGCACTCCTCACACAGGCAACACCCAATGGGAACCTTTAATGGAGGCCCCACTAATTAAATGAACCGCCGGTCATTAAAACCCCAACGCCCCTGGGGTGGGATCTAACACCGTGAGTTCTTTCAGCTTATCTCAGGGGGAAGGGACGGTTGGTACCAATCCAGACAAACCCGCCTAGTCTTTGCATAAGAGCGGCCAGACTGGGTCAGACCAAAGGTCCATCCAGCCCAGTGTCCTGTCCTCTGACAGGGCCAATGCCAGGTGCCCCGGAGGGAATGAACAGAACAGGGAATCATCCAGTGATCCATTCCCAGCTCCTGGCAAACAGAGGCTAGGGACACCATCCTGGCTAATGGCCATTGATGAACCTCTCCTCCCGGAACGTATCTAGTTCTTTTATGAACCCTGTTATCGTCTTGGTTTCAGAGGAGCAGCCGTGTTAGTCTGTATCCATAAAAAGAACAGTAATACTTGTGGCCTAATAGCAAATCTGTTAGTCTCTAAAAGGTGCTACAAGTACTACTGTTCTTGTTATAGTCTTGGCCTTCACAACATCCCCTGGCGAGGAGTTCCACCGGTTGACTGTGCATTGTATGAAAAAAATCCTTCCTTGTCTTTGTTTTAAACAAACATTAAACTTGGCTGTAATGAGCCTCTTCCTGAGTGCAGAGCGAAACGTGCTGAAGTCTTTGCAGGATCTACCCCGTCGGTGTGGGAGCTGCGTGGGGAAGAATCAGACGTTGAGTTGTTCGGATATCTTTACCTCTCACACCCGCTGAAGTCCAGGGATCTAGGTTACCAGCCTGGGGAGTAGCAACGGGGGGGGGGGAGCCCCAATCTTATCGGTGAGTGAAATGAGTGGTTTTTCCATCACGTCCTTTTCTTCATGGGTGCAGGAGCTGACGGTTAAGTTGTGGCACCAGCTGGCGGGTGAATTGTTGTTCTTTCGTGGTCGTCTCTTCCAGGTCCTCCAACTGGGGGTTTTGTGGAAAGACAATAATTGGTGATGTAGGTAGCGTTGAAAAATCAGAACCCGCACGAGTTCGCTTCCCAATCACCTGCCTTCCCGGGCGGAAAGAGCCATTGAAATGCAAATTGTTCTAAAGAGTGTAGCCGGCAAATCCCCGGCTGAAACGAGCCCGATTCGGAGCCTGCGTTTGGATGTCCAGGGACGATAACTCGCTTGGTGATGCGGGGAAACTTGGCGTCATTTTTGGCCAACTTTACACACTTGCAAAGTCCCACGCACACGTTCACTCTGCGTGGAAAGAACCGGCGGGGAACGTGTGCGTGGGACTTTGCACATGGGGACGTGTGCACGGGTCCACACAGGTTGCAAAGTCCCACGCACACGTTCCCCTTGTCTTTGTGGTGAGCAAGACAGCGAATCATTACAGTGCATGTGGTCGGCAAAGGGCTGAAGGAAAAGGGAGTTTCTCTAGGTGAACATTTCAAAGGCACTTAAGTTCCATTGACTTCCAGTGAGACTTGGGCTCCTGGGGCCTAAATCACTTTTGGCAGCAAAGTTTAATCTCCTCAAGTTTAATCTCCTCGGCCTGCTGGCTAAGCTCATGCCTTGTTTTTCTACACCCGGAGCCAGTTGTTCCCTTAATGTCGTTTCCGCGCTTTCTGGACATGGGAAGGGAACCTGGCCGGTTTCATGTCCTGGTTCTCTTACAATCTCTTCCTCTCAGGACAGTAGAAGAACTGGACGAGTTAGTGAAAGACGACTCCTGTGCCGTGCCCAGTCCAGACAAAGCAAGACAAAACTACAGAGAAATCACTGTTCTGATGAGCTTTCCAGCTCCTCACTCCCACCTCCTCCCCCCAAAAAAGTTTGGATAGACTTCTGAGACTAGAAAATATTTTCCAGGATTCCTCCCCCAGCCACCCGACCTTTCTGAGAATTGTGTGCCATTCCAAATCTGAATCAAGGCGGAAACCTCTGAATGCTAGAAGCTGGGACTGGACAAAAGGGGATGGGTTACTCAGTAAATCGCCCTGTTCACTCCCTCTGAAGCCCCTGGCACCAGGCACTGTCGGGAGACAGGATACTGGGCTAGATGGACCCTTGATCTGACCCACTGTGGCTTTTCTGCTGTTCTTCTCTTGTATCTACACTGTTTCCTCCCCTCCACCCCCCAGGGCTCCAGGCACATAGAACTGGGTGTAATGGGGCACTTCCCACATTAGTCCACAAGAAATGTACTGAAGTGACAGAGTCCTGTGGCATCTTAAAGACTAATTAAAGTCTTGAAGCATAAGCTTTCGTGGGCTAATAGCCACTTCGACGGATGCAAGAAAATTACCAGCTGTGTACCAATAGCCCCATTCAGGTGGCTAGTGAAGTTGAGAAACCACCTCGGAGGAGCTCTGTGCCGAGCCGAGCAGTTACATTAGTGCCCGTTTGGCAGCAGGTTTTGTGACGTGGACGTTCTTCCCCCCTGAGAGCGAGAGGAGACCCATGGAACTCATTTCACACAGGTCGCTGACTAGCCCTACGGTGGCAAGTGCTTGCGTTGCCCAGAACACGCTCATCACATTTGCAGCTAAGCATTTAAGACCTGGCTGTAATGAAATCTCATGCTCCAGGGCTTTGGTTTGTTGCCTGCTGGGGTCAGGAAGGATTTTCCCCGACCTCCAGATATTGGCCAAGTGTATTGTGAGTGTGTGTGTGGAGTGGCATATGGGGTGGGAGGTGTTTGCCTTCCCCAGACTCATCAGAGCCTGGCCATGGCTGGAGATGGGACACAGGACAGGGTGGACTGGTGCTCCGGAGATGGTCCAGAGGATCTTCTTTCTAGATGCCTGGCCAGCAGGCCTTGCTCCCATGCTAAGGGTCATTCCCATCACCCAGGCTGGGGTCAGGAAGGAATTGTTCCCCAGGTCCGATTGGTTGGAAAGTTGGGATAGTTTCAGTTTCCTCTGTGGTTTGGGGCCTGGTTCAAATGCTGGGATCATCTGGGGGGCCTCAGCCCCTGGCAGCTCATTTCCTCCTGTGGGTCACAGATTAGTGCCCTGAGGTCTGAAATGCTTTAGTCTAACTAAAGTCTTTGGGCTCAGTCCGGGGGAGCTAAGTAGAGTGTTGGTGACCTGTGAGCTCCAGGAGGCCAGACTAGCTGACTTACCAGTCTCTTCTGGCCTTAATCTCTGTGAAACTCCTTGTGTTCCTCACCATTCCCGTCTAGACTGGAACCAAATCTATGGTGAAAGCTCTTCATGCTCTTCCCAATCCCTGAGACGTCCAATTCCCCTGATAAGAGAAGGCCGTGGAAGGGACAAGCTACGGCTTGGTGCAATTATCAGAAGGAGTAAAGGCTCATTAAATAGGCCTCAGGTGGGACAGGGCTTCCTGAGGTGAGAATGGATGGGCTGTTTGAGCAAATAGAGGCCTGTACTGGAGCTGCATGTTGCATCTACTGTGTCATCCATGGGTTTCCTGGTCTGTCCTCATGCCCTCTGCTAAAAATATAGAACCTATAGGTCAAGGGTAAATTGAGCTGGTGATGTCCATGTCAGGACAGTTCGTCCTCGGGGTTTAGTGTCCTGCTACTAGTGATGATGGAATCACAAACCAAACAGGAGGAGAGGGAGGTGGACTAGGAACCGGTAGACGTTCCTCTAAAGAGTGGAAAGCCATTGTGACTGCTGCAGAACATCACACCATGCAGCTAAGATCTCTCCAAGACCTTTGGTGGGCGTGACTTCATAATGAGACAAGGTGGGTGAGGGGATATGTTCTATGGGACCCACTTCTGCTGGTGAGCGAGACAAGCTTTGGAGTTCTGCAGAGCTCTTCTTCAGGGCTGGGAAAGGGACTCAGGGTGTCACAGCTAACTACAAATATCTTGGGACCCACACGGCTACAACAACTCTACATGCAACAATGACTTAATAGGGGCACTGCTGGTGTCCGCACTTTCTATTATAAAACCTGGTTCTCAGAGCATTCTAAGTCTTGGCCCTGGAATGGGGTTTTTTGGGGGAGGGGAACGGAGGGGAGACAGGAGTCCGTCTAGAGTAGTGTTAGAAATGTTGTAATTGTTCTCTTCGGATTTTGCATAAAGATTAATTCCAAGGCTATCTTAATCTCTGATGACAATTGCGCTTCTGTGGGACAAGGCAGCTTTCGAAGTCCAGGATAAAGCATCCTCCATCGAGGGGATCCAGCTCTGGGACAGTCTTCCAGCCAGGCCCCGCCCTGCAAAAAAAAACAAACAAAAAAACAAAAAAAAACCCCTGCAAAATCTTCCTCTTCCAAAATGCCTTTCCAGCACAAGAATGCTGCTCACAGCAGGGACAACCCACCCTGCTACCCAAAAGAACTCCCTCCCCCGCCAGATCGGGAACAAATTCACCCAAAAGAAAGAAAGGAATGAAAAATGAAAACAAAGCCCCTACCTGAAGCAAAGTTTTTATCCCCAAACAGAGAAGAGCCAGGAATTCCCCTGGGGACTGGGCTATGTTTATCTGGAAGGCACCCAGATACTGCGGTGATGGGCAGCAGTATACAACACTAATATAGATAGATGAGTTCCAAGGTTCCTAGACCCCCGTACTGAAGATTCCCTCAAGTTGCCCCCTCAGAGCCAGCGGGATGAGTTGCAGGAGTAAGGCCTTTGCAGGACGAGTGCTGAGAAGAGTTAGGGTCTGATACCTGGTGGATGGCCAGTGGGAAGTGGCCGATGGACCTCATTGTGGTGGTCTACAGCAAAAAGCCAGCACCCAAATTAGCACCGTTAGAGGAACTCTGAGTGCAGTGGAGCTCACCCGGCTAAGCCAGGTGTAAATGCAGATCGGAGCTGATAGATCTGCACTGGAGAGGAAGCTGACTGAGTCTGGAGGGGAGAAAATCAACAGGCTGGAGGAAGAGTCCCTGGTGTGACCTGGATGCACAGCAGAGGATAGGGTGCCCCCTGACCTGTGAGCCGGCTGGTCCCCTCTGCCCTCCAATGGAGTAAAGAAGGCCCCTGTGTGGCCATGTGACAACCGTCTCCAGTTGTTTGATGACGCTGGTCTACACATGCTGACAGGCACCTCCAAGTATAAAGGAACAGCTGCCAGAGACCCCAAGGTGCTGGCATACCCTGCCCACCATGGTGCAAGGAATTCCTGGATTGACAGTGTCCCAGCGGCTCGCCTGTCTAGCTCGAAGGGAAATTAGAGCAGAGACTGTAGATCCCTCTGGCTGTCTAACGGCTTGTTCCTCCCTCCACCGGTCAAACGGAGCCTTTCCGTTCGCAAGCGGCAATGACTGTCAGCCCACCCCCTCCTTGGGAGGTAGGGAAGTCTGGCTGTTCTGGGATGGTACAGCGCCTAGCACAGGGCAGTCCTGGTCTTTACCTAGCGTGCTTAGAAGCTACGATCATGCAACCAGCAAACCATAGTGTCCAGATGAGGAAACTGAGGCACGGAGAGGCCGGGCTTTCAAAGGCAGCGAGGGGATCGAGGGACGCAGCGTCCCCGTTAGTTGGTGGCCTTTCGAAGGGCCCACAAGCAGCTCTGGACTCCACAGCCCCCCACCCCCACCCCAGCAGCTCCGGGAGCGCAATTAAGCCTGCGAGGGGAAAACTTCTTGAACCCGTCATCGGCTCCTCTCGCCTCCCGCCCCACAAGGACTCCGGCTGATGGAGCTGGCGCCAGCAGGTTCCCGGCTGAGTTCAGAAGTCAAGAACTCGGGCAGGTGGAGGCGGGGGTGGAAACCCGATCCCCGGCCGAAGGAAGGGGCCAGGTGGGAGCAGGGCCCTTTCTGGACCGGCGCGCCGGGCTGAGGACCCCTCGGAGCCGGGCTGGGGCGCGAACCTGCAGCAGGCTCCCGACAGATCGTAGGGGTAGGAGTGATCGACCTAACGCCCAAGCGGGCCCCGGGTTCCCGACAGGACAGTCCGCCCGTCACTCCTGCCGCTCGGCTCCAAACGGCGACGGGGGGGCACCCTCCTGCGGGGGGGGGGAGAGTGTGGTGCGGATTTCGGGGGGGGTGCACTTGGGTGCAAGGTGCGCCCCCCCCCGCTGGGGCGTCGTCTGCAAATGTGGGCCCTGGGATTGGTGCACGTTTGGATGGGGGCGAGCGGGCGTGTGAACTATCTAGTCGTGGGAATGTGTGCGTGTCACTCATGTGAACAGCGCTCTCGGTGTATTATATATAGACACCCGCACGCAGTGACTGTGGCTGTAGAGACACCCGGAGATATCTAGCGTGCAGCTCTCTGTGTCTGTAGATAGATATACAGAGGGGGGCATCACATCTGTATAATATTACCTAGAGATCGTGGGCACCTCTCTGAATATCGGTCTCCAGACAGGGAGATGACAGGAGATATGCATGCAATAAATAATCCGTGTGTGGAGAGAGAGAGATGCACGGGATATATAGATTAGATCTATATCTAGCTCAGGTGTGTGGAGAGAGAGACACACAACAGACTCTCTCTCTCGCTGGGTGTGTGTAGACACACACAAAGGCGCACAGCAGATACAGCGGTGTAAATCCAAGATCTGTGCGTGGGGTTGCGGGCAGGCGCGTGACGCATCTTTACCCCCGATCACCCTGTAGAGCCAAGCAATGGGTCAGGCAGCGAAAACAAAAAAAGTCCCTTTTGTGTTCTCCAGACCCCCGCCCCCCGTGCTGTGACCCCTTTCCGCGGGGTTCAGTGGGGCGGAGCGGGGGTTGGGTGGCAGAGTCCAGGCTCCGAACAGCCAGCCTGTAACTGACCCCCCCCCCCCCCCGCACAACGCCCTGGACAAAGACCTCGGTCGGAGATGGTTTCAACCCCCCCCCCTTGAAAGACCTGCTGGTCCCCGGACAGCTTCCTGCGGCCTGATCTTTGAAATGCACGGGGGGGGGGGGGGGGGGCGAGGTGCTCGCAATTGGCTCTGACACGGGACAAAACCAACAAGGCAAATATTTATTTAGCACTCAGGACCCGGCCGAGGATCTCTCCGGACACTCGGGCGGCTCTTTGGACAGAGGCTCAATAACTGCCTTTGATTTGGGGGGGGGGGGGATTCCTGTGGCCAGCTCTGCCAGATCAATCCCTGCGCCCGACTGTAAATAGCGACATAAAGATCCAATGATCCGCTCTCCTCTCGGGTTTCTCCTCTCTGGACCTAGCCCTTTGCCCGCCTCTCTGGTAAACCTTTCAAAATCGTGCCCATCTATAATTCAAGACTCAGTCTAATAATGAGCGAAGACTGAAAACGTCAATTCATAACTGAATCCCAAGTAACAACGATTTCCGGGCCGTCTATCATTTCAGAACAAATCGAAGGCGTGAAGAACACCATCCAGCGCAACATCCAGCGCAATTTTCAGCAGCCCCCAATTGAAGATTTCTCTCTCTGATTGCAGAATCGACCTGAACTCCGCCTGAATTGTGCAAAAACTTACAGTATTTACTTCCCATCATGATTGTTCCCATATTGATTTAGTCGGGGCAGGGTAAAATCTCCATAGCGTGCTGCAACTGCCTGCAATTAATTTCTATTTTCATTTAGCCTCTTTTTGCTCTCCAACGACGGGAAAGAGAGATTTCCCACGGAAGAGTTTGGTTTCTATCCCCTGCAATAATGGCTCCCAGCGCCCCATCTCTAAATAATCTTCAGGACCTTGCAGGGTAGCATTTCTTTTTAATTATTTACCTGTTAGTGAAAATGCGGCAGGTTTTTGCTAATGGTCTCTGTTCTGCGACTTGACAAGCCTCTAACTCTAGGCAGCAGATCATTTCATTAAATTTTAATGTCGGTCAATTGCCCAGCATAAAAAAAATTACAGACTGTGATCCCATCTAAAATATTAATACTTTAATGCTTGCTGTTAAATAACCCAGCTCCCCAAGCGCCCCCAAATCAATTCTTCATAATGCACTCCTCATTTGGGCCAAAGCTTAGAGACATTTTTCTTAGATTATTATTAACTTGTGTCAATTGCTCACCCAATTAGTGATCGCGGGAGAAAGGAGGCTTTGGGGGGGAAAAAACCTCGACTCTCTTTACAGCTAACTCGCAATGTTGCAACAGCTGAAGACTTTGAACTCTGTTGAGTTGGAGATCGGGCTCCTAAAATCGCGTATTTCCCGCGCTCTCTGGGCGGCCAGGTTTCGTTTTGTTCAGTTTACAGCGGGTAGGTGTCAAGGCGAGGAATCCCGATGGATACTATAGAGATAAATAGATCCAAGGCGCACACAGACCGGCAAAACCGCCCCGGTTTAACCGGAGCCAGTACTGGAAATCGCAGCGGAAAAGACGGGTGTTTAGACGGGCCAACCCTAAGCTGACTCGAAAACATCCCGAAAATGCTAAAACTCGTTTAAAAATCAAAGGATCTTTAATTTCCAAGCCGATGTTGGGGAAAAAAAATTACAGTACCACGCCGATAATTTTCCAGTGAGTCCCCCCTAGCTTTAAACATGAAAGTTTAGTACCCGAAGAGGAACCGCGTTCTGCGGAAATACAAGGGTGTTTTTAAAATAAGAGAATTAAAGATTCCTGAATCGAGGAGAAACAAGTGACAAAGTTAGATGTGTGGGGCAAATTCAAAGAGCTCCGAAACTATTCTATTGCCCGTACCCCTCCCCCCCAACACACAATCACACAGAAATCAACAGAGAGAGACACACAACATGTCCGCAGCAACGCCAGTGTATTCGCTGACAAATCCCACGAGGAAAACATGACTTTTTTCGGGTTTTCCTACACAGTATATCTAGTGTGTGGGTGGGTGTGTGGGTGTGTGTGGGGGGGGGGGATTAGCTTTTCGCGGCTATTGATTAAACTTTTCGCCTACATGCCTGCAGGGTTGTTACTTTGGAAGAGGAAAACTCACTTCAGTGTAATCAATCGCTTCTTCTCATTTGAAATCCGCAGCCCCTGGAAATGCGCCGCTGGTTCTGGTCAGTTTCAAGCACCGAAAATTTGCTGGGCGGGGTGGGGCGATTGGGATTCTGGGATCTCTGTAGTGGCTTTTCGATCAACACTAAAAAAAAAGCCACATACGTTTCCAGGAGAATTGACCCCCACCCGAGTCGTTTGTAGCTGGTTGTTCTTTAAACTACCCGGGCGGGCTGTGTCATTATCTGTTCACTTTGGGCCCTGTCCCACCCTGTATAACATTCGCGTTTTTTTGAACGGGATCCCTGCGGCGGAGAGGAAAACGCGGCACGTTTACCCCTAACATTGTAAGATGAGCTCCTGAAAAAGGAGACGTTAGTGACGAGATGAGCTCCGGAGAGCCACGCGGGAGTCCTGCAAGCACGTTCCCACGCAGCCAGGGCTATAGGGAGCCCTCATTTCGGTGGAGGGGGGGAGGAAGGATCTGGCAACTGAGTGGAAGCATCTAAATTCGGGGAAGGCCGCAGCGCAACCTGTTTCTATTTGCTCCACTCCCAAAAGGCTGGGTCTGCTACTTTCTGAACTGGTATTTCTTTGAAAAACCAACAACAAAACCAAAACTCTCCTGACTTCAGGGAGGTTCTCCGCTTTTCGAATCAACCGCAGAAATGGGGCTCTGGCCAGTGAATCCGGTTTGAGTCCGTCTGAATTCAAAACGCGTCTGATTTCCCTCCACGTGGCCGGTCCTTGGGGCAGTTTCTGGTGTCACGCTGGTTAAACTGGGAACCGGACGTTTCTTTCCACTATTAATTAGTGTCTGAAATTTAAGGGGGCTAAGAGTTTTCGAAATATTGAGAAGGATTCCCTGGGGAATAACCGTGACTAGAAACGACGGGTGTCAAAGCAGGTCTGAGCCGTCAAGAACAACAAGGACTGGAACCCTCTGGCTCCGAAAATGTATTTGGCCCTGCCTCGTTTTACCAGGGCAGACGTCAGACTCTGTCCCAGCTCGATCATAATAGCAGGGGAACGGGACAGGGGCGGAGAGAGTCAGGCGATTTGCCGTTCTACGCCTTCAGGCGGATTTCAGCCTGGTCCGCGCACTGGGAGTCGCGGGATTTTAGCTAAACGCCTGAAGCCATTCAATGCCTTCATGTGCCGGACGTTTATTTTCACCCCTCCCCTCCCCGTTTTTATGAACACCCCCAGCACCAGAATCGATGGATTTTTTTAGTCGGGTATTTTGTTCCTGCATAACGTGTGTGGGGGGGGGGGGGAGGGGGTCACTGAAAACAATTAGGGGAAGGGTGGAAGAAATATGAACCACCCTTTAAATCTCCCCCGTCCCACTGTCTCGGAGATCAGGAGCAACCCCGGAAAACAGCGTTAAATAAACCATCTTAAACCTCCAGGACTCAGCCACCCACCGCCCGAAGCAACCCTACGCCCACCCCGCTCCAAGCGAAAGGGCCTCGGAGAGAACGGGTGGAGCTTGTCCCGCGCCTCCAATCCCGCAGAACCCACGGGTGAAATGCGGGGCCTCCGCCCCCAATGAATTGTAGGGCAAAGCCCAAGCCCGAGCCGGACGGGGGCGGAGGGGAGCGGTTGAGTGTGTAGCCAGCAATCAATCCACACAGAGACCCAAAGATCCGTCTCCAGAAGGGTCCCATCCAGGGGCCAGTGGGAAACCCCCCTTCATCTCCATGGGCTTTGGGTGAGGTCGATGGAGCAGGATCCCAGCTGGAGACAGGCCCCGCTCAGACCTGGCCGGTGTTCCGGGCTCTCAGGGCAGACTCCATCGATAAAGCCCCGGAGATTCAGTCGCCCCCCTTGTCACGCTCCCCACCCCGCTGAGGGACGCGCCAAGTCCGCCAGTCCCCGGGGCAGCCTTAGAACACGGGGGCGGAAAGTCCCTTGACACATCCCCGGTACGGCTAGCACTCACTGCTCCGTCCCCCGGCGATTCGCCCGGTCACCGGGAGTCTCGCGGCAGGAGGGGTCATGGGGGAGAGAGAGAGAAAAATACTCTTAAAAACCCCACTTCCCCAAAGGCTCGAAACCGGGCTTTCTGCAAATCAAGACGTGTCAGCCCTGGGGGCAGGTCTCTCTCCTCGGGGATCCCGCGGTGGGTTCGCCCTGCCGGTTCGGGCCCTGTCCAAGTGTGCAGCTGCCCCCGCCCCAGAATGCACGAGACAGTGGGTCGGCACAATGGTTTAGGGGGGATGCCACATCTGGACACAAAGGGGGGGTCTTGGTACGGGAGGTTAGTTTGCAAGTGTTACAAATGGGGACGATTTGAAAGAGGCTCCGAGGGATTGTGGGCAGAGGACTGGTGAAGCACACACACACACACACACACACACACACACACACACATCTCTCCGGATTTACCATCCGAGGGAATACTCCGATGGATTGCAATGGGATTAAGAGCAGGGCCAGTAGTTCTGACTACAAAGTTTCCTCTCTACTCACCCAAGTGGAAGAGTATTTGGATGGGGGGTGAGTTAGGAACAATGCAGGTTTCTGCGTTAGGAGCAATGCAGATTTGTGCGTTAGGAGCAATGCAGGTTTTGCGTTAGGAACAATGCAGGTTTATGCGTTAGGAACAATGCAGGTTTTGCGTTAGGAGCAATGCAAGTTTGTGCGTTAGGAGCAATGCAGGTTTTGCGTTAGGAGCAATGCAGGTTTCTGCGTTAGGAGCAATGCAGGTTTGTGCGTGAGCCCTTAGGGGAAAGCATCTCAACGCGCCTATCGGGAATTATTCTTTACAACATAAAGAGCAGGCATTCTCCCTTCTCAAAATCAACCCACCAGGCCCGCCTGTCTCTGACGAATTGGCCGCGTTGCTGATTGGGGTAATTTCGTTAAGGTTCCTAACGAGGAGGCGCGATCCGGTCCCATTTGGAAGCTGGTTTAAAGCTGTCCTAACCCCATCTCCTGTCTGTTGGGGGGGGGGGGGGGGCTGTGTTGGAGTTTGTGTTTCGGTGAAACGGTCCGATGGTGTGGGTGTGGGTGTGGGTGTGTCCAATTCCGGGTGGGAGAGAGACACACTAACTGCACCTGCAGTGAGAGGGGGCTGCGTGTGGTTTTACCCGGCTTTGGAACAAAAGGGTCTCACTTTACGCGCGGGCCGCTTCATCCCCATAGACATCCCGAGCCGGGGGCGAGTCTGAAACCGGCTGATTCGATCCGTTTACATCGAACAGAAAACGTTGCATTTCCATGTACCCAGCCCGCACGGGGCAGTGTATCCACCTCTGGAAATCCCCCCTCCTCCGCTATTATCTATCAGATTCCTACGAACAAATAGATCGATCTGGACTTCTCCTTTGCGCGCCTCCCGCCCGAGATGTTCGGGTGTGTTTAGGTTTCTCCCACTAGCCCGGTGTCTGCGGATCGCTCTTCTTTGTAAATCCGCCGCGGACTATTTTGTTGTGTAGATTCCTAGAACCCACAACCGATTTCTATACGAAAAGCTGAGGGCCGGCCCCAGTCCGGGGGCGCGGATCCGTGCCGGGCCGGCGATCCGTGCTCACGGTTACAGACCGCTGCCCCCTCCGCCCCATAGACTTTGGGAGAGGAACCCCACCTCCCCCTCTCTTCTCCCCCGGCCACGGCAACCCCGGCGCCGATTGGGCCTCCCCCTTCTTTGTCTGGGCAGGGGGCGTTTTGCACAATGGCAGCGCGATACCTGCCGCTTTCCCACGTGCTGCCTGCCAGGCACACGCGCGTGTGTTGCACTCGGCCGGGGCCGGATGGGAGGAACGAGAAACACCCCGGGGCGGGGAGGGGGGAGGGCTGGGGGGCGTCTGTGGATGCTCAGAGAAAGCGCGAGCTAGTCCAGTGCACAAATAACCGCCCGGCGGTCGCAAGCTGCCTGCTCCGCGCTTCAGCGGGGGGGACTAGACGTTATAAGGCGCTGCTAGCCTGGGGTTTGGGGGCTGGGAGAGAAGCGCCTCGTCTCCCCTCTCTCTTCCCCGCCTGTCATTCATTCCGCGGCTCTCCGGATCCAGCCAATGGAGACCCAGGGCCTAGGAGTAACAGGCCTTCGGGTAACGTGATCGATGCCCTCGCAGCCCCGCCGGAGTCCAGACGCGCGCGCTCGCCCGGTCTCCCCCAAATCTCCGCTCTTGCTTTTCCTCCCCCAGCCCCGCGTCCGGGGAGAAGCGCCGCGGGTGTGAACCTCTCCCCGGCTCCGGCAGTGGCCTGGAGCAGGTTCGGGGTGGGGGGGACCCTCCGGTGTGAGTCGTTGCGGGGGACTCGGAGCGGCAGCATGGATCCCATGGGGGGTCACCACCTCCACCAGAGCCACGCCGAGCCCATCAGCTTCGGGATCGACCAGATCCTCAACAGCCCGGACCAAGGCAGCTGCATGATCGCCGGCGCCCGGCTGCAGGACTCCCCCGACTACGGCCTGAGCTGCATCGTCTCCAGCGCCTACAACACCATGACCGGCAGCTACGGGGCGAACGGCGGCTCGGCCGGGGCGTACCCGGCCGCCTGCACCATGGCTTCCCTGCCGGGCTCCTACAACGTCAACATGGGGGCGGCCATGAGCGGGACCGGCCTGGCCTCGGCGGGGGGCGTGATCCGGGTGCCGGCGCACAGGCCGCTGGCGGGCGGCGGGCACCAGCCTCTCTCCAGCGGGATGCCCACCGGGCCCTCGATGAACGCCATGAACAACCTCTCGGGACTCACCTTTCCCTGGATGGAGAGCAACAGGCGGTACACGAAAGACCGGTTCACAGGTGAGTCCCGTCCCCTGGCTCCCCGCGCCTGGGGGGATCCCCCCCGCCGCTAGGCCGGGCCGGCCTGGGTTCGCTCCCCGCTGGCCTCGGCCTCCTCTCGCTGCCAAGGCGGGAGCGATTGATCGCAGGGTGATTCCCCCGGCCCGGCTGTACAGGTTCCGAGCAATGGGCACAGCGAGGCAGCTCCCGCCTTAGAATTAGCCCCGGGCCAGGCGCCGCAGACAGTCGCGAGGAAAGAAAGAAACACACTAAGGCTGCAGCACAATTAGCGATCCGGGGGGGAATCCGACGGAATGGGATTCTTTATTAATGGGGGGGGGGATTCCCCGAGCGCATTTTGGCTGTTGGGTGCCAAACTAGCCAAGGGACAGCGGGGTTTATCAATGAATCCGTCATTACTCTAGCTCTGTTGGGACCCAGAAAACACAGCCAGGATCTAAGACTAACAAGAAATGAACAGTGAATGTCGCGGGTAATTCCCCAACCTCACCCCTAAAATAGCGGCTAAAGTTTTTCCAGGCTCAGGTTTTCCGGGGCAGGGGGGGTTGGTGCAGAAAGAATCGATCGGGTTTTTTTATCCGTAACTGCGCGTGGAAGCAGAAGGCGACCCCCGGATTTCTTTTGAAATGGAGGGTTTCATGTAGACACATGAGTTGTTGGATCCAAGCTCCGAGAGGGAACCGGAGCGGGCTCTGGTTTCGCTAGGCCGCGGCTCCGATACGCATTTCACCTTTCTCTGATTTGTAACAAGTTTCTGTCCTAGTTTGTCTTCAGTGAAGTTTACGGATCAATGTAAATTTCCTCGGCGAAACTGGGGGTTCGCCGTTCCCAAGCGAGCCTAAGGCGGGATATCCTAATACAGACGACGGGGCTTCGCTGCCGGGGCCGATCAACACATACAAATGCGGCTCTTTCGCTCCTCTTTGCGGTTCATTTTCTCCCCATTGCCCCGCACCAGTGTCTGGACTGGGAAACGAATCCGACCCCAAACGAGTGGGCTGGAAAGGCAGAGACATTGTAGATGGGGGGTAGAGAGGACGGGCTCTGTCCCCTTTGCTGCGCCGGCGAATGTAGACTTTCCAGGGTGATGATTTTTAAATCTCCTTGTGCGCGGATATCCATTGACTCCTACAATTAACACGACAAACGAACGAAGTCTTCAGCTCCCTCCCGGGGGGAGAAAGACTTCATGTCACCCTGGTTTAGAGAGCGCTTGGAGATCCTCGGATGAAAGGCGTCTGTAGAATTGCAGAATAGTTTCCCTTTATTAACTATTACAACAAGCCAAACTCTCCTGGCCGCGAGTGGAACTTTTCCCGGAGCGGGCACCGGGGAGGTGAGCCCAAGAGGGAAGAACGAGGCACCTAGAAACGGGGTTTGTATAAACCCCGAACAAAAGGCTTCCCAGAGACAAAACCAGGTAGTGTTGTTAGTTCGGTTTCCTGCCGAGTATTCACCGCCGCACCGGGCGGGGTTTCGAGACGGGGAATGTCTCAGGTTAGGGACAGGGGACGGACCGGTCCGTCTGGGATGCGGCACTGGGGTAACTCTTTGCCATGTACTCTCACCGCTGGGGATTAAGTTGTTTCTGCATCCGTTTCACAGACCGGAGTAGTAATTGGGGGGGAGGGGAGTAAATTACTGATAGATCCTAATTAGGCCAGTATCACAAAAAGGCCGTTTCGCCTTAAATTGCCAGCAAATATTCCCTTCTCCGCTGAGTTTCATGTGCTGGTTAGCTTCAGACGCGCGAAAAGATTTAGGGGCCTATATTTTCCCATTTCCTCCCCGCCGGATTCCGCGGGTGCCGGAACAGGGCAGAGGCTTTCGGCGCTGTCTCGAAGAGGGACGGTCAGAGGAGCAAGCGAGAGGGATAAGAGAGAAGGAGAAGAGCTATGTAGACAGCGGACATTTTAGATCGCTCGAATCACGCTGTTTGTCTTCTCCGTTGAACGGGGAAATACCCCGATACCGCCCGCCAGTGTCCCAGGGCTGGCGATGTTCTTCCACAATTAATAAAAACAGACCCAAGCTAATAAACAGCAACGCTAATTCCAGGAGCCATTCATGCGTTTGAACCTCCCCTGGAAACGATTTCGATCCCCTCCCGCGATTCCCGCGGCTGGATACAGCGAGGAAGGGGCGAACTAAACCCTTTGGATGCCGCGGAAGTTGGCGATTGTAAACTTCATGTTCCATCAGGGCGAGGTGGGAGACTCGTGTTTAAAGAGAGGATCGGTCACGGCAGATACTTTATGAATTGGACTAAACAGCGCGACCGAAAGGATTTCTATAAAAAACAAAAACACAAACAAAAGACACAAAAATCCCCTTCAGATCTACCCCGGGGACTAAAGCAAATCTGAGGAGTGAGGTCTGTCAGTATCAGAGAGATGATCCATTCCCAAAGTATCCCCCCCGCCCCCCCCCCCCCCAATCGCCAGTCTGCGTGTTGCTAATACCATGAATTGATTGGGTCACATTCGGAGCAGCCCAGGAACTTTCGGGGTGGGGGGTGGGTTGTAGTTTTCCTCTTTACTTGAAATAACCAAAGGCCCCGGGTGTATTTTAAACACGTGTCTGACCCCGACTTCTCCCCAAGGCCGCTCTCTGCGCGTCTGTATTGACCGAGGCCATCACGTTCCCTAGTCCGTGGCGGGCCCATGAAATTCCTCCGGCGGGGCGCCCCTGGGTGCGGCAGCGAATTGATCACTGTCCCCCCCCCCACCCCGATTAGCAGGCAGCGGGATGGGGGGTGGGAATCAGGAGGACTTTTCTGGGCAAAGGGCAGTTTGCGGCCAATCCCGAGAACGCGTTCAAATCAATTGCGGTAGGTAGTCAGCACACGGGGCTCTGGGCCGATCCGGCCCCTGTGAGGAGGGGGGGGGGGGAGGTTTCCCTGTTCTGTGTGGGTTCTTCCAGCGCCCCCCCGGCACCTCCCCACCGCGCATTACTAACATCTGCGGCTCCTGGTTCTGTCTCCGTCTCCCGCCCGGCCGGAGGGCAGAGGCCGCGGGGTGTCTGTGTCTCACGAGGTCTCGCCCCAGGGTGTTTATTGCTGGGGAAGGTTAGGCCTGGGCGGCCGGGGGTGCTTTGCCGCATGGTATTAGCAGATATACCCCCCCCAGGGCAGCACGGGCTCTGGTAACCCCCCCCCCCCGCCCCATCCCCAGGCTAGGCTGCGCCCACGGGCCTCACACGCTCTGTCTGTCTCTGCTATCGCTGGTGGACCCCTCCTGATATTTTGCTGCTTGCTTCTTTGCCCCCCCCTCCTCCACCCCTCGCCCCGTCTCCCACCCCAGTGGCCCTCTCACCCTTCACTGTAACACGGCGTATAGGTCACCCCTACCAGAACCGGACACCGCCCAAGAAGAAGAAGCCTCGGACCTCGTTCACCCGGCTGCAGATCTGCGAGCTGGAGAAGCGGTTCCACCGGCAGAAGTACCTGGCGTCGGCCGAGCGGGCGGCGCTGGCCAAGGCCCTCAAGATGACAGACGCCCAGGTGAAAACCTGGTTCCAGAACAGGAGGACAAAATGGAGGTGAGACGCGAACACCTGGGGGGGGGAGGGGTTGTGTGTGCGCGCGTGGTCCGATGGGGGGGGGGGGTGTTCGGTGGGGTGTGTGATTGTCTCCATTGTCTTTGCACGTCGTCTGGAGTTTATGACGCGCCCCCCTGTGCTTTGTCTGCCGGGGGTTGTTAGTGCGCGTCTGTGTTGTCGTTCCTGCGCAGGCACCGCCCGTGTGTGACGGGGGTTTTCCCTCTCGGGGCGCGGGTTTGTGTCTCTCCTCGCCCCCCACCGCCGTTTAAAGGGGTTCGGGATCGGAGCTTTGTCCCGTTGGAAGAAACTGCCAGGCCCGCTTTAAACTGAAAATAGTCCGAGCCGCTGGGTCTGTTCTCCAGGCCCGGGGGCTTTGCACAGCGGACACAGGGAAAACCCGGGGGCTAGCCAGAGACAGGGGGAGGTTTGTGGTCGATCGATGCATTGATTCGATTGACGGGCGCTAGGGACACACGCTCCGGATCGGAAGCGGAGTTGCGGGACACAGAAGAGAGCGCGCGGGCATTGCACGGGACTCCGCTGGGATCCGGGCGGGTGGAGAAACCTGGTTCAGGAAGATTTTAGGGGGGTGCCGCTCGGGATCAGCCAAAGCAGCCAGGAGACCTGGTGGCGCTTTAGAGACACATTTAAGCTTCTGCCCAAACACAGGTGGGACTCCTCGTTGATTTTGGTCCAGGAAGCTGATTCAGTTTTTCCTCTCTCTTTGGAGGGATCCCTTTGATTTAGTGCTTTAGAAAGTACACAGGGTGTTAAATGCAGGAGAGCGGTGTCCCCAAACACAGCTGACCTGGGAGAAGAACACGCCCACTTCATATATATCTATTCAGGGCCTGCCAACAATCAATGAAACTGCTTGGGAGTGGATTTCTGATGGACTCTCTCTACTCCCCCCAGAGCTCAGGCAATTTATCCCAGCTAATGATCTTCCCCCGAGTCCTTCTCAGGGTAACACTTCTCTTCCGAGTGGGCTGAGAGCTTTACATAGGGAACAATAAGGGCCAATAATAATGGGAAACCATTTCCGGAGGAGAAACCCCCGAATTCAATGATGTTCCCTTTAAAAAATAACGAGGCTACCCGACGGGGAGGCAATTGTTACTGTGACGAGGCATCTTTGGGGGGGATTTTGGGGAGTTGTAAGTACTGTGGAGTACTTGCAATGTGCAAACCCAGCATCTCTGGCCTTTGGGGGTGTTTGTTTTGTTTTTCGGTTTGTACTATTTGATCAGAAATGGGGGTGCACCTCCACGGACAGGTCGTTATTAATGTCGCGTGTTATGAATCCATCAGGCTCGGGGAAAGGGGCATGAGAAGAAAAACTATTTTCTAGGGCCATG
Organism: Sternotherus odoratus; assembly: GCA_032164245.1. Classification (NCBI taxonomy): domain Eukaryota; kingdom Metazoa; phylum Chordata; order Testudines; family Kinosternidae; genus Sternotherus; species Sternotherus odoratus. Next base: position 105,243,030 of record JAVMKO010000005.1, read on the forward strand.
TGACCCCAGACTAGAAGGGTCCCGAGTCAGGGACTCTTTCCACAGGAGCTTAAGGGAGCGAATGTTGCCACTGTCCGCCATGTGGCCGGAGTCTTCGTTTTCACACCCGCAACCAGAACATGTAGATTAGTGATAAGGGATTGTGTGTCTCGGTACCGCGCCCTAGAAAGACATCGCTATGATTTGAGATTGATCTGGAAAGTCCTGAGGGTGCCGGGGGAAATGAACTGGCTGGATTTGGAAGCCTTTGAAGGGGCTGGGTATGCTAAAAGCGAGTTTAACTTTGGGGAAAAAACCCATTGGGGTTTTGTAGTTAGATAAGGACATTTAAGAAATGAAACCCGTCTTGGTTTCTTTACTTACCCTCCCACGTAGGGTATCAGCCCACAAAGGATGTTACAATAACCTTTATTAAAAAGGAAGTTTATATGTATAATGGGTTGAAATCTCGAATGTGGAGTTCTGAATTATTATTGATTTTTAAAGGACAGGAGGGTTATTTTCTCTAGTCTTTCGCAGAACAAAATATACTGTCTGTTTGTTTTTTTTAAATCATCTTGTATCCATTGGACAAAACTATTTATAATCCACAACAGACCAGCTCTTATTTACAATGGGTTGATCTCATTTTTTAAAAAAAATCCTTCATGCTAAACGGTTACAAATCCATTTCCCCTTCTTTGCTCTAAGTCAGATTTCTGCTAGCATTCATGGGGAAAATGCCACAGAGAGGTGAGGTCTCGGGTAAAAACAGACAAATATAGGAGATTATACAGAATATTTATCGCGAGAAATGTACACGGTAGCTTTTGCTAGGATGTGCCAGAAGGAATTGGAAGACAGATGTTTCAATAAATACGGGAGGGTTAAAGACAGCTCTTTGCGTCTGAAATACCCCTCCCTGGGTCCCGAGCGACTGGATGTTAGGGGTGAAATGGGGAGATAATGTAATAGCTTCAATCTCTCTCGTCTTTTCTGTGTCCCTTCTGGGGCCGCAAAAAGTTCTGCTTTGAATGCACCACTCCCCAGCTGCGGGTTTGTGTGAAACATACACAAATGAACTGGAGACCAACATTCCCCGATCATTTATATAGATAAACCCCCCAGTCACCAGGGCGCTAACGGCAAGGGAGTCCTACAGCACGGGAAGCTGTTTAATAGGGGTGGGATTTGAGGATCCGAAAGGGACAATCGCCGGAGTTTTATGTCCCCCGACGGTTATTGCACACAAAATGTACCTGCCTCCAGACTCCTTCATTCTCTCGGCCCGTTCGCGGGAGGCCCTGGCAGCGCGGGGAATGAGATCGATACTGGGTCGGGAGGAAGTTTACACCGAGCGATTTGCCAGAGCAGCAGGGAACAAATCGCTTTCACCGGGTCCGGTTAGGTCACGTTCAATCCCGAGCCATTGAAATCAATGGGGAGTAGAAGGGGAGCGGGGCCATACAGTGATATAGGGTCCGATCCTTAAATCCCCACACGGGTAAAATCCCATTCTATGATCGCTCCCGTGTCCCTTCGGTGCCGATCCTGCTCTCCCTGAAAACCCCACATCGGAGCAGGGCAGAGCAGGCTACTTCATAATTCGTGCTGGGCGAAGGTCTTCCATAATTGACATATTTGCAATTAAGGCCATGGGCCGTATTAAATAATGATTACGAATATGTTGCCCTTCCGTTGCAATATAGAAATAAATGGCCTGGATCCTGGTGTTTTAAAACCGTGCGGTATTTATTGTGCCTTGGTTTGAAAAATGATCGCTAGATTTATATTTGCTGTGAACGGTGTTAACTGAGAATAATGTCCCAGTGTGAAATTAATAATCTGTTACCACTAATTATAAAGGAGCCTGCGTTACATTTCTCGATGAAGTCAAAACAGTATTAAATATGCATCACGAGTAGATTTGCTGTGCAAGGAAAACTCGTACATTATTTATGCAATTCGTTCCTTGCCTCTTATTCAGAAAATAATTGGCTGCATACGTTGGATTTTGTCCTGTTTGAACATGGCACGGAGGGGTGGTGTGGTTCTTGTTTTGAAGTCGGAGAAGGTGGTTACAGGCCGGTCTCGGGTCCCAGGAAGCTACGCCTGATAGTTGTCAAGAAATGAGTGCCATCCAAACTTATTTTATACCGTGTCTTTAATAAAAGCCGGGCTTCAGAACTGCTTTTACCGAATGAAATAACACATTGACTCAGTTACATAATCAATAATGCCGGATAAATCAAGCAGCGTGGGTCAGGGAGGAAAGAGAGGAGAGATCAGATTTAAAAAAGTATATTTCGTGCTTTTTATAGCTGTGAAATATACATGCCCTGACTCTTGTCAATAACATTCCACTGGATTTGAGCTGAGAATCTGCCTGGTGTCCCTCAACTGTCTACAGCCGGCAGGACTCCAAATTCCCACAGATAACCCAGCAACTTCATTTTTTTTCAACTCTAATGGGTTATGAACTGAAACCTTTCAGGGGATCAATAACAAAAGAAAACCCAAACAAACAGTAGTTTCATTATAAATTGATTTTCAAACAGTGCATTACAAAGTGTGAAGGATCAGTACAGAGCCAGGAGAATGACAGACAAGGGCATCAATCTGGTAATTGCCACCAGAGAAATAGCAGAGAGGGAAGGAATTTTTGTTGGCTGATTTTTGACACTGGGTGGATAGGCAGAGGAAATGCCTCTGCTTTTCATACCCGGATGCCCCACAAACGGAGCCATTCTGTCCCTCATATGGGAGACACAAAGGCCTAATATGGCAGGAAAACTTAAGCTGGGTGGTGCGTGTATTCCCCGGGGCCTTTGATTCATTCATATATAGTGCTTTCCCCCCTGGATACTCCAAAGGGAGGGAGGCAGTGCATGGAACCAGGCTGCACAATGGGGTGAGCCCTGGTTTCCATTTGACTCAGTGAACTTCCAGCTGTCCTGCTTGATTTTCTACGGCTGGCTAGCCCCTGGGGAGCAGAGAGAAAAGTAACTGGAAGAGCAGTGAGTGGAGCCCATCCACAGACACTGTAACCTGAGAGCCACGGTAGGCCACATGGTTTCCAGGAGAGATAAGCCCAACCCTGGTGTTCCACTATCTACAGTGTATAGCACTGGAGGGGTGGAACAGAACTTTCTGCATGGGTCTCTCCGGAGTCCCTCGCCAGCTGAAGTGAAGGGGGTTTTGCCCCAGAAAGGAGCTCAGGTTTTGGCCAAAGTTATTTCAAGGGGACTCACTGGACACAGGGGAAAGGAGCTGTGTGTGTGTGTGTGTGTGTGTGTGTGTGTGTTTTGGGGAGTGCAGTGCTACAAGGGATCTCCCCGGAGACCAAAGTAATACTCACACCTTCTTGCCAACTGTTCGAAATGGGCCATCCCGATGATCACGATAAAAGGTTTTTTTTCTCCTGCTGGTAATAGCCCACCTTAATTGATTAGTCTCTTAGCCTTGGTCTATGGGGGGGGGGGGGAAGGGAATTGACCTAACGAATGCAACTTCCGCTACGTGAATAGCGTAGCGGAAGTCGACGTATGCAGGTCGACTTACCTCGGTGTCTTCACGGCGCTGTGTCGCTCCTCCGTTGACTCCGCCTGCACCTCTTGGGGTATGGCTGCACTACCTGCCGGATCGGTGGGTAGCGCTCGATGTATCGGGGATCGATGTATCACGTCTCATCTAGACACGATAAATTGATCTCACTGCCACGGGGACGGCCAGGTAAGTCGAACTAAGATACTGTGACTTCAGCTACGCTATTCGCATAGCTGAAGTTGCGTATCTTAGGTCGACCCCCCAGTAGTGTAGCCCAGCCCTTTGTACGGTGGAGGTTGGGAGTTGATGGGAGAGCATTCGGGGATTGATTTATCACATCTAGATGAGACGTGATAAATCAATCCCCGAAAGAGCAATCCCTACCCACTGATCTGGGTAGTGTAGACCTGCCCTTAGAGTCGGTATGGCAACCCCCATCTTTTCATGTTCTCTCTGTATATGTATATCGTCCTATTGTATGTTCCAGCCCATGAAAGCTCATGCCCACATAAATGTGTTAGTCTCTGAGGTGCCACAAGGTCTCCCTGTCATTTTGGTGAATACAGACTAACCCGGCCGCACCTCTGAAACCTGCCTTTCCGTGGGACCTCTCGGGAATAATTTCCCAAGGCCCCAGGCTACAATAGGCTGGGCACAGTGCTGGAAAGCCAGGAACAGCCCTGCATTGGCCAGGGGGAGGGAGTCAGGGGGAGGAATAGATTTGACGGAATTAGGTCTCTTCCACCTCCGTCATCTCTGCTACTATGGACAGTTCATATCGTCCTTGATCAGAACATGTCCTGCACCCCTGGCCACAAAGGGAGCTTTGGATTTTGCTTGGTACTTTCTCTTTTCCTAAGGCGGGTAATGGAAAGACAATGTGGTCCGGCGGCTAATGCCCTGGACTGGCACTCAGGAGATACGCGTACTCTTCCCCGCTTTGTGGCCTTCCACAAGTCTCTCCTTGTACAGCACCCGGCACAGCGAGGCCTTGACCTTGGGAGGGCAGCTCTACCATGATCTAAATCATTCCTGATGGTTGTTTTCTCCCAGGCGACAAACTGCAGAGGAGAGGGAGGCCGAGAGACAGCAAGCCAACCGTATCCTCATGCAGCTCCAGCAGGAGGCCTTCCAGAAAAGCATCAACCAGCCCCTCCAGGCGGACCCCATCTGCGTCCACAACTCTTCCCTCTTCGCCCTCCAGAACCTCCAGCCCTGGTCCGATGACTCGTCCAAGATCACCAGCGTCACCTCCGTCGCCTCTGCTTGTGAATAGAGCCCACGACCCAGGGGTCCACACGCGCACACACACACACACACACACACACACACACACACACACACACTGCGTTCAGAGCACAGCGTGAAGCATCCTTCTCCCAACTGGAAACTACCCCCCCCTCCCACTGTCACCCAAGAGCCCCACACTTCTAATGGGCTGAGTCGGCAAATATCCGCTTGGTGGGAAGAAGGGGAGGGGGGAAAAAATGAAGAGACGCTTCCAGTCACCTGCGGGATGCGTTTCCCTTTCTGTCTTTCGAAAGTTTCCATTACCGGACAATGGACAACGAGGCACCCCCTTCATTATTCCCAGAAAATAAAAATATGTTAGCCCCAGGTCATGCTTTCAGAATCCAGGGACGAAATTGTCCCTGGATTCTGTCCACAACCAGTGCAGACCTTTGGATCTTTGTATACATTTTTTAGACTGGTCATTTAAAATGAAATAATTCTCCCTTCCTTGGAATGGAGCTTTGACATTTCTTTAACAAACCCCCTTGTCTCCGCCTGGGTCATTGGTGCAAAAGAAATGCACAGACTGGATTCAACAAATGGACAACACAGCCCAGCTTTATTCTTTGGCCTGGTGATTTCCACTTGCAAGGGAAGTTAATTCCTTGAATTTCACCTAAGAATGTCTCTTTCCCCTTTTAATTATTATATTTTTCCAGTGGGGGAATGAGAGAAGAGACTGACAGACTTTTGAAGATAGTAAACACCATGTTGCAAATAATTGTATGAAGATTCCAACCTGTTTCCCTGGATACCACAGACTCTGCATTGATCAACTTATATTTTAATAACTCTTGAGATATCCATGGCATTCTGCAGAGACAATGCAGTTTCCTTCAGTGGATTATTTCGGTATTATTTACAAATGTTGTTCAATATTTTCTTTCACTTTTTTTGCTCTGGAAGTCAACTTAAGTTGGGGGAAAATCTTTCACTTTCAACTGTTTAACAACTCATTTCTTTCATTGTATTGAGGGAAGGAGACCTGCTTAAATCAAGCACTTATAGCAAACTCCAGGAATATATATAGCTATATATACACAGTATATATTTTTCAGTTACTTATAATCTAAAACAGCACTACCAATTTAAGCAGTTGGTACAAACAATCAAATCAAAAATATTTTCAGTGAGATTTTTTAAGGCATTCATTTGTTTGTTTGTTTGTTTTAAGTTATGCACTTCTAAGGTGTTTCATGTGTATTCATTTTATAAAGTGCTTGTGTAATTTATGTGGATACAAAAAAATAAAAAAATAGTCCAGGATACTGGACAAATCAACTAAGGCTCTGGTTTTTGTACTGAGTTCCAAGAGGGAATATTACACCAGAAGTTGCATGGCAACCACCTTCAAAACTAAGGTTTGAGGTATAAATGGAATTAACATTCCCTTTCTATGAATGTAGAGTCTTCTTGGCTTCAGCAACCAGAGGGGTATATAATACATTTTACTGGGGTTCTTGCAAATATTTTTAGGCATAAAACCAACGAAGCACTTAGCAGCTGCTTAATGTTAAGCACTTCATTGGGACTGCTTATGTGGTTAAATTAAGCAGATGCCAATACTTTAGTCTGGAGAAGAGAAGGCTGAGAGGGGACATGAGAACAGTTTTCAAGTACATAAAAAGTTGTTACAAAGAGGAGGGAGAAAAATTGTTCTTCTTAACCGCTGAGGATAGGATGAGAAGCAATTGGCTCAAATTGCAGCAAGGGCGGTTTAGGTTGGACATTAGGAAAAACATCATATCTGTCAGGGTGGTTAAGCAATGGAATAAATTGCCAGGGAGGTTGTGGAATCTCCATCATTGGAGATTTTTAAAAGCAGGTTAGACACACACCTGTCAGGGATGGGCTGATAATACTTAGTCCTGCCATGAGTGCAGGGGACTGGACTAGATGACCTCTTAGGTCCTTTCCAATCCTATGATTCTTAGACTTTGTTGAATTGGAATGGGATTATTTGCATGTTTAAAATTAAGCTCATGTTTAAGTGCTTTGGCCATTCTATAGATATTAGGGCTTGTTTATAGGGGGAAGTTGACCAGAATCCTTATAGTGCAATAGCTCCCTATTTGAGAATCTTGTTCTGCAATAGCTGTAATGCTGTACAGTCACACACTACCTTATTCATCATGTAGACAAGCCCTTGACCAAAGCAAACTGAAAACAGTGGAAAAATTCTCTCTGACTTATGGGGGCTTTGGACTAGGCCGGTTAGGGCTTATGTTCCCTGGAGATGTTGCACTGACTTCACAATAGAGCTTATTTTCCGCTCATAATCATTGCTGGCTCAGAGATGTTTGCAGGATCAGGCCCTGAGACGGCCAACTTCTAAATTCAGCAAGAACCTGCGCCAAAGCCTAGGCAGGTCTTGTCATTGGCTTAAGTGAACTTGTTCAGTGACCTCAGTGCAGAAAGCAGGTAATAAAAGAACCCGAGTCTTCGGTGAGTTTAGAAAGCTGAACACATCACTTGAGTGCAAGTTATAGCAGGGCAAAGCAAAGAAGATTTTTTTTTTTTTTACTAGTTACGGCAGAGTGAGACCAAAATTCATGGCACTGAAGAGGTTTGATCCTTAAATAGGCCGTGTTCACACAGAGATGCATAAGTACAAAGAAAACAGATTTATTTGGAGCTCTGTTTATAGACCACACAACTATTCACAAACAGCAGCCCAAATAAAATCGGTTGCATTTCCCCAGACAAGGGCCAAAGATTTCTGTAACTTTGAATTTCTTTCTTTACTCTAAGTGCCTGTTTAAGTGTGGGGAGCTAGAGAGGAGAGGATACAATCCTTCATTACTTAATATTAGCAATAGGGCTAAGATGTGGTTTTGTTTTCAAGTTTTCCTTACAGGGAAAGGCACTGACCAATCAGAATGAGCACAGTGCTCACTCTTAATATTAATGAGCAACATATTCATATGACATATCAATTTGTTACAATTTCATACCAAAACAGCTCTTTTAGAATTACAAAGTGATTCATTTTATACTTAAAACGATCTCCCGAGAAAGCTACACACACGTGTGTTTGCTTATATATGTTCATTTAGCAATATTTTATTTTAGAAAAGATAAAATCCTTTACTTCTGTAGCAATCTTAGAAGCCTATAAGCTTGGTATGAAATGAGACTTATCAGTAAAATCAAATACAGAAAACCATCTTCCCATTCCTCTTTGTTTCTGGAATTACCATTTCTGGAAGGGTCTTCTGGTAAAACATTTTTCTTATTCTTATTAAAATGAGCTTAGCTGCAAAATGGTTTTGATGCCAGCATACACGCTTCAAGTTATTAAAGCAATGTGTATCCAAACATTAAAAAAAATTGCCTGAAATGTGATGGAATTAAAATGATAAGGAATGACATGAAATAATGAGATATAATTATATCTATTTTGTGTACTGACAGTACCTCAAATTTATCCAGAGGCTATTGTATAATGCTGAAAGCTGATTTGATTTTTCATATTGTACCTATTTGGGCTCAGGAATAAAATCACCCTAGGATGCATGGAAAGTTGTTTTTCACTTCCATTTACCTTAAATCCATGCAAATCCCAGGTGTGAAAACTGCCTGCGTTCAAAATAGATTTCCATTGTTTGTCTGCCAGTAGCTAGGAAAAGCAAACTAAGGTGCAACAAGCATTGGCAGAAGGGGGAGAAATCCAAACAAATCTAGCAGGAAATATGCAGCTGGATTTGTGTGTAAAGCTGCTTGCAGTGACTCAAGGGTTTGAGTGCCAACCTCAGGGCAGCCTGTCAGGAAGCAGGGCACAAACCCCAAATTGGCTGAGAGGTCGGTACTTGGATTTCATCAACCAAATACCAGGTGTAAACTCCCGACTCACAGTAACAGCCACATCGCAGAGTTCCAAACAATCCCCCCGGTACTCCGATCTGTTTTGCCACGCAGGTGAGCCCACCTTTGTGCTCAATGGCTCCTTACGCTGCAATTCACAATAATATTCAGGTTACTCCCAGTCCCAAAGGACCAGTCATTTCCCCTAGGTCAATTGCACCTTAGATCTCACACCAAAGACAAGGCTTGTAGCCAGTCCAATAGTAAACGAGATACAGATTGATTAACTAGGGAAAGGAAACTAGAGAATTGTTTACAAGGTTAAAGCAGGTGAACATACACATGCAAATGAGTTCCAATCTTAAGTTTTGAAAAGCAATAGAAGCGTCTATAATAAACAAGATCTAGGTGACCTTTAGGGCTAACCCAGGCTGAGCACTGGGGATCTCTTGCTCATGCCTAGAAAACTTTGCCTCCGAGTTCAAGCAGCAGAGAGATACAGTTCTTTCTAGTTAGGGGTTTTAGCTGCCTCCTTCCTTGGGCTCTGAGCTGCAAATTCAGCTGATGGGAGGAATCCACCTGCATGACTCATCTTCACAGCTGGGGACGGAGGGCAAAAGAACCATCTTTTGTCCTCTTGAATGTCTCTCAATAGTCTGTCTAGTTTTGATGGTCCTTCTCTGTGGGACAGGACGTAACATCGTTGGTTGGAGATCAGCACTTCACACTAGTTAATATCTCTCTCCTGTCTGGTGAGTTATGGAGTCACAGAGGCTCACAATAAAACCGCTCAAATATTACTTTACAATAAGGGATACAGACGCTATGCGTGTGGTGAATGCCGGCAGCCACTCCCAAGCAGTCCATAAAGTCAGAAGAATTTAATGTGAATACCGGTTTCGGCAACACTAACACACGGGTGAGCCAGACTGCTCCCAGCTCTGTTTGTCAATGGTCCATTGAAACACGGTGACTGTGGCATGGTCTGCCTGCATCACAGAGTATATATTAGATATCTGTGCAGCCTAGCTGATTATGTCTGCATTTGGCTTGACTTTTAGTCCAATTCGACTCAGTAATTAATACATGCCTAACTTTGGGCTTGATCCCCCTGGGAGGGGTGGGTGGGTTGAGAAGTCTGGTTCCAGTCTGGCAAAGCACTTAAGCACATGCATAGTCCCATTGTCTTCACTGGTAACACTCCTGTATTTACGATTAAGCATATACTTAGGTGCGTTGCTGGCTCCAGGCCAGAGTGCGCCGCTCCGGGCAGGATCAAGCTTTTTAAGCCCACGACTCTTTTTGTTCTTAAAGTTAGACACTTTCTCAAGGACCTTGCTGAACTGACACCTTGTTGGCTAAGACTAAGCGAAACATCAGCTTAACCCCTGGGCTGATACGTTGGATCATTAGTATAGTTCATTAATAAATCCATTGGAGGGTAAACACCAGGGAGGGAGAAGAACTATTTAAGCTAAAGACCAATATTGGCACAAGAGCAAATGGGGCTCAACCAGGCCTGAATACATTTAGCTGGAAATGAGAAGAAAGGCTCTGACCATCCGCTCCAACCATCTTCAGCAAGTCTCCCAGCAGGAGCAATACAGGGCAAACAACCTAACTGGTTTTAAGGTGGATCTAGATGCATTTATAAAGGGTAGCATGTGATAGCAGGGAAATGGGCTGGATGACCCACCGGGTACCGTTCCTGTCCTATGTCCTTATGTACGGTAGCACCTACAAGCTCACCTGTGCCTCTTATTTCTCTCAGGAAGGGACTGACCGGTGCAGGTGTTGGCTAATATAAATCACCCTAGGATTCTATTTTATTACAATTACACATCCAGGCTGTGAGCCTGCAAACAACGCCACACGGGGTAGTTCTACTGAACTCAACTGGACGATTGTTATTTATTTGCATTTTGGTGGCATCTAGAGGGTATTGGTGCCCTGTTGTGCTCAGGGCAGCACATGCTGAAACCAAAAATATACTCCCCACCCCAAAGAGTTTAATATTTTAGGGCTGGGCTACACTGGGGGAGGGGAGATTCGAACTAAGATACGCAACCTCAGTTACACTATTCGTGTAGCTGAAATTGATGTATCTTAGTTCAAGTTACCTGGCTGTCTCCATGACGGAGGGTCAACTGAGGCCGCTCCCCCGCTGACTCCGCTTAGTCCTGTTGAGGTGGAGTACAGGCGCCGATTGGGGGATCAATTTATCATGTCTAGATGAGACATGATAAATCAATCCCTGATACATTGAGTGCTACCTGCTGATCCGGCGGGTAGTGTAGCTGTACCCTAAGGTCCCTATTCAGCAAGATTTAATGGGAGCACTTATGTTTGTACAATCAGGTGTGTGCTTAAGTCCCCGGTTGAGTCAGAACCTAATTATGTGCTCCGGCTAGTACAAAATTTTCCATGAAAAGATTTTCTCAATGGAGAATGACATGTTGACAAAATAAAAAGTTGTAGCAAAACAGAGAAAGAAAGAAACTGGGTTTAATTGAAAACCAGTAACCCTGATCCTTTTCGGCTTCCCAGACACCCCCCAAAACATTTCTTTTTAGTCTAAAAATGAACGTTTTCAGCCAACCCCCTAAATTGTTGAAGAAAATGACAAAAATGTCCATTTTCATTGCTTTTTTTTTCATAATGGGAAAGATTTCCTGGCTTACCTTCTTCTACCAAAATGATGAGACATCTGGTGGCACCTTAAAGACTAACAGATATATTTGGGCATAAGTTTTAGTGAATAAAAAGCCCATTTCTTACTCACAAAAACGCATGCCCAAAGAAATCTTTTAGTCTTTAATGTGCCACTGGACACCTCGTTGTTTTTGTGTATACAGACTAACACTGCTACTCCTCTGATACTTTTTTCTACAAATTTGATATACATATGATGGGGTGGGTTTTAGCACATGATAGCTTATGCCCAAATAAATCTGTTAGTCTCTAAGCTGCCACAAGTCCTCCTCGTTCTTTTTTCTTCTACAAAGGCACTCCAGTGCATACATGTTTCCAGGTTGGGCTATAGAGTGGAACTCTTTTTTGTGGATATGGAAACCGCTAAAAACTTGAAACAACATTTTCCATGTGCTTAATTTCATGCAAAAAGAATCTGTCCAATTCAACTTGAAACTCAGTGTCCGTCACTGAGCTTTCGTCCTCCTTTGAGTAAACAATTCAATTATCAGAAACAAATGGGGGTGTCTCTGTCTTAGTTGCAAACTTTAAATTGTTTTTTCAGCAGTGGTAGGTAAGACTTGAGACATCTTGCTTTCCCAGTCCCTTCAAAGAATGTATCAATCCTTTGTCCCTGAAATAGGTTGTAGTTGTTCGTCTGTCTCTCATCGGCAGCTGCCTACTAAAAATAACAAATCAACCATTCACAGAAAAAAAAACAATATTCGTCTCTTGAAACTAGAAGGGGGAAATTAATGCAAAGGGACTGTCCTCAGGAACCAGCAAAACATAGGAAGAAGCTAATGTCTGAACCTGCTCAGGCCCCCGTGTGTGACAAAGCGGGCCACAAAAAATACTCATTTAGGAAACTTAGAATGTTGCGGGATTCCTCCCTTTCCTGGAAACAACTCCTTCGGCCAGGTCAGTTTCGTGCTTGCTTATTTCTACTGCACATAATTTTCTGCGAAAAATGTGAGGGGGTGCAAATTTTGCAGGGGGCATAAGTAACTTTGGGGCTGAAATGAGCAATGCCCAAGAGGCCAAGGAAAGGATGTGGGCAGAGACTGGGAATGAGGGGGATGATGCAAACTGAGGACAGACAGTTCCAGCAGTCATTTCCAGAGAGATTAAAGGCGCCGGAAAAACTGACTGCAACTCTGACTCCTCCCCCATCCACTTGACACAATGGCATCGGGCATTAGTTGTTTAGGACCCTTTCTCCTGAGCTCCCTCACAGCTTTTCCCCAGGCCCTCCACCCCTTCTCAGGCATGTGGCTAGGCAACGTGTATCCATTTAATCATATTACTAATAGCACCTACCAGCCCCAATGAGTCAGGGTCCCACTGTGGAAGGCGCTGTCCAAACACATAGGAAGAGAAGCTCACTGCCCCGAAGAGCGTATGATGGACATAGACAAGTCAGACAAAAGGTGGCAGAAAGGAAGGATTATTAGCCCCATTTCTGGATGGGAAACTGAGGTACTGAGTAATTAAGTGACTCTCCCAAGGCCACCCAGAAAGTCTGTGGCAGAGCCAAGAATTGAAGACAGCTCTCCTGAGTTTGGGGTCATAGTCAGAAGACCGTGGTTCCTGAAGGACCACCTTCACCAAGACAGCAGACACTGTGGGCTTCCCAGTGCCAAACTGGTGACTGTCCAAACCAGCCAGCTTCCATGGGGCAGCCACTAGTTCTGAGACAGGAGATCTCTCAGCCTCCTGGTCTGGCCTGATAACCTCAGGGCTAGCACCCTCCACACAGTCTCCTCCTTCACCTTCGCTTTATGCAGCCGCTGCTTCTCATCTCTGGCCTCAAGAACAACTCATTCTCACGACTGACTGCGGCCCAGACCCAAAAGCATGGCTTACCCGCTTGAAGAACATCCCCGTGTGCTCCATGCAGCCATCTTTCCCAGGTGGTGAGGAGTGAATGATTCTCCAGTGATGCCCTCTGGGAGCTGGTGATCTCCATCCCTTGTTCTCCAGAGATATGGACAAAACACCCGCTACCAGCTCCCTCCAGCACCTCACCGCTGCCCCGGAAACCTCGCTGTGTGAGCATGCAGTCGCTTTCCATTGCTAGAAATGGTACTCCATTATCTGTATTTTAGCTAAAAATGCACAAGGGGCAGGTTCCATTAACGATGAAGGCACATAGGCCCGGATCCTTGAAGCTATCCTAGTGCCGACCACCCATTGGCCTAAATACCTTTGAGAATCTGAGTCCTGGGAATCTTTTGTCTGTGACCCACATATTCCCCCCTCCCTATATTCTATGTCTCTTACTTAAAAGAATGCAGAGTCTCATGTAAATAGGCCGTGTGCCTGAACAACATACCCCCACCTCCTCAGCTAGCGTGAGTCAGCCTGACTCCATCAACCGTAGTGGTGCCACACGGATTGACACATGTCAAGTGATGTAACCTATCTCTTAAATCAGCTTCTGTTCCAGATGACTGGAGGATAGCTAATGGGATGCCGATTTTTTAAAAAGGCTCCAGGGGTGATCCTGGCATTTACAGGCCAGTAAACCTAACTTCAGTAGCAGACAAATGGGTTGAAACTATAGTAGAGAACAGAATGATCAGACATATACATGAACACTATTTGTTGGGAAGGGTCAATACTGCTTTTGTCAAGGAAAATCATGCCTCACTGATCTATTAGAATTCTTTGAGAGGGTCAACAAACATATGGACACAGGTGATCCAGTGGACACAGTGTACTTGGACATTCAGAAAGCCATTGACAAGGTCCCTTACCAAAGGCTCTTAAACAACCTAAGCAGTCTGGACAAGATGGAAGGTCCTCTCCTGGATCAGTTACTGGTTAAAAGACAGGAAACAAAAAGTAGGAATAAACGGTCAGATTTCAGAATAAAGAGAGGTGAATAGTGGGGTCCCCCACGGATCTGTACTTTTCAACATATTCATAAATGACCTGGAAAAAGGGGTAAACAGGTGGCAATGTGCATAGATTATTCAAAATTATTCAAGACAGTTAAGGCCAAAGCAGACTGCGAAGAGTTACAAGGGGATCACACAAAACTGGGCAACAAAATGGCAGATGAAATTCAATGCTGATAAATGCAAAGTATTGCACATCTGAAAATATCATCCCAACTATCCATACAAAATGATGGGGCCTAATTTAGCTGTTACCACTCAAGAAATTGATCTTGGAGTCACTGTGCACAGTTCTCTGAAAACAACCATTGCTCAATGTGCAGCGGCCATCAAAAAAGCAAACGGAATGTTAGGAACCTCTGGGAAAGGGATAGATAATAAAACAGTAAATATCATAATGCTACTATATTAGTCCATGGTACAGCACACCTCGACTATAGTGTGCAGTTCTGGTCACCCCATCTCATGCTGTATTAGAAGTCTAGCCCAGAGGAGATCAGCTGGAAAGATAATACAGTTATATTGCAAATGAAACACCTAAGGTCAGGGCAGTCTAGTTTAAGGGGCTTTAGATAGCAACACTGCTGGCTGCAATTTATGCCTTAAACCTTCCTTGATGAGTGCAGTGGTGCTAGGCTGTGGAACTCCTTGCCAATGGAGACCAGACTGAGTCTGAAGTTTGGGCACAGTGCTACCTCTGTGCGTTGGCTTTTCTCCCCTAACAATGGGAGCCGTTCCTCCTAGAAGCGAACCTTCTACACAGTGCCACGCAGGCCAGCTAACATGAGAGGAGGGGCGGGGGAGGAGGTCGGAAATGTATGTGACTCTTTGTAGAATTATTTCTGTCCAAGACTGCATTAGAAATGCAGCCAGAGGTCCCCAGACTTTTCATCCTCTGCTGCTTTGCACGAGGCTGGTGTGAAAGTCCATTGGAACGATCTTTCATTGCCTTGTCCCTGGCCTTAGCCCAAGCAAAGCACGGCTCCGCTCAGCTCATCCAAGGCTCTCTTTGGAAGTGTTCATGGAAGACTTCTGGGAAAAGTGAGCCTGGAGCTCCCTCTAGGGGCCAGCTGAGGCCCATGCAGCGCCAAGGACAGTATCAAAGGCCTTCACCAGAATCAATGGGCATTAGCCATTTGTGCCTTTGAAAATCTCCGCCCTTGTTCATGCTCGACGTTTTCCCTAACAATCCTTGTTCACACCCTTGGTACCGGAAATTCTACTGATCCACGTCTTTCTCCCGCCCCCAACATTGTATGTCTCATGTTTGCAACAATGAGGTTCGCATCCCTGGACAACTTTCCCCATGTCGGGGTTCAAGCAGTTGCTGGTATTTAATCAACTCCTCGTCAGGTTTCCTGAGGTGACACAGTGGTTTAAAAAGCCAGCCACTGGGCCCAGGGCCCGTTCCCATCAGTGGAGCCGTGCTGGGGAATTTGAGCTACAGGAGCAAAAGTTGCTCTTATAGGGATCTGGTGTCTCTCCAGAGGGAGAGGCTTTAAAAATGTAGCCAAATCATTTTGTTTTAAAAAAGCGTGTCTTTATAATTTGTCCTGTCTACCCCATAGAAAGCCATCTATTTCTCTCTCCACACAGAGCAGAACCATCAGCTGTCCGTCTGTCTGTCTAGCTGTCTCCACCCACCATAATCATCTCTGTAGCCATCCCCATGTATAACCATCTATCCGTCTGTCTGTCTGCTCCTCAGGTCAGCTATTGCACAGGTTCAGCTGCAAGACGGGCCCTAAAAGATTCAACGCAGGGAGAGATTTTCATGGTGCCCAAGGGATTTAGATGCACAAGTCTTGTGGCCTTGCTGTGAGATTTGTGTTCCTAAACCCATTTGACACTGTTGACAAATTCCCCTTGTAAGTGTTTTCCCCACTAACGGGAAGGAGGGCCAAGTGTGTAACAGACAGGCTGGCGATGAGTCAGAAGGGGAAAGGAAATGCAGCCAGACCAAAGGTCCATCTAGCCCAGTGTCCTGTCTACCGACAGTGTCCAGTGCCAGGTGCCCCAGAGGGAATGAACAGAACAGGGAATCATCCAGTGATCCATCCCCTGTCACCCTGTCCCACCTTGTGGCAAACAGAGGCTACAGACACTATCCCTGCAAAAGGCAATTTGATGCATGCAAATGTATGCAAATATTTCCCTCCAGATTGTTGCTGAGGCATGCAGGCAGGGCTGGTTGGGTGTGCGACTAGTGTAGGGGGCACAGGTGGAGTGAGTCAGAGCAGTGGGGAAATGGCAGCATTAGACACCCCCGGGGGACATAGCAGGGTAGGTCAGAGCTGTTGCTCCATCTCCATTCCTTACCTGCGCGAGGGCTGGGACTGGCTACGTCAAAGAGGAGAGGTAGCCGGTACCCCTCAGCAATGCGCCTGCCAGCAGTCTGCTGCCTCTCTGCTGAGCAGTCCCCTCCCCTGCATTCGCTGCCCAGAGCCACCATGACAGCTGTGGATGAGAGGGCCTGGCTAGTACCTGAAGCTGCTTCAGGACCAGAGATATACAGGCCCTGCTCTCAGGGGGCACCGTGCTGCTCGTATCTGCTCTCTTGATACCCGCCGGGGGAATTCTGGTGTGGAACGGGGTTGACGGGGCCACGGGGCCTGCCTCAGCTGCGGGGAGAGGAGCTAACCAGCCCTCCGGTAACTCCGGCTGAGAGCTGGGAAGGGGACAGGAGCTTAGTGCAGCCAGAACTAGGCCTTTTGGAAGCCACCAGCTGGATGTTCCCTGTGCAAGTGACGCTGTTCAGGCTGAGAGGGACATGAAGGGAGACTGAGGCTCCCCTAGTGAGGTGACACTTGGACAATGTATATATCCCCCCTCCCCCCCCCGGAGTGCCAGACCTGGTGTAGGGTGACCAGACAGCAAGTGTGAAAAATCAGGACGGGGGTGGGGGATAATAGGACCCTACATAAGAAAAAAAACCCCAAAATCAGAACTGTCCCTATAAAATGGGACATCTGGTCACCCTACCTGCCAGGTCTACTCTATTCTGTATGCCACGCTCATCAGTGGACGGTCCGAGTGCTTTCCAGTCTGGCTTTAAGTGACATGACGGTCAGGTCTGGTTTGGTCTCTCTCATCCTCTGCCGGGGGAGAAGTGTGTGCGGTGCAGTGTTTCAGTGTGGTAGGGATTTTTTTAAAATGTCCACACTGCTCTGTGTTTACACCAGGGAAGGCAGGTCAGACTTACCGCGAAGGAGGCCAGGTTGGGGATGGTCCGTAGTTCCTGGGGGAGTTTGTTCCACAGGCTCAGACTGGCCCCCGAGTTCTGTCTCCTGCACAGATCAGATTTACCCTGAGTGCAGAGAGTTCCAATGGGCCAGAGGAATGAAGGGGTTGACCACCTCAGGAAAGAGGTGGACAAATTGGAGAAAGTGCAGAGAAGAGCAACAAAAATGATGAAAGGTCTAAAAACCATGGCCTATGGGGGAAGATTGAAAAAAATGGCTTTGTTTAGCCTGGAGGCGAGAAGAGTGAGAGGGGAGATGAGAACAGCTTTCAAGGACCTAAAAGGTGATTACAAGGAGGAGGGAGGAAAATTGTTCTTGTTAACTTCTGAGGATAGGACAAGAAGCAAGGGGCTAAAATTGCAGCAAGGGAGGTTTAGGTTGGACATTAGGAAAATCTTACTGTCAGGGTGGTTTACCACTGGAATAAGTTGCCCAGGGAGGTTGTAAAATTGCCATCACTGGAGATTTTTAAGAGCAGGTCGCACAAACGCCTGTCAGGGATGGTCTAGATAATACTTTGTCCACCCATGAGTGCAGAGGACTGGTCTAGATGACTTCTCCAGGTCCCTTCCAGTCCTATGATTCGATGAATCTTCATCCCAGACCTCTAGGCTCTTCTACATGTGGCGGGTCCATGCCCTGGAGCACCCTGAAGATAAGAACCAAGCCCCTGCCTTGTTGATCAGTGGGAAGCCAGTGTAGGGAGCAGAGGACAAGTCTCTGGTGCTCCCAGTTGCCTGCGTTGCTGAGAGGACGCGCTGCAGCGTTCTGTACTAGCTGGAATTTCCTAAGTGCTGAAGGCTTCATGCTCAGGGTATCGCATGGTTGTCGCCCAGCACAGAGGTGCCAAAGACGTGAATAACTGAGGCCGGGTCTGCATCTGCCAGAATGGGACGGAGTCCCCCTGCCAAGCGGCCAGTAGAAAGCATGGATGCTGCTCAGCGCGGAATCCAAGAGTGCTCCTGCCCTACGGACTGATTGATGGTGGGGGAGGGGGATCAACCAAAGAAGACTGTGCCATGGCTGCAAACTCTTCCAAATACTTTCCTCTGTCCACCAGCCTCAGCTCTGCCTTGCTCGGATTTGGCATCAGCCAGTTGTTCTTCATCCACGAGCTGATCTCACGCAACCACTGGGCACCTTGGTGGTTGTGGTGGGTTGCCTGTGTGAAGGCTAGGGAGAGCGGTGTGTCATCTGCATATTGCTGGCTCGTCAGTCCAGGTAATCTGACCAGTTCACCTGCATGTAGACATTGAACAGGACTGGCGAGAGAACTGATCCTTGTGGGACTCCACACGGGAGGGGGCTGGTGGTGGAAGTGCCGTTTCCCGTTGCTACTCAATGGGTGCTTCCCTCCAGAAAGGACTCAAGAGGTTGTACGTTGCCCTGGGCGCCTGCCATCTCTCTCAGGGGACACAGCAGAATCTCGTGAGGATAACAACTGGTCAGATCTCGAGAGGAACTCAGCCCTTGCAGCTCACACTGACGTCAATGGGAATTGCTGATACACTCAGAGGGTGCTCACGGCTTCTCAGGCATAGTAATGTAACGTAAAAAGACCGGTGACCATTTAAAATTCCCTGGAGGTCACAATGGTGCATGAGGCAGCTTCTCAGACCTTCATGGATACAGGAGGGAGATATAACTCAGATCCTCCTGTTCTGAAAACACAGTCCCTACCATTTGAGCTAAAGGAAGATCACCACTAGCTGTTAGCAGTACAGGGCCCATGACACCCAGTCGAGCAGTCCTGATTCCATCCACTAGAGGTCGGTGGTGACAGACTCACAAGCTAGGCCACTGTAATAACAATAATGGATTAAGAGCTGCTGAACCTCTTTCAGGGTGGTGGGAGAAGTTGCTGTGGGCTGGCAGAGAAGGGGGCTGAAGCTAAAGAATGACATTTTCCCTTCAAGCATTTTCTTGTGGATGGGATAAGAAGCTACAGAAACAGACAAAGAAGGTAGCGATTCACTTTCTATCTGCAGTGGAGGGATCCAGCAAAGCTCAAAGAAATCACCTTTATTCTATTAGCATGTCTCAATATCCCTAATCCAGTGAAAAGAACAGGCCTTTAACCCCAGCCGACAATTCTCCTGCTTGGCCCTGGCCGTCGCTGGAAGAACACAAGTAAGTGAACAGTTTAAGCAGCAATTCGCTCCCCTCCCTCTCCAAAAGGTGATTCGAACCAGTCTAGACAACTGCGCTTTGGCGCTAAGATAATTAGGTGATTTAGAGACGCTTTTCCCGGCTCACATCAAACGATTTTAATGGGGCTCCCTTGAGCCCATGTGTTTGGTGGACGCGTTATTGCTTTTAAAAGCGGCATCTATTCCCCAGAAAAGAATAATTCTCTCTGAGAAAGGATTATTCCTGCTCAGCCATTGGTTTCTAGTTATTCCACGGCATGGATAACAGAGCAAACGGCCCCTGGAGGGGAAAGGCCAGCATGGGAACAAAATCTGAACTTCCAAATTTGGGATAAACATTTCTTCAGAGCCCAATAACTCCCCAGTGCCGGCTGTTGACTCATGGCTCAGGTGAGTCGCAGGTACTGGTGTCAGGTGTGTATTTCTCCCAGGTTGGGGGTGGAGGGGATTCATGGTTGAATGATGGTTGAAGTCTGATGAAGTCTCTGGTGTTCCAATTCAGACCCCTCCGTGCACAGGAGAATGGTATGGGGTGGGGGCTCTCTTGTTAATTAGTTCCAAACTCCTGCCTCTGGCTCGGGGGCGGAGACCCCTCCTCCAGCCTTGGGGAGGCAGGAATTCACCCAGATATCAGCCCACCACTGCTCTCAGTGAGGAAGGATCAGCTCCATTGGCAAGGGGCCCTTTTATCTGGAAACACACAGGCCCAGTGCCCTCCTCACTCCAGCATCAGGCCTTCACTCCCTGATCAGGGGCCTTGTTTCCTTTGGGCTCTGGCTGATCCTCAGATTCGGTGCAAGATCCCCCAGGGCCTGTCCCCCAGCTCCGAGTTCAGACTCTCAGTCCTGGCTTGATATATAACAATCACCGATGTGGTGGCCATAAAGCCCATGTAGCATCCAATTTGTTCAGGTCTGGCCTTGACTCGGTGTTCTCCGCTTGTTTCGGGGTGAATACCCTGCTCCCTGGCCTGTATCCACCCGGGGTGGAAGTGCGTGGAGCCAGAAAGAGCCATGGAAGAATGGGACTTCACAGGTCACCACATCTTGGTCCAGTTCAAAGATTCTGTGAAGATCAAAAGAGACCATCAGCTGATCGTCTCCAGGGACTTCTTGCACAGCACGGGTCAAAGACCCTCTCCCAGTGATCTCTGATCAAACCTTCTGTCTCAGCAACGCTACCATCCTGCTTTGGCTGGAAGAGTCCAAGTGGCGGAGAACCCGCCATGTCCTTCGGTAAGTTCTTCACGTGGTTAACTACCATCACTGTTTCCAGTCTGAATTTGTCTAGCTTCCATTTAAAGAGCCATCTCCTATTAGAAATCTTGTTCTAGATAAATTCACACTTCTGCCCTTAGAAGAAACCAAGTCCCCCACCCCCAAAAAACTCCCCCAGGCCTTGGTGCACTGTTCAGGTATCGCCGGGTCTGGGAGCTTTTCCTCCCCAGGCCAGACCCTGAAATAAATTCACTGTCTCTCTCCGCCTCAGGGAGTCTCCATCTCTACAAATCTGAGCTGGCAACCCATGGTTTCTCCTTTGCCTGGACCTCTTCAATGATCTCTCCTTCTCCTATTGACCTCTTGCCTGTCTCATTTCATGCACTGACCATGCCGGGGCTTGGCATGTTTTTTATTTAATAATTGATGCCCTGGGCTTCCTCGTATCATTTAATTGTGTAAAGTGTTTTGGGTGACGGGTCCTGTGTGTGTGGAAGATGGTGGCTGTGTGCACCAGGAGGGGATCCTCCGTGGCCTACCTTGGACCCATTAGGAGCTGGGAGTCGGTCTGTATGTCAGGGAAAAGGTAATTCCCCCAGATTTGCAATCAAGACTTGGGTTTAGTCTCTCTATGCCCTTGAGGTCAGTCCATTTTCATGATCTCCATACAGGTAATATACAAGCAAACAGACACAGCATCTTCTGCCAGCTTCAGGGATGGATTCCTGCCGTCCGGTGTCCTGGGCACAGTGTGACGCAGGGACCAGGGCAGTGGCATGGTGCCACCTTTTCCCCCCAGGAGTGGCAGCGGGGTCTCTCCTCCCATCGGGGGCCTGAGTAGCTCCTCTCCCCTTCCCCAAAGAGAGACAAGGGTGACAGTGGAGGGGTGGGGGACAGTGCACAGCAATGGGGCATATCTGCTTGGGTGGGGTTGGCCCCCCTCTTCTACACACAGAGTCCTCTGTTAGGGCAGATCCTCCAGGGCCGTGGGTCTCGGCATTCATCCCCCCACAAGGCAGCCCCCCGACCCATAGGAGCTGTTGTCTCAGGCTTCCAGCAGACACAGGCAGATGTCTCTGCATCTCTGACACCCGGGGGACGTTTTCAAGTTTGTCTTCTCCCCTATGAGGGGCTAACATTTTCTTTTTGGAAGTTGAGAGTTTGTCGTAATCACCTGACTTCAAGTAAACTTATTAGGGGCATAATTCAGCGATCAGGATGACCTCGCTCAGTAGAACCCATTCATTTCTCAATGTGAATGTGTTTATATTGAATATACCTACACGGAGCTTAGGGACAGATTAGGAACAGCCAAGAAGTAATGGCTCTTCCCCTAAGAATCCCTCCTCCCCCCCGATCTTACACCCAGCCCAGTGCATGCTGGGACAGGACTTTGGGGGGGTCATGGAATACTCCCGCTTTGCAGACACGCTGGAGAAAGCCCACCGTATCAGGGATTACTGCATCTCAGTGCCCCGATTTAAGCCATTTAACGTTCCTGGGATGGGCAGCTCCGCTAATAGACTATAACGTTGCGTGGCCGGTGGCTCACAAGTAATGCAGCAATGGCCACGCCGTGTTGGCGTCTGCAGCTGGGCAATGTGACTTGTGCCGCCCTTGAGTGACTGAGGCCTCTTTAAATGGAAGCTCCGAGACTCGACATTGGGGTTCCTAACTGTGACGCTGCCCAAGGGTCACTGAGGTCGTTAGGCACCTCCCCACCTCCGCCCCTTTGTCTGGACCTGTGTGGATCAACTCCAGGAAACCATCAACTTCTGCCCGTACAAGCCACGGCAGACCTGGCTGACTGGGGACAGTTTGGCGACAGGCAAACGCCACCCCCTGGATCCATCAAGCAGTCCTCAGCCCCGGTCCACTGAATGCATAGAGCCCCAGATCTGCTGTTCCATTGCACACCCCAGACTCAGTTCTAGATCCCCACGCTCCTTAGCGCACATCGCCTAGACAGAGAGAGAGAGCGAAACCAGGAATTTGTTCTTCATCGAAGAACCGAGGTTCAGGTGACAGAGAGTGTGGAGGTCGGACACAGAAGGTTACATGTACAGCAAGATCATCCCACTCTTTCTGGGGCCACCGTGCCGGAAGTTGCCAGAAGCAGGAACGGGAAGTATAAGAGGCGGGCCGTGCCGCTCCATTGAGCAGGCGCCACGGCGGGAGACAGATGCTTCCACCCCACTGCTGGAACCCGTGGAAGACTTCTGCTGTTCCGAGGACGCACCCCAGGGACCAGGACTGCAGGCTCGCCCGATGCTCAGGACCTGCTGGGACTGCCACGAGCAGTGTACCCCAGGAAGACCGAGGATGACCCCGGGGTTCAGGGACACCCTGAAGGGTGGGGAGGAAGTGACCCAGAGGCAGCCAACTACTGTCCAGCTACGTTGCTGGCTGACTCTAGGCCAGCGTGTTGCGTCTCGATCCCCGCTGACCCATTCTGCCACTGTGAGGACCCTTGGCTGGGACGTGGTGAAGTAGGGTGGGCCCGCATCCCCCTGCCATCCCTGGGGTGGCAGGCTCCCCACCTTAGGCCAGGAGACCTGGCCTAATCTACCATCCACCGAGCTAGGACTGTAGACTGTTTTGGTGCCCTGCCTGAGGGCCTGGGTCCCTGAACTATTTGTGGCTACGCTGCCTAAGGGTTGGAGCTAAAGACTGATAACTTCCCCCGTGCTTAGACTGTTGTTCCAGGAGTGCACATAGCAAAGGGGGGTGGCCTTCCTCAGAGACTGCCAGTGAGGGTGGGTCATACCCACCTGCATTCTTACAGGGCTTTAATAAGATGTTTTTAAATGATTCCCAACTATCAGTTACATTTTTCTGCTTAAATGTTTCCTCCCAGCTGATCTAGCTCGTAATTGTTTTCAGCTTTGTGAAATTGGCCCCATTAAAGCACCACGTCTATATATTACTGGTCTGGACGTCATTCTGTTTGCGTGTCAGAAATGTGATCAAGTCATGGTCACTTGTACCAAAGCTACTTTTAGTTCTGTGATCAGTTCCTCGTTACCTGTCAGGACAAGGTCTAGCAAAGAATTCCCCTGTGTTGGCTGCAATATTTTGGGAGTTAGGAAATTGTCATCTGTAATGTTTAGAAATTCCAAGGAGGTTTTAACACTGGCATTCTGAGACCTCTCGCCTAGGGCACTCAGATTAAAGTCTCCCATGATTATGCTGGTCCCCGTCCCCCCCCCCCCACGCGTTTCAGATTGCTCCCTTGTATGATTTGGGGGTCTGTAGCAGACATTCATTAATACCCCATTGTGTGCTCTAGTGTTAGGACACTGATCCATAAGCATTCAACATCGTTTTCTTCTGAGGTACCAGTGACTCAGAAACAAGTAATGTCATTTTTGACATAGCGTGCCCCTCCCCCCCTCCTTTTGCTGACTCAGTCCTTCCTAACTAGGTTATAACCATTGATTTTAACATTCCAGTTGTGCGAATCATCCCACCAGGTTTCAGTAACACCGACTAGATTGAATTTGTGCTCATAAATGAGCAATTTCAATTCCTCTTATTTGTTACCCGGGTAAAGATTTTCTACTCTTTGTGTCCTTCGGTTCCTTGATTCATTTTGTTCCAACATCTCGATTTTGTGCTAACTGACTGCTCCTGTCTTCCCTCCCATTTTGCTATTAGTTTAACTCCCTCCTGACTATGCTAGCCAGCCTGCCCCCAGGATATTGTCCCTCTCCTACTGAGGTGGAGAGCATCCAAATGATACGGTCCCGCTCCCTATAGAAGACCTATAGAATGATCAAAACAAAAACCCTCCACCACTAACCCAGCCAACAATTCATTTCCAGACTCTTCTGCCTTCTGTCTTCATTCACTCACAGGACAGATGGATCTCAGAGAAGATCGCTCGGACACTCCTTGTCTTCAGCACACTTCTGAGTTCCCTGAAGTCTTCTACTGTCTGTCAGACATCCCCGGAGGGCAATGCCATTAGTGCTGATATGAACCATCATCAGTAGATCCTTCTCCATCAGCGTCAGATGCCTGTCCAGTCTTCGATTGACATTTAGTGTCCTGGCTTCAGAAAGGCAGCGCGCCGTCCTGTTGTCCACCTGTCCTTTGCCAAATATTCTTGCAGCACCCACGTCTTCTAAACCCCAACTAGTCCCCTGCCTACTGCGCCATCTTTTCCCTCCCGCTCTCAGCTTCCTTTGGCTCCTCTTATTCTTCGACATGTGGCTTTAACACCCCAGTGCAGGGGAAAGGAGAGAAGCATCCGCGACATCTGTTTGTTTTGGAGATAGCTGTGAGAAGGGATAAGGCAACTTACTGGAAGATGCATCCATCAATTTAATGAATAAACTGGTGGGAAAGGATTGGCTCACACACAGTTTCTGCAGGTAGATTGGTCTTGGATTACCCTTTTATTCCCTGCCTCCTTGTTCTCATCACAATACAATTCGAACTATAATTATTTAAGTGCAACCACAAACCCGGGGATATATCACCCGGAATGGTGTAGGGCTGTCATAATACATAACAGACTGAGCTCAATATTTATAGAGCGGCAGCCGGCACAAATCATCCCCAGAAATCCCGCTGAACTGGAGTGCAAGGGATAAACTCCAGAAATACCGCAAGCGATCGTTCACTGCAGACTGCCTGGCAGACTCACCGGCTGTATATCACCCTCTAATGCCAGCTGAGTCCACACTCTGTGCCAGAGTGGTGCAAAGGTCACCCCCAAAGCTTTTATTTCATACGTCCCAGGCTGTGGTTCTGAGCAGGGTCTGGGGATGGGCGAACCCTCTTCAGCTTCTGAGCGCCTTCCTAGTGCTGCTCCACAAGCTGTCCTGTTGACACACGCACACCTCTTATAGACATATCTGCTGTTCTCGTCCACCTGGCTGGCCCCGATCCAGCTGTCTTGCCATAGAAGTATGTGGGTGGGGGAGGAGGAAGCATGTCTTGCACAGAATGACGGGCCTTGCAGCCCAACTGCATGAGTTTGGAGGACCCATGATTTGCTTGGACCCTCCCTGCTTCTACAGCTGATCCTCCACTGAAGGATGCTGGCTTCTCTCTCTGTGTGATGTCACCTCCTGTTATATTGTAGTATTTATTCACACAACACAAAGTCAACCTGTGGAACTCCTTGCCAGAGGATGTTGTGAAGGCCAAGGCTATAACAGGGTTCATAAAAGAACTAGATAAGTTCATGGAGGACAGGTCCATCATTGGCTGTTAACCAGGCTGGACAGGGATGGCCCTAGCCGTTGTTTGCCAGAAGCTGAGGATGGGTGACAGGGGATGGATCACTGGATGATTCCTTGTTCTGTTTGTCCCCTCTGGGGCATCAGACATTGGCCACTGTCGGCAGACAGGATACTGGGCTAGATGGACCCTTGGTCTGACCCAGTCTGGCCATTCTGATGTTCTTATTTGCTGGCTGCCGGCTGACTGCGTTACGTCCATGCATTGGCCTGCTGCCGCTGAGCCCGCTGGAATGTCCCATTTCAAATCCCAACAGACGGGAGAAGGTGGAGCAGGGGTGGCCAACCTGAGCCTGAGAAGGAGCCAGAATTTACCAAAGAGCCACGGTAATATTCCAGCAGCCCCCCCATCAGTTCCCCACCCCCCCTCCCAGCACCGCCGATCAGCACCTCCCCCTCCCTCCCCGCACCTCCCGTGCCAACCAAGAGGCTTGTGGGAGGAAGGGGGGAGAAGCGAGGGCACAGCAGGCTCGGGGAAGGGGTGGAGTGGGGGCAGGGCTCATGGCAGGGCCAGGGGTTGAAGAGAGAGCACCCCTCAACACACTGGAAAGTTGGCACCTGTAGCTCCAGCCCCGGGGTCGGTACCTAGACAAGGAGCTGCAGATTAACTTCTGAAGAGCCACATGTGGGTCCGAAGCCCAAGGATTGGCCACCCCGGAGGTAGAGGAATCTGGGGCCTCACATCTGGTACAAACCCCGCCAACGTGGCAAAGGCTTGAGAGTCTTACACAGGAAAACCTGCCCCCCCCCCCCCGGGGTCTTCTGTCCACTCTCACAGAAACTCTTCTTGACTCGACGTGGCTGGAAATCACTTCTCCGTTCTCCCCGTTCTTGGTCACAGTATGCTCGGAAGGACACACTGGGGGCAGAGTTTTCATGGGCTTAGCCTTGGACTGACTCATCGCTTCTAAAGTCAAGCTAACGCTCGTGCCGGCAGGTGCTGGACTGATAATCCTGTGGACAAGGGTCTTCGTGTCTCTTGCCCACCCTGGGCAAGCTCCTTCAAGAACTCCCTTGCCCGGCAACTGAACGGAGTGGGGACAACCTCACTGTGGGAGGGAAAGTCCTTTGGCCTCCCTTTGGAGACCACCTCTGAGGCAGGGTTGGAGGAGGAGGAGGGAGAAGAATGAGACAGCAGTGTCTTTCCCATGGCTGAAGGTCTGGTGTCCTTCACACCTGGCTCCAGAAACATGCACAGAACAATGGACGTTAGGGGCTGCAAGGGACCTGACAGGTCATCCAGTCCCCTATCAAGCCTCTAGCAGAAGCACAGGTCTCCCTGCAAAGCATGATGTCTAGTCTCCATTTGAACATTCCCACCCAGTCCGTCACAGATCTCTTCATTCCTGTAGCTCTTGCCTTAAATCTAATCCAAACTTGTTCTCAAAACCGCTGCATCTCACAGGGCCTCTGTGGCTTCGAACGATCAATGGGGGGGTGAATTGTGATGATGCTTCTTGTTGTTGTCGTCACTGAAGCGTGGGCAATTGTCCACTATGATGCCGCAAACTCCTGACCTGCCCCTCTTCCTGTTATTCCTGGGCCCACAGCTCTGCAGGTGCACCTCATACCTAGGGTTGCCAACCGTAAAGGATTGTCCTACAGCCTCCAGGAAGTAAAGATTATGTCATGTGATGACGGCTCCAGGAATACGTCCAATCGAAATTGCCAACCCACTCATACCTGACCTGAAGAACCCCCAGGGCCGGCGACAGGAATTTTGGGGCCCCGTACGCGGATCGTGCGGCCCCCCCCCCGCCGGTCTCCCACTGCCCGCGTGTCCCCCCCCCCCCGCCGGCCGGTCTCCCGCCACCCACGGGCCCTCCCCCCGGCCGGTCTCCCGCCGCCCGCACCCCCCCTCGGCCGGTCTCCCGCCGCCCGCGGCCCCCCCCCCCCCCCCGGCCGGTCTCCCACCGCCCTCCTCTGTCTCCCGCCGCCCCCCCCCCCCGGTTGGTCTCCCGCCGCCCGCGGGGGCCCAACCCCCACATGCGCTTTGGCCAGAAGCAAAGGGAGGCGGAGGGAGGCTGCTGGGTGCCGGGGGAGGGGGGCTGGTGAGCGCTGCAGCGGCTGCCCGAGCTGCGCCTTGCTCACAGGCCTGGCGACAAGGGGGTGCAGCTGTGTACCGGGCCCGCCCTGGACTTCAGGGGGTCCCCCTGAAGTCCGGGGCCCGGTACAGCTGTAACCGTTGTACCCCCCTGTCACCGGCCCTGAGAACCCCTGTTGATTTCCCTGTCTGGAACCCTCCACATCTGTCCTCATGAATCTCAGTCTTGACTACAGCCCCTTTGCCATTCCCGTCCTAGACCCACAGCTCTGCACTTACACCTCAAACATGACCTGTAGCACCCCCCCTACTGCTAACCCTAGACAGCTCTCCGCACGCATCCCCCCTGACCCACAGCCCCTTTTCCTATTCCAGTCCTGGGTACTCTAGAGTAGGGTGACTATTCACACATCCCCAGAATATCAGCCATTCCAGAATTTCAGGGAACAGCAAAGGCCCACCTGCGCGTGGTGCGGGTAAGGTCATGCCAGCGGGGATGGAGCAAAGCCCTCTTCGAAATAGTGTCCCTCATCTGATCCTGGATAAAATCACGTGTGGTTCCGTCCCAGTACCGGATGTGGGGAAAACCACCCAAAAAGAGAACCGTTCCATTCAAAACCGGACAAGCGGCCCTCCTGACTGTGGAACAGAGACCACCAACGACACAGTACAGAGTGGGGACAACCTATTGGTGGAAAGAGTCCTCGGGCAAATGGACAACTGTCCATGTGGACTTTGGCTGAAGAATCACTCACCTAATATTCCCCTGCATTTCCAGACAGACCTGAGCTAATCCGTTCCCGGCTCCATCCTGTCTTCCTGCAGCACTGCGGGAAGAGCCTGACATTAAACCAAATACAATCCAACCCTTAGCATTAAGTAAAACTCCCATCGTGATGGGATTGTAACTTGCAGCACGAACTCAGCAGGGGCGTGTTAACGCTGGTCTCCAGCGAGTGAAAGAATGAGACTTTGGAAAGCCCTGACGAGGTGAAGCTCTTAAAATAACAATTGAATTCAACTTAATTCATTTTCACTTAATACCCTAAGAGTGCCTTTAGCAAAATGAGACAATTATTATTTTGGAGCGGAGGATGGGAAGGCATTAGCTGCAGCCCAGCAGCGTGGCTGCTTCCTCTACTGTACTCACAACTCTTGGAGCTGCAGAACTGGACTGGAAAGCTCTTGTGTAGGGTTAGGAGCGGGAACTAGGAGGGGGGTGCTGGGGGTGTGTGGAAGAGGAGGGGGTTGCTGCAGCACTTATCGGCTTTACGTGGGGCGCTGCTCCCTGCCCCGCACACAGGGTCCTGCCTTCCAGCCCCTCGCCCGGAGCTCTGCGCCCAACCCCACACCTGGGGCTCTTCCCCCGGCCCCGCACACAGAGTGCCAGCTGCCAGCCCCACGCCAGGGCTCCATTCCTGGCTTCGCACCAGGGGTCTCATCTGTCAGTGCCGCATGCGGGGTCCCTCTGCTGGCTTCGCTCCTGGCCCACCCTCAGCTGTGGCCCCACCCTTGTCCCCTTTACCTCTCTCCGCGTCCTCCCCGCCCAGAGCCATGGCCCTGCTGCCAGCCCCAGCTTTAGCAGGTGGGGGCAGAAGGTGCGCAAGGTCTTTCAACACCCCCACTATAATAAGTGATCCAGTGCCACTGCCTGGAAGGGGTAAAAATACGATCAGACTCCGCTTTTATGCATCCTTTACCCCGTCTGTCCGGAGTGTATAAATCTCTTCCTAGCCTGCAGGAAGTGAGCGGGAATGGTTATGGGATTTGGACATTGTATTGATTGGTGCTTGTGTCTCTGTGTGTGTTGTGCGGCTGTGTGACGAATTTGTTCAGGGAAAGCTAAACAGAAGGAATGAATTTGGCATTTTGGCCCCAATTCAGCAATATGCCTAAACACACGCTCAATTTAAAGCCCGTGCTTAAATTCATCCCTGCTCATTAAAGCACTTAAGTGTGTGCTTCAGATTCAACACACACTTTATTGACTGAGTCCTTAGTTCTGAGAGTGCCATCCACTTCCTGTATTAACTTATCTAATGCGCTAAGAAGATCCACTGAAAGGCGCTTCCTTTGGCTCTTCTCAACCCTCTTTGGAATGGGGTATTATGGGATATTGCCTTCTACAATGATCTAAAATCTCCCTCTCCAATTAAAACTCCCTCCAGTTAACTCACACTGGCAGCAAACAGACCCAGGAACTTTGTCCTGATCTTGTAATCCAAAAGTCCCCTGAAAAAACCCTTATTCTGTCCTTAAGCCAGTGCTTCTCAAATAGTGGGGCGCGCCCCCCAGGGGGGGCGCGAGGCTCCGTAAAGGGGGGCTCGTTTGACCTCGTTGCCTTTCATTCAAGCAGGGAGTCGGTGGGCGGCCGCGGCACGTGGCACGCCGGGAATGGTAGTCCCTGCGCTCCCCGCCGGGCCCGTTCATTGCGGGTGGCAGGACTCTGTTTCCCGGCGTGCCGCGGGGCGCTGGGCGTGTCCGGGCGGGGCGGGGAGCGCGAGGGAAGGCGGCTCAGTGGGTTCAGGCCGCGCTCGGTGCCGCCGCCATCGTGGGAGCCGCGCGGTAAGTGCGGGCCCAGGTAGGCGGGCCAGGCAGGGGAGCGGAGCCGCGGGCCGGAGCTGGCCTTGGCGCGGCCGGTGGGAGCGGGAGCCGGCCCGTCGCTGCCGCTCGCTGCGCCCTGACAGGAGGGGCGGGGGTCGCAGGGCAGCGCGGTGACTCGCCCCAGCCCCGCCGCGGATCCGCCCTTCCCGTCTATAGTGTCATTATAGACAAATGATACTATTTACAGTCGCGGGGGGGCGCGAAATGTTTTCTTCTTCCTAGGGGGGGCATGACAGAAAATAATTGAGACGCACTGCCTTAAGCCAAACACAAACACCAGCAACAAAATGGCTCCCAATTACTAAACTACATTTCCCAACAGCCCACAGGCCAAGGTCAGAGGTCACATGACCCTTCAAAGGTTATAAAAAGCCTCCATTTCAGCCTGGCCCTTCATTAGAGGGATATTGAGAGCACAGGAGGATTGCTAGGCACTAGGGTAACTGAATAGCAAGTGTAAAAAAACCAGGATGGGGTAGGGGGTACTAGGTGCCTATATAAGACAAAGCCCCAAATATTGGGACTCTCCCTATAAAATCAGAACATCTGGTCACCGTACTAGGAGCAAAGAGCAGCTTCTCCTTGCACTGGCTATACTGGTGCATAAGCAGATTCAGGCTTTTGAGACGCCACAACAAAACTGATTTCCTCTGACAATACATGAATCGCTCCATTATACACAAGCCCCCTCTGGGTTGCACTAGATATTATCGCGTTTATAATCAGTCTCTTATTTATTAATCTTCTCCGGGAAGAACAAACCACTCCTTATCTGGGGGAGGGGGGAAGTGTTCTCTTTAAGCTAAGGAGCCTTTTTTTAAACATCTTTTGCCCAGGATAACCCCCTCCCCAGCAGAAAACCTCCGCCTTTCAAGATTACTGCACAACCCACCAAAAACAAAAGAGAAATGCGACAGACTGGCTAGATGAACTGACAAAAGCCACTCAGTCCCTTATATGGCCTCCCTGTCCTGAAAGTGACCTGTGTTCCCTGGTACATGGATTTTGGGGTACGTCTACACTTAAAACGCTACAGTGGCCTAGCTGCCCTGCTGCGGATAAACCAGCCTTGTTCAGCAGGCGATGGGGGGTGGGGGGGAACACACAATATTCAAAGCAAACATCTCTGCCATGTGTGATCCTAAGCTAGCTGAAGAGAGGTCTCCATGGGAATGACTTCAGCTGAATCTCTTCCAGTGGAGTTGGGGATGGTGGGCGGGAACAGATTACAGTGGGGGTGGCATGTGAGTGATCTTGACAACATGCTCAGTGTCAGGTGTCTGGATTAGTTATGGGGAGAGGGTGTGTGTATGTGGAAGGAGGCAGTTAAAGAGACACTAGGATCTCTGTGTGTCTCTCTCACACACACATACTTTGGAAGCCCCCGGAGTCTTAAGGGGACACTTGAATATTAAAGTCCTTGATGTACTGAGACCCTGGGGAGATCATTTAACTTCATTTCATGTCATCCCTGAGCCGATGGCAAAATGGAGCGAGCAGCAGGGTGACAATTACAAGCAACGTTGGCAGGGCAGAGCAAAGCCTGAAGATGTTTTTGGGGAGGTGAGAGTTGGGTGAATGGCAGGACTCCATTGCGCATGGTGCTGTACAAGCCCAGAACAAAGAGCTGGTGCCGCGTGGATGTTTTTCCCTAAGGTGTTCTGCCTGCCACAGCCCTGATATCTCGAGCCCCTAGACTAAGGTATTAACAGCCATGCATGTCCCCCTCAGTGGGCATGCTCATCTGTCAGCCAGTGAGGGGAGGGAAATGTAGACTCAGCGGAGGAGGGACTCAGTGGTGAAGGGCGCTGAGGGACCCTGAGTTGCCACAGGCCGCCTGGTCCCCGGGCAGCGCATCACACCTCAG
This sequence comes from Sternotherus odoratus, assembly GCA_032164245.1. NCBI lineage: Eukaryota > Metazoa > Chordata > Testudines > Kinosternidae > Sternotherus > Sternotherus odoratus. Next base: position 105,275,619 of record JAVMKO010000005.1, read on the forward strand.
AAAAAGACTTCCCGCTCTTTGCCCTGAGTGATGCATGGGGGGTGGTCTGAGCGGCTTATCACACAGGCAATGCGCCGGCCTCCCCTCGTCACCGAACGGGGAAGGGCCCTAGAAGTGTGTGAATGAAGGGGAGGCGAAAACTACATCAGCCTGGGGGGGAGTTTTAACTCTTTCACTCCTGCCATTCCACCGACTATCCTGCACTCCCATCTTGACTTCCCAAATATAATGAAAGGATTCCTTGAGCTCCGGCGGTGCCCTGGGCAGCTCCTGCCCCAAGGAGCTTGCATTCTATTCCACACGCATGAGAACGTGTTAAAGGACGTGAACGGAAGTCAAGCCCTCAAAGGTTGGGAAATGCCAGACTTCGGGTGGGCTGTGGAGCTTTAATTGCCCCCCCCCTTGTGGGTATGCTTCATGATACAGTACGAAATCACAGCCACGCCTACTGGTTGTTCGGCAGGACCCCAACCTCCTTCCAGGCACAGGATGGATGGTGCTTGCTCAATTAGCATCTATTCAATGTTTCGTTTCTCCTCATTGTTCAGTGTGGGACCTGGGCCTGATTTACTGCCCACTATTTAAACCCCACACTGATAACAGAGTTATTCCCTTGTGGGCTTTTCTGCGCTGCTCCTTAACTAGAGTATCGGGGTTCTTCCTGGCCATTAATGAATTTATCTTCACCACGCCCCTGGGAGGGGTGGTATTATCCCCCTGTCACAGATGGGGGAATTGAGGCACAGAATGTAAAATAAAAATTTCCACTCATGTTGGGTGTCTAATTTGAGACACCCACAGCCTGATTTGGCAGAGTGTGGCTTCATATAGCACTGCCTATGTTCCAGGCACTGCTCCCACGGACCTCAGCTGCGGCGGAGTGTGCTCAGCCCTGGTGCAGATCGGTCCCGGGGTCCCAAGCTCTCGGAAAATGAGGAACACACAACTAGTGACCATCTGCGAGAGGTTTGATTTAAGTCCCTAGCCAGCCCGTCTCCTTGCCCAGCCAGTCTTCTGCCTCCACCACCAGCTCCAGTTTCCTTGCCCATTCCCCCCCCCCCTCCTCCGGGTATAGCTCTTGACCCCTCTGCATTGGCCACCTGCAAGGGAGCACTGAGAGCACAGGACAGACAGGCTCCTTGCTCTCAGTTCCTGTGCCCAGAGCCACTGTGACCCCTAACATCTAGGAAGAGCAATTGCAGGGAAAGTCCTGCTCAGCCCACGCAGCCTGTTCACTACAGATGCACGTACTCCCCCCGGCAAAGTTCCAACAAGTCTCTACTGAGATTTTCCCAAACTTTGTAACTTGGCCAAAGTTTGATGGATTTTCACGGGAACAGTAAGTGGGGCATTCCTGACAGCAGGGCAACTCCCCTGCATCTTTCAAGTCTCTGATCCAAAGGGTGGAGGCACGAGTGCTTCTCAACACAACGATCGTAAGAATTTTGAATATGGGCCAAACAAGGTCTTTTCCCTCTACTCTTGTTCTTGGAAATGGCTGGACCATTTTAGGTGATGCTTTCCAAAGAAAAGCAGCCTGAGGCAGACACCCAGCAAGGGAAACTTCAGACAAGATGGTTAAAGTTAAGCAAAGTTGCAAGCCGCTAAAAACAGGGGCTTATAATGGGACACATTGTGCAATCTTAATTATAGGCCGTGCTACCAGTTCTACTAACAGTATCAGTGGTAGGAGTGTCCATGCAGAGGGCATCGTTTGGTCGCCTTTCCATTGGAGGAAACATCAGTAATGTGGAGTTTGGGTATTTTAGGGCCACTTGTATATTTCCGCTATCTGCACCAATCCCTCAACGGAGGAGGCATACACAGCATGCAGGTTATCTCCTCTTTCAGAAGTCCCAGCTCAGTGCTTAATTGGTGATGAAACAGGTTTTGGTGCTCAAACAATTGTTTTACTTTCATAGTTGACTCGGCAATCCCAGAGGTGCTGGGGCTATGAACTGCCAAACATAGAAATGCTGAGATGGTCCCCGCGTGGGTGTTTTTCCCTAAGGTATTCTTCCCTGGCACAAATTAAACACTGTCTAAACCCACATGCTAGTGTTTGGTTCTGAGGGATCAACTCTGCCCTATGAATTGTCTCTGGTTAGAGAGATGAAGGCACAGAACAAACTCTCTGCTGCTTGCAACAGCTCCCCCAGAAAGAACCGGCATTACAAAACAATGCAGAATTTCACCAGAGACTGACCAAGACTTGTACATTAAGAGAAAGATCTAGGAAGACACTGAGTAACGGCACCCACTGGTAAATCCTACCATAACAATGGGTATGTAAATCAGATATGATCCACAGGAAGAGCTGGTCAGAAAATCCATTATTTTCATGTGTAAAATTTCAAACTTGTAGCAAAAAAAGAAAGAAAGAAAATATGTTGGCTGAAAACTGAAATAGTTTGATTCAGAAATGTCAGTGCAATGCCTGATGGGAATTGTAGTTTGGATGCCTCCTTTAGTCAAACTACATTTCCCAGGATGCACAATGGTATGACCTCTTAGTGAGGGAACGGGGTGCATCATGGGAGTCCCACGGCCAAGGTGCTTTTTGGGATGCTAGGCAGGGAGCAGGGATGGTGTCTTACTATGTGTGTGTACAGCATCGAGCACAATGGGGCCTGATCTCAACTGTGCCCATTAGATATGACTAGAATGCAAACAATAAATGATAACATAGAACCTTCTGGGTCCTCAGGTCCAGTCCCTGCTACTGCAGGTAACTCCATCAGAGCATCCTCTTCATAAACTTAACAAGCTTAATCTTACAATTAAGTGGGTTGTTTGCCCTGGAATGTATTAAACAAAATATACATTTTTTTTTAATTGAAAGTTTAGAACAATGGCTCTCAACCTTTCCAGACTACTGGCCCCCTTTCAGGAGTGTGATTTGTCTTGCGTAACCCCAAGTTTCACCTCACTTAAAAACTACTTGCTTACAAAATCAGACATAAAAATACAATAGTGTCATAGCATGCTATTACTGAAAATGTGCGGACCTTCCCATTTTTGCCACATACTAAATTAATCAATTAGAGTATAAATATTGTATTTAAATTTCAGTATATAGAGCAGTATAAACAAGTCATTGTCTGTATGGATTTTAGTTTATACTGATGTCACTAGTGCTTTTTATGTAACCTGTTGTAAAGCTTGGCAAATATCTAGATGAGTAGATGTCCCCCCCCCCCCCCCCGGAAGACCTCTACATAGCCCGGGCTACTTGTACCCCTGGTTGAGAGCCACTGCTTTAGAAAATAATAGTAATGAAAGCATTTCTACTCCTATTAATGTTTTGAACATGAATTAACATTTTGATCCACAGAGCCTCTTTCACTCACATCCGGTTCCCTTTCTGAAACAGTGTGTCAGCGGAAGATAATTAGCAGCTGTTTTATGGTCCAACAAAATCAGAGACATCGAGAATTTTCCATTTAGTGAGGTGATAAAATGTTGGAATGCAGGAAGTCAATTCCGTCTCCTCTGGGATTCTCCTAAACTGTTCACCTTCTGGTTTGCCATGTCAAAAGTAGATTTTTCTCAGGCGTTAGCCCTCTGAAGCTCACGTTCCTGATGTCGGGTACATGCCTGTAGGTTCTGAAAAGAAGCAAGGAGAATTCTTCTCAGAGCTGCTAACAAATGGATTTCCATGCCCTGCTTTCTAGACCTGTAGCCTGGGGTCCCCTGTAGACCATGGCTGGCCCTGCAACTTTAACTCTGCTCCTATGCGCTATGCACTGTGATGAGGGACCAGAGCTGTAGCCCTGCCTGCTTTGCACATCTTCACTGCCCAGAAAGCAGCAAGAAAGCCGGCTTGACTTTGTGTCCAGGGAATCCCTGTTGTGTGCCGCCCTCATCCAACACTACATCAGACTCCCAGTGGTCCCCAGGTGCCTGCCTGTCCCCTTAGGGTCATTGACAACTGGGGGTAAATTAGAGCAGACTTCAAACTGTTCTAACTTGAGGACCCCACCTGGCTCTGGGGTTGGGGAATTGCAAAGGTGACTGGAAGCTAGCTCAACGGGAACACAGAACGTGGCCCGCAGAGTTGAGTTACGTAGCCACATGATGTTTCTCAATAATTTAATATCAGATTATTGATTTCTATCCTCATCTCTCTGCCACACATTTCCTATGGCACATCCTTGGGGTCAGTTTCCCTGACCTGCTCTGCTTCAGTGACCTCACCTATAAAACGGGGGGCATGGTAAATAAGACAGAGAATAACTTATTACCCTTCTATAAATCCGTGGTGTGCCCACAGCTTGAATACTGTGTACAGATTTGGTCTCCTCATCTCAAAACAAATAAACAAACAAACAAAACCTGGCATCAGAAAAGGTTCAGAGAAGGCAACCAAAATTATTAGAAGTTTGGAACAGATCCCATGTGAGGAGAGAATAAAGAGACTGGGACTTTTCAGCTTGGAAAAGAGGAGGCTAAGGGGGGATAGGATCGAGGTCTATAAAATCCTGAGTGGTGTGGAGAAAATGAATAAGGAAAAGTTATTTACTTGTTCCCATAATAGAAGAACTCGGGGCCACCATATGAACTTAATGGGCAGCAGTTTAAAACAAATAAAAGGAAGTTCTTCTTCACACAGCACACAGTCAACCTGTGGAACTCCTTGCCTGAGGAGGTTGTGAAGATTAGGACTATAACAGGGTTTAAAAGAGAACTGGATAAATTCATGGAGGTTAAATCCATTAATGGTTATTTGCCAGGATGGGTAAGGAATGGTGTCCCCAGCCTCTGTTTGTCAGAGGATGGTGATGGACAGCAGGAGAGAGATCACTTGATCATTACCTGTTAGGTTCACTCACTCCAGGGCACCTGGCATTGGCCACTGTCGGTAGACAGGACACTGGGCTGGATGGACCTTTGGTCTGACCCAGTCCAGCCGTTCTTCTATTCTTCTGGTATTTGATTCCCTAGGGGGTGGTAGAAAACCTCCCTAGAAGAAGGGTGGTGATGTTCAGATCTTTATTAAGGGATTAAGGAGGGCCTGGAATCAAGACCTGGAGCATCCCTTTTTCCAAACCCTGGGTTTCCAGAGTATTTGAAGAGTTGTCCTGGCTGGCAAGGAGTCAAAGGACGATTCAGCTCTTTCAGCTAGGTATGCAAGGTCAGCACGGGCCTCCTTGAGCACCCATCTAGGGTAAATTCCAGCCCAGCAGGGTACTGAGCAGATGCACAAGAAGGAGGGAGACATTTTCCTCCCCAGACTTTGCAGCAGCTTCTCAGTTTCTCCTCAGAGGCTACTGAAACCCAGTGGCCCGTAGCCCCAATGGGCAACTCTCCCCACAAAAGGAGCAGGTGCCGTAGGATCCATCCAGCAGCTGGCTCTCACACCTGCCTCTGCCGTGAACAGTCTTCCCCTGAAAGCTTGGCGAACACCTGGTTCTGTTGCCCAGGGGTCCCCCAAGGCACTCAGGACCGTGATGATGGGCAGGTATAAGAACACGGCTGGATGGTCCAAGCACAACCTACTGCTCAGTGTGTGTTGTGTCCCCACCGGTCACAATCCATAAAGGATGACTCGTGGCTCCAAACTGGTTTTTTAGCTCAAGCGGTAGCAGCTCATGCTGTCAGCTCGGGAGGTCAATCCCCAATGTCCATCAGGATGGCAGCCGCCACGTAAGCCGCTTAATTAGCATAGTGGAAAAATAAAAACCCAATGAGCATGCACAGTATTTGATTTTTGAGTGGTCATAACACTGTCAACAGTCTCCGTTTTCTCAGGAGTGGTGCCTCCCAGTGAGAGTGGTTTCTGTGTCACATAACAGCCTTCAAATCTCAGCTGGTTTGACTGTTCCAAAGAGGATGGAGCTCAGCTGTTCTCAGTGGGAGCAGATGACAGAACAAGGAGTAATGGTCTCAAGTTGCAGTCAGGGAGGTTTAGGTTGGATAGTAGGAAAAGCTTTTTCACTAGGAGAGTGAAGCATTGGAATGGGTTCCCTAGGGAGGTGGTGGAATCTCCATCCTTAGAGGTTTTTAAGATCAGGCTTAACAAAGCCCTGGCTGGGATGATTTAGTTGGGGATTGGTCCTGCTTTGAGCAGGGGGTTGGACTAGGTACCTCCTGAGGTCCCTTCCAACCCTAATCTTCTATGATTCTATGACTGTTCAAAAAAAGGTCCCAGGAATGTTTTTCTCCTGTGTACATTTTCATTCTCTTTTTGCTCAAAGGTGGCCGGACTTGTTTGCCTACAAATTTCCAGGAAAAAAAAAGAAAGAGAAAAAATTCACCTTTGTTCATAGACCGAGCCTGGAAAATTTCAGTCTAAAACATGCCAGTTTCCCCAGCTCCGAGGGACAGAATCCAGGGGTCCGAACAGAAGATGTTTTGCAACCTTGACGGTAGTGGTTACTGCTGCTCCTGCTATGATAGAATTGCAAAGTTAAGGGAGCAAGAGGAACAGAAGCCATTATCACAAAATAAAAACCAGTTGTTAGGTGAGGGAGAGAATAGAGTTATCTGGGTAAAGCATTATTGGAACATAAAATACATTGAAAAATATAAGAAATAACCAATCATCAGCTGTTAACTGGTCTTAGGATACTTCCCTTCTGTATGCAGTATTGGTATCTACACACCTGAACACATCCTGGGTGTAGTCTACCTTATTATCTTTTAATGCTAAAACCATGCTAATGGCTGCCCAGTGAGGTGGGAGCCATTTGCAGACCTTGTTAAAGCCAACAGGTGCCAAGCACTCTCTTCCAGGCTCAGTGGAAGAAACAATGAAGCCTCTTGATGTTGAAAGAACAGCTGCAGACGGTGGGGGGCTACTGCTTGAAGCACTAAGCCTTAGGGCCAGGCCTGAGCTAACCCGGGTAGATTAACTGGGGTTTTCCTGGGTCCAAACCCAGGGGCTAGGAAATTGAGTGTGGGCTGCGTGTATTGGGGGCAGGAAGCCAACAGAAGCCAGCATGGCTTAAAAATCTGCTGGCTGCAAGTGCAGAGAGATAACAGCAAATGGGTATAAAACCTCACGCCTCAAGCCAGTCGCTAACGATTCGTGATTGGGGTGAGACCTTAATGGGGAGCAAATTACCCCACATCTGCCTTGGTTCAGGCACCTTCTTCTGAGGCACTGGCCCCTGTCAGAGACAGGCACAGCACAAGGACAACGGGTCCAACCCACTCTGGCAATTTCTGTGTTCCATACGTGGTTAGAGTTGGGTGAATCATTCTTTAAAAAGTCATCAGAGAAGAGACGAATATTCCCAAATGAATCCAGTCATTTTGTAATTAATAATATTTGCCTGGTTCCACTAAGCAACAAACTTATTTTGGATCAAAAACCTTCCCGGGCACTGGAGGGCTGTGGCAGAACCAGATGTGTCATGTATTTGCCAACTGATGTGCGGTGCTTAGATACGTAATGGTAACAGGGCCTGGATCAGCACCATGTAAATCATGGGGCTTCTAAGGAGGAGCTGCCCATTTGCGGAGAGAGATAAATCAGCCGGCTGGGAGGTGGCTGGTTTGGAAGACTGCAAAGGGACAGATCACATCAAGCCCAGGGTAGCAGCGGCTGAAAGTTGCTACCATCTGATGTTCTTCAATGGTCTGTGCAAAATTATTTGGGGTAGACAGACTGATCTGTAGTGACTAGGCGACTGGGTTCAGTTCCTGCCTCTGTCACAGACTCCCTGCATGACCTTGGGGAAGACACTCCATCCCTGCAGGCCTCAGTTTCCCAACTGGATAATATGGATCACACAGCCCTGCCCCGCGGGGATGCGGGAGGCTAAAATCCATTCCTGATCACGAGGCACTGAGACCCTATGGGGACAAGCCCCTTTCCATGCAGTGATCCCCAGTCCAGCTCTTAATGGAGGTTTGTCCCCGTTAAAAATAGAACTGGGCCTCTCGTTGGCAACTTCAGGGGCTGAATGGGCCACAGAACTCTTGCCTAAGATTGCAGCGTGCGAATAAAGGACAGCCCGCTCCAGGGGGCACCTTTAAGGTAACTTTTCATCAGCTTTAATCTTCACACCCAGCGCACTCACCTTAAAGCGGTCTGCTGCTTAAGAAAACAAACCAGGTGTCGGGTTGCCATATGGCGAGATCCCTAGGTATATAGAAAGCTCAGAAATTCAATTACAGCTGAACCACATTAATAATAGATTATGTACAGCAGAGGGAGCTTTTCTAATAACTTGGAGCAATACATGGGCCCTAAGATCCCTGGTTTCGCCTGTGGGGAGCCTGCCTTCCGGGAAGACCTTAGCCCAGATCCCCCTGCAAACAGCAGCCCTCTGCCTGACGCTCAGATGGAGGAAGGGTCAGTGCTTTTGCTGGAGATTAGCCTGTTGCAAAGTTCTCCCCGAGGGAGCACAATGGAGTGTTTTCTTTGCACGTCTAGGCTCCAGTTTTCCCGCCATCAGCCCTCTTTGCAACTGCGTTGAAGGCTTTTTGCTGTAGGAGGGGAGGGAGGTGTCCTAAACTCCCTTGCAGAGTGAGAGATCCCAGGGAAGTCCTGCTTATCTACATGGTAAGGAAAGTGTTGATTAATGTCCTAATGCAAGGAGAAAACCAACAGGCTCAAGGCCTATTAGGCAGTTTGCTTAGCATAGATAAAGACAAGCTTGACATGTGGAGCTTGAGCTAAGGAACTAGCAGGCTAGTGACAGGAAATCACAAAATGGAGCCCGGTGAGCAGGGAGGAACGCAGCACAAAGATGATTGGTATTTTAGGGTCATAGAGACATAGAATTGTCAGACTGGAAGGGACCTCTAGGGGTTGCCTAGTCCCGTCCCCTGCACTCAGGGCAGGACTAAGTATTATCTAGACCAGTATTATCTAGGAGTTTGTAGTCAAGATCCAGTCTGGGCCAATATAGCTGGGATCAGAATACTCCAAGTCAGGTTTCCGGCTCTGGGTCAGGCAGTGAGGTTTCAGTCTAGCCGAGGACGAAACCAGGAGTTCAAGAGCTGGGATGGTCGTGGCAGCTAAAGGAGACTCACCCTGTCACCTGCATGCTTCCGGGAATGCCCCTTGGGTTTATATGGGGTGGAGAGCCAATCAGGATCCATGAGCATGCTGCCTGTGAGACCCTTTCAGGCGGGACTTCCTGTGGGTTCTGGGCAGCGCCATAGGCCTATGTTTGAGCCCTGCTGGGCCTTACAGGGATGTATGTTTACAGACTTGTCAGGGGAGAGTGATCCTTGTCTGCTCAGGAGACTGAGCGTTGTTAATGGCTGGTCCACAACCCAGGAGCTCACTCTGACAAGAGACCAGTCTACGTCTCAGCACCTGCCCAGTGAAATTACACCTGTTCGTTGGACGGAGACAGCCCAAAATACCAAACAAACGAATCCCATCCTTGCTGACTGGAGGGAAGACATCTATCCTGATGTGCTCAGCTCCCATGAGGATGAGTGCTACACTACAACGCAAGTCAATGCATGTGCCTGCGGACTGAAGGGGTACCTGGGCCTTCATCTAGCCCCTGCACTGGGGTGAAATTCACCCGGGATGGTTTGGATGAGAGCTTGTCAGATGAGGAGTCGTAGCGTTGCCAGCTCACGTGATTCACGTCTCCTGATAGATGATGTTTTATAATAAAGCCTCAACGGATTAAAGGGTTGGGAAAGAAACCTTCTAGTATTCACTCAACAAGCTCACGCCATCTGTTTAACAAAGAGAAGGTTAAGGAGTGACATGATTCATGTCTAGAGGTACCAACACAAGGAACTGAAATTTCATCACAGAGGGGTCTTCAGCCTAGCTGAGAAAGGTCCAACAAGATCCAATGGCTGGAGGCTGAAGCTAGACAAAATCAGAGGAGAAATAAGAGGGGTGATTAACCATTGGAACGGTTTACCAAGGTGGTGGATTCTCCATCACTGACCATTTTTAGATCACGGCTGGATGGTTTTGTATAAGATCTGCTGTAGGAATGAGTTTGGGTAAGTTCTATGGCCGGGGGCCTATGCAGGGGTCAGACTAGCTGATAGAGTGATCCCATCTGGCCCTGAAATCCAGGAATGCTGGTTTCAATCATCAGTCTCCTTGTTGCAATTCACAAGTAGAGCTGCAGAGGTCGCCCTTGCATAAGGTTTAAGTAGCTGAGCAAGCCAGCTGGAAAGTTCAAAGAATCTGTGCAATTGACCGGAATTGTTCAGCACCCCAGAACCCCCCCCCCCCAAATCTACGTCTATGTGCGAAATAATTGTCCTGAGTCCTTATGAGTTGAGTTAGAAGTCAGCCCAGGACAATTTGAATTTCTGGGAGGTGGGAGCTCTCTGCCAAAGCACTGTGATGCCAACACCCAGAACAGTAACTTTTGAATCTTTTCTCCTTTATTTTAATGATTTTTAGATACAGGAATATGCAACAAGATGGATTACATAGGCCCAGAGGGACGGTCTTACAAATTGGGGTCAGTAAGATCAGAACTACAGACAATAAAAACAACAGGCAGGGGGAGCCATCCCTGTGGTGGTTGCTAACCTGTTAAGTAATTGTTCAAAATTAAGAGGCTTTTCAGAGTAGGTAGAAGCTCCTGGATGTGGCTGTAGAAACACAGCCACACCAGTTCAGGAAAGAACGAGGACAGTTATAAAAGAAATATGGCGGGAAACAGGAATAAGAATGGGGGACTGGAGGGCTTATGTCACCTCCGTATTGCTGGTTGGACCCTCCTACCTCTCCCCCCAGTTGGGTGGGGTGACTGAAAGTTATATAAAAACATAAGAATGGCCATACTGGGACAGACAAATAGTCCACCTCACCCAAGATCTTGTCTTCCGACAGTAGCCAATATTAGATGCTTCAAAGGGAATGAACAGAACAAATCAATCATCAAGTGTTTTATCCCCTGTCATCCAGTCCCAGTATTTGGTAGTCAGATGTATAGGGACACCAGAGCATGGGATTGCAATCCCGAGCCGTATTGGCTGATAGCCATTGATGGACCTATCCTCCAGGAACTTTTCATTCTTTTTTGAACCCTGTTAAGGTTTTGGGCCTTCACAACATCCCATAGCAAGGAGTTCCACAGGTTGACAGTGTGTTGTGTGAAGAAGGACGTCCTTGTGTTTGTTTTAAACCTGCTGCCTAGTAATGTCATTGGGTGACCCCTGGTTCTTGTGCTTAGGCCAAGGGGTAAATAACACTTCCTTATTCACTTTCTCCACCATATGCATAATTTTATAGACCTCTGTCATATCCCTCCTCAGTCATCTCTTTTCTAAGCTGAAGCCCCAGCCTTTTGAATCTCTCCTCATCTGGAAGCTGTTCCATCCTCCTGATCATTTTTGTTGCCCTTTTCTGAACCTTTTCTGTGTCTAATGTCTCTTTTTTGAGATGGGGCCACCAGAACTGCACACGCAGTATTCAAGCTGTGGCCATACCATGGATTTCTATTGTGGCAGTTACAATCTGATGCCTTTTCCTTGGCCTGTGTTAAATGGATTTGGAAATCTCCATCCCATATCCATGTTGGGAAAAGTGGCCACTATATTGGTCAGACCCTGGCAATGAACAGAAATGACTGTGGTAATGCTGGATTAAGGCCTAGGCGCTACTGGAGATACACATAGCTCCTGGCAAGATGTGATAGGATGTGACTCTCAGCTTTCAATTAAAACCAAAATGCATCTATCCCTCCAAGAAAGAAAAGCTTGGAAATGAGTGTGACCAATGCCTGTCTGACTCTGAATTTGTATATGAATAAGTCTATACAGTCATAAAATTACAGAATCATAGAACTGGAAGGGACCTCTAGGGGTCATCTAGTCCAGTCCCCTGCACTCATGGCAGGACTAAGTATTATCTAGACCATCCCTGACAAGTGTTGTCCAACTTTCTCTTTAAAAACTCTAATGATGGAGATTCCACAACCTCCCTAGGCAATTTATTCTAGTGCTTAACCACCCTGGCAGTTAGGACGTTTTTCCTAATGTCCAATCTAATTGCTTGCTTCAATGTAAGCCCTTAACCTCGTCCTATCCTTGGTTAAGGTTAAGGTTAACATTTTTTCTTCCTCCTCCTTGTAACCAACTTTTATGTACTTGAAAACTGTTCTCATGTCCCCTCTCAGTCGTCTTTTCTCCAGACTAAAGAAGTCCAGTTATTTTAATCTTCCCCCCTAGGTCACGTTTTTCTAGGCCTTTCATCATTTTTGTTGCTCTTCTCTGGACTTTCTCCAATTTGCCCACATCTTTCCTGACATGTATGATAAGATGTCTGAAGGGATGATATGGTCAGGGTGGGGGAGGGGATGATATGATGGGGATGATTTTGCCTGGGATAGCAGTGGATTGGGCTCAGTGGTGCAGTGGGTCCCTCCCAGACCTGTGCTTCCACAGACAGCCTGAAACAATCACTCCAAATGTGAGTCTTCCTCTGCTCTCTAAAACCTTCTGCCGTGCTCAGGAGGGGTGGGGTCAGTGGTGGGGCCCCATGTGGGTTATGCCTTGGGAGCTGGCTTGCCTGACTTCAGCCCTAGAGTACAGAGACTGATTTCCCTTTTCCACCAAGGTGTTCCCCCTCAGTCCACGGCTTAGTCTTGCTCCCATTGAGACCAATGCACGGATTCTGGCATGTCCTGACTTCGGAATGCCTTGCCGCCTTCGTGTGCCTTTGACAGAGGTTTTTCTGGGTACTTTCCTACTTTGGGGTGGGGGTGGGGAAGGCAAACTCAAAAAGCAGAAAAACGATCATGTGGAACCCTACTGACCCCCCATGGGGTCCATCAGCAGGGATGGCACTTTTAGGCCCACTGCACAGACCTTTGCTGCTTGAGCTAATGGAATACCTGGTAGCAGTAGGAGGCTGTTATGTCTAGGTGGACTAGCCACTAAAGAGGGGGGATGAAATGAAAGAAGGAGTTTCACAGAAGAGGAATGTTAAGATGCAGGAGTTGTGAGTTCAAGTCTAAGTTCTGGCCTGTCTCTGGTCCTATATTCCCCACCACCCTCTTCTCCGATCCTTTCTCTTTCCTCTGCTTGGGACCTCTCCACTCCTGCTCTTGTCCCTGTTTCCTTCCTCATCCCTCTGCATTCAAGTGAGGCTGTTACTCCTTTCTGCCTGGGGCCCTGAGAACACAGGACAGACTTGTCTCCCTGCTCTCAGTTCTGGTTTCTGGTGCCACTTCAACTTCCAGCCACCAGGAGGAACAATTTCAGGGATAGTCCTGCTCAGCCCCTGCAGGTCTGGGATGGTGCATGTTTGGCTCCTCTGTGGGGATGGAGCATGCTCAGTGTCAGTGGAATCTTCAGACAATTTAAAGCTGCCAAACTCTAGAAAAAAAATCTCTGGAGCATATGTGGGCTGCAGTTTTTCAGAGGCAAATAACGTGGCCAGACGTGTGGGGCTTTTCAGGGGGATGGTAAAAGGCATCACCATCCCCTTGCCAAATGTCAGGTCCCTCCTCCAAAATATAAAGGCTTTAGAGTTTCCCTTACATGGTTTTGATCATTTTTGAACATGGGCCAAACAATGCCTGTTTCTCTAACCTCATTCTCGGAAATGTCTGACCCATTTTAGCTGAGATTTACCCCAAGAAATTCCGCTGGAGGCAGACACCTGGCATGGAAAAGCACAGCCCAAATGGTTAATGTTTGAAAAGTTATAAGCAACTTTTAAAAGGGTCTTACAATAAGAAGCATAAGACATCCTAAACTACAGGCATTGTTAGCAGCTCTGCTAATAATAATTAATTAATTAATAACAGGGCTTGGAAGAATGAGACTAATTTGGGTGGGGGAAATGCCCACTAATAAGTGTAAAAGCAAGACTAGAAAGACAGCTTTGTAAATGTACCGTGTTGTTGTAACTGTGTTGGTCCCAGGGTATTAGAGAGACAGTGGGAGAGGTAATATCTTGTATTGGGCCAAATTCTGTTCTGAAAGAGACAAGCTTTTGTTCATAAACAAACCTTTTCTCTCCATGATTGTGAGTGTCTAGCTGTGTGGAAAGTGTTCGCCCACAGATGATGTGGGATTTTGTCTTTTCTCATTGTGTTGTGAGAGTTCATTTGAGAGTGTAGTGATTGTCTGGCTTCACCCGCATAATTGCTGGTGGTGCATTTAGTGCCCTGGATGAGACACAACACAGGCAGGTGTGTAAGACTCCTGGATTTTGCGACGTGTGTTGTGGGAGTGATTGAGCATAAATAGGCTAGGGAGAAAAAGGGATCTTAGTTTGTCAGCAGCAGAGATGAGATCAGAAATGTGAGATCATTCTCTGTTCTGCACAAAACTTCACTGCAGTCATCATAGATTTCCCCCCAAAGACAAGTAACGCAAGCCAGTGTCTTGACTCAGCACCGCGGCACCATTACTGTGGGCTGTGAGTGAATCATAATTTCCTACAAGTTTCGCGTGGCCTCTGCCTTTGGTTGGTCTCTGTTGGGCCTGTTTTCTGCAACTGGCTTGTGAGCTAATAACACTGGGAGTTATAACAATGTATGTAAAGAAGCAAAATGAATCCTTGCAAGGGAGGGTGGATTTGTATTGAAAAGACATGATTAAAAAAAGTTACTGCCTATCTATCTAATGTAATCTATCTATCCCCAGATACCCCCTCTATCTATATATCTATCTATCCCATATACCCTCTCTATCTACATATATATCTATCCCCCCACACACCCTCTCTCATCTATCTATGCTGTGTTGTCTTCAATCTTCACTGTACCGGGCTGGTCCCCAGATTTCCACTAGGTGGCGCCACACTCCGGTGCAGAGGCCCATACGAAGACAATATGTTCATTCTGGGCAATACCAGCCGCCGGCTCCTGTGTGCTGGTCCCTAGGCCGAACTCCCTGGAGGTTTCCATCCCCCGGAGAACACGGGGCCCCGGCCGGAGAGAACTCCCCAGGGGGCGCCCCAGAAGCTGGGCAGGGCAGGGCGGGTTCCCGTTCCTGGGATAAGAGGTTTCGGATCAAAGGCGGCTCTGCACGCCCGGCGCGGGGGGGGGGGGGGTGTTCCCAAGGGGGGCGGGGCGGGGGAGTGGGGGTGCAGCGGAGTCTCTCTGGCATTGTGAACCCCGCTGGGGATGCGGACTAAAGCCCCTTTCCACGGCCAGCCGCCTCCTCAGCCCATGGCATTGACTCGGGTCCACACACACGCAGCCACAGCAGTTCCTGTCTGGGGGCCCGGGCCCGGGCGGAGTTGACCCAGCGGCTGGATTTGAAACCCTTGCGGTGGGAGGTCTGAGGGGAGCCTGCAAGGGGGACCCAGCCTCCCAGGGCCCGGAGTTGGCTTCCCGGCAGAAACATCCCGCCCCAGTCTCTGCCAGCGAGCGAGTCTCCCCCCCCCCCCGTAAATCAGGCCTCGATGGGGCTGCAGTGTACCCGGTAAATTGTGGAGAGAATTCAGCTCTCACAAATCCATCCTTCTGCTCCCAGCTCGCCATGAATCAGCAAGGCGGCGAGAGGGAAGTTATTGGCGAGTTATAAATTAGCCCTTATGCGAGCTGCAGACAGCGGATGCTGTATTACCAGGGTCCAGAGAGACGCCTGGACAGCGCTGCCTCTGATTTCCCAGCACGACAGAAGAAGTGGGGAGGGGTCCTTAAGCCCCCTCCCCTCCACGCCGGTACGCTCTCTACCAAGCGTATCCCAATTCCTCTCACCGGGGGACAGGTGTCAAACCAGTAGATCCTTCTCAGACCACAAAGCTCCCGGCAGCTTTCTTCCCACTCGTCCCCATCGTGTTTGCGTGACCAGGGTTTGCTCCATCCGGAGCTGGAGAGACCGGGAGAAGGGGAGTTCCCGACCCGTCTAGACAGAATCGTTCCGGCGCTGTAGCATAGTGTTAGGGCGGTGTTTTTAAAACGCTGGTCATTGGAATGGGGGACACCAAAGGGATACATGGGATGACCCCCGCCGCCCCCATACACACACACACACACACACACACACATGCCAGTCTGTGTCAGTGTCACACCAATCAGCGGCTCCCATCCGTCACATCACAAGGCGGCGCTGAGAAATCTGACTAAGACTCAGGTTCCGTGACAAATGCTGAAGCAAAAGACTCGCTGGGAAAGTTGATCGGGCTTTATTTTAAACGGATCCTGCCTCTCTAAAAACCACCCTTCGGCCCCCTCCCCCCGACTCTGGAATAATTGCTTTTCAGACGCTCGGGAAGGATGGGAGGGTGAACCGCTGGGAAGGCAGAGATCAAAATCATCTGTCTGGTCTGTCATATGGATATCATCTCTCAGATTTATATCTATCGTATCGAGAAATCTCTACACAGGAACATTACCTGCACCTATATCCAATAGAGAGAGAGAGAGAGAGAGAGAGAGAGAGAGAGAGAGAGAGAGCAAGCTCTAGCTATGTGGCGATAGGTACCTATCTCTACTACATACAGGAATCTATCCTATTTGTCATGTATATCATATAGAGCTATACCTCTGTATAACTTTATACACATAACCTATAGCTAGAGAGAGATCTCTGCCTAGGTTTGTAGAGAAATCTAGCCACTTATCTATATAAAGTATCATATTTTTGTTATCTGTATATACCTCTAAGATAACATACCTCTAACATATTTTTGTTACCTGTATATACCTCTAAGATATAACATAAATATATCTTAGAGGTATATACAGATAGAGATAACTGGCGAGATAGATAAATGCTTAGCTAACTAGATCTCTCTCTATATTTTATAGAGATTAGAAAGAGATCTATATTAAATACAGGTGAGATACATCTAGTATAGAGAGATCTATATCACTGTATAACATGAGGGAGAGAGTATCTATGTACTAAATCCAGCCACCTAACTCTAATGTATACCGAAATTTATATCATATCTTACAAGTATATACCTATCTTTAATGTACATATATCTATATATTAGAGAGAGAGCGTTCTAACTAACTACATAGCAAAATCTAACCATATCAAGCTATTACTAATACTATGTGTCATTTTATCTATCTATGCCCCTGTTGTCTGTTCTTATATCCAGACAAACGCCATGCTAAATATATACGTCAGGGTCTTTTATTCAATAGGAAATGAAATTGTTTTAGTCTTTCCAGTTCTCGTTTAGCGTTTGCAGGACACCTGTTTGATGTTTTTTATTTTTATTTTACTCTCAAAAAGCCTCCCTGAATACATCCTCCCCCCCTCCCGCTCGACCCCAAATTCAGTCTTCTGCCTCCTGCTGAGAGAATGGGGGAGAGTTTGGAGCTAAGGTAAGAAGCCGCTTGCCAGAGGGGATCGATATCATGTGAAAAGTAATTATTGAGGCATAAATTTATCATAAGGGTGATCACCAGTAAAATATCTCTTGGCGACATTTTAATTTAAAATCAAATTGGAAAAGCTAAAAAAAAAATTCCTTAACAAGCAGAAAAATAACGGCAGCCCCTCCAACACTTCATTATATGTTCCGGGAGAGCTCCATCATATTCTTGGAGAACGGCTGGGCTTTTCTCTTCTGGTAGACCTGGCGCCTCTGATTTATGGAAATGACTTGCAAATCCATAAATGTAGTTTGCAGTGACAGCCTTGCATATCACTAGTAATTCCTTGAAAGCATGCAAAGAAAAATGATTCATATCTGGTTAGAGCTGGACTCTGTCTTTTCCAAGGGTAGCCAGTGTCTGTTTTGCAATGGTTTCCATGCTACACGCGGGGGAAGTGCTTCCTGGATCCATCTACAACTAACACAAAGCGTTTAGCAACAAAGAACTGTTGTTTGCCAAGAGCTTCGTTGGGAGCCCCCGGACACCCACCTCTGGGTCTGTCAAGATACATATTGTACTCCAGAACTTCCCACTTGTTTGAGGCTGAGGATGACAATCATTTCAGGGTTTTGGGGTTGGAATCTGCAGCATCAGAGATGTTTTGAAATTGTCCCTCCAGCTGCAGTGTTGTCCCCTGAATGTGCATCCGACTTCTGAGAGAGTGTGTGGCACAAATAAGACCCCCCCCCATGACGATATTAAGAAGAGGACAGGAAGTGAATTGCTATTTATACGTCTTGTGGTTAATTCCGTTTTTTTTCAGCCCCAGGTCCTGGAATATCCAAAAAACCTTCCTCGTTTCTAATTGCTTGGTGATTTGGGGGTGGGAATCTGATTTTTTTGGGGTGCACACATGCAGCTACCTTCGGATTGAATGTAAATGGAACCACACCTGCTCCATGTGTCAGACGAGTTCCTAATTCCCGACCAGTAGAGTGGCAAGACAAACAAAGGGAGAGACAGTCTCGAGTCTAAGGTGAATTACAAGAATCGGGAGACGTGGCTTTGACTCTGTCTGCCACAGAATTGTCTGACCTTGGATATGACCTTGCTTGTGCCTCCGTTTCCCCATCTACAACATGGGGGGGGGATACTGCCTTCAACTCACAGGGGTGTCCTGAGACTTGCATGATTGATGTTCCCAAATGCAAAGTATCATTTGGAGTACACAAGCATGGTACTGTAACCTTCAGTTGGTGTCTCTTCTTAATGCGAGTCAAAATCCTTCCTAGATTAAAGAAAAGCAGTTTCCAAAAAACAAGAAGAATCAGAATGAAGATGCTCCTCACACATTCTGCGTTTCCTTCCCTCTCCCCCTCCCCCAAAGAGGAAACTTTATAATTATATCCTAGAATAGAAGATCAGCATTGGAAGGGACCTCTGGAGATCATCTAGTCCAACCCCCTGCTCAAAGCAGGACCAATCCCTAACTCAATCTTCCAACAGATTTTTACCCCATATCCCTAAATGGCCCCCTCAAGGGTTGAACTCACAGCCCTGGGTTGGGCTCTCCCTCCCCCAAAGGAAATACCGGAATACTTCACCAATTTGCTCAACTATCTAATGCTCAGTTGACTCTTCAGTGTTTCTTCGGGACAGCCTTCGTCACCCACCCACCCAATGCAGAGGCGGGTTGGCTGTTTCAGGGAGGCCTGACCGGATCTCATCCCCAGGGGAAATGGAGAAGAACAATGACGTTGCTTCGTATGTAATTAGGCTTCAAGCGGGTGGCTATTTCCTTTAACTGCCAATGGGGGGGGGGGGGGTCTAAGCCCTAGCAGGAGAAGAAATCAAATACAGCGAATGGCCTTGACACGTGATGGCGATAGGCCCCGCCCCCATGCCGGGCTCCCTTACATGTGATCACCCCCCACCCCCTTATATGGGGTTTTGCTTTGTCTCGTGTCATTGGGTCGTAACAATGAACGGCTCTTGGGGATCTTTTTAGGGCTGTTAGCTCTGTCCCAGGTGCGATTTTTTGGACACCCCTCCAAAATCCCCCCCCCCCCACGACAGCGCCTCCTTGCAGTGCATTGGCAGTTTCCATTGCGCCATAGCCCGCACCCCATTTGCAGCCGGCGAGGGAGCATATTTCCATGCGAGCATCCAATTTCCCTTCCTGTTCAACTCTTTAACAACAGCCACATAATTAGAATTTGGATTTCCATTAATTTTCCTTGAGCCTGCAACCATTTTAAGATCACACTGGTAATTAACGTGATACATCACTAATTTCACCAAGCGCAATCGAAATGGGAGAGTACCGCGTGTCTAGCAGGATTTGGAGAAGCCTGGGGGCAGGGAGGGAAGGTGTGTGTGTGTGGGGGGTGTTTGTGTGTGTGTTGTGTTCTCTTCCTCACCCAGTTTATTGGGGACTGTGCAAGGTGTCCACCTTTAGCCATTGTGTGTCTGTAAATTGCCCGGCCTGTAGTCTGGCTTCGTGACATCATGCGCCTTGGCAAAGGAAAATAAACTTTCTTTCCCAGTAAATTTAACAATTAAAAATATTTATCGGTAGCAGATTTACGTTGTTGTGTCTCCAGTCTTGGGGCATATTGGTAGACTATTAAGACTAATTAGCATCCTTTCTGCATGCAGATTTACTAAGCTGATTGCAGTATAACTCATCCCTAAAAGCCCCGGTTTCTCCACATTTGCACAGCATAGCTGAAGGAACGGCCCCTTCGTCTCCTTCAGCGCTTGCAACCAGCTCACGTTAGCCAGGCCTTGTGCTAAGTAAACTTTAAAAATGTGAAGCAATAACCATTTGAGTTAGACGCTTGCAACGTACTAAAAAGGAAATATTACCTTGGGAGCTTCCATTGGCGAGATCTGGTGGGGAACCAGGCGGCTAAACGTACCTAGAAGAACGGAGCTGATACGGGTTGTATTTTCTGATCACTAACCCCAGGGCTGTTCGTGTCATAAATATTTGTGGAAATCAACCCAGGGCGGTGTGTGCTCCGGAAGTTACGCCGCGCCACAGGGGCAAGAAAGAGGAAGAGAGAGAAGCAGGAAAGAAAGTTTAGCTCCTTTAAAACGCGTCTCAAGGAGAACAAAGATGCGTTCCAGAAAGTTTGCAAGAGGCAGCTGCAAACGACACCATCCCGTGCGCCCCGGGATTTTCGACTGGTTTCTGTCGCCTGGGAGCTCGTGGATCGCCCTTCCCCAAACTATTCTTTTAGGGGGGGCTGCTATGAATAGTCTGGTTGCCCTGCTTTGCATTTAAAATATTTAAGAGGCGGCAGAAGGCGCGGAGAGGCTCTTTGCAGGTATCTGGGAAGCATTAGCTCGCCTGCTCTTCTAAAGCACACGCTGCTGGGTTATTATTAACACACTGGGAAGTACATAAGCCCCACAACTTTATTCTCTTTAATGAGCCTGGAAGAGCACGTTGGCCCTGAAGGGTTTTGTTCATTAAAGATGTAAGCTGTAGGAATATTGTCTCATTAATTATCTGGTTTTAATTACACTGTTACCCTTTGAATCCAGATATTTGAAAAAAAAAAGTTGATACAGTTAGACCCTCACACACTTCAGAGAAGGAGAGAGAGAGAGAGTGTGTGTGTGTGTGTGTGTGTGTGTGTGTGCAGGGCCGCATTGCACAAGGACAGAAACACACGCCAGTTCTTAAGGACTGGCTGGGTGCGTTAGAGCAGATGAACGGCTAGACAGCTTGGCTAGAAGGCCAGCTGGGGAGGGGGGTTCTAGGGAAGAACTCACGACCTATATTTTCAAGCCATCGTTGAGCTGAAAGGGAAATATTTTGATTCTCAGCTGCAGCGTTTAGCCTCTTTCATCTCCCCAGGTAATGACCGAGGCTGGTCTGGGGGTAAGTGCCGGCGGAGGGGGGGGGGCTGGGAAGAGCAGGGCTACCCCCAGACTGCAGCATTGTGACCACTCGGTGAAGCGAGGTCAGGGCAGCCCACGTTGCGAGAGAAAACCCGGAGACGGCTCCCCACTTCTCAGCTCCTTGCAAAGCGGATCCTCTCCCGTTCATTTCGCGTGCCTGCGACTTTGCTCGCCCGTTGGGACCACCAAGTGCGTAGACTTCTCCCTCCCAGCTGCAAAGAGACAGATTCATTCAGATCCCTTTGCAGAGAACTTTCAGGTGGGCGTGGGCAAAACGCAGAGGCTAGTCCAAAAAGCGCCCCCTTCCCCCCCGCCCTGATAACACGCA
Organism: Sternotherus odoratus; assembly: GCA_032164245.1. NCBI lineage: Eukaryota > Metazoa > Chordata > Testudines > Kinosternidae > Sternotherus > Sternotherus odoratus. The sequence continues at coordinate 105,297,042 of JAVMKO010000005.1, forward strand.
GGGGCCGTTACAATTCTAACTACCCAGGTAGTTTGTCATTAATTACCCAGCGCTAAATTGTGCTGTTTTCCCTTTAAATCCCAGACATTTTGACAGGCCACATTAAAGTGCAGCCTGCTCAGGCTGAGAACATCATAAAAACCGGACAGGCAATTTCTGTTTTCACCAAATAGCCAGGGTAACGCGTTCTGCATCTTTGGTTTTAATGCACTAAACTGGCAGCTAAGCAGTAAGGGAGCAAAAGGGGTGGGTGGGGGTGGAGATTCAGAATGGGGGAAAAAACAAAACACCCCGGACTAGGAAGCAGAGCTTAGCTTTATATTTCTTTCTCTTTGCAAGCCCTGCCCCACATCCACCCCCTCCCTGGCTAAAATCCATTGCACCAACTGAATTATCAACTAGAATTTGATTAATATGCAAATCTGAGGCAAACAGCTCCATATAATTCTTTCAGTGGAGAGTAATTAATCAACAGTTAAAGCAAATTAATACATATATCAATTTTGTCAGGAACATGCTTAGTTCAATAGCCCGTAAAATTGAAGTTTGAAGTATTAAGGGGCTCTACAGAACCGTTATGACTAAAACTTTCAAATTGATCCTATTTAGTAATCAATCAGCCTCTCCCCTCGGGTTAATCTGTCTAATTTTTCATCTCAAATCATACACTTTAGTGACATGCCATCTAGCAAACAGTCGATAAAAAGTTAACAAAAATGATAACGACTCCAGCACACAGTGAAGTGTGTGTGTGTGTGTGTGTGAGTGAGTGATACAATCCAGCATCTTGAAGCTTACATCGTTTCCAATATGATCAAGAGAAACTGCTCTCCAACAAACCTCGTTTGGTAAAGTATCTAATTAAATATGCAATTATTTTTTCCTGCCTCTTTCTAATTCCTTCCCCTCCCAAAGTGGATCTGATTTAGCACTGACCAAGCTCACAAGTGTCTTGCCTGTGTATTCATCACATTAAGGTCACATTTCTCAGTATGTCCCATGGTTGGGGTGAAAGTGACCAGGTTGTCAGATCGATTATCTATTTATCTAGATCCTTAATACTAAGTATAGATCTCCCTCTCCCTCTCTCCTATATATAACGTGTTTATGTCATATCTATCCATAGCTAGATCTATATCTAGTTATACATTATGTACACATGCGCGCTATCTGATCCATATCTCCAGCTACATCCACATACTGGATCTATCTATCGATATCAGAGTTATCAATATAGAGGGTCTAGATGTCTCCTAGTTATTCCATTTGTGATCTCCTTTAGACTCTGTCCAGACTCCACCTCCCCACCTTTCTTTCCGGGTGCTCCCAGCCCGACTAGAATCGATTGGCTGATTACTAGGTATTGATAGAAAGGGAAGGTGGGTAGTACATTATGTTGACGTCCTGGCTTCACCTTGAGCAACCAGTAAAATGAGGGATGAGAGTCCACAGTGCTGAGATTAATAGGGAGCCCTGTCCCCTCCCCCCATCCCGTTTACTTTGTGCCTGGGGACAGGAGACACATATGCGTTGCATCCAGCAATGGAAGAAGCCTTTCCACTCACTCCACATGGGTCCAGAAAAACTGATCTCCCCACAAGTGCTAATTTTTTAATACTTAACTCTCTGGCCCAGCCCTCTGAGCTCCGCCTGTTCTGTTTTGCCTGCTCTGGACACCATCCTATAAAATCTACATAGCAAACTATTATTGATCATAATGCACTGCTGGGTGATTCTAGAGCCCAAGGTTGAAGGGGAGATCTACAGGCTAGCGAAGAGCTGGGCATTATTCATATCACTATGCAAATCCTAAAGACAGGAAACAGATGGACTCAGCAGTTCCCAGCGAATTCAGCTGTTGGCCACACGAGGTCTGGGATATGGGGGTGAGTCCAGGGACTGCTTAAGGCGACGCTCGCTCTTTTAAAGGTTTAGGACCAGCTAGGAAAAAATTCCCATTGAGTTCAGTGGGACAATGAGAAAAGTCCCCTATGTCTCACCAAGCCAGTCTATACCGGATAGACACAGAGAGACAGGCCAGTTAAACATAGGATGCCACCTCTTCTCGAGTCACTCCTTGGGGGAGATTTATAGGGACAGCTCCCAGAGAACTCTGGCAGGTTCCAGAGGGCTCTTGCGTGTGAACGGGAGTGGGGTGGGTTGGACTTAGCGCAAGGGTTTAATATGTACTACCCACCTTCCCTTTCTATCAATACCTAGTAATCAGCCAATCGATTCTAGTCGGGCTGGGAGCACCAATGTAGCGTCTACATTGTAGACATACTGGGAGTCTTTCTATTGACTTCAGGCCCCGAGGGAAGCAAGGTTGGTGAATTAAATGGTGAACTGATGGTTCCCCCAAACCTGCACATTGCTCGGAGGGAGGAGGTTGGTCTGAAAGTCGAGGGACCCTTTCCATGTCCGAATCTCTTTTCATCGCCGTCATTGACTTGTGGGTGGAGGAGGGGAGTTGAGAGGGAGAATTGGGGAGGTTTGGGCGCGTAAAAAGAAAACCAGTTGTTCTTCTTGCTAGAGCTAAGAGAATAAATACAAGAGCCCAGAGATGAGAGGCAAGAATTCAATTCCCGCCTCCATGGAAATCTATGAGAACTTTTGCTATGGCCTTGTATGGGAGCAGGGTCCCGTCCTGCTGTTTGGGTTTAAATCAGGCGGCGAGGACAAGGCAAAACGCCCCCTTTTGGGAATCCGCCCCCCTGACCACAGTTGCTTAGGGAGGATGGGTTTTATGCGTCAGGCACTGGTTGTAGGTTCAATTCCTGGTTCTGCTGCAGACCCCGTGTGGCCGGACTGCAAAGAGAAGATTGTGACCCTGCCTCACTCTGTCTTGTCTCTTCAGACTGTGAACTCTCCCGGGCAAACAATACGAGAGGGCCCGATCCTGGGTCCTGGCTAAGAGAGCTGGCTTTGTCCATCTACCAAAATACCCAGGCATTGTAACGGGGTGGGTTACTGGGGATACCGAAAGTGGCTTCTGTCTCTCAGGATCTTTTGAAACATACTCACCCGTCACCCACAATCTTCTGCGCTATGGGATTCCAGCCCCCAAACCTTAGAGATCCCAGTGTCAGCCAGGTTGCTTTGACTTAGTTGTGTGGGTCTCTTTCTTGCAGGTATATGGTTGGATTGGGATGTAAACATAGCAGGTACAGAACTCTCTACATCGCCCCTCACATGGGGACTTAATACGCTCCTGGCTTTCCTGCAAGGGGCGGTGGGAACCCGGAGGTCTAAGGGAATCTCTGTGGTTTTGACGTTTCAGGAGGTGCGCCTGCAAGCCACCTGCGAGGGACAATCATAAAAACACCCCCCCCCCCCCACACTGAGAACTCAGACACCGGGAATGTTACAAACACATGGGTCAGGTTTGGTTTCCTCCTGATGATGTTGCCCTGGTCCTTTCTCTCTTCCTCCCACCCCCAGTTTGCGTCCTGCGGAGATCACCTGGCTGGAAAGTGCTTTCCGCGCCGTAGCAGACTCCTGCTGGTGGAGACGTCGATTCTCTTTGAATTTTGCGCCTATCCCGATTCTAACGCTGTCCTACCAGTACACCCCCCTCCCCGCAAGCCAAGCGCCCTAATTCCTTTATACAATAAACTGGGATTCCCACATACGCGCCCCGTTCCAGTTTCACCAGGGCCTCCACATGCTCCCTGCCGGGATATTTTGCGCCGCGAGGTTTCTCGACCAACACGAACTGCGCGGCTGACTGCGCGCTGCGCAGCATACTGCACAGCTGCGCAAAAACAGAAAGAAATAATAGCTCAGGACTCGGGCAGGGCCCGGGGGAAGTCAATGGCCTTTCGATCCGTGCCCTTGGGCGTTGATGGAAACCACGTGGATTGGCAGCGGTGCCCCAAATGGAGAGCCAGGAAGCCGTTCAGGGCAGAATACCTGGTATGTGCGGAGCCTATTGTGAGTGGTGACGGCAGATGTCCCCAATAGATTTCCACGCGTGGTCTTTCCACACATTCTGGGTGGAGATGGCCGTCATCGACCGAGCCCACACCCGATGCTCTTGGTTTCTTGCTAAAATTTGAGCTGTATTGAGAAAGATCACACACTTCTTCAGTCCCCCCATAAAGGGGAGAGAGAATCCCCCTCCCCCTTCCGCGTGGTCTGACCCCCTGGCCTTCACACAACGTGAACAGGGGCAGAGGATGCAGGGAGCCAAGGCCAAGTTTAGCTGGGACACACCAGACCCACATATTTCTGGGGAATCTCGGGAGTAGATGGCAGGAACCGATCTGAAAAGCAGGCTGACCGCAAACAGCTCAACATACCTGTGAATTGTGGCCTATTGAGTATATGTCTGTAATGGGCGGTAGACAGACACCCACAAACCAGAAATAGGCATCCCTATATATCCACAGCCCCAGGAATAATCAAACGCCCATATGCTAGAGCCTAGATTGAAATGGTGAATGTAATTTGTGCAGGGCAAAATTCAGGCAAAATGGAGTTTTCACTCCCACCACACGGGTCGCCTCTAGTCTGAGTAAACAGAGCTGGGGTCGTGGAAATGCAGGTGGAACATGATGTCATTTACCTGCCCGGTGAATTTCAGTGGGTGCTAATGTGCGTTCTTTACACACACACACACACACACACACACACACACACACACACACACACACACACACACACACACACACACACACACACACACCATGCCCAAGCCCCGAGCCTCCCCATCTATCGGAGAAGGAGGGATTAAGGATCCCGCCGGGTAACCTGATTCCCCTTCAGTCTACTCTTGTTCTTGCTTCACAAATAGCAACAGCAAGCATGCAAAATATTTAAATATAAAAAATGATACGTTTGATGTGTTTAAACAGATGTAAAAGGTTACTGCGTGGAACCTGGGCATCTGTCTACCCACATCAGCCATTCGAGAGAGGGCCAGAGAGTCGGTATTATGTAACTATCAAAGGGAAGCCGCGAATAATGATATGTGTGTGTGTGTGTGTGTGTGTCCTTTTGTGTAAGTGCGATGGTGTAAAGGTGCAATGGTATATGAAGATGCGGGTTGTGCCTAAAGTGGGTGTATAGTAGCGAGTGTGTTACATATGTGTGACGTGGGTGCCTGCGTGCTCCTGACTCTGTGTGGGTGTGTAGGTACCCTGACTAATGAGGAGGTGTGTGTGGCGGGGGAGTGTCTGTGTTTTGTCTGGAGAGGGGTGTGTATGCGCGCGCTTGCGGTAGGACTGCGCGCGCTGGTGCGTGGGCAGTGATTTGCGCGGCTGTGTTGTGTGTGAGCTGTAGCGTAGGCGCGTTGTGTGAAGCAGATAGGCTATGGTGAACAGCGCGTTGTGTATGCCTAGCAGTGTACGGAGGGGTGCAGACGGGTGTGTATGTGTTTGCGCCTCTGGCTCTGTGGTTGTGCGCGCAGTGGTATTTGAGGATGCGCTGTGTGTGTGTGTGTGTGTGTTGAAGACTACACCAAGTGTAATCAGGGGAGTGCAGGGAATGCTCGGACTCCTACCCCAACCCCAGAATCCAACAGAAAAAGCCTTCCCTTCCAGCAGGGACTCATGCATCAAACTTCAATTTTCCGGACGATTGAATTAGTGATTTTTTTTCCTCCTGAACTAAAATACACTTAAGTCTTTGGGATTAATTACCACGTTCTGGTCCCTCAGACTGTAGTATTAGTTATCGTAGCCACGTTTGACATCAACCCTGACACCTCATAAAATAAGGAACTGAATTTCACTGACTCAACCTGCTTTAGCCCCGTCGGATCATTCAGAGGGGGGCTTTATTCTTCGGCTGGGAGCCCTTTGTTCAGTGAACAAGATCGAATATGCATCTCCAGCCCAACCGGTGCAAACCCAGCCGCCAGCAGCCCCTCCCCCCTACAGGACAATGTCAGGTTTGGGGCCAAGAGGGGGGGGGGGGGGTTAAACAGCCCTGCAGAATGTCAGCGCCGGCTGTTAAAAATATGGATTCCAAGGGAGAAATCATTAAAAACACACCTCTGACCTCCAGGTACCGGGCTGGGGGTAGGCGCGCTGGAGAGCGATCTGCGGGGTTTGGGGGCAGGGGAGGGGACTGGACGGGGAGGGGGGGTGTCCTTTAGTTTTCACTTGGGGGGACGTGGATTCCCGAGTCTCCCCCTCCCCCCGCTAGCATCACACACGACGGGGCGCACCCGCTCGCGGCCAGCCCCTCGCACGGATCCAGACGGCCCCGTACACGGACACACCCCGCCCGCCGCAGCGCCTCGGGGGCCGGGAGGTGCGGGAGGCCATAACGCGGGGCGCTCCGCCAACAGCTCAGCCCTGGCGCGCGGCCGCGGTGCGATGCGAAGAGAAGGGGGGTTGTTAAACACCGAGCCCCCCCGGCGGAGAATGACACACACTCCTCGGGTGGTTTGACTTCGTCCCGTTCAGATGTCAAAGCGACCCACCCCCGAGGGGGGGGGGAAGCAAAACCCAAACTTGCAAAACGCCAGGTGGGTTTTTGTTTCCTTGCAAGGAAGAAAACCCGGGCTCGGAGTTTTATCGCGCAGCCCCCGGGGAAATGATCGGAGATTGTATCTCCCCTGCGCCCCCCGGCCAAGATTGCGGAGATGTGGCTTTGGTTTGCCCGGCTCCGGTGCGCAGGGGAGCAGGAAGCGGCAGGGCGCGCTTTGCAAACCTTCCTCTGTCGCCCTCCGTGGAAGTTTCTCCATTAGCAGCCAGGCCCCGGGAAACTTCCCTGCCCGTAACCGAGGGCCGCTGGGGGTCGGGGGTGTGAAATACCCCGAGATGATTCCTGAGTGTATGGACACGCGAGAGTCACCCCGGCTCGGGGCTTTGTGCCCTGGACCGAGCCCGACTTCTTCTGAAGTTTTGGGCCTTGAATTCCTTGGGGTCCCCCGCCCCCCTTACCGCTCCCGGCCTGGCTCCTCAAATCTACAACGCCGGCTTTGCCTACCAAGGTCGCTCTCTAGACAAAATGCCCTTTGACGCGAGAACACAGGGACAAGTGAAGAACCGTGTCCCTTCCTACTTCGGCGGGGTTATTGGGGGGGACGATTCTACCTGCTCGCTCCTTTCCAGCCAGCACTAAACACCATGGAGCGATCAGTCCAAACTAAAGATCTGAAACCATGTAATCGCCTGCCTAGCTTTGCTGCGGGGGGGGGGGGGGGGCAGTCCGATCTCCTCCGAAATCCGGCAACAGAAGCGTCTGAAAGGCGAGGGAGAGGAAAATCCATTTCTAGAAGGCGGCGTATCCGGCTACATTAGGGAAACGGTCCTTTAAAGAAAAAAGGCGTGAAAAGTGAGAGTTTCCCTCCGAGTCTCTTTGTTGAGTCTCCTTTTGTTTCTCGAAGTAAATAAAACACCGCCTGCTTTGGAAATGCGAGCCCGCCAAATTAACATGCTGCAAATCTTTGGAAGCAGGTATTATTTTTTGAGTAATCCGCTGCAAGACACGTGTGGTAAACTTCTCTTCATCGCGGCCCTGTCTCCAGCTAACTCTTGTGTTTGCACGCTGAAGTCAATAGATCAGAAATCCAAATTAACTCCAGGCCCATTCGCCCCCACCCCACTCCCCCCCTTTTATTTTATCTCTTGGTTATATTGTCGTGCTTGCAGCCTCATTAAATCCATTCCAAGACAAAAGAATAAAAGCATAAGGGGGGGGGGAGGGGAGAGTGAAAAAAAGAGAGAGAGAACAGATAAAGAAAACAAATAAAGCCCTTTAACTAGATCTCTACATAAATGTCACAGTTTCTCAGCATTTACGATTTGCCTGCTTAGCATAAAAACACTTAAGAACAAGATTGAAGGCTTTGTGAGATATCTGGACAGAAGTCAAACATATCACTGGAAAAAAATCTGGGGAGGGGGAGAGAGAGACAAGTGCTCTGCGAAATAATACTAAAGAAAGTGGATTTCATTGTAATTCATAGACTTGTTCCAAATGCCAAGAGAGAAAGGGGGAAAGAATAGAGGCCACATGGAAGGGCGCAGATGCCCCGATGGAGGGGGAACGGCTCTGCTCCCATTATTGTGGGAGGGAGGGTTAACCTAATCCATCAAATTGTCTGGAAATTGTGAAGAAAATTCAAAACCCATATGGTCTCCAAGCTTTCGGGTCCTGTCTGCGACGGAGGGGCATGCTTGTTTCAGCATTGGGAGCCGCGGGAGGTTGTACATGCGCCATTGTCACTTGTCAGTTCAGAGAAGAGGGCTCATTTGTCCCCAGTTTTCATGCTTTACGCTAAAAATTACAACCCCATCCATTTTCAAAGAGGAGAGAGATTTATTTCGCCTCGGAGAAACTGGCCCAAACCCCCGCCCCCTCCCCGCAAGCCCATCCGGTCTGATTTGGAGCCCTCGCTTTCTGACTCTGCCACTCTCTACCAGATTTCTCTTTCTCACATAAATTTTGTAAAGAATAGGCAAACGCACATTGCCGGGGTGAAAAGGCGGGACACGCTACCGGGGGAACAAATTTAGCAGGGTTTTTTTTAGGTGAAAAAATTAAAAAGGGAAATGTACATTAAACGTCATTGTCTTTTGGGGGAGCCGTGGGGGAAGCAGGGACGCTACCTGAAAATGTTAACATCTCTGCAACTCTGCAGGGGGAAGAAGGAAAAAATCACACACCGTGGTGTTTGTGCATGTTACGATCTTTAGTGGAAACAGGCGATTTTGTCATTTTCGCTTTGTATGTTCAAATTGGATGTTTCCTCTATAATTTAGAGCTCGAAAACTCTGTAGATCTAAAAAATTCTACACGTGTGTATCATTATATATATACTACACACACACACACTTATTACTTGAATACTAAAATACAATACTATAGGATATACATTCTAGATGCACCCTACATATTGTTCATATATCACTATTTACAGATATACACACTGCATGTTTTAATTTCTTTGCATGGGTTTTCTGTTGAGAAAAAAAATCAGCTCCTAGTTTATCCATCAATTGATTTCTTTCTACCGTTTAATTTGTAACTTGTCTTACATAAAAAAACAAATACATCCTTTATATTTTGTTCCTCCACCCCAAAATAGACACAGCTACTATAGCTGAAACTATTTTAAATGGAAATATGAATTGATGTGTATATATGGAATGTGGCAATTGCTTATGTAGAACCGTATTTTATAATCTCAGACGAATACAAGATATTAGAGGCATATTTAGTTCACAAAGAATAACGTTAAAAGTATATTAAAATGGTAAAGATTTTATTGTATCGGAAAAAGAGCTATCTGTACAATTCTAAGAGACAGTAAATAAAGCAACATTGTCCCTGATGTAACTTAAATAGCAGGCCTTTTAAAATTTTTACAATTCAAACAAAAACATTTTTAAATCTGTACATTTTTTTAATTTATAGCATCATATTTAAATGTCTTGATCTTGGGATTTGACCTTTTTATTTTTTGTAGCATGCAAAAATTCTAAAAAGAGTAAAAAATAATTCTAGGATTTTTTTGTAACCACCTTCATATCAAAAATACGAAAGGTAGCTTTTTAATAAAAGCACAACAATAGCAGAAAATGGTAAAAATAGCTTTTAATTGGCAAAATGAGGCAGAAATTGCATTGGATACAAATATCTGTGCTCTGAGGGCACGGGGGTGGGTGAGGGTGGTAGATATTTTAAACTTGCAGTGTAACCCAACCCCTAAGATTTTAAAATATTTTTTTTGTAAAAAAGGAAAATAATTATTTCGTGCACATTTGAAACATGCAAGGAAAGAAAAAAATTGCTAATTTTAGCCTAACTTAAATCTCCTATAAACTGGTTCATTTTTTTGGAAGTCGTTTAAAATAACTGACTAACAAAACATCTGTTTGAAGTGATGTATATATTGTAAGGCTTTGCTTTCCTTTATAATCAAAACCAATTGATAGTTATTTTTTTTAAATCATACCCTCAAAAAAAAAGAGAATGAAAATCCAATATATATTGTTTAAATATTTATACAGAAGCCATCCATAATTGCACCATTCCAAAGATGAAGACTACCTGATGTGACAGGCATGGGATATTGATTCTATTTTAAATTATTATTTTTTCCTATTGCTTATTGCTTTTATTGAAAAGAAACTGCCTTATTTCGTTGCAAACAACGCTGAGAGTGTCTGTCACCAGAGTTCACAGTCCTAGAATACTGTTCGGGCTTGAATGTCCACCCCTTGAGCGTGGGGATGTGTGGCTGTCAATTTCTGGGTTTGTTTTTGTTTTGGAGAAGAAGAAAGAAAGAAAGAAAAAAGAAAAGAGAGGTGTGTGTGTGTTGGGGGGGGGGAATATACCCACCACCACCATCACCACCGCAACAATTCAGTCATCAACGTCAATTTCCACATCTTCTTCATCCTCTGAGCAGTCCTTACTGCTGTTGGGTTGGTCTGTAAGAGGGGAGTCAGGAGACAGCTGAAGGTGGCTGGCGGTCTCCAGTCCATGTTTGGGTAGAGTTGGAGAAAGAGATCGCGATTTTCCCCTCCCTTCCGAATTCTGCTCCAACTCGGAAATGCTAACAATATCCACCTGCGCGCTGGGCCCCAGTTTCTTGGCAGACTCCACATCTGCCTTCATCTCTTCCAGGTCTCTTTTGAGTTTGGCTCGGCGGTTCTGAAACCAGGTGATCACCTGGGCGTTGGTGAGCCCCAACTGCTGGGCGATTTGGTCTCGGTCGGCTGGGGACAGGTATTTCTGATACAGAAACCTCTTTTCCAGTTCGTAGATCTGGTGGTTTGTAAAGGCGGTTCTAGACTTCCTCCTTTTCTTGGGAGTTTGTCTCTGGCCAAAAATAGTCATCCCATCCCTTCCTGCAAATAGTTAGAATAGGTTTCTGTTCAATCACACACAGAGACCCCACCACCCTCTCCTTCCAAGAAGTTGGAAGCGGACAATAATACATACATCACCGGGTGGACGCAGCGAACAGGAAATCACAGACGAATCCAACCCCAATTAAAGTTGGGGTGGGGGCATATTTTCGAATGCCACGGACAAGTCCTTCGGATTTCCACCTCTCACCACCTTTCCTGAGGTGTTTTGGGAAGGCATCCCAAACTCTGAGCTCTGTGAGTGCTAATTCAAGGGAGCAGAGCTAGCAATAGTTCCCTTCAAATGGGAGACAAGGAATTAGGCCCAATTTTCCCCATCCCCCCCGTCTGTAACAATAATAAACAGTGGATAATTTGGGGGGAGGCGAGAATAAAACAAAGGACTAGCAACTGATTTGGATGGACCAGATTTTCACTGGAAGGCAACTTTAGACCCATTTCTGGAAGGAGCTGGCGGGGGAAGGGAGGGAAACGCTAGATATAAAAAGACAATCAAAAGGCGAGATTTTAAGGGCCAGCCGGCTGGTTTCGCCCGCTATCTTCCGCAAATCCCTCTCGTTTCCGGCTCAGCAGAGGACCTCCAGGTTGGTTTCCAAGGTGAAGTTCTCCACGGATTCTCTCCACAAACGCAACCACACAGAGAAAGGAAGGGGGGGGGGGGGTAGTGTGTTAAAAAACAACCACAACAGCAACCAGGGATCTTACCTTCAGCCGCCTGCAGCACGCTGACTTCCAGACCTTTGAAGGTTTTGCTGGCCAATTCCTCCAGGGCGCAAAGCGGGGAGGTTTGGGAGAGGAGCGCCCGGCTGGAGAGAGGCAGGCCGGCCGGCGGGTGCTTGTCGGCGCTGGAGAGCAGATGCGCTGTTCCGCAGATGGTGTAACTTCGCCGGACGGCCGGCTTGTTGAGAATGTCCTCGATGCTGAAGGGGGTCAGGGGCTTGTTGGAATTGGCAGGAGGGGGGAGCTGATCCAGGGCGCTCCTTCTTCTCTCCTCCACCGAGGCAGCCTTGGCTTCTTCTTTGGAAGTCATGCTTGACTTGGGCTGGGAATTGTTTCTCTCCCTCTCTCTCTCCCCCCCACCCCGCCCGCCCCTCGCCTTTTGTTTTGGGGTCTGGTGCGGAGCTGCGGCAGCGATCCGTATTTGAACCCACCGGCGAAGGAAAACAAAATCACAGGCGAGCCGCGGCGGCAGAAGTGGCAGGGGAAGGGGGGGAGGAGGAGGAGGAGGGGGAGTCAAGAAAGTTCAAACCACCACCACCAACTCCAGCGGAGGAGAAGCGGGTCTTCTTCCCGGAGCAGCCTCCGCCTGCAAGGTGAGGAGGAGGGACAGGACTTGGCGTGGCTGGGAAGGGATCCCTGCAGTCCTGCCACGGAGAGAGGTGACACTTCTGCCCTCCTGTCCCAGATTTCCTCTTCCCAGCTGCTATTTTCAGATACACCCCAAATCGCTCCACTTTCCCTTCCCTCCCCCCCAAGCAAAGAGACTTTGGAGAGGGGGGAGCCGCGAACGGCCCCTAATCCGAGGACGAGGGGGAGAGAGCCGAAGAGAGCCGGGGTAATTGACTATTGCTAACAAGTTATTGTTGATTGGGAGGTAATCAATTATCTGCAATGACACTTTTCGCCCGCTCCCTCTTGCTCGCGCTCGCTCGCTCTCTCTCTCTCTGTCCAATGCAGGCTTTTGCAAGTTGGGAGCCCCATTAATTAGGAGGCGGTTTGGAGGTGGAGCCCACTTGAATTATAATGCTGAATGCACTTGTCATATTCTGGCCTCACTATTTGTTTGGACATATATATTTTTAAATTACATTACACCCAGGCTTTATTGCATCAGGATAATACAGTATGGTGAAAAAATAATACTACCCTAAACCAAAAACTCACCAGTTTCCCCCACCCTCGCCCCAGATTCCTTCTCTTTTCTTTTTTTTCTTCTTCTTTACTTTTGATGATTATTAGTTTTAAAAACAAACCCCGACCCATGTTGTTTGTAATCAGGGAAAGAAGGGGAGATCCTGTTGCCAGGTAAGGTAGAACATTCGTCTAAAACCTCTCGGCGTATTTTGTTTCCATATGTCACAAACCATTTTGTGTGTGCAATTTGGAGCAATTTGTTGCAACATCCTGCGTTTATGTATTTATGCTGCAGAGACCGGGAAGAAGCATTTTGCTTGGCTGCTGCTTTTGTAAGAGCTTGTGGAGTTGGGGTGGGGACCGTATGTAAAGAAAAAATAAGATCTGATTTGAAATATTGGCTGGTTTTTACGTATATATGTGTGTGTGTATTTTGTCCCTCCTAATAACAATATGGCGAACTCCTGCTCTCTCTAGGAGTTTATAATGTACAAAATAATATTCCATAGGCTCCTATACCGACGGCTCACCTCCAATATTTGTATTGCTTAACTGGGTCAGTTTTCTTCTTGGATTCTCGAAGTGATTGCCAGATGAGGTGTTGATGCCCTACTGTTGTGGAGAAGCTTTAGGAGTATATATCATTTCTTGTAATACCTAGAGGACGGGGGGAGAGAGAGAGAGAGAGGGAGAGGGAGAGGAATGCACAGCTCCCCTTTAGCTCTAGCTAAATCCTTTTCTGCTATAATTCAAGAGCAAAGGGCCACCAAACAGTGTCAGGGACATATTTCATCTCCCTTAAAAACTCCAGATGCTCCTGACACGGTGGCTCCCCCCTCCCCTTCTTCTTTTCCCTTTTGCTTTACTCAAAAGCCCAACTGAATTATTGTTGTTTCTTAGTACTGGGTCCCAAGACCAGGACTGTGCACATATTTATGTATATTTGTCTCTTCTTAAGGGCTCCCTGAGTGAAGGGGACTAGTTAGTTGCCAAAAAGGTCAGCAGGAAGCCAACTGGATATGGTAGGTTTCAATCTGTTTTTTTTCCCCTGGCTTGTAAATCAGTTGAGGAAGAGAAATCACTTTTGATTGCCTAGTTTATTATGATCATTATTATTATTACTTCGCATGATAAAGCATATCAACACGTTACAAATGCCGTTTCTATTTTTATTAACAATAATTAATAATTCATTTTTCTTTCTGCACAAGACCAAATCAATCGTCCTGTAACATAGAAATGCCAAAAAATAAATAAATCCCTCAGCCTTTTAAATTCGAAAACAAATAATCGATCTGACTAACTACAGTTTAGGAAGAGAAAAGTGGGAGGAGGTGTTTGTGAATTTTAATTAAACCTTTTCAAAGGTCCTTTGTTTGTAAACACAGGAGCAGCGGTCCTATAGAAATAGTAACGTTTCTCGGGATAGTTAGCTAATTGGTGCAGATTAATCCATTATATTTACTAGCAATTTGCTATGTAGTTTTGCATTGTCCACTTGGAATGTTAATGTTTAATATATTTAGATGCTGTGTAAGCCATTCTCAAACGGTTTCAAGTGTTGTTGTTTTTTTTTAAAAAATACAGTATTTTATTTTTCGAGCTGAAGTCCGAAGACAACAAATAGAGGGAATATATCATCCCGGGGCTAATGCCCCTTTTTGAAATTTATGATCTGTCCCTAAAACTTCATGTCCACGAAGCTAAAATTCAATACATCTCAGCAATGCCCCTCCCCCCCGCAAATATAAACACCCTGCAATTCAGGCTGCTTTTGTGAAAATGGAGTTTTGATCCCAAGAGCAAACATTGATCTGCTCCTATAAACCATGTCCCGGTCCCAAGAAAACCCAGGGAAAGTGGAATTGGCTTGAGTCACTGGTTTGTTTGCTTGTTTACCCCCCACTCCTCCTCCCCATCTCTGCCGGGGAGGTATAAATCAGAAGTAACGCCCCTGAAAGCAAGGGCCGTGCAGCAGCAGGGTAGGAACAGACCGGTGCTGTTCTCTTCACCTTGACGCACACACTGAAGTGCTGCTGTGGCCCCTTTTGATGCGAGGTGCCAAACAAACACAAAAGAGGCAAATGGCTTCTCTGCTTAAAGCGCCCCCCCCCCCGGTATTTTTTATTGCTCTCTGGGAGTCTCTTTATGCAGTGACCTATTTTTAAAGGCCTATATTGGGTTATTCATCATATCAAATACCGCGAGGCGATCGGGGTGGAGGGAATTACACGGATTCTAAATCTCTGGACTTCTTGGCTTTGCTGGGAGACTGAACGGCTTTGCTTCACTTCGCGATTTCCACGTATTGTAACCAATGAGCAACTCCTCTCCTTCCATGTGCATTATTTTTTCCAAAGTGGCATTTTATGGCTAGATCCGATTTTATAGAGAACTCGGCGGGGGGTGCCGGAGATATAATTACAGAGAAGAGACAAAGAGGGGAGAACTTGGAATGGTGTTGCTAAGACAGATTCCTGAAACTCTTTGTTTTCACTTTCGGTTGCGCCTTCGCTCTCTCTCTCTGCACATTGGTACCCAGGAAATCATCCTTTAAATAAATGTAAAGATGGACTGGGTTATAATATGGGACATTCATGCCCGTTTTCACGTTTCCCGCTCCGTTCTCTCATGCACACGTAGAAACACAACCCCCTAGATAGATATATTTATATTATAGGACTTTTTTTTGAATGAAGCTAAACTATTGAGCGGCCCCTATTTCCGCTTTATATCAAGCAATACCAATAATAACAACAATCATTATTCATGACTGACTGAATCCCTGGACTCCTGGGTATTTAAAACCCCTTGGCCTTGCCTCTTACAGGGTTAAATCTACCTGCGCGCCGCGCCGCCGCGGTGATTAAGATGAAGGCGGCCTAGGTAGGTTTCAGGGGTGAAAACCTCCCCCTGATCTCTCGGGTGACCCCGGGCTGGCTAGACAAAGGCTGGGGCCGGGGCAGAGCGACTGGCTTTTCGCGGCGGCGGTCTTTGGAGCTGCACCCAGAGGCCTTGTGACTGGCTGGGCCCAGCCCGGTGACCAGGCTGATGAAGTTGGAGCGTGATCCGGCCTCCCCATAGGATCCCCGCTTGGCTCCAGTTGGCATGTTGTCAGGTGTGTGCACGGGGGGGGAGGTGGTTTGCAGGGGAGGGGGCTGGTATGAAGCGCACACTACAGGTCCTGCCGCTGCCTGACTCAACCCAAACTGGGATATTCTCCAGTGGGATTTTCTTCGGGGAAAGATGCCAGAATGGGAGCCAGGGGCCTTTTACATCGTCTATTATTTCCTTCCTCTCCCCGGAGTTCACCTTAAAAATATCCGCTTGCTGCACTCCCAGCCTCCCCCGAAATATCACCCAAATCCCTCTCCTTAGGGCTGCAAAGAAAACAAGCAAGGACCCTTCTTCTTTTGAGTTTACTGCTTGGAGATTATTCCTTCCCCAGCCCCTCGCCCCCGAACCCGACTTATCTGGCCATATCTCATGACCCCAGGCATACCCAGAACTTGGAGGACTTCATCTTGCTCCCAATGAAGCCAGGGTTGAAACGATCGTTCCTTATAGGCAGGATGTGGGCCTAATTCCCTGGATCTCCTGGCGGGTTTAAGAACCAGGCTGATAACGTGTGAGTCCCCCGGGGAAGAAGTTTGTTAAAGCAAAGGAACTGTGAAGCGTTCAATGAGCGGGTGATCCTAGTATATATAGATTTTGCATCCTTGTGGTGCCTTTTCTTCTGTAGATCTCAAAGCACTTTATGAAGGCACATCAGCAATGCTTAGCCACGACTTTATGAAAGAATTAAGGACGCAGAATTACCTATCCAAGGACATCCGGCGGCAGAGCCCAGAACAGAACTCGGGTCTCCTGAGTGATCTGAAAGGGCGTAGATATTGAGGTGACAAATTTGCAGATGAGAGGAAACTACCAATCCAAAACCGACTGATAGGGGCTAAATTAGCTGTTACCACCCAGGAAAGATCTTGGAGTCACTGTGGACAGTTCTCGGAAATCATCCACTCAATGTGCAGCCCAGTCAAAAAAGCGAACAGAATGTTGGGAATAATTAGGAAAGGAATATATAGTAAGAGAGAAAATATCCTGTTTCCTCTCTATAAATCCATGGTACGCCCCCACCTTGAATACTGTGTGAAGTTCTTGTGGTCGTATCTCAAAAGAGATGTGTTCGGATCTGGAAAGGTACAGAAAAGGGCAACCTAACCAAGGAGAGGGATGGAACAGCTACTAGATGAGGTGAGCTTAAAAAAACGGGGCCTTTTCATCTTGGAAAGAGATGACTGGTGGGGGGGATGTAACAGGTCTATAAACTCATGACTGTAGAAAAAGTGAATAAGGAAGTGTTATTTGCCCCATCACATAACAAAAGATGGAGTGGGGGGGTATTACACAATGAAATTAATAGGCAGCAGGTTTAAAACCAACAAGAAAGAAGTCCTTCTTCACAGGAGGCCCAGTCAACCCGTGGAACTCCTTGCCAAGGGATGTAGTGAAGGCCAAAAATATAAATGGGTTTTTAAAAAAGAATTAGATACCTTCATGCGGGCTAGGTCCATCAATGGCTATTAGCCAAGGTGGCTAAGCCTCTGACTGACCAGTTCTGGGACTGGACTACAGGGGATGGATCACTTCATTTTTGGCCCTGTTCTTTTCATTCTCCCTGAAGCATCTGGCACTGACAGGATACTGGGCAAGATGGACCATTGGTCTGACCCAGGGTTGTCATTCTCTGTCTCTTATGTTATGTAACTTATACCCCAGAGATCAATCTAATTAGACCACAGCTGGCTTTGGAGGCCTTCACCCGGGTAACTTTGAAATAGCAATACAGTATTACCATCTGAAGCAACTTGCAGACGAGAAAAGAATAGCTCTCTTCCCCTGTTTCCCCCTGCCTGCCCCCTCAGACTAGTGACTTCTCAGCTAGTGGCCAGGCAGAGGTAGGTGCGGGGTGTGATTTCACAGGCTAGTCAAAAGCGCTGTTCCTCACTGGGGATAAAGAAATCAAGCCAGCAATGCAGTTGTGGTAATAAGAATAATTCAGCATTTAGAAGGAGCAACCATTTCAGCCTGAGTCCGCTTTCCCCTGATCCTTGCAACTGGTTACAACTGGAAGAATGTTCCACAAACATTTGTTGTCGGTGGGTTTACCTCCTCCCAGGCAACTTGTGATGCAAATTGGCTGGGGGGGGGGGGGAGAAAAGTCCTGTCATGTTAAATCCCCCCTTCTGACGGGTCGTGGTGAGTTTGCTCATTCCAAGTGGGGGAAGAGTTACAAAAAATCCTCTGCCAGACTGGTGGTGGGGAAAGTGGGATTTTGACACAGTCTCTGGCCTTATGTTCGAAGCAGAAAGGAGGGGAGTTGGCTTCCCCTTTGCTTGGAACCGCAGCGTCTCTGTGCCCAGGTGGACTATTTCCCAGCGCGGAGGCAGAACCGAGGAGACAGGGTCACAGCCTCTCTCGCTGCCTCCCAGCGAAAACCTTTGGCTGGGATGAGAAGGAAAGGTGTCCAAAGGGTTGGCTGCGAGAGTATTAATTTCAGGCTGC
Source organism: Sternotherus odoratus (assembly GCA_032164245.1). Classification (NCBI taxonomy): domain Eukaryota; kingdom Metazoa; phylum Chordata; order Testudines; family Kinosternidae; genus Sternotherus; species Sternotherus odoratus. The sequence goes on from JAVMKO010000005.1 coordinate 105,315,293, forward strand.
CGGATCCAAGCAGTCCCAAGGACAAGGGGGGACGGTGGGTTGCTTCTCCCCAGTGGGGAGATGGAGGGACATGAAACATCGATCTGGTTTTTTGTGTCGCCTTCCCCCCCCCTCGCCCTCTAGAAGGGGGGGCGATATTTCATTCTGCATCCAAAGAGCTAATGAAATAGTCATCAGGTCTTTTCTTTTTATAGAGGGGGGGGGGATATTTGTATTTTTCTGCCATTCATCCTGCAGCTGCCCGGAAGAATACACGTGGGTCTATTTTTGAAGGGGTGCGAGACTTTATTATGGCCTCCCCCCCCTTAGGGTCCATTATCAATTCATTCGGGGGTCACAAAAGGCAACTCCTTCTCATATCCCCAGTAGGTGTCAGAGACATTTCAGATTGTTCTGCTGTGTTTGAGGATTAATCAAGGGACATTTAGTCTTGGCTGACCTCTGCTAACTTTAGTCCAGCCAAATGCCACCTGTCATAAGAATATAATTAAAGTATAAGGCGTAAATCATTCAAGTGTTGATCACCAAAGTGACTGCGTACAAATGACACCTTCTTCCTCAGCATAGCTGATCCCCGCCTGTCTTCCAGTTATGTCTGCCTAGTTGAGCGACCCAAATATGTTTTGACTTCGGTGAGTACCAGAGCCAAAACAAGCTCTGCCCTCAAGCTATAGCATCAAAACAACCAACAGCTCCAAGTTCTGATGGCAAAGTCTCTGACCCTGGAGGGGGGGAAGAAAAGCCCCCAGTTGGATTTTCAGATCCCAGGAGTTTGCAGCTCCAGCGGTTACAAACACCAGCGTTTGACTGGCAAACTAGCAAATGTGACATGGAACCCATCGAGGGAGACCGATATAGGAGCCTAAGGTCATTTTACAGTCACTTGTTTTCAAACCCCCATTATGAATGTAACCAGAGCAGCCACATGTGCACATCTGTACATTCGCACTCACTGGTTTTGTTAGCTCCCTTCAAAAACTAGACACACGCTGACCTGTCCCTGTTCTCAGACAAGGAGGTTTCGGGAAGCTGCATATATCAGGGGGTTCCAAAGGCGAACCCCCCAAAGAAGTGACACATTCAACGCTCTTCTGCGCTGCTAAGAGATGTTGAGGTCATCTGATGAAGGAGCCCACCCCATTTTAACAGACCCTCCCCTCCACTGCATCCAGATTCTTGGGGAATTTAGAGCGGTGACTAGTTTGGGACATAAACTAGAGAATGCAAAATCATCAGAGTCGGATTTAGATCTTTGGGGTGAAATATACAAATGTAGCCTTCGGCAACCGGGAAAGACACAGATTTGGGGCGCGGAGGTGCATGCAGGGGAAACAGATACTTGCATATATGCTAAGCCAAAAAAACGACAACTGAAAATAATCTGAATGTGGTTTTAAAACAGCGCCCAGTCAAGGAAATCAGAACAATGAGGAAAGGAGGTTTCAAAATGGGCGAAATGAAACAGAAATACATGGATTTCTGTTTAAAAGATTAATTGGAATAACAAGTGCATGTTTTTGTGGGGGGGGAGGGGGAAGCGCAGAGTGTGTATTAGAAGCGGGTGAGGTAATATTTTTTATTGGACCAGCTTCTGTTGGCGACAGAGAGACAAGTTTCCCAGTTTACACAGAACTCTTCTTCGGGTCTGATGTTTAAGATACAAGCACACATATATTACTGGTGTGCGGTAAAGTGTCAATAATTCTCTCACTTCATTGTTCAATGCAGATAGAAGTGAATGGGGTAGTTAGTTGAAATGTAGCTTCTAAGAAGTTAATTTCTGTAAAAGTTTGTAAGAGCTTCGGATAAGAGAAAAATCCGAAATATCAAAGAAACACACAGTCACATACACACAGGAAAGCAACACGGGAGCAGGAAAAATCGTATTCAGACAAGGAGAGGTGTGGGTTTCTTTTAATAATAAAAGCTGCATCTGTTTTTTTAAAAGTTTTCACAATTCAGATTTTCCTCTTCTGATGTTTCTTTTTCGTTTGCAAATAACCTTTTAAAACCCAAACATATCTGCTTTTCAAACCATGTTAATAATGACACCAGACTCCCTAACCACTCGAAGCACTTAAAACAAATCAGAAATATTGTACAATGTTACACCTATATTTTTTTCAAGAGAGGAAGGAGTCGCATTTGTTGCAAAGCCCTTGCTTCTTTCTTAAGGTTATTGGCCATGTGTATTATTTTGCTAAACAAAGTAAAATTCACATAATATCCATCTGCTATACGTTGTACAAGAAATTTGATATCTTACCGTTAAAGAAAGCAAAATATATGTTGTCCATTATCTAATCATTACTAAATGATCAATACTAAATGATGAGAACTAGGAATAATAATTAAAATCATAATTGTTGGCTGAAACGAAATCAGTTTATTGTTCAGCGAAATGTATTTTAAGAGCTCAAAGATACCACAACATGAAATGTGAAATCTAATTTTTTTAAAAGACCAGGTTAGGTCAAAGAACAAATTTTCAAAAAAGTATTTTCAAACTCCACGGAACTTCTAATTGCGCCTTTTAAAATGATTATTATTGTAGAGCGGTCCCGAAGAGGAGGCCTTGCCTCCTAGATATTTTTCAGAAGAGTATTTTTGTTAGAAAAATACAATGTCAACAACATGATATGGGCCTTTAACAAATAGAGATTGAGTCAAACTCTTCCAATATAGTTTCACAAACTCTGTCGACTTGTGAGGTAGATTCCAGACCCCGGAATTAGTTGTACATTGCAACAAGACGTGCACAAATCAGCAATTGCAGTGACTGGGACGGACGAATATTAGAGGGGATAATTTCCAACAAAGAAATGAAATGGGGGTGGGGGGAGAGAATTCAAAACTTATTTCCAGACATATTTTCAAAGGCGCAGTCTGATGTTCATCGGTCACATCTCTGCGATGATTTCCCTTATATTCAGACATTTGGAAATGAATTTTGATTCGGTAATCGTTAGGAGTTGGGGGTCTGTGTCACTAGTGTTTATAAAGCGATCTGGACAAAACAACAAGACACCAACGGCCAGGGACTTAAATTCCGTTTTTCCACTCGTTTCTTCTTCTTCTTCTTTTTTAAAGATTCGGCATAAATAATTTTAATTTGAAAACAACTCCCGGGGTTCACACAGAGAAATGTAATATGTACACACATCCACCGCCCCGGGTGGCTAACTGAATGGGAAATGGGAATATCTAAAGGAAATGTTTAGACTCCATATAAAATCGCTTGCATTGGGTTTACTTATTTTGCAGTTAACTCTGAATCTAAATTCCACCGCAAATAGATATATATCCCAAACAACCCGAAGGAAAATATTGCTGGAATGTGTCCAGGCCAAATTCTGAGTCTCCCCATTCCCCTCTGTCAAGAAAACTAGTTTTCTTTGTAAATAAAGTAGTACTGTATATAACACCACTTTTTGCAAGGTTTCCTGGAAAACGGAATGAGCCTGGGATGTTTTCTTGCTTTTGCGATGACTACTGCAAAGCTTGGATTTTAAGTAGGAAACGGGTTGCATTTTCCCTCAGAATCTCATGCAAGTTTCAGGTTCTTTTCAGGTCAGTTTCTTTGGCTATGTAGATATTTATATTTAACAAGCTACAAATAATTGCTGGTTTGTGTGACCCTAGCTCTAGTTATGTTCCCTGTAGCTTTCTTTCTTTCTCCTGCTTCCTGTAGGCCTGCAGATTATTCCCCACACCGCCCTGTAAGTAAAGACAAAACTTGAGGCTAACGCTCTAGCACTCAGAGCAAGTTCAGCTCATGTGCAGAAATATTTATTTTAACATGCGCCCCAAAGGCAAAGGGCCCGATCGAAGAGGGTCCATTTTATTATATATTTTTAAATAGAGAGGCAGAATACAAATCTAAAGGGGGGAGGCGAATCTGATCTTTGACTTTCTACCTTTAATGAAGTTGGACGATGATTGTTCCCCTGTGCTAAAAACAGTCAGCATTGGTTAAAAACGACTCTTATGCTTGGAAGTTTACTGGGATTCAGTTAATTGGAGAGGTCTCGCCGTGAATGGGGGAAAACTCTCCCCCCCTAGCCTCCACATTTCAAATTCTGGACCCAGAACTCAGCCTCCTTCTGCTCTTCCCCCCTGATTTCACTTGAGAAGCCAAACACCCGAGAGCAGTGGCCTCCAGTGTGTTTTGCTTAATGCTGTCTATCCATGTGCCAATTCTACCTATGAAACAGGAGCGAAATATCCCTGGAGAGAGGACTCTGGCATGGGAGACAGAGGCCACCAGGGTCCACCCGGACACGTTATACAGAGAAGAGCGTGAGTCCAGGAGGAATTCAGTGCATTTAATGAGATTTCTTCTGCTGGCCACCCAGGGGCTTGGGGCAGCCCCAAGGTTCATTCCTCTCCTTGGCAGCGTCAAGGGGTAGACATATCCAGGTTCTTCATGAATTTAATCCGCGGAAGGATCACACCCCCGGGGGGCTGGGATGATGTTTTACAGCCCTTTGGACCATACCGTCCTCAGGACACCTTCTCTGTGCTCATTTTAAAGTCCGCAGCCATCCGCAGGTTTAACCCTCCCATCCTGGCAGAGGGCAGCTAACCAACCTGATCCCCCCGCTGCTTTGATTTACATGGCCCCTGGCCCACTAGCTACTTTACCAGGCCTTTCCTAGTTGACTGCTGTCATCAGATCCATCGGTAACGAAAACACCCACCCGGCCTCTCTCCAGCCTCTTCAGTCAACTCGGACTCATCTGCAAACTTCGGGGAAGAGCTGGACTGGGGGTGAGGTGCAAGAGCAACGGAAGCAGAACCTGGATTCAAACCGAGCCAGGTTTAGGACACAGGGCGAGCCGGGCACCTCGCCCTGACATTGCCTGGACTTAGAAACAGTCTCCGTCCAGAACGCGGTTTATTGGAACTTTCTGCCCCGGTTTCAGGAAGGGCTCTTTGGGGCAGAATGTTCTTTTCTTGTTGCCTGGTCTGTCTGGTGCATATTTTTACAACATGGGCAGCTGCCCAATTCCCGGAAGATCAGTTGCAGACATTTCGGACTTGTCTTCTGCCTGGCAGGCAGTCGGTTTCTGTGGTGCCCTGGGGTCTTTCCTGCTACCAGTCTGTGGCCCGTCTCCTTAGCGTCACCAACACAGGTGCAAAGTCCTCCTGGCTTTTCTTTTCTGTTTCTTAAAGACACAGAAGGGAAACGTTCAGACGGTCCGGTTAGGGGTGTATTTAGGGCTCCCTGCTTGCGGGAAGGACACTCTGGTATGGCCTGATCCCCTCTCTTTTGCTCGGGGGTTATCTGCCCGCCTGCCCCATTCCTATCTCGCACCAAACCAATTGTAGCCAATGCATTGTTCATGAAAAGTCCCTATTCCCCCCCCCCCCCCGGACAGTAGCCACTGCTCAGGCCACGTGACTGATCACCTGAGGTCGTATGCTATTATTTCCATTCCCTAACTGGGAACAAACAGGAAGGAGTCGCTTTTTCTGCTAGGGAGCCACCCCTAGATATTGGGGTGAATCTATTATTAATAGAGTGGAGTGGCAGCTCCCTCCTGATTAAGATTAATGATGCCAATGCTAAAAAGAGCGTTTGAAAGATGACGGTGAAAACCCCTTCTAGTGCCAATGCTCCTGGCACAAATATTAACCTGCCCTGGGGTTCAGCACCTCTCTGCTTTCCTTCCAGCCGCGTGCTAGCTGGGACGGCCATCTAAGGGCTAAACAAGAGACATTCTGGGATCAGGAGAACTCGGGCAGAGAGGGGTTGTTGAGCCTGATTTGCAAGAAGACTTGCAAAGACTTTTCTTCGTTGTAGCCTCATGAAGCCAAACGGCGAGGTTGTATTAAGTAAAGGGAGGATTGTAACTTTTTCATTCATGTTATGGGGACAATGAGGAATTGAAGAACCAAAGGGGCTGTTTGTCTGTTTGAAAATCTGCTTTAAACACCGCCCGTTGGCCTTTAAAACAATTAAAAACTCCCCCCCCCCGCATTGCTAGTTTGACTACTCTCCAGGGAAGTCAACGCGCACAGATTTGGATTAGTTAGTCTGTTGGTTATTACAGTGCGGGCAGGATCTGAACATACAACGCAGAGCCCCAGACTTGGATTTTAACTGACTCCTTTTATCCTTCAAGGGGTTGGGTAAGTGAAAGACTCCAGAAGCCAGTTGTCCCAGCAGGCCGGCCGTTGTCGCCTCGGAGAGAGAGACACACACGCGCTTTTCTTACTTGGTTTTAATGTCCTTTCCAAGTTGGATAACTTTCTTGATCTCCTCAGATTAGAAGCTGCTCGTTGACTCGCATCCAATACCTCTAATAGCAAGCGCCCGCCACCCAGCCAGCCAAGAGAGTCAGGGTGCGGGGTTAGGGACTGGGATCTGTTGCAGGCTTTCCCCTCTCCGCGAAGTTTTATCTCAACTCCCAGCCTATCGCTCGCAGTTTGGAAGCGAGCCGCTCCCTGTAAACAGGTTTTGCTGGTGGAGCCAGCTGCTCGCTCCTTCCAATATAGAGAAATAATGCAAAGGCAAATTTCCTCTGAAATCTGCTAACTACTGTAATGAAATTTACAAGCAGATCGAAAGACGCCAGGCTAGGGAGATCTGCAGAGGTGTGGGGATAAGGTCTAGTTCATCTCTAGAAACTTTACTCCTTCTATAAACTACTTTCTTCGGGCGTCCACTCCGGACTAAAGTAACTTTCGCGGATGCTGTTGGGGGGAAGGGGACGAAAGCATTAAATTATTACAAATAGATTCAAATGCAAAGGGACCGTCCCACCCTCGAGACCTTTAATATCCGCTTTCTTTGCAACTCTCAGCACACACGTTAATAATTTATCCAGAATGCCAAATGCAACTAACCTTTCCCGAAGAAATGAAGGAGTTTCGAGTGTGAAATGCTCCTTTTTGGGGGAGCAGAAGGATGTGTCTGAAATCAATGGAAACTTAATAAACGTAGTGGGGAGAAAATCACAGAAACAACCCAGTCAACCCTTCTTATAATGAAAACTTGGCGTTAATAATTCAGGAACACAAAATGAGCAGTCATTGGATTATCCCGCAATATCAGAATTGATGCATTTCAGAGAGGATCCGGACAGACAATTTAATAATATTTCCCCCCTTCCAATAAATTACTGCAGCAAAAGTTCCCCCTTAAAGTAGTTATTTGTATTTCTTATTTTAAGGTGTTTTTCTTTCAAATTATTATTATTATTATTATTGCAGTTCTAACAACTCCAGCGATAAAATTAATTAAAAAGTAATATTTTTCTCAATAAAAGTAAAGCCCAACACAGCGGAAATAGAATTAACTGCCAACGTTTGTCCTGAATTTAATAACAACTTGGTTTTTTTTTACAAAGCAGGAGAACACAAAAAGGGATCATTGTATGCGATTTATTTTTGCTTTATCTCACGTGTTTCTTGACTGTTTTATTGCTCGTGTTTTCTTATCTTTTCTCTCTTTTCCCCAATTCATTTTTTCTAGCATTATACAATAAGTCGTGTCCACCAGATATTGCAAATCTTTTAACAGGATAGTCACTTGAAAACCCACAAACATCACACATCAAACTTCAACTGTTTCAGTTACTTTATAGCTAAAGTGTGCAGAGTTTTTGTTAGAAAAGTTAGATGAAGAAAGAATTTAGAACTACAGCACAGTACTTCATCGCCCAGACTGTGACTTTCTTGAATGTTTTTTTCCTAAACACACTTAATTCTTTTCACCTTTTGCGTATGCTGAAAAAAGGCTTCGTTAAATGAACTCGGGCCTTATCTACTTTTATTTTTGCTTTCAGGGAAAATACACCTTCTTCCCAAACTGATCGCGGACAAACAGCGCTTTCTACCGTAGCTGTGTTTAGTGAATTTTCCACATTGGTCAAACCTAAATGGCTGTGAATGGCGTTAGACATTTCTCAACGTACTGGTTTTGCCTGGCGACAGGTATGGGGTGAATTTACAATGATTAGCACCAACTTTTCTCAGTTCCTCCATCTTTGCTTGGAGCAGGATCCTTTACAAGAATAACATGGGAGGATTTTGATTTTTTTTTTAAATTTCCTGCCTCTCTCTGTGTGTGTGTACCGAGCGAGCGGGACAATGTATTTAAGATTTCCCTAAAGTCTCCTGTCTGACTCAATGGCGCTATGGGAGTTTTCATAACTGAGATCTCGCCCGGGATGCCTAAAACAAACTAGACAACATGAGCATTAAAAGCACACCACGTTTTGAGGCATTAAAATGCAGCGATCTGTCGATTTTGGCTGCACGGATCTCGCACCTTAGACATAGAAAAAGTACTTGCTAAAATAGGTAATTTAACAAAGATTTGGTGCATTTTCCCCTTAAAAGAAACAAGCACATCTTAGGGGAAGAAATATGTTTCTGCAATTAATTTGCTCTTAGTTTTCGAGATTCTAAAAGACACAGACAATCCCTTTAATAACTAACACGAACATCCAATCAAATAAATAGAAATAAAACGAGGAAACTGTTCCCCCTTCATTTGACTTTCCTCCTGCTGATAATATCTGGGGGTGGGGGGGAAGTGTGTCACTTTTGCGAGGCGGGAAAAACAGAGAGGCTTTCAGGCATACCTACCTTAATGAGGAACCCTACACATGCAATTTAGGAGTTTATGACTGTAACCATCCCTCCCCTTCTTTAACCTGGAGGAAGCAACCACCGTCAGACCTGGTTTTATATCTGAGTGGGATCCAGGCGCGGGGTGAATGAATAGCGAGATTTGGTCCAGACCAAGTTTCCCATATTTCTTTATGGCAAAATTCACTCCCCTTTCCCCCCGTTAATAAATTTGCTGCCTAAAAGAAAACTCCAGCTGTTCCTAATCGCTCTTGGCAGCAGCAGCCCAGGGTGTTTTGACTTTAGACACAGATAAGATTGACCTGGATTTGGAGAAGGGCAGCCAGTCTAAGAATGCAGGGAAACGGCTCTGCCAGGGCAGCTGGAGACACCCCAACACCTGCAAAGTCCAGAAGTCGGGGCTCTGCGTATGGGGCACTGGAGGAAAGTTAGAGGGTCGCTGCAGCGTCGCCATCTCTCTGAAGCTTCCTCAAATCCCCCCTTTCAGCTATTTAAGTTCTTTAATAAGGAGCAAAACGATCAGGACTTCGAGAAACCCGGGGAGAAATCAACGACAAAACTCCCATTGGTGGCTTTGGGACCCTGGTTTCCTCCAGGAGAATCCAACCATGGTTTGTTATAGATTCTAAAGTTAGCCGGGCCCTTGATCGTCTTCGGACCTCGTGCAAAACAAAGGGACAGAGAACTTCACCCTGTCATTCCTCTTTCCTGCCCAAGAGCTTCGGGTCTAGCCAGAGAAGAGCTTTAAGAAAGCGACATTCAACTGGGATGTGAAAAAGTGGCCCTCAGCCTTTCCAGACATCTGTCCCCCTTTCAGGAGTCTGATCTGTCTTGCATACCCCCAACTTTCCCCTCACTTCAAAGTGACAGGTTTACAAAATCAGATCTAGAAATACAAAAGTGGCGCCACACACTGTTACTGACAAGTTGCTGACTGTCCCCTTTCTACCCTATCATTCTAAACTAAACCCATTGGAATATCGATATTGTATTTCCATTTCAGTGTCTGGTGTGTAGAGCAGCAAAAACAAATCATTGTCTGGGTGAAATTGTAATTTATTTCTTGTATTTAGTACGTTTGTGGGGCCGGTTGTTAAACTCGGCAAATACTGTATCTATACAAGTTGATGTACCCGCTGGAAGCCCTCTGTGTACTTCCAGGTGTACACATGCTCCTGGTTGGGAACCAACCAGATTCAAGTTATAGGGAAGTTGATCCAATTGTTAATTGTTCTCAGGGTTTGTCTACATGTAAACCGCTGCAGTGAAGACACTACCTATGCCGACAGGAGGGGTTCTCCCATCAGTGTAGGTAATCCACCTCCCTGTGAGGTAGTAGCTAGGTCCACAGAAGAATTCTCCCATTGACTACCGTAAGCGCTGTCTACCCGGGTGCTTAACTGCATCTCTCAGTGGTGTGGATTTTGCACCCTTGAGTGACATAGTGATATGCTGACCTAATTTGCTAGCATAGACCAGGCCTCACTCCACATTATTTCTAGTCTGAAATTGTCTAGCTTCAGCTTCCAGCCACTGGCTTTGTTCTGCCTTTGTTTTAGATTGAAAGGTGTTACATTACCAGAAATCTCCTCCCCAGGTAGGTACGTATAGAGATGGAGGATGTCACCTCTTAACTTTCTTTTGGATAAACCAAGGGCTTGTCCATACTTGAAACACGGCTGCAGCTGGGCTGTTGGAGAACGTCATTGTAAACGTTATCTATGCCAATGGGAGGTGCAGACACTACCTATGCCAATGGGAGGAATTCTCCCATCTGTGTAAGTAATCCACTCCCTTGAGAGACAGTAGTTAGATCGATGCAAGAGTTCTTCTGTTGAACTAGCGCTGTCTACACCAGGGGCTAGGTTGGCTTAGCTACATCACTGAGGGGTGTGGATTTTTCACACCCGCTGAGGGATGTCATTGGGTCCACCTAACTGTTTAGTGTAGACCAGGCCTAAGTCGCTTGAGCTTCAAGGTGGGTGAGGTAATTTCTTTTACTGGGCCAACTTCTGTTGGTGAAAGAGACAAGCTTTGAAACTGAGAGCTTGTCTATGCTGCAACTTTTGTCAGTGTAACTTATGTGACTTGGGGTATGAAAAAATACACCCCTGAGTGACATAAGTTACACTGACAGAAGAGCTGGTGTGGACAGCACTGTGTCTGCAGGAGAGCTTCTCCCACCAATGTAGCTTCCGCCGCTCATTGGGGCTGGTTTTATTATGTCCACAGAAGAGCTCTCTCCCATCAGCATAGAGCAGCTACACAAGTGATCTCACAGGGTACAGCTGTGTTGCTGTAAGCTTGCTAGTGTAGACATGGCCTTACACAGAGCTCTTCTTCATGTCCGGGAAAGGTACTCAGCATCACAGCTAACTACAAGGTGGAATAGATTGTTTGGAATAAGTAGTTATCATATATTGTAAGAAACCATTCAAGGTGAAGTGGTCTGTTACCACTTCTTCCATCACAGAACCAAAAAGGGACTATGTTTCATTAATCTATCACTGTAAAGCAGTTTTGCCAGCCCTTGGCTTATACTTGTAGTTCTTTTCTGAACCCTATCCAATTTGGCAATATCCTTTTCAAAGTGTGGATACCAGAACCAGACACAGTATCCCAGTAATGGTCTCGCTAATGACATAGATGCTAGTAATATCATCTCCCTACTCCTACTCGATATTCCCATTTATGTATCAAAGGCTCATGTTAGCTCTGTTGGCCATAGCATCACACTGGGAGCTCAAGTTCAGCTAGTTATTCACAATGACTGCATGTCCTTTTCTGAGTCACTGATTTCTAAAATATAGCCCCCCAGTCTATAAGTGTGACCTTGGTCCTAGATGTATGACCTTGCATTTGGTTGACTACAAAGGTATGCTGTTTGTTTGTACCAATGTATCAGGTAATTCAGATCACTCAGTAGAGCCAATCTGTGCTTTTAATTGTTTACCACTTCACCAATATTTGTGTCATCTACAAACTTTACCAGCAATGATTTCATTTTTTCTTGCCAATCATTTGATTAAAATATTGAATAGCATTGGGCCAAGGTCAGATTCTTGTGGCACGCCAATGAAAATGCCTCCATTTCATGATGATCTCACAATAATTGCTACTCTGTGAGATCTATCAGTTAACCAGTTTTTTTATCCATTTCGTATGTTTATATTGATTTCATATAGTGCTAATTTTTAAACTGGAATGTTGAGCAGTATCAATTCAAATATTTTATTTTACATTTGTCCAAGTTATTTTTATCAACCAAACTTGTAATGTCATCAAAAATTAGATCAAAAGACCTATTTTCCATAAAATATTGTTAATTGGCATTAATTGTGATACTATCCTTTACTGATTGCATCCAGTATCAATAGTTTCTATGATTTTACCCAGCATCTATGTCAGACTAACTGCTCTATGGTTACCTGGGTCATCAAACAGAAAAACTTCCAAAACAGACTCCAACGAGAAACTGAGGAACTGGCATTAATTTTCAAATTGGACACAATTAGCAAGGGGCTAAATAGAACTTCTGAATGGTTCGCTTATTACAGTAATTGATTGCATTTCCTGAGTTAATTTCACTGACAACAGAAATCCATTTCAAAAGGTGTTTTTTTCTCCTAGTGATAATGGACCATCTACGTTTAACAGCCCTCTTAGAATTGGTATGCTAATGTACAATTTTTTTTCTTTTTCTTTCTTTCTGTGTGTATAAATGCATCTTACTTCTGTTCAATTCTATGCATCTGATGAAGTGAGCTATAGCCCACAAAAGCTTATGCTGAAATAAACTAGTCAGTCTCTAAGGTGCTACAAGTATTCCTGGCTTTCTTTACAGATACAGACTAACACGGCTGCTATTCTTGAACCTGGATCATCCTGTTTACCTTTTTAAAATATTGGCACAATGCTAGGTGTTTTCCGGTCCTCTGATATTTCTCACGATTTATTAAAAATCAATATCGGTGGTTCAGAGAATTCCTTGGCAAATTCTTTTAAAACCCAAGTTATCCAGACCCAAAGATGTAAAAATATTTAACTGGAGTAGTTGCTGTTTAACATCCTCCCTAGTTCCTGTTGGAATACCAAGCATTTCATTACCACTGTAGAGGTATGAGAATCATCCAGCTTCTTTCTACATACAGAACAGCAATGTTTATTAAACTCTTCTGCCTTTTCTGCAAACACTGACAAATTCAACATATTGAAATCCATCTAGCAATGGGTGGCTACCTATTCCATTGTTAGGGCTTGTGGTTGTTATTGTTGTTCCAGATATAGTAAACAGACTCCTTCTGATTGACCTTAATCCTACTGGCATATATTTTTCCTTGATACCCTTAGCTTCCTTTCTCAGTTTTCTGCATTTACAAATTCCTAATTTATAGTGATTGCTTTCAGATTTTTATATATCTATATCTCTCTATATATAATTAGGGCTGTCAAGTGATTAAAATAATTAATCACGATTAATCATGCTGTTAAACAACAATACAATACAATTTATTTTAAATGTTTTTGCCTGTTTACTACATTTTAAAATATATTAATTTAAATTACAACACAGAGTACAAAATGTACAGTGCTCACTTTAAAGTTATTTTTATTACAAATATTTGCACTGTAAAAACAAAAAAATGTATTTTCCAATTTACCTCATACAAGTACTGTAATGCAATTTCTTTATCATGAAAGTTGAACTCATAAATGTAGAATTATGTACAAAAAAACCTGCATTCAAATATAAAACAATGTAAAACTCTAGAGCTTACAAGTCCACTCAGTCCTACTTCTTGGTCAGCCAATCACTCAGACAAATAAGCTTGGTTACATTTTGCAGGAGATAATGCTACCTGCTTCTTCTTTACAATGTGACCTGAAAGTGGGAACAGGTGTTCGCATGGCACTGTCGTAGCCAGCATTGCAAGATATTTATGTTCCAGATGCGGTAAAGATTCATTTGGCCCTTTATGCTTCAACCACCGTTCCAGAAGACGTGCGTCCATGCTGATGATGGGTTCTGCTTGATAACGATCCAAAGCAGCGTGGACTGACCCATGTTCATGTTCATCATCTGAGTCAGATGCCACAAGCAGAAAGTTGCTTTTCTGCATCAGCATGTTGCTCTTTTAAGACTTCTGAAAGCACGCTGTACACCTCGTCCCTCTCAGATTTTGGAAGGCACTTCAGATTCTTAAACCTTGGGTTGAGTGCTGTAGCTATTTTTAGAAATCTCATATCAGTACATTCTTAGCATTTTGTCAAATCTGCAGTGAAAGTGTTGTTAAAATGAATACATGCTGGGTCATCATCTGAGACTGATGTGTCATGAAATACATGGCAAAATGCAGGTAAAACCGAGCAGGGGACATATAGTTCTCTCCCCCCCCCCAAGGAGTACAGTCACAAACTTAATTGATGCTTTGTTTTATTTATTTTCATCAGCATGGAAGCATGTCCTCTGGGAAGTGGCCAAAGCATGGAAGGGACATACAAATGTTTAGCATATCTGGCATGTAAATACCTTGCAATGCCGGCTACAAAGGTGCATTCAAATGCCTGTTCTCACTGTCAGGTGACATTGTAAATAAGAAGGGGGCATCATTATCTCCTGTTAATGTAAACAAACTTGTATGGCTGAGCAATTGGCAGAATAAGAAGTAGGACTAAGTGGACTTGTGGCTCTAAAGTTTCACATTTTTTCGTTTTTGAGTGCAGTGTTGTAACCCAAAAAAATCTGCATTTGTAAATTACACTTTCACGATAAAGAGATGGCACTACAGTACTTGTGTGAGGTGAATTGAAAAATACTATTTCTTTTGTTTACCATTTTTACGGTGAATATATTTGTAATAAAAATAAGAATATAAAGTGAGCACTGTGTACTTTGTATTCTGTACTGTAATTGAAATCAATATTGAAAATGTAGAAAAACATCCAAAATATTAAATAATTTTCAGTTGGTATTCTATTGTTGTAAGTGCAATTAATCACGATTAATTTTTTAAATCACGATAATTTTTTTGGAGTTAATCATATGAGTTAACTGTGATTAATTGACATCCCTTAGATAGATAGATAGATAGATAGATAGATAGATAGATAGATAGATAGATAGATAGATAGATAGATAGAAGAGAGAGAGAGAGAGATTGGGGGGGGAGATTTTGCACCTTTGTCAGAAACATCTATGCTGGCCACTGTTGGAGACAAGATACTGTTATCTATCCACGTGTACCATCCCTTTTTGAATTTTTATGTTTTAACTTCCCATCTTAACCAGGGTATTTTTTCAATCACATAATCCATCTTTCATGGTTGTGGACCTTTGGGGTCTTGGGAGGGGGCATCCAGTAAAATATACACAAAACAGCTTCCCAATTATTGTTCACCTTTTCCTGTTCAAATTTTTCCTCTCAGTCTAATTTGCACCACCTAGTTTTCTCCTTTGAGAAACTGGCTCATTATAAATGCCAAAAAATAAACAATATATGTATGTATATGTATAGATGTTTGTAATAAATGTATCAAGAGAAGTTCATTTGCATTTAGGAAACTGCTAATTATTTTCAGTGGTAAATTTATCATTAACTAGCAAAAATACCCGGCATTGCTCGGGTCCGTCGGAAGGGGGGGGGGGAGAGCTGAGCGAGTGGGGGGTCCGTTGGAGGGGGGAGGGGGGAGAGAGCTGAGCGAGTGGGTGGGGGCATTGGAGTGGTGGGAGGGGGGTGAGATTTTTAAAATTTTCGATTCTTACCTGAGGGGGGAGAGAGCTGAGCGAGTGCGGGGTCCGTTGGAGGGGGGAGGGGGGAGAGAGCTGAGTGAGTGGGGGGGGGCATTGGAGTGGTTGGAGGGGGGTGAGATTTTAAACATTTTCAATTCTTACCTGAGGGGGGAAGAGAGCTGAATGAGTGGGGGGGGGGCATTGGAGGGGGGAGGGGGGAGAGAGCTGAGCGAGTGCGGGGTCTGTTGGAGGGAGGGAGGGGGGAGAGAGCTGAGCGAGTGCGGGGTCCGTTGGCGGGGGGGAGGGGGGAGAGAGCTGAGCGAGTGCGGGGTCCATTGGAGGGGGGTATTATTACATTATAACTATGTCACAGAGAACAGCAGGTGTTAACCTGCTGCCCCGCTGATGTGAATGGGCTTTAAAGAATTTCACCCCTGGGGGGTGCAGAGGTGAGATTTGAAAATTTTTCAATTCTTACCCTGATTAGGACCCTAAAGCCTATAACTGTACCAAATTTCAAGTCTCTAGCTCAAACAGTGTGGAAGGAGTAAGGGAACGTACATACACGCACACATGCATACACCATTTGACTTTTATATATATAGATAGATTATCAATACGAGTTTAATGTACGAGTTGAGTGCAAAACTTTTTATAATGGCAAGTTCTCATCTGTAATTTATAGAAAGTCCAAAGGTGTTTCCATAGATTCAAAGGCCAGAAGGAACTGTTCTGATCATCTGGTCTGACATCCTGTATCACACAGGCTGAAGGACTTTCCCCAAAATAATTCCTATAACAGAGCTTTTAGAAAAGGAGCCAATCTGGTTAAATGTAAACGTACACATCTAGGAACAAAGAATGCAGGCTAAGCTTATATGAGAGGGCCTCCATCGTGGGAAGCAGTGGCCCTGAAAAAGATCTGGGGGTTGTGGTGGATCATCAGCTGAACATAAGCTCCCAGGAGCAGCAAAACTATAGACTGGAATCTTCTGCAATGGCATCCAAGGGAGTTAGATGCCAGCTTCCCATTGCATTGATGTGATCCTGGCTATGAAACTGAATGGTTTCTTTGCAAATCCCAGTCTGTGGCACAGACACATACAGGCATCGTAGTTATCTCCAGGGATCGAACCAGACCCTTTAGCAGCAAAACCCACGCCTCTCTTTACCACTTGAACCAAAGGAGTGCTGCTTCCGCTGTGCAATAGCAGTAGGTTGTATAGTCCTTGAAGCCAGTCACTAGGGGGAGACATCATCATGTGCAGTGTATCACATTCATATATGTAGGACATATATAAATATAATATATATATATATATATATATACATATATATATATATATATATATATATATATATATATAGGATTCTCTCTCCAAGGATCTCAGAGCAGTTTACATATACCAATGAATTAAGCATCACAACACCCTTGTGTGGTAAGATGTGTTATCCCTGTTTTAGAGCCTGGAAAGCAGGCACAGAAAGAGGAAGCGACTTGCCCTATATCCCAGAACAAGTCTGGTGGCAGAGCCCCACTCTTGGGTTTTAACCCCGGTATTGTTACCACCTTTCGGGATGCGCTTTTCTTACTTCTTCGGGCAGGTTACAGGAGGTGTTTTTTTGTCTCAGCAAAGTCAAAGATATGAAAATCTCCTTTTCACACCCCACGTGGCAGATTCATATTTGACACCCACACGTCCCTTCTGATAGCTACAGGAAGAGAGGGCTTATGCACTCGTGTTCCCCTGGACTATGTGGGGCCATATGCATGGTAATAAAGTGACTTAAATTTCCTAAGGTTAAACAATTGGGGCAGCTTCTACTACTGATGCTGCCCAGATGGGTCACTTCCTGGCTGGCAATGCAAGTTAATATAAGTCAGGGCCATATCAGTTTTTCATGCAGGCCTCTTATTTGTCCCAATACTGGGTCGAGCGCATTTGCTAGGAACGTGGCATGATAATTATGAAGGAAAATGACAAATTCAAGCAAAAAATAATGGCTCTCACTCAGCCATGCAACAGGCATTTAGCTCTTTTATCATCCCTCCAGCCTCCAATCATTTTGATTACCCTAAAATCCATCCAGCCTATCAAAATCATTCGTGAGATATGTTGGTTGCAAACATAATCCATAAGATCTTCAGCCAATCAAGGCTTGTATTACAGACTTGTATAGGAGTTGATAGATACCATGGTGGCAGTTTTTGAATATACACCTAAAAAGGTTGTTAAAGCCTTGACTATAACAAGCTACGGCCCTGATCCTCCAGTGGGTTCTGCATCTGCCGAGAGCCTCGTGGAAGTCACATGAGTCTGATTGCAAGTTCGAGGCCAAACTCTGGAAAATGTGGATATTTGAACTTGACACATCTTGGAAATGGGTTTGTCACATTTTTCACTGCAAATGAGTTATCGGACAAAACTCTTCCGTTTTTTCTGATTCCAAATTCTTCATGAATTTATCCTAATTTCTATACATGTATTCACGATGAGCAAGCATTCACTGAATAGTATATGCAGCTGTCAGCGGATACCTTGCTCACAAGCTTGGACAATCATCAACTAATCACCATGCAGGTGGTGTGATTTGTTACCTAAGTCACATGCTATTGTTTCTGCTCACTGATTGGCCGGTCAAAACTTTTGAAACTGAGGACTAACAAATGGCGAAAAACAAGTAACAAAGTACGAATTTCCAGCTGGATGAACATTGGTCCTTAAAACTCTTGCAACTCCCATGATTCATGAATGTTTTTGCAAGGAAACTGGCAGGCATGAAAAGGCTTGTGAAAATGACTCTACACATGACAGCAAAGGGAACTCGACACATTCATTTAAGGCAAAATTTGCAAGTAATTTTTTGTACCGTTCCATCAGCTCTGAAGTAGACTTGCTTTGGGTAACCAAGCTGATTGCATGCAGCAGTGGGGGAAGAGGTTAGGCTGTTAAAAATCCTTCTTTGTGCACGCCCTTGTTTGCGTTCATAAAGCAAACAATAGCAGATGTTATATAGTCAGTTCTGTTCGCCACTAGTCCCATTATGTTCTATTTATGCTTGACTTTATTGTTTTTTCCCTTTCCTATTATTGTTTCACTCTGGGGGAGGAAGAGGATATAATATATTCATCTTTATTATACAAAATCTGTGTGAAGCATTTAATAAAATGCTGTTTCCACACAGCCAGGAATATTACTGTTAGCTATTCTTAACTTAATGCTCCTATTAAAAAATGTTTGATGGCTGCAGTGACTAGTGCTAGCGTGGACCAAAAAAGCACATGCTACTAAATAAGGCACTTGTGGCAATTTAGAGGTTTCTTGACGCCTCATGGAAAACCTCTGTTTCGGCAGCTTTCTGCTTATTTAGCATATTTTCTGCATTAATCTTCCCCGTGTTTTTTATTGGTTATAGTGAGACCAAAGCAGGATCTTTGTTTCTTATGAAAAGCTCTCTTCTCTTTTATCTGGATTGAAGTACCCAGTGTCTTAGGCTCCAGACATCCCCACAAGCTAAGGTGGCACCATCCTACTTCACAAGGTATTGTTCAAGGTCACAGAGCGATCAGTGGCAGAGAGAGGAATAGGATTCACAAGCCACGATTACCGGTCTTGGCTTTACCCAGGAGATGACACTCCATACATCACCAGCCTCTTTCTCTCTGTGCACAGTTATCTCCACAGCAGTCAGTCGCGATGTCACAGCAGACGTTGATGGCAGGCGACAGACGGGGAGATAACGCAAAATAACTGCATGATCATTCATAACTAGAATCACCATAACACATCGCGGGGAGTTGGAGGAAACAAACGAGGAACAATAGTGCTATTTTCTTTCACAATAACTCATGTGGGAATGGACAGGCCTTCCCAAGAGAGACACACAACATTCCTCCGACACACACACAAACTCTGCTGAATGACACAGGGATATGTAGGGTTTTTTTAAAATGAGAGATGGGTCATAAACAAAGTCTGGGAGCTGAACCCCCTGCTCTATTGACTCTTCTGGTGGAGAGGGTTTGAAATCTGGATTCCAGCCCCTCTCAGACTTGGGGTGTTTGGAGGTGGGAGTTTTGCTCTAGGCCCAACTCTAAATCGAGTATTCTCCAAAGTACCTCAGCAAGCATCGGGGCTCTTTTGTGAGAGAGAGAATTTTTGGAAGGACGAGAAGAAGCATGCACCAGAGGAAAGTGTGACCGGGGCAGTGGAAAGAGAGAGGCTCCTAAGATGGCCATCAAGAAGGCCATTGTGGCTGTATTTTAGTATCCCAATGCTGTTGTTCTGGACACACGCTATGTTGGAGGCCTTTATAAGGCTGGGAAGTAGCACTCAGCATGCTGGGAACCAGGTAATTGGGTTAGTTTCCAGGCAGTATGTAATGCAAAGGCCATAATGTTTCTGCAAGGGGATCTCTGGGGTATAACCTGGAATGGTGAGACCACTGTGTCCCCTTAACTCTCCAGCCTGGGCTGTCTCTCACAATGGTTTGCTAGTGACAAGCAGCAAACCCCTCCAGGTGCTGTGATCACTTAGCACCACTGCATGCGGAGTCCCACACGCAGCTAGATTGCACAACTGCTCCCTGAGCCACTCACAAATCACACAGGGAAAGGCACCAGCAAATCTCTCACGCTTCCGCACCCCAGAACTGTACCGTCCTGCCCTGGTCAGAAGCCCGACCAGTGTAAGTTCATTACCCAGTCCGCCCCTCCCTCAATGCGGAGAGGACGGACGCACACTAGCTTGTGTAACCTGATCAGAGATTTCCCAAGCACTTCACGTGAAACACACTGTTTTAGGTAAATATAAAACAGATTTATTAACTACAGACAGATTTTAAGTGATTAGAAGTGGCAGGCACAAAAGGTCAGAGATAATTACCCAAGAAAACAAAAGGCAAGTATACAGTCTAAACCTTAAACCTTATTAGACTAGGCAATAGCTGAATCAAGCAATTCTTTTCACCCCACTGGATGTTGTAGGTAGGTTATACTGTAATTCCTAATACACAGGCTTCCCCTATAAGCCTGGGACCAGTCTCCTCAGTTCAAGTCTTTGTCTTCCCAGCCTTCTTGTTGCTTCCAGCACAGGTGGAGGAGGAGAAAGTTAAAAGTGTGATGCCATCATCCCTTATTTTATATCCTGAGTCCAGGTGCCTGGAAAATACCGGCCCAGCCCTGCCCTGGTGGGGTTTGCAGCATTAAGCCATCCCCCATTGTGCGACACTTGGGTGAATCCATTGATGACAACTCCCCTGCTGATTCATGGTCATTGAACACTCTCCTGGGAGTGGGTCACCTCTGTTGGAGAACTAGCAGTGGAGACTCTCATACTTACAACATATTTCAGTAACAACCATGCAGCAAAATCTCCTAACCCCATACACACTAACGCTAGACACATTTGGAATAGACCGAACATCCAGGGGAGGCTGAAGCTCAGGAGTGGCTGGTATAAAACGGGGAATGGGTTCAAGGCCAGGCTCTGAAATGGTTCCACGAGGCAGGGTTGGAAGTCACAGGTTCCATCGGAGGCTAAGCAGCCATGTGATATAATAATTGCCCTCCCCCCCCCGCTATTTTCTCAGCTTCCCTCCAACTCCCTTGTTGCATCTAGTTCCAAGCAGGTCAAGGAGACACAGTGAGGAACTTATTCTGTGCTTATGCAGCACCTAATAATAATAATTAATAATTAACAATTATTAATAATAATTATTATTAATAATAAAGTTATGGGTAGTTGCAATAAAATCAAGGGCTCCCAGGAATGGATCAGGACCTCACTAGGCTCTGTATAGACACACAACAAAACCATGGTCCCCGCCACACAGAGCTGACACTTGAGGTTAGTCTACACTAGAAGCGCTACAGCGGTGCAACTGCATGTCTGGTGAAGACACTCTATGCTGATGGGAGGGAGCTCTCCTGTGGGCATAATAAATCCACCCTAGTGAGGCAGTAGCTATGTCAGCAGGAGAAGCTCTCCTACCAAAATAGAGCTGTCCACACCAGCGTTTAAGTCATAGATAGAATATAAGGGTTGGAAGGGACCTTAGGAGATCATCTAGTCCAACCCCTTGATCAAAGCAGGACCAATCCCCAACTAAATCATCCAATAGATTTCGCCCTATATCTCTAAATGGCCCCCTCAAGGATTGAACTCACAACCCTGAGTTAGCAGGCCAATGCTCAAACCACTCAGTGTAACTTACATCACTCAGAGTGGTGGCTTAGTCACACCCTGGAGTGATGTAAGTGGTAGTGTAGGCCTGGCCTCAGAGTATAAGACAAGAGACAGACCAACAAGGAAGCCCAAGGAAACACTGAAACACTACCATGACAGTCCATGTTCTCGGCCTAAAGACTGCCAAATGTTTAGTAGGCCTCACAGCAGAGTTTTAAGGAGGGATTTGCAGGATGAGAGTAAAGTGGCTTTATAGATGCTTCCGGGGAGCCCCTCTCATGCCTTAGAACCATACAACAAGAGGATTTTGCCACAGACTTTAAAGGAAGAAGCCAGTTTTGTGGATTTGGAATATTACGACTCCGGTTAAACACCCGAACGTTTGTGGCTGAAATCTAAGAAGAGGTACCACAGGCTATTCAGGGATGTGGCCCGGATCCTAGAAACGGCAATGCCCTTATGGTTAAGTAGCACAAAGAACAAACCCAATGCAGAGACACGGCACACTGGACTATGTACTCTCGAGCTGAACATGCAGAGAAAACGGTGACAGGAAATAAAAAGGCAAAGGAAGACGCGTGTCAGCCAGGGAGTGATCTCAAGGACGTGGCTGGGGGCACGAGGAGAGGAGAAGCCCAGTAGTGGGGTAAACGTGTAGGAACTTCAATAAACCTTTTGGGAGAGTACAGAAAATGCCCAGGTTGCAGGTCAGGTGATGCAGGGAAAGGGACACAATAGAGGAGCTGCCCACTCAAAGGAGTGGCTACGAAAATGATGTCCACACGGCCTCCCTAGCATTCGTATAAAATAGCCACAGGAGCAGGGTGGTCTAGTAGACAGGAAATGGACTTGGAGACAGGCAACTTGGGGTCTGGTTCCAGCTCAGCCACTGATCTGCTCTGCGGCTGTAATCTCTTCTGGGTAGGGCCGACTCTCCCGGAGGTGTTGGTACACAATGGGGCCCTGATCTTGAGACGCTACTGAAAACATAATAAGCGTATGTTACCGGAAAGGTTCCCACTTCCTGTGAATTGGCATGTGAATAAGAACAAGATGGCATTTTCTATGTGTGACTAGGGAGGGGTAAGACGGCAGGGCAAGGGGAGGAGAGGACGCGACTTTCATATCAGGTCAGTGTTACTGAGGATACAGTCTTTCCAGATAGACTTGAGGAAGCAGTTGCTAACTTGGTTAGTCTCAAAGGTGCCACAGGTGCTCCTCATTGTTTCAATTCCTTTGGGGAAGCAAAGTGGATATTATTCATATCATCTTTGTCTCTGACATAGACAGATACAGTCTCGCCCGGTTCCTATCCTGCTGCAAAGATCATTTCCCCAGCCCATCACTCTACCCAGGTCACCCCTCTTTTTGCATCCCTGCACTTCCTTAGCATGTCAGACTGAAGCTGTCTTCACTCCGCAGACTCTTTGTGGCCATCCCTGCCCTGCTGATCTTTGCTCATCCACCATCGAGATGACAACTCTTGCCTCGGATCAGCCCATGATTCCAGCTGCCCCTCTCACCTCTGCATGACGTTTTCAAACAAGCCCCTTTGGGCTTTCTCCCACGCTACCCCTCCCCACAAAGCTACTTTGTTATCCGCCTTCCAAACCCTCCTTAAAGCCCACAAAAAAAAATGGAGAGCAGTTGGTTTGCTGGTGTGCGAAGATCACAATCTATCATGCTGACGCCAGTGATTTCTGAACTCGTCCCAAAACATCTGACATCTTATCTCCCTCCGCATCTGCTCCTGGATGCTTGGATTTGTCAGGTTCACTGGCAGGAAGTTCTGAACAAGAATCTTTATACGTATATATTAAAAAAAGAGCGAGGGCGGGAGAACGATTTTCAAGTACTTAGCCAGTGCCATCTTGTGGCTATCATTAACAAAACCCCCAGAGGGCTGTCGCCTCCTCTCTCTTAGGCTTTACCCAGTGGCAGACCCAGGATTTGTAACCGTGGGGGCAATGGGGCATTGGTCGTGACCAAGTCTACCCCACACCCACCCAGCCACAGCATTTCCTGTCCCATAGGGCCGGTTCCTATCCAAGTCTCGTGACCTGGTGCATCTGGTGGTAGCACCATCCGGGCCTGGCCAGGCTGCCCCTTCATCATGACAGAGGGGCGGCCATGCCCGGTGTGAGTGAGTGGTGTTGCCACATGGCACCGGGGGTTGCAGCGCCACCTGACCCCGTGTGTCATATTGCAATGGGGAGCCTGGCCCAACACCATGGGGCTGGAGCCGCAGCTGCCAGGTGGGTGTGGGGCTGGCTCGTTCTCCGGTCAGGTGTGAAGAGACACCACACATACACCTTATGGCCACTGGGGGGAGCAGTCACTCCCCGAGCCCCCATTAGCTCCCCTACTGGTTCATCGGGCCCCCTTTGGAAACTAATGGCAAAAATCTTCCTGTGCTCCATGGACACAGTGCATCGATATTCTACTTAGACGTGGTCGGGGAAAAGGGTAAAATGTCCCTTTTTAAAAAATTCAAATATTTTGCCTGGATCTGTAGTTAACTGAAAGGGGGGGAAGGGACGGAGGGAGGGAACTCATGACATTTTAGAATAAGACGAGGAAGACTTTGTAGCACCTTAGAGACTAACCAGTTTATTTCAGCATAAGCTTTCGTGGGCTGTAGCTCACTTCATCGGCTGCACAGAACGGAACAGAAGTAAGATGCATTTATACATGACATTTTTATCTGCATTTTTCCCAGTTTCCCTCCAAATTTTGAAATTTCCGGACTGTGTCCGATTAAAACGTTCCCAGGCAGTTCTAGTTCCAGGGTATTAAAGATCTGTTGTAAAGCCGGGAAGGTTTTTGTAGACAGATGTGGCTCTAGTGGTTAGAATAAGAATAATAACAGGTCTCAAAGGGTGCTACAAAGGTGAGAAAGGTCTTGTTTACATGGGATTTTAGCCACAGGCTGGCTGCACCAGGGCAAACCCCTGGAGCAAATGGGATTCACTAGTACGGTGCAATGTGCAGAGGTGTCAATTGTTTACATGAGGGTTTTGCATCCGTAGAGACAGACCAGTGGCTAAGACCTCGGGCCAACCTTTGCCTCCGTCTGTAGATAGGGTGACTGTACTGAATGCAGCTGAAATGAATTGGCCAAAGTCACACTATCAGAAATAGAAGCCAAGTTTTCTGCTTCCTAGTTCAGTCCCCAAGATTACAGTGGGTGTGCGGTCAAAGAATTTGGGCTGATGTGCCTGTCTGTGGATGGGAGAGGTGGTAGGAAGATTAACACCTGGAAATGTTATCTGTCTGTCTGTCTAGCGTGCTTATATCGCAAACAGCTCCGGGCCTCAAAGGGGCGTTTAATGCAAAACCTCGTTTTCCTAATCAATTTGCAGGACTTGGCTTTTCTCATCAAGTAGATACTTTCCCTTTGTCTGCGTCAGCCAGTTGAATGGTAGCGTGCGAGAATACGTCTACACTGAGATAAAAGACCTGTGGCACGGCCAGAGTTGGTCCAGGGCAGCTGACTTGGCCTGGTGGGGCCCCTGGATGTGGGGCTAAAAAATTCCCTTTTGGCTCAGGCTGGAACTCAGGCGATGGGACCCCAGGACAGGGGAGGGTCTCAGAGCCCAGGTGGGGGCCTGAGGCTGAATGGCCACACTGCAATTTTTAGCCCTGCGGCTAGACGCCCAGGCAGCTGATCCGGGCTGTGAAACTGGGAGCCCTGGGGGTTTTATTACAGTGTAGACAGACCCCGAAGGGGCTGGTTTTCCGAACAGTGGCTGTGTTCTCTCCCTCCCCTGGTTTGCTCTTGACTGAGGCCCATAGCGAGGTCCTCTGCTGTGTGCTTGGATGTGTTTTTAATCCCGTTTCCCCGGCTGCACATGGCAGCAGACCGCGCTCGCCTGTGCAAAGCCTTGCTCTGGTTGTTGGCAGCTCGTCTTCCAGACCCAGCTGGCAGTTTCCCCCCAGAGTGGCTGGATTGATTGGCTGCAGCCGGAATGGGCACCGCTCTCCACTGCTTGGACTGAAATGGAACCATCTGTTACACCTCTAGTTAAAAGTCCATAAAGTTGAGCATTTGCGGGTAGACAATACCACCCCTGGTACGCTCCCCACCGCACATCTCGCTCGCACTTTGGCAGAATCTCACACCATGATGGGCCCAGTTCAGGAAAACCGCCACTTTAGCGCTGCTGGAACGAGGCAAGGCAGAGACAGCGGCCCATAAATCAACCATCGCTTGTTTCATTGTAGTCCTCTGCCGGCAGGCCGGCTGAGCGGGAGTGGCGCAGACTGGTGCTGGGCCCCAGTTAAAACTCTGCCCTCCGGGACAGAGTCGCCACGGCAGAGCCACTGTGGCATCTGCAGCCATGCAAACAGCAGTGCATCACAGCAATCCTCTTGGGGGATTCTTTGGGGGCAAATTCAGGTGCACTGGGATCTGCCAAGGCTTATAAATATTTGAGGGCAGAAAAGGCACAGGAGGATGGGACCGACAGGCAAAGGGTTTGGGGAGATCAGCACCTGCAGGGCAATAGGAGCGAGGGGAGCTGTATTGTTGCTAGATGCAAAGCCCTATGGCTGGGACAGGGAATGAACAGCCCCCCCTTTGCAGATGGCACAGTGCTAAGTGGGGGGCTGCTTGGATCAGTGTGTTGGTTCCTTCGGGGTAAGACTGAGGAGCACCCAGTGAACACTGGTAAAGTCACCTGCTCCTGATAGCCGGTGAGCAGAAGGGAATCCCTGTGTGATCCCGACGACTCCCTGGTGCCTGCAGGTAAAGCTGTGGTCCTGACTGCGTGTGCTCATTAAAAAAAAAAAAGAACAAATCGAATGGAGACGTTCAGAGAAGAGTGTCAAATTCTGCCTTGTTTCGTTGTGTGCTGCCGGGTGACCTTCTCTCTGCAGTTCTGCCTTCCCTTCCTAAAAGCTTCCAACTAACGTCCCTGGTGCAGAATGATGGCTGCCATGTTCCACCCCAGAAGTGGCTGCATTTCATTTTGTGGGCCATTTAGTCCTTGCTCCTCCCCTTTGCCTTCCTCTGTATGTATCCCAGCATGCACTTGGGCAGCTGTGGCTTTAGTGGGCTTTGAAAATCAGGCGCCAAGCACCTGCCACTCACCGCAGTGTGCGGGGTGCTGTGCAGACACATGGCGAGAGACATTCCCTGCCGTACCGTTCAACGGTTGCTCTGGGCCACAGACTGTGACAGAGCTCTGCTTCTTTTTGTGTCGAAGCTCTAACAGGTGAGCGCTGTCTAACGTGGGCCCCTGTGTAACATAACGAGCATGACTCTTGCCAGAGCCGCTGAAAGGTACAGGTCCCTGCACCTGCTCCAAAGAGCAGTCTGAATAGAGCAGCCAAATGGAAGGGAAAGAGAGGTATAGAGAAGGGATGTGACTCACTCAAGCTCTCATGGCCCGTCAGTGGCGGAGGCGAGAATAGAAGTCATGGCTCCTGAGTCGTGCCCTTTCACCAAATCTCCTGTGTGGCGATTGTCTGAGCCAGTGGCTGTCTTTGTTGAGTGAGACCCTAACGAGGGACCTTCCCTTCACTCCCCTTATGTCCTGACTCCAGATTTCCCAGCCCGCTTTGACCCAAACGTGGACACAATATGCACTGAAGACCGGAAATATGCAACTCACAAGAAAACGATTTGTGCAGAAAACCTTAAAGTGCCGTAGGATCCGTCCCCGCACCGGTGACTCTCCCTGCGACCTCAGCCTCACCCATCCGTATTGGCGATGTCAATCATTTCCAGCCATGCACATGTGCATGGGGCAGGCAGAGCTGAGGCTAAAACGAGCGATGTCCCTTGACCCCGGGGCACATTTGGAAGCTCTGCCTTATTCCAGGTTTCTCCTGGATTACATGGAAATGCAAGGTGACCGTCATCCCGTCCCGGGCCTCATTCATCAATCATTTGAGTAATGAACGCGGATGGGAGCAGGGAGAGGGGCAGGCTGTAAGGGGAGATGGAGTGTCTCTGAAAGCGGAGAGGGCAGGAGGGGGAGAAACGGAGACATCTGAGCTGGACACTGGGACAGCAGATGGATTGGAAAGAGCATAACCTCCCGGAGATGCATGCTCTGCTGCATGTAGCAGGCATTAAGGATGAAATATTTTCAGAGCAACAATTCATCTCTAAATGGAAGGAGACATTTTCGGCCAGGATCAGGGCCAATGGGGGTCTAACTCCCAGATGCCTTAGAGGAGCGAAGCATGTGGCAGGAGATGAGCAGACATATGAGGAGCCCTTAACGTAGACCCTGGAAGGTAATAGAGTCAAGATCCAGATTCCCATCTCATTTCCCCACTAGGTCCCTTAGCCCCTGCAGTGCCCAACAAAGCCAAGAGACAGGAGCCGTAGAGGAGAAATAAGGGGGTATCTTGCAGACCAGGATCTAGTCTCCCCATGTCTCTGGGATAGTCCTTGCTACTAGGTCTAGGTTGGCAAAGCTGCTGTGTTCTCTGAAGTTATGTCTGGGCTCAGCTATAATGAGGCACATGGAGCAAAATGGGGCAGGGAGCCATAGGAATTTGTGTGTGTTGCTGTGGGACATGCCCCCCAGGGACAGGATTTCTGCTGAATGAAAGCATGAAAACTCTAGCAAGGGCCCAGCCAAATGTTCAAGATCTTTCTAGTGCCCCCCGAGTGAACTGCTATGAGCTTGTTGACATAAGAGCGGCCAGACTGGGTCAGACCAAAAGTCCATCTAGCCCAGTTTCCTGTCTACTGACAGTGGCCAGTGCCAGGTGCCCCAGAGGGAATGAACAGAACAGGGAATCATCAAGTGATCCATCCCGTCGCCCATCCTCAGATTCTGGCAAACAGAGGCCAGGGACATCATCCCAGCCCACCCTGGCTAATAGCCATTGATGGGCCTATCCTCCATGAATTTGTCTAGTTATTTCGGGAAGCCTGTTATAGTCTTGGCCTTTACAACATCCTCTGGCAAGGAGTTCCACAGATTGACTGTGCATTGTGGGAAAAAATACTTCCTTTTGTTTTAAACCCGCTGCCTATTAATTTCATTGGGTGGCCCCTAGTTCTTGTGTTATGGAAAGGAGTAAATAACACTTTCTTATTTACTTTCTCCACATCCGTCATGATTTTATAGACCTCTATCCTATCCCCCCTTAGTCATCTCTTTTCCAAGCTGAAAAGTCCTAGTCTGATTAATCTCTCCTCATATGGAAGCTGTTCCATACTCCTAAGCATTTTTGTTGCCCTTTTCTGTATCTTTTCTGATTCCAATATATATTTTTTGAGATGGGGCAACCACATCTGCACGCAGTATTCAAGGTGTGGGCGCACTATGGATTTATACAGAGGCAATATGATATTTTCTGTTTTATTATCTATCCCTTAATGATTCCCAACATCCTGTTCGCTTTGTTGACGGCCGCTGCACACTGAGTGGATGTTTTCAGAGAACTACCCACAATGCATGCGGGGTGGGAGCGCCACCCCCTACAGGGAACTGCCGGGTGCAGAATTGAGGTTCCCCATCCCCTGGAGTGTGTTCTTAGCTCCAGGGTGGGGATCGTGGCATAGGAGGACGTGGTGGGTTCTGTAGCTAGAGTGGATTTGTCGTCTACCCCGGTAGTGGGGTTGGAATCTGGGGCCTTCAGAATTAAAAGCGCGAGCCTTTGGCAGCTGAGACTCACCCCGCTGGAGGAGACCCGCTTGCTGCTGGCGCGGGTTGTATGTTCATGGCTACCAGGAAGGCTCATGGAATCCTTCGGCTGAGGATGGTGATGACTTTCTATCCAGAACCAGTCTAGCTGCATGTCAGCAGGGGACTGCCAGCAGTGAGAGAAATAGTCCTTCCCTTCTACAAACAAGGCCTTCCTTGTTGTCAGTGTCACCGTGACCGCGCTGTGTGGCACCATCGCCCAGCAAGCTCGCTGCCCAGCTAGAGGCTGGACTATTAAAATTCCAAGCGTGCAGGAAGGGATAATGTGGCGGAGGGTGACAGTGTCCTCGCTTGCCTCTGGATATCTGTGGCAAGCTGCTCCCTCAGAGTTTCCACTGATCTCCTGGAGACCGTGCTATCAGGTTTAATAGGATCACCTAGCCTTGGGGAACCCAGTGGGGGATAAGCACTGATCCTGGCAGGTTACTAAAAATCCCTGTCGTCACCTTTGCCCCTTGGAAGTGCGGTGGAAACCAGCAGCGTTTGTTCAGTTTTCAAGGGATGCTGACAATGCACATTGACTCCCGAACTCGCATCCGTGCTGTTTTGGGAGTCGGACTGCAGCCCGGGAACAGGGGAAAAGAAACACAAAGGCGGGAAAGAAATGGAGCAGGAGGGGGAAGAAAGGGAGAGGTGAGGGGGGAAAGGAGGAGAGGAAAGATCAGCTACTGCAGCCAAGCAGCCCTTCAGATCCGGGGATAAAAGTATCTCTGCGGGAGCTGCTAGGCCGCATCGTGCCAACGTGCGGTCTGGACAAAGGAGATGTTGACAAGCAGCTATTTGAGCCGATGGCCTGCAGCCATCCTGCCTTAGGGGAGGCTCTCGTCAAACCTCCTCAGCTAAGCTGGATTGCGCCTTGGATCAGCATTTGGGTGGGAAAGCCAAAGCTGCGGCAGGGAGCGTCTCTGTGATTTGGCAGCCTGGGGGTGCGGTGTCGGGGGAGGGTCCCGTTTCAGATGAGGGGTGCAGCTGAGCTCCTCTCCCTTTGTTGAGACCCCGGAGCCCTTTTCGCAAGAACAGGCCTGTTAGCCACAGTGTCATATTGCCATGCGGGGAATGACGGTCCTCCTGGCAGTATTCACCCCAAGAACAGGATTCCTGGGGTCTTTTCCCAGCTCCGCCAATGAATTGCGGTTTAACCTTGGTCCTCTCACGTCCTCACTCTCTATTTCGCTGTGGAGTAGTTCTGTTTGCTCCCGCCCTGGGGGGGCTTCACTCATTCATGGCTGCACAGTGCGTGGGGGGGGGGGGGGTTTGGGAGGAAAGGGGCTATGTCTATCTTTTGCAAATGCCCATTTCCCAGTACCGGTTCCTTAGGCATCCTATCGCCCCGCCCTGCTGGGAACGACGGATGGCAGGGCACACCGGAATGGCTTCTTCCAAACCCTCTCACCTTTCCCTGGATGGGACAGGAGACAGACAGTGGAACTGCTGAGGGGGTCAGGAACAGGACCCGGGACCCCGTTCAGCAAAGCGCTTCGCTTCAGCTGTGTGCGTAAAAAGATCCATTGACATCAGGTGCTGCTGCGCTTTGGTGAATCGAGACCCCATCAGATCATGTGATCCTTAAAGGGGACAATGCAGGTTTTCAGACATGGGGCCCCACAGTTGGTCCTGTATGTTCATATGCATCTATTCCTACACCCGGCTGCCAGAACAATCCCTTGGGGCCAAGGGAAAGTGGCGTAAATGAGAGCAGCCTTTACACTTAACCTGGGCCGCTGCGTCAGGAGCAGCATGGACAAATCCAAGAATCAGGTGCATTATTTTAATCGATCTGTTCTTGAAAGGCAAAATAACCCACCCTGCCAGCCAGGTTTAAAAACCCGGGGAAACAGTCAATGGCACTACACCAGAGATGGATTTGGCCCGGTGTGCTATTTCTGAGGCAGGCCATGCCTCAGTGCTGTGTCTAATATCTCCACTGGAATTTTTATCCTATTTGATTCATTCTATTTATTTTTTATCCCGTTAACCATAATCTATTGATTCAAATGCATTTTCATTCTCCCATATGGTCCTTCTTTGCGTTGGCCTGTGTTTTTAGGCAAACAGAATGGGATTGTTCTGTCAATAATGACACGGCTCCAAAATCCTACAGAACAAGGCCCAATAGTTGCACCGTTCTGGACTTTTTTTTTTTTTTAGCACATATTAATTTTTTTGGAAGCAAAATAGAATTTGCCTCTGAACAAAACTGAGAAAATAACTTGTCTACAAAAAGAAACCCCAACGGTCAATGGGTTGTAGCTACGCAAATTACAAGATATGATTCTCTTGATATGATTTTGGTGGCGTGTTCATTCCACACCTGCTGTTTGCTTCTAAACATCCAGAAAGGCTTTTAAAGAAATGCTGTGATACGGATATTAACAAAGTCACTCACTGGGTCATAACTTGCCAACAGACTTCCTAAAGCCATTCCACAGCACAGGACCCCTTCTCCCCCCCCCCCCCCTTATCTTTTGTTTTTGCTCAGGGTGCAATCCCAGATCTGGAGTTTGAATGCCCAGAAGTTTGGAGGCATCTGGACCCCATGGTTTTGCTTTGGCCCACTCTAGAGATACAGAGCATTTGTCAAAAATCAGGTATGGCTGCGGATTTAAATTGCGGACACTTTCAAAATTCAGGGAGCCAGTCTGAGACAGGGCTTTGGTTTTGGTTCATTTACTCCTCAGCTTGATTTACTGGGGAGCCGGGGAGGGGATGAATTGCTGAAGAAAGACAGAGAGAGAGAGAGAGAGAAAGAAAGAAAACAAATAATTGTTAAATGATCCTGGAATAGGCAGTATAAAGGTGCTATAAAACCACCTTTGCACACCCCCATCTGCAGCCGTACCAGCCACTGCTTAGCACAGGTGAGGACCAGGCCCCCTTGACACGGATGATACTACGGGTGGAGGAAGACACTACTCAACATTAAGAAAAGTGGGAGGATCAAGCAATTAGCAAAGTAGCTCATCTGAAATAGGCATTATTCCCACTAATCCAACACATTTCCAGGACATGGGGCCCCTATTTTTAGAGACTAGAGAATAATTAATTTACTAGAAATGCCTAGAATTGTGAATCCATCTTAGCATTTGCATTTGCTTCTTGTCTCGCACAGTGCTTCCCATGCACAAGTTCGCTTTTCTGTTAAAGTCTGCAGACGGCTGGAACCCCAGACTTTTCTGTCTTGCCCTCCGGCCGTACTGCTATAAACTAAACCCACGTATTCTGGCACATACGTAGACACTGGAAGGAGAGATGAACTAGCTAGCCACAGATAAGCAGCTGACTAGTAGGCAGGGCCTCAGTCAAAGCTCTGGGTTTGTTTGAAATCATCAGTCCCATCAAATTCAGAACCATTCCAAGACACACGGTCCCCGGCCCTCTGCACTGAGGGCCAGATTCTGCCATGCTCACTCAGATGCAGGAGTCCTTTACTCCTCGAGCCGATGGGATAGCGATAGTGGCCATCTCAGAACACCCTCGGTAGAACCGTCCCCATTCCTCCCCCAACCTCTGGGGCAGGGGTTCGCTTCTCGGACTAATCCTAGAGAATCAGGAAGTGTTGCTCATTTGATGAATGAGGTGTATAAGAGCCGTGAAGGGCTCACGGAGGGAGAGACCTTTTCCTTTCTTCATGGGGATACATTTCATGATTTCAGAAGGGAAGAGTGCAGGGGGAGAGGGGGAAATAATTAGTAATTTGTGATTAACTCTTTTCACGGGTATTTTGTTTCTTTGTTCTCTGATACCGCCTGGAGCCATTTAAAAAATGACTTAATGACAACAACAAAAATAATCGCTCTTTGTAACGAATGGCTGTGTCAGAACTTGGAAATCAAACCAGAGGGGCTTGGAAAAGTCAAAGCTGGGCTGGGGACGGGGGGGTGGGGGCAGTGTTCTCTCAGTGGTATCAAATGAGTAGCCATAAAGAAAGGGCCCAGAGATCTATGATCAATCAAAAGACACAGCCCTGTGTATAAAGCTGACTGTTATTCTGCTCACCCCGGGCAGAGCAGGCTGCTCGTTATGTACCCAACTTCCGCCTGCCACAGTCAGACCGTTTCGTGCAGTTACCCTCATTGGGACCTTGATAGTGAAAGTCCTCAGCTAGCCCTATCTGGCTTCAAGATTAAGCTCGTTAAGTTTAGGGAGGGGATGGTGTGATGGGATAGACTAATTTTGGCAATGAACTGATCTTTGACTGTTAGCAGTAAATATGCCCAATGGCCTGTAATGGGATGGTAGATGGGATGGGATCTGAATTACTGCAGAGAATTCTTTCCTGGGTGTGTGGCTGGTGAGTCTTGCCCACATGCTCAGGGTTCAGGATCGCCATATTTGGGGTCGGGAAGGAATTTTCCTCCAGGGCAGATTGGCAGAGGCTCTGGAGATTTTTTGCCTTCCTCTGCAGCATGGGGCACGGGTGACTTGCTGGAGGATTCTCTGCACCTTGAAGTTTCGAAGTCTTATTCAGAGATTGAGAGATTCTAAGACAGAGTGGACCCTAGTGTTCATCAGTCTGACCTCCTGCATAGCACAGGCCATAGGCTTCTCCGCATTAATTCCTGTCTGAACCAGAACAGATCTTCCAAAAAAATAGCCAGTCTTGATCTAAAAATTGATCATGATGTGAGAATAATAATAAATGGAGATATACCAATCTCCTAGAACTGGAAAGACCTTGAAGGTCATCGAGTCCAGTCCCCCACCTACACTAGCAGGATCAAGTACTGTCCCCTGACAGATTTTTTGCCCCAGATCCCTAAATGGCCCCCTCAAGGATTGAACTCACAACCCTGGGTTTAGCAGGCCAATGCTCAAACCACTGAGCTATCCCTCCCACCACAACCTTTGGTTAACAGTTCCACTAGCCACTTACCCTCCCTGTTAATGATTTACAGCCTCCGTCCAGTTGGAATTGGTCCATCTTCTGCAGTCGAGGTCTCTAAATGGGTCAAAAAGCAAGGTCGGGGAGCTGAAAGCCCAGCTTTCGGAGCTGGGAGTTCGAAGGGAAAATGTGCGCAGGTGTGTTACCACGGCATCGACATTAGATGCACTGGATCCTCCTGCCGCTGAAGATGAATTTAGACCATCCACCGGAAAATGATCCCAGGTGTGCTCCAATGGAACAGCCAGTTCAGAAAATCCACCACTCTAGCCTCCATCCTGCATTTCAGTCCCTTGACAGCCATTAACTCCGATATGGGAACATTTATAGTCATTGGCTCTTAGGTGGGTAAATCCCATGCAATGCTGGATGTAGAAAGGCTACTGTTTAACCTGAGATGGGAGTCTGTCTATATATTGCCATGGGGATTCCTAGTAAGCCCCCCAATGATCCCATTATAATGTAACAACCCAAGTCTCAGATGATCATTAATGTACTTATTTATGTGTCTCCAAGACCCCAGCAGAGATCAGGTCCCATTGTGTTAAGCATTGGCCATACACCTGGTGAAGGACAGTCCTGGCTCTGAAGAGATCCCAGACTAAGTCTACACCACACAGGCTCTGCTGATGCAGTGGTGTAGGACAGCTGTAGGGCTGCAGGGTAGATGCAGCGTATACCACCGGACAGCGTTTTTCTGTGGATACCGTAACACCACCTCTTCAAACGACGTTAGCTGTGTCGACAGAAGCACTCTTCTGCTGGTCTACACTGTGTTTGCACTGGGGGCTTGCCGACACGGCTCTGTTGGCTCGGGGGTGGGGGGTTGGTCACACCCCTCCCCACTGTCGATACGCTGACCAAACTTTGCAGTATAGACCCGGCCTCAATAGACAGGACAGACAAGGCGTGGGGTAAAGGAGACCCTCTCCTAGCTCCCGCTGGCACCTTAAATCACAGACCATCTTCTGGGGAAGGAGCTGTGGGCCAACGGGGCCAGCTAGCGTAGGTTTGGGGGAATGGTCTAACGTGACAAACGTCAGCTCCAGCTCCCCACCTGGTTCGTCCCCAGGGAGGCCCTTGCGGAGAACAGTTTCACATCCCCCTTCTGTTTGGTTTTCCTTTGATTATTGTTTAAAATGCAGAGCTGATGAGGTCGACCCTTCCCCGCCAATATTTCTCCTAATGAAAAATGTAGCAGGGCATGACTCAGTGATCGAATCCCTCCGCTGGGCGTTCCACACCACAGCCATTCCCACAGACAGAACTTCAATAAATCTTGTTTTGAGAGAAATTATAGGAGGCCGATGCCCTGGTTTTACCAGACTCAGAGCACTTTCTCCCATGCCGCCTTTTGCCTAGATGGAATTTCCTGCCAGTCAAGCTGGACCTCAGATCGTGGGCATGTTAGAAAGAGACAGACAGACACCAGGAGCCAGAGGCACCTTCCAGGTGCCACTCCACATCACTTCCCGAGCCAGCAATAGGGCCCCCTCCCCGCCTACACTCCTGTGACCCTTTCCACCAAGATGCAGGACCACAGAGCAGCACTTGAGGGCCGCACCCAACATGCGAATGAATTTATTGCAGAGTACAGTTTGACATCCAAGACAAACGCTCCTGGTCCCTGAGGCAGGGTGTGTGAGTACCCCTCATCCCAGCAAGGAGCTGCTTTGGAAGGGTGGGAAAGTACTTACCCCTCTCCCACTCCACCCTACTAGAGTGCATAGGCTACATGGAGGGAGTAGAAGACAGCTGAGCTCCGTTAAGAAGCAGGCCCATTAACAGACCGTAAGAGACGTTCTGGCTCCCAGAAGATGCTCTGCCTTTACTCAGCCCATGCTGGACGGACCCTGACTATAGGTCCGACTGATTAACAGCCCGGGGAATGAAGGAGCCACGCTAATCTTAGACTGTCCTGGGTCTTTTAGGACAGCATTCCCTGAAAAACAAGGGATGGTGGTTGGGAGTTCTCCCCTCCAAAGGGGAAAACCCTCACTCAAAAATCCCTCCCTCTCAGACAAGCAGTGGTGCATGCCTCCTGCAAAGCCAGGGTTTGAACCCTGGCTCCCATGGTCACCCACCAGGAGGCTGGCTATCCCAATTTCGGTTTTCACCACATATCGTGTCTTGGTTGGGCTCACTCAGGTGTATGCAGAGCCTATAGGGAAGAGAATCGCAGGGTGCGGCACTGGCCCCACCTGCAAACTGGAGGCCAATCCCGGGTGGTATTTTAAAGACAGACAGCTGCAGTTGTCCCTAAGGCCACACTCCCGGAGGTCCATTGTCGTTATTATTCAGTGCATGAATTGCAGTAGCCCTTAGAAGCCCCAAGCAGGGATTGAGCTCCGTGGGGCGAGATGCTGCAGAAACCTATGGCAAAAGGACTGTCCCTGTCTCAAAGAGTTTGCACTCCATTCCGGCACCATTTAAACAGAATGATCAAGAACAGAGAATAATTTCTCTTTGAATTCTACATGCCCAGGCTATGGTGACGTCTTTGATTGGCCGTCCCGTTGCATAAATCTGCATACCGCTTGCTATCTTCTGAAGCTGCACACATATGATGATATTTCACTTCTTGGCCACATAATCAATACAACACTTCCATCTGTCATTAAACATGTCCATTCTACTCTGCGCCCCATAGATCAACCTTTCAAAGGCTGCTTCCAGACGGAGCGAAGAGCTGCGCGCAGTGTCTGCTGACGAGGAGGGACTTTCTCAAGCATTGCAGCATCAGTCGCTCTGCTACCATGAAAGTGATCCAGTCAGAAAAAGCCTCGCTCTTCTTCCTAAACCTGGAAATGCTTAACCTTAATTCTGCCCCCTATGGTCTCCCTTCATGTCATTATAAATTCTCAATTAATACACTCTATAATACACACTGGAATTTCCTCCACATCCTCACAGACCAGAAGGAAGGTGCAGTACAGAGAGTCTTCGGATTTTGCTCGAGTTTTAAGCATAATTCACAAAATAAAATAAATGTGAGGAAAATTGGCTTAGCAGCTATAAAGTTAGGGGGATTAAATTAGCATCAGTAGATTTCAACTGATCTACCTCTGCTAAGAATCCGGCTCCCGATGGTTAAAAGTGAATGACAGAGGTCTATAAAATCATGCCTGGTGTGGAGAAAGTAAATAAGGCAGTGTTATTTATTCTTTCACATAACACAAGAGGAAGGGGTCACCCGATGAAATGAAGAGGCTGCGGGTTTAAAACAAACATAAGGAAGTATTTCTTCACACAACACACAGTTAACCTGAGGAACTTGTTACCAGGGGATGTTGTGAAGGCCAAATGTATAACTGGATTCAGAAAAGAATTAGTTAAGTTCATGGAGGACAGGTCCATCAATGGCTATTAGCCAAGACCAT
Source organism: Sternotherus odoratus (assembly GCA_032164245.1). Classification (NCBI taxonomy): domain Eukaryota; kingdom Metazoa; phylum Chordata; order Testudines; family Kinosternidae; genus Sternotherus; species Sternotherus odoratus. The sequence goes on from JAVMKO010000005.1 coordinate 105,352,744, forward strand.
CAGGGACGCAACCCTGTGCTCTCAGGTACTGGGCTACATGGCCCGTTGGTTTGCCCCAGTGGGGCCGTTCTTATTCTTAATGGCCTAGAGTGTAAGATGGTCACAAGTGTGGGATCTTCATCTTAAGATGATTCCCCATTTGAGACGAATCAGAGGCTGGAGAGATGTTCAGCTGTGATCCCAGTCTCCCCAGCTCCTCACTTCACTTAGGGGCAGCGTGGGTCCAGTGGACAGGGATGGGCCCCGAATGGGAGCCCTGGGGTCTATTTCCCATCTCTGCCTATGACCGCTACGAGCGGCTTCAACTCCCTTTGCATCTGCTCCTCCTGTTTACACTGTGAGTTGTCTGAGACAGGGGCTGCAGTCTCCTGCTCTATGTCTGTGCAGCCCCATGCACACTGGGGCTCTCACGCTGGAGCCCGTAAGAGCTGCTATAATAGTGACTAAGCATGTCGCTGTCTTTGCTTTATGTATAGATGGCTGGGAAAAAACAATCACAGGTCTATTCACAGGTAGACACAGCGCTGCCTCTGTCACGCTCATCCCCTTCCCCCCCCATCAGGAGAGGCCTGCACCTCTTGGGGAGCTGACGGCTCCCCCCGCCTCTTGCTGCCTTTCAGAAGCCAGCCCCTCCTCCTCCTCCTCCCCTCCCGCCCTGGTTCTGCACTGTCTACAAAGCTGCTTTGGGATCAATACTGCAGTTGTGTTGTAAGCGAATTAGTTATAGATCAGCTCGGGGTAGGATTAGCTTATAGATCAGCTGCCTGCCGGGACTCGGGGAAGGCGACTTGTATAAAGCAGCCACAGTCCCTTGGCTAACACTGGCTTGCAGAGTGATGGTGGGGGGAAGTTAATCAGGGGCCCGGTATACTCTTGGGCACTATGTAAATCAGGGGTGGCCAAACTGACTGACCCTCCGAGCCGCGTACGACAAACTTCAGAAGTTTGAGAGCCGAGGTGCATTTGCCAGGACCCGGGGCTTCAGTCTGGGGCGGGGCGGGGCGGGGGGGGGGGCAGACTTGGGACTTCAGGCCCCCAGGAGGCACCTGCAGGGGCTTCATCCCTCCTCCTGCGGATGCCCCAAGCCCCGGCTGTGGGGCTGAAGCCCTGAGACCCCCCCTTCCTCGCTGGGCAGACTTGTGGGGAGAAGGCAGACTGGGTCATGGGCCCTACCACCAATTTTGCCAGGGTTTGCTGGTCCCACTTGGCCACGTGGTGCCATAGGGTCCCCTCCCTGTATGGCAGCTGCTGGAGCCGGCAAGCTGGGAGCTGTGGCCCTGGTGAGAGGCAGCAGCAAACAGCTGGGAGTTGCAGGGACAGCCAAGGCTTTTGCTGCTGCCTCTCCCAAGATGCTAAAGCTGTGGCCCCTCCCTGCAGCTTCCAGCTGTTTGCTGCAACCTCTCCATGCAGAGCTGCAGGGAGAGACCACTGAGAGTAAGGGGGGGGGCATACCCAGGGGAATGTGATTCAAGCTGTTGGGGGGGCTTTAAACTGTGCCTCCCCCCCACTGAGCAGGCTCTCTGAGAAGCCCCTAGCCCCACCACCCTGAGTCCCGCCCCCTGCAATCTGGTAGGTGGAGAATGGGGAGGGGAGGAGGCTGGGGGTCTCCATGAGCTGCACTTTAAAGGTAAAGGCGTCACATGCAGCTCATAAGCCGCGGTTTGGCCGCCCCTGGTCTCCACAGTAATGGGGCTCGGAAGCTCTTCTGGCCAGGATGGTCTCACTATGTGTTTATACAGCACCTAGTGCAGTGGGCCCGGACGTGACCACAGTAGTATTAATGGCCTGGTCTTGGGCCCAATTCATGTGGAAACCCCGAGATCAGCTGCATAGGTTCCCGTCCCGCCTTGGGAGCCAGGGCTCGGGGACAGTTCACAGGCAGCCCTAGATTGCTCCGGTTTTTAATCAGAGCAGCGTTGCTCCGTGCCGGTGCAGACAGTGGAACTAGAAAACAAAGAGGAACCCAGAGGAGCAAATGACCCTCCACAGGCCTCCCTGTTCTGGGGGATGCAGGAGGTTGTAACACTTCACTTTCCTCTAGCTCCCCTCCCTTGGAGTGTGGCAGACATGAACAAATTAACCATGCAGGGGAGGGAGCTTGCCTTATCCCCAGGGTGCAGGTGGGGAAACTGAGTCACAGAGCAGCAATGTGGCTTGCTCAGAGAGTCAATGGCCAAGGTGGGATTAAAACCCAGGGCTCCAACCCCCCAGGCCTAGGCCAGAGTCTAGACAGACCATGTGCCGCTAGAATGAGACCCTGGCTTTGGAATGTGAGGCCTATCCATTCCCGTGATGGCCTGTCCCCCATCACGGCTCTAGCATATCTCTGGCCTCTAAATTTATCCCCCTGTCACGGCTTGGACCCATAATTAGGGGCTTCTCTTTAAGCTCCCTCTCTCCCTCCCTCCCTCCCTCGTATTTCGCCTTTAGTTTGATTACGCAGGCCCCAAATCCAACTTGCTTCTAAAATAAGCGTCTCCTCTAACCCCCTGTTTAAATCCGAGTAGCCGTGCATGACATAGCAGGGCCTGGGAAGGCATCTGTGACGCCAGCAGGTCTCAACCTTTTGCTGTAATGGCGTCCGTAGCCTGTGTTTCTCCAGGCATCTGGCAGTCCGGAGGGGAAGGGAGACGTTCTCTGCCAGCGAGTGGGCTGTGACAGGAAGGTGGTGGGGTGGCGAGGGGAAAGGCTGGGTTACTTCTCTGCGGTACTCTAAACCGCAACGCCTTGTACGAAGGGGTCATTTGATGAGCTGGAAGACAGATAGGCCTCAGCAGAATGTTAGCCGCCTGGTAAACGGATCGTGAAGCAGTAACATGACTTTTCCCTGGCACCCTGTGCTGACTTTCCTAAGTATCCCTGTCTCCAGCTCCCTTTCTCCTTATGCATCAATATTTTTCGGCCAGGCGAGAAACTGGGCCAGCTTTTGGAGCTCAGTTTCACCCTTGTAAATCCGTCGGGCCAGACTCTGAGCTCCAATTTCTCAGCATTCCTGCAGTACGGCCATAAATCTGGAGTAATTCCACTGACGTCAGTTATTTCAGATTTACACCTGGCGTAACTGAGATCAGAATCCAACAGTGGGGTTACTCTGGATTTACACCTGGCGTAACTGAGATCAGGATCTGACAATGGGGTTACTCTGGATTTACACCCGACATAACTGAGATCAGATCCGACAGTGGGGTTACTCTGGATTTATACCTGGCGTAACTGAGATCAGGGTCTGAGAATTAGGCCCATTGACTTCAGTGGGGATCCTCTGGATTTACATCTAGTGTGACTGAGACTGGAACCAGAAAATGGGATTACTCTGGATTTACATCTGGTGTAACGGAGATCAGAACCCGACTCAAGGGACTGTGTGTCTGAATATTTCCGTGCGCACCATTATCAGAATTATTAGAGCAAGTCATCTTTGTATTATTTTGTATAATTTACTCCTGTCCCATCGGGGCCCCTCCATCCGCACACAGGGAAACCGAGTGGAACTAAACCAAATAGGGGATTACAGAACCTCACATGGAAACAGGCCTGCCAAGCCGCCAAATGAAGAGCAGAGGAGAGTGACAGGCTCCGGGATATGCCAGCGCTTAAAATGCTGATGATGGATGAGTGTCATCCCGCAGCAGAGAGAGGAGGAGCTGAGGGGAGGGGGGAATCCAACCCGAAGGAGCCGGAGAAGAAGAGCTGGCACGGTGGGTGACATCAGCGCTGATCCTCGTCCATTAGTTATGATTCATTGAGAGAAGATAGAGTTTAGGCGGATTGTGTGTACAGGCGCAGCCATGTTCTGCATGGGGGGAAACTCCATCGCACCGCTCTTGGCAAGCCAAGTTCTGCCTGTGTTTCCTTTTTTTTCTTTTCCCAAGGACACCGCATTCAGGGCGGCCATTGGGGCCTGTCTCCCGTGGGATGTTACGGCTCCTCCACAAATCACACATGGTAAATGAGTTGCAGGGTTGGGTTTTTTTAGATTATTAATTGAATGCCCAGTTGACGGCTGCGTTAGTCAGAGTGTACAGTGCACATCACCTACCTGGAAGGGTCTCTCTCTCTCTCTCTCTCTCTCTCTCTCTCTCTGGTTTGCTCTCTTTGTCAAGTCTGTTACCGGTCTGACTGCAGAGGAATTTGCTTGTACAGGTTTGGGCAAGCACTTGTCCCAGGGACCAATCCCACCCCCCACCAAACAAAAACAACCACTTGGTGGCAATGTGTTTTTAACTCAAGGTTGAAGAAAAGCTGTCCTGGAAACCTCGAGGAGTCTTTTCAAGTGGGGGCTTAAAGTGTGGTTCTGCTCTTGACAACGAGCGTCACGGGATGCCCTGGGTATGGCTGAGTCTACCTCAAATCGCTGCAAGGAGAGAGGCAATTCCCCCCTTGCAAAAAGATCCTGCTTGTGTGAGAAATCTGCACTGGGATCTGAGAGTCAAGCTGGGTCTTTTCTGGCTTGTGCATCATCCCCAATAGAAAGATTCTGCAGGCCAAACTCTGGCTTCATTTATTCCCATGAGACTCTATTGTCTTTAAAATTCTGTCTGGAGTGACGTCTTGGCAGCCCCACTGCCTTCCGTGGGATCGCACAAGTTAGAATTTAGCCACCAATTCTGTTGGGGCTACATAGGCTATAGCAGAGCCCGAGTCACTCTGCTCTAGCTGGGTTGTTTCCCCCATGCAAGTGGGGTAAAAACATGAGTGTCCCCCTAAAGCCAGGAGATCTGACTCTGGTCAGGACTGGGAGTGAATGTAGCCAAGGAGAACCCAGGGATTGCAGGGTGTGGTGTGAATAGCCCCCCCAGTGGTTAATCACGTCACCCCCCTCTGGCGGCAGCTGGTTAACAGTGCACAGCAGCACTGCGCACTCGGTGAGGAGGGAAACCAAAGAAGACTGTATCTGAGTGAAACTGCAGGGGGGCTGAGGAAGGCAGAAGGTAATTTCATGAGCTGGAACTTTGCCAGCCTACCAGGACTGACGTCCCGACTCTCGGGGGAAACAGTTGTGGGATCTTTGATGGCTCTAGTGATCAGGGTCTCTGGAAGTAGATCAGAAAGAAAGACCTTCGAGCTCTGCAGTGCTCCCCAAAACCATGCAGAGCCCCTGGGTCAGTAATGGCTAGGAGGGAAAATCCAGACAGCCTGCAAAGTTTTGGGAGGAAGGACACAATATCATTTGTTTCTCCTCTTTGTGCTTCTCTTTCCCCTCTGCCCATTTGTTCGCGACTATTTAGGCTGTAAATTCTTCAAGGCAGGGATGGGCTCTGTGTTTGTCTGGCACCTAGCACATTGGGCCCTGATCTTAGTCTATTGTGAGAAAAAATAAATAGTAAATAATAATAAGATGCCAATACAAATTGGCCAGCATGTCGGCTGCCCTCTACTGGATGGACTCGGAACTGTGGGGTTGTGTGTCATAGACCCCATACTGCTGCTGAAGATTCTCCATTCGCTCAAGTGGCCTGGGCTTTGCCACAGGGGAATCCGGGTTCTAGCCCAGGCTGCGTCCTGCTGTGCAGTGTGGTTCTGGATAAGAGGAACAAGCTGTTACAAGGCAATGATTAAATTAATAGTCCTGTTGTTTCATGGTCCCCCCCGACTTCCTCCTTGGAGCAGGTGTATGCCTTGCCCTGCCCTCCTTCCCCACCCCCGGTCACTGGCCAGAGTAGCTGACCCAGTCCAGTTAGGGGACGGGGGGGATGCTGTGCTTTCCCGCTGCTTTGGCCCTCCGGAGGAAGCCGTGACTCGTAGGGCATCTCCAAGTCAAAGTGCCCCTGGGATGGGGCAGTTCTCACACCTCCCCTTGCTCAGGGCTCTGCCTGATGCCACACAATCTCCCCCTCGCCCCCCGAGACGTTTTCTCCCCAGCCCTGGTGCTGACTGTCAAGCTGACTTGGCCGATCATCCAACCGATCTCGGCTGCTGCTGGCTTCACTTGATCCCCCTCGTCTGGAGTGTGACAAGGGCTTTGTGAAATCCACCAGGCCCGGGAGCTGGCTCTGCAGGGACTGACTAATCACCACGGGCCTGCCTTTCAGAACCGCTTAGCCCTCTCTTGTCAGTTGCCGTTAAGATTGATCAGCACCTCTGAGCGTGAGGCCCAAGGTGTATTTACTCCGGCTTACCGGCCTGTGAGCCTTTAAACTGTTGTTCTGGACAGGTGGCCGGGGGAACATACCAACCCCTTAGACCTGCCCATCCATGTGTCAGGGGCTTGTGGCTGCTGCTCTCCACGCCAGCAGAGTCGTAGGGCGGCGAGGCTCAGAAGAGCGGGGCTGGAGGCCTGGGTCCAGGCCACATGGAATTCACAGTCCCAGAAAGCTTTGATCCGAGGGATGCTGGGGTTCCTAACGTGTGAAGTGACTCTCGTTCCTAGCTGGACAGGACTTCCTGGAGTGGCCTGTGCTGGGCAGGAGGTCAGGCAGGTGACCACCATGGTCCCTGCTGGGGGCCTTGGAAGGAATCTGTGACTCGATCTATGCTAAGGCCACCTTCCAGCCCTCTGGCCACGGAAAGGGGCTTCGACGTGGGTGGAAAGTGGCCTCGGGGTAAGTAAGAACAAGGCCCCTTGTCCTCTTGTGGGAGGTACCATGGCAGATTGGAGAGGTGTGTGGCCTGGGGGGGCATCATTATTCATTGTATTACTATGGTAGCACCTAGAAGCCCTGATCGGGATCCTGGTTTTCACCCAGACAGTTCAGATTTTGGCTTGTGTTTCTGGGTGCCATTTGATGAGCCCTGATGTCTGTGTTTTTTTAGCGGGGTGGGGGGGGAGAGAGGCAGAGCATGGGTGGGGCCTGGGTGGAAAGAGGCGGAGAAGGAGGCGGGGACTGGGGGAGAGATGGTGAACAGATGGAGAAGGGGCAGCGCCTTGGGGGTAGAGGCAGAGCAGAGGCAGGGCCTCGGGGGTCGGGTTACGAGCCGTTATAAAGGTGGCACCCCTAGTCTCCACAGCGGTGCCCCGTGGATTCAACGAGAGGAAGGCCAACGGGGGTGCACACAGGTACAGCCAAGTGCTGCGTGTGGGCCGCAGAGCCAGTAAAGAACACCACGCAACCGGCCACTTCCGCGGAGGAGTCGGCCGTGCCGGCGAGCAGAAAAATCATCCAAGATGCCCAGATTAGAGAGGCGCGGTGGGACTCACACGCTGACACTCTTGACTTATTTCTCCTCCCCGCCCCCCAGGGCTGCTGTTCGGTTACTCCATGCACGGCACTCCACTTGAAGGATGAAACTAAGTCACAGAGTTTCTGCATGGTCAGTTTCCCTTGCTGGTTCTCAGGTGCGGGTCTAATGAACGCGGGGTTTGGATCAATACCGAAAGGGCAGGCTTGGCCCCCCCGCCCTATCCTGGAAGGAACGAAGGAATTGTTTGCTTTAAAATGTAAAACATCTGGGAGTGGAAACCCCCTGGGTTCCAGCAATATTGCAATTCATAGCCTGGCTGGAAAACATTCGCTACAATCTCTAAGATAATGTCTCTTTCACCAGTGACTCTGGCAGGTTAATAGCTAACACTTCCCCTCGCCTTTACAAGTGACCCTTGCAGGCCCTGGTTTGGTTTGTCTCCCCGAGATCTGTCTGCCGGCTGGCGGCGATTCCATTGCATCATCCCCTTGTCTCGCGCCACGGCAGGGCAGGGGTAACGAGCAGCGAGGGCACCTCGCTGCCCATACATCATGGCTGGAAATTCTGTATTTTGACAGCTGTGTTTTGTCTCCTAATTTTAGAGCAACCCTCCGTGGCAAAGGCAGGACCAAGTCCCCTCAGGTTTGATTGAAGACGTAGGGCAAGCAGCCACATCCTCCAGACCACCTCGGGATAGGAAACTGCCAGGAGCCGTCGTCCTCCTAAATCCCGTCAACTCAAGGAAGGGCTGGAAGAGGACTGAGCCCTGCTATACTGGGTGGTTTCCCGGCCTAGCGTGTACCAGCCAGGCCCTGGTTTTCATACACATTGGTCACTGTCTGGTGTTTAACTCGTTCTACATTCCTCGGAAGTGAATTGGCGGGGGCCGAAAGGAGCTGTGTTCACGAGCCGTGTGTCTGAAATCCTCTACCCACGAGACAGGCACAACAAGGGTGCAACTGGGGGCAGGAGCCTCTTTGTTCTGTGGTTGGACAGCGCCTGGCACAACGGGGATCCTGATCAATACAAATAAACACAACTTGCACCCACGCCACCCCAGCCGTGCGCTGGAGCCCTAACGAGACCGGCTGTCTTTCTGAAAGATCCGGTCATACTGAGCCACAAAGAACTGAGTTTAATGCTGAAATCACGGCGTGAGATTTTCTGCCTTGTGCCATGCAGGAGGACAGAGAATCGTAATGGTCCCTTCTGACCTTAAAATAACCATGCCTCCCATCCCCGCCTAGTTCCCACATTATTAGACGGGCAGTAAGGGATGATAGTGGGCTTGTGATAGGGAGGTCTGTCTATCGAGAACTGAACTGAGACCCAGCAAACTCATGGCACGCTGGTCACCTAACTGCCACCAGCTGGGACCAGAGCTCAGCTGGGCATGAAGGCCTGGCCTACATTCAGGTTTGGTAGGAGTAAAACTCTAGAGTGGACAGGTTATACTGGATAGATGGACTTTACACCAGTCTAGCAATTTCCCTTCCTACACAGGAGCAGCTATGTCAGCATCAAACACCTGTATAAGGGCATTCACAGTGTGTACACTTGGACCAGTGGAGTGAAAGCGGTACCAGGGCTGGTTCTAGGGGCAGGCGAGCAGGGTGGCCTCCCAGTTCCCAGGGAGCACTGTACCATTGTGCTGCTAGGTGTCTTTTCTTTTCCTTCATTCTGATTGGCCGGCTGCTTCTGCTCTGCTCTGATTGGCCAGCCATTTTTCTCGGCTGCCTGGGTGGGTGGGGCAACGTTTTTCGCCCTGGCCAGCAAAGCGGCTAGAACTGCTCCTGAATAGCACATTTTTTGTGTGTGGACGAGGCCTAAGGTTTCTTCTGCAGTCTGGGAAGGGACATCTCTACGGGTTCACAGCCCATCATCAAGCCCTCTGGGCCAGCTGGCCTCTCTTTCCCAGCAGAGTGATGGATTTAGGCCTTGTCTGAACTCCAACATACTTTTGGGAGGGGGACGGACAGTTGGGAGGATCACGAGGGGGATCACAGGATGACGGTAACGGTTCCCTTTGGCCTTAAAGCCTATATTAATTAATGTTAATTAATTAATATTAATTAATTAATTAGAATTGCCGAGCCCTTGTACAGCACTTTTCATTTGTAGATCTCAGAAGAGGTCAGTGTCAGTCCCATGGATATTTAGACAGATGTTTTTCAACCAGCCCTCATTACCCAGCTTCTTTCAATTCCTTTCCTCCTCCTCCGACCCAGGCTATTAAGGTGAAATCAGTACCACCAACTCTTGTAGTTTTTGTAAATCCCCAGATCCTGGAGGCAAGGGAATCTGTGCGAATCTTTCTTGCGAAAACTTTTTTGTTTTTAAAGTAAATGTTTAAACTGAAAATGTGACCTGCATGAACTCTAAAATCTCAGAAACCAATAAAAAGAATTTAAAAAATCTGTTTATTTATGTATTTCAGATCTGATTTTTAACACACTCTCATGAATTTTGGGGGCCTGACTCATGACTTTGCCTTGCTTGAGGTTGGCAATACTTTGCAACTCTGCCCTGGGCATGGGCCCAGATCCAAGGCCAATGCTTCACTAAAATCCCTCTTAACCCTGCCAAGCAAGTGCATAGGGGTGGTGACCAGATTATCGAAATGACAAAAACGTGACCCTTGTAACTCCTCAGCCAACGCCCTGCACACACCCCTTCCTGGCCTGGGGTCATGCGGCCAGCCCCATGTCTTCCTGCCTGGGGGTGATGACGTAAGCTTGGAACAGTTGCAGTGGCTGGTCTGCCTTGGAGTCCGGGGAGAATGGCTCCCTAGACTGCAGTAGCGCCCCCGATAGGGAGAAGAAGTGAGACTAAAATCTGCCCTGAGATATAGATGTACAGCTCCCATTGGCTTCGTCCCTTCCATCATCTGGAAGTCAGAGCCTTAGGGACACCCAGGGCATCGGGCTGCATCTCTGATTATCTTGCCTAATACCCATTGATGGACCTATCCTCCATGAACTGATCTAATTAATTTTTCGGTCTTCACAACATCCCCTGGCAAGGAGTTCCACAGGTTGACTATGCATTGTGTGAAGACATACTTCCTTTTCTTTGTTTTAAACCTGCTGCCTGTTAATTTCATCAGGTGACTCTTGGTCCTTGTGGTTTGTGAAGGGGTAAATCACATTTCCTTATTCACTTCCTCCACACCAGTCATGATTTTATAGACCTCTGTCATAGCATCCCCTCAGACGTCTCCTTGTCCAGGCTGAAGAGTCCCAGTTTTTTAAATGTCTCCTTATATGGAAGCTGTTCTATCCCCCTATGTGTTTTTGTTGCCCTTCTCTGCACCTTTTCCAATTCTAATATATTCTTTTTGAGATGAGATGACCAGAAATGCACACGCAGTATTCAAGGTGTTGGGCGTGCCCTGGATTTCTGTAGTGGCATTGTGATATTTTCTGTTCTATGATCCATCCCTTTCCTAATGGTTCCTAACATGCTGTTCGCTTTGTTGACTGTCACTGCCCATTGAGTGGATGTTTTCAGAGAACTAGCCACGATGACTCCAAGATCTCATTCTTGTATGGTAAGAAGCGTGTGTGCACCCAAGTAGGAGACTGACAGGATGAAGCAGCATGGCCTAGTGGCTGGGGCCATAGCCTAGGATTAGAGATTGCTGGGGTCAATTCCTTGCTCTGACACAGACTTCCTCTGTGACCTTGGGTGAGTCACTGAATCTTTCTGTGCTTCTATTCCCCATTGGTGTAATAGAGGGACAATAACCCCGCCCTACCTCCCAGGGGAGGGGTGACAATCAAAACTTTAAAGACGGTGCGGTGCCCCGTGATGAGGGCCATATAAGTACCTTAGATAGATTGGGCCTGTAATTCTCTCGGGGTCTTTGAAGCTTGCAAGAGCCACTATGGCAATCAATAAATAGCAATCACAACAACGAAGTAGTGACTGCGAGAGAAAGAACACTTTCAGCTCAGGGTTTTTAATAAAGCGAGGAGCCATTGGGAGCCTGGGAATGCCACCAGACGGAGGCAAGGCGAGCAAACGTGCCATAATTAAAGAGATCATGTGGCAGAACCATGGGAAAACACAGGAAGTGTGTGTGTGTGTGTGTGTGTTGGGGAAGAGAGGGATCAGCACTGATACTCTGCAATTATTTAGCATTCTACATTTTTCAAAGTGCTTTTACAAATGTTAGTTAATAGTCTCTAAAACAGCCCTGCAGTTTCAAGGATCCCATTTTCCAGATGGGGAAACTGAGACCCAGCGTGATGAAGTGTCTTGTCCAAAGAAGATGAAGGTTTGTGGACACCTAAGTAGGTGACAAGCTGTGAGGAACAGTTGTTGTCCTAAGACGTGCTTGTTTGATGTTCACTTCACTTCACCTTTGTTTATTTCCTCCATCTATTGCAATCTGAATTGTATCAAGTCTTTCTAAAAGGCCCAGCGCAATGGGGTCCTGATCCTGAGTGGAGCCTTTCATCACTACATTAATGATTATTAATAGCGGCAAACAATAACAAGGCTAATGAATAAAAATGATGGCGCCTAATGGCAAAGCAGGCTTGTGGGATTTAGTTTAAAAAAAGATTCACCAATATTCCTTGCCGGTGTGCCACACTTGTAAAAGGCGTCTCATAGCCCCTCCTCCACAGAGGACAACAACCTATTACTGCCACCAGCTAACGGAGTTACGCTTGCAGCTCAAGTGGCAGAGCCGTGTCCTTCGACGCTGAAAGGTGCAGGGTCACTCTCTGCTAGGCTTGCCAACAGCACCGTGTTATAAGGAGTGTCGCTGCCCCCCAGGATCGGTGCTATGGCCCCAGCTTTGGGGGAGCCCAGACTCCCGCCAGCCACCAACTCTTATCCCCCACCTCTGCCCTTCCCAGGCCTTTGTCCGCCAGCTGGGGCCCTGCGGCTCGGTTCCCTGCGGAGAGGTGGAACAATCTGTGGTCACTGTTTGCTAGGACTGGCCATTGTCCTCCCAGATGTTCCATTGATCTGGGGAGTGAGGCCCAGGGTGCCAATCACACAGTCCTTTCCCACCCGCTAGGTAACAATGCGGCATATAGGGGAAACTGAGGCACAAACCGCCTCCCACAAATATTACCGAAAATCCCCATTTTGTTACAAGGGGCATCCCTTATTTAACGAAAGAAACGCCGGTTCTGCACTAGATCAGGACAGGCTGGTTCTTATCCTGTAATCCGACCTGGCACATGGCTTTGCAATGCCACTCACATTTGGCTCCAGCTCTGCTCCCGGCACCTGCACCGAAGCTGCACAGGAGCCGCCATGGCCAGCACCGGATGCCCCGGGGGCTCTGCAATGCATGGAACTGGAGACAGAGCACCCGAGGATCGACAAGGGGAGGAGGAGGGACTCCTCCGCCCAGCGGCTCAGATCAGGGCTGGGGAGATCTGAGATCCGTCCCGTATCTTTGACGTAGAGTGTTGGTAACCCTAGACCCGGCCGCTGATGTGTGGTGAGGCTCACCCAACGCTGGCAGAGCTTCTCAGGGGAGGAAATGCCCGGCTGCGGGGCCGTGTTCCACCGATACAGGACCTCGGAGCGACCTCCAGTGGGGAACGGATCAGTGCAGCGCTTACCACCTCCCCCAGCGTGGGGCGAGGGGCTTCCCTTGGAGCTCACCGAGGGGCGTCTTCCCTGGGGCATTGCCTCAGCATCTTGCTTTGAATCTGGGCTCTGGGAACATGCAGGGATACATAGAGCGAGCCTGGCGACTAGGTCGGCGTGTCCAGCCGCTGTCTGGGACGGGTGCTCTACCTCTCTGTAGATGTAGCGAACAGCTGCTCTCTGCCATTCCTTGGGCGTTACCCTAGGCTGGGAAATGCACATCTGGTCCCCCAAACAGGCATCTTTAAATGGACCTGCTCTTCCTCAAACCACCCCACCCAGAACAGGATGCAGCGCGGCCTAGTAGATAGAGCATTGGTCTGGCGCATGAGAGACCTGGCGTCTCGTCCCAGCTCTACCACTGAACAGCTGGGTGCGCTCGGGCAAGTCATGGCCCCACCCTGTGCCTCAGTTTCCCCATTGGTACACTGGGGGTCCTGATACTGGCCTTTGTGATCAGCTGACTAAGAGCGAGGTGCTATTATTTCCACTGGTAGTTCAGCATGGCCTACGCCTTCCAGCACGTCACACACCCCTCCAGGCCTCCAGCTCAGGAGTGCGGGAGAAGGAGAGGGAGGATAAAGGACACATTTATTCTGTGAAATTAATGGAGTGGCTCTGTGTGTTAATAGCCTATTTACCAACATCTCCTCCTCTGACTCTCGCTTTGCAAGTGTAAATACTTCGCCCCCGCCCGCCCGCTCCAGGGCGAGGGGCGGAACCTGCCTTCCCACCCCACCCCACTTAGCTCAAACCCAATGGGGGACCAGAAGGAGTCGTTGTGGGGGGAGGGGCAGTCGGATTTCTCTGCAGGACATGCTAGTGCTGACCTTCGGGTTACCAAATGCCTTACAGGCAGCAGTGAATTCAGGCTCTGGGAGATGGTGGGTGACTCCTGAGTGGGCCCTGGATTAACCCCCAATGCTCCAGACAGCCAGTCGGGGGAGCCATGTCCCCCCCCCCTCCAGCCCAGGGAAGGGAAGGGAGCTGAGGCAGGCCTTGGGCCAGCAAGCCTTGGTCCCGCGTGCGGGAGCGACCCATTGGCGTCAGCAGCCTGGGAGCTGGGAATGGCAGCCTGGCACTCGGGAATGGCCTATGGGCCTAGAGGACACTCCAGAAGCGGCCTGAAAGCAGGGGAGGGCCAGGCAGCCAGTTACACTGTGATCAAAGGGGAAACTGAGGCACGGGGTGTGTGTGTGAAATGACTTCCCCCAGGTCCGAGAGCAAATCTGTGTCCCAGCCAGGAAGAGGAGCCTGACCTGCTGACGCCCAGCGCTGAGACTTGCCCATTGACTGGCTGAGCAGTAACCAGGCTGCTGCTCAAGTGTAAAGACCAGGGATGATTTTTCAGGCCACTTAGGTAGTTCCAAGGTCCTGGTCAGGAGTATGCAGAGGAGCTACCCAGGACATTTCAATAAGCAGCTAAATCAATAACACAGCTCTCCACACCTAACCCTTCCTTTGCTGCATCCCATCCATGACTTCATCCTCTTTGTGCCCCGGTTCATAAATATCCCTCGTGCCGTGATTCTCCCTGGCGCAGGGCTGGCTTGGGGGATTGACCGGTTTGCTTTTGTGCGTGTGCATCCCTCGCCACAAGCAGACGCTACGAGCAAAATGTCACTGCAGCCGAAACAAGCACAGAGAAAATCCATATTGCTGCGCGGCTCTTTATCGCAAAGCTGTCTGGCTCCGTCTAGCCAGAGATGGGAGATTGCAAAGCACCGGGAAGGAGCTTTAAACCCGTCTCCCTTTGGGAGGAACCAGCTAACACTTGCTTCAGTAGGGGACAGTCACAAAAAGCCAGAGGAAAATCCCCCCTAAAGCGTAACCTGATCATTGATATTATTGATGACTGCAATACGGTAGGGCCAAGCAAAATCAGCCCCCCCCCCATAGTGGAAGGAGGTTACTGTACATACCAATAACAAGAGGCATTCCCTGCCCTGAAGAGATTACATCTAACGAGACGAGACAGGCAAAGTGTGGGGGAAAGGAAGTATTATTATAAGAAATTTCCATAAGGAATTTTAATGTCTCTTAAGTGTGCCTAAGGTCACCCAGGGAGTCTGTGACAGAAGTGAGAATTAAATCTAGATCTCCTGAGGCCAAGCCTTAATCAAAAGATCACCTCCTATTATGCATATATTAAGAGAGAGAGGTTCAGTATTTAACTCCCCAATCACCTGGTTTTTTCCCCATTCTCCTGCACCGTCACTGTTCTGGCTGGGCTGAGGAATGCCAATACTTGTCGATTGCCAACAGTAAATTTGTCCCTCCACCTTCCTTCCTTTTTGCTCTGTAGAGAGTCAAGCATATTACATCAAAGAACCGGCAATAATAAAACTGAACGCGAGCCGGTTCTCAGGAGGTTTCCACTCAGTACAACAGGCCTAGGCAGGCCAGAGCCTTAAAATAAATTTCAGAAAAACATCCAACCTGGGGCTTCTCCAAGCCAATGGAAAACACCCAACCTCTCATCTTTGTTGGTAACCATTATCGGCTGTCTCCCCAGTACAGGGCTGGCGACAGAAATTTTGGGGCCCCCTACCCTGAGCGTTTGGGGTCCCCCCACACTCCCCCCCACCCCCTGTCAAGGGCTGGCCCGGCTCTTGCAGGTGGGCGGGGGAAGCACTGCAGCGGGGGTGCCTCGGGAGCGGCGCGCCCCGCCGTCCTCTGCAGCCGCTGGGGCGGGGGAGGCGATGGAGCCGGGGGTGCCTCGGGGCGGCTCCTGGGGGGGGTGCGGGACGAGCAGCGGCTGAAGGGCTCGGGAGGCAGCCGGGGAAACACGGCGCCGGACATAGCTGGGGAAATGCGGGACGACTACGAGTAGAGCTGTGTACCGGCCCCGGACTTTGGGGGGCCCCCTGAAGTCCGGGGCCCGGTACAGCTCTACCCGTTGTACCCCCCTGTCGCCGGCCCTGCCCCAGTATCACAGCTGGGTCATGCTGTGAGGAGCACTCTCCAGGAGGCATCCATGTCCGTGGTTGTGCATTTGGGCTGGGAGATTAGGAGCCTTCCACTCCAAAAACTGTTTTTTGTGTTGGCTCCCCAGGTGAGAATCCTAAGAGACCCTGAGCGCAGGTTGCTTGGTTGATTCATCTGCATGGTTTCCCAGAATGCTCCTCTAGCTGACAGGTGTTTGTGAGAAGATCTTTGCTTCCCAGGCTGTGGATCGGGGGCTGCTGGTGGTCACCAGAGCCCTTCCAACTGACCTGCAGAATGAATATTTGGAGAACAAGGTGATGTGAGCTGGGGCAAAGGAGATGAAATGGTCTGTGATAAGAACATAAGAATGGCCAGACTGGGTCAGACCAAAGGTCCATCTAATCCAGCATCCTGTCTTCCGACAGTGGCCAATGCCAGGTGCCCGAGAGGGAATGAACAGAACAGGAATCATCAAGTGATCCATCCCCTGTCACCCAATCCCAGCTTCTGGCAAACAGAGACTAGGGACACCATCCCTGTCCATCCTGGCTAATAGCCACTGATGGACCTGTCCTCTATGAATTTGTCTAGTTATTTCTGGAAGCCTGTTATAGTCTTGGCCTTTATAACATCCTCTGGCAAGGAGTTCCACAGGTTGATTGTGCATTGTGGGGGAAAATACTTCCTTTCACAGGTGCCAACTTCTCCTGGCACCAGTGGGTGCTTGCAACCCCACCCTGCCCCCGCCTCCAAGTCCCCGCCCAAACTCCACCTTTCCCTACCCCTATTGAACATCTCCCCAAATCTCCACCCCGACCCCACTTCCTCCCCCGAACATGCCACGCTCCCCCTCCTCACCCCTCCTTCCCAGGCTTGCTGCGCTTAACAGCTGTTTCACAGTGCAAGGCCTGGGAGGGAGGAGAAGCAGGACCCAGTGGTGTACTCAGGGGAGGAGGAGGAGGAGGAGGTGGAGGCAGAGGTGAGCTGGAGCGGGGGTGGGGTGGGGTGGGGTGGGGTGGGGCGGGGAGCAGCCGGCACATCCTCTGCACCCACCAATTTTTCCCCAGGGGTGCTCCAGCCCAAGAGCGCCCACAAAGTCGGCACCTATGCTTCCTTTTGTTTGTTTTAAACCTGTGGCCTATTAGTTTCATTTGCTGATCCTTAGTTCCTGTGTTATGGGAAGGAGTAAATAACACTTCCTAATTTACTTTCCAGTCATGATTTTATAGACCTCTCTCATAACTCCCCTCAGTCGTCTCTTTTCCAAGCTGAAAAGCCCCAGTCTTATTAATCTCTCCTCATACGGAAGCTGTTCCGTACCCTAATCGCTTTTGTCGCCCTTTTCTGAACCTTTTCCAATTGCAATATATCTTTTTTCAGATGGGGTGACCACATCTGCACACAGTATTCAAGGTGTGGGTGTACCAAGGATTTATACAGAGGCAATATGATATTTTCTGTCTTATTATCTATCCCTTTCTTAATTATTACCAACATTCTGTTCGCTTTTTTGTCTGCCGCTGCACATTGAGTGGATGTTTTCAGAGAACTATCCACAACGAAACCAAGATCTCTTTCCTGAGTGGTAATAGCTAATTTTGCTCCCATCATTTTATATGTACAGGGGGATGATGTTTTCCAATGTGTGTTACTTTGCATTTGTTAACATTGAATTTCATCTGCCATTTCATCAGAATGTCAAAACGTTTTGTGCAAGGAAACGTCCTTAAAAAATTCAATTCAGAAATGACAAAGTGGTTAGTTTCAGGCTGGTTAAACTGTTCCAACTTCAGGCAACACAGTGCCTCATGGGAGTTGTAGTTCAGGTGCCTCACGTCCGCATTCTGCCCTATGGACCAAGCTAGCCTACATCTCCCATGATGCATTACGGTCACAGAACGCCTATAGTGCAGCATGGCAGTTCAGCCGGTGGGTAGGCCACAGTGCATCAGGGGAGATGTAGTCTGACTAGCAAGCTGGGGAATAGGGCACCCAAAGTAGGCAGACACAGACTAACATTGAAACAACCTAAATGATTTTTTTTTTTGGGCAAAACTGACGTTTCCATGGAAAAGATTAATTATGCAGAAATGACAAAAAACCCGACCCCAGCTCTAACGACGAGCTAGATGGACCACTGATCTCAATCCAGAATGGAACTCCTCTATTTCCATACACGGGAAAGGAGAAGGTCAGACTAGGCTGACGTCTTTCCCGGCTGTGTAACGTTACCGGTCAGGGATGTTTCACTGCTGACCTGTACAATGAGAGACCCCCACAGAAAAGTAGCAGGTCCATTTGTTGGTGCGACCCCTGCTGTCTGGGCATTGCTATCATCCGCTCCAAAGCTTCGGAGGCTGTCAGATCTTCCCCGGACTCTGGTGGATTTTTTGAGATGTTAATTTTCCTGCACGTGGCATTAGCAGCTAGGCGGTGCTGAATTCACAGATAAACAGTAACTAATTGGATTAGGAGCTAATAATATCGTTGACCTTTCTTAATGGTGTGTCTGGCCTGCCTTTCCGCAAAGCTGAGGCTTAATTTTAGGCAAGTTTTTTTTCCCAAGAGAGAAGTGCGACCTGTGTTAACCTCAGAATAAAATGGACCACACTTCCTCCCCCCCGCAAAGAGCATAAGACCAACCATACTGGGTCGGACCAAGACCATCATAAGAACAACCATTGTGGAGTTACTTTTTTCAGTCATGCACCCTTGTACTAGAGATGAACACCAGCTGCAAACCTCAGATCTTCCATCTCCTGGTGTGATTTGGGAGCCACTCCACAGAAATCAGCATGGAACTGGTGTGAGGTCAGAATCAGCCCCCTTGGGTACCAGACTCCCACCAAGTGGTATGGGAAGCAAGATACCTGGGTACCATTCCCTGCCTATGTCAATGACTTTGGGCAAATCATGCTTCCCCACTCCATGTCTCAGTTTCCCTATCTGTAATATGGGGATAATTTTAATGGCCTATGTGACAAACGAGGTTGGAAGCTAAATAAGTGAATATTTGTGAGACTTGACCCCACAGACAGTCACTCACTCATTCTTATGCAGTGCCGCTCATCATCACCCCACATGTGAGTCACTCACACCCACTCCCATAGACCCAAACAATCACACACACAGCCACGCGATCCAACACACACGGGCACATTCCGCCCCTTGCCCCAGTTTACCAAAACCCAACGAGGGCCAAAGATGGAAAACGAGGGACCCGAGGAGACTCCCAACCAAGGACGCTTCATATTGACATAGGGCAGAATATCCCCAGCGGTGGAGATTTCGTTTGGATGGAAAATCATCTAAAAGTTTGGTTGCTCATCCAGAGTTTGTAGGGATGCAAAGATGGCCTGGTGTCGGAGCCTTCGAATTGTGGCTGTATGTATCCTGGAGAACATCCAGCTAGAAATGAAACACGTTTGGACTCACCCACACCCACCTCATCCCCTCAGGCTCGTGCACAAGACACAACCAGATCTTGCACACTAGCTTTTACAGAACCAACAAGACATCTGCTGAGATAGAGGATCTGGGGTGACTAAACCATCCAAGACAGATTGCTATCCAGCCACCCTCTGAGCGACAAAGTTTCCGCAACTTCCCTAGGTGTCTGTTCCATTGTCCATTGTTGGGAAGTTTATCCTGAGATTTAATCTAAACCTCCTCTGCTGTAGTGTAAACCTGTTGCCTCTTGTCTTGCCCTCTGTGGCAAAAGAAAACAACTTTTCTCCATCTTTTTGATGGCAGTCTTTCAAGTATTTGAAGACCGCTCTCCTATCCCGCCTTCATCTCCTCTTTTCCAAACTAAGTATACCCAGTTCCTTCAGCTTTTGCTCATATGCCTGCATTCCATCCCTTTGATCATCTTCGTCACTTGCCTCTCGATCCTTTCCAGTTTCTCTACATCCTTTCTATTCATTGGTGACCAAAATTGGACCCTGTTCTCCAGCTGAGGCCTAACCAGCGCTGAGCAGAGCGGTACTATCACCTCCCTTGACTTGCCTGCTGTGCCTCTGTTAATGCAACCTAAAATTGCGTTTGCTCTTTTTGCTTCAGCATCGCATTGCTGACACATGTCGAGGTTGTGATCCACCACAACTCCCAGATCCTTCTCAGCGGGGCCGCTGCCCGGCCATTTATCCCCCAGTCTGCATTTGTGCCTGCACATTAACACAGTCCCAGCTTTCCCTAGGTCATGGGCCAAACTGTGCATGCGGACATGTACCAATCACACATCCTTTTCACACACACACACACACACACACACTCCCTCCTCTCTGGTCCAGAAACACACCCACTCATGGGGCCACAGAGGACCCAGTGGCTTTTTTGCACACAGCATTCTTTTCATACACAACCACCACAAACACAATCACCCACACCCACAATATGTGTACTTAGTTCCTATCTATCTATCTATCTATCTATCTATCTATCTATCTATCTATCTATCTATCTATCTATCCCCACACACCCAATCTATCTATCTATCCATCCCAATACACCCCCACTATCTATCTATCTATCTATCTATCTATCTATCTATCTATCTATCTATCTATCTATCTATCCCAATACACCCCTCTATCTATCTATCTATCTATCTATCTATCTATCTATCTATCTATCTATCTATCCCCACACACCCAATCTATCTATCTATCCATCCCAATACACCCCCACTATCTATCTATCTATCTATCTATCTATCTATCTATCTATCTATCTATCTATCCCAATACACCCCTCTATCTATCTATCTATCTATCTATCTATCTATCTATCTATCTATCTATCCCAATACACTCCTCTATCTATCTATCTATCTATCTATCTATCTATCTATCTATCTATCTATCTATCTATCTATCTATCCCAATACACCCCTCTATCTATCTATCTATCTATCTATCTATCTATCTATCTATCTATCTATCTATCTATCCCAATACACCCCCCTATCTATCTATCTATCTATCTATCTATCTATCTATCTATCTATCTATCTATCTATCTATCTATCTATCTATCTATTCTCCTGGCCATTGGATGGTGCTCCAGACCATAGTTCTCAGCCCAGTCAGCTGGCGCTCGGTGGACTGAATGTCGGGAGCTAAGGCTCCAAGGAGCCGGGGGTGGGAGGGGGGGAGGGAAGTCTGCCTGGCGAAGAGCAGATGTTGATGCTCGTCGGATGGAGCTGTTAATTTAACTGGAGTTTATTGAATGGCAATTAGGTGGGGCCTCATTACCATAGTCAAGCGGCGCAAAGACACACTATAAAAACCAGGGGAAGGCAGGCGCATGCCATCAGGGTAATAGCGCTAAAGCACCATTTAGGATCTGGAGCGACAAATCCTAACGCCCTGCAGTAGGTTCTTCTCCCAAATACGCCCAGCTGGAGCTGGGCATCCGAGGCCGGCAGGCGCGTGGGTCTCAAGATGGGAGGCTGGCGGGGGAGGAGGGCTCTCAGCAGAGGATAGGAACAGAAATGAGAGTCTGGTTAATGGCCCCACTAACCAGCTGCGGATGGCAGTTTGGGTGATGCAGGCTGCATGCAGCAGGGCCGGGGAGAGCCACGCGAAGGCTGCGGCAGGCCATGGAGTGGAGACTTCGCCTTGCCACAGGCAGCCCAGATGAGACTGGCGTGCCACGGCACAGGGCATGCAACGCCCCAGCTGCAGGGCACCAGCTTCCAGCTGGAGCGTGCGCCATGGACAAAGGGATTGTGATGGTCAAAGACAAAGGACGACACACCTGACTCCTCGGGGAGATCGCGCGGGAGCAGCACCTTTCTGCTGGCTGGGGCAGCGCTGATGCCAGCGAAGGCTGTGCAGGGAGGAGGCTGGCAAGCTGGCTTTAGCCACCAGCCTTTCACCTTTCGAGACCCGGGTTCAGATCGGATGTTGGACACACGTGCAATGAAGCTGGAGTTCCACAAGCTGATCTCTTCCAAGGGGTTGTGGGCTCCGGGTCAGGGGCATTGGCAGAGCTGCGTGGGGAGGCCAGGATCGGAATAACCGTGCGGGCTGGGGGTCAGGATGCAGGCACATCGGCAGGGCTGTGAGCATGGGCTTGGAGCCCAGAACTGGAAAAGCACCGGAGGGAGGGGAGGAGGATGTGTGGGGGTCACCCCCCCTCCCCCCAGATTTGCAGTTTGGCTTGTCCTGACCATGCTCACACCGACTGAGCATGCTCAGTAACACTGCTGACACCAGCTGCTCTCACGCTCCCCCTCTCCCCCATCAGTCCCTCCACTATCAGCAAGCCCACGTCATCTTCTTGGGTTGGGATTGAGGACGAGTGGCAGCTGAGTGTGGGAGTCCTGATACACAATGGAGCAGTTCTTGTTCCATCCAGCAGGGAATAGTACACACACACACACACACACTCCACTTCATTACATTATTGTATATTATTTCATTCGAGGCAAAATAAGAAAAAAGGGCCAATGGAATGAGTTCAACTCCATGAGCCGTGTCTCAGTTTTACAAAGCGCGTGACCCAGGAGTGCTTGTATCGACTGTACTGTCAGTGCGAGGCATTGTGGGACAGCTCATGCCAGTAACAGTTGACATGAGCAACAGTGTCAACACTGACACAGCCGCAACCTAACTACATCAACCATGACTCCACGCCACTCGTGGAGGTGGAGTTCTTACACCGACGTAGCAGGGCAGTTACATCAGCGGGTGTGAAATTGAAGTGTAGACACTTCCACAATTAGGTTGACAGAAGCTGCCATGTGTCGACCTAACACTGGAGTGTGGACCAGACCTGAGTTTGCAGCTCAGAACCCAAGGCAGGACAGAGATAAAAACCCTAAACAGATAATCCAGGTGCTGCTTGGATTCTGTGGGGGCAGGCTTTCTAGGTGTAAGCAAGAGATTCCCACTGCTTAGAATGGGTTAGCCCCTCTGATCATATAGAGCTTGCTTATTAAACAAGCCTCTCTTACATTTTGAAACTGTAACTCATTTGTGTATTTATCTTTAGAGTCATAGAATATCAGCATTGGAAGGGACCTGAGGAGATATCCAGCCCAAACCCCTACTCAAAGCAGGGCCAATCCCCAATTGAATCATCCAACAGATTTTTACCCCATATCCTTAAATGCCCCCCTCAAGGATTGAACTCACAACCCTGGGTTTAGCAGGCCAGTGCTCAAACCACTGAGCTAGTAAATAGCTCTCATGTTTCTTTTCCCTAGTTCATAAATCGCTATGTAGTTGATTATAGGATTGCCTACAAGCCTTCTCTTTGGTGTGAGATCTAAGGTGGAATTGACCTGGGGCAAGAGACGGGTCCTTTGGGATGGGGAGTAACCCAAATATTGCTGTGATCCTTGGTGCAAAGGTATGCTAGATGGGAGCACCTAAGGGGACTGTCTGTGATTCCATCTTCAGGCTGTTCTAGCGCCTGAGGAGTTCAACCTTGATACTTGGGTGGTGAAATCTAGGGCTAGAATTCCCCACCCATGTGGGGTTTGTGCCGGGTTCTTAATAGTTTGCCCGAGGCGGGTTCCCTTGCTCTTGAGTCACTCCGGGGAGCCTGAGAATATCTGGGAGTCTTGTCCCTGCTGGCAGCACAGATCTACTTCTCAACCGAGGGGCCTGGCTGCTGAAAGACACCGGGGCAGGGCAGACATGGGGCAATGGTGGGGTACCGTATAGAGGGGCCGATCCAGAGGCTGGAAGGGAAAGGGTTAATCTTAGCCCTCTTGCTAGAGGAGGATTTGCAGGTGCTTGCCATGAGTGCTGCTATCTGGAGGGTAAAAAGCTGGGATAAATTAACTGATTAATTAACTCCCCACTCTGAACCCCGCCCCCTCAATCCCTCCCCTATAAGGGGAATGTGCTGGGAGCAGAGAAACCTGGCAGTGACAGTCAGGATTCCTGGGCAGGGGAAGGGCACTGAGACCAGCTTGTGCTGGGATTCTCCTTTATTTCAATTCTTATTATTGCTGCCTCTTCCCTCCTGGGCTTTGGCTGGAGCCAGCCCCAGGCTGCAGACTCTGTGTTAGAGCAGCCTGGCCCTGGGCTTTGGTTTTGGCAGAGAGGAGCTGCTGTGTGTTTAGTCCTTAAAAGGGAAAGGCACCCTTCCCCTTTACTTCTGGAAACCCCCCACCAAGGCGTTTCTAATCACTTTACTGAGGGCGGGGGGGGGGGTGTCCTCTCTAACCCCCGACCACCCTGCTACTGAGTGGGCGAGAGCAGCTGTCCTGGCAGTCTGAAATCAGAACAGGAGAACAGCTCGGCCCAGCCAGCCAGCTCTCCGTTCCAGGCCCGGCTAAGGACCGGGCCTGCCCTCCCATTGCTCTAGTCCTGCTTTCACGTCCTCAAGCGAGCCCCTGAAAGGAAACTCGCCACAGCTTGGGTCCGGGGAAGCAGGAGCTGGCTTGAGTCTTGGCACCGATCTCTGATCATCCCTCCAGGTTCGGAGGTTCCAAAGTTTGGGTGTAGCACGATATTTGAATTGTCATGCACTTCCAGATTGCTTCGGGGCTTGGGGTCAGAATACGAGAAACCGAATACTGAGAATAGAAGTCTGAAAGCAAAGTCACAGAGGAGTGGGGGAAATCACCCCATAGCATAAGACCAGACGCCCCCAGTTTTTCTTACCTGCAGACTGTACCTTTGGAGGTTATCCGCTTGCTATGTAACCCTTAAAATACTGACAGTTCCCAGTCTGCCGCCAGCCCCATGAACGATTAGAACCACTACCTACCATGTGATGGTGTCCAGAGCCTCCTAGAAGTTAATTTACTTGTGCTAGTGAAGAAGAACCGAGAAGTGAAATTGATCAAAGGAAGAAATGTACCAGGCTTCGGGAAGTGAAACCGCTCCGCCCACTTCTGCTGCCCAAATGCAGAGACCGAGTAAACAAATGGCACCGACAATGCCAAGCAAATTCACTTTTTCAAATTCCCCATATCTGTGTAAATCTTCAAATTATTAGGCAGAGATTAATGTTTAAATACTACAACACTCTCAGAAGCTATAGGTTCTCCCTCTCCCCCCATTAGGGATTGTGATTGTGATTCTCAGGGCAAATACAAGCAAAAAGAAGGGGAGGGGAATATGAATTATTATAGCAGGGCACAGAATAAAACCAAATAGACTATTTTATTCAGGATGGTGTTCCTTTAAGAGCTGTCTACATCGGTTTAGTCTGTATTACATACTCTGTGTTGTCTGACACAAAGAGGGTAGCAATGTATGGTACATGCCAGACAGTAAAAGGCAACCACTAGCCACTGTGTGATGATGAGTGGTAAAGTTTTTCTTAGCTACCTGTCCATGCCTGTACTATGTAAAACGTTGCCAGCTTTTGCCAGCTTTGGTGTTTTCATTAGAGCCTCCGCTGGCAAAGTTACATGATTATGCAAGACTTTCAGCTTTCATTTACAAGGGGAAAGTAAATGTTTAGTCTTTCCGATGGGAGAGGAAAGCCTGAAAATAGCATCAGAGTGCTCCCAATAGGCTTAAAAGCCGAGCTAATTGAAAATGTTTTGGTGCGAAAAAGTGTTGCCACTGGAAAACGGGGTTTCATCAAAATCAAAAATTTCCTCAGGAAAAAGGTGTTTCATTTCCATTTTCCCAATCGGGAGAATCAAAAGGAGAAAACTCATTTCGCGTCACCCTCGCTGTTTTTCATTGACCAATGCTGCTTCAAAGTAACTATGTCCCTGCGTCATGGCGCATCATTTTGGATTGATTAGAAACATCAGAAGTGTTCGTTTCCCATTTCAAAACTTTGGGGAATGTTTGAGCCGGTGACTCTTTTCAGTGTTCCGACTTTCCATTCCGATTTAGAACAGAAACTCATTTTGGACGGTTGAAATTTCCCAGGGGATGAACATTCTGTTTCCGAGCCCACTAAACTGAAAAGCCAGAAAGCAAATGAAATGATCCCACAATTCAAAACCATTCTTGTGATTTGGGGGCATTTGGGGTTGCAATAACATAGGTACCTCTCCTGTGTTTGGGAGCGTTCTGCCCTCAGTGGATTTAACACAGCTCAGAATTCTTAGGGCAGGGATCTCAAACTCAAATCTCCAGAAGGGCCACATGAAGACTAGTACATTGGCTCCAGGGCCACATCACTGACACCCCTCTCCCTGCTGCCCCTGCCCACCACTCCACCCCTTCCATGAGGCCCCACCCCTTCCCCACCTCTTTCCACCCCTTCTGTGCCCCCAAATCCCCGCCTCTTCTCCCCCTCCTCCGCTGTGCGTGTGGCTTCCTGCTCCTCCCCCCCTGGAAACTGCTAAGCCACCAAACAGCCGTTTGGCAGCGGGAACTGCCTGGAGGTAGGTAGAGGAATGGGGAGCAGCACTCTACGGGGGGAGGTGGGGAGCTTAGCGGACACAAGAAATAAAAGGGGGCAGGGGTGAGGGGAGTTTGGTGGCCACAGGAAGTAACTCGGGGGGGGGGGGGGTGCTGGGAGCTTGGCAGGCCGCAGCAAAGAACTCCACGGGCTGCATGTTTGAGACTCCTGCCTTAGGGGTACTTCTGCGGCACTGCAAATTAAAACCCACAACACCAGGACTCAGAATCCAGGTCAACTTACTCAGACTCGAGCTGCAAGGTTAACACCAGCAGTGTAGATGTTCAGACTGTAGCCTGGCCTCTGAACCCAGGAAGGGGTGATGGTCTCTGAGCCCAGCCTTCTGCCAGAGCCCATACATTTACACTGTTATGTTTAGCCCCACACCCCAAGCCCTGCAAGTCTGACTCAATTGACCAGTTCTGAGACTCTGGGCTGCAGGTGTTTCTTTGCAGTATAGACATACCCAGAGTGTCCAGCCCTGCATTTTCCATTACTCCCAAAATCCAGACATCTCCACATTGCATACTATGAAGTGTGACTGCTCTGGCTGAACGCACTGGAGTGGTTAATCACAGTGGTACTGACTTAACACTGTCCTGGAGGGGAAATAATTTCCACACCGCAAACCACCACCTGGACAAACTGTAGTAAAAAATAGAATGACCAGGCACATAGATTAACATGATTTGTTGGGGAAGAGTCAACATGGTTTTTGTAAAGGAAAATCATGCCTCACCAATCTACTAGAATTCTTTGAGGGGAGTCAATAAGCATGTGGACAAGGGGGATCTGGTGGATAGAGTGTACTTAAGATTTTCAGAAAGCCTTTGACAAGGTCCCTCACCAAAGGCTCTTCAGCAAAATAATCTGATATGGGATAAGAATCAGTAACTGGTTAAAAGTTAGGAAACAAAGGGCTTGAATAAATGGTCATTTTTCAGAATGGAGAGAGGTAAATAATGGTGTCCCCCACAGGCCTGTAGTGGGACCAGCCCTATTCATAATATTCATGAACAATCTGGAAAAGGAGGTAAATAGTGAGGTGGCAACATTTTCAGATGATACAAAATGACTCAAAATAGTTAAGTCCCAGGCAGACTGTGAAGAGTTACAATAGGATCTCACAAAGCTGAGTGAGTGGGAAAAAAACAGCAGATTAAATTCTCTGTTGATAAATGCAAAGTAATGCATATTGGAAAACATAATGCCAACTGTACATGTAAAATGATGGGGTCTAAATTAGCTGTTACCACTCAAAGGAGAGATGTTGCAGTCATTGTGGATAATTCTCTGAAAACATCCACTCAATATGCAGCGGCAGTCAAAAAAGTGAATAGAATGTTGGGAATCACTAAGAGAGGGAGAGATACTAAGACAGAAAATATCACTCTATATAAATCCATAGTACACCCACATCTTGAATACAGCATGCAGTTGTGGTCACCCCATCTCAAAATGATGCATTGCAATTAGAAAAGAAACACAAATATGCAACAAAAATTATTAGGAGTATGGAGCTGCTTCCACATGAAAAGAGATGAATAAGA
The DNA here is from genome assembly GCA_032164245.1 of Sternotherus odoratus. NCBI lineage: Eukaryota > Metazoa > Chordata > Testudines > Kinosternidae > Sternotherus > Sternotherus odoratus. The sequence goes on from JAVMKO010000005.1 coordinate 105,380,292, forward strand.
CTGGGACTTTTCAGCTTGGAAAAGAAACTACTAAAGGGGATATGATAGAGGTCTATAAAATCATGACTGGTGTGGAGAAAGTAAATAAGGAAGTGTTATTTACTCCTTCTCATAACACAAGAACTAGGGGTCACTCAATGAAATTAATAGAATCAGGTTTAAAACAAACAAAATGAAGTATTTCTTCACACAACCCACAGTCAACCTGTGGAACTCCTTGCCAGAGGATGTTGTGAAGGTCAAGATGCATTGCTGACTCCCGTCTGTGGGAAGAGAATTGATTTCTTACTAATACATCTGAGCATACCCGGGTCAGACACAGGGACTGCATGTAGTAAGGTATGAACAAGCTCAGAAATATCAGAGATGGTCTTGTGGTTAAGATACTGGACAAGAACTCAGGCAGTTTTGGCTCAGTTCCCACTCCTGCCACAGAGTCCCTGTGTGACCTTGAACAAATCACTTTATATGGCTGGATCAGAGCTATGCCTGTATAGCCTCTTCTCCCCAAAGACCAAGAAGACCCACCACCTCCTGCGTATTCTGGTCTGGAGCATGTTTGGAGCATTGTGCCACCATGATCAGCTGTGCAGGCGAGGTCTCCACGCTGATCCAACAGGAACTGGACAGTCAAAAGTTCCCGGTCCTTTAATAGGGGTGGGGCTGTTCTCTGTGTACCTGGCACCAGAGCAGACACCACAGAGCATTGTGGAACACCTCCTGGAGGCCAGTTAGGGTGACGTAAGCAATGCAGTATCTACGCCACCCCTACATTGACCTAACGACATCCAGCTAAAGGCTGAGCCTCTCGCAGAGGTGGTGTCATTACTTCGATGTGGTGGGCATGTTACATTGGCGGGGGGGACTTGGCAGTGTAGACACAGACATTTTTAGGTTGATGAAAGGCAGCTTCCGTTGGCCTAACTGCATAGTGTAGACCAGGCTGACTGTAGAAATAACCAGCCAGAGAGTAAAGCGCTTGGTGACCCTTCAGCCGAAAGGAAGTTTCACCCAATTTGGCCTGTTTTCCAACGGGATCACAAAACCCCTGCAGGCTGGAGCGGGGGTGTAGGCTAGCCCAGGCTGTGGGTGCCTCATTCAATGGGTGTGGCTCTCCGGGGAGACGTGAGTTCAGGCTGGGATTTGGGTTAGCTGGAGGGGGCCGGCAGGGCCCGCGCGAGGTGGTGAGGAGGGCAAGCGATGCTCTTGGAGCCGAGGAGGTAGCAGGCGGAGGGCTAATGGTGAAAGGAAGCCGCAAGCTCAGCCTCCCGGTGCAGAGTGCTGACGCGTCTTTTTGTTCAGCAGACAGCAAGCACCTGGTGTGCCGGGCGCACAATATTGTGCGGCTTAGTCCCCCGGCCCCTCCTTCCCTTCAGCCTCCCTCCCCCCGATCCCCCTTCCCCAGCACACACACACACACACACACACACACACACACATATCCCCGCAGGTTTAAATAAATGCAAACATATGCTGCCATTAATGGGAAAATCTCTTCTGCAAACATGAGTCTCTCTTTATTCATGGCTTCCCCCTCGCTCCTCCGAGACAAGGAAGGTCAAGTGGGGACCATTACAGCCTGTTTATTTCGAGCCCCTCCTCCTCAGATCTGGAAGGGGGAGGGAATGAATTAGGCTGATCATCGATAGGTTGAAACGGGGCAACAGCCAGGACAGGCCTTCTGGGAAATCTTCTCCTAGCAGGAGTTGCATTAAGCCAGCATCAGAGTATGAGGCACATTCATTCTCCAGACCAACACTTCCATCAACGTAGCAGCTCTTTCAATTGTGCTCTTGCCCTGACGGACAAAGGCAGGAAGCGCGGTGCCCAGACAATATGGTCATGGGCACCCATTTAAGAACCAGGATGTAGACCCAGGCAGGAAACTTTTGAGAGTTCCACATTTTTCCCATCCCAAAAATGGGACCAAAAAGCCCAAATCATTTCACAGGCTGAACAATCTGGAGAGGGAAAGAACCAGTTCAAGTCAGTGGAAATACTTTGTTTCGCTCATTTCAAAATATGTTTGGTTTTGAGCATGACAATTTTTTTTAACATAAAAAGCTTAAATTTCAAAACAACCACCCGTCAGTTTGAGCTGGGAAACTGGAAATGTTCATTTTGCAAACATCAAAAGGAAACTTGCTGACAATTCGGAAACTTGAAGCCAAAAATGGAATTGAAAAATTCATCAAAGCCAGCGATACCCAGACTGAGGCTCACCAGCCGCAAGAGGTTGTTTAATGCTGCTCCCGCGGCTCTTTGCAGCACAGATTAAAACACCGGGAGATTTAATTATTAACCAACCAAGATGCTTTTACTGTGCTAATAAGCAACTGTAGCTGATATAATAACAAGACTTGGTCAGTCATTTTGCTGTGAGAATAATTATATATATATATATCATATACTAAATATTTCCCCTGTCCTACTGTTTAAATATGAATATATCATGCTATAGTAAATGAAACAATGAATTCACAGAACGGTGACTCTTTTGGGTAATGTTAATCGTTAATTTGCCTCCTGAACCACTGAGGTCTGAGTATCACGGATCTAAGCCCAGCCTTTGCCTTGCAAAGTGTCAGTTTCGATGACTCTGCATGTTCTAACCAAAAAAAAAAAGTATAGTCAAAAATCCCTGAGTAGCTCTGTCTGTCCGGCTCTGTGTTCTAGGCAGTGATGCCTGGTGGTTGGAGCCGTAGTCATGAACAGGTGCCAAAGGTTGCAGCGGGTCATGGAGTCGGGACTGGGCTGAGGGCAGCGCTGAAACCAGGGTCCGGGGACAGGCGGTGGGTCAGAGTCTGTAGACGAGCCAAATCAGGCTTGAATTTGGAGTCTGGATGCAGGCTGAAAGCCGAAGCTGGGTGGGAGTCAGTCCAAGGAGGGCTAGAGTGGGTCAGTGACTGGCCTTAGTAAACGTCAAAGAGATTGATGGACGAGATAAGATAAGCATGATGCCATCACTGGAAGTGACATCGCTGGTTATGATGTCACAGGAAATGTTGATGTACTAAAAATGAGGACGTCCTGGAAATGTTTTTATGACCTAAACCCTTGCGCTGCTAGGGTCTGGCCACTAACCTCTTTGACCCTTAACTCCCAACCAGAAGGCCCACTGTACCCGAGGAGGGAAGCCAATAGAGTCAGAGTCAGAGATTTCAAAGCCAGAAGGGACTACTCATCTCCTCTGACCTCCTGGGTATCACAAGCCACCTACCCCATCCAGCACCCGCACCCTAAACCCAACAACCAAGTACCACAGTATTCCAGCCTCTTGGAGACTGGACTAGGATGTTCCACAGGCAGAGAAGAAAAGGGACCGAGGTGCACCAATGCCCATGGTGCCCACAGGGGCAGGGAAGTGGTGAAGTGATTTACTCCGGATACTCCTGGCAACTGACCTGCATCCAGTGCTGCAGAGGAAGGTGAAAAAAACCAAGGTCACTTACAGTCCGACCGGGGGAGAAATTCCTTTGTGACCCCACATATAGCAATCAGTCAGACCATGAGCATGGAAGCAAGAACCAGCCAGCCAAGCAACTGAGACAGAGAATACCCAGTGCCACCTCAGAGCCTTGGCCCACCTCGCCCAGTGTCCCAACCCTGGCCATCCCTGATGCTTCAGAGGAAGGAGATAAAGAAAACCCATCCCAGAATACACGGAGGGGGAGATCCCTTCCTGACCACTGCCGACGGCCATCTGGAACCCTGAAGCATGAGCATTAGGAACATAGAAAACATAAACCAGAAGAAAGGCCCAGGGCTGCTGAGCCTTGCCCCACTCCAGCACAACCAGCCCTGTCAGACAGTCACACTCACACACTTGTCCAGCTCTCTCTCAAAACCTATGTAGTTGTTTGTCCCACAACTCCTCTTCCAGAACCTTCCCCGCTCTGCTGCTTAGAAACCTTCTAATTTCTGGTCTGAATTTGTGCCTGACCAGTTTATTCCCATTTGTTCTTGTGCCACCAAGTAGCTCTTCCTCCTCCCTGGTATTTACCCTCTTAATGTATTTATAGAGTGTAATCAGATCTCTCCTCAGCCTTCTTTTTGCTAGGCTAAACAAGCCGTCTCTTCTCATTCCCCTCCGTTCCCCGATCATCCTATTAACTCTTCTCTGCTCCTTTTCTGGTTTGAATAATCTCTCTTGAACATCATTGACCAGAACTGTACCCAGTATTCCCAATGAGGCCTTACCAGTGCCTAATACAATGACATTAATACTTATAGATTCATAGAATTTAAGGTCAGAAGCGACCATTATGATCATCTAGTCTGACCTTCTGCACAACACAGGCCACGGAATCTCCCCCACCCACTCCTGCAATAAACCCCTCACCTCTCCCTCTACTGGAAATATCTCACCTAAGACATCCTAGGATTGCGTCAGTCCCATCCCACTGGTAGCTCATAGTCAACCTGTGATTGACCCACACACCCCGGTCTCTCCCTCCTCTGTCACTTCCAGCTGATGTACCCCAGCTTGTGATGAAATGGATTGTCAGGCCCAGACCCCCTAGCGTGAGGGACACACCCAGGTCTCTCCCTCCCCCTAAAAATGATAAAGAAACAGCTAAATGTCAGGAAAAAAAGTTAAAATAAACCAGAGTGGGGTGTTTAAAAATATGGGTAAAGAGACCTACAAAGGGAAACATGGAGGTCAGCGTCACTTGAAATGGTGACCGACATGCCTCCTTGTGTATTAATCACAGAGGAGATCCCGACCCAAACCCCTCTGACTTCACCCAGGCCCTCCTCACGTAAGGAGGGAAACCAACAGGATTTTAGCGTATGGCTCAGAACGGCTGAACCAGCGCCGGGAAGCCCCAGTTACCTGCAAGTGCAGATGCCCAGGGTACCCAACATGCCTGATGTGCAGGTACCGACACCTGATGCTTCAGGGGGGAAACAACCACAGTGCACCTGACCAATGGAGCCAGGCTGCAAAGAGGCCAAAATCACGTTCTTCCTGACCTCTGCACTGAGCCGCTTATGGACTGAAGCCTGGGGATTGACCGACCTTCCCTCAGCCGGCAGAAATAAACAGGTTATAAAATGATTCAGCCCTTTGAAACAAAGAACATAAAGCCAGCAAGCCAGACACCGTATCTAACTCTGCAACCGTCGATGCCAGTAAAACACACCTCTTGCTCGGAGCCAGCAGCTGGGGGCATGCAAGTACCAGCAATGTGTCTTTCCATGGAGCGTTCAGGGACTGGCTGGCTAGGGAGGGATGAAGAGAGCCGGCTCATCGGCAACCATTTCAGGGGGCCGCGTTGTCTCGGGGGCACAGAAAATACTGAAACCGATCCATGGCAACCTATGGGGTCGTTGTGCTGCCCAGCATGGCTGCTCGGCCCCTCCTGGCAACCACAGGGATGGAATTCTGATGCTCCTGCTCCTAAAACATAGGTCCCCTAGCACTGGAGTTAAAGGAGAATCTCCATTAGCAGTATAGGGTCTCTGGCACACACCGTTTAGTCCAGTAGTAGGATCCACTTGCTAGTTCATTGCAGCGCACAGTAATAACTAGACACATGCCTGAATATAAAACCTGGGATCCGGACATCTCCAGAGCTTGAATTTGGTCCCTGTGAAATCTCTGCCCATCTGGTTCACCTTTGCTATTAGCAGGTCTGTTCTTTTGTCACCTCCGGTGAGCTGCGGGCATTCCCTGTTGGGACGCCAGGACTTTCAGGTCTTTCTCAGTTCTGGAGTGTTCATGTCAGAGATCTCCACCGTATTTAGCCATGTGGCCTGGAGAGGAGAATGGGACTGTGATTTTAAACCAGATCCATGAAGCAAACTCTCCCGGTATAAACCAAAGGAAACATGGACGGATGAAATGGAAACCATGGCCTTGTCCATCATGGCTTTGGCGTTTGGGCATGGGTCGAAGACACTAATGACCATTGAGTCGGCTAAACGCTGCCATTTGCCCAACAGCAACTTGATCAAACTGTACATTCTGCAGCTCCTGCCCGTGGGCAGGAACTCGCCTCAGGGAACACACACAGTTCTGCCACGGCCCCTCAATCCAGACCTGGACCGCCGCTGTATATCAGTCCTAAGTCCCTGACACTGTTCTGCCCAGCAAAAATCCTCGCTATGCAACTCTGGATCCATTTACCCTTTGTACCATAATCCTGCCCGACCCTGGACCTACCATCTAGCTCATTCCCTAGATAAACCTAAGAAAACGGTTGACAACCTTGTGATTAAGGCACTGAGCAAGCACTCAGGAGCTCTGGTTTCAGTCCTTGTCTCTGGAACAGACTCCCTCGGTGACCTTGGGCAAGTCACTTGAGCTCTCTGTGCCTCAGTTTCCCAGGTGTAAAATGGAGACAATAACCTCTCCTTTCTCCACACTTTATCTGTTCTGTACAGTTAGAGCCCAAGCGCGCCAAGACAGGCAATATCTCTGCCCGTGCAGCTGTAGAGCAGTTAGCATGGGAAGGCTCCGGTCACGATTGTGCTTTCTTGTTGCTGCTCCACCACAAATTATTATTATAGATCATTTGAGTGCACAGAAAACGTCTTTCTTTCCTTTCACCACGTCAGTCTTCTCCCTGCATTTTTCTTTTTTAGTGACACACTGGGTGAAATGTTATTGGCTTAACTTGGCAACTGTTTTCTGCTGGGCTAAAATGCACCAGTACTTGTATTTTTCTCTCCACCCCCCCCCCCCCCCCATTGTTCCAGAACAAACACCAACTCAGCTTTCCCCAGCATCTGGGCTTCCCTAATATTTATCTGGGGAAGCTGAACGCTGCTCCGATTTGTGAAATCAATCACACTTAACTGAAAGGTGATTGTTTTCACATGTGACTTTGCCACGTTCCTTTCATCTTTATCACATTCCCGTTTTCTCTGGGTTTTGCGTGTCAAGATACAGCAGAGAGAGGGGGGAAGGTCACTGACTTTTGACCTGGATACAATTGGAAAACAGAAGGTCAATGTCTCCTTTCTTTTCTTGGTTAGATCAGTTTGCATTTCGTGCGGCTACAGAACTGGGCATACACACTGTCCACACGTCCCCCTCCCCCAGTACATACGACACATACATACATAGCTGCGTAAATCCAGGCACCCACACACAAACCCACACCCAGGCTAACATATGTTAGGGTTAGTTGTTTTATTCCAGCTGTTTGAGAACACAGCACTTCGTGCCTGTCTTCTACAGTCCATGGGAGCTCTAGGGCCCAGATTCCACCCACCCCACACCCACCCATGTGTGGAGTTAGGCACGCTCAAAGCATGTGTACTAGATGCCAGGGAACACCTACCTTCGCCGGGTGTGAGGATCACACGGGAGTTTAGGCCCGAGATAGCACCTGGTAGCTAGGGGAAACATAGGTGCCACATAAACGTAGGTGCTTGAAGAATTAGATGGCAACAGAGCGGGGGTTTGTGGATCACAATAATGTGAACGCTGGATTTAGGTGCCTCTTCTGGGGTCTTGGCTCCAGATCCCCTAGCGGATCCAAGACTAGGCGCTTCAGATACGAGACAAAGGCACGTCTGCCACCTGCATTGGAAAGAATAGGAGCAAATAGGGCTGGGACAGGACACATGCCCTGTGACCCCACCAGTGTCCTGCGGTGTTGAAGCTATTTCTGACTGAGGTCTCAGGCTCTCTGGGCGCAGCAGCGTGATTTAGGAAATAGGCCACTGGACTGGAAGTCAGGGGATCCGGGCTCTTCTGTGTGACCTTGCACAAGTCCTTTCACACCACACGCCTCTGTTTCCCCTCCCACCCGCCTGTCTGTTCAGACTGTGAGCTGTTTAGGGCAGGGACTGTCTCTCACTGGGTCTACGAGGCACTGGGGGAGGGTGGGAGCTTTCAGTCCTTCCCCACGGCAGATAATGCTTTAGAATCCTCACTTCCCATGGGCCATTCGAGAAAGGAAGGTCTCGCGAGCGTCGCCTGGAGAGCAGGGAGGGTCTCTGCTCTCCCTGGGATCCCGCCCATGGATCCAGGAGGATCTCGGCTCCCACTGGGATCCAGCCCATGAGCTGGGAGGATCCACCGGCTCCTAGGGAGAATACAGATTTCCTTTTGTCACTTCCCAGGCATCTCATCCCGTTCCCCTGCGACATCGTCAGTTGCACCGTGCCCGTTAGATGCCAGTGTTTCCTCTTCTGTCCCTTTTCCGTTTGCTTTTCCCTGTGTCTGGGGAACACGCCGGGGAGGTCAGGCCTAGCCGCTAACCCCTTACAAGCTGAATATCGATCGGCCAAACGATCAGGAGCCATGGACCAGCCCCGTGCCCAGAGTCGTGTTTGTATGTTTGAAAAAATGGAACGACATGAACAGACAAGCCACTAAAAGGTGGCAGCTCTGAAGACACCCAAGGGTGTGGCTGGGGGGTGGTCCAGCTGCCCCTCCTCAGGGCACCGGGGGGGTCGAGATCAAACCCTTTGGATGGTGTTGCTGGTCCCCCCCTCCTGCTCACACACACTACCTCCCCCTGCCACGACGCTTCTCGCCAGTGGTTTGGCAGAGCTGCCCTTGTCATATAAATCCAAACATAATTCTCTCTTTCCTGTTAAGCTCGAGAAAATAAACGTGTACGGCTGTTACTGGGAGCCAAGCTGTGGGACTGCTCTAAATTCTCTTCTTATTGAGTCTGGGCTGAAAATCATTCAATTCTGCTGAGGACACATATCTCCGCTTGCGCGCCCAGGGAGGGAGAGAGGACGCGGTGGGTATAAATATCTCCAGCTCTCCAGATAGTCGGCAGATTTATTCCGCTGCCAAGCCTGCAGAAAATTGACTTGTTTCATGGAGGCAGGCTATTGACACATTACCGCAAGGAGGGTTAGGAGAGAAAGGCGTGCGACTGGCGCCCCTCTATTATACGATAATGTAATCAGCAGTGTGGGAAATGACTGTGGGTAAAATGGCACCACTGACATTTATATTAGAGGATATTGATGGCAGGAGCTGTGACCGCATCTATCCTACCTCCCGTTTGGCAGGATTGACACAGAAGGCGCTTGTTGGCTGGATTGCCTCTCTGCCGCCCCTTCTTCTTAGCTCGGTCGCTTGCTGCTGTCACAGCAGATAGATAATTGAAAAATGGATCTCACCTTCCCGGCAAACAGGAGTGGTTCAGACAATTACTGCAGAGGTTATCTACTCAATCTCGGGGCCTCGGCTCTGAGAGAGATTCAGAGGAAATTGGATTTTACATGGATGTTTTATTCTGGAAGGGTTTTAGTATAAATACAGGCAAAGGGACGCAGACGAGATGCTAGGAGGGTGTCGCACACACTCACACACACACATGCACACACACACAGCCGAGCGAGGCAGTCTGTATGTAATACCATTCTGCCGTCCTCTGGGGGGTTTCTGGTCAGGCTGGGTTTTTTTAATCAGGGGCTAAAAGAGGTTAACCTGCTCCGAGCCACACAAGTCAATCCTGCCCCCCGGAATGGGAAAATCAAAGGAACCGGGAGGAATTAAAGGCAAGCGGACGGTAAAAAGCTCTGAAGATGCCGGCAGAGAAAGGGAAGGGATGTTCATGGGGACTGCTGGCTAGGGAGACCAGATACCCTGATATTATTGGGACCGCCCCAATATTAGGGGCTTTATCTTATATCTTCAGCTAAGACACCAAAAATAAAAAGGCTCTTGATTTTTCACATTTGCTCTCTGGTCACCCTATGGCCAGCTGTCTGCTAAGGGTGAGGGGGAAGCTCTGTGCAAATTCCACACCCCACTTACGTTTTCACCAGGCCTGCTCACCCTTTCACAAGGCCAGAGGGCTGAAGCGGGATTTAAAGGGGGAACAGACCCTCGGGCTGCTCTCTGCCTGGGTCGTGCGAATTAGACTCAAGGTCCTTTAGGAGCTGCTATAATGCCAAGGGTCTAGGGAGGTTGGAAGGGATTGGATTTGCAATCAGTCTTAGGGGATGGGGAAGCACAGCCCCCCTGGCATTTTAACCAATTCCTGCCTGGTCTCTTCGCTGCAAAATTGCTTTGACGATAGGCCAGGCGACAGGCGGTGGGGGAATCAGTTTGTAGGCATCACATGTGCAATGAGCTGTCAGTTCTCAGCTTGATCCTAATGGGTGTTTTGAACACAAAGTCACAACTGGCTCCTTCCTGGGATCGTCAAGCCGGAGAGCAAGGCGAGTTAGTTCTGCGACCTCCCTGTGAGTAGTCGTAGTAGAAGTAGGCTGTACTGTGCCAGCCCCAGTCTTGGACCCAGGACCCCGCTGTACACACACAGAGCAAAGAGACAGTTTGTGTACTAGTGTGTATATACCCTGAGCAGGGCTCCATTGTGCTCGGGGCTGTACGTATACCTCGTGAGAGAAAATCCTCATGAGCTTACAATTGGAATAGACAAGATGGGGCAAAGGACAAATTATTTGCCCCAATTCACAGAAGGGAAACCGAGGCACAGATCAGTTAGGTGGCTTGTTCAAGGTCAGCCAGGGAGCCTGTAGCAGGCATTAGGGTGGGGACCATGTGCATGTGTGTAGAGGGGAGGTAACTTGCTTTCGCTGCTGCCCTGTCTCTGTGCTGTAGATAAATAAAAGACATCACTCTCCAGCGCTGTCAATCCGGCACCTTTCGCCCGCACTAAATCCACTTTTAAAAGACATTTTTAAGAGAAAAGGTTGAAAAGGGATCAGGCTGTTGGCTTGGCAGCCTGGCTCGTCTGGAGTTAAGCAGCCCGTGGCGGCACATGTCTCCTGGACACAGACACAAGCAGCAAAGGCCCCTGTGGCTTTTGTGTTTAGTCCTTTAATGGCGGCCTAAGGAGGGCACAGAAAGTCCAGGCCCGAGTTCTGCCATCGTTTCGAAGATTAAGTCCTCCTGGAGCCTTCTCTGGAGCAGGGCGTGAGTCAGAAATGAGTAGGGATCTCAAAGGGGCCCATTAGAAGTCCATGATCTTATTGTACAATACAGAGATGAAACACCCCGCCGTGGTGTCTCTGCGGTGCAGCTCAGACAAGGATGGGTTTGGTGTTCCAGGCTGCAGTGCACTGATCATCCAGTCTCACTCCGGTGTGGGAGGAGATGGGGCAGTGTCAAATGTTTTAATACCGATGGATGGTACCATGGACACACCTCCCCTCCCATTGGCTGGTTCCCAGCCCCGCCTCTCCTCCTGGTATCCACCGCCAACCCCACCTCCCCTCCCATTGGTTCTCCCACAGCCCCGCCTCTCCTCCTGGTACCCACCGCCAACTCCACCTCCCCTCCCATTGGTTGTCCCCCAGCCCTCTCATCTCCCATTGCATGGCCCCTAAATCCTCCCCCAGTTGCTGTCACCCTCCTGTTCCCCATTGGACAATATCCTGGCAGTAGCGCATGTGGGAAAGGAGCCTCAGTAGAGTCATTAACGGGGTTTGATGAGTGTTGTGTCCTCTCAGGACAAGGTGAATGCTGCTTTTGCCTTTGTCCTCCATCTCATCACCGCCACTGATCTGTGAAGGCCGGTGAATTGGCTTCAGTCTCTTCAGTATCCCTGGAGGTGCTGCTCAGCCACTGGGGTCTCTCCTCCCCTTTCTCCCTTGGTCCTACTGACCAGCTGGCCCCTGCCCTTCTCTGTGCTTCTATGGACACGCCTCTCCTGTAGTGAGCAGCTCCAACCTCACAGGTGACCCTAGGCTAGTCCCCAAGGACAGCTCCTGTTTCCTCTCTGCAGTCACTTATGTAGCTCTGACCCCTGCTAGGAGCTCGTCTTACAAGCCAAATAGACTTGGACCTGCTCAGAACGTGGATGAGGGACCGTCAGGGAGCCCCAGCATCTTGCAGGTGATTCACCCAAGGTGCTCTTCCCCCGCTTAGTGCCGGGTGGAGCTGTGCTGTGGGGCTGAAAAGATCCACCTCTTTGCAGGAATTGAAGACACATTTCACATCAGTAGGGAGGTGGGCCCTGGATTCCTGGCTGTGTGGGGTGTCCCAGTTTGGCTGTCCCACCGGTGCGTTTTCACTTGTATTCCCATTGAATCCTAGAAAGAGAAGCTTTTCACATCAGGTTGCGAGAAATTTCCCATTTTTTCCACCTGGACCATTGAGCTTCACACGCAAAGGGAAAATCCTGACTTTTAAATGGGAAAACGTTGGGATTTCCCCTATCACACTGCCCCTCTCCCCAACTCCCATAATCTCAGCTGGAGTTTTTCCAAGAGATTGGACCATTTTCACAAAAGCAACCAACCTCGCTGTGTTGCTGGGTGCTGTCCCGGTGCACGGTGAAACGCTGCCCACTCCAGAGAGCTGACGCTGGAAAGAGACGAGAAGGGGGAAGGAGAACAGAGAGAGGAAGTCAATTCCCCAAGGAATAAAACACAGTGCCCGTGTGTGTGTGTGTGCGCATCTGTGTGTGTGTGCACGTATGTGTGTGTATGTGCGTGTGCATGCGTGTGTGTGTGCACGTATGTGCGTGCGTGTGTGTGTGTGTGTGTCTGTGCATGTGCATGTGTGTGTGTGCACATGTGTGTGTGTGTGTGCATGTTTCTGGGTCAATTAAAAGGGAAGCCCAATCCAGAGGCTTTTACAATAGTTTTGGCTGGGAGCTGAAGCCAAACCTCTGAGCTTTCGGCTGCTCCCCCTTCGCTGGCTCCCAGCTCCCTGCCAGGTGCTGAGTGTCACTGTCCATCATTAGCTTTTTCGCACTCTCCTCTACCCGTCCCCTACGGTCAGCGCTGGAGGCTCTCGTCTCTCGTGCTGATCAAATCATCCCTGACACGCACGGCAGCAGCCTCTTCCTGGCAGAGGGCCTGAGCTGAGCTTCATTCTTCTTCCCCGGGCAGGGGTGTGTGTGAGACGGGGCTGCAGGAACTAGGACGTGCCGCCCCTAACCCCCTCCTTTCGCTGCGGCTAACGTCCCCTAGAACCTACAATACACCAAAGGTCCTTTGCATGCCGCACCTCTTATGCCTGCAAGCAAATGTGCCATGATGCTTAGCTTGAGGCTGGTTCATCTACCCTCTGGCTAAGGTCTGGAGGGAGGGGGCGTGGATGGCTTAAGGGGCTTGTAATGAGATTCAGAGATTCTAAAACCAGAAGGGACCATTGTGAGCATCTCATCTGACCTCCTGTCTGGCACAGGCCAGAGACCTGCCCCCAAATACTTCCTAGAACGGAGCTTTTAAAAAACACATCCCATCTTGATTTTAAAATGGCCGGCAATGGAGAATCCACCATGACCCTGGGTAAATTGTTCTAATGGTTCATCACTCTCACTGTTAAAAATTTACCCCTTATTTCCAGTCTTAATTTGTCTAGCGTCTACTTCCAGCCATTGCATCATGTTAGATCTTCCTCTGCCGGACTGAAGGGCCCGTTATTAAATATCGGATCCCAGGCAGGCCGTAATCAAGTCACCCCTTCACCTTGTCGTTGTTAAACTAAATAGATCGAGCTCCTTGAGTCTGTCACTAGAAGGCAGGTTTTCTAATCCTTTAATCATTCTTACGGCTCTTCTCTGACCCTTCTCCAATTTATCAACGCCCTTGTTGAATTGTGGGCACCAGAACTAGACTCGGGATTCCAGCAGCGGTCGCACCAGTGCCAAATCCAGAGGTAAAATAACCTCTCTTCTCCTTCTTGAGAGTCCCCCGTTTATCCATCCCAGGATCTCATTAGCTCTTTCGGCCACAACACCACACTGGGAGCTCATGTTCAGCTGATGCTCCACCATGACCCCCAAATCTTTCAGAATCACCACTTCTCAGGATACCGTCCCCCTACCCTGTAAGTTTGGCCAACGTTCTTTGTTCCCAGATGGACACATTTACATGTAGCTGCATTAAAACACATATTGTTTGCTTGCATCCAGTTTACCAAGCGATCCACACTGCTCTGAATCAGCGACCTGTCCTCTTCACATTTACCACTCCTCCCATTTTTGTGTCATTGCAAACTTTACCAGTGAGGATTGTATGTTCTCCCAGCTCACTGATAAAGATGCTAACTTGAGTAGGGCCAAGAACCCCTGTGGGCCCCCACTGGAAACAGACCCACGTGATGATGATTCCCCATTTGCAGTTACATTTTGAGATCTATCAGTTAGCCAGTTTTTAATCCATGTAATGTGGGCCACGGTAATTTTATATTTTTCTAGGGTTTTAATCACAGTGTTGAAACAGAGCCTTTCACGTCTAACTCAGCAATAGTGAGCAAAAGCCCAGACCCTCTTGTCACGTTACTGAAATAATTTGGGATCCTATAGATCATTGGTGCAACCAAGGGCCTATAGTGGCACCAAATCTTATGTAATGGGGTCATATAAGGTGTCTATGACCAGGTTATGAATGGCTGATTATGAATATGCCATTGATATGTGTGTATCAATTTTGTAGTTGAAGTTATGAATATTGGCTCTGGACTGTCTGTCTTTCCAAATACGGTATTGGGCTCTGCTGGGGGGAACATTCCAAAATACTGGGCATCAGCTTGGCTTGCGCTGCCTGATGGCCCATTAAGAGCCATCAACTACACAATGAACTTTGTCCACACCCGAGCTTCTCCAGAAATGTGACCTGCCTGGTCAGAAACTGAATCGTGGAGAGTCTGGTAATTGGACCATGTGGCTCTGAACCTCCATTTTGCAACTGGACTCTGCATAAGAAGGAGGGGGGGGGGGTCTTCGCCCACAAGAGGAAGTCTATAAAACCTGGGAGAAACTTCCTCCATTTTGTCTTCTACCTCCAGTCTTCAGCTAGCACCTACCTCTGGATGGGATTTTGCTACACATGGAAGCTCTGGCCAACGGATTGATGACCCGTCCCTGGAGGAGATGCATTCCAGAGACTTTTATTTGAACCTGCAGTTTATTTTACAACTGCAAGCCTGAACCAAGAGATTTGCCATTACTGCATGTAATTGATTTCTTTTAACCATTCCTAACCCTCACCTTTACCTTTTTCCTTGTATAATAAACCTTTAGATTTTAGATTCTAAAGGATTGGCGACAGTGTGATTTGTGGTAAGATCTGATTTGTATATTGACCTGGGTCTGGGGCCTGATTCTTTGGAATTGGGGAGAACCGTTTTCTTTATTTGGGGGATTGGTTTTCATAGCTATTGATCCCTGGGACAGGTGGCGGCTGGTGGTGATACTGGGAAGCTGGAGTGTCTAAGGGAATTGCTTGTGTGACTTGTGGTTAGTCAGTGGGGCAAAACCGAAGTCTTTTCTGTTTGGCTGGTTTGGTTCGCATTAGAGTGGAAAAAACTCCAGCTTTGGGCTTTAGTTGACCTTTGGAAGCAATCTGTCCTGACTTGGCACTCTCAGTTGGATCCCACCAGGAACAGCACCGTCACACCTCTTCTGGCTGCTTGGTGGGCCACATGGCATGAATTACTCCGAGTCCAGGTTAAACAAGCGTCCATTCTACAAAAGCTGTCACTCCCAGGGCACAGGCTGGCAAACCAAGCTACGGATTGGACCATGGGCCGTGACTGAGAGGAGATAAAGAGAGAGTGGTCCTTCCAGACCAGAAATGAGGCAGGTCAGTGGGGAAGCTGCCCAGCATACATAACACTGCGTTCTGGACTTTGCATGCTCCCATGGGGAGTGTCCTGCATGGCGGAAGCAACTTTTGAAAGCTATCTACCTATTGAATCATACTGTAGGTAATGTCCTTTTTCTTCTGGGAGACAGCGATCTTCTAGGAATGTACCATGTTTCCTTTCCCTTCTCTCTCTCTACATTATCCTCAGCCAGTCCTTCCAGCATGGCAACCTCCGAAGCCCATTTCTAATAACCCTTGGTCAGTCAGAAGGGGTCACTCAAGCAACATGGGAGGCTCTTTCTTTCTTGCCATAGTCACCAAACCTGACTTGCCATGGGGCCTGGATAGCTCAAAGAATTGGTAAAGGGCAACAGAAGTGGTTCCCAAAGTGAGAGACATGAGGAGGGGTTCGGACAGGCCCTTCACAATTATCCTCAGGGTCTCAGCTGTCGTTTGTAACAGTAAGTCTCTAGCTGTTTAAGAAGAAAATCTTGGAAATGTGTCCTAAGTGGTGCCCTCCAGTTCGACATTTCTGTGATTTCTCCAATGGCGAGTTTCACCAGCGCTGATCTCACTGAACAAAAGGTGGCAATTCCCACCTGGCCTAGGTCCTTAGAGGGACGGGTGCCTGTACGATAATCTGGACAGATCCGGCAGCTCGACGAGGCGACTTGGGGCGTCCTTAGAATAAGTGACCCAATAGAAAACTCATTCCCCCCTAATTTTAGACACCTATTTAATTAGCCACCACTTGACCCACATCCACCCACGGGCCTTTATTAAGACATTTAAAAGATGGCGTGCACTGGTGAGTGTATTTTTGCTGTGTATCCTCCACACTTCCCTTCCTGCTGGCCTCCATTTCATCTGACAAGGAGCCGGGAGGAGGGGAAAGAGACGGCCGGCAAAGCCCTGGCATTGATCAATGACCCCCGCCCCGCACCCGCACCCCTGCCAGGAACCTGACCTGCCAGACTTTACCACCGTAACCCGATCTCCACTTGAGCAATGCTACAACAAACCCTGCTCTTCAGTGGGGCTAAAGAACAAATACCTCACTAACAGGCGTGACTTTGCCCCTCGCATATCTCCCCTCCCCAGGTGACTTCCTCGACAGCGGGACACCCCCGCACGCCCAAAGATTTACGCCGCAGCCACTTCCTGAAATCGTCACCCCACTTATCTGGCGGCCCAGGAGGCGGATGTGTATATCCAGTTAAAAGGAAAGAGCAGCCGAAATGGAGCACGAGCGTCCGGATCCAGTTTGAGAGGGGGACGGGGAATGGACCCCAGTCGAGAAATAGATCTGATCAACCCGGCTGGGCTTTTTACTACCTACGATGGAAAATTAGTGCCAGCTGTAAATCAGGGATTTCAACAGCCTCTCGGAAGGAATGTAAAGCATTTTATGGCTGGAAATACATTCAGGGTTTATTATGGGCTGTCCATTGATCTTTTTGTGTGTTTGCACTGGCAGTGGCTAATTCCACCCGGCTCTAGGTTAGGGGTGGGGTGGGGGTGTCATGGAAGTTGATCGGTTTTCCTCTTTCCGTGAAATGCAGACGAGATTCATTGTCTGGGTCTCTGCTTCCTCTAGAAAGGGGGTCATCCCCCACATCCAGAGGGCTGAGGAGGGCCAGAGACTGATTCACAGAGATACAGACTTGGGACTTGGGGGACAGAGCTCAAGACCATCTGCTCCAACAGGCCTCTAGAACCACATAGGTACGATGACCGCCACCATTGTCAACACACGAGTAACCTCCATTGAGGAGCATGAGATTCTATTGGTGGAGCTAAAGAGTCATAGGTCTCCATTCAGGGGCTGTAATGGATTCACCTCCTCTGTGGATTGGGCATGTAGGGTGGGGCCCTATAACACACCCTGAGCAGTGGGCGAAGAAGGGCCTGAAGACACCGCACACATTCGAAGGATTTGGCCCCTCCAGAAGATGCGTCCCTGACACAGTTGAGGGTGTATACCTACCCCGTGCCACCTTCTGAAGGGCCTGGCCTATCGTCAAGTGTTTGCAATGGTACTGATTTGACACTGACAGCTAGCCATGACGTGTGGACAGCGCCCGAGAGAATAAAAGATGGGAGGAGGCCTGGAAGTTTTGCCCATCCACAATCACAACCTTTGCAGCCCTGCCGTGGTTCCCACCACGGTTCCCTCTAAGCTGGGCACGTGTGCACACGCACACAAATCCTAAGACCTGCACACATGGTGAAACACCGTGCACACAAAAATTTGCACAGAAGATTTTTTTTGCACACGTGGCCTGTCAAAAATTAGAGGGAACGTTGGTTCCCACCCAGGCATCGTCTACTTTGCCACAGAGGATTAAAGACCTTTTCCCTTGCCCACTGGCACTTTCCTGGACGGCTCCGCTTGTCACTGCCACAGGGCCTCGTGCAGGCAGGGATCACAGCTAAATCGGCTACGATCACACGCAGTTGGAGTTAGGATGGTTTATGATCTTAGCATGGTCGAGCTCCTCTAGGGTATGTCTATAATGCAGCTGGGGTCCTGGCAGACAGACGCGGTGTTTCTGCTTGAGCGAGTGCACGAAAAGAAGCAGAGTGGCCATAGGAGTACAGGCAGCACCTCTGACTAGCCACCCACGGATGGACCCAAGGGATCGGGTGAGCTTGAACTTGCTGGCTAGCCCGAGCCACCAGCCTCTACAATGTCCACGCTGCTATTTGCAATGTGCTACTGCCTGTCTCTCCCCAGGCTGGGAGGCAAGCATCCAGCTGCGGTGGAGTCATCCCAGGGTGGTTTTGCCGCCCAGGGCTGGTGAGGTTTCAAGGCAGCAGATACAGACATTAAGCCGTAAGAGCAGGTAGGAGACATGCAGCATCGCCAGCCTCAAGCCTGCAAAAATCATAAGTCAGGGCCCCAAACTCATGAGATTTGTAACGCTTTTTTCTGAGCCCTTAGGTTGCACACAGGGAGGGGTTGTGTGTCCCCACCAGACACCTCTGCCATCAGCAATGGTGTGTGAGGATGGTGCCGTGAAATATTCACTGAGTGAATCTGGAGCACAGGAAGAGAGGTGGCTCGCTGTGAATTTAGGGAGCGGGAGATCCAGCCTTCTGAACGGAGGGAACGCTAAGCAGAGAACACCCGGCGGGGTCCACTGCTCCAACAAGGAGCTACGTAGGCCTCTACAGTCACAGAGAACCACCCCATTGCGTTTCTGGCTCCTGGCTTGATGGGCGTCCACTTTGGCCAGCCCTGGAGGTGGTGGGTGAGGAGATCCCATGGCTCTATGGGACCATGGACATAAAGGAAGAGATGAGGGGGAAAGCACAGCCAGAACCTCAGCAGGAGGATCTGGGAGAGGGGCTGCAAACTAGGGTGAGCAGATGTCCCGATTTTATAGGGAGAGTCCCGCTATTCGGGGCTTTGTCCTACAAAGGCACCTACTCCCCCCCTCCCCTACACCAATTTCTCACATTTGCTATCTGACCATGCTAGCCGCAACCTGGTGGCCAGGAGTCGGGCGTGAGAAATGTCTCCCTCTCTCCGCAGAAGGGTGACAGTCCTGGAGACTCTATATCTGCACGGAACAGGGACGGCTTGGGCAGCTGCTAGGCACGTGGTCACAGTTGTCATCTGGTCCAACAGGCCAGGAGCTGAACCAGGGATCGCCAGGGCTCAAAGCACTAAAAAGACAGGGGGAGGCTGTAACAGACTTATATCCGCTGCAGATCAGGCACAGAGGGGGATCTGTGACACGCATTGACCAGCGGGTTACGCAAGCTACAGACACACACACACACACACACACACACACACACACACACACACACCACTCTCCATCAATGCACCTCAGTCCCAGCCTGGCTAGACCACCACTAGGTAGTAACTCACTCCTATCCCAGCTAGACTGAAACCTCCACCCCATCTTTTGTCTCGCTGGTTTATTATTCACCTCTCCAGTAGGTGGCAGTGCAACAATACAGCTGTCATGCCAGGGACCACAATGGGACGTGTGGCCAGGTCTCTGTGTATCGCTGCCGCCCTCTACTGGAGGGAATCACACCTGCTCAGATACTGTCTGGTGTAAACACAGATGCTACCCACAAAACTTAATAAAAACCCTAATTAAAACCAATCCCGTAGACGTCAAAACACCATCTACGGTTGTAAATATTCGGCAGTCATTCCCAATAATTTAGCCATTGTCCCATTCTCATGTTGATACCCCCACTTCAATTATTGCGCAAAATTGTGGTTTGGAGACTAGGATGCCTGGGTTCTCTCCCCAGTTTGAGGAGGCGAGTGCAGCCGAAGAGCCAGGATTCCTGGATCCTTTCCTTAGCCTGGCCATTATCTTATTTTGTGACATTGGACAAGCCACCGAACTTCTCAGTGTAGGCCCAGCGTGACATGAGTGATTGGACGTGAGGCGGTCTCATTTCTTGGGAGACAGGCTTTGGACGGTGAATAGATCTGCAGGCTGGAAACAGAATGTCTGAACTAGCTAAGACAAAGGGGAACCCCCTGGGGACCACTTACAAAGGACCAGATAACAAGGGACCAGATAAACTGGGAAGGTGAGATGTGTGTAGAGTAAGCTGTGTTTTGGACAGAGCGGGGACAGACCATGCCATACGGGTACGGGGATGAGTTTCTACAATGTAACCAAGCCAGTCTGGGCTCATCACCTTTCCAGTTGCTGGTAACCGGAGCTTTGAGGCCTTATCACCTGCCCTATCACTTCCCCCCAAGTCCCTGCCCCTGCTCCACCTCTTCCCTCTAGACCACGGCCCCTTCTCCATCTCTTCCCCCTACGATCCTGGCCCCATCACTCACTCATCTCCCCTCCTCCTCTTCCCCATCCATCACTATAGTGTCTCAAGGAGCCTACCTGCAGGTAGGAGGCAGCCCTGGCTGAGCAGTGGGTGGTGCAGGTTAATGACCCGGCTCATCCCTCCACCCCATGGTAACAGCACTTTTGGTTCAGGTGCCATTTAGGCTTGTGAGGTCCCCTTTTCGACCAGACTTTCCAATACCCACCCCCTTCGCTTAAATCTGAACACCTCAGCATAGCTTTGCTGTGTGCCAAATGAAGATACTTGTGACAAGACTGGAGTTGAGCTGAATTGTTGGGGAACTGCGTGGAAGAGGTCTCAATGGAATTGCAACACTCTGAGCCTCAGTTTCCCTCTCCCCGAGAAAAGAATACCTACCTGGAGGTATTACATCCCTTGAAAATGGACGGTGTCCCCATCAGATCAGGCGTTTCCACCAGTAAATCATAAGTATTTACTTCTTTCACATGGAATTCAACAATTCCTGCAGCTGGGTGTGATCAGCAACAATGATCTTGCTATCGGCTCTCATCCTAAAAGATCCCAAAGTGCTTTCCACACTGGAAACACTCCACTCCTATCTGAAATGCAGCCTCTTCTTGGATGAACCAACAGCTATTTACCAGTGTCCTGCAGTGCTACAACCGGGGGAAAAGAATGTTGTACCAACTGAAACCCCCGACATAGGTAGTGGTTGGTAATTGGTGGTTTTCATGTTACAGGGAAAGAAGAGGGTAATTGGTGGTTTTCATGTTACAACTTTGCCATGTGAGTTGTAGTGTGGAGCAAACAGAAGAAAGGCTGGGAAGGTGATATTGAATGAATCACCTGATTTCATTCTATAGAGTGCCATAAATAAACAGGGATTAAAAGGAGTGGTAACAAAGGCCAAAATGAGAGGAAGATTAGGTTGCAAAAAGAATGTAAAATATAAAGTGCCAGAAGGTGCTGCTGATTTTAACTCTGGCTAGCAGCAACATTTTACAAAGCCAAGTGAGGAGACTTGGGACATCACAGGCACCATGTTCTCCCTCATCTATTCCTGGGACAGGAGATGGAGCGAGCATGTCGATACTTCTTGGCAGCGAGGATGGGGAACGTGATTCTGAAATCACGATTATGGAGGAGGCTGATTAATATTTAATTCTCAAATGGACCTTAGTTCTGGACATAACCCGGGGACAATAAGCCTGGGGAATCACGTGCAGAAAGATGGGCCATTTTTCTGCCACAGATCAGGTGAGAGAAGAAAGAGACGTGAGAGCACAAGACAACAAACACGCCTCCTTCTGTCTTGGGTCAGTTGCCTGCACAAATGATTCTTGAGGGGAACCCAGTCGTGGCAGACACTGATGTTGGGTGTCTGCTTGACATAGGAGCTGATGCAAGTATGGTCTCTGAAGCAGGGTCCTCGAATCAGAATGCCCCTCCTTGATTAACACGGCTTCCTCAGCCTGAGACAGGCCGGGACAGCCAGGATGTGTAAGTTCAGTGTAATACCACGGTGCCAATTTCCAATGTGAAATGCACGTGATGGGTGGTTCATAGATAATGGATGGGGCTGGAAGAAAGGGGGACTCAAGCACTGGGGAAAATAAAATGATTCCTGCCTGGTAGGATGGGGGTTATAGGAGAAAGGACACTGCTCTCAGAGTGCCTGGCCCTCATGGTTACACCACCTAGAAAAAATCAATACATCTGTGTTGATTTCAGGCAGCAAAACAAAGCAATTCCTGACCGGCTGTCCCCCAAACTGCCAGGAAAATGACGTCTTTGCCATTATAGGCCTTGCCACAGGAACACTCAACCTCAGTCATTTCTCATCCCTTCCCCTGGGGCTTCAACTCCATCAATGGGAGCGCGAGTATAATCCACATCTTTACCTCTTGTGTCATGTAGATCTGTCCCGAGCAAGGTTAGACAACATGGTGGCTAAAACACCAGTCGACCTGGGAAGCCTGCCTATGTGAGGGGGATAGCTCACTGTTTTGAGCGTTGGTCTGTTAAATCCAGCATTGTGAGCTCAATCCTTGAGAGGGCCATTTAGGGATCTGGGGCAAAAAATCTATCAGGGACAGTACTTGGTCCTGCTAGTGGAGGCAGGGGACTGGACTTGATGACCTTTCAAGGTCTTCCCAGTTCTAGGAGATAGGTAGATCTCCTTATATTATATTATGAGAACACCCATCATTGCTGCCACCAGCGGAGCTGAATTGCTGGTAGCAACAATTGGATATTGGGGGGGGGGGGGGGGAGAGGCTAAATGTACACACAGCAGCAGGTGGTCTGTGGCAGATTCTTCTACACCCAGACGGCTGCTATGGAGTCCTGTTCCCCCACCTCACCGTGGCTCATCTGTTTGCCTTACCTAGCTGTTATCTCTTGTCTTTCAGATTGGGGCAGAGACCGACATAGATTATGTCTGTATAGCACCTACCATGATGGTCCCCACCAGGGTCTGGCCTTTGAGGGCTATTGCAAAATAAATGTTATCACTAGAGCCAACTGGAGAAACTTTGGCAGAGGTATATTGTGTCAGAGGTTCAAAAAGAGCTAGATACGTTCCGGGAGGAGAGGTCCATCAATGGCTGTTAGCCAGGGTGGGCAGGGATGGTGTCCCTAGCCTCTGTTTGCCAGAAGCTGGGGATGGGCGACAGGGGATGGATCACTGGATGATTCCCTGTTCTTTTCATTCCCTCTGGGGTACCTGGCATTGGCCCCTGTTAGAGGACAGGATACTGGGCTAGATGGAATTTTGGTCTGACCCGGTCTGGCCGCTCTTATTTACAGAATTAAAAGGCTTTGCAAAATCAGATCCATTGCACTGGAATTTCATTTTGGAAGAAAACGGGGGAAGGGGAGGGAGAGAGTGTTCCAACAATGCCAAAATGGGACATCCCATTTTGCTATTTTCAGAATGAAACTGTTTGATTTTTCATTTTGAAATGGATTTAATGGTTTTATTTTCCATTAATTTCCATATTATGCCATAGTGCACATTATACAAAAAAAAGTCAAAATTCAAACAAAACCTTTTGATTGACCCGAAACAATTTTTTCCCCCAGAATTTTCCTTTATGGAGAATTTCAAATTTTTTGTTTTCAATCACATTTGGAAGCATGCCAAAATTCAAAATCTCTAAATCCTTCATGAAACAGGACTTCCATCCTCTACACAGCCCTAATCACCATACAATTTGAGTAATATATTTCCACATAGTTCCTTTTGGCGTTACAAATATACCCTTCTACTGTCAGCAACGGAGCGATTGCAACATCTGGAAGGAGTAACCGCTTATGTGGCTGATATCCTGGTACAGTACATGGCTCTAGAAGGAAAACATGAGGCAAGACAATCTAGCATATTGAGACCGATCACGTCTGCAGATCTAAAGCATGGTGACCAGCGCTTGCATCAGCAAAACACTATGCATCAAATTCTCCAGGGGTGTAAATTGGTGGCTGTCCATTAAGGTCAATGAAGCTGTACAGATTTATGCCAGAAGAGTATTCGGTCCTCGATTTCTCAGGACACCATATAACTGAGCAAGGCGTGTGCCAGGATCCGGGGAAGGTAAAAGCCATTAGACAACTGCAGCCGTCTGAATCCAGTCCAGAATTGCAAAGAATCCTATTTTCCAGACTGCTATAAACCCATTCACAGAAGCACAGCGCCATTAGATGAAGCACCTGTTACTGGAGCACAACACAAGAAGGGCCATTCGGCGGAGTGACGGGCCTCCTGTGATGCCCGTAAACCTGCGGCTGCTAAGTGCGGATGCCAGCAACCCGTCCAGAGTCGCAATCAGTGCAGGGTTATAATGGTCATTTGAAGCCAGCTGTAGAGGGCTCCAGGACACCCGCTGGTGCTCTGATTTGTTATGCTCAGCTTGAGAACGAGGAGGAAGGCTGCAGTTCCGAGATGTGAAAACCGTGCATGTTCCTTGAATGAGCGGGGCGGGGGGGGATGTTTAACCCTAAGATATTAACACCACCATCTAGCTCTTATAATCAGTAGCTCCCAAAGGGCTTTACAAAGGAAGTCAAGATCATTATCCCCATTTTACAGATGGGGAAACTGAGGCACAGAAGAGTGACGAGACTACTTGTGCACGGTCATTCAGCAGGTAGAGCTGGGAATAGAACGCAGATCTCTTGAGCGCCTTGCTAGAGGACTATTCACTAGGCCACAGTGCAAGGGCTTGGATGACATGTTCGTGCGAAGCCAGAGGCTGCTTCTCCATGGAGTGTGGTACGGCCGTCAGGCAGCATGTGCCTGTCTGTGCCCAGTCTCGGTGCCCTTTAGCTATGACCAGGCTAGGAACATGGCAAATGTTTGAAGCTCTTGCCGGTGATGGAAGAGAGATGAAAACCAGAGGCTAGCTCCTTGTTAGCACAGATCAGGGACTTCGGGGAATGCGCTGGTGTCCAAACAGGGGCTGGCTGTCCCACCCCAGCCCCACAGGCGACGGGTAAACAAACTCGGGTGGCGTAACCCTCTTTAATGCTGCTGGGATCGTCTGTGCACAGGTGACGGGCAGCTGCCAGGCTAGCGGAGGTGCCGGCTGCCCAGATCTGAACCAGCGCAGCCAGGGAGAGACTCTGGCCTCTGATCCGGAGCCTGCCTGGTCTCCAGCCCATTCCTTCCCTCCAGGAGCTCACGGGACAGGGAGAGCTTTCTCCAGGAGTCAGCCCTGGCTGGGACGCTGCTGGGTTCCAAGCTGGTGGAGTGGGGGCGGGGGCACTGGCTAGCCCCCATTGCCGTAGGAGGCGGTGCCGACCCGCCCTGGCTTGTCGTGATGCCCGTAAAGAAACAGAAGTGACTATTCTTGCTGGGTTTTTCCTCCTGCAGGTAAAGACGAGCAGCTGCTGTCTGGAGGGAGCGCGGCGTTGGGGGGATTCCAGACGGGAAGAACGCGCCGACCCCAGCACATGTGCCCACAGCATGGGGCTATATTTTTACAAGCCACCCCCCCAGCGAAAGCTCTGGACGGCGTCTCAGGAGCTGAGAGTGGCACCTGCCAGGGCGGGAGACATCCAGATAAAATCAGACTGATCCTCCCAAAGCCGGGGGGAGCCGGCAGGGGCCAGGGGAGCGGCCCCAGCTTCAGCCCACACTGAGATCAAAGGTCCACCAGGCCCTGGGAAGGGAACAGGAGGGGGTCTGGGAGAACCCCAGGTGCAAGGGGCTGGGGGGGTCAATCACTCACCGATGTGCCTAGACTCCGTGTCAGGCTAAACCTTGCGCCCCCTGCCTGGAGAGGCATGACGGAGAGGATTAAGCGGAGTGTAAGGTGACACTGGGTTTGATCAATTGACAAAGGGAGGGGGTGGGCTTCTGCAGACGGACTTCAAGGCGATGTTTCATCTCTCCCCTCGGCCCTCCGTCCATCCCCCCACGGCTTGCAGGCCTTCCCCTCCAGCCCAGGCCGGGGATAGAGGTCACCGGTCTGCACCCGCACTGGTACTGGCCACCGCTGAGAGGCGAGAAAGAGACCTACCTGCCCAGCTAGGACAGGATTGTCCCCTCTGCACCTTCCCCAGAGTCCGGTCCAGGCCAATGTTTGGTGTCTCCCTGGAGAGGAGGAACGGCTGGATTCATCTGACACTCAGCAAAGCTCAGGTCCCTTGGCTTGGTTTGATCCCAGCGCCCCAGCTGGTACCCCCTTAGCATGTAACTTTCTGCAGCATTGATAGCCCCCTTCCGGCAGGGTTCATGGAGGGAGCTTTCATTACAGACATGTGGGGTTTGGTTCGCAACTTTAGCAGGACACTCCAGGGGGGTGGGCCCAATGAGAAGGTCCAAAGAGGCGATTTGCCCATGGTGGATGCATGCTATAGTTTAGGGTTTCATGTTCGCCAGGCCCGGCGGGAATATTGTTGCTCTTGTTAAACAGGTGATCTGGATGGGTGAGAATGGAAGTCGCTAAGGATTGGGTATGTTTAGCTGAAAGGGGTTTTTTGCATCAAAAATGCCGATTTTGTCAAGACCCCAAACTTTTCACCGGGAAGGGTCAGGTTTGATGACCTTCCACTGCTTGCATCCGACGAGAAAGCGTATGCTTCAATACTTTAGTTAGTCTTTTAGGTGCCACAGGACTCCTTGTTACTTCTGCTATTCCAGACTAACACGGCTACCTCTCTGATTCTTGAGGTTTGATGAAGTTCTTGTCTCAACATTTGTTTGAAAACAGCATTTTGAAATTGGTCCAGTGTCCCGTTCTGACATTTGCTAAAGAAAACCATCCCGTTCTCCGGTTCGGAATGGCTTTTCCTTCAGAAATGGACATTAATTAGAGTACGACACTTATTGTGAGAAAGAAAAGGAAAAAATGGCCAAAATCAAAACAAAACACCCGGATGAACCTGAACTGAAATGTTTTGGGGGATTTTTGGTTCATAAACATTTTCAAAAATTCTATTTTTTGTCCTGATTCAAAACGGGAAAATCTTCTGAACTCTTAAAACTTTTCTTGGGACCAAAAACCCATTTCCCACTGAGCTCTCCTAAGGATGTCCAGATCTGGAGGAATTCAATTTTCAATCATGTTCAGGTGACCTCCTCTTCCCTTTGCCCCTGGAAGTCCCCATGTTACAATATCTTCTCCACACCCATGCTAGCTCCTGTAGAATTAGAGATAGATCCACATTCCCAGATTCTGGTCCTGATCTGGAGTTGAATAATTCTAATGGAGAGTGCTGGGATCCAGGGTGTGGCCCATTAAATAGAGAAGAGGCTGTTTGCAAAGCTCAGGTCTGGAGCTGGCTTCACTTTCCCCCACGCAAAGTCCCAGAGTGAGGGGGGGGGTTTGGAAACTAGATTTTAGTTCAGG
The DNA here is from genome assembly GCA_032164245.1 of Sternotherus odoratus. Taxonomy (NCBI): domain Eukaryota; kingdom Metazoa; phylum Chordata; order Testudines; family Kinosternidae; genus Sternotherus; species Sternotherus odoratus. Next base: position 105,407,438 of record JAVMKO010000005.1, read on the forward strand.
CCCATTTCTAGTTACTTCTGTGTTTCCCGACAACTTCCACACCTGATCCTCCCAGAGCTATTTTGCCGCACGGTTGTAGCACAGTCTCCCTGTCTGTTACGGCCAATATTGATTGTTTCCTTTGTTTTAAGGATTGCGCTGGCTGAACCTGCGCTATTGGGAAGGCCTCCGCCAGCAAGCACAGTGCCCCTAACGGGCACATAACATGGTTTGCAACCAGGTTAGATGGAGGGGAGCCCGCGTTTACAATTGCCATCACAGACCTGGCAAGGGGGGGGGGGGCAGAGTGAGGGCAGCAGCTTCAGCAGATGTTACTGAGCATGCTCAATCCATGAAGCCAAGCAGCAACTTGGGGGCTGGGGGGGTGGGGTATATGACCCCGGGAGCCCAGCCCACACGTCGCGTCTGGTTACCATCTATCCCTAGTTCATCCAGAACTTGAAGGACGTGTCCCAGGTCTTAGGATACTCAGCTGAACATAGAAATGCTGTCAAGCGACACAGTTAACTTTCAGTTCATGTTTATAAAGTTCCCCTGGTTTCCCTTTGTGTTCTACACTGGAGGGACTAGTTGTAAAACGTATCCCCCGGCCATCGCGCTCAGAGAAACCTCGACCAGCGAATGAAATATCGGGGGGGCACAAGGCCTCAGATCCAGACTACTGCGATCGACACCGTTTTGCACTCCACAAAGAGACCAAGACCTGCATGGGCTGTCTTGACTCGACTACTCCCTGTGTCCCACCAGAGGGCAAGTTGGAGTCATGCTAGCAGGACGGTGAGAGAGGGAAACCGGTTTAATTCACCAGGGCTGCCAGGGGGACACCTTCCACCAGCAGCGAGGCTCAGATCTGCAAAGGAATCCTTTGGCATTGCGCGTGGACGCCAGCAAACCCTCGACGCTGAGTTGGAGAACTCTTCAAGCTGGGCCGATGACTAGAAAGCCGGGAGATGGCACCATGTTACCGGGGATGGCTACCATTGACAGGGCTTCATTGACTGGGGTCTTCTAGGTTGGATCATTGGCTTCCCCCGGGGGGGGGGGGAGGAGGTACTGCTGGTGAACACTGCTCCAGTGGCCCCCATCAATAGGAGTTAGGTGCCGTACTAACCAGGAGGATCCAGGCCCGAAAGCATGCAGACTGAAGACTAATGGTTAGAAAGGAAGGATTGACCAATGGGTTGGAGCGCTAGTCTAGGCGACCTAGATTCCAGTCCCTGCTCCACCACAAATGTCCTGTATGGATCTCTGCAGACCTGAGATCGCTATAGGTTATATGCAAACGTCCCCCCGCTCTACCCATGTTAGGCCACTGCTGGGCTTGGCGGTGGTTTCAAGCCCAGCGAGAAGCCCTGGGATGTATCTGCATTGTTCTTAAAATTGCCCCTGCTCGGCCCCTTCCCCCATGTGCCTCAGGACAGAGCCAGGAGCTTGCAAACACTCTGGTGAGCGCTGCCATTTGATCCTCTGTCCTTATGTGTCCCGTCCCCACAGGAGCTAATCCCTCCCAGCCGTCTCCCACTGCGCTCGGCTTCTAGCGCTTCCTCGGGTAACACAAGCTGCCTGTTGCGCACGGGGAACAGGAATCGGGGATTAAGCTCTGGAGCCATCTCGGGGACAGTAAAACTGCCCAGCAGCTCCATCGAACGTGGCCCAGGTGAGAGCGGGGGAGGGACAGACAGGGGCCGGGGAGGGGGCTCCATTCTCTTCGGGGACTCTGCATCAGCCCATGTCTTTGCAGGGGAAAGGGAGTCTCACCTCCAAGCACAAGAGCAAGGCATTTTGAGGAGGCGCCGCTAGAAAGAATCCAGAAAGAGCAGATGCAGCGTCTAGTTCAGTCACTAGGGAAGCCTGGGCTAGAGCGCTGCTCCTTCAGCTCTGTGGGCCCCTACCACAGGAGCTAAAGGAGCGCTCCCACAACGGCAAGCAGTACTAGGCCCCTTAACCTGTCTAAGGAGACCCGGGAACGGGGGAGGTTTGAAATTACAGTAAAACCTCGATATAACGGACTAATTCGGGCGAGGGGGTGTCCGTTAAAGCCGAAAGTCCGTTATATAATAAAGTCGGTTTTCCGAATGCGTATGTTAAAAAATTGACAAATTAGTTAGTTTACCTGTTTTTACTTATGTAGACACGTTTGTGTAATTAAAATTAAGTATGTTTGAAAAGTTTAATTTCACAGAAAAGTTTTCTATACAGTAGACTCCCGATTATCTGGGCACGGGTTAACCGGGCTGCGGATTAACCAGGATGTCTAAACGGGTCAGTAGGAGAAGGCCCAAAGCGGCGGCGGGCTCAGCCTTAGCCTGACGCTGCTTTGGGGCTTCTCCCAGTGGCCCCTTAGGAGCTGGGGTCTCAGCCTGCTTCCAGCCTGGGTGTGGGAAGCCGAGGCTGGCAGCGGGCTGAGACCCCGGCTGGCAGGAGCCTGGGGGGAAAGCCCAAAGCGGCGGCAGGCTGAGCGCTCAGCCGGCTGCCGCTTTAGAGTTTCCCCGCAGGCTCCTGCTAGCCGGGGTCTGAGCTCCCGCTGCCAGTCTCAGCTTCCCACACCCAGGCTGTCAGCGGGAGCTGAGTGGGGCAGGTGGCAGGAGCCTGGGGTGAGAGCCCAAAGCGGCAGCGGGCTCAGCACTCAGCCTGCTGCCGCTTTGGGCTTTCCCCCCAGGTTCCTGCCAGCCGGGGTCTCAGCCCCCTGCCAGCCTGGGTTTCCTACACCCAGGCTGGAAGCAGGCTGAGCCCCCAGCTCCTAAGGGGCCAGTGGGAGAAGCCCCAAAGCAGCGTCAGGCTAAGGCTGAGACCGCTGCCGCTTTGGGGCTTCCCCTACCAACCCGTTTAGACATCCCAGTTAATCCGCAGCCTGGTTAACCCGCGCCCGGATAATCGGGAGTCTACTGTAACAGTGAATTAATAACAAAAAATAACCTGTTCATTTAATTATAAGCAAAACTTGGTTAAAAGCATTTTAAAATTAACAGGGTGTTCATTTTCACATATGACATACGGACCGGAAATTTTGTCCCGTAAATCCGAAGTCCCTTAAATCGAGGTCCGCAAAATCGAGGGTTTACTGTACAAAGAACAAGTTGGTTGGGGGGGGGGGGGAAGGGCATGACAAAAACATTTTCATGACAAAAACATCTCCTTCCTTTTCCCCAACCCCGATACCTGCCCCACGTAGCCCACCACCTAAACCCCCCCATCCTGCAAATGGCCCCTCCCATCAATAGCCCCACTGACGCTTGCAGGGCCAAAGCCAAAATCACGTGCAATATATCCCCAAGGTGCATCAAGCCACTACCTGTAAAACCAAACTGCAAGCAATGCATTCGCTGCGTCTCTTGGCAACCACTCTGCACCTTTCTAGCATGCTTTGTCCTGGCATGGGCATGAGCATTAGTAGACCCATTTCACAGAGAGGGAGCAAAAATGAGCTTAAGACACTTTTTCACTCTCCATATTCCCTTCATTTGAGACCAGCATGGACCTTGATGTCACCTTGAGTAATCTCGGGGCTGCTCTCATGTGTGCCCCGTTTCCCATGCACCCCTGGGTGGCTTGGGAAGCAAAGAATTGCTGAGCCCAGTGCATTGCAGCCATGCCCCATCCACCACCACCCCTTTCTGCCCCGGACATGCCCCATAGATTGCAGGCTGGAGCCACCCTTACTTCACAGGTCCCAGTTCTACGCCCAGCAAAGCTCCGTAGGCTGCAGAACCAGCCCCCCCACCCCCACCCCACCCCCCACACACACTGCTCCTGGCATGGCCTGGGATGGGTTTGTGCCGCAACGTGCGGCATCACATCAGGCCCTGCCTTTGCAAAGCAAGTTCCTTAGTAGGATTATTTGTCCCGGTTACTCTTTCTCTGGCCTCTCCTGAGCGGTGAGTGCCCACCCGGGGCTGCCAGCGGAAAGAGATCGCCCTCCACCACCTGTGCCACAAAGCCAGTGGCATGACTCCCCGCCCTTGGCCTGCTCCCCCCCCATCCTCCTTCCCCATGCAGATCGGCCTCGCCCCGCCCTGCCCACCTGGGGAACAGCCGCAGGTCATTGCAGCCGACCCCCTTGGGGCGGAAGGGCGCTGTGATTTCCCCGCTCTCCTGTCCGCCGCTGCCTCTGGTGGGCTTCTCCAGGGAAGGCGCGGTTCTCCCTGTAAGAGCCCTGCTCGCTCCTCCCCTCCCGTGGGGCACAGAAATACAGTAGAGTCTTGATTATCGTTCATTCATTCTGTTTATCATTAGCCACACAGTGGCACCTAGAGACCGCAACTGAGGCTGCTCGGTGCTGTACAGACCAGGCGGCCGCAGGGTTCTCTTGTCTCCCATTTACACCGGGGGAACAGCAGTGCAGAATGGAAGTGACTTGCCTGAGGTCACACAGGGAGTCGGTGAGCAAGCTGGGAATTAGCCGGTGTCTTTAACCACTGGGCCACCCTCCCCCTCGTACGGCCTACCCCAAACGCCAGTGGCATATCAGCGCCGTGTTGCATGGGGGAATAGCATGATGGATTCCAGGGGGAACACACAGGCAGCTCCCTCGGTGCTGATCCTCACCCATCGCTTGGCATCTCCCGGAGCTCTGCATTGAGCCTTGAAGACGTGACACTATGGACTACAGCAATAACAGCCACCAGCCACCATGGCCCAGCATGCCTGGAGTCAGGGGTGGAGGCGGAATGAGCTAGAAACTCCCGCTGCGGCCAAGATGAAGGCTGCTGCCTGGGGTGAGCTGGACAGGTAGTTTGCTGGGCCAGTGTCACGGTACTGAAATAGTTTGGTACCGTGTAGATCAATGGGTGCACAAAATATTATGTGAAGGGGGTCATAACAGGGGTCTTATGTATGTATCTATTCCATATGTGTGTATCAATTTGACAGTTGAAGTTATGAATATTGGCTCTGGACTGTCTGTCTTCCCAAATGTTGGGCTGCCAGGGGGACATTCCAGAATACTGGGCGTCAGCTCTGCTCGGGGCTTGATGGGCCATTAAGAGCAATCAGCGACACAATGGACTCTGGGAGCTTGGAATGCCCCAATCCAGACAAGAAGGATACAGAGAACCAGCAAGGCAGCTTGTGCATAATGGGTTCTGCCTGCAAATGATGAGTCACGCATGGACATGTGATCTGCCCATGTGACTCCAGAACTCCATGGGGCTGGACTTTCACAGCAGGAACAAAGAGGTGTTTGCAACTGGAAAAAAACCTATAAATGAAGCTGCTACAGCCCCTCCATTTTCGTCTTTCACCTCCAGTCTTCAGCCTGCTTTGTTTCCAGCTTTGGATGGAACTTTGCTACTCAGGGAACTCTGGACAATGGTACTGACCCATCCCCCAAATGGGATGCATCCAAAGACTTTGATTTGAACCTGCAGTTATTCTACCTTTGCTGCAAGCCTGAGCTAAGAGATGTGCCATTACTGCATGTAATTGATTTCTTTTAACCATTCTTAACCCTCACCTAGACCTTTTTTCTTATATAATAAACCTTTAGATTTTAGATTCTAAAGGATTGGCTACAGCGTGATTTGTGGTAAGATCTGATTTGTATATTGACCTGGGTCTGGGGCCTGATTCTTTGGAATTGGGGAGAACCGTTTTCTTTATTTGGGGGATTGGTTTTCATAACCATTGATCCCCAGGACAGGTGGCTGCTGGTGGTGATGCTGGGAATCTGAAGTGTCTTAAGGGGATTGCTTGTGTGACTTGTGGTTAGCCAGTGGGATGAGACCAAAGTCTTTTCTGTTTAGCTGGTTGGGTTTGCCTTAGTGTGAAGAAACCCCAGCTTTGGGCTGTAGTTGCCCTTTGGAAGCAATCTGTCCTGATCTGACACTCACAGTTGGATCCCACCAGGAACAGCACCGTCACAGCCAGTAACAAGCGGTGCAGCCCCTCAGTGGGGTGGGGACAGGCTGACCCACAGACTAAGAGACTAGGGTTAGTTTCAGGCTGTGTTTGGGACACGCGAGAGAAGAGGAGCAGCCCAGGGACTCCTGGGTTAACCGCCCCTCCTTACTCAGGGTGTCTTTGCACAACTGTGCGATCTACCACGTGGCGGTGCCAGCCCTGCATAGACCAGCATCCAGAGGGGCAGAGATCTGACCGGGCACTGGCCACAGAGAGCCAGCCGAGACCTCCAGACCAGGGAGCCAAGTGAGGACTTGCGCCCCCCAGGGGACCCTTTTCCTTTCCCGTAAACCAGTCAACATTCAGAGAGCTGCAGTGCTATCTCCAGACTCATCCTCAGCAGCCCACCTGCTTGGGAAGAGCCAGGGAGGGAGCTGGGAGGAGTTGTGAGTGGTGGGGGGATTTGTTAATGGTTAGTATTTGTTAGTTAACTTTGACCCTTTCCGTCCCCAAATCCTATTTTCCTGCTCCCCATAAAGTCCCCCTCTGTCATCCTGTTATCTTTGGGAGCCAACCCATAAGGGAGAAGTACCTCCAAGCAGCAAGCGCCTCAGCGAAGGGACTATAGCCCACCAAGCAAGGGTTCAGGTGGGCTGAACAGTGTGGGCTAGATCTCAGGAAAGACCTCCTGCCGTCAAGAGGGTACCACACCGCCCAGGTAGCCCACTGGCAGGAATGACTAGATCCAATCCACACATTAAGATACTAGAGGGAGCTAAGGGATGGATTCTGGGAAGAAGAGGAAACACTAACAACATGTACATTTCATTTCCACAGTTGGTTTAATCCCATTGCTCGAGTGTTTGGTGTACAGCAGAAAATTAGCATCAGCAATTTTATGCACACTAATAAATTTAAGCCATTACTCCCTCCATCTGTAGCTTCATTCATACGGTTTAAGAGTCAAATCAATTTCTAGGGCTCAGTAATTTACTCAAAGGGATGTAAATAGAAATTGCCTGAAGGCCCCGGAAGATGGTCCTTTAAGCTTTCCCTCCTTTTCCTCCTCCCCTGCATCCCACCCTCAGTCAGTGTGGGGCTCCAGGACTGGGATGCAAACTCCGATCTTGGGCTGACAATATCCTACATCCCCAGGCCTCTGCAAAGGAAGGCAAGCATTGCTAGTCCCAGTGTACTGCGGGGGAAACCTTGCCACAGAACAGGGTCGAGACTTGCCCCGGGTCACTCAGTGAGAAGGTGGCCGAGGTGGGAATAGAACCCACTTCCCTGTTTTAACCCCTCATCAGGGTGGAGCAGAGAAGATGCCTCTGTGGAGGCAGCGATAGCAGTGACAGCTGCGAGGAAGGACAGACTCTCTTATTGTTCTTCACTCCCCTTGGAGGCGTGGGACGTTCTTCACATTGGAACACCTGTCACCATCCCAATGGTGATCACGCTGAATTCCAGGCGTTGGCGGCTATAAATCGTAGAATCATAGAAGAAGATCAGGGTTGGAAGAGGTCTCAGGAGGTCATCTAGTCTAACCCCCTGCTCAAAGCAGGACCAACCCCAGGTAATCATCCCAGCCAGGGCTTTGCCAAGCCAGGATGTCATATGGCTATAGGATACAGCCTATGTATAGATGCACAGTACCTGCACTTCATCCTGCTCCCATTGACGTCAATGGAAAAACTCTCATTGATTCCAGTGGGTGTTGAATTGAGCTCTGTGTGTGTGTATATTATCTATGGTTTCCCCCCTCCCAATCACCCCTCTTTCCCTGCTGCTTTGGGGGAGTTTGATACACGTTTAGATAACTTTTTTGCTCCATTGTTTGTTCAGAAGCTAAAGCAGAACAGCAAAAATGTCAGAAGGAAGCCAGTCCCTGGAGATTCTCAGGCCATATTCGCAGACACCGTCCATTCAGCTAAGGTCTGGATAAGCATCCGAATCATTCTGATAGGGCAGGGGCTTGGTAGGAGGTCAGAAGAGACAAACAACCCTACATAGACTTGGCACTAGATCCTCAGCTGGCGTCGATCCACTTGAAGTCAACAGAGCTGTACAAGTTACAGCAGCTGATGATTTGGCCCTCACTGGCTCAGCTAGGATGAGCGCCCAGGTACTTAATCCCAGCCTTATTCCAAACCATCACCGTTTCAGAACTGGGCTAGACATGTCCAAGCGGAGGATTTCCATACCTCCCCTTCCAGTCCCAGCAGTTAGAAACAGGAAAGGGCAGAGAGACAGGGAGAATTCCTCTCTCTGCAGAGAGACCGGGAGAATTCCTCTCTCCCCAGCCACTGGTTAGCGCAGGGAAGCGGGTTCTAAGCCGTATTAAGCAGGAATACGGAAGAGCCACCAAGCTGTCTGACAGGGAATGCCTGATGGGCCTCTTGATGAATGCAAATTGACAGGGCCGGACAGGTACAAAATGCCACCTGGTTTCCATTCGATCAGAAAAGGCGGTGGGTCCTGGAATTGTTCAGTCAGAGGGAGCCGAACAGAACCGAACTTGAGATGGGACGTGTTTCTGAAAGCTCTGCTCTGGGAATTATTTTGGGGCCGGTCTCTGGCCGGGGCTACAACAGGGCAGACGAGATGATCACAAGGGTATGTAGAATGTAGAAATCGATGGGAAAGCACCACTAGATGCTGTAGTCAGAGCAAAGTGGAAGCACGGATGGTGCTATTCGCCTAAGATTCAGATCCTGTGTTAAGTGTTCTGCTTGCGACAAGGTAAACTGAACAGAGCCCAAAAGGAAGGTCCGTAGCACAAACCCCCATAGGAAGCCAAAAATCCTGACTGCTGACTCCAAAGGAAGTTGCCCAGATTAAATACAAAGGCTGGTTGGTGCCTTCTAGGTGGGGGTACAAAGGGCATGGTGGAATCGGAAGAGGACTGGTTGTAAGTGGCTGAGCAGTGGAAGACTAGAAGCAGGAACTTGGGAGCAACTCTCTGCCAGAGCATTTTTTGGGGACAGCACCACCCCCGGGTTGAGCAAGCCGCTAAAGGAAGGAACCAACTCTGCATCACACCGGTGTTATGCACACCAAGGCCCCATAGTGTGCTAGATCCACTCCGATTCTGAGCTCAGTTACACTGGTGTAAATCTGGAGTAAATCCGGTAGCTCTGCTGATTTCCCTTGGAGATTTGCACTAGCTAAAGATCTGACCCCGCAGAGTTACACTGGCATCAAAGAGCAGAATCAGACCCAGAGGTCAAATTCAGCCCCAGGGCAGATGGGGTGCAACTTACCTGACACCAATGTCACTGCACTTGCTTACTCCAGGGCTGGATTTGGCCCCTGCGGTTTGTAACTTCCTGCCACCGTTTTTCTCCCCCTTTCTTGACACAAATGATTTGGCTCTTTCTATTAACGTGTTTTCTTTTCCCCAGCAAATAGATTGCAGGCGCCAGGGAGAAAAGCAGGCAAGCGCTGTGGTGATATGTGTCCCTTGATCAAAGTCGGAGTTTGATGCATCCTCGGTTGTTTCCACTGCCTCGTTTTCCCCTTCTGTGTACCAGCTAATAGAGTTGTTATCCCTGTTAGTTTAAGGGCCGTTCGAATTCTATTAGAATATTAAATTATCCAGTGTTGTGCTGTTGGCAACAGCCGGCACAGAAGGCTCTATGTTAGCCTGACAGATAAGCTGTCATTCCCTGTCTAAGTTAGCTACATTTAAAAGCCAACATCTTTGTTTTATCAGCAGGGAGGGAGGGGCGAGGGATCGGGACAGAGCAGGGAGCCAGACTCTCTCTTCTCTTTCCTGATGTTCCCCGTTCCAACGGGAGGCACAAATCACCCGCCGCTGACAGGCTGCTCCAACCTTTTCCGCGGAAGGTTTGTAAATGTGTCTTCCTTGCGTTTGATCTTCAGATTGTTCCCTTTATTGCATTTGTCACGGCGGAGATGAAAGTCCCCCCAGCCTGCCAGCCCGCAAATCAGGAGGCTGCCAGGGCCTTGAAAACAGCCTGCGGATTTGAACGGGGGAAGGCAAGGGCTTTGCTGCTTTGTGCAGAGACTGTTGGGGAAATGCAGGCGCTTACCCCAAAGCCAGAGTAGGCCCCGCCCCCTCTGGAGCATTCAGGCAACGCCACTGTTTCTGGTGGCACCATCATAAGAATGGCCCAACTGGGTCAGACCAAAGGTCCATCTAGCCCAGTATCCTGTCTGCCAACAGGGGCCAATGCCAGGTGCCCAGGAGGGAATGAACAGAACAGGGAACCATCCAGTGATCCATCCCCTGTCGCCCATCCCCAGCTTCTGACAAACAGAGGCTAGGGACACCAGGAGTTGACACCCGCGCCCGTTTCCCTGCTAGGCCACCGCCATGACAGTTGTTCCCACCTGGCCATAATGCTCATGACCACTGGAACAAAAGCTTTTCCCTTTGCAACCGCTTCACCTTAGCCTGTGATCTTCTCAGCACCCGGGGGCAGGCATGGGTGGGTGGCAGGTGGGAGACCTTCCACAGACACCCACTGCAGTTAAAGGCACCGCTTCCAAACGACAGCAAGCAGTGGGGCGGAGGAGTCAGTAGGGGGCGCTCTTCCCTCGGTGTGGTCACAGGGCCGCAAGTGGCAACGGATCTCTGGCCTTCCACCCCAGGCAGCGAGGTCACCTTTTCCCGTATTACTGAGATCAAACACTGGCCTTGATTAGATCCTGCTAGCGTGGGAACGGGGAGGACACCACGCTCCATCACTGTTGCCAAAGGACGGCCAGCCTGAATTACTTCCACTGAAGTTGTTGTTTAATCTTAGTGCACTTGTCCACATTGTGATAGCTCCACACACTGGCCCATTGTGCAGCCTCTCTGCTGACAGGGATACTCACATGTGTCCCCGGACCCCTGGGGGTCCGCAGACTATGTCTAAGGGGTCTGCAAAAGGTTGTTGTTACTTCTGAAAGCAGTCCGTTGTTATTCTCAGTCGAATATCGCTCTATCTCAGTACCCACATATCTACCTACCTGGCTACATCACCATGGTGTCTGAACTCCCCACCCTGACCCGCACTCCTCTAACTTCCACAGAAAAGTGCCTTTCGGACAGACGTTTACAGAGTTTAATCTGACGTCAGATTACAGGGGGGGTTAAGTTGATTTGGACTTTGTTTTACATATTTTCTGCCAATTAAAGCTATTAATTATGATGATTATGATTTTATTATCTGTACTGTGGTAGGGCCAAGAGACCTCAAGTGAGATCAGGGCCCCACAGTGCCTGTGCTGGACAGACACATAGTAAGAGACAGGCCCTGCACTGAAGTAGTTCCATGTTTCAATAGAATGACAAACTGAAGGGGAGTGACGGGATGTCTGTCAGAACCCTCTGACAGGTGGGGAAATGAGGCACAGAGAGACTAAGGATCAGACAGGGTGCTACCCTGGAATGTGGGGAGAACCAGCTTCAATTCTCTGCTCAGCTTCCCATCTGTAAAATGGGATCGCTCACTGGAGTGCTATAGAGCTGAAAGGCTGTGAGCTGCTCAGAGGACGGGGATGGGGGCCTTATAAGTAACTAAGTCAGACTTGCCCAAAGCCCCAGTGCTGCAGGACTTCTGAACTCCCGGGGGACCTTGGCAGAGCTGAGACTTCCCATTGTCCGCACTGACAATGCTCGTAGTTCTGAATTCTGCGGCAGTCGCTCCAGACGGGTGATGGGCCAGCATCAGCTTATGAATCCAGAGTTCCAGGGTGTTCAGAGTCCTTGTTCACCATCTCACATGCCGCTCCCATGTCATGCCACCCCAGAACGCAAGACGCCGCACTGCAGGTGTTTGGGTCGTGGATGGGACATGCAGGAGTTCGTAACGAGGCACAATTCTTGCATTAAACCTAGAACGATTGATCCTTGTGTGCCTCACCTCATCCACGCACAATCACAGTTGACATGGGCTGGATAGAGCCCCGGTCACTCTCCCAGTATTGGTCAAAGGCTCCGCTCATTAGCTACGGACCAGAGATCAGCCTCTTCCTGTCCACTCGGGACATCTAGACTGTAAAACCCCCATATCAGACAAGCCAGCACAGTAGGGAGATCACCTATGCCTTATACAGGAGTGCAGGGCAGCTCTTGATTCTGTCACCAGACAGTAAAAGCTCAGAGAGCTGCAATTCATACAGTATATTCAGTGGAAACAGGAAGAGTTAAAGGTTAATAGATGGGCCTTACATAGGAATTTCCTCCCTTTAAATGCTTGCCTTCTGATCCCTTTAGCTGGCTGACGTTTTACTGCTGAGCAAATCGTTATGTGCAACCTTGGCTATATCATAACCAAATTCTGTGTGTGATCCCGGATGGGTAATCGGCTGGATGTGTGTTGTTTGCTGCAGAGTTACTGCACCTTCAAATATACCACGCCAGGACAGCACCCAGCTAACACTGCAATGACAGTGGCCTTATTCCACGCAGAGAGACATCTCTGCTTGCAGGGTATAGAGTTATATGTTGTAAAAACAAGGGTCATTTTCCACATTGCACTAAATTCTAATGTGCAACTTTCACTGGCCTCAAAAGGGATTTTGTGCAGGGATTAAGAGCTGCCTATTGTTCCAATTGATGGACATCAGACCCGTGTATTGCAGGTTAACAGGTAGGGATTGATACATAGGCTTTACTGAGGTAGTGATGGCCAGTGGCTTGAATGATCCAGTCATTGCTTGACTGCTGCTGACTGGAGCCCGCACATCTGCTGTGCTGCTGGACGGAGTTCCGATCCTGAGCTCCCCCCAGTGCCTGGGTGTGGTTTATTGGCACAATCCAGCCCTGAACTGGGTGTGAAATTAGGCAGCACAATTCCTCCCAGGCCCACTTGCAAAAATCCTATGAGCTTGTTGCAAGTGCTCAACCCCCTCGCTGCACCCCACTGGTGCTATCTTGGGGTCTCATTCAGCCGCCACACTCTGCAGTTTACCCGAGACTACCCTGGACTCCACTGCTGAGGGGCAGGCAGGTCCCCCAAATGCTAGGAGAGCCTTGCCCATTTCAAAAGAGCATAAGAACGACCGTGCTGGGTCCGACCAAAGGTCCATCCAGCCCAGTATCCTGTCTACTGACAGTGGCCGATGCCAGGGGCCCAGGAGTGAGGGAACCTAACAGGTAATGATCAAGTGATCTCTCTCCTGCCATCCATCACCCCCCCCCCCGACCAACAGAGGCTGGGGACACCATTCCTTACCCAGCCTGGCAAATAGCCATTCATGGACTTAACCTCCATGAATGTACCCAGTTCTCTTTTCAGGCCTTGTTCCATTCCTTAATGGACAGGTTTCTGGTCAGCCTGTCTGAGATCTGTAGCTTATGTTCTCTGATAGAGACAGGGCCATGTACATGTACTACACAGAGATTAGAGTATGGGTTGCATTCAGCTCCCAGTTACACCAATATAAACCCAGAGTCACTCCAGTGGAGCCAATGCAGGTCTACACTGGTGTCATTTGTATCCACAATTAAAGCTGTGTGATCGGCCACCTGGCTCGCATGGCATTCTCCGTTACCTGACTGGGTGAGCCAGCCTTCATTAACAGCATCTCCGTAGCAGGTTCGGCTAATCTAGTTTTGTGATCAAACTAAACTGCACCAAGAATTCGTGAATAAACAGGGCTGGGAAGAAGGTTAGAGTGAAATCCTATTTAGAATTTGCTGGATCATGTAGAATCATTTTCCTCCCATCCTGCTTAGTTCCACTCTTACAAGTGATATCACACACCCCTTTCGGGGGACAACCCCTTTTCCACTGAGTCTATCATACTGGAGTCACTAACGCCGTCTCCAATCTAGCACATATGCTCAGCAATTCTCCATCTTCTCCTAACCGGCTGCCAACATCAGTGTCATCTGTTAACATCTGGAGACATTTATCCTTCACGCGCAGCTCCGGTCCCCAGACTATCATTTCCCAGGCAGTAATTAAAGGGGGGACCTGGCCAGAGTTGCCTCCATTTTTGAGGAGGGGTCAGTTTCTGACTCAGTTCCATAAAGAGTTTGGAGCCAGACCCAATGTGCTCGAAAATTTCAATCCAGCGTTAGCAGGATCACCACTTACTTCGCTTCCACGCCTTCTCCAAGGCCAAAGTGCAACTCTGGGCCAGCTGACAGTGACCAGGGAAAGCCAGAGAGACATTGACTGCCATGGGTCCTGTTTCGTTAAATAAGGACTATGTGGCGAAGAGCACTGAGGACAGTTTGTGTTGTCTCTGTGCTTCCCCAGTAATGGCGCTATGTAAATTTTGAAATACGGCCCTTTTTTACGATTCTGTTATGAGAGGTGGGTTTCCTGCCTCTATCTGTCTCGCTCATACACATTCATAACATTCAAATTTATAATGTAATCTTACTTGCCGTTCCATATTTATGAGAAGTTTTGATGGGTGTTTCTTTATGTGATAATATCAGGCGGAATGCTAACCCATTGCCTCAAACCACTGTAAAGTCGTTTTCTTACATAATTGACATCGGCATATTCTTTCATTATACAAGATTTAGCATGCATCTGCTTCACCATTGCACGGCAATAGATGACTTTTTCCAGAGCCTCCTATTATCAATTCAAATTAGCCCCATTTCCCGAAGCTACTGTATGGATTTTACAGTTGACAGTAAGGGAAAAACACAGGAACATAATGACTCTCTTAAATTATTCAGGCCTAGTTAAACCCAGTTCGGTCTGAACTGGAGAGTGAGCGAAGGAGAGGGGAAGAAAGAGAAGAACCCGCCCCCCCCCAACTCATCAGTTATAAAATGCAGCCATCTTTACAGTGAGTTATGGGGTTTGCCACCTGCAAAAGATCTGGACGTCTTTAATCAAAGAGAAAAGCCTGTCGTATTACAGCACAGTCGTTCTCGTTAGGGTAATTGGGTTCAGCGGGAGGCTAAGCAGAAAAGTTGGTGAAGAGACGGAGGTTTCTCTTTCTCTTTGATCTTTCCCACTTTTCTGCCCCGCCCATTTTCCTTTCCAAACTGCCTCTTCCCAACAAAACCTCACCCCCCGTATCCCCCCATCGCTGCACCTGCCTTCCGTGCCGACTGCACAATGGGATTGCTTAGAATCACTAAGGGAGACGGTCAGTAACCACCATTTTGTTTCTGCAGCTTGTGCCCTTGGTTACGACTGATTCCCAGAACCCAGTTGGGGAATAGAAAGAGAAAGTACCTATGGCAGGGGGGAGGGGAGAGGGATGGAGGAACAGATGAGATAGACGTGGATAGGAATGGGTGGATGGATGGGTGAGCATGTAGATAGATGTGTATGGGAATGGATGGCTGGACGGATGGACGGACAGATGGACAGACAGACAGATGGTGTCCATGTGGGGTTGGAGAGAGACGTCTGAATATCTAATCTAGGAAGAAATAAAGGTGGGAGGTTACAGAGTGTGTATCTGGGACACTAGACCATCCCTGCTCAGCGGGACCGGACTGGTTATTTTCCAGCGCTTTCCCCATTCTAGTCTGAAATGCCTCGACCATTGGGCTCGATGCCGGATCACTGGGTAGAGGTCCCTGGGTTGTGTTAAGCAGCAGGTCAGACAAGAAGGTCAGACTGGGTCTCTTCTGGCCATGACATCAATGGGGCTGGCTCTCCATTACCCCACACCTCCTGTGGTCGTTCTGGTGTAATCGCCTTTTACTCCCACTTTGCACCGGAGTAAATGACTCCACAAGGTGCAGGCCGACGGAGAACCAGATCCTCTATGCAGCTGTGGCGCTCCTGCCATCTCCTTCCCAGCCTGTTCTATCATCTAACCCATCCCCTCCTTGGAAAACAGTTCGGGGCCTTGTGCACGGTCAAGAACGTTGGTGGAGTAATAATAATTATCATCCCCGTCGTCTGGCCTAGTGTATATTTTTCTTTTGCTGAATTCCCAAAGGCGAATAAACTCAAAGCAACCTTCACCCATCTGGACCTGGTGGGCTTGGCAGAGAAACGCTCCAGTGACTCCAGCTTTGAGCCGAGTGACGTGGGGTTGAATTAGAAGAGATGTTTTTAGAATGAGGGGAAGCAAAGCTCACAGGGCAGGACAGTGGCAGAATCAGGATTAGGCGTCCTGATTCCCACCTACTAGGCCACGCTGCCGTCGAAGGCAATGCGCGGACGACTGCACAGATTGCCCAGGCAGCGGGAAGCCCGTTCTTTCATGCGTGGTGGCAGTTACCATGACGCGCTGCTTCCATTTGCTCCTCCGTCAGCCTTCGCGCCGTTGGTAGCAGCGCTCTGCTGAATCGTTCCCCTGGCTTTCTTCGTGGGGCAGTACGGGAGCTTTGTAACTTCCCAGATGCACAAAGGCCCCTGATTCTCAAATTCCCAATGCTTGGCCATGGTGGATCTTTTCAGGAAATCCCCCTCACAGGGCGCAGTCTCTGCATAGTTTACCCGCAGCTGTTTGGCCTGATTTATTGGCTGCAGCTTTGGCTTGTGCACAAGTAGCAAAGTGGTCAATTATCCCTAAGACGTATCCAGAGCCCCCTGCCTGGCTAATCACTAACACCCAGAGTCAGCAAATCACTTAGGCACCTGTTCATTTCCAAGCATATGGGCTAGGTCCTTTGAAGTCAATAGGAATTAATGGGACAACTCACGTGCTTGAAGTTAAATGTTGAAGCTTAAATGTTGTGACAGATCGGGGCCCATATACAGGTAATCGGTGGAAAGGGGCAGTGGTGGGAGGGATTCAGAAGGGATTCCATTGCATAGGGAAACCCCAATTGCTACCCTAAGTCCCCTTTGTCAGGGGTGAGGGATCTTGTCCATGGCTTATCCTCAGCTCAGGCTTCCTCCCTCAGTCATGTCCCCCACCCGCCTCGGCCACCGAGGGGTCACATATCCCATCACACCGTCCATCAGTGACCTCTCCATCAGCATGAGATGTTGCCTCCTGGAGCTGCGTACCAGCTTGGCCCCCAGCATGAACAGGGTTGATTCTAGGGCCACAGCTGAGCTGTGAGAGCCATTGCACGGAGGCTGTTTTTCTAACGTGTGTCGGAGAGGATGCCGTTCCTATAAGGAATTGAATGGATAGTTCTGTGTTAAGCCTCCGTGTCCTCAGTGAGCGAGTCCGTCTCCTGTGTAGCTACAGTTTTAAGACCAGGTCACCCTTGGCGATTCTCTTAGGGTGGGCGGCTCGAGGAGCACGCGAAGAACAAACACAGTGCCCGCGCACATAGTCACAAGTAAGGAATTTAGTCTGTATGCTAAGTTACACTCACACAGACGTCAGTACAAAACCTGAGAGAGCTCATGCAACAGCCAGGGCTGTATTCGTACTCACACACCCAAAGACATCAATGAGTAGGGTGGATCTCTCAACAGGTGGTCATCGAGAGAGGGATGTTTCCAGATGGGGTCTTCCGTCGCGTCTTGCCACCCTATCTGTACCAAGAACCTTTTTATGACCATGTCCACCACCTTAGGCATATGCCTGAGTGTTCCCAACCCCTTTTCCTTATCCGTACTCCACACCCCATAAGCCTTGGGGTGCCCCGCTTTTCAGAGGTTGTTCTCTTCTCATGAGCAGCAGCGTACGCATGTTCCCATGGTAGCCTGCGGTGAGAGCAGAATTTTCCAGGATGTTGGTCAGGTGTCTGGCAGTCTACAGTGGGGGATATTGCAGCACATTTTCCCTGACATCACATACTGGCATATTCTTTACAATTATCTTGTCACTTTACCAGCACAGAGTTATTCCTGGGTCACCTCTTATGTCATCGTCTGTAGGCCTGAGGCCTAGTATGGCTAACCTGAAATCTTACAGGCCTCAACTTGTAGGCCTTGCATTCTAGCCTTACGTTATTTATATACCTAATAGACACTTATCAATACTACGCCTATGAGCCTATCCTACCTACTCCTATATCTACACCTTAAATCTAGTCCTCACAGACTGAGTACATATGAGTTAGCCACGACAATAGATAAGATGAACTAACTGGCTACAGGATTGATGTGGGGCTAGGGAAGAGAGAGACCATCTTCTTTTGGTATTGGCCTGAATCTATGCAGGGCCCAATGAAACTGATATCCTAGACTCATGCTCAAAGCAATGTTAAATGGAGTGTTTTGCTCAAAGGCGAAATGAAAAAGGGAGGTGAAGTTGTCATGTGGCTTGAAAATCGGCTAAAGTGCAATGCATGGATTGGGTGGGAAGCATCTAAAAGGGAACCATGGGGTGTGATGTTAGAATCAGTCTTAATTAACAGTGTCATTAATGAGCTGGAAGAGGGTCTTCATTAAAGAAATCTGCAAATGATAGTGAATTTGGGAGGCGTCACCCAAACCAGACCAGACAGAGAAATAAAACCAAAGGATTTAGCTCCCACCCCTGTTGGAGTCTTTCCCTTGACTCCGATGGGAGTTGGATGGAGCCCATAGAAACACGGGTAGGAAATAAACTGCGAGTCACCTTGGGACAGTATCACAGCTGAGCAGAACTGAATTTGCAGCAAGATACAGATGCAGAAGAGGCCAACACAATTTTGTGCTAGATACACAATTGTCTTGTGTAGTGGCTTAGTGAGGTAACTGTCCCAGACTCTATCAATGGCTCTGGTGCAACTGCATCTGGAAGAGCATGTCCAGTTCCAGACCTGTTACCAGAAAGATGTTGACACAACTGGAAAGAGTTTGGAGAAGAACTAGGGAAATGACCAGGGAGCTGGAAATGACCCGGGATTTACCAGGAAAGATTAAAAGAGCTAAGCACGCCTATCTTAATGATGATTCAGAGGGGAAATGATGATACTATGTGAAGGATATTACCACCAAGTAGGGAGAGAAATTATTGTGTGTGTGACGTAAGGGACGAACAGGATGGCACGAAGGAAGGGAAAACAGGCTGAATTTCAGGAAGGCTTCCTGAGAATGGGGCCTGATAGGAAGTAGCACAGTCTCCCAAGATCTGTGGTTGGACGTGACGTGGGACATTTAAAAATAGACAAGACACTGTGCTGGAGAATACACAATAGGGACCAAACCTGTCCAGGCTGAGCAATAGCTGGGATAATCGCACAGGCCTTTTTCCATGTGAGTCGCAGAGCCCCGCAGACCCCCGGCCCCACCCTGCAGCAATACGATGCATGAGAACAATCCATTTAAAAAATACCCGTGGTCATGGAAGTGAACGAAGCTGGCACCAGCCAGGACATGGAGAGTTGCTGCTTTACAGACTTTCACCTTAACCTCCTTGCCAGTGCCCCTCAATCTCACCCCACAGCTCTCTCTGCTATTCCAGTCCTTTGTCCTCCCCCATTCCTCTGGCTTTGCCATTGCACTTCAGGCCTGACCGCCAACCCCTGCTAGCCCAGCCCTGGGCCTCTCCAGGCAGAGGATGCCAATCAAGCTACACTGTATGCGGGGATTTCTGTGAGCCAGAGACCCGCGCTGGCAGCAAGCCGCCAGGACAGCGACCGCCCCCCGTGCCATCTGACAGCCTCCCGAGTGTATTTGGCACATCAATTTTCCGATGCATCCTCCTGGTGTCAGTTAAAAGTTCACATCGGGCGACACAGGCATCGGGATGTGCCAATAGCTCGCGCTACCTTTGCCCCCGTCCCTGCTCCCGCCAATGGAGGAAGCAGCTGACTGTCGATCAGCGTGGGGTGGGGGTGGGCACTGAGTCGATCAGGGCAACATGGGGTTACCACACAAACCCCTCTGCTGTCAGAGGCGAGAGGGAGCCGGCGTTACCCCGGATAATCTGGACTCCTTCCCAGTCACATATGGCAGAGATGATGGGGCCCCTCCTATAACCTCCTTGCACCTTCAGCGGTGCTGCAAACAGACAGCACTTCCCACTCCCACCAGCCCCCCTGTCGTCCCTTCGTCCCCCCCACCCCGTGCAGCAGATCGGTTACATGGGGGCGGTAAGCCCTAGCAGACGAAGGGGGGGGGGGGATGGGAAGGGGAGCCGGCGATCAGAGCTGAAGGCGGCGAGCGGCGTGGGGGGGGGGGGGAACACAATGATGAATTTCCCAGGGCCTGCACTTCTCCGGAATCAAAGAATCCTTCCAACTGATCGGATTTACCCAAAGTAACGTGCATCCGGGCTGAGGGCGGGGGGGTTCTCCTCAGGGCAACAGCTGGGAACAGGCCTAAATATGATTAATTAACGCTGTTAAAAAAAAATCCACAGATGCAATTAAGATTTATGGGTGCGAGCGGGTGAGAAGATTCAGGAGAGAGGCGAAGGAGGGGATGGGGGAAGGGGATAGAACCGGCCGATTAGGACGTAATGCTTCTTCGCGCTATGAGGTGCAGACAAAGGGGCGCTGGCCTGCCAGCCCACAAGGCCTGGCGAGAGCGGGTAGGTGGAGGGCTGGGTCCGGGGAGGCTCTGTGGGCGGTTTTGGGGATCAGAGCCCATTGGAGGAAAGCACTGGCATGATTTACAGGGACGACCTGCGGCCTGCACCGCGCCGGTAGCCATTTTGTTAGCTGGACCCCGACGGCAGGGGACAACAAGGAGCGTGGGCTGCTCACGGGCCTGTTGTTCTGAGGACCGGGCCTGTCAGGTCTTGTTACTCTTCTCTAGATATCGGAGGGAGGGGGAGGGATCAGTGCGCCCACAGAGATGTGGAGGAGCCTGGACACCCGCTTGCTAGGGGAATCTAATAATGTGAGCCCTGCTGCTCTGGTCAGGCCAGCAGGGGGTGCTGGATGGGCAGAACTCCAGACAAACCAGCAGGGGGCGCCGGATGGGCAGAACTCCAGACAAGCCAGCAGGGGGCGCCGGGATGGGCAGAACTCCAGACAAGCCAGCAGGGGGCGCCGGTTAACCAGGACCCTATGCAGGGGAAATATCCCACAATTTTCTAAAACAATAACCAGGAAGGCTCAGATTTCTAAGGCCGGTGTCGGCCTAGAGTTGCCACGGTATCACTTACCAGCACAAGACACTCCTGTGAAGCCAGCCGGTAATGCCATTGTTATGCACAATTTCTTAGACAGTGGAATAGTCGCCCACGGGAAATGGGGGAAACCCAGAGGTTAAGTCATTTGAACCCAGGTTGGAGAGAGCACTAAGAAGGAGCCTGGGGGCAGGAGCTGGATGGGCCTCATGGAGCTCTTCTCTCTCTGACGTGCCTGGCTGGCCCTGTCCCCTCGTAACTCCCCCTGACCAACGTCGGGATGTCCCAGCGGAAGAGGCCTGTGGCAAAGTTCTCATTGGCTACAAGTTTGGCTGCTGGCTCAGGACTGGGGTGGCTCCAGGGGGAGGAGGAAGATCTAGCCCTGGAGAAGAGAGGGGCGGGTACTGCTCGCGATTTCAGAGGGAAGGGGAACAGCCGCAGAATTGGAAATCTAGGAATCCGGGTTTATGGCTTGGGACCATCTCAAGTTTCCAAACAGCTTCTGGGAAGAGGGTCGTGCCCGGGCTTAGAAAAGTGGCACCGTTATATGAAGCTCTCAGGGTGCATCTCAGAGAATCATAGAATATCAGGGTTGGAAGGGACCTCTGGAGGTCATCTAGTCCAGCCATTCTCAACGGGGGCCATATGGCCCCCAAGGGGGCCCTGGCACATTTGAAGGGGGTCACAGACTGAAAACTGCGAGAAGGGGAGCCCCACGGGTTTATGGGGGCCCTGGTAACTGAACCGATGAAATGCCCAAGCAGCAACCTTAATTGGAGTCAATAGTTTCCCTCCCTCCCTGGAACCTGAGAAGAGCTCCTAAGGGGGCCGTGGCCAAAAAACGGTTGAGAATGGCTGATCTAGTCCAACCCCCTGCTTAAGCAGGACCAATCCCAACTAAATCATCCCAGCCAGGGCTTTGTCAAGCCTGACCTTAAAAACCCCTAAGGAAGGAGATTCCACCCCCTCCCTAGGGAACCCATTCGAGTGCTTCACCACCCGCCTAGGGAAAAAGTTTTTCCTAATATCCAATCTAGACCTTCCCAACTGCAACTTGAGACCATTACTCCTTGTTCTGTCATCTGCTACCACTGAGAACAGTCTAGATCCATCCTCTTTGGAACCCCCTTTCAGGTAGTTGAAAGCAGCTATCAAATCCCCCCTCAGTCTTCTCTTCTGTAGACTAAACAATCCCAGTTCTCTCAGCCTCTCCTCGTAAATCATGAGTTCCAGGCCCCTAATCATTTGTGTTGCCCTCCGCTGGACTCTTTCCAAATTTGCACATCCTTCTTGTAATGTGGGCCCCAAAGCTGGACACTACTCCAGATGAGGCCTCACCAATGTCGAATAGAGGGGAACAATCACGTCCCTCGATCTGCTGGCAATGCCCCGACTTATACAGCCCAAAATGCCATTAGCCTTCTTGGCAACACTGAGGCGAAGGTGGCTGGAGGCCCAATGGCTACTTTAGAGGAAACCAAGGTTGGAGACAAGGAAAGGGGGTGGGGGGAGATGGGGATTAGTAGGGCCTGATGATCCAGTTTGGTGACCCATAACTCCAACCTGCCTGAATCATCAATCCCTCTTGAACCAAGAGCAGAGAAAGCTCCCTAAAAGTGGCGGGGCCCCGGGAACTCGAAAATGGCCCCACTCTTTGCACCACCCCTTCTCCCGAAGGCCCCACCCTCGCACTGCCCTTTCCCCCAAGGCCCCGCCCTCATGCCTCTCCTCCCCCCGAGGCCCCATCTCACCCTGCCCCTTCTCCCAAGGCCCTGCACGCATGCTGCATCTGCCCCCAGGTTCCCACCCCCACACTGCCTCTTCCCCTGAGGCCCCGCCCCTGCACGGCCTCTTCACCTGACACCCCCGTTCCGGCACCCCTGCCTGGAACTACCCCTTGTTTATGAAGTGCCGGGGGTACCGAGACATGGGGTGAGACGTGACCCCAGTCTCCCCCCCGCCCAGTTCTGTGGCCTCAGACTCCATCCCACTACAACCTGGAGCTGGGGCGTCACTTGCTGTGAGGCAAGGAAGGCAGCAGCGAGGTGGGAAGCCATTGCCGGCAGCAAGGGAGTGGAGGGATGGAGGAGGAACAGGAGAGACTAAGGCAGGTACGTGTGGAGAGGCGGAGTCATGAGGGGCCTCAGAGGTGGTCACGGGAAGCCTGGTAGTGACGCTGTGGAGAAGGAGGAGCCGGTGGAGGGATTCCAAGTGTGGGTGACGCAGGCAAAGTGATGGGCAAGGCCCTACCGGCTGCCTCTAGTCCCGACTGGAAGGGGAACGGCCTGGGTGCTGGGGGAGAGGAGGAGGTTTCACCACACTGTGGGATAGTGGGTGGCCCGGGGGCTGGATTAATGACATCTGCAGGTGGCCAGGGGGTGAGAGGAGGCTAAGAGAGACCTGTGGGGAAGGGAGGATGGTGATGGGTCCCTTGGTGCCAGAGGATGTGGGGAGAGGAGAGAGCTGGGGAGCAACATAAGAACATAAAAGCGGCCAGACTGGGTCAGAGCAAAGGTCCATCCAGCCCAGTGTCCTGTCTACAGGTGCGCCAGAGGGGATGAACAGAACAGGGAACCATCCAGTGATCCATCCCCTGTTGCGGGGAGTTCAGTTCTGCCCACACTATGAAGTTTAGGGAGGCAGAGCAGATACCTGGGACTCCGGAGCCTGGCAGCAGATCTAAATCGTCAGCAAAGAGGTGGCATCTCAGGTCACGTGAGCTCCTCCAGAGATGGGTTCTCTGAGGAAGGCCCAAATCCGAGACGGTAGGAGGAGACGCGGCTGAACCCGGCCGCTCTTCCCCTACCAAGTTATCAGCACAGCTGGGTTTTCACGCCGGCAGGTTGCTTTATCTCTCTAGTCCCTGACATAGTCAGCAGTTTTCCAGCTGTCTTTCCTCTCTAGAGCTAAATCCAGGGCATCAGCAGGAAAACGGGAAGAGATCGCACCTCTGCAGGCTGTTAAACAGCGTGCCCGTAACGAAGCTCGCCATCCTCACCAGCATTGTCCTCACCCCCTGCCACCATGGACTCTCTGAAATGTGCCTCCCAAGCAAAGGGGAAAAAACTTGTCGGGAAAGGTGCCAGCCCCTGTTGGATGAATCACCATGGCAGAAAGGTTATTAGGAGGAAGCAGAGTGCCTACAGGGAATGGAAAAAGGGATGGATCAGCAAAGACAGCTACATTACAACCGGTTGGAATAAAGTGAGACTTGCTAAACGTCGAGCAGAATTAGCTCTTGCCGAGGAAATGAAAATAAATAAGAAGAGGCTTTTTAGTTAGAGCTAAACCGAGGCTAAGGAAGGATGGGGGTAGGGCTGCTGTGCAGGGGAAGGAGATTGAAAATAATCTAGGTACGGCCCCAAAACTCAATGCACATTTTGCCTTGTTTTCTGTAAGGGGGATAATATGGACCCTGGGCATGACGGAAAATGGCTGATGGAAATGAGGGTCTAGAAATGAAAAACACCACATCGGAAGTGAAAGAAAAGCTCAGTGTGCTCAAATCCCGGGGGACCGTATAACGTCCACCACACAATACTGAATGAATCAGCACATGAGATTGCCAGGTCAGTAGCATGGATTTATAATAACTCTAGATAGTCAGGGAAGTACCATAAAACTGGAGAACGGCCAATGTCGGACCTATTTTGAAGAAAGGGGGGGGAAGGGAGCAATTACAAACCTGTTAGCCTGACCTCAGTAGTGTGCAAGGGGTTAGAACAGATAATGAGAGAAAGAATAATTAAATTCCTGGAGGTCAATGCTAAAGGTAACGTAATGATGTAATGGAACATGGGTTTGCCAAAGGTAAGTCATGGCAGATTAACCTGATTTCCTTCTTTGAGAAAAGAACTGATTTTTTAAATAAGGGACGTGCGGTGGTAGGTCCAATATTAAATAATAATAATAAATGGAGATATACCAATCTCCTAGAACTGGAAAGACCTTGAAGGTCATCGAGTCCAGTCCCCTGCCTACACTAGCAGGATCAAGTACTGTCCCCTGACAGATTTTTTTTTTTTGCCCCAGATCCCTAAATGGCCCCCTCAAGGATTGAACTCACAACCCTGGGTTTAGC
Organism: Sternotherus odoratus; assembly: GCA_032164245.1. Lineage (NCBI taxonomy): Eukaryota > Metazoa > Chordata > Testudines > Kinosternidae > Sternotherus > Sternotherus odoratus. The sequence goes on from JAVMKO010000005.1 coordinate 105,432,207, forward strand.
AGGCCAATGCTCAAACCACTGAGCTATCCCTCCCCCAATATTCTTGGACATCAGTAAAGCATTTGCCATGGTAGGTACCACGTAGGAAATTATTACTTAAATTAGGGAAGATGTTGCTTGTTACAAGCATTGTGAGCTGAGCGAGGAGCTGGCTAAAGGGGAGAATGAAAGGGAGGTTACTAACGGAGTTCTTCAAGGATCATTCTTGGGACCAATCTTATTCAATATTGTTATTAATGACCTGGACACAAACACCAGCCCTCTGCTCAAAGCAGGACCAATCCCAACTAAATCATCCCAGCCAGGGCTTTGTCAAGCCTGACCTTAAAAACCTCTAAGGAAGGTGATTCCACCACCTCCCTAGGTAACCCATTCCAGTGCTTCACCACCCTCCTAGGGAAATAGTTTTTCCTAACATCCAACCTAAACCTCCCCCACTGCAACTTGAGACCATTATCCTTGTTCTGTCATCTGCTACCACTGAGAACAGTCTAGATCCATCCTCTTTAGAACCCCCTTTCAAGTAGTTGAAAGCAGCTATCAAATCCCCCCTCAGTCTTCTCTTCTGTAGACTAAACAATCCCAGTTCTCTCAGCCTCTCCTCATAAATCATGTGCTCCAGGCCCCTAATCATTTTTGTTGCCCTTCTCTGGACTCTTTCCAACTTTTCCACATCCTTCTTGTAGTGTGGGGCCCAAAACTGGACATAGTACTCCAGATGAGCCAAGTGTATGAGTGTGACTGTCTGACAGGGCTGGTTGTGCTGGAGTGGGGCAAGGCTCAGCAGTCCTGGGGCTCTGTCTGAAATGTTCCTAACGCTCATGCTTCAGGGTTCCAGCCGGCCATTGGCGGGGTCAGGAAGGGATTCCCCCCTCAGTGCATTTTGGGAGGGTTTTTTTATCTCCATCCTCTGAAGCATCAGGGCTGGAGATGGGACACCGGGTGGGGCAGGTCGAGGCTCGGAGGTGGCACCAGGCATTCTCTGTGGTTGGCTGATTATTGCTCACATGCTCAGGGTCTAACCAAGCTAATGTGTGAGGTCAGGGAGGAAATCTCCCTCAGGTCAGATGGTCAGTGACCTCAGGTGGGTTTTGCCTTCCTCTGCAGGCTGTGGGAGCAGGTCACTTGTCAGGAGTATCTGGGTATGTCCCACTTCACCATTTCTCTGCCATAGCAGGGGGCCCTGGGCACTGCTACCTCCTATTCTCCGCCATGGCACATCACAGTTCAGTCTTGGGAACATGGATTCATTGTGTGGATGCGAGGCGGGGTTGGTGGCCTGGGAGGCACAGGAGGGCAGATCGGATGGTCTGGTAGCCCCTTCTGGCCTTAAGCTCCGTGACGGTTGCTCTCTCTTGTTGCACCGTGTCTGACACATGGAAGCCCTGACCCTGCTGGAGGCTCTGGATGAGGGGACGTCTAGAGCTGCACAGAGCCCTGTTGTCTCAGCGAGGACGCCAAGCGGGGACAGTCGTGACGGCGGCGACTCCGCCGACGCCTGGCGATCTCCAGAACTAAGGGCAGGGGCTCCTGTAGCATGAGCTAAAGAGGAAGGTCCTAGGCTGTATGCCTCAGGCACAGTGGGGGATGAGGAACCCGCTGACCCATGGATCGGGCCACTGGGAGTGGGTCTGGTCATCGGGGATCCAATCACAGGGCAAGGACCTTTGTCAGCTGTTTGGGGCAGGGGCCATGTGTTGTTTGTTTGGAGTGTCATGAAACAAATGTGTTGCGTTGGAACGGGGCAGAGCTAAACCAGACACTTTTGCCGTTGGCTTGGCGAGGCCCTTGGGCGTGGGAGCTGGTTAGTGCACAGACTTGCTGTTGTTAACTGGGGCGTATTCAGCAGCTTGGTGGAAACACCGGGTGGGGAACCAGGAGTGTTCCCGCCTCGCTGAGAAAGCTTCTGGCCCCAGACCCATAGCAGGCCTGGAACGACCCTCAGCACCAGTGGGGTGGATGGGTGAGTAGGTGGATCTTCCAGAAGGTCGTCAAGACAAGCCCTCGGGCTGGATATAAAGGAATTCTGGCCACTTTTATCACCCTCTGGACTAGCATCCTTCACCCTCCTCTTCAGAATGAAGAAATAATAGCAGAGCGAGGGAGCGGTTTAAGTGCCAGAAGCACAGGACAGAGGAGTAAAGGCAGGTCAGCTCTCTAATCCCTCCTGCTTCGGAGCAAAAACCAACCCCTAACGGGCAGACTCCCAGAACAGCTCCGTTTCCATTTAGGGGCAGATTTTCACCCGTGCCCCGCGCCCAGCCGCGCCCACTGTGACACTTACAGCCTGGTTTTCCAAAGAGCCTGGCACCTAACGTGGGTCCATCGTGGTGAGCTCTTTGGAGTAGCCGGGCTGGGGCCAGGAGGTTATTCCATGAGTGCCCACTAGAGGGGCCTAACCCCTTTCTCCCCTGCACCTTTCTCCCCACCCATATGGGAGACAGCTCCCTGGGGTAGGGGGACCCTGGCATTGATCTAGGCTGGGGATTCCTGTTTCTCCAGAGGGGATGGAAGCAGAAATGGTGATTCGACCTGGCAGAGGGACACGGGGAGGCTACTCCACAGGGCGGGTGCTGCCGGGCGGGGGAAGGGGTGTCTTACATCCACAATGCAAAGTAGGGAGAGCAATAGAGAGAGACAGGCTGTGACCCATCGGCTGGACAGTGCCTGGGGTCAGCCGGCTCTGTACCCGCTCAGTAGGGTCAGCACTTCTCAGCTGCATGAAATTCATTCCTGCTGTCATAAGTGTAAAGGGCTGGAGAGGGTTAATGTTAGATGAGAACAAGTGACCTAAGAGCTCCCTGCCATGCGAGAGGGAGGGAGGAGTTTTTAGTCAGTTTCGTTTTGCTTGCCACGTAGCTGGAAACGGGTCTTGGAGCATCTTTGGCTATTAAAATGACTCTACTCTTCTCTTGGGCCTGGCTAGTACTTGGATGGGAATACCAGGTGCTGTAGGCTTAACATGGGCATGGGGCTAGCAACTCCACCCTGTAGGGAACCACCTTGCTACTGAAACGCCAACAGCAGAGTTGGAGTGCTCTGTGGTTGGTGGCCCATACCCCGCCTGGGGGGTGATAGGCGGAGAGAGAGAGAGAGACTCTTCTCTTATATTTCTACTTAGCTGATTGTAAGTGATCTTTAATATTATAAGCCTGTGCCTATTTGGGGTGTCTCGGTCCTTTTTAGAGGGGAGTTAGGGAACCCCAGATTGTGAAGTGTTCTGTATCTCTGTTTTATTCTCTTTTCTTTATTAAATCTTGTTAGTTATAAACACGTCTGGTCTATTCCCCTTAAGGTTTCCTCTGCTTCCAGGCTGTTAAGAGAGGAGGTAGGGGGGTAGGTAGAGGAATCAGCTCAGGTTATCAGCTGAGGAACGGAGTCTGTCTCTGCCTTCAGCCGGGAAGGGGGAAGGGGGAGGGGAATCAGCCTCCAGGTGTCTGACTCTGGCTCTCAGGGAGGGGGACAGAGTTAGGGTTTTGGGGAGTCTGAGTACCCCAATCCAAGGCCTTGGATATCTACTCAGATGGTGGCAGCCGTGGTTCCCCAAGAACCCCACTGGTAAAGGGGGGGAAGTCTTGGGGTGTAGAGAATTAACTTGGCTGGGAAGCAGCTAAAATTAAGTGGTTTGGCTAAAAAGAGTCCCAGTCTTTGTACTCAAGAGCACAGAGGCTGGGGTACCCACTCTTACACCTGCGCTGTGCCCCTCATAGCCTGCAGAGTAGAGGCAGTGGCAGGGCCAGAGTTGGGGTGCTAAGGGGAGCCATAGCCCCCCCCCCCGAAAGGTACCCACCTATCCCAAGCCCCGCAGACACACACATGAAAATGGTCTGGGGACATCCCAAAGTTAAAGGGGTTTGCTGCCCGTGCTGAGGTCATGTAAGCCACCCCCCTGCCCAGGGCATAGGAAGTGCCAGAATGGGTGAGACTCATGGTCCATCTAATCTACTGTCCTGTCTCTGACAAGAAATGCTTCAGGGGCAAGAAACCCTGCAGTGGCAGACGTGGGGGAACCTGCCCCCTGCGCAGGTCTCATCCGAACCCCTGACAGTTGGAGGTTGAATCAAACCAGGTACCAGGAGGAACAATCAGTTGTGCAGATACACAATGGGAAATGGCTGCCTAGGAAGGAGCACTGCAGAAGGGATCATAGTCATAGTGGATCACATAGTGGATCACAAGCTAAATATGGGTCAACAGTGTAACACTGTTGCAAAAAACGCAAACATCATTCCGGGCTGTATTAGCCGGAGTGTTGTAAGCAGGACACGAGAAGTAATTCTTCTGCTCTACTCCGCACTGATTAGGCCTCATCTGGAGTATTGTGTCCAGTTCTGGGCGCCACAGTTCAGGAAAGATGTGGACAAACTGGAGAAAGTCCAGAGAGGAGCAACACAAATGGCGAAAGGTCTAGAAAGCATGACCTCTGAGGGAAGATTGAAAAATTGGCTTTGTTTAGTCTGGAGAAGAGACAACCGAGAGGGGAGATGAGAAAAGTTTTCAGGTACATAAAAGGTTGTTACAAGGAGGAGGAAGAAAAATTGTACTTCTTAACCTCTGAGGATAGGCCAAGTAGCAAGGGGCTTAAATTGCAGCAAGGGAGGTTTAGGTTGGACATTAGGAAAAACTTCATATCTGTCAGGAGTGTTAAGATCTGGAATAAATTGCCAGGGAGGTTGTGGAATCTCCGTCATTGGAGATTTTTAAGAGCAGGTTAGACAAACACCTGTCAGGGATGCTCTGATAATACTTAGTCCTGCCATGAGTGCACAGAACTGGACTAGATGACTTTTCAAGGTCCCTTCCAGTCCGATGATTCTATGATTTTATCGTTTATATTCCTTCCATGAACTCTTGCAGCTTGGGATATCTGTGTTAGCCATCGAAATGTCCAATAGTTCTTTGAATCTTGATTTGTCCTTGGCCTCAACGATATCCAGTGGCAGTGAGTTCCACAGCTGAATCATGTCTTGAGTGACCAAGTATTTCCTGTGATCAGTTTTCATTTTCTCACCTTTTTGTTCCATTGACCGTCCCCTTGCTCTTGTGCTGTGAGGCAGGGGGAACGGACCCTCCCGCTTTTCCTTCTCTAGCAGAGTCACTCTCTTCTGTGCTGTTATCCTGCCTCCTCTCCAAGGGAAATGATCCCAGCCTTTTCAGTCCCTGCATAGCAGAGTTTTTCCAGGCCTGTAATCAGGGGATGAATCAGATAATCCCGGCAGGTGGAGAGATTGAGACTCAAGGGTCCTGCTAGCGAGGCAGCCTGTGAGAAAAGGCTTGTGCTTAAAACACGCTCCCCTCCCTGTCTCCCCTCTTCCCCCCCTGCCCCAAAACCTGCCGTGTGTTGTGCAGAACAGCAGGCTACCCCAGGGAGCCTTGTTCCAGCTGCACCGGCGGCTCATCAGCCATAAGGGGACCTCAGAGCAGTGCTTCTCTGCTAAACCTCACCATGTTTAATCACACATCTGTGGGTTCGAACAGATTTAGTGAACACAGGGGAGGGGGGAAAGCCAGGTAGCAGCAGGTGACAGAAGCTGCTGATTCTGGTTAAACAGCGGAAAAAAGACAAGGCAGAGAATTGGTGCCTGGGAAGGGGGGACACGAAGGAGGAGGCTAGTGGGGATTATGTTTGGGACAGTGTTTTGCTTTATATTAGGAGTAGTGAAAGAGATGGTTGCAGGGGAGTGTGCGTAGATCTGCCTAGGTGTTTAATTCTCTTCCACCACCACAGTGTGTGCATATTAGTGTGAATGTGTCTGCGTATGACGGAGCTCTGTGTGTCTATCATGTGTGTATGTGTGTTTTGTGCGTGTGTGTGATTGTCAGCGTTTGTGTCCGTGCGTGAGTTGTCTTGTCTGTGTGCCAGCGATGGACACAAAGCAAAACTCTGCCTCTGAACGGCCCCTGGTTTTGGGGACGCCAGGATCGGGATTGGAACTTTCTTTCTGGGATATGGGGGCCCGGGTGTGTACGTGTGTAAGAGACACCGGTGCATGTGGGAAGATCAAATGTCCGTGTACAGGCAGGAATTCTGAGAAGGAAGAGGAGAGGGAAGAGATCCCCGAGGTCTGCACTCCCATGACGTCAGCATGACTGGGATGAACAGAGGAGGGGGCTAGAACCCAGGCCTCGTCCACGCCTACACACACTCTCAGACACACTCATACACCCCCACTCACACCCCCCCACTCATGCACACATGCTCTTACACACCCACTCACAAACTCACACCCGTCTACTCAAAAGCACACAACCACTCACAAACACACACATTCATACACATCTTCTCACAAGGTCACCCACACACATGTATACCCGGCCACTCAGGGCTGGCGACAGAAATTTGGGGCCCCCCTACTTTGATAGTTTGGGGGCCCCCCAGCCAAGCCGGGCCCCCCCCCAGCCCAGCCGACAGCAGATGGGGGCCCCCGCAGCCCAGCCCAGCCGACAGCGGCTGGGCCTCCCCCAGCCCAGCCCAGCCCAGCCAGCGCTCCCCTCCCCCCAGCCCAGCCGACAGCGGCTGGGCCCCCCCCAGCCCAGCCGGCACTCCCCCCCCTTCCCCCGGGCAGCCAGAGCTGCGTGAGACGCCCTTTCTCTCCCCCCCCCCAGCGCTGCTGCCGTTGGGCTCACTGCTCCTGCCGGGGCCAGGCGCGCTTGTCCGGGGGAGAGTCCCCGCCCCTTCCCCGCTCTCCAGGTCCGGCAACAACGGGTACAGCTATGTACCGGGGCCCCCCTAAAGTCGGGGGGCCCGGTACAGCTGTAACCGTAGTACCCCCCTGTCGCCGGCCCTGCGCCCACTCACTAACACACGCACCCTCTCACAAACATGCACACTCACATTCATACACACCAACTCACACTCACACGCACGCTGTCCCCACCCATTCTTTGTTATTTTCACACGGACTCAGCTCCCGTTGGCCAGCCAGACGCAGAGGTACCGAGCCCCCAGGACAAGCAGCAGGTTTGGGGCAGTGGACGGGGGACAGAACTAGAACTGGAACTAGATGGGACGCTGCCTGCTCCACCTGCCTCCTCCTGCAGTCGCTCACGTTTCTCCTCCCTCTCTGGCGGGACGTGTCTGAGCTCCCTGGCTCTGCTGCCCGACTCGCCCCCAGGCCATTCGGCAAGTGGCCAGGTGAAGCCGAGAGCCGGACGGTGCTGGGAAAAGTCAAGCTGTTCGCCAGCTCTGCTCAGACACTGACCATCATCCTGGCCCGGGGTGCTCCCCCCGCTCCAGTCCAGGGCTCCCACCCAGCTCTGCTGAGGCAGCCCCAGGCTGTCCGCCATCCCCAGCCCTGCCGATGCCCCTCGATCCCGACCGGGAGCACCCCTGCTTTTCTAGGCCTGAGCCTCTGCTCGGAGAGTCACCCAAATTGCATCCGAGGTGAGGCAGCTTTCGGGGGGGTGGAGGGGAGTGACGCTGAATGGGGGGGGGGGAGGTGTCCAGAGGGCAATCTCTGTTCAGTGGGGCTCACCCGCGGGACAAGCTGAGCCCTCCTGGCTCTTGACTCCCATTCGGTCCCCTCCGTGCGAGATCAGTGCGCGCTGATGAACAGGGCACCAGTGGGGGTTTGGTTCGAGTGAACGCCAGCTGGGTTGGGTGGGGAGGGACCCGGGCTCGGCATCTCCCAGTCTGCGACCAGAGGCTCATTGGGTGGCCTCTGGCTGGCTCCGTCCAGACCCATGTCTGGCACCCGACTGTAACAGTTCTGTAGCTACTGCCTGGGGCTTGGGCTGGAGTCTCCATCGCTCAGCCCCTGCACGGGGAGGAGTGGTGCTCGCAGCTCAGAGTGGTGGTGTTTCACACGCACCGTGCTGGTGCGAAGGGCTGTGAGCAGCTAAACTCTGCACGCACCAGGAGGCCCAGGGAGGTGCAGGAGTCTGTCCACACAGAGCTCCTTGTGGGATTCTTCGCAGGAAGGAGGGTCCCAGGGTTAGGATGCAGCCTGGAAGATCCCGGTTCGAGTCCCTGTTCTACCGCAGACTCCCTATGTGATCTTAGGAAAGTCACTTAGGCTCTGGTCTACGCTGGGAATTTACATCGGCACAGGGGGGTGAACCCCCCCCCCCCCTTGAGAGATGGGGATGGGCTGCTGCAGCGGTCTAAGAGGAGGCCCACCCTTCGTTGCTCTGTGCCTCAGTTTCCCATTTGTGCAATAGGGGTAATAATCCTGCCTTGCCTCGCATGGAAGTATGAGGACAAATGCGTGAAAGGTGACAGGTACCTTAGCCAGACTGGGCCCTGAACAGCGAAGCACCCTGCGTCCCAGACGCTAGATCAATCAGTGCTGGAGTTTATACCTCCAGCGGGAACGCAGCCGTGCCCAGAGACAGGCTGCTGGGGGTGGGGGCCGGGACACCCAGCCTGCGGCAGCTGGATCACAAGCCCAAGTGACAAGCAGGGCCACCAGCTGCAGACTCCTGAGAGCCCCCCAGGGCGGGGGCCACCCGGAGGTGAGGGCAGGGGCGGTGCCTGGGAGAGAGAGCTGACTGCCGGGCGTCAGGTTAGAGCAGCCAGGGAAGAGGCAGAGTGGCTTTCTGCCCCAGAGGCTCCATTTTGTCTCTCTGGACCAGTCAGGCCAGCAACATCCCCTGTGCTGGGCGCCGGGGGGTGGCCAGTGGAAAGGGAGCTCTCTCAGCTCCCCGGCAGGGACCCCCCCTTCATCACACTGGACTCCAACTCCACGACCCGCCTAAGGCCTGGGGGGAGATTGGGGGGGGGGGCTCTTTTTATATTAATTTAGCTTGTGGGCGTTGGGTGTGTTTTCCTGCAGTGCTGGTCAGTTGTCCATTTACAGGACATTGTGCGGGGTGTTCACCCCCACCCTTGCCCTGGAGGGGTTAATGGAGACCAGAGGGGCAGTTAAGCTATTAAATAGCACAGGAGGGAGCTACAGGCTGGGTGGAGAGCCTGGATTAGAAAGCAGCTCACCTGAGCAGGGGCGGGCTGGGCTAGTATAAACCCAGGAAGCCGGCAGTAGCAAGGCTGGCTGGGAGGAAGTCTGTGGTCACCCTCTCTGCTTAGTAGAGAGGGAAGGAGGGAACCCAGAGAAAGAGAAGGCCCCCCCCCCTCAGGGCTTGGCTGGGGGTGAAGGTATAATCTGAAGTGTGGGATGCTGGGAGCCTGTGGGGAGAGCTTTCCCCAGGTACTGCAAATCAGGGAGACTGCCCCAGACCTTGTGCTTGGGGGGCCCCATGCTTTGTGAGGTGGGGTCAGGAGGTGGGTGAGGAGGATCCTACCTACCAACCTCCCCCTCCAAACCTTCTCCTCCCTCCCAGCACCTACAGCTGATCAGCTGCTTTGCAGCACCTGGAGGTGCTGGGTGGAGGGGATAGGAGCGAGGGGGTGGAACTGGGCAGGGAAGCGGGGGGGGTCTGGGCAGAGCCAGGGCAGATAGAAACTATGTCCCCGGGCCAGGCCTGTGGGACACAGGGTGGGAAGCAGCCCAGAGAGTGAGCAGCAGGGTTGGGCACTGAACAGACATGGGCTGGAACCCGGAGTAGAGGGTGGGCCCTGGTTCCCTCCCCGCCACTGGGGAAGTGGCATCGGCTAGGCAGTGACCTGGGTCGCTGTGGGAGTGACAGACTTTGGAGGACTGTACCCCAGAACGGGGGACGCTGAGCGACCAGGCCAGGCCGAGTCACAAAGAGGAGGCCGCTGTTCCCAGAGCGACACAGAGACAACGTGCAACCGCGGCAAGCGGCGTTGGCCTCGCGGAGCGAATCCCCAGCATGGCCGCCACCCCCTCCCTCCCCCCCGCAGTGAGTCAAGCAACCCATCACAGACACCCCGATTCCTTTGCCTTGTCCCTTCTCCTACTTTTAAGGTACCCCAGTTCTTTGTGGGTCCTTGATTCCCTGTGGTGATAAACTTGTCATGGCCAAGAGGTCATAAGGGCCGGCTGTTAGTTTATGGCCCTGGGCACCGGGTGGAGGCCCCATGCCCAGTGGTCATCCCGGAGGAGGGATGAAGAAGGGGGCTCAAACCTGCTGCAGAATCAGAGAGCCCCAGCTCAGGGCTACATGACAAAGCTGGGCCCCAAATATTCCCCCCACGCTCTGGGCATCGGGAAATTAAAACCACAGCCCTTGGCACTTGAGTCGGAGTTGGTTTGGGTTCAACCACGTGACTGTGGTCACATGATATTGGGTTCCGCGATTGGCTGAGCCAGGGTCTCAGGGGGGGTCTACAGAGTTCTTGTCTCACGCCTCGGCTCTGGGGGAAGATCTCTGGCCCCAAAGGGGTCTGAGTGGGGAGCTGCTTTGCTGTCCAAAGACGCTGGCTGGGCAGAGCAGGCGGTCAGCCCCCTTCCCGGGAAGGCAAGAGCAGGGGGATGAGGAATTGTTCACTGAGGCCCCATTGGGAGAGTTTGTTCTCGTGGGGATGACGCCTGCGGGGGCCGGCCAGCCCTGCTGGTGATGTGAATCACGTTGATAAGCATCCAGGTGGTGGCATGTTTTATCTGAAGTGAACCACAAACCTTTGGAGGTCTCTTGCTTTCATGCCTATTTGTCACCGGTGACCTATCTACTGAGGTTTTTAATGCAGTTTGCGGTGGTATGGCTGGTTTCCAGGATCACTTTCTCTAGGTTCTGCAAAGCTTAGGTGGGGTTTGCAGCCTGCAGTCCTTCTGCATCGCTGTGGGGTCACATCTGTGGTCCCCTAGAGAGAGGAAAATCCAGGAGTAATGTGCCCGGGGCTGGTACCTGTGTTTCCTATTGTCACCTTTGGAATTGGCCCACCTTCTTCCTCCCGGCCTGGGCCGGCTTCTCCAGGGTCGGGCCTCTTCTAAAGTCACTTCCCCCCCGTGCAGAAATGGTGTAAAACACACTGTCCAAACCGAGTGCTGCACGCATGTAAAGGCCTGCGTGAGGCGCAGGGGAATGCAGGCTCCGGCCCAGGGCATTCCCCGTGCGCTTTGCTGAGCCACATGTGCCCCAGTGGTGAGCGAACAGGCCTGGGGCTTAGGAGCCCTGAGCTCTGTCCCTGTTGCCGGCATTGACGTGCTGGGGGGGCCTTGGGCATGTCATGTCACCTCCCCCCTCTCCCTGGTCAGTGGGGTCAATCTTCTAATTACTTGACTAGTGTGGATCCCTGCTGCCCTCTACTGGACAGAAATCTGAGCAGCTCATCTGTGGGTCATGGGCCCTGTATTGCTGTCAGAGATTCCCCTTTAGCTTTAGAGGCAAGGGCCAGCGCTTTGAGAGGAGCCGTGTTCGCTCCCTGGTCCGTGAAGTTCCCAGTGGCCGTGGGTGGCCGCACAGTGACGACCACAAAGCACTTGGGGGCCACAGCTCGGCTACACGAATGGTCTGTAATCTATGTCTGGAAAGCACCTTGAGATCCGCAGATGCAGGAGGCTGCAGAAGGACCAAGTACAATCGTCCAATCCTCCGGCGGCTCCGATTTCAGCATCGCTTTCTATTGGGCGCGTAGCTGACCAAGACCAGGACTGCATCGCCCAGTCCCCCCAGTGGTGGCTTAAATGCAGAGCTGTCAGTCTCCCCCCCCCCCCACTCCTCCTTGGGGACATCTCTCCGTGAACAGGCAGCTGGCTGCACCCCAGCTCACGCAGCCAGAGCCCTGCAATGCTCCGCTGCTTCCCCCTCCGGTCCCAGGCTCCGGGAATCCCCCGTGCCTGGTTAGCTGTCCCGGCTGCTCCCCGTTTCTCCCTACTGAAGAATTATGTAGCATGAAGAAGCCGTTGCCACCATCTTGAACTGCCAGTGAACTTTGCTTTCTACATATAAATACAGATAGCAATCACACCCCAATCAGCGTGCAGGCTTCGGGGCATCATCTCGGCAACTCTAACTTTCCCATTACGATAATGTGATTTTCGCTCCGTCTATAATATCACCAGCCATGAATAAAACAACTGGCTGGCTCGCTCCCCCTTCCCCCGCCCCCTTTGGATCACATGCTTTGCATGCTAATGACGGCTACACGCCGCTTGCCGGATCAAGCGCTCGGAGAGCTTTCTCGGCGTTTCCCGGAGCGGGTGGATTTTGGGGTGTCCTCGCGGGGCGAGCCCGACTGGCCTCCGCCCCTCTTTTGACCCCGGTCTTGGTGACATTGGGCCCAGGGGCAGGGCGGAGGTTGGGTCCTTGGCCCGGAGCTGTGGCGTTGAGGGCTGCCCCGGGGCCGGTGGCTTTTGGCTGACTCAGGCTGTGAGAGCGAAGTCTCCCGCTGTCGGGGGCGTTTCCATCTAGAACACCACGCTCCACGTGTCCCGGCATGAAACACTGGGAGACCGGCTGGGAAGAGCCTCTCCTGGGCAGGGATGGATTAGGTGCCCAGCAGGCCTCTTCAGCCACTAACTTCTCCCATGTGGTGAGTCCGCCAGCCAGCCATGGGCAGGACCTTGGACCACTTCTAGGCCTTCAGTTTGGCTAATGCTCTGGATCCATGCAGACCATGCTGGGAGCCAGCAGAGGAGCTGCCATAGCGGATCAGAGCTCGGGTCCAGCTAGACCAGGGTCCTGTCTATCACAGCAGCTGTACTGGCGGCGCCAGAGAAAGGAACTCTTCAGTGCCACTCAGGGATACATTTCTCCATCCAAGGGCAGGTTTCCTCTTCACCCCAGTAGCTGGAGGCTGGTGGTTTGATGAGGCTTGGAACCACCCAGGAAAAGGCAGTTGTCAGATTCCCCGCACTTCCTGGTGTCAGCTGGACAAGCAACAAGTGTTATGTCTTGTGGTAGCCTCCAGAGTCTCCAGTCAGGAGCAGCGCTCGGTTGTACCAGATGCTGATCAAAGAAGCCCTCAGGATCTTGCAATCTAGAGCCCCTCCCGGGAAGACCCCATAGCAGGAGTAGGGCCGAGGGAATCAAGGAGGGCGAAGGGAAACAGGTATAGGCAAGTGTTTATATGCACTAACACACTTGCTTTATTTTTGTAATTAGCTAAAGCAAGCAGAGCTGCCCCTCGGCCCGGCCACCAGGATCTGTCTGATTTCGGAGGGTGTCACTGCGGAGCTGGGTCTTGAGATGGCGTCACTGCCTGAGCCGGATGTCTTCTCCGCTGTACCTTGAATTCTGGCTCCGGCCCTAAACATGGGACGTGCGAAGGAGAGCAGCCAGTTTGCTTCACCCCTCAGAAAAGGCCCAGTTTGGGGCAGGAGATGTGCAGGTGTTTGGGGTGGGTCTTGCTTTCTCCACATTTCTTTGACCAGCCGTGCTAGTCAGTGGATATTCCTGTCCCTCTCCCCCGTCTGTTGTGATCAGTGACTTCCAGAACAGATCTCCCTCTTCCTCTCACAGGCTCTGGCCCTTCGTTTGAGTCAGCAGCTCAGCTTAGAACGCAGGAGTCCTAACTCCCCTTGCTCTAACCACTCAGTCACACTCCCTCCTTCCCCCACGAGCTGGGAATAGAACCCAGGAGTCCTCCCTCTTCTAGCCAATAAACTAATCCTATTCTCACCTATCGGCCCTTCTTTGCTGTGTCACTTGTTCCAGGGCTAAGACCAGGAGCCTGTTTCTCATTTACCCTGAGGCTATTCCCTGTTCCTCCTGCTTTTCTTGGGGCGGCAGGTGGTCTTTGATTCTCTCAGCTTGGCCAATGGAAATGACATCAGAGCGACAGACCCATCTTGAATGGTACTTGTGAGATTCAGTAATGAGAGACTTCATGAAAAAATGACGGGGGGGGTGGATTTAAGTAGCCCCTCTTGCTTCCCCTTCCCACTTTGCTCGCTAACAAATACATTCTCCCTCCCAGAGGAGACCCGCACAGGGCAACTGCCCCTGCCGGGCTGGTGGGTGGCAGTGCTCTGGAACGGATAGGGCTGTAATGGGAGATACCTGCCGGGGGGGTTAGCCAGGTGATGTGCTTATCTATCATCTGATTTATCCAGGTTCAGAGGCTGGGCTCGGTCACCAAGGTGGATTCGTTCGGCAGTAAATAGTGCCGGAGGGTTTCCAGGACCGATTTCACTGCTAAGCACTCTGCCCCAACAGTGTAACGGGGCCATAGTGGAAGCAAGACTCGTGCCACTCAGTACCGGGTTTACAATGGCGCCAGTGACTCCACTTGCACTGCACTCTGAGACCCCGCCAGCCCGCTGGCTCCCCCGCACCCTGCCCACCACGTGCTCCTCTCGGCCGGCCGCCAGCCAAGGGCTCCTCTCCATCCCCTGGCCCCACCTGTCGGCTCCTCTCGGCCCCCACACCTCCAGCTCTGGGCAGGCTCTGCTTCCCCCCCGCTGTGGGGTCCGGCCTGTCTCCCCGGAGGGACTGGTGAAGGAGCCTGGCCAGTCTCAGCCAGTTGGCGGGGGGATGACCAGGTACGCCCCCGCCACGCCATGCCCCATTGCCACTGGCCCCTCGCTCCGGGGACTGACCTCCCCACACCATGCCCCATTGCCCCCACAGAGGCCCACAAATATGTCTGGCAGTGGGCCCACAAAAGGTTAACCCGGCCCTGATGCCACTTTTAGGCCAATGCTCCCCCTTGACACCAGTGCAAGCTGGCTGGCCCGAGAGGGGGTACAGACTAATCCTTGACTCTCATCAGTCGCTAACTGAACCACTGTCCCCTGGAGGGCCACTTGTCCTCCAGCGCCTTCCCCCAGCTCTCCCCAGAAAGGAGAGACGTTTTCCCGCAGTGCACAGGGAAAGCCTCCAGAGAGCAGCTCCGGCTGACTGCGGCGCTAAGAACCCTGGGACATGCCCCCGGGCGCCTCTGCCCCAGTGAGGACACAGCTGCACAAGTGGTGTTGCACGGTGTGGCTGCCGGGTCCCTTCAGACAGGTGCACTCGAGGGGATTAACTCCCGTGAACTGCGCAGTGAAAACACCCTGAAGCTAGCCGGGTCCGTTTCCCTTTTGGAGCCGGCCGTGCAATCGGAGATGCAGGAAAACCGGGGGCTGGCTTGGTCTCTTGCAAACGTGTTGGTTAGACTTTGCATTTACAGACCCCAAACTAGGGATGGTTCAGGTCTGACTGATTTCTTTTTTCTGCCTCAGATCCTCAAAGCTTTTTAGGCGCCAGCTCCCACGTAACCTACATTTGGGGCTTAAAATGCTGTGATGATGTGTCTTTCATTTCTATTCAGTTTGGAAGAGCTGATTATCTCAAGGTGGGTAATTAATTACACTGAACGTCAGCAGCTGGTAATAGACTTGGGCTGTGCTGGGAAACAAAGTTGCAGAGGCAAAGACTGGGTTGTAAAATGCAGGAAACACCTGTCCTCTCCCAGGCTTTTCTCTCTGGGATCCAGAAAAGGTGGGATGGAGGGAAGGCGTCTGCTCTGCAGTGGGGCTGGGGGGACTGGGCTAATTGGTTCCTCTGGCCCAGCTGAGATCCCTCTAGCTGGAGTTTCCACTTGCAGGTGATGAGGGAGGTAAAACTGTCCATAGAGAAGAATTTACCCGTCTTTCTCCCAGATCCAGGGGCGCCTTTGAATAAAGGCCTGAAATGTCAGATCATTGTGGGGTATTGGTGCTCTGCAGAGGCTGAGTGCTAACAGGCTACAGTGCACCCGGCACCTCCCGTGCAAGCTAAGTGAAACCCACCTAGTGACTCTGGTGAAAAGTTTGTGCCAGTCAATGTATGCGGCCCTGTGTGCTGGAAGCTACACAGCGAGCGTGGCTGAGGGCCAGGGCTTTGCTGGCTGCGTTTCCCGCCCTCGAGTATGAAGTGGGCGAAGGGCGGTCCCAGGAGAGCTGCCACCCCACCCTGCAAGCTACCAGCTTCAATTCCCCATCCATTGTGCAGATCATGGCGAATGAATGTCAAGACATGGAGACAACTGGGAATTCATCCGATTCTGAACAACCAGGAGCCACCAACCCGGGGGTGAGGGAGGAGGGGAGGAAAAATGGCTTTTAAAAGCAGTCTTGTGTCTGAGGGGTTTTTTATCCAGAAATGGAGGGGCAGCCTCTGAGCAGGATGCTGAATTTCCCCCTGTGCTGGGGGGGGCAGGATTCTGGGACCCCGTTCAGAGGCGATAAGTACCATCTCAGAAAGGGGGATTTGTCTAGTGTAGAAGTGTAAAGACTGATGTTTGCCTTGTTTGCTACGTAAGAGGGACGTGTTTGCTTTCCCTTGCCATTTCATCTCTGAGGGGGTGGTTTTCCCACTGAACTTGCTCGTTTTCTCCCCAGGCCGGTCCCTAGTGTGCAAACCGGGTGGAGTGTGTCTGCCAAAGCGAACCGATAACGGGGCTGGTTTTGCACTGTCGGGGGTCAGGCACCAGAGGGGAACAGTCCGAATGCCTGGTAGTTAAGAACTCAGGGTGGACCGATTTGGGGAGACTGAGGAGCAGCAGGGTGTTGAGGTCACCCTGCCAAGGAGGAACCAGGCTGGTGGATGCCAGGGTCAGACCTCTCTGCTTGTAGGCGGGCGACTAGCTCCAGGGCTCTGAGTCACAGCGGCACAGCCTTGTTGCATCCAAACGGAGCAACGCTGGCTAACGTCCGCGGAGCGGGAGCAGAATCCAGCCTTCAGCACTTGTCAGTGCAGGGCACCCTACTCGGAAAGGCAGGGACCCTAACCCTAAATACCATCGTTACAGGGATGCTGTCAGGCTGTGTGGTCCAAAGCCTATCTTCCTCTCCTGTCTCACTAGGAACTCCTCAGATGCTTCAGCCGAAAAGGCCCGATTCTCCCACAAATGCCTGCTCTGGATGTGAATTACCTGTGGGCTTGCTCTAAAGCCCCCCTGTCCTGCGATTCTCCCACAAATGCCTGCTCTGGATGTGAATTACCTGTGGGCTTGCTCTAAAGCCCCCCTGTCCTGCCCGAGGCCTTGGAGGAGGTGAGAATGGGGATCTAACAGCCATGTTGGCTATTCCCCGTTCCTCCTGCTTTTCTTGGGGCGGCAGGTGGTCTTTGATTCTCTCAGCTTGGCCAATGGAAATGACATCAGAGCGACAGACCCATCTTGAATGGTACTTGTGAGATTCAGGAATGAGAAACTACATGAAAAAATGATGGGGGGGTGGATTTAAGTAGCCCCTCTTGCTTCCCCTTCCCACTTTGCTCGCTAACAAATACATTCTCCCCCCCGGAGGAGACCCGCACAGGGCAACTGCCCCTGCCGGGCTGGTGGGTGGCAGTGCTCTGGAACGGATAGGGCTGTAATGGGAGATACCTGCCGGGGGGGTTAGCCAGGTGACGTGCTTATCTATCATCTGATTTATCCAGGTTCAGAGGCTGGGCTCGGTCACCAAGGTGGATTCGTTCGGCAGTAAATAGTGCCGGAGGGTTTCCAGGACCGATTTCACTGCTAAGCACTCTCTCTTTCCCACGCTTGGATACTTTTGCTCCCTCTGGAGCCGTTGCTGACGGATATATAAAGTATGGGGAGTCCGGACTGTGCAAAGAAGGATCAGTCCAAGGCAAAAGCTGCCTTCCCGTGTTCAGGGGCTCAGCCGGCCCGTGCTTCCCAGGACAGTCTGAACCCCAGTGGAGCTGGGGCTGAACTGAGCAAAGCGGGAGGCAAGAATCGGGGGAGGGGGAGGTTGGGCATTACATGCAGGCATTACTTCCCCCTGCACCACAGAGCCCGGAGCTTTAAGGGGATTCCCAGGGAGAGGGGAAGGCCGGGAGGTTAGTGAGATGGGCCCGAGACAAGGCAGGGGTGAGGACGCACAGATGGATGCTGCAGCCCCGGCCATGCAGTGGTGGTCTCCCGGGGTGTGCACGGGGGTGGGGGGCAAGCAGGGGCATGCTCTCCCCCGCAATTGTCAGGGGCATAGAACTCCTCCCACCCTGGGGCTGCAATGGCTGGGGAGGTGGGGGAGTGAGCTCCTGCTGGAGGGGGGGGGGAGGGGAGGGAGGGAAGGGCAAGCTCCTTCCAGATCTTGCCCCAACGAAAGGGATCAAAGAAAAATTTCTGCACTCGCTCCTTGTGGCCTCAGAATATTCCCAGTGGGGGCGGGGGCGGTATTACCAACCCAACCAACACTCTAATCCCATGTTTACCAGCCAGTGGGTCACCAGGGTCAAAACACGGGCACTGGGGAGAGTGGGGCAGGTCACTCAGTAGATCACAGACCGCTCAATTCTCTGGTTTTCAGAGGCTGACGGGAAGAGATGTTCCAGAGAAGAAGATTCTCCAACCCACCCAACACAAATTCAAACAGGCTTCAGCTTTGAAGTGTCCGTTTTGACAGGATGGTCAAGAATTTGAACCTTCCTCTGTCTGTAGCCTGTTAGCTACAATGGTTTGCCCAACACCCCCATTGGGGACTGACATTCCCATTTCTGACAAGCACGAGTCCATATCATCTCAGACACATGAGTACTGGAAATAATATCGGACAACACCATCCGTTTTACCTACTTCCCCGTCCTTCAGGGACCCTTCTCAGGAGCTCCTACTAAGACCGGAGATAAACTCCCTTCTTCGTTTAGGAACGATAGAGCCAGTCCCTGCTCAGCACAGTGGAAGAGGGCTTCTACCTCAAGGTATTTCCTCGTGCCAAAGAAAAACTGAGAGTGGAGACCAACCTTAGATGTAAGACTCCTAATCAGATTTGTGAGGTCTGAGACTTCAGGAGGGTGACTCTGGCATCTCAAATTCCTTCTGTAGATTCAGGATTTGGCTTTCAGCCCTCAGCCTTCAAGACACATTCTGTAGCAACACACCCATCCTACAGGAGTTTCCTGCATTTTGTCATAGGCCAGGACCCGTTTCAGTGCCAGGGACTCCCTGTTTTGGTCTCTCCTTGGCGCCAAGAATGGGTTTTTTTCCAGAGGTTCCATCAGTGACGGCTGCCTACTTCCATTGTCAGGTGACTGTAGTACTCGCATACCTTGATTGGTTGCTCAAGGCTGGGTCGTACCAAGAAGTGTTGTCTCCCACACGGAAAGCACTTTCTCTGTTCTTGGGCTTGGGTCTTAATAGAACGTGGAAAAGGCCACACGAGTTCCGTTCAGAACATGCCATTTATAGAGACATCCTGGATTGCCTTCCTTCCCATGGGCGGATTCACGGCACTATTCAACCTTGTCAGACCTGTTCAAGGGAGCCCCCAGACTTCAATCAGCAACTGTCTTCAGCTTCTCGGTCACGTGGCAGCTTGCACTGGGACAGATCCTATGAGGTCACCGCCTCGCTGTTTCTAGGGTGACTAAGATCAGGTTACTCCCCAAACAAACACAGCCAGCCAGCCAGGTCTTGGTTCCTCAAATGGTCTAACGCTCCCTAGACTGGTGGAAGGTTCATCAGTCACCATGGCTGCATCTCTGTTAGGATGTGTGGGGCAGCTTGATGCTCTGACGGTACAGGACAGATGGTCACCCCATGAATCCACCCCCCAAATCCACTGTTGGGTCTCAGAGTGGTTGGAAGTGCCTGGCTTCATGGCTGCCTCTTGTCGCACGCAGGTCTATCCAAGACATGGCAGACAACAGGGCCAGTGTGGTCTACTGACACCAGTGCCAAGTTTCCTTTTCCTGGGTGGGTGCCCCACCCCCACTCTGCCCTTTCCCTTAAATCCCTGACCTTGTTTCACCTCTTCCTGCCCCCCCCCCTTTCCCCCACCTCTCACCCAGAGCCAAACAGCTGATTGGCGGGGGCCACCGATCAGTGGATAGATGGTGGGTGCCAAGCATCCATTTATTTATTTATTTATTTTGCCAGCGCCGCCCCACCCCCCCCCCACCCCCGGAGTTGGTGCCCATGTTTACAGTAGAACCTCAGAGTTACGAACACCTCGAGAATGGAGATTGTTCATAACTCTGAACAAAACGTTATGGTGGTTCTTTCAAAAGTTTACAGCTGAGCATTGACTTAATGCTACACAGAAGAAAACCGCTCTCTCCCTTTATTTTGATAGTAGTTTAATACAGTTCTGTACTGTATTTGCTTCTTTCGTTCTTTCTTTTTGACTCTGCTGCCGTCTGATGACGTACTTCCGGTTCCAAAGGTGAAGTGTGTAGTTGACTGATCGTGAAAATGGCCTTCTCTTAAAACCAAAAAACATCTTCAAAAGTTTGTTTAGCATCAGGTTTGTTTAGGAGCTTCCTCCCCTTCTCCCTTTTATTGGGTGGTCAAACCGAATTTTGAATTTTTGAGCATCCTCTTCCTTCCTGCCACTGAATGCAGTAGAACAAACCACGTCTAGTCTGTTTCATTTTTTCTTTGTTTCAGTTTTTTTCCTTTTGCTGCTTTGTAGCTTTTTGGAAGGGGAGACAGGTTTTGAAAACTCATAGCGTAGCCAGAGGGAAAATGAAACAAGCAAACTATGCCGCTTGGGTGTGAATTTGGACATTGAAAAAATAAGAAACGTCCATTTTAAACCCAGTAAAATGGAAAGAACTTCAAAAAAGTTTGCAAAACTCCTTTTCCTCCCATTTTTTGCAGCACTCTGTTAGATGTTTACACCCTAATTTGGAGGCGGGGATCCTTGGCAAGAAGCCTATGATAAAATAGCATTTCCCTCCATTATTTTTAGCTTGTCTTGATCCCTTCTCAGTAAAAAATAACCACAAATTATTGACACCACCCATGTGCTTGTTAAACAACTGTCGGTGAGTCTATAGCATTGCTCATCCTGGAATTCCAAAGCACATACTGATGTCTTATTCCCACTTTACAGATGGGCAAAACTGAGACACAGAGGGAATGAATTAGTCGATGGCAAAGTTGGGAATAGAACCCAGGAGTCCTGTTTCCCACTCCCCTGGACCATGACTCTTTGTATTGCCATACCTTAGGGCACTGATTCTGCAAAGTGGATCAGATGTCTTTTCCCCCCATCGTCATTTTTGAAAAGAGTGGATCCAAGTCTATCACCAGAAATGGGTTTGTTAATTTCCTCCCCCTCCTCCTGTCCCTAATTAGATGTAGAGTGAGGAGCTAATGGAGTATCACTGCGCATGACTATATACGCTTCCCAAAGTGCTTACCTCAGGGGAAAACGCTCGGTGAGAAATAGAGACGCTCTAAGACAATACGTCCTTGTGATCCTTCAATTGCTAGCGCTGTCACTTGAACCCAAACCAGAACTCCAGACCTCAGTATCTCTGAACCTTGGGGGTGGTTCAGAACTTTGTGGCTCGGGTCCATGCCCGGGTGGCAGCTGAAGCTAAGCACTGAGGGGTAGGCTGATTTTCAGTTCCCTCTGGTACTTGGGAGAGGTGTAACTTGGTGGGACAGGCTCGGAGGCTGATTTAGGTTGGTTCTTGCCTGTTTTTGCATCATAGAGAGGCTTGAAAATGGCATAGCGGGTGGGGAGTGATCAGAACTCTTCTGGAAGAGCTTCAGTCATGAGGCAGCTGATGGCTCATATTTTTTCCAGACCTCTCCTCCCACCCCTTAGCAGCCCGGCCCAGCTCTGCCCTTTGCATAAGGGGTGGTCCTGGCTTCTTCTGGAACCCTGAGCAAGCTAGAAAAACACTGGCACAAAGGGTCTTGTCGTGACCTGAGTCTAGCCATCCTAGAACTGATCACGATAAACAGCACCTGACAATGGTCAGAGGGGGATGTAGAATTGTCTGCTACAAGGGTCTGGGAGGGATGGGCTCCTACTTCCAAGCAACCATCCACTCCTCCTGTTTATCCCCTTGCTGGGAATTGGAGTTCTCTGATGGTGACATCACAGCAGGCAAGACCACTTTAGATGGAGAATAAGCAGCAAAGCAGATGAACTCTTAATACTTAGCATAATGACCCCCTTCAGGGGCTTTGAACCTGGGAATCTTAACACCCCAGCCTGGGCCTTTGCCGCTTGTGCTAAGGGAGTAGCTCCCTTAGCTTGTTGTGGCAGTAGGCTTTTATCCTCCATGCGGACCGGCCCTACTGGAGAAGGGTGTAACAATCAGCATTTTATATTGGCTCTTTCATAAATTCATTTTATATTCATTTTCCATCTGTCAATCCTCCTTTGTCTCTAGTTATAAAGGACAGAAGGCGAGGGGAAAGCCAGCGGGTATGTGACTGAGACGCTGAAAGCCGTAGAGGCAGAAAGCTAGTTCCCTAACAGAGTACCTGCACCTATACTTCCCTGGGATGAATCCAACAGTGAGCGAGAGCTTTGCCTCTCTGGCTCCTTGGGAGCAGGAGATTCTAGTCTCGGTACTGATCAGTGCCGGACACCAGCCGCTCTTGAACAAGTGATCTGCTGGAGGAAACTGGCTCTTGTCAAAGGCCCCTCTTTGCTGAGGAGAGCCAGCATGGCCAGGAGATGAGTCCTGCAGCTGCTGCTCTGTGATGTCCTACCGAAGCTGAATATCTTCCAGGGGAGCCTGGCGGAGCTGTTCTGTGAGCAGTAGGGGGATGTGCTCCTAGCTCGCCCCCTCAGTGCTGGTTCAGGATAATCTTAACACGTCGAGCAGGGGACGTCCTCGAAGCCTGGGTGCTTGGCACCTGGGTTAGCCTAGCTGGGGTGCGAGCAGCCCCGCTGCAGAGCCCTGCCTGAGTTACTGCGTCCTCACGGGTGCTGCGCTTCTCTGCGCGTGTCACTGGGACGTCTGTGGGCACAAACCGAGGGTCAATGTGCTTCACTAAGCTGAGCGGCTCGGCTGCTTTCCCACTGAATGGCGGGAGAACTTGTGGGCACGTGGGGGGAATTATGGGAAGGCAGTGGAGGACTGTCAGCACTCAGTGATTTTGCCTGTGTCCTCACGGCAGAGTGGGTGGGTTACCAGCCCCTGTGAAAGTGGTACCTGGGCTCGTCCCCAATGGGGCAGCTAGCCTGGGGTGAAAGCACCAAACTCAGGGGAGAGGCGCTTGCGAGTGGATGGGAGCGGGTTCGCGGTGTCACCGTAGTGAGAGCATGGGCTAATTTCAAAGTGAAGACTAAGAGTCATCAAAGGAGAACCCGGGGGGAGGTGGGATGTGGGACTGGGGGCTTCCTGCTTTGCAGAGTTACTTCCTTTGGGTACTACTGCGTTCCTGCAGAATTATGCCCTTCCTCTCCGGCGGGGCAGACGGAATTCCAAGATACCAGCGACCAGATCCTCAGCCGGTGAGTCTGCGGGGGCAGCTCCATGGACGTCAATGGAAGTCCTGGCCACAAGACTGTAGCTAAAGGGGCAAAAGTGTTTCTTTTACACCTCTCTGGTTTTCACGTGCTGGTAAGTGTCATGCTGTCATCATATTCTAGCAGTGATCTTTGCCCTCACCTCCACAGCAACTGGCTGTGATGTCCCAAACAGGATTAGCATATCAGGTGGGGAGGAAGAGGATTTACAAGCGGCTGTGTATCTTGTTTCCATGCTACTCTCTCTAGGTGACTTTTTCTTTTTCAATAAGCAGGGAAGCTGAATAGGCTACACAATCTGATCTGTGCTGGACTTCGTTCCTGGTCAGATTTCCTGCCGTTGTGGCCACCATTTCAGTTGCACTGGTGATGAACACGGGAGGGAGCAGTAACACTTCCTGATATCCCAGATAGGTGGTGGCATTAAACCAAATTTTGCACCAGTTAGAAAACTGAGCTTCTGACTAAAACTGGGGGCGAAACTTTGCCTGCAATACTCGGTAAATGATAACTACCAGCCGTCAGTACTTACTGTGACCTCTTTTTGTTAGGTGTCTGTACAGCCCCTAACACAGTGGGGCTCAGACCCCTGATTGTGCCTCTAGTCATTACTGCAATACAGATAAATTAATAGTAATCTAGAGATTACTATTAATTTCATTTGGTGACCCCTAGTTCTTGTGTTATGAGGAGGAGTCAATAACACTTCCTAATTTACTTTCTCCGAACCCGTCATGATTTTATAAACCTCTATCATATCCCCCCTTAGTCGTCTCTTTTCCAAGCTGTTCCACATCCCTAATCATTTTTGTTGCCCTTTTCTGAACCTTTTCCCATTGCAATATATCTTTTTCCAGATGGGGTGACCACATCTGCACACAGTATTCAAGATGTGGGTTTACCAAGGATTTATACAGAGGCAATATGATATTTTGGGGTTTATTATCTATCCCTTTCTTAATGAGTCTCACCATTCTGTTTACTTTGTTGACTGCCGCTGCACATTGAGTGGATGATTTCAAAGAACTACCCACAATGACTCCAAGGTCTCTTTCCTGAGTAGTAACAGCTAATTTAGATCCCCTGATTTTATATGTACAGTTGGGATTATAGAAGTGACAACGAGTCCTGTGGCACCTTAAAGACTAACTAAATTGGGATTATGTTTTCCAGTGGGCATTGCTTTGCATTTATCAACATTGAATTTAATCCATTTTGTTGCCCAGTCACCCGGTTTTGTGAGTTCCCTTTGTAGATCTTTGCACTCTGCTTTGGACTTAGCTATCCTGAGTAGTTTTGTGTCATCTGCAAATTTTGCCACCTCACCGTTTACCCCTTTTTTCCTAGATCATGTATGACTATGTTGGGCCCAGTACAGCCCCCTGGGGGACACCACTAGTTACCTCTCTCTATTCTGAAAACTGACCAATTATTCCTACCCTGTGTTTTCTGTCTTTTAACCAGTTATTGCGCCGTGAGCGGATCTTCCCTCTTATCCCATGACAGCTGACTTTGCTTAAGAGCCTTTATCCAGACCTGCTTCGGGCAGGGTTAGACATCCCAGCAGTTAAAATGCCAGTGTCAGATCTAGGCTAGAGCGCCCATCATGGGCGTGGCTTTACGGATGGTAGCAATGGGGGAGGCCTGGTGTGGGGACAACTTAAATTAGATGCTTTCCAGGAAGCTTCAGAAGCTGTTCTGTCCCTGCAGGCTCCTTCCTGGGGGTCAGTTTCCCAGCCCCTTCGGTTTTTCCTTTGAAAGGCTCTTGGGTACGTCATGCAGAGCTGCAGCCAAGAGTGTGGGGTGGCAACTGGCGCTGGTGCCCCAAATTGCATCCTCCCCTCTCTAATTCCCCTGGCACGGACCAGACAGGAGCCTGCTCCGATGCAGCCCCATCTCGTTAGCTTTCAGAAGAGCCCAGCAAAAGAGGGGGAGGGTTTTTTTTCAATGATTCTAAAGCGCAGCATCACGGTGATCAGCCGCTCACGCACGTCATCCATAACCTGCGGCAGCAGCAGCTGAATCCCCTCCGCTTCCCTGCGGGCGACGCGCTGACGTTTTAAACCGGCCCACGGCAGCCGTGCTCGGGGGCCGGGCGAGAAAAGCCGAGCGCCTTGGGAAGATGCGAACGCCCTCCGACTTGAGCGTGGGCATTCCCTGACATGGGCACGTCAGCACAGGCCGCACGCAGATGCGGGCACGTAAGTGAGCCCTTCCTTCCGCCCAACTCATTTGCCAGTGGGTCTCATTTTCACCCATTGGAACCTCTCAACTGACTGGCCTTAAACTAGCAAACGTTGGCTGCTGGGTTGTTCGGGGGCTGTTCCCGCTCCTGGATCGGAAGATGGGAACGTCAGACAGGAGCACAGGGACTAGCCACTCACAAATCACAAATAATGACCAGCGCACACCCTTTGTGGAACGCACAGACCAGACCGTTCATGCAAAGGACAGCCACTCAGCTAAGAGCCAGGGGAGCAAACCTTTCTGGGCATGAATGTTCGCCCGTTTAAAAAGGGCACAAACCAGTCTGGACTGGGCAGGTGCTCAGAACATGGTACAGGTGTAGCCCACTGGGGCGTGTGTTTAAACTGTGGGTTACCTGGCTAAGATACTGATCTGCCCCTCCCCCCCAGCATCTGAGCACCTTTATACGCGGTGAGGAACGGAGGCAGTTTGACGAGGGGGAACTGAGGCACAGCAAGACCAAGGTCCCACAGAAAGCCTGTGGCAGAGCAGGCCCCTGGTCTCCCACCCGCTCGCAAACGCAGCTTTGGTGGGGGCTCCTCCATCTCTGGACGCAGTCGAAATCTGACACCAAGAACACAAGTGATGAACCACGTGGATTCTGGAGACTAGCCTGAACCAGCCCCCAGCTCCACCCATCCCTGAGTGAGGCTTGGAGCCCCACTCACCGGCTGGCCATGGCTCTAGAAAAGGCCAGCCCGAAGGCCTGGCTCTCTGCCCTGAGCTGTGGGGAAATTCAGGGCCAAACTTAGGTCAGTTCTGGTGCGGTGCAAGGCTCTGAGGTGCCAGACCGGTTTGGATGAATGGCTTTGGGAAAAGAACAGAAGAGGCCAAAATGTCTCTGTCTCTCTCTCTCTCCCCATTGCTACGGTTTCCCTTTTCACTGCTGCCTTTGCCCTTCCCTCCCCTGCTGGTACCTGGAAATGCCCTGTACCGCCAGGGGCCATGCGTGTTACCTCTTCCTGCCCCCACCTGCCTCCGGAGAACGTCAGCCCCGTTCTGCAGACGTAGGCTGTTGGCTAAGCGAACTTCTGGGAGCTCACCTGGACTGACCCCCCAGCTCCACACCATTGGGGATGGCCCAGCGGTAGCGTGAGCGTGGAGTGAGGGTGGTGGGCATGCCCTGGGGGGGTCGCAGAAGAGGAGCGAGGGTTATTTGATTATTTAGGAAGTGACAGCCAGGCCGAGGCGTGGCCGGGAATGCCCTGCCGCTGGGTCTCTGCTTCGAGGCGCTTGCCATGTAAACGGTGAGTCTGAGAACGGGAGGAGGCTCCAGCAGACTCCAGGAAGCGGGGGGCAAGGAATGACAAGGATCTCAGGAAGAAGCGAGGGAGTAGCCCGTTCAGAAACCCCGGGGATGTCCAGGTGATTGACAAGTGGCAGGATTTATTTTCCATTTAACTCTGCCGTTGCCTGGCGATAGTGAAACAGTGCAAGCGGCCGTGCGACTGCCATTTTTGTCACTGTCTTGCTGACCACAGGCCTTGTCAGGACAGTCTGACGACCTTCGTGGTGCTCACGCATGGGGCGGAGGAGACCGTGAGCAGGTTGTCAGCTCCTCGGACTGGACGCTGATGTCCCGGTGCTGCGGGGGCAGGGGTGCTCTGAAGGCGGCAAGGGGCCGACCCCGAAGGGCACGTCCGGGTTAGAGGACAGTGCGGGCACAGCGGGCACGGCTGGTGGACACAGGCCGCGTGGCGGATGTAGCTGGCACAGTAGAGCAGGGGGGTGCAGAGCGCGTGATGGCTGAGGAAGGGCAGACCCCTCGAGAGGGCGGTTTGGGGGCACGATGTAAACAAGGACAAGCGAGAGCTGCAAACTCCCGGCCAGCGCGAGTAGCACGGAGTAGCACATCCCTCCACGGAAGGGGAACGGTTACAGACACGCTGCCCTTCCCCTACAGGGAGCAGTTACTGCTGCCCTGACCTCTCGCTGCCAGGGTCCCCTTCCATCTTACTTCATGCTGCAGCTCGAAAAGGTGCCGAGCAATAAGTGGAGCGGCTGGTGAGCCGGGGTCACTCCGCAGCGTTCCCATCAGGGTGGAATCCTTTCAGCTCTCCAGCAAACCCCTAGTGAAAGACAATCAGGCTCGCTGTCACCGAGCTAATTCCGACCGTATAAAAGCGGTAATGAAATTCACGGCAGGATTAGCCTCTCCATCCAATGGGCCGGCGCGGCGGTGACATATCTCGCTTATTGCCCGAATGTAACACACCATCTAATTTACGTCGTGTAGCGAGCGGGAATGAAATGTTCATAAAGAATTGCTGCATCTCGTCACCTTAACTGCGGCCCCGGGCTCTGAGGCATCTGTCAGAGAGAGGCGAGTAGAGAAGGAGGCGCCTGCCTCGCAGAGCGGAGGCCGGGGCTCTCGGAGAGGGGAGATGAGCGTATTAATCTTCTGGGGCCATGCGCGTCCAGCGGCGCCTGTGCTCCTGGGAGGGCTGGGTGGATGGGGCCTCGGGAAGCCGCGTGTGGACTGCGGAGTTGGGGGTGTGTGCGTGAACGGGGCAGGTGCGTGTGTCGGGCGCTACATGGGTGTGTGTGTGCGAGAGATGAGTGAGTACGGTCACAGGTGTATGTGTGTGCAGCTGTCTGGCTGGGGGGCATCCGTATGGCTGGGGGGGGTCACCGGGCCCATGCCTTGGCACGTGTGTGTCTCCATGTGCACACGTGTCGGCCCTGGGTCGCACCTACACATGTGGCTGGAGGAGGCTGCGTGTTCGTGGCCCGGTGGGCGTGTGCAGGCCCCGCCCGCCCGCCGCTTTTGGCTCTGCAGTCTCCAGCGCGTTGCTTTGCAATTAATTTTCCGGGCTTGTAATGACTCGGATCCTGCCAGGGGTTTCTCTTCCTTGACTCTTCAGCGAGAAAGTTTGCAGCAGAAAGATAGCCCTT
Source organism: Sternotherus odoratus (assembly GCA_032164245.1). Taxonomy (NCBI): domain Eukaryota; kingdom Metazoa; phylum Chordata; order Testudines; family Kinosternidae; genus Sternotherus; species Sternotherus odoratus. The sequence goes on from JAVMKO010000005.1 coordinate 105,460,283, forward strand.
CCTGTTGTGTTTGGCGTAATAGCATTTCGGTGTCCGGAGGGGAGATGGCAAGACAACAATAAACTTTATTAAGAGGAAGAGATTGAATTTCACTGAGCTTAATTGAAACTGCTCGGGCAGGCGGGGAGGGTCCTCAGTGTGGCCGGGGCTGCGAGGGGCTGCTCAGGAGGCATCTGGCATCTCCTTGGGCCTGTGGTGTCCTCACAACAAGATCTCATTGGCTGATTGTGCTCCGAGGGGGTGGCTCACAAATTAACCCTTTCGGGTGTGTCTTGTCCGCTGCCATTTCCCTCGGTGCCTGTCTCTGAACTCCTTGGCGGTTGTGATCGCCCAGGCCTCAAGCTTTGAACCCAGCACCGGGGGCTTCCCCATGTTCTCTCCACCTCTCTGAGGAGAAGCGAGGGTCCAGGGCTTGTCGTGCAGTCTGCCTTTCCCTCCAACACCTCCTCTCGCCTGCTGCTACCCCTGGGCTGCCTCTGAGGTTTTTATCTACCGGTGCCTAAAACCCAGTGCAGCTAATCTGGTGCGGCCGGTGGGCGTGTGGCGTGCGGGGAAGGCAGAGTCTGGAGTGGCTCTGAAGTTGCAAGAGCATGTAGCGCAGGCCAGCAGCAGATATGTCGCCGGATCCGTCAGTCTGGAAACACGGGGCTGTTCGGCACACTTCCTGTTTACAAGGTGTGAGCCGCACCCGGGCACGGGAGATGCAGAAGGTCAAATTCTGCCCCCTGCCCCCGCTGCCAGGGCAGGAAGAGGCCCGCAGGCGTTTCCTCAGTGCGCATGGGGGGGCGGATGTAGTGCTACGTACTGTGCTTATTATGGGCTGTGGGGCAGCTGTTCGGAGCAGGGGTGGGGCGGCTGCCGTAAATTGAAGTAGCTCCTAGAAATGCTGGGGCCCCCATTGGAAGCAATATGGATCGAAACCACTTTTGTGTCCCATTTCCCACCCTTTCCTGGGCTGTGTCGGCGTGGCACCGAACACAAGCTAGCCTCCAGAGCGCAAACCCTCCGGTCTCTGCAGAGTGCGCGGGAGAGTCCGTCTCCTCCTGTCCAGTGTTCAGAGAGATGCAAAACAAATACGTGAATGCAGCTTTGTGGCTGAGAAATTAACTAGCCCCTAAAAGGTGAACCTTCCTGTAGTGAAACGCCAGAGATAACCTGACAGTTAATGACCCTTCCGGATGAAAGTGAAGAATTGTAACCAACTAACTCTTTTTGCTGGCTTGCTGTATCACACTCATCTCAGAGAGTGGAAACTGACTAGGTGAGCTGATTTAACTTTTCAAACTCTCTGCCATTGGCAAAAGGCTGTGGTGTTTGCAAACACTACCGGGGAATGTTTAAGTGCAAAGCGCACAAACCTGCTTTAGGTTCTTGCTACCTGGTTCTGGGGTTTTGTGAAACCCGGCTTTTTCTAAAAAACCTCCAGTTCAAGCTTAGACTGACCTAGTGGCTGACTAACTGGAGGTCTGTGTGCCCCATTGAACACCCAAAAGTCAGGAAATTTACATTTGCTTCCCCCCAGCGACCCTAACTTGTCCCACTTGTGTGTATGTTTGTGTCTCGGATTTACGTCCACGCTGTCACTCCAATGCTTTGTGTGGAAGAGTTAAGAAGGCTGCGGGAACCATGATTTTGAATGTTCTGACCTTTGGCTATTTAAAATCACAACTTTCAGGTTGCACTAACACAGACTTTAAGGCCAGAAGGGGCCATCCTGACCCTCTAGTCTCCCCTCCTGCACATAGCAGGCCACAGAACCTCACCCGCCCACTCTCGTAATAGACCCCTGACCTCTGGGTGAGTTACTGAAGTCCTCACGATTTAAAGACTTCAAGTTACAGAGAATCCACCGTTTACTTTAGTTCAAACCCCGATCCAAGCTGCAGAACTACCAGCTGAGATGGTAAAACCACCTCCTCACGGGCAGCTGCAGCACAGAAGTAACGGATTGTCTGGGCCTTGGAGACTGAACTCCCTTCCCATGTGAATGGTCCTGCTTTATGGATGTTTGTTTCCGCTCTGGCTCAGAGGTCTTGTCAATGGCTCCAGTGATGACCCTATCAGCTGTGAGTGACCTTGCAGGGACCTATGATGGAGGTCATATGGAAAAGGCTGGCTTGAGGACCAGGCAGAGAAGGTGCCATCCGTGTTCTCAGTGTTGTCAACACACAGAGGGAGACTTGGTCAAACGTGCTCCAAAGAACTCTGGTTCTAAACAGGGCAGATAGAAGAGTTAATACGTGGATAAGCCGATGCAGGTCTAGACTGTGGGAGGTTTCCTCTATTTTTAATTGTTGGTGGCTGGTCCTTTTTTTCAAAGAGAGTTTGGACTCTTTCAACTGGGAAGCCAGCTCTAGTTTTCAGGAGAATTTTGAATGAAGAGAGAAGGCAGTTGATGAAATGCACAAGAAAGGGAGACAGCGGAGGGTGGTAACAGAATCCCCCAGGGCCCAGTCCCGAGGCTCCTTATTCAAGAATGGAAATCAATGGGAGCTTTGCCTGAGTAAGGACTTTGGGATTGGGTCCACAACCTCGATCCCCTATAATGTCAGGTAATTACCTGAATCTTTCTGTCCCAGTAATGCAGCAATTACTTTTGGACCCGAGCAGCGTAACACACCTCCAAAGGATTGGGCAGAGACGTGATCACAGCGTAGTGTGAGTGGGTATTCGCCAAGCAAACGCTCTCGTGTAGTTAGGATGTGAGTCAAGAGTATTTACAGGAGACCTCACTGCCTGTAACTTAAAGCTTTAGCGAAACAAATTGGAATTGCCTTCTGCAGGCCATTGTTATAAATTACAGACCCAACATCTGCACTGTCTAGACAACCCGTCTCGGATACAAGAGGGAGTCTGGCGGGGGTGGGGGTGGGGGTGGGGGTGGGGGTTGGAGTAACAAAGGGACTCCGCCAGTGCCACATCAACCGCCACCCCCCAGCCCCCCCCCCACTGAAACCTTCAGCTTCTGATCAGATCAGGGTCTGGCCCCCTTTGTGCCTGGTACAAGAACTCCGCACCTGCACCAGCCACAAAGGGAAGCCATTTCGCAGGGCCCAGAATGGGCGAGGTGGCCGGAGACCCCCCTCCACGAGTGTAAGATCCTTCCTTGTCGTGAGTCCCACCGCAGTCGGTACACTGACACTGAGGATGGATTTGGCCTTTGTAGCCTCTGTTCACTTATTTAGTCCCTGTTTGGCAGATGTCAGGGAAGCCAGTCCTTCAGGCAGGCTTGTTCCTTCCTTCCCCTGGCCCCTGGGCAGCGCTTGCGATGGGCCCCGTCAGCTGAACGAGTTTTTTTTTTTTTTTTTTTTTTTTACAGTTCCTAGCACAAACCTTCTCATTTATATGTAAAGCAGCCATTAGTCATAGCTCCGTTCCCTCACACTGCCTGATGTACAATCACATTTTGCAGTGGATGAATCTTTCCACACAGCTGCTCTGCTATGAATAATCCGTCGCCGGGCCCATAAATCAGAAAAAAATCATGCACCTTCTTCGCCTGATCCTTACACAAAGTCATATATTTTACATGAGGACAAGCTAAATATTTATGAGGCTTTACAAGGCTTTTCCGACTCCTAGGTACTTGTTGTTAGGGTTGTTTTGTTCGGTTGGGTTTTGGGGGGGTTCTTTCTCCTTTGAACTCGTCTAAACTAGGCATGGTAACTCTGGGCCCTGCCCTTGTGACTTTCATTGAAGGATCTTGGATAATGCTTGAGCTAACCCAGGAAGTGGTGAAACTGACTCAGGACGGAGGTACATCAGCAGAGCCGTGTGTGAAGGGGGCCCGGGACTGGAAAAGCGAAAGGTTCTGTAGATTGGGATGGAGGCGCGTTTACTGAGCTGTGTTCGGGAGACTCAAGCCTGGAAGACCAGGAAGGTCCTCGAGTCAGGATTGGGGTGCACCAGCAAATGTGTGGGTGGCACCTAGGAGTTGATTAGCAGCGGGCTGAGGGTCCATACTGCGGCCCGATCTGGGTGGTGGAAGCTTAGAGGGAACACAGCTCTTGCCAGCCCTATGAGCCGCAGACTTTCAAGGGCGTTCAAGTCATTCTCAAATGTTAAACATCACAGACAGTGCCAATGAAAGGGAATTTTACACCCCCATGGGATGGTCAAATTAATTCAGCCTGAAACAGGCTGTGAGGAGGCTGTGAGGCTGGTATTCTCAGCCTCCCTTTACAACTGGGGAACGAGAGAAAGAGACATGCTCAAGGGCACACAGCAAGTCAGTGGCAGAATTGGGACACAATGCAGACGTGGTTCTCGGAGTCCTGCCTGAACCCTCTACTCCCTCCGTGGATCTGCAATCACATTTCCCAGGCTTTTCCTCTGTCGTTTCACCCCCCCCCTCCCCCCGTAGTTAAATCTCCACAGGGTGTAAGAGACAGAGAGACCACAAGGAACTGGGAGACTGTCCACCTGCCTCTCCCTCACGATCTCAGTCAGCAAGACGGCTGGCTAACTGCAAAGAAGGCAAACCCCCAAAGCAACCCTTTGACTCACCTCCCTCCCTGCAGCATCCGATACAAAGACATGGCTGCTACCGCGCTCTGCTGTGCATGCCAGCGTCCCACCCAGCCCTGCGTCTGCTGGGAGTTAGCAGGAGCAGTCAACAGCCTGGATGGTGAAGGTTGTTCTTGGGAGCCTCCCACCCCCAGTGGAAGTACCGCAAACCTTATGAGAAAGCTGATGCCTCTGCCAGCCTGGACAATTGTGCCAGTCCTGCAGTCCCACGGCACCTCTAGGACAGGGGTACGGCAGAGCTCAAATCCTGGTGTGCCCCATGCTATCGTTCTGCAGAGAGCAGGATATGCTGGAAGCTCTGTCCTGCGGCCAGCTGAACCCCTGGGGAATCAGGACATCTCCCCTATTATCACAGCCCTGACTGAAGCATCTCACAGCTCCCCCCTCCCCTTTTCTTTAACTCCCACTACTCTCCTGTAGACACATGTGGTGTTCAGGACATTTTCCTTAGTGCCGCTCTGAGCCCAGCCCAGCGGCAGGCAGAGCTCTTTGGAGCAGATGGCAGGTGGAGGAGAAGTTTGTCCATCTAACAACGGCTCCTACTCGAGTCAGGGGGAGCTCTGCTGCTGGATGGAAACACTGGCCCTGAGTCGTGAAGCTCGGAGTAGGGGATGAGGCTCGACTGAACGGCTTTGCAGGAAACCCCCCGATGGATCTGAATTGCCCCGGAAGATTTCCAGCCCAGTCTGGCCAGGCCCAGATCCTCCAAGCTCTGAGAACTGTGCTAGGCCCAGATCTGGAAGGGGGAGGCCAGAAGTGAGCCAGCCCCCAGCACTAGAGAGGACATCCTTCATCCTGCTCTGTCTGGCGCTGGCTACCAGCGGCCCCGTTCTGGAGCTGGGGATCACTGCGGTGTAGGGATGCTTCGGCTAATGCTCTTTATCCCCCGGCAATGCACCCAGCGGCGGGAGGAAGAGGGGCTACTGTTGCAGGGCAATGACCCAGGAGGTTTCCACTGCACGGGCAGCATCCAACTGGGATTCCCAGTGCTCTGGGTAGCAGGGGCAGTGCAAAGCACCCAGAGGTCACTGCAGAAGCAGACCTAAGAGGTTGAGCAGGAGGAGATGGATGTTTTGTTCACCCTGCCCTTTTCAAGGGGGGCAGGGGCTGGACTTGATGACTTCTTGGGGACCCTTCCTACCCTACATTTCTGTGTTAATCCTTTCAGGCTTCCCAGGCCCGGCTGTCCAAGTCTAACCTTGGCCTCTCCTCCCCCAAGTGCTAGGGGGTGGGGTGTATAATACAGAACATTGACAGTCCTTGCCCCAAAGATCTTGCATGCCAAAGGGAATAACAGGGCCTCCTCTTGCCAATTTTCTTCTTCCTCCTGAAGTCCCTTTATTTTTATTTTAACATGGGAAGAATTAAGGCCAGGGGCTGCCAAAGAAGGGGGGAAATAAGTCCAAACACACACAGATGGGAAGCCCACAAATTTAATTTACAACCATCCTTTATTATTCAAAAATGAAAATTCAGGCACTAATGCCCAAAGGAGCTGCTCTGATTAAAGCTCCCAATGTCTCATGGCTGACTCCTGCTGCTTCCTCGGAGGGTCACTGGGACAAGAAATGAAAACCCTCTGGAATGCGGAGGGTGGTGGTGGAATACCTGCGGTAGACCATTTAACCAAACGTTTATTTACTGACCCAATCATCTTCACTTAAAGCAAAGCACCAGCTGTTCCTTATCCAATTAATGATTGCCGCAGCAAATTAACATGGAGTTACACTGCGGATGTGGTCCACAGAGTCTGCAATGCACAGAGCAACGTGACAGCCCCAAAATAATCCCAATGATAACTTTACCGTAAGGCAGCATCTTTCATCTCGCATGATCCCAAACTCGGTACACGGCACATGGGTCCGCATACAATGCAGCCACTTCTGTGGGGCTCAGGACAGAATATTTTATCCCCTTGAAAAGTGATGTTGTTAGAGTTTTGGCCAGGACAAACATGCTGTAAAAAGAGCCACGGGCTCATGACCACAAGTGGCGTGGCCCTCACCAGCGGTGATCCAAACAGCACGTTATAATGGATTTGATTAACATTTGCTGTGCTTTACCCTCTTGTTGTGTAACGAGACAGGGTGAGAAGGAGGGATGAACCCGTTTTCACTTCCCCGTCGTAATTCTGGGTCCTTAAATCAGGCAGATTACTGACTGTCAGGCTGCCCAATATTAAGAAAATAAGAACAGCCACATGAGGTCAGACCAATGATCCATCTAGCCCAGTAAGGTTGAAGAAAGGTTCTAGTGACACAGTCGCCAACTGCACCCAAGTTTGCATAGTGGCTGGAGCAGTAACACAGAGCTTGGGACAAGAGGGCTCTAGGCAGGTACGGGCTGGTACGGTGTACCGGTAAAAAGGGGCCATCAGTACCAGCCCATACCCAGCTGCACTTTAATGTCATTGCCTCTTTCCCCCCCCCCCCCCCGGCTGCCTGTGGGGGTGAGATGGGGCAAAAGGGACAGCTGCCCTGGGGTCACAGCAGTGGGGTCACAGCAGTGGCCGGAGCCCTGGGCCCTTTAAATCAATGCTGGAATGCCGTGGAAGGGCTGCTTGGGGGACACTGACCCCCCAGCCCTGCCCCTTCTGCCTGGGCCCCCGGCCCTTCTGGGATGAGGGGGCTGGAGCCAGCCCCCGTACTAGTACGTCTTCGCCTTTACTTTCACCCCTGGCTCTAGGGCCCCATTGTATTACACCCTCATTCACACTATATAATGCTGTGAGTGTAACAGTGCTATACAGAGCCAGTCCCTACTACAGGTTAGTACTTAAGCTGCTGAGTCTTTGCCACTGACAAAGATTCACAGGAGTGGGTGTAAGCAGTGCTTACGGGGCTCAGCAGCCGCTCTGTCATCGCAGATGAAGCACTGGCTTGAAGAAGGGGTTCAAAGAAGAGGGAAGTGATTGGCACACAGGGTGCTTGGAGCTCTAGGGTGCCTATGGGGGGGCATGAAACTAAGAGGGGGAGAAGGAGGCAAAGGGCGTAGTTAGAAAGGATGATCTGGAGAAGGGATAGGAGGAAGTGGCAGCGGAGGGAGAGATGAGGAGCAGAGCAGTGCAGGGTGTTGAGAGCCAGCCAGCATTGCACTGTGACGTTCGGGGCGCTTGAAACATCCACTGTCTCATGTGTTCCTAAAGCTGTTGCTTTTAGGTCTTGTTCAGCCTACTAAACATACCTATGATCAGCTGACAAGGTGGTAAACGCCACTTGTCCCTGTCTACGCCGACGGCAAAGTCATGGTTAGCATCCTGTTACTTCGAGCACGGACTGACTTGTTCTGTGTTTGTACAGAGTGGAGCACAGTGTGGGCCTGGGACATGACTAAGGTTCCCAGGTGCTACCTCAGTACAACTCGTAAGTTGTCGCTAGCACAGCTCCTCAAAGTCGTGTTCTGACAGGACCTGGTTTTCTAGTGAAGACAAGTCCTTACGCAAGTAGTTAACAACCCCTTCTTTCTTTTTTAACTGAGTAAAGTTTTTTAGGTGCCCCAGGACCAGGGGAAACTTGCTCCAGCAATCTGACCTTCTGCATCTTGAAGTTCTGGAGTTAGTGCTCCTCCTCCCCCGTCTCCATAACAATCTGGTCTCACCATTCAGTGCATGTTGGCGGCTGCTGCTCTGGGAATTGATGGAACAGGAATACCTGACTGGAATCAAAGCAGGGTTTCTCCTCTGTGCTACAGAAACGTCAACCAAATCTTCAGCGAATGGAGAAGAATGGTTGGCGCCTTATGCTCCACCAGGAGCGAAGAGGATAAGAAGAAGAAGACTTCCCCTGCTTGCGAATGTTCTATCTAGTGGGCACCTTGGAGCCAGTCCAAAATAGCGCACTCTGACCTCATAAAGGACAGGAATGGTTATTCCTCTGGGCCTCATCCATGCTGGCGGGGAGCAGTCTGGAAACAGCAGGGGCAACACTTCAGTCCTAGTATACTGGGAAAGAGCAGGGATGATGAGTGGGTGACATCTTCTCCCCAAATTCTGTTGCAAGTCAGCAGGTATCCCACAATATGCCATGAAAATTGCCCACAATTCAGGGAGCTGGGAGGCAGTGCAAGGGACTCTGGCATACCTACCTGCACTGCAGCCTGCTTACACGGATGTAGCATGGCACTGTGTGGATGCAAGTGATGTTGCTTGCACGGGTACAAATACAATAGTGTGAAATACTGAAGAGAGGGTTTCATCAGTGTATTATTACAGGGGTAAGTCACAGCAGTACAAGCAGTTTTCCACCAGCGCAGTCTGTCTGCATTAGCTACATTGACAGAACTGCTCAGCTGTGTGTCATAGGCCCTATACTCTTCAGCGACCAATGGAGATTCCCTTTTAGCTCAGATGACAAGGCTCTGGTTCTATCCATGCGGTTGCAGTGAAGTTCCCAGCAGTTGTGGGTTGCACCATACTGACACTGAAATCCTCTGTGGCCTGGCACTAGGCTGCAGAACTCACTTGTAGGGTCTTAACCATCCCTCCCGCACAAGGGCATCATTTCAGAAAAATTCAGCGGTATGAGTCTGGTCATGGGGTTTGGGGGTAGAGGGCTGGTCCCATCTCAGAGGGGGGCAGAGAGGAGGCAGCCTGGTTCTATCCAGGGGCGGGGGGGGGGGGGGGGTCATGCTGGGGAGTGTCTCACTGGTGGCCAGCAAGGGGCAGAGATCAAGGCCTAACTCACTCTGTGGTCAGCTCTGGCCTCTGCTACTTCTGTAGCTTCCAGCCTGGCCAGGGGGAAATGAGGGTGGTGCGGACACTGTGACACTGGTGAGGAGCTATGAAAAATTAACTGTCTCTCCCCACCCTCCAGCAAATGATGCTCCCAAGCACTCCACCCCTTCAGCCATGGAGCAGGGAGGCCCGTGGCAAGATGTCGTATCCCAGTGCCACACTGTGTCACTTGCAGACACTTCCTCCCAGGCAGCGCAGCTACTTGTTTTCATCTACAAGGCCCTTCGTGGTCTATCCCCACCGCACCTGTCATCTCCCACACGCTACTGAGAGACCAACTTCTGCCTCTGCTCTGCCAGTGCCTTGAGCCTTTGTCACTCACTCGTTAAGGTTTTCAAACGAGCACCTTCACGTTGTCTCCTATACCACTCTCGCCCTCGGGAGGAGCACGTCATAAGCCTCGACAAACCTACTCACCGCCCTCCTTTAAAATCCACCCCTTCTCTGCAACAGCTCCCTACACTCCTATCAGTGTTGTCTCATTGTTTCCTTCTGGTCCCCCTCAGTCTGGCTGTAGCCACCTGTTGGCTGTGGATTGCAAGTTGTTTGGGGCAGAGACCAGTTCTTTGTTCTATGTCTGTACAATGCCTAGGGGGAGGGGGGGCTGGGCCCTTGTGACGCAGTAGGAATACTGTGTGTGTGCCTCAGTTTCCCCTATGCATTTCTTGTTGCAAAGCAGAGAGACAACATAAGCTGGCTTGGGACCTGCCCTTCCCCCCTCACTGAAAGGCATTGGCTGTAAGTGTTGAATAACAAAGAGGCCGGCTGAACCTGTTGGAGGGAGGTCAGGTGACCTGACCTGGCTGAGCCAGTGGGGAGGAAGGGCTGGAGAGAGTGAGTTTCAGACAGTTTGCAGTCTGAAGCTGGGTAGGGAGAAGGGAGGCAGGCCCAGACAGGGTCTGGCCTCCCTAGGCCCCCAAAATGGATACAGCTGAGGGGTTCGGGTACCCGCAAGCTCGGTGTTAGACCAGGTACCGGTCATCAAATAAACCTCTGTTTGACTGGGTGGCTGAGAGTCACGTCACGGTCTGACTGTGGATTTGGGGTGCAGACTCCACGGGCTCCCCCAGGACCCCACCTGGGCAGACTCGCTGGGGGAAGCACACGGAGGGGCAGAAGGTGCTGAATGCTCCGAGGTCAGACCCAGGAAGGTGGAAGTGGGGACCCCTGAAGCTCCTGGCCTGGGACACAGGCTGTGTACGGAGAGGGGACACTTCCCCCAAAGTCCTGTCTGGCTTCCTAGGGAGCAAGTTCCAGACCCTCGCCCGGGCGCCCCATGACAGCCCTGCCGAAAGTCCTAGGCATTAGCACAGTGAAGACAGTGAGGATAATGGGAATTGCGGGAGCATCAGAATGTCATGACAAAACCCCAAGACAAATGGGTTGGCACATGAGCCACCAGGCTGCACCTGACCCAACTTGCAACCTCCCTCTGTAACCACCAGGGCTAGAAACTTCCTTTAAAAAGATAAGAAGCCAAGGAAGGGCCGCCCTCATCACGTGACTCCAGGAGCCGGGCCTGTAAGAGATCAGTAGACACAGGGATTCTGGAGAGACTTGCACGCCTACAGCCCCAAAGAGACTACAACTCCCATCAGCCACCGCTGCCCCCCCTCCAGCCTGGCATGCGCAGAGCTGCTGCGGGACCGGGCTGAGCGGTCGCCGCGCGGCATGCCGGGAGCTGTAGTTCCTCTGTACCGCCCAGGCGCTTGCCTGTGCCGCGGCCGGGGACTACATTTCCCGTGGGTCTGCGGGCGGCGCGTGCGCCCTGCCGGGGGAAGCGGCGGTTCCTGCCTGCGCTGGCTGCGGCCTGCCTGGCAGTGAGGGAGGGGGCGGCCTGGGCCCCGCACCGGCGGCGGAGCAGCGGGGCGGGACTATGGACCCGGCGGAGGCCGTGCTGCAGGAGAAGGCCCTGAAGTTCATGGTGAGGGGAAGGGGAGGGCTCGAGGACGGGTGAGGGGCCGACTGGGGGAGGGGCAAGTGATGGGGGAGGGGAGAGCGCTGAAGGGTCGGGGGGGGGACACCTGGGGAAGGGGGGGGAAGCGCTGACCTATGGGAGTGCTGGGGGGGGGGGACACCTGGGGAGGGGGGGGGAAGCGCTGACCTATGGGAGTGCTGGGGGAGGGGGACACCTGGGGAAGGGGGGGGAAGCGCTGACCTATGGGAGTGCTGGGGGAGGGGGACACCTGGGGAAGGGGGGGGGGAAGCGCTGACCTATGGGAGTGCTGGGGGGGGGACACCTGGGGAAGGGGGGGGGGAAGCGCTGACCTATGGGAGTGCTGGGGGGGGGGGACACCTGGGGAAGGGGGGGGGGAAGCGCTGACCTATGGGAGTGCTGGGGGGGGGACACCTGGGGAAGGGGGGGGGGAAGCGCTGACCTATGGGAGTGCTGGGGGAGGGGGACACCTGGGGAAGGGGGGGGAAGCGCTGACCTATGGGAGTGCTGGGGGAGGGGGACACCTGGGGAAGGGGGGGGAAGCGCTGACCTATGGGAGTGCTGGGGGAGGGGGACACCTGGGGAAGGGGGGGGAAGCGCTGACCTATGGGAGTGCTGGGGGGGACACCTGGGGAAGGGGGGGGAAGCGCTGACCTATGGGAGTGCTGGGGGAGGGGGACACCTGGGGAAGGGGGGGGAAGCGTTGATCTATGGGAGTGCTGGGGGAGGGGGACACCTGGGGAAGGGGGGGGGAATTGCTGACCTATGGGAGTGCTGGGGGGGACACCTGGGGAAGGGGGGGGAAGCGCTGACCTATGGGAGTGCTGGGGGAGGGGGAGTGTGTGGGTGGGGCGCTGGGTTGGGGGTGCAAAGGGCTGGGGGAGGGGGAGAGTGTGGGGGGGGGCTGGGTTGGGGGTGCAAAGGGCTGGGGGAGAGGCACCTGTCACATGGCGGGGGGGCTCCTGGAAGGGAGGGTGTTTGGGGGAGCCCGGTATCTGGGGGACAGGTGAGTGCTAAACTGGTGGATTACCACAGGATCAGGGGGGTAAAGGACTGGGGAGTGGGGTATGGGGGGGCGGTGCTGAGCGGTGGGAGGCAAAGGCCTGGGGAAGGTAGTGTTGGGGGAAGGGATGGGGGGCACTTGAGGGGGTAGGAGCAGGTGGTGACGGTGGTATTGGGAGTCTCAGAGAGTGAACACTGGAGTATTGAAGCATGGGGGGGGGCACTTAGGATAGACCTGGGGTGAGGAAATATGCCAGGGTGCTGAGTCAGGAAGAGGACAAGTTCTGGAGTATGAGAGGCCAGGGATCTTGGAGGTAGGGTGAGTGCTGGGGCGGGAGGGAGGGGAAAGGCACCTGAGCCTTTTGTAATGTTGGCCAGTGTTGTAAAGTTGGCAGTACATAGGGAGACAAGCAGGACATAGGGTATTTGTTTTGCTGGGTTGGGTGATGCTAGTGATGGGAATAGGTTTTACGGATAGGAGGTGGGGTTAAATGCTGGGGTTTGGGTGCAAGAGCCATGGGCAAGAGATGTGGGGCAGGGGGGCACCTGCAGATATGGTGGTGAGACTCTAATCAAGATTACTGGCCTGATTTGGTGGAGAAGTTAAGTTTTTGTTCTGGTTGTAGTGTGTGGGGTGTATTAGTTTTACCTGCACATCTGCTCTCCATATTCTCCCCCCTCCCCCATGCCCCTTTTTATCCTGGGTGTGGGATTGTATATACTGATGTTTTAATCGGTTATGTTTTCCTGCTACATATCCTTGTTAATAGAATGGATGTAAAGAGCCTTTATATTGCCTTGGTTTATAAATTGGCCTGTGGCTCAGAAAATAGCTTTGGGCATCAGCAGCCAAATCTGTTTTCAAATGTGACTCTGGTCTGTTTTAGATTTGGGATAATATACCAAATATCCTTTTTTTTTTTAATCATTGATATTTCTAGATTGATTGGAAAATAGTACTGTATGAAGAATCTGAAGCAAACAGTGATGCCAGCTTAATTGAATGCTAATTTTAGATGTGCTAAACTGTTCTGCTTCTAAGAATACATTTCAAGTGACTGGCAACATTTGTTGAAAGTTTATTTGTTGTGGATTAATGATTCAGTGGCACAGAATTAAAGCTTTACTCATAAAGAACCTAAAATACAGCTAAACTTTCAAAATTTGTACCCAGTGTAGAAATATTGAAACACTAGTTACAAATCTTGACTTTCATTTGCGCTTCAAAAGGTAATAGAAAGTCTAAACTCTCGATTAGCTTCTATTTTTTTTATCTTGTAGAATTGATATCTGTTTTTAAATCTCTTGTTTATGTTCAGATCATTGAATTCTTTTGCCAGTTCCTTGTATTTTTGTCAGGTTTATGGAATCTCAGGTTAAAGGGGTGAAAAAGATTGGATGTCAAAATATCCTTGGCAGCAAAAAAAATGCCCTCTCCATATGTGATTGACTAGAGTACTGTGCCATATCCTGTTGGATATAGATCTGGCCATGGTAATCCACTCATTTGTGACCTCTAGGCTTCATATTTACAACTCATTGTTACTAGGAGTCATGAAGCCTTGCACCTTGAAAAAATTCCTACTGTCTATTTAGTAGTATAGAGCGCCATGTTGATGCTCTTGATTCTGCATTGGCTCCCTATTTTATAAAGAGTCCAGTTCAAGGTCTCTGACCTGATATTTGGAGCCTTCCATGGTATTGACCCTATGTATCTGACAGAATACCTGATCCTCCATGACCACAGTCTGGCTATGTTCTGCTGGAACAATGAAACATCAATGAATTGATAAGAGGTGTGCCAGTGTGGGAGAGAGTACTTTCACAGGAACAGGCCATAGATGGTTGGACTCACTCTGAGTGTTGAGTGACCAAGGACTTCACTGCATTGAGGAATAAATGACAGAGTGCTTTGATTTTTAGTTTTCCCTAAAAGACTTTTTCACACATGGACATGCAAGATGCACAAACAAAAAAAACATTGACAAGAAAAACAATAAACTAAGCATTTTCTTTTATAGACTGAAAAGGAAGAGAGAGAAATTTTTATTTGCAGAATTGCTAACGGTGGAATGTAATCTGTCATTTTAATGAGCTTCTGTATCAGTTGACTGGAGGATCACTAATGTGAGGCCAGTTTTTAAAAAATGGTTCCATAGTGATCCTGGCAATTGTAGGACAGTAAACCTAACTTCAGAAGCAGGCAAATTGGTTGAAACTATAGTAAAGAACAGAATTATTAGCCACATAAATGAACATGGTTTGTTGGGGAAAGTCCTTTTCTAAAGAAAAATCATGCCTCACCAATGTCTTAGAATTCTTTGAGGGGGTCAACAAACATGTGGACAAGGGTGATCCAGTGAATATAGTGTACTTGGACGTTCAGAAAGCCTTTCACGGGGTCCATCACCAAGGGCTCTTAGGCAAAATAAGCTCTCATGGGATAAGATGGAAGGTTCTTTCATGGATCAGTGATTTCCTAAAAGATAGGAAACAAAGGGTAGGTATAAATGGTCCATTTTCAGGATGGGGAGAGGAAAATAAAGGTGTCCCTCAGGGATCTGTACTGGGACCAGTGCTGACCAAAGCTGACTGTGATGAGTTCTGAAGGCACCTCACAAGACTGGGTGACTGGGCAACAAAATGGCAGATGAAATTCACTGCTGATAAATGCAAAGTAATGTTCATTGCAATACATAATTCCAACTATACATACAAAATGATGGGGTCTAAATTAGCCGTTGCCACTCAAGAAAGCGATCTTGGGGTCATCCTGGATAGTTCTCTGAAAACATCCACTCAATATTGGTGCAGCGGTAGTCAAAAAAGCGAACAAAGTTATGAACCATTAGGAAAGGGATAGATGGTAAGGCAGAAAATATAATGCTAATATATAAATCCATAGTATGCCTACACCTTGAATACTGCTTGAAATTCTGGTCGCCCCATCTCAAAAAAGATACATTTGAATTGGAAAAGGTACAGAGAAGGGTAACAAAAAAGAGTATAGAACAACTTAGGTATGATGAGAGATTTAAAAGACATGGACTTTTCAGCTTGGCAGAGATGAATAAGAGGGGATATGACAGAAGTCTATAAAATCATGAATGGTGTGGACAAAGAATAAGGAAGTGTTTTTTACTCATTCCCATAACACAAGAACCAGAGGTCACCCAATGAAATTAATAGGCAGCAGGTTTAAAACAAAGAAAAGGAATTACTACTTCACACAACACAGTCAACCTGTTGCTAGGGGATGTTGTGAAGGCCAAAAGTATACATGGGTTCAAAAAGAATTAGGGAAGTTCATGGCTATTAGCCAAGACCATCAGGGCTGCAACCCAATGCCCTGCGTGCCCATAACCTCTAAATGCCAGAAGCTGGGAGTGGATGATGGGATGGATCACTTGATAGTTGCCCTATTCTGTTCATTCCCTCTGAAGCATCTGGCACTGGCCACTGTCAAAAGCTAGGATACTGCACTAGATGGACCGTTGGTCTGACCCAGTATGGCCATTCTTAAGCTCTTATTTGTATCTGTTTGGTGGGCGGCGGGGTTATATTGTCACCCTTCACTATAGTTTCTGAGCACTTCCCACTTTAATTAGATTGGCAAAGCAAGGTCCCTAACTGGACTTCTTGGGGTCTTCTGCTCTTCTCACATCCTTGATTATGGAGGCTCTGCATAGATCAGGTTTTTTGGAGGAGGTACAAGGGGCAATAGTACTTGCCAACCAGGTCATGTTGGAAAACTTGTTTGTTGTTTTCTCTATTCTAAATGCTTGGGAAGTGCTTAAATATCGTGGTGATGGCAGCCATATAAGTACCTACATAGATTTGGAAACATGTATTCTTGTTTATCGCTGGTGGATCATCCACAGTATACTCTTCCATATGTCCAAGTGGATGATATTCTTGGTATACCATCACTCTGACTAAGTGGATCATAGATTGGGCCAAGCAATTAATTATTGATTTACAGAGCATCTTTCACAAGCGCCATACCCTATCAAATATTGAGAAACTCTTAATAATGACCAGACCCATTATCTATACAGCTTCTGTTATTTTCGTTTTGACTGCAGAGTCCCATGTAATTACTGCTTCAAAACATTCTACAGGTGAGGGTATCTCTGTCTCTGTTTTTCATTTTTAAAATGTTTTGCGCCTAATCGTCAGTAGTGACATCGGACCAATTGCTAAACCACTAGATGTCCGGAGGAAATCCATGCTGGTTTTGTTGTTGTTTTCACACCTAGCCAGTGATGGAAAATGTTATGTTAAAACCTCATCCAGTGACTTAATGGATGAAGTGAAGCCTTCTGTAAAAACCGGAGCTTATCTTTTTTCTGTGTGTTAGAAATCAGTTTATAGATTTGACGTTTTGAAAAATGAAGTGGGCTCTTATTTTTCCCCCCAGCAGATGAGGATAGAAGAGGAAAGGAAGCCTTTGTCCCTGCTGGTCGGTATTAGCTTGATTACTTGTCAATGATTTATTTATGATGCATCCAGCCTATATCTCATATAGATTTATTAGATAAATCTGATCACTTGTAATACATATTAACTAATTAACTTTAGGTAATGACATTCTACCTACCGAGATTATTCCCACAGCTTCAAGTAGACATAATATTCACCTACAATCCTAAATTGTTGTGTACTGTTAAGCAGCCCATCCTCAGAGATATTTTAGTGGTGAATTAAGTGATTCCCTCTGTGTAGTTTATGCATCAACCTAATCTTGTAAGGATTCTCTTGGATCCTTGGGTGAAATCCACTGTATAAATGTAAGATATAAAGGCAGCATGAATTGTATAGGCCAGTGCTCTGTAGCAAGTGCAGAAGGGATTTTATAGCACTGCAATTTACCTGTGTTCCCATCATCCATTTTGTGGTGTTTCTTAAATACTCTTGGTAAAACAGCACTCATCATCAGGTTTAAGTTACAAGAGATATGGTGCCATATTAATTCATAAGCTTAGAGGAGAATTACATATGCTCCTTCAGTTTTTGGAAAAACTTCTTGTTTTAAATAAAGCTCTGTTTTGTTAAAGAATATGGAATTTTATTGTTGTAACCATTTTCAAAAGTACTAAGAATGGAGTTCAATAAGTAACTTCCCTATTTGAATAAACTGTTTAAAAATCTAGATACAGTACTTAAACAATAAATGTAATAGGCTCAGCTGAGACTTTGATTAAATGTCATATAAACTAAACTATGTACGCCTGCATAGAATAGTAGATATTTTTTTCAAAGTAGCTTCAAATGGTTCTTTTAAGTGTATGAATGTTCCGATGATTATCTTTTTAATTAAAATGAGAAATCTTTGTTTAAAGTGGCATTCTTTTTTTTACAGCCTGTTACAGTCTCCGTAACAATCATTTCTTAAGTCTGAACGTTTTTAATTCCAGGAATCCATTTATATGAAACTATGTTTAGACTTAATTAAGGAATGATTCTTACAAAGCTTGTAAATAGCCAAGAAAAAAGGGACAGAAAATAAAACTGACAGTCACACTTAACAAAATGATTGTTACAAGGTATGTAATATGCCATAAAAATACAATAAAGGCCTTTTTATAAGAGTTCATATTTTTGATCCTCATTCTGAAAGGTATTTAAGAAAAATATCAAGGCTCTGTAAAGCAACATCTGTTTTCTTGAATGGACTAGTGACAGCTTCAATTGTATTTAATTAGTAGTGCATGGAGCTGTACCTGACCAATTTAGGATCCTGTTTAAAATGCCTCTGCAGGCAGTATTTTAATATAGATTTAAGTTTTACCTTCTGTTTTTCACTAAATGTGAATGAGGCAGTTTATCCCCACCATCGTTCTTACCGTGGTTCGTGGATGGGAAGATGTTGATACAGTAAACCCTCGATTTAACGGACCCCGATTTAACGGACTTCGGATGCAACGGACAAAATTTCCGATGCATCCGAAATCCGTTATTCGGGGGCTGCCGGCTCCCGCCCTGGGGAGCCGGGCAGGAGCTGTCACTCCCCGCAGAGGTTGACAGCTCCCGCCCGGCTCCCCGCAGCGGGGAGCCCGGCGGGAGCTGTCAAACCCCCCCCCCCCCCCCCGGCTCCCCTGTGTTGACAGCTCCCGCCGGGACTTGACAGCTCCCGCCGGGCTCCCTGCTGTGGGGAGCCCGGCGGGAACTGTCAACGCCCCCCGCCCGGCTCCCCCTGCAGGGAGCCGGGGGGGGGGGGGAGTTGACATCTCCCGCTGTGGGGAGCCCGGCGGGAGCTCTCAACTCGCCCGCCTGGCTCCCCGCAGCGGAGAGCCAGGCGGGAACTGTCAACCCCCGCCCTGCTCCCCCTGCAGAGGTTGACAGCTCCCCGCCCGGCTCCCCGAAGCGGGGAGCCCGGCGGGCGAGTTGACAGCTCCCGCCCGGCTCCCCGCAGCGGGGAGCCCGGCGGGAGCTGTCAACCCCCCCCCCCCCGCTCCCCGCAGGGGGAGCCGGGCGGGGGGGGTTGACAGTTCCCGCCTGGCTCTCCGCTGCGGGGAGCCGGGCGGGCGAGGTGACAGCTCCCGCCGGGCTCCCCACAGCGGGGAGCCCGGCGGGAGCTGTCAGCTCCCCCCCCCCCCGCTCCCTGCAGGGGAGGGGGGGGGGTTGAGAGTTCCCGCCCGGCTCCCCACAGCCGAAAAGTCCAGCCGAAAGTCCATTATTTCCATTTTAAAAAATTATTAAATAATGGACTTTCGGCTTTAACGGACACCCCCTCGCCCGAATTAGTCCGTTATATCGAGGTTTCACTGTACTGGCATTCTTCACTGATATATTCTGTCTTCCACATACAAGTTAACATTTCCCTTCCCTGGAAGGAAGAGAGATAAGGCCTGATCCTGGGAAATGCTGAATACCCTTTACTACCATAAGAATGTCAGGCCATTAGCCTTTTCAACATCTCCAAGTTGAATGACTCCAAGAAGACTGAGATCGTTAATGCCTGTTTTGCTTCAGTCTTCACTAAAAAGTTTTATGCATTGAATACTTGTTTACCAATCAATGTTAACTACAAGGGGGATGCAAACCAAAACCTGAAAATTACACATGAAAGAATATTTAGATAAGTCAGATGTATTCAAGTCAGTTCAGCCTCATGAAATTCACCTGTGGTACTTAGGGAATTAACTGAAGTCATCTTGGAGCCATTAATAGTTCTTTGAGAACTCATGGAGGACCAGTGAGGTACTAGAAGGACTGAAGAAAGGAGAAAATAAGACCTGTCTTCAAAAAGGGGAGCAAAGGGCATCTGGGAATTTATAGACCAGTCAGCGTAATTTTCATACATGGAAAGATACTGGAACAAATTATTAAACAATCTATTTATAAGCACTGGGAGGATAGTAAGGTTCTAAGGAATAGCCAACATGGATTTGTCAAGAACCAACCTAATTGCCTTCTTTGACAGGGTTACTGGCCTAGTGGATGGAGGAAGCAATAGACACAATAGATCTTGATTTTAGTATGACTTTTGTCACAGTCCCACAGAACATTCTCAACAGGGAATGTGGTCTAGATGAAATTACTATCATGTACACAAGGTGTAAGATGCACAGCTTGGTACCACATGGCATTTTGATTAAAAAACTAGAACAATATAAAATGAATGTGGATCACATTAAATGATTTAAAAACTGACTCACTGATAGGTCTTAATATAACTGTAAATGAGGAATGGTTATTGAGCAGATCTCTTTCCAGGAGTGTCAGTTCTTGGCCTCTTGGTATTTAATATCTTTATCAACGACCTTGAAGAAAACATAAAATCATCACTGATAAAGTTTGCGGGTGACCCAATGATTGCGGGAGTGATAAATAATGAAGAAGATGGGTCACTGATTCAGAGCAATCTAGTTTACTTGTTAAATTGGGCACAAGCAAACTATATGGTGTAGTATGGCTAAATGTAAATGTGTTCATCTGGGAGCAAAGAATGTAGGACATACTTACAGGAGAAGGGAACTCTATCCTGAGACACAGTGACTTTGAAAGATTTGGGTTCCTGGTGGATAATCAGCTGAACATGCACTCCCAGAGTGACTGTAGCCAGAAGAGCTAATGAGATCCTGGGATTCATAAATAGGGGAATCTCGAGTAAATTATTTTACCTCTGTGTTTGGCACTGGTGAGACCACTGATGGAATGCTGTGTCCTGTTCCGGTGTCTGCAATTAAATAGAGATGTAGATAAATTGGAGGGGATTCAGAGGATGAATTAAAAAAATTAGAAAACATGCCTTATAGTGATGGACTCAAGGAGCTCAATCTAGTTAGCTTAGAGAGAAGGCTAAGGGGTGACTTGATTACAACAGAGAAGTACCTACTCTCAGTAAGTCTACATTGCAGCATAAGTGCAGGGTTAGTGGCACTTGAGTCAGCTGACCTGTGTTAAAGAACCCTGGGCTTGAGCATCTACACTGATCCTTAACCCCATGTTAAGATTTTTCAAATCTGGGCTTGAACCGGGGGCTCTGGTGTCCACACTGCAGCATACTGACCGGAGTCAAACCAAACATATCCCAGAGCCCCTTGCATCCTCCTGAAATGTGGCCACTCTAGTTCTTGGACCATGATGCACTGTGGGAAAACTTACTGCCCACTCTGCATGTTACAGGAACTTTGAACACCGTGCCGAGCAGTCATTTTGGTCTGTGCGCTCTCAGATACTTATGCGTGACATGTTGAATAATGGATTGGGTGGGGTGGGGGTGGCATGAATCACAGTGTAAGTTCATAGAAGGACGGTATTGACTTGTGAATTGCTGTACCTAATCACGTAGAGGAATAGTGTTGCTTAGTCATGTATAATTGCTCCTGATCATGTTTTTAGCTTTATCTCAAATCATGATTGTATGAAATGATGCACTGATGGCAATAAACTTTCTTCATATAAAAGGCTTTATTTGTAAATGTGTTGAAACTGTACGACAGTCACCTATTGCTGCGCAGGCCTGCTGATATTACAACACCCAAAAAACAAGAACCAGAAGAACATTTCTAAAACAAAAATATAAAAGAGCAGGAAACAGTGCAAACATGATTTAAACCCCCTACTGCTCCCTGTCTATTGGCTCCATGTTCTCCATTCCCTTCTTTCCCCCTTTTCTGCGCACTTTGTGCCAGGCTGGGGTTGGAGGTATCCGCAGGAGAGGGGTTCAAGGAGGGGAAGGCTCCATGGGGCCTAGTTGCTCTGCCCAGCCACTTATGGGGCTTGAATGCATGGGCTGCCCCAACATGGAGTTGTCCAAGGTATTTTTAGACTAAAGCAGCGGGTCTCAAACTTACCTTTACGGCGACCCCTTTTTTCCTGAGCAGCACGGCGGCGCGACCCCTTGTATGTCCGCTGAAAAGCCGCCGAATGAATTACTTCCGCATTCGGCGGCTATTTTCGGCGGACATGCCAAGCACTCCCGAAATAGCTCTGCATGGCCTCCGAAAAGCCGCTGAAAGCGGAAGCGATCGCGGCGGCGGCTTTTCAGCGGAAAAATCAGCTCGCGACCCCTCGGGAAGCAGTCGGTGACCCCCCCGAGGGGTCGTGACCCACCGTTTGAGAACCCCTGGACTAAGGGTACATTGCAGGGAGATCAGGTCATGGTGTGGGAGAGGCATCAGGAGCCAGTCCTCCACCAGCCATGATGGAGATGAGTCACTCAAACAGTTCCCTCTGAGATCAGTCTTCCTCCCTTAGCCACCATTCCTGTTCTAGGAACCATGTTGCAAGTGCCTGCTCCATTGCTGAAACCCTGTTCTCCTCCCTGTGGCAAGCCTCAGCCTTTCCACCTGCCTCTTGGCATGTTGCTGTTCCATCTTTCATCTCTCTGCTGCTGGTATTGGACTGTTTGTCAGCCCCCTCAAGAACTTCGACTGTAACTTCATCACAGAAATGCTTCCATCTGGAATGATCCATGAAGGTATATTGGGCCAGTCATCAAATTCTGCATGTACAGCAGCCAATCGAGATTAAGGGGCCTGAAATAGGACAAGGAATAGAGGGTTATTGTCTAAAGTAGCTCAGTGGAGGAACATAGAATTAATTCTTGTGGAATCTCAAGGACATAAAATGTTACATTTCAAAACTGGGCCAAAATATATTGTGAAAGGGATGCTTCTGTCCACGGAATCTCTCTGGATACAACCTGGTTAATCACAGTTCCAGAAGTGCAGAGACCATGGTAAGTTAAAAATTATAGACTTTTTTGTTTTTAAAAGCATTTCATAAGTAATTGGATTGTCAAGAGGGTGTAACAAGTGCACTTGCAACAAAAGCCTTTCTCTACAATTTCTGGCCTTTTATGTTTTGGGGGACATAACTGTTATTTGTGGTGCACTCTTGGAAAAAGGAGATGTTATTCCAAGCTGTTGGTGGGAAGTCTATGCTATCTGCGCTGAAGTATTCAAATGTATAGTGACTGAACAGCACATCTGTGAGTGTAGAGAGCTAGTCAGCTACTGAGGTGGCCCTGGGAAATATGCTTTTCCCTGCAATGTGACTACCTAGCTGGAGTTTCTGTTTCAGGAATAGTTTGCAGCTCTCAGCAACCAGGCATGTGTCAGAATCCATGAAGGAATTAACAGGATTCTGCATTAGCTTATCCGTGGCTTACCCTGTTATGGCTGCATGGAAATACACGGAACTCCACAGCCTTCCTCCTCCCTGTTCATGGCACATTTCTGGACAAAAATTGATACCCCAGTTGTACTTGGAAGAAATGATTTTGTTACCCACTGACTGCATGGGCAACCTCTAATTGAAATGGACACACACACACACACACACACACACACACACACACACACACACACACACACACAGAGTTCACTGTTGAGTTCACTGTTTCTGGGTTGCTCCATAGATCACTGAGCCGTTACAGTCTGGCAAACTTTAAGGCATGTCAGTGTAAGGTTATTAATTGTAAACTAGAAATGTCCCTAGCAAAAATGTGAGCTTTTGCTCTTTAAATCTGTCATTTATTGCAGTGATTCTCAGCCTGGGGTCTGAGTCCATGGACTGTGTCTTAAGGGGTCTGCAAAAGACTTAGGCTATGTGTACACTAGAGAGATTACAGTGGCACAGCTGCTCTATGCCGATAGTTTGGGGGGGGGGGAGAGCTCTCCCAGTGACGTAATCCATCCCCAACAAGCACACTAGTGCCGATGCGACATAAGTTATGTCACTCGGGATGTGTGTGTGTAATATTCACACCCCTAAGTGATGTAAATTTGGATGACATAAGTTGTAGTGTAGACATAGCCTTAGACTGAAAACCGACTGAACAGAATTCTGCTCTATGCAGTACGCCCTTGCTATAATGAACCCATCAGGATCCAAACCATTTGTTCATTATAGCCTGAGGTTCATCATAGCAAAAGAGACCCACTGCACCCGTGGCGGGGGCGGACAGCTCCTCCAGTCTCGGGACTGGATCTGGAGGTGGGATCCAGAGACCAGGTCCATTATATCCAAAAGTTTGTTGTTATGAAGGGTGTTCTAGTGAGGGGGCACTGTACACAGACAGTAGATTTCCAAGGGAATCCAAAAATCAAATAAGGTTGAGAACCACTGCTTTCCTGTTTGGAATTTCCGGTTCCCGATTTGAGCTCCACATGGGTGGAGAAGGGAAAACACCAAGGTGCTATGATACAAACTGACATTAGCAAATAAACACAGGTAGCCAGCGCGAATCACAACTTTTGCATTACTTCTTGGAGGGAAATCCCTCCCATTACTGTAATAATAAACTTTTAAATTGGAGTCACACTTACTGGGTTTGGGGCGGCTTCTGTCTCCTCTGGGTTAGCTGCAGGTTCAGCAGCGGGGTGTTCCTTGGGAGATGGGGGTGGGGAAGAGGCATCAAACAGCTGTTCCTGTTGATCCTCATTCCCAGTCTGCTACTGATTCCAATCAGTTACCAGCCTGAATTCAGGGAACCATCCTGGTTGACCAGGTTGTTGTGCACCATGGTTGACTCTGTGCTGGGTACAGTTCCCAGCACCAGGTCAA
The DNA here is from genome assembly GCA_032164245.1 of Sternotherus odoratus. Classification (NCBI taxonomy): domain Eukaryota; kingdom Metazoa; phylum Chordata; order Testudines; family Kinosternidae; genus Sternotherus; species Sternotherus odoratus. The sequence continues at coordinate 105,484,498 of JAVMKO010000005.1, forward strand.
ATTTGTCATAACGTGGGCATGAGGTTGGCAAGCTGCTTGAGGGATTGTTCTAGTTCCAGTGTACTGGTCCCCATTCTTAAGCCACTTAACCTGCTCCCTGCACTAGTCACCAGTCCGAAGAATTTGCAGTGCTGTCAGCTTTTTAGCTATTTGCTGGTACTTCAATATAAAGTCCACAGTTTTACTGGCCTCACACTAGAGATTCACCAAAATCTGGCTGACCATGAAGCACGCTTTACAGAAGGCTTGTTCCGTTCGGTCTCCATTGCACACTCAGAAGGCTGTCTGATGGGTGTTCAGTGGTCAGAAGATAAATAGAAGGCTTAACGCTGACTCACTGAGCTGCAGCTGTACATCAGAGTGGGGTAGCTTCTGTTTTCGGTTGAATCAATTGGAGATTGTTGGGATAGAAAGGACTAAGGAAGTTAGCTACTTCTGGCAGACTGCCAGGACACAAGTCAAGCAGGGTTGCACCAACTTTGCAAAGCAATAGGGCTTGACCTTGGGTCGCAGCTTTATTCTGGCTCGGACCCTTTATTACCGCAGGGTTGCAGGTCCAAGCCTACGGTGAGCACAAATCATTTGTAGATGTAATGGGGGTTAGGCTTGAGCCTGAGCCCGAGTGCTTATTCAGCATATCTTCATACCTTCAGGGCACAAATGTTTTAGAATGGGCACTTCAGTCTTGCAGCGAGATGTCTAATACGAGCCAATGGCTGGAAGCTAGACAAAAGTAGACTAGAAATAAGGCATACATTTTTAACAGTGACTAACCATTGGAACAATTAACGAAAGGCCATGGCGAATTCTCCATCACTAACAATTTGTAAATCAGGATTGGAGGATTTTGTAACTGATCTGCTCTAAGAATTATTTTGGGGAAGTTCTATCTATGGCCTATGTTAGGCAGAAGGTAAAAGTAGATAATCAGTGTCCCTTCTGGCCTTAGAATCTATGAAACTGGTTGAAAGACTATACTCAGAATAGCTATCAATGGTTTGCTGTAAAACTGGGAGGGTATATCCAGTGGGGTCAGTCCTGAATCTGGTATTATTCAATATTTTTAATGACTTGGATCATGGAGGGGAGAATATGCTTAAACATTTGTGGATGACACCAAGCTGGGAGGTGTTTCAGGTGCTTTGGAGGACAGTATTAGAATTGAAAATGACCTTGACAAATTGGAGAATTGGTGTGAATTCAACAAGTAGTACTGCTGAAAAGGATCTGGCATAACAGTGCATTGCTAATTGAATATGAGTAAGGCTGCGAGGCTGTCGCAGAGGTCATGGAAATAACGGATTCTGTGACTTTCCGCGACTTTTGTGACTTCTGCAGCGGTTGGTGTGGCTGGCTCTGGGGCTGCCCAGGTAGATCAGGCAGCCTCTGGGCCAGCCACACTTGCTGCTGCTGGGGCAATTTGGGTGTGGGAGGGAGCTCACGCCTGGGGAAGGGGATTGTGGTGCGGGATGGCACTTACCTCGGGGGTGGAAGGTGCGGGGGCTCTGCAACAGTGGCAGCTCCTAGGTGAAGGGACCAGGGGGGTTGCATGCTGCCCCCACAGCTACCATTGGCTATGGTTCCTGGCCAATGGGAATTGTAGGGCTGGAGCTCATGGTGTGGACAATGCATGGAGCCCCCCATGGCCTTCCCTACCCCCTGGTGCTTCAGGGACATGAGGAGCCAGGTAGGAAGCCTGCCAACCCTCCCCCCCTCGGCACCAACAGGTGTCCTGGGCGATGACCGCCAGCACCTGTGGAGCCCCCAAATGGCCCACCCCGAGAGCACCCAGAGCCCCTTGGTGCAAGTTTTTGTCAGGGGTACCGTATTTTTCGCCCTATAGGACGCTCCGGCCTATAAGACGCCCCCGAGTTTTTCAATAAAAAAGCCGGACCAAAAAAAAAAAAAAAAAAAAAAGCGCCTCGCTCTCCCGTCCCCGCCGCGCGGGCGGGCTGCTGGGAGCGCGCCGCTCTCCCGTCCCCGCCGCACGGGGGCCCCGGGGCCCGAGCTGCTCTCGTTCCCCACCGGCCCCGAACACATGCGGGTGGGCTCGGGGGGGAAGCGCCGCCCCGCCCCGCCCGCCGGGCCACCTGCAGCCGCCCCAGCTCCAGCTGCCCGGTAAGTGTTTCATATATTCGGCATATAAGACGCCCCCCCTAATTTTGAGATTATTTTGGGGGGTTAAAAGGGCGTCTTATATGCCAAAAAATACAGTATATAGTACAAGTCATTGACAGGTCACGGGCTGTGAATTTTTGTTTACTGCCTGTGACCTGTCTGTGACTTTTACTAAAAATACCCAGGACTAAAACGTAGCCTTAACTATGAGTCAACAGCATGATGCATTTGCAAAAAAGTCTATCATCATTCTGCGGTCTATTAACAGGAGTATCCTGTGTAAGACATAGAAGGTAATTGGTGAGGTCTGACCTGGGTTAAAGTGTCCAATTCTGGGCGCCCCACTTTTGGAAAGATGTGGACAAATTGGAGATGGTCAAAAATGATAAACGGTTAAGAAAACCCCACCTATAATAGGTTAAAAAAAACTGGACATGTTTAATTTTGAGAAAGAGGACTGGGGGAGTGGGCTTGATAACTGTCTTCAGATCTGGTAAGGGCTGTTATGAAGAGGACTGATCAGTTGTTCTCTGTGTCCACTGAACATAGGCCAAGAAGCAATGGACTTACTCTGCAGTAAGGGAGATTTAGGCTAGACAATAGGAAAAACTTTCTAACTATAAGTAGGCATGGAAGGATTAGATTATTGGTAAATGTCAATAAATGTCAATTTCCCTAACCTTGATTTCCTTTCTTCTACTCACACCACCTGCTTTTAGCTGCAGTTTTTTCGATGGTTGGGATAGGCTTTAGGTACTTCACTCACTCACTCCTACTCTTCTTTTAATTTTTCATTTTAGCCACTTTGCTCCATTAAATGTATGCAATTATAAAAGCAAATGGGAAATTTGTTATTGCATCATTGAAGTATTTCATTTCATAGACTTAAAAGCAGAATTTGGTGCTCCATGCCTTCCCCCTTATTATATATACTATAAACATCAGAGAGAATAGGCTGACCTTAATATTTGCTTCCCATACTAAATCGCCGCCTTGCAGCAGTTATTTCCCACTGAATAAAAAGTTTAATTTCACGCCCTGATTAGTGCTAGAATGTGCAGGTGGATATTTGTTTTATGCAGCTAAACTAATCTGCCTGGGCAAATGATTTGCCAGTCAGCAGAGCTATAATTCCTCATGAGTATTTGGTGCTAAATTATAGTTCTCTTTAGTAAGGTAAATCAAAGCATTCTAACCACAAAGCTTTGGTTAGGCCAGGGTTTGTTTTTTTATATATATATGAGTGGCAAGGACACAGCATAGGGTCAAACTGGCATGAGATATAGAAGGGGGTAAGGAAGGTTTCTAGGAAGAATAAAAGAAATGTGTAGTATCTCTGTGTATACTTCAGTGAGACCATGCAGTAAACCACTTTTAGGTTGCCTAGTTCAGTAGTTCCCACTGAATAAAACAACTTAACTGTAGTATGTTGCAGACTTATTAGCCACAAAGAGCTGGCTGGTTGCATAGTGCTGACTCTTTGTATCCAGATACTATTTCACATTAAAAGAAAATAAAAATACCCTACTGTCCTATCCCTTTTCCATGTAAACAGTTGTCACAGTGATGTCACTTGATTTCAGTAATTGTGAATGGCAAGAGAGGTGAGAGCTGATATTTCTGTTAAGATCTGGTCCACATTATGAAAAAGTTTGAAAAGGTGATCAGAAAATGGTTCAGGTTATAATTACTACAGGTTGGCAGTTGGATGGGTCCTAACAGCAACCTCTTATTCCAAGATGTTCCCATGTTAGCAGTTTGGTTTATAATATCATCCTGCTTTTTATTGAAAAATACCTATTTCTGATGACAGTGGAGCCCATTTATAGTTAACTTGGAAATGATGAAACTTTGGTTAGAGTGATGTGGTGGAGGAATTCTACTTTTTTTCATTTGACAAGTGCCATTGTTGTCCATATTAATTTGTTCATAAAAAGTAAGTGTGTGTGTGTGTGTACAGCACATCTGTATTTGCAATAAAAAATCCATTTGGAAGCCCAACAAAGTGTTCAGCAGCTTGATTTGGTCGTCTTAAAAATTTAATCTCAAATAAGAAAGAGAGGAAAAAACAGCTTCAACCAGCTATTTCAATTTCCTCATTCCCTTATTACTTGTAATGGATGCCATAATCTATGCCTGTGTGTGATGGTGGAATTTTACCTGCAAGGCTTATGTGGATAGCTACATTCAGCCAGTCTGGCTGCAACCCTACTGGTATTTCCCCAACCCAACCTTTTTCTCTACAAAATTTGTTCAGCGAATGCTCAACCAGGTCACTTACTTAAACAGAATTTTTGGTGCTCATACAGACTTGCTGAATGTAGTATTTGTATGTCTAGGGAAGCGGGCGAGTTAAAGGAAAACTATAGAGTTTCTAACTGCTTCATCTAAATAATTATATTTTGAACACTTAATAATAAGCAGTGAAACATGAAGTTGTTACCTTGACAGCCTCCTGAGGCAGATTAGACTGAGAAAATTCTGGACCCCATAGAAACCACTGAAAATCAGACATTTTCACAGTTGTGTTAAGTATCTTCAGTATCTTAAACAACAGTACTTTATAGTGTGTCTTTGAGGCTCTCAAAGCACCCTAAAGGAGTTGTATATATTATCCCTGATTTGCAGAAGGGAAACTGGGTCTCAGAAAGGTGAAATAATTTGCTTAAGGTCACAAAGTAAATTGATGATGAAGAAGAGTGGAGAATCCTGATCTCCTAACATCCAATCTGCTTCTAACCATGTTTGGGTTAATTTTACAATTCGCTAACCACCTGTTAAGGTAACACATTTTATAATTAAAATTAATTTTAAAAATAGTTTCAAACTGTTTTTAATGGGATCTGATTATTCTTAGTCCTAATCTGCGTCATGTAACTTGGCATTCTTCTAGGAAGTACAGTATTACATCATTAAAATAATCATCCCTCTGCCACTGAGACCTACAGTCCCATTCACTAAATGGGGCCCTGAAACCATGACAAGTACTTCTAAAGCATGTATTACAAATTCCTTTATTCTTTCATCTACAAGATCCACAGATCCGTTAATCAATGGGCTCTCAGTCTGTCAGTCACTGATACAGGTGGCTGTGGCCAGCTGCACTGAAGAACTTGCCAGTTTTTTGTTCTGCTGCCATAGCTTCAGGATGGTCTACCACAGGGGTCTCCAAACTACAGCCCGCGGGCCGGATGCGGCCCGCGAGGCCCTCTCATCCGGCCCGTGGAAGGCAGGGCTGGGCCGGGGCGCGGGAGGCGCTGGGGAGGCTCGGGGGCAGCGGCCGGGGCACCCTGGAAGGATCCGCCAGGGCACCGACCATCCCTCCCGGGGTAAGGAGCCCCCGGCGCCGCCGCCATGGGGGCAGAGCAGGGTCCCCCCCCCCGCAGGGGCGGCGGCGGCAGAGCTCACCAGCTGCCTCGCTCACCAGCCCCCTTCCCCGGCAGCCAGCCCCACCCCCCTTCTCCCGGCCGGCCACACGGCGGCAGCACATGCCGGAGGTAGGAGACCGGCTGGGGGTGCCGCGGGAGATCGGCGGGGTGGGGGGGGGTGCCGCGGGAGATCGGCGGGGCGGGGGGGGTGTCGCGGGAGATCGGCGGGGCGGGGGGGGTGCCGCGGGAGATCGGCGGGGCGGGAGGGGGGGTGCCGCGGGAGGCAGGAGATGGGGGGGGGGTGCCGCGGGAGCAGGAGATGGGGGGGGGGGCGCGGGAGGCAGGAGACCGGGGGGGAGGGGGCCGCGGGAGGCAGGAGGACGGTGTCAGACCTATTGCTATTTCCCGTTGTAGTAACTGGCTTACGGAGTAATCTTGGGGAAGTCACTTAACCTGTCAGTGCTTCAGTTTACCCACTTTTGTAGTTATTAAGATCTCTGGCTGAAAACACTATGTAAGTTCAAAGTACTGCATTCTGTGTATTACACTGTGCACAATTCACAAAGGGATTGATTACTCAAAGCAAGTAGCCCTGCCATTGCATTAGCTCAGGGGTCTCCAAACTGGCCGGCGGCGGGGGGGGGGGGCCCGCGGGCGGTGGGAGACTGGCGGGGGGGGCCCCCGCGGGCGGCGGGAGACTGGCGGGGGGGGGCCCCGTACGGTCTGCCGTACGGGGCCCCAAAATTCCTGTCGCCGGCCCTGCCCCCCCCCCCAGCCCTCTTACACCTGCCTCACCCCCCCCCGCCCTCTTATCTTGTCGGCCCCCGAACCGCTATTTGATAGTTAATGCGGCCCTCGGGCTGAAAAGTTTGGAGACCCCTGGTCTACCAGACTGCGTGATGCAGAGCAAAAAAATAATAAAGATTGGCTATTAATTTGCTTTCTGTAACAGTTTCTGGTCTTCTCTCAAATTGTGAATTTAAGGGTCTGGTTTCTCTTTACTCCTAAGACACTGGGAATGTCCCCTATCACCACTCACTCCTGCCAGTGCAGCATGGAGAAGGGCAAGAAGAAGGGGAAAACAGGTATGTGTGTTCTTGGAATCACTCTACTAGTGGAGATCTTGGATGAGGATCTCTGCATATTCTGTGGCAGGTGCAGGCAAAGGAATCCATTATCTGCATCTGTTTCACAGCCTTCTGACACTGATTCTCCAGAGAGGGGCAGGTCTAAGAGAATGAAGCACAAATCCAGATCTTGCAGGCCCAGGAGTCCATGGCGTTCTCCTAGGAGGAGGGATAACTTTTAGATTCAGAACAGGAACACCAGGAGGAGGAAAGCAGGAAAAATGTTTCCAGTTAGACTTCTTCAAATTCAGGGCAGTTTCCAGTTTAGCTCTACCCTTTGAGAAAAGTCTGTGAAAGATGGAGGAACCAGCTCTGAACATCAGTGACACAACTCAAAAGTATTCTCTCAGGATCCAGAACAAAACCTTGTAGCCTTTATGGATGTGATTGAGGAAGAATAGGGATCACCCAAAGAACCTGCGAGACTAAGCAAGGTGGCTAAGAACTGTCAGTGTCAAAATGTTGAAATCAGATTTTGTTCCTATTTCTAAGATTGATGCCATGCTAACATATGTACTTAAGGAAACTACAATACCTGTTGATTGAGAATTAGGATCTAAGGACCCCACAAACAGGAGGATGGGCACCACACTCAGGAGAAGCTTGGAGACGGCCTTTGTATCCCAGGGAATAGAAGATCTATTTTGGAACTGGAGTGAGTTACCTAGGGAGGTGGTGGAATTTCCTTCTTAGAGGTTTTTAAGGTCCAGCTTGATAAAGCCCTGACTGGGACGATTTAGGTGGGGATTGGTCCAGCTTTGACCAGGGGGTTGGACTAGATGACTTCCTGAGTTCCCTTCCAACCGGGATATTCTATGATTCTGTTTAGAATTCAAGTAGTTCTTTCGAGGCTTCTAGACCATCAAGTTTGGCGGATTAGACAATCCCAGCTATTTTGGAGAAAGTGGTCTAGAACTAGAATTGGCAATCCAAGAATGATGCCTCCACAAGACCATCTGGTCCTTCCTACCAAACTCATGATTCTCAGCCAAAACAAACTGGGATGGAGTAGCACACAGTGCATGGTCTATTTCAGTTTGTGGATAAATTAAGCCTCAAATCATCTCTGGCAAGTGGATTCTGGAATTTGTCCTGAGAGATTCTGCATTGGATATACTTAACTCCCCATCTCCCATTCCCAGGAACCCTTGAGAGTGGGGAAAGGCAGCCAGTAATCCTTCATCTCCTGCAGATTAGAGCAACAGAATGAGTTGCAGCCCCAAAAATGGATAAACCTTGTACTCCATTCTGTGCCTGGGCAAGAAGAAATCAGGGAGCAGCAGGGCAGTGCTTGACCTGAAACCATCTCAACAGGTTCTTGAAAAAGTCCAGATTCAAAATGGAAATGTTAGTCCATAACAGTTGACAGTCTGTTGTCAATAGATTTGAAAGATGCAAACCTCCACATCCCCATTCATCTGTCTCACTGCAAAGTTATCAATTTTTCACCATTGGAGTCCAGGATATCCAATATAATTCATTACCATTTGGCCACAGCACGGTATTTATGAAGGTATTAGTTGTCTTGGTAGCTAGTCTTGTGTTGGAAGAGATTTACCTCTGTCCATTCCTTAATGACCTATTGATAAGAGCTCCATCCAGTGACAAGTGGTACAAAGCGCTGAAGGTAGTCCAAGAAGTAATTGGCTTAATCTGCAGCAAGGGAGATTTAAATTAGATATCAGGAAAAACTTTTTAACTATAAGGGCAGGTATGCTCTAGATTAGTCTTCCAAGAGAGGTTGTGGAATCCCCACCATTGGAGGTTGGACCAAGAATGATCTAGATTTGTTTGGGTCTGCCTCAGGACAGAGGGCTGGACTAGAGGACCTCTCTAGGTTCTTTCAGCCCTGTATTTCTATGATTCTGTGAAATGATCCTTTCTCTGAGTTACAAGGTCCACAGATCCAGCTCTCCCTTGTTTGGAGTATTTCTTTGGTCACTAGAATAATAAGCTGTTTGGGTCATTCAAATGGGGTTGTAACGTTATGCTTTACAGTAAGAGTTCAGCTCATTGCTATAGTATAGATAAACTCATTAAATCCCAGTCCACAGGGGTTATCATTCTGTGCCATGGAAGTGATCTCAACTGGAGAGTTCTTCGGTGCACTTGGACATGCCCTTTCCTATCCGTGATGAACAGGTCTAATTCTGCCATGCAGACTGAGTGTCCATTGGCTAAGGACCTTGTAATTCTGAGGATTTTTTCAGAAAGTCAGTTTGCCTGTTCATCAAGTGAGGTGGTACAACACATTACTGCACAGAAATATTTCTTAAGATACAATTTAAAAGAAATTAAAAGTATAACCAGCCCAACATTTGCTCTGTAGTGTCATGAAGGAGATGCGAGTTCAATTTCCAGCCTTCTTGATTTGAATTGCATGGGGGTAGAGATAGTATAGAGGCTGCCCTCTCCTCTTTTTATTAAATGCTTTTAAAATATTATTTAATTAAACCCAGTAAAATCTCATTCTGTTGTGTTAAATAATTAGCACATATAGATTCCATGCTGATACAAACACTTTTTTTTTTTCACTGCACTTCTCCTGCTTCTCATGTGATAAGATATACAGGTGTGGCAACAATCAGATTTTGCTTTTCATGTACCATAGAGGTTTTCGTTTTATAATGATCCCACTGTGGTATAGTTATCCTTTTTTTTAATCAGAGTGGAGATGCAGATATTTAAGAACCCTTCTTGCACAAGGATCACTGTACCTGCTGGGTACTTAATTAGCACTTGTTTATGACACGGTGTCTGATTTGATTTTTAAAACAAATTGCACTGTGAAGTGGTGGATATTTAAACTGTATAGTAACCACAGCTCCAGCTGTGACTGAAATATTGTAAGCCTTCAGGGGTTGTGTTAGGCTTAGAAAATAGGAACTCAGGCCCATAGTTTAATGTCCTCTAAAAAACTCAGCCTTTTGGAGAGTAAAGAAGGGGCTTCCATAGGATTTTAAAATCTTGACTAATTCTGAGAAATCAGCCATTCCAGACCTCCCAAGGGACTATTCAATCTATTAGGTTAAACCTGGAGAAGGGGATGAGGTAACTAAAGAAGAATACAGTCAGCTAATGCTTGTAGGGAAAAGACAAGGGCAGCAAAAAGCAAAAGGAGTTATTTTGGGTTATGGGGAATAACAAGGGTTTTAATATAGCTGGGGATTGGGATAGGAAGAAGTGCTAGAGAGAAAGTCTCTCTCTGCCCATCACCCCCCAGGCGGGGCACAGGTCACCAACCACAGACAGGGCCGGCGACAGGGTGGTACAACGGTTACAGCTGTACCGGGCCCCGGACTTCAGGGGGGGGCCCCTGAAGTCTGGGGCCGGTACAGCTGTAACCGTTGTTGCCGGGGCTGTGAGCGAGGCGCGCTCACCAGACCCCTCCCCCGGCACCCAGCAGCCAGCCCCGCCCCCCTTTGCTTCTCCCGGCCGGCCATGCGGCCGCAGCACATGCCGGGGTAGGTAGGAGCACATGCCGCTGGAGGCGGGGGGCGCGGGAGGCAGGAGACCGGGCGGGGGGGGGGCGCGGGAGGCAGGAGACCGGGCGGGGGGGGGGCGCGGGAGGCAGGAGACCGGGCGGGGGGGGGGGCGCGGGAGATCGGCGGGGCGGGGGGGGGCCCCGCGGGAGGCAGGAGATCGGCGGGGGGGCCGCGGGAGGCAGGAGACCGGCCGGGGGGGGGGCCGCGGGAGGCAGGAGACTGGCCGGGGCGGGGGGAGGGCGGGAGATCGGCTGGGGGGGGGGGCCGCGGGAGGTAGGAGACCGGCGGGGGGGCCCTCGGGGGGAGATCGGCCGGGGGGGCCCTCGGGCGGGGGGAGATCGGCCGGGGGGGCCCTCGGGCGGGGGGAGATCGGCCGGGGGGGGCCCTCGGGCGGGGGGAGATCGGCCGGGGAGGCCGCGGGAGGCAGGAGACCGGGGGGGGGGGCCCGCCGGATGTAGGATACCAGTGGAGGGGGGGCCCTCGGGCGGAGGGAGATCGGCCGGGGGGGCGCGGGAGACGGGGGGGGGATGGAGGGGGGGCCCCACGGTCTGCCGTACGGGACCCCAAAATTCCTCTCGCCGGCCCTGACCACAGAGCACTCCAACTCTGTTGTTGGTGTTTCAGTAGCAAGGTGGAGTTGCTAGGCCTACGACAGGTTAAGCCTACAGCACCTGGGAGAGGTCTCCCAATCTCTTCCTAGGAGGTCTCCCATCCAAGTACTAGCCAGGCCCGACCCTGCTTAGCTTCCGAGATCAGATGGGATCGGGCGTGTTCAGGGTGGTTTAGCTGTACAGAGAGAAAGTAGGCCTATTAATATATATCAATTGAGATTAAATTTGACTCTCAAAAAAGGCTGAGATATTGTGAATTCCTTTTTAAAAGCAGTCTTCAGTGATCATGATAAGCAGCTTTCAAAGCAAGGAAGGCATTAAAGATAAGCTACTGATACAAGGCAGATAATGGCAGTGTCACAAAACTGTTAACGGAGTGAGTGAATCAACTCACTGGACCACTGGCAGCTATATTTTTTAAAGTATTGTAAAATTAGAGGGGAAAAAAAGTAGCACCAGTCATCAAAGGAACAGAGAGAGATTATTTTGACAGGTACCACCCCTATAAAACTAACTCCTGACACCTCCAGATCATCTGCTAGAAGAGAGCCTCATCCTCCCTGACTGAACTAACCTCATTATCTCTAGCCTGATTCCTGCCTATATATTTATACCTGTCTCTGGTCATTTCCACTGCATGCATCTGACGAAGTGGGTATTCACCCATGAAAGCTAATGCTCCAATACATTTTTTAGTCTATAAGGTACCACAGGACTCTGTCACTTCTGTCACATGTACAATAATGGAGCAAATATTAAGATAACTCATTAGTGGAGGATAATGAAACCATGGGAAATAAGTAGTATGTATATATATATATATATATATATATATATATATATATATATATATATATATATATATATATATATATATATTAAAAGGAATAGATCTTGCCAAGCCAGTTGATTGCTTTTCTAATAGAATTGCAAAACTATTAAAAAACAGTAAATCTGAAAGATTTGAAGAATAATTGATTTTAAAGGTGATTTTAAAGTGGTACAGCTGTGGTCTGTAGACAAGGCCTCAGCCCATACTCAAGCAACTATATAAGTTGCCTTTTTTCCAGAAGTGCCAACCACACCGCTCCCACTTGAGTCATTTAGAGAAGTAGTTCTGTTATCGCTCCGAGGTCTTTCAGAATTGCTATTTTCCAGGCCTGCCTACTTAAACTGCTCATTTATGCTGAAAATGCCAAGTTTGGGGCCTCATTCTCATCTTTACAGTGGCAACTCAAACATAAAATTGATAAACAAATAGCCCATCCTTTTTTTTTATTTTTTAGCAACCAACATCTCCTTCCAAATATCTTAAATTCCAACAAGTCCGCTGAAATGCTTTGACCTAAATATACTTTTCCACCAGAATTTTCACTTAGAAGATAATAGGACTTGTGTGTAGACAAGCCCTTAGGAACACTAGTTGCACCAGTTTAGTTAAGTGGTGCAGAGCCCCTAGTGTGGATGCAGTTATACCAGTATAAAGGTGTCTTTTACTGGCATAGCTTATTCCCATATAAGGAAGAGAAATAAACCATATTGGTATGAGGCACCTTGATAACACTATCCACAGAAGGAGCTGTACCAGTATAACTACTCTGGTAGAAGATCACATCCCTAACCAAATGAGTTACACTGTTACAAAAGCTATGTACACTAGGCCTAAGTCACTAAGGGCTTGATTACACTGGCACTTTATAGTGCAATAAAGCCTCCAGGAGCACTATAACTCACTACCCGTCCAGACTGGCGAGGCATGTAGAGCGCTATAAATCCACAGTTTTACCGGTCCTAGTAATCCTCCCTTCCCCAAGGATTAACAGCTATAGCGTATTCTTTGCGCCGTATTATCTCCAGTCTGAATGGGTATTAACAATCCAGCGCTTTTAACGTAATTGACATCTCTTTCCTTTGTTTTGAACTCAGCTGGAGGAATGCGGAAGTACGTTTTCAGAGTTTATCTCTTAACTAGGCTAATCAGCAATGAAAATGTTTATGGAGTGAGCCTGTGTGAAAGAGAAAACTAGCAGGCTTTGTATTTCAAAGGAAACTCGCTGACAGGCTCTCAGCATGAGGAAAATCCACTCGCTCTCTCCCTCTGCATACACACAACACATTCCCCCTCACCCCCCCTCATTTGAAAAGTTACACCCAGCTGAATGCTGGGATAGCTGCCCATAATGCACCACTCCCCGTGCCGCTGCAAGTGCCACAATAACCAAGTTCCGTATAACCAAAACCGCTATAAAGCTGTAGTTGTAACCAAGCCCTTAGATGCTCTGGTGCCAAATATGGGCTAGGAACGGAAGTTCAGGTTCCTATTTTTGTAAATTTGGCCTGTGTTCATAAAAATAAAAAAGTTTATAGTAATTTTAAGCCTCTGGAAGTCTAAATAACGTTTTATTAGCACCGGAGGTGACTTTATATTGAGGTGACAAAGATTTTATATTACCAAGAGATGTTTTTAACAAAAATAGTGTGTTAGCTTGGTACTGCAGACACTTGTGTGCATGCTTAGTTAAGTATGAGTAGTCCCACTGAAATCAGTAACACTGCTCATGTAAATAAAGTTAAATGCCTGAGTAAGGGCTTGTCTTCACATATAGTGGCACAGCTGCAGTACTATGGAGAAGATTCTCCTATGCCGAAGGGAGAGCATCTCCTGTCGGTTTAGTTAATTCACCTCCGCAGTACCTAAGCTTCCCCACCGACATCCGCTGTCTGCATGGTGCGGGGTTAGGTCAGTATACTGTAATTACATTGCTCAGGGCTGTGGATTTTTAACACCCCTGAGCACTGTAGTTATATTGATGTAGGTATGCACTGTAGACAAGAACTCAGTGTTTGCAGGATTATGTCTTTACTTTTCAAGGGTTTTGTTTATTTATTTATGTATTGCTTATAACAGTTGTATAAAAGAGACTCTACCAGGAGCAGCATTTTGAGAACAGCATTTTTAATTTAGTTCATTATATATTTTAATCAAAAGAATCAATAGTGTGAATTTTCCAATTCATTTTACAAAGAACGCCTTAGCCTGAGTTTTTTAATCCAAGTGGTTTAAATAATACATTTAGATAAGTTATTTAAATTGCTCCATCCTGGTGTGCTTTATAAACATGAAGCAGCATGCCATTCCTATGAGGTAGGTTAGTATTATCCCCTTTTTATAGCTGAGGTGACTGAAGGATATAGAGGAGTGGAGCCATTTGCCCACGTTCTCACTGGTAGTCGATGGTGAGTTTGGACTGGCCTCCAAGCCTGACTTCCAGCACTGTGCCTTAGTCATAAGATCATTATTTTGGCTTAATGATAAGATTTTTTTGATTCTTTAAAGGAAAAAGTGGCTACAGTACATCTATCAAATCAAATGTGATCTGGTACATCCGTGGTTCAACCAGGGGTCTGGAGCCATGAACAGGTTTCAGGGAGTTCATCAAGCAGGACCAACATCAGACTCGGTGGGGACCTGGGCAGAAAGCCAAAGCCCCACTACCTGGGGCTGAATCTGATGCTCGAGTAGCTTAGCTGCATAGGGCCCCAGGCAATTGCCCTATTTGCTACCCCCTAACATCAGCCCTGGCTTTGATGTGCAGAAAACCCGTCATTGTGACACAGGTGGGCCGTGGAGGTTTTACAGCATGCAGAGGGGGCCGCAGAAAGAAAAAGGCTGAGAATCCTTGCTGTACACTCTTTCCTTCTTGATACTTAGCACTTACACATAGCTATTTGCCTAGTCAATGTATGGAAACATCAGCTAATTGTAACAGCCCTGTGAGATGGGTTAGATCAGTATTATCTTCGTTTTACAGAGACAAGTAACCACCTGTCAAGTTGGTGGCAGAGCTAGAGTTAGGACTCCCTTGCTCCCAGCCGTGTGCTCAGTCCACTAAAGGGGGTTCTCAAGTAGGGGTACGCGTACCTCTTGGGTACCCAGAGGTCTTCCCGGGGGGGCATCAATTCATCTGGATATTTGCCTACTTTTACAACAGGCTACATAATAAGCACTAGGGAAGTCAGTACAAACTAAAATTCATGCAGACAATGACTTGTTTCTGCTGCTCTATACACTATACACATGTAATGTAAGTACAATATTTATATTCCAGTTGATCTGGGTAAAAACAAGAAAGCAATTTGTCCGTAATCGTGTGCTGGGACACTTGTATTTTTATGTCTGATTTTGTAAGCAAGTCGTTTTTAAGTGAGGTGGAACTTGGTGGGCATAAGACAAATCACCCTCCTGAAAGGGGTACAATTGTCTGGTGTGATAGAGGAGGGTCAGGGAGCTGTGGCAGAGTGCTTGAGGGAAGATGTATCAACTCAAGGCTCATTAGGGTGTGGTTCCCTATAGACTAGGGAGCAGGCAGCAGGTTAATTGGAGCACCTGCTGTCAATTAAGGCCTAATAAAAACCCCTGCTTCAGGCAGACAGGGGAGGGAGTTTGGAAGGAGTTTGGGAGGCATTGGAGCGGAGAGCGGTTTGGAGGCGTTGGAGCGATTTGGAGGCGTTGGAGCGGGGAGCGGTTTGGAGAAGTGCTGCGGTGACCTAAGAAAGACCCAGACCCTAGGTAAAGGAACACCTGGCTTGTGCAGAGAGAGGGCAGGAAGCCTCCACAAGCTGAAGGGTAGGAGAGGGAAGTAGCCCAGGGGAAGGAATAGTTAATCCAAGAGGTTTACCGCTATCGTCAGGACCCCTGAGCTGGGACCCGGAGTAGAGGGTGGGCCCGGGTCCCTCCCTCTCCACTTCTCCCCTCTAGGATACTAGTGGGGCAGTTAACACCCTGTTCAGGGGCAAGAAATAGGCTCCCTGAATCCCCCACAAGAAGAGAAAGCGTAGGACCCATCAATATAGTGTCAGTAATTTTCCACACTGGAAAGGATAAGGGCCACTGCACTAAAGCATGTCGTGTTTCTGCTATCCAAGGAGTGCATTAAATGTTGCTAATGCAGCAACTCAGCTGCCACGTTTCCCTACAATCTATACATGGCAATAGCTCATCAGCACAGTCTTGGTTATTAAAACTCGTGTTTGACAGGGATTGTTGGCCAGGACGGTGCGGTTAGTCTCTCTCCTGCTTTTGAAAGATGTTTAATTTTCACCAGTGGTGAGCAAAGGTAACTTAGTATTAGTAAATCTCTCTTGAACTGCTAATGTTCAGGCTTCTGTTCTGCGGTAGAACTGGAACTGTGTATGTCCTACTCTCTAGGATCTGAAATAAAAACAAGGATACCACCTCCTCCCCATTTCGTTAAAGGTTTATTGGTCCACTGTGACTTCATTTTCTGCTTCACCCATTCTGTGTATATAATATTCTACACTCAAGGCAGAAACGATTTATGTAAGATACAGTTTTGTCAATTTCTTAACATCTCCCATGTTGGGGGGCACTGTTGAGTCCATTAGATTGTAAAGGTTCCTTTGGGTGGCAAAATAATGTTATGACAGCCTGTTTATAGCCGGCAAAAATACTAAAAAATTGCCATGTCCATCTATAGTATACTGCAACCAACCTAATGGCTTGTGTTTTGCAAGACTCGACAGGGAGGAAACAATAATTGTGTGTAAAATGTGGTGGGGAGGGATTCTGTTAGTCTTTAACTTTATAAATGTAACTTGTTTGGTGCTAATATTTACCATCACTAGCCAGGCTGAGGCTGTCTCTACACTGGTTTTGAAATTTCTCACCATTGTGCTATGACTGGAGCAGCTCCATTTGGGGGAGGGGGATGGGGGGCAGAATAGCAATTGTGGAAGCACTAGTGTAGACTGGTTGCTGGCATTTTACCACTGCCTAGTCATGGGGGCTGTGGGATTTTAAGGGGAGTGCCAGTATGAACAAGGCCGTAACATAAAATAGTGGAAAATGTTTTTCATTGCTAATGAGTAAAAGTATCAAGCCCTCAGGGAAGCTGATGCTAGAAGAGTGATTTTAGCAGAAGCTTATCTGGGGACTGAAACTGCATGTGTGGCTAAAAACATTTACATTGCTTAAGATCGTCCAGAAATTAGGTTAGATTAGCCGGGTCCAAATGTAAAAGGAGGTCTCTCTTATGTTTATTCTCTCCTAGCCCCGAATACACATGCCCAAAGATGGATTCCAACTTACATCTTCTGGATACCAAGCATGGCTAAAGCAGGTTGGACTGTATTCCTGTTTCTCATCTCTTGTGAGGGATTGTGCCAGACACTTGTGCTTGTCTCATTAGTAAAGTACATGTAAAGGTCCTATTACATTACAGTGCTATGTACGCTAATATCTAGCATAGTCATATATTTGTGGGTTTTGTATATGTGTGTGTTACGTTTGCATCACCTTTTCTTCATAAATCTTAGGAATTTATACTTCTTATGAAGGAGAGTTCAAAACAGAATTGTCGTAAGGGGGAACGGATTGGAGTCTGAGAAGAAATCTCCAGCAGCAGCTCAAATTACAGAATTAAAATGAGTCTTCAAATGTAAGGCTGGTATGGTGGTGGTAATAATGTGAAGGCCAGTGGGTTAATACACCTGAGACTCACATCTAGAGCCTAATTCAGATTTGATTGGGTGAAACAAGTGTGGACATTTGCTCACATCACATAACAATCCTGTAGTTTGACACAATCTGACACTATTGGGAGTCCCTGCTGGGAAGTGGCCTAATGCTATATTACTTGAGCTATTATTAAAGGCAAAGCTTTCAATGTCTGGGCAGCTGGGCTCTAGCAGTTGCTATCAGCCTCTCACTTCGATGAGTGTAAAATTCTCTTCAAAATAATCTTTGAATTTTAAAATTGTGTGTATAAAGCTAATCCTTGCCCATGTATCTTCACGGGTGAATCCAGTGTCCTTGAGAAGACGGAGTTAAAGTTGCTGTTTTTGTAGGAAGCCAGAATGATTGCGTTGTTATGGCAACGAAAACTGGAAAAATGAAAACAGCATAGATAAGCTGCATCCTGTTGTCGTGGCAACTAGAGTTGTGAAAATGATTAAGGGTGGTGTTTGAAAGGATCTATGGTACTGTGAGCCCAATAGAAACAGAGACAAGTCACTTGTGGTGGATGGGAGAAAATAAAAACCAGAATAAACTTAATCTCACATGATCAATTTTATAACAGGTTTGAGTGGGGTTATTGATGGTCTTGGGTCTTTTCAGTCGTGTCTCACTATCTTATGAGTAATAACTGAGCACCTGATCCTTCAAGGTACATCATACTCTTAGCTCCTTTTGATTTCAGTGGAGTTAAGATTGCTTGAATGCTCAAGAGGCAGTGGAGATCAGGTCCTATATTATTAATCCAAAGCAGTCTTTAATATAACAAATGCACCTTTGTAAATTTCTAATATTCCGAAAGGGTTTTCTGGGGCTTGGACGCTGAGTATCTGAGAAACCATCTTTCTCCATAGTCCTTCACAGTAATGAAGGTCAGCTAGGACACTGGTGCCAATGTTTTCTTAACCTGCCTCCTGCTCAGTTATGTTTAAATTATTTCAGTAGAGGGACCTCAACTTTGCAGTTAATGTCTGTCTCACAGGCCAAATTGGTTGTCCTATAGGGCACAACATCCTTTTTGGTCCTAGGTGGTGGCCTGGGAGTGCGCAGAAGGGAAAGAATGATGTAGGTTGTGTCTGAGGTAGATTTTCATAAGTTTTTACTGCGTGCTCAGGCACATATGGAAGTGTGCATTTTATACATGCAAAATATAAATACAAATTTACCATCTTCAGAAGTGACACTTTCATAGTGGAGCAAATTAAAAAAAAAAGTATTTCAAAAAATCAATGTCCGTGGTTGGTATCTTTCTGATTTTAGTGTGCTGCTGTTGAGTTTTAATAAACATCTTCCTCCGTTTTGCTGCTTCTGCTGCATTCTTCAGTGAGGTTATAGACCTATGCTCCCCCCTCCCCCCCGCCCAGTCACAAATTCGGCGCTATGATTTCCCTATTACAGGAGTAAAGTGGCTCCTTGGGGCGGGGGGGGGGAGGGGTGAAGCCTTTTTTCAAACACATAGTTTGGGTAACTAGCAGAGATGGTAAGAGATTGAAGTGAAATGAATTTAGGTTTAGGTTACTTGTTAGCGTTTTCCTTGTTATAATGACCTTTTAAAAATAGGATTTGAGTCAAAGCCACTTTAAAAATATGCACAAACCTGAATATTTATTCAAATAGAATGGAGCTATGGTTATGCATCAAGTTTATTCCACTAAGTGTGCTTTTAACAGGATTCCGCGGTAATGGTTCGTTTCCTCAGTGTCGCCGGGTATTGATCTGCTGCCTTGCTTATACAGAATGTGAGAAGTATTCCAGTAACACAATGTATTAATGTGGGCTAAAAGCAGTTTATATTACAAATGAGATGGAGGAAGATGGAGTTCTGCAAGACTGGACACATACTATAAATATCCATAAAACTGACAATTTTATCTAAAAACTGTGCTGGCTACACTTGCATATTTTCAGCCTACTTGAAGTGGAGTTAATAGTTGATCACTACCTGAGCATGGGTCGCCCACACTAATGCCATTACCCTCTGCCCTTCAATAGCAAGTTTTTATATTTAATGTTGCTGTGCTGTAGCAAAGAGCTGTGTTATATACATATGTGGCCTAGAGGAAATGCAATAGAAATGACCAGAAATACAGGTTGATTTAAAGAACAGGCTTTTAAGTAATCTGTAAAGCTCTATTTTCTATCAGAGTTCATATAAGTTCATCCTTTGGTAAAAGACAAACACCTGGAGTTCTTTTGTTCAGCCCTGTTCTTGATTTTAATCCTCTTTCTTCAAATGGCAGCATTGTGTTTTCCAACAGTGTGGAATATCCCTTCCCCTTAAAGCTGAGCCTTTTGAAAACTAGCTAAAATTGGCTTCCAGAGGGAAAGGATTTTTAGGTTTAATGTGTACATAAATATGATCAATAGAAATATTTTGTTCCCATTCCTATTTATGTAGAGATCCTATATGTTTTAAATTGAATTGTGAAGTTAGATAAATTAAAGCTATTAATTAACTGAAATGTCTTTGATTACATTAACAAGAAAACTAAATATCGTTTAGGTGACTGGTGA
Source organism: Sternotherus odoratus (assembly GCA_032164245.1). Taxonomy (NCBI): domain Eukaryota; kingdom Metazoa; phylum Chordata; order Testudines; family Kinosternidae; genus Sternotherus; species Sternotherus odoratus. Next base: position 105,504,256 of record JAVMKO010000005.1, read on the forward strand.
CAGCAAGGTAATTCAGAGTTAAAACCGACCCTTGCCCTTCATGTTCCATTGTGCCTATGTATTGTATCACATAAAGCAGTGGTCCCCAACCTTTGAATGACCGCGGACCGGTCAACGCTTCTACAATTGTACTGCGGCCCGGGGCGCAGCGAGACCCCTTTTCCTCGGCGCGGCGCGACCCTATTTTTTTTTCCTCGGCGCGGCGGAACCTTGTATGTCCGCCGAAATGCCGCCGAATACATTACCTCCGATACGGAAGCTATCACGGCGGCGGCGTTTCGGCGGACATATAAGGGCGGGAAGTACCCCGCGGCGCTGAGAGACCGGCGGCGCCACTGAACCGAAGGCAGCCGCGGCCCGGTGCCAAATGATCCACGGACCGGTACCAGTCCGCGGCCCGGGGGTTGGGGACCACTGACATAAAGAGTTTAATATAATGAGCTCATCTGACCCTCCCTACCTCCCATGGTATGTTGGAGTAGAATTTTTAGAGCCAAGTTATAAACGGGTACAAATGTTTTAAACTGGAAACTGTGGTGCTTACCTTAGCTATATTGGTGCCAGCAAAGGCCACTATAATCAGATAAGATATTTGAAATATGAATTGACTATATGTCAGTCAAGTCAGCTGGAAAAGTTAATATAAAAACCAGGACCTCAGTGAAATCTGGATCTTTCCTGTTAAACCGAGCTTTCCTAGAAGAAATGTCCAGAGAGATTGTTTTTGTCCCTGTTTTGTAATATTGTCACTGACTTACCTTCCGAAGGATATATTCTGTATTTTCAGTGCATACCTAGAGACTTTAAATTTATTTGAATTTAAAAATGCATACACGGATTTCTTGGGGAGGAAAGTTTAAATAAGCAGCTTGTTAATATGTGGCACTCATACAGAACTTTGAAAATGTACAGTGCTGTGAACATATTTAAGTAGTCCTCAAAACACTCCTGTGTGGTAGTTGTATAACATAACAAGTTCTGAGCATATGCTCAGTGTGTCCAAGTGATTGTATAGACTTGTACAAATTGGTGATAGGAAGATAAAGTGAATGCTTTCTCTTTTCTATCAGTGTAGGTTTGTTCCCTGTAGTACATATTTTTGGAGCTATAGAATTAAGGTAGATAAAAATTCCAAGTGTTCCCCTTACAACCTTGATATGTCTTCACAGTACACAATTAGAATCCAACTGCTAACCCTAGCAGTTAATGTGTTAGGGTTTCTGCTGCTTATTCTAAGGGCTTGTCTTCACTTGAGCTGGCAGGGATTGATCTTTTGGTGATCGATTTATCGCGTCTCATTAAGACGCGATAAATCGACCACCGGCGACTCCCCCGTCGACTCCGGAAGTCCAGCTCTTGAAGAGGCGCAAGCTGGAGTCGAAGGGGGACCGCGCCGCCGACCGCCACTGCCGTGAGGATGGGAGGTAAGTCGGCTGTAGAGACGTCGATTTCAGCTACGTTATTAATGTAGCTGAAATTGTGTATCTACAGTCGATTTCCCCCCCTAGTGGAGACCAGCACTACATGTGATCATTTCACTGTTCTCTTCTTCTTTTTGGCCACTTGTATCTGTCTAGCTTAGGTGCTTATCTGGCCCCCAGCAGCATGGTATCTGAGCGCCTTACAAGCCTTAATGTATTTATCCTCCGTACACCCTGTGAAGTAGGGAAATACTGTTATCCCCATTTTGCACAAGGGGGACTGAGACAAAGAGAGACTAAGTGACTGCTCAGGACCACAGAGGACGTCTGACACAGAGCAGGGAATTTCAATTAATTCTCCCAAGTCCCAGGATGGCATCCTAATTATTAGATAATCCCTCCTTTCAATTCACTTCCTGTCTCTTGTCATGTATTAAGTTTTAAGCAGGCAGGGACTGTTTTTTGGTTTTTATATTTAAATTACATGTGTGTATAGCACCTAATGTGGCAGGTCCCTTAGTGGGGCCGATAGGTGCTACTGCAGCATAAATAACAAAATGGACAATAGTTGCACAATACTTAATAATGAACGGCTGGTTCTTTACACACTCACTTCCCTGTGTAAATATTAATCAACTCCTGTTCAATTACAGCAAACAAAGGGTTGAACCCAAGGTTAGTATCCTATAGAGGGCATCAGGGCATGGAAGAAAGTGAAAAGGTGTTGGGGAGAAATGGACAAATGGAGGCTGGTGGTGAGGAGGAGGCACAAGGAGGGGAGACAGTAAGATATGAGAGAGAAGAAATAGGCAAGTTCTGCAGGGTCAGCAGTTGAAAACTGGGACTTCATCATAATTATGTGTTCACTTTTTGAAAAGTTTAATATTTTTAGCCTACTTAATACAGAATCTTTATCTAGGAATTTCAAATACCTCCATATTTTAGACCTCAATGAGAAATAGTTCATAAGCCAGCTTTTCCCGAGTTGGAGCATAGAACCTTTTTATTCATGTAAAAGTCATTTTGAACGTCTAAGTCTCTACTGCTTCAGTACCTCTAAAGAAGGGCATGGCATCTGCATTCGTAAGTGCCACAGATGCACTTCGTGGTATTTATAAGCTCTGTGGAACAAAAAGCTACAATTCATGGAAACCTCAGTATCCACTGGCACAGACGGTAAAGCTTGTAAATTCCAGGAGAGGCGGTTACTCAGTTTCCAACAATTAAATTGTAAGATTCCTTAAGTAAGTTGTAGTCTCGGCTAGGTATTTGGAGGAATTTGTAACTGTCATTGGGAAATCTTGTGCTTGTTACAATTAGCACAGGATAGCTCCTTCTTTGGTCAAGAAACCTGCTCACCTTTAATCTCCGAGACAGACCGGGCATGGCTACACCAGAAATGTGAGGTGTCCTATGTTAGGTCGATATACATCCACTTCAAGTAATTACTGAAGTGGTTCATGTCCATGTTACCTTCCTCCTGTCACTGGCGCCTGTTCTTACCAGGAGCGCTTCCACTGACTTAAGAGGAGCAGTATAGGAGGCTGAGAGGTGTCTCAGTTCCACATGCAGCTGCCCGCTGGAGACCCAAATTCCCTCCAGGCTCTTGGTTCCCCGCTGCCAGGGACCCGGCTGCGAGCTCAGCACCTAGCATTTGGGCAGATCCTGGGACTCTTGGTGCAGCTGCTGGCCTTTCCACAGGGAGCCGGATGTCTCTGGGCCGCGGGCTGCATCCTGGGCTCCCAGTTAGGAACTTGGGTGTTGTCCCGAGGCTCCCTGCGGGGAGCCTGGTGGCTGCATTGAGGATCTTGCTCCCTGTCAGGAGCCTAGGATCTTCAAGGACTCCGGGCGTGGAGCTGCTCACGAGGAGCCCACAGCTGTGGGGAGGGAAGCAGCCAAGTTCCCAGCGGTGGGGAGCAGGGAGCATCCAGGCAGCACTAAGGCTCCCTGTGGGGAGCACAGAGCAGGACAGGAAACAGCCCATCAGGGAGCAGGGAGCCACCCACCTGCCTCTGTGACAACCCAGCTTTCTTGTCAGTTTCATAGCTGGAGCCGTGAAATTGACAAGAATAACACCCAATAGCCTATGTAAGTAACGCGGTGTCTATACAGCCACTGCGGTGCCCTAATTACACCAACATAAGCCCAACGCCTCTCATGGAGGTGGCATTATTATATCTATGTAGGAGGGCATTTACATCAGTGGGAGCAAGGCCGCAGAGTGTACACTAGTGTAATTAGGTCCATGTGAACTGCCTTATGTCAATCTAATTCTGTAGTGTAGACCAAACTTGAGAAACTCTCATGATGACTGGGTGGGGAGACACCCTCCTCCATTACATCTAAAACTTACATTCTCTTACTCTATCCTGCGCAGGTAAAGAAATACTTGGGTAATTTAAACATATACAGATCAGTCCATTCAGATGGCTATCAGCTTTGGTTATCAAGAGTATTGGGGCATGTCTTCACTAGGACTTAACGTCGACTTTAACGATGTTAAAGTCGAACTAAACGTGTACCTGTCTTCACAGGCATGCCCTTAAAGTCGATTTAAAGGGCCCTCAAAATTGACTTTGTAACTCCTGCTTGACGAGAGAAGTAACGCTAAAATCGACCTCTCTAGGTCCATTGTGATGTAGTGAAGAGGCATCTGACTTTAAGCCTCCGACCTCCGAGCAGCCCCGCGGACACCCCCCCCCCCGCCCGCCCGAGCAGCTCCGCGGACCCCCCCGCCCGCCCAAGCAGCCCCACGGCCCCCCCCCCCGCCCGCCCAAGCAGCCCCGCGCCGGCCCCCCCCCCTCGGGCGGGCGGGGGGGCGGGTTCGTGGGGCTGCTCGGGCAGGCGGGGAGGTCTGGCGCGGGGCTGCTCGGGCGGGGGGGGGGGTCCAGCGCGGGGCTGCTCGGGCGGGCGGGGGGGGGGGTCCGGCGCGGGGTTGCTCGGGCGGGTGTGGGGGGGGTCCGGCGCGGGGCTGCTCCGGTGGGCGGGCGGGGGGGGTCTGGCACTCCTGGCACTGTGGGCTACCTACCCACAGTGCAATGCGGGCTATGTCGACCCCTGCAAAAGTTTACGAACAGACAGTGTCGACCACTGTCGACCTGCTGTCCTGGTGGGGACACACTGATTCGATTTTCTAAAGTCGAGTTTAGAAAATCGAATTAAGGGAAATCGACCTAGTCCTGTAGTGAAGACATACCCTTACTTAATAAACTTGCTATTGGAAACTCATAAAAACATATGGTAAACTGGGAAGGTATTTGAGCATTAGGCCTTGTCTACATTACACAGTTTTATTGACAAATCAGTGGAAGTATCTACAATGCTCTTCCTGCCGATTTAACTCTCTTGCTCCGCAGACATAATAAAACCACCTCGATGATGGCACTGAGCATTTTGTGAGTTAAAGCAACATAGTGTCAGTGTAGACACGGCACTTTCTTATGTAGCCCTAAGTCATCTCCAGGGGATGTCCCACAATGCCCCTCATGGCTGCTCTGGTAAGCAGTTTCTACTCTGCTGCCCTGCACCCAGGTAGACAGGCATGTGCCTCTCCCCCTTTAAAGCCTTGGGAATTTTTGAAATTCCTCTTCCTACTTGCTCGACGTGGACCACTTCCATTGCATCTTCCCACCTGCCTGTATTGGCTTTCTGCAGCAAACTGGCACCCGTGCGGAGTACACCGGAGTTGCTGAGTCTGTTGGGTATGGGGGAGAGGATGCTGTGCAGACGCAGATCTTATCCAGCCATAGGAACTTAGACACCTACAAGCAGATTGCTCATGGTATGGATGAGAAGGAACACAAAAGGGACATGCAGCAGTGCCATGCTCAGATCAAAGAGCTGAAGCAGATGTATCAGAAGGGAAGGAAGGCCAACCATCCCTCAATATGGAGCCTAAACCATGCTGCTTCTATAAGGAGCTGCATGCCATTCTCCGCAGCGACCTCACCTCCACTGTCAAGTGGCCAGCAGCGTCAACCCTGAGGATGAAGTGATGGGTGAGGCGGTCGAGTTCAAGGAGAATGTGGGACGTAGTGAGTCACATATGAGCAATGGCAATATACAAAAACCTCTTTGAGAACACTTCAATCTCCCTGGACACACAATAGATTTAAAGGTAGCCATCATGCTGCAAAAAACCTTCAGGACCAGACTTCAATGAGAAACTGCTGAACTTCAGTTCATTTGCAAATTTGACACCATCAGCTCAGGATTAAAGAGAGACTGAATGGCTAGCCAACTTCAAAAGCAGTTTCTCCTCTCTTGGTGTTCACACCTCCAGATGAACTGCTAGAAGAGGGCCTCATCCTCCCTGACTGAACTAACCTGGTTATCTCTAGCCTGATTCTTGCCTGCATATTTATACCTGCCTCTGGAATCTTCCACTGCATACATCTGAAGAAGTGGGTATTTACCCATGAAAGCTTATGCTCCAATACATCTGTTAGTCTATAAGGTGCCTCAGGATTCTTTTGTCGCTCTTCCAAAGGTGGTGTCGCAATTCCACAACAACTAAGATACTTTTCTTCCATTTTTCTTTCCAAAACCTCACAAGACCATCGAGGAGCATCAGCTCCATACATTAGATGTTAGGCGGGTCCTAGCCTTCTATATTGAGAGGACTAAGCTCTTCCCAAACCTATGCAACTCTGTAGCAGCAGCAGAAAGGATAAGAGAACTGTCTGTATATGGGCCTGTTACATGCAGTAGAAGGTTCCACCTCTAACCATCGTGACTGTTCATTCCACGAGTGCTCAGGCTTGGTAAGCAGCATTGCTCTCACAAGTACAAATCCAGAACATCTGTGGAGCTGCACCATAGTTGTCAGTCCATACCTTCACATCACACTACAGCCTCAACCAGTAGGCCCGTGATGATGGCAGTTTCGGAAGAGTGGTGTTGCAGTAGCAGGTACAAAAACCCTGAGCCCACCTCGGAGGGTACTGCTTGTGAGTCACCTAGCATGGAATGGACATAAGTAGGCAGTTGAAGAAAAATGGTTACTAAACTTTTGTAACTGTTGTCTTTTGAGTTGTGTTGCTCATGTCCATTCCGTGACCTTCCATCCTACCCTTCCGTCGCAGTTATCGGCAAAAAGGAGCTGAGATGATGTGGAGCCAGCAGTGCCCCTTTTACTGGCACATACATGCCCAGCTCCATGGGGTGCTAGAACCAGTCCTACGGTACCACTCAGGGAAAAATCTCCGACAACTGTGCATGCAGCGTGCCCATTTAGCATGGAATGGACATGAGCAATACGTCTTGAAGAGCAACAATTATGAAAGGGTTGAAACCTTGCTTTCTCCATAGTTCTGAGGCAGTATCCTCAGTTGAGAGTTGTCAGTGTGAAAGCCAATTGATATCCTTCTAATCATTACCTTTTGAGGCCATTGTTCTCTTTTCGTTTTAGAACTTTGATCTTTAAATAATAAAGTTCTTCAAAAAAGGCATCAGCTAATCAAGTCTGAATTATTTGATTTTCTTTTTGGTTTTAAGTAACTTCAGGGCACAGCATTCTGCAATAGCAAGCGAACATCAGCACTAACTCTGAATTTTCTGTGTTTTCCTGATGGCTTAATTAAGACCTACAGTTATTTCTTACATTTTTCTTATTTCCAAACAAAAACAAACAAAATAAAATAAACAACTTTTATAGAAAGTTATAAAAGTATTAATTTGCTCTGGGCCCTTTTAGTCTCTCTGGTAAACTCGTAATTAGGCAGGTTTTTTTTTTTTTTTTAAGTGTATTCTCGTCTCTCGGGTATATATAACTGTTCCACAACCAGTAAATCTATATTCATATATTAGGGATTTTAGAGGCATATTATTTACACAATTCACTGGAATGGCTCCTGTGGAAGTTGGGAGGCGTTCTCATGTAATTATGTATTTAGAATGCCTGGAATCCACAGTTTGAGTGTGTGTGTGTGTCTGTATAATATATATTTATAAATTTCAAAATTCAATGAAGAAGAATTTACTGTTTATTAAGTGTTTTGCAGATATTTAAAAAGCACTGTGTCGGTTTTCTTTATCAGTTGTTTGCCAAATGCAGTTCATTTTTAACAGGGCTATTTTTGGATTGTGACCGAGCAAAATATGCACTGGAAACTCCTTGTTTTTCTTTCTTTGAATGTTCAGATTTTGTCTTTGAATCAAAGGTTTAGGGATGTGTGTGCCATTGGATGGGAAAGATTGAGGGGATGAAAACTGTTCTTGGGCCTGGAATTTGTACATCCAGTTTGAGCCAAAGTGAATATCTATAGCTGCTATAATTCCATGGGAATAGCAGTTTATAATGTGAACGCTAGCTGACTTGTAACTGATATGTTGCCTAAAATGAGCTAAGTTCCATGGTGACATGAAAGGTGCACGTTGGGTGCAAGTGGCAAAGTGATGGAACTTGTACCATTTTGACATTGACGTGGTAGCAAAAAGGCACAGTTGAGCAGGAGTGAAGGGATATGGATATGTGTGTGTGATCCATATAACAATAAAACAATAATTGGCAATGGTAAAAAATGCTTCTCGATGCTGGTAGATCACAAACTATTTGACATGTTTAGTCTATTATGTCATCACTAGAATCTGTCAACTGATGGCCTTGTGACTGTTAACCTCAAATGTGTGTGCTTGGTATAACCTTAAGAGAGACAGTGGGGAAGAAAATATCTTTTATTGGATCAACTTCTGTTGGTGAAAGAGACAAGCTTTTCCAGCTTGCACAATGCTTTTCAAGTCTTGATCTTACACAGGTCAAGGTTCCTAAGCTATGTTGCCTTCATTTTATTTTTAAAAAGTATACAAGCAAAAAGAATATTCTACCAAAAGAGCTTGCTTCCCTGCTGGCCAAAGGGCCACAGAATTCTGTTTACAAACATCTTTCCTTAGAATCAGAAACTGGGGGTGTTTGGTCACATCTAGTCCAATCCCAGCCATTGCAGGATTGTTCTCCTGCAGCCAAGTCTCCAGGGTCTTGTTTCCTTAGTTTTAATGATGGAGCTTTCACCACTTCCTTTGGGACACAAGTACAGCATCTACTTGAGAGAGAACTCATTGTTAGATTTTTTCTTTCTTTCTGGTATTCTGCCTTAATTTCCCTCTGCTCAGTCTTATCTCATTCCCCTTACTTACTTTGCACACTGGTCCAGTGGGAACAATTCCTTTCCTTAGTTAGCATTTACACTTTCCAGACCTTAGTAGGCTGTGATCATATTCTGTCTCCACACTTCTAGTATGTGTTTTGGGAGGTCGGAAGTAAGGCTAAACTTTCCCAATAGAAGCAGAAGCCCTATTGATAAATTATTTAAAATGGAACTGTACAAAGCACTGGACGCTACCATGGGAGAACAATCCTGCAGTAACTGCAGATGGAAATAGACATGGACAAGTAGCTCGTGTCCAAACCGAATATAAGATTATATTGACCAAAAATCAGGACCTGGAATAAGAAAATCTGAGTTCTATTTTTGGCTGTGCCACTGACTTTCCAAGTGACATTGAACATGTCTTGTAAAATGTAAAGAATCAGAGAGGTAGCCGTGTCTGCTATTCCAGACTAACAAAGAGTCCTGTGGCACCTTAAAGACTAACTAAAGTATTGAAGCATAAGCTTTCGTGGGCTAATACCCACTTCGTCGGATGCAAGCACACTGCTTGCATCCGGCGAAGTGGGTATTAGCCCACGAAAGCTTATGCTTCAATACTTTAGTTAGTCTTTAAGGTGCCACAGGACTCTTTTGTTACCTCTATAAAATGTAAGGCATTGTAGTTATACAAGAGGGGCACACCTACTACAGCAAGAGGTGCTGTACTGTGAACTTGAGTTGTACATTGTTGCACATGAATTGTGGTGTCTTTTAGGTTGCTTCAACCTTCTTCTTTACACAAAGGCTTTAATATTTCTTCCCATCACCGCTCTTATTAGCTTTAATTCCCCAAAATTTGCTTTTTTCAAATATCTAATCTTTGAACTACTATATCCTACTTTTTCTTACTATTAGTGAATTCAGATTACAGTTTTCACACATTTCGTGTTCACTAAACTTCCAGAAACACAATGTGTTTTACAAATAATCTGCTTTTTTTCTCCAAGTAATGACCATTTGGTTTTGCAGGAGGGGATGCATTTCTGATCTTGAACAGAATTTAATAAAATAATATTTAGTAACCTCTGACATGACACACATGCTGAAAGGACCCAGAAGAAAACAAATTTGATAAAACAGGTAGGATAACTTTGTCAAAGTAAAGCATTGTTGCCATGGTATAGAACGCGGCTAAGAAACAACAAAGAGCCGGAATAAATAATCAGTTTTCAACATGGCAAAAGTTAACAATGAGATTTATATTAGAACTGGTTTTGTTTTAATATGTTAAATGATTTGGAAAGGTGGAGGGTGAACGGATAACAAAAATGTAGGTCAGTCTTACACTGAAGATCTTCAGAGGGACCCACCAAAGGTAGGTGAATTGACAACCCACTAGAAAATGAAATGCATTACCTTGCATTTATTCAGTGATAATAAATCCACACACACACACACACACACACACACACACACACACACACACACACACACACACACAAGAAAAGAAATGAAACCTAATGCTTCTCTCTGAGGAGAAATTGAAAAGATTGTGACTATTTCGTTTAGACAGAAGATGAATACAAAGGCACATGAGACGGTAGTATGTAAAATAATGAATGGCCATGGGAAGGGAAATTGGGCACTCTTATTTATCCTTTCATAATAATACAAGATCAAGGGGATGTCCAATGAAATTGAAAGGCAGCCAAGTTAAAACAAAAGGAAATAGTTCTCTACACAATTTGTAATTAGTCTGTGGCGATCTTTACCACAAAATATAATTGAATATAAGGTTTAGCAAGATTAAAACAAGAAAAGAAAGAATTAACTTTTATATTTAAAGGACATTCAGAATTATAGTAGATATATGTCAGATATAAAAGAAATCATGCTTCTTCATTTAAGCCAACCACTAAAGGTATGTCTACCACATTGGAAACCCAGATCTGAGGGCCCTGTGCTTGTGGACTCTGTGTTTCCAAACTCTCACTTCCGTGTCCACACTGCATTGTAACTCTGGGTTTACAGTAGCTCGACCCAGGTCCCACAACTGTGCTAACTCATCCTTACTGCACTTGCAGACCTTCCGACTCTGGTCTGTGGCGTGAGCTGCATCCTCACTCCAAAATGACAGGGCTTAGACTGAAGTTTCAGCAGGAATTGGGCTCTGATCTTGACCCCACATCTTAGGAAGAAGAGTTTTAGGACCCAGTCCTGAGTGCTTGCTTAATCTGAGTCGTACTGCTTTGTACTTAGACTAATATGGGGCTTGGGATCAAACCTGAGTCAGAGCACAGGCTTAGTGTGCAGTGTAGACATTCCCTCAGTGATGGGAATTAGCAAGAAAATTCCCTTATGGGAAAGTTTGTTTGTAACTGTCCATTTTGGGATGTCTTCCACCTTCCTCTGAAGCAGTTGGTACTGGCTCCTGTGAGAAAAAGGATTGTGGAGTAGATGGACCACTGGTCTGATCTGATACTGCATTTCCTACATTCTGTGGAAGTGGAGCATGTTCCTGTGCTTAAAGCAGAGGAATGGGAATGAGGATTTAATTTCTATTTGTCTGTGTTCTGGATGTTCTTTGTGACCTTGTGCAAGTCTCTTCCCCTACCTCAGTTTCCACTTCTATGAATGAATATAACTGTCGCATGTTGAGGCTTATTAATTTTTAAAAAGCACTCTTGGGTCCAAAAGGTCTGCAGAAATCCAAAATATTAGTATAATTTAATGCTAGATGTGCAGAGAAACTACTGTGGGTTAGGACAGTACCTTGTGGCAATACCAAGGTTCCCATCTGGCAGCAGTCAAAATTCAGCGCTGCTTGCGCCTTTACAAAATGAATAAATATTGATGTAGATTGACATGAGTTCGAGAGGGTTTTGTCAGTCAGCTTCAAATAGTAAATGCTGAGGCCAGCCCCTCGTTGGTGGAGCTGTCAATATAGAAGTGAGTATTTGACATCCGGCTTGGTTGGTGGCTGGGGATGGAGGATGTTGAGATTTTCAGAGATCAGGCTGTAAATGAAGTTGTTCTGTTGGGTCACTCATCTGATTTACACACAAGCTGTTTCTATTGAAACACCTGGGGCCTTTTGTTCAAGCTTGTGAATAAGCTTCTTTCAGTCCTCAATTGTAATTTAGAGTCTCCGCTTCTTTCAATGGGCAGAAAGCTAATACAGGACGGACATTTCCCCCCAGTGTGTGAACCTTTGCTCTTTTAAAGACAAATGTTGATTTAAAAAAAAAAAAAAACAGAACTCCAGTGGTAATGTAAATCTTGGTACATACATGGGAAAAATCCTATCTGACTGGCTCAAAACTCACATAAGGAGCTGGTTATTTTCTGTTGTATCCGTCCTCACAGATCAATAGTAATTGAGGTCTGGACCAATATTAACAAATCAGTTTGCATATGTAAACAAGTACATCCTGATTAGTTGCAAGGAGTTCTGTGAAACAGATCTCTTAACTTCCCCTATAAAATGTCCATTTGAAAGAAAAACAGTTACATTTTAAATATCTTGTGATAATGGAGATAATTCATTGTTTTATGACGTACCAGATGTATGCAATAGTATGTGTACCAACTTCTGCTTTTTGTGACATCAAGACTTACTTGGTCTCTCTGCTTTCTGTGGGCCAGACCTTGATACTGACATCAATAAAAGTAAATGACTGCTTATTGTATTATGAAGAATAAGTGCTTGCAGCCTTTGTGGGGAAAAGAGGGGTAGCCAGGGTGGACAGAATGATTGGTCATGAAGGAATTAGAGCCATTCTGCTGAGTGGCTCTTGGACATCTCTGTAATGGGCATGTGTTAAATCTCTAGTATACGTACTTATGACCGAGAAATGCCCATGGCTGGACTCTTTTTGCTTTGTAACCATACGTTGCTCACAATTTTGTTTATGGCCCACTTAGCAGAGCTTCCGAAGTTGTCAGCGGTTTTAAATGTGTTTTGGAAGTTCAATGCTAACTTTTAGCTTTGCATTAGTGGGGACACCATATTGTTGTAGCTAATCTCCTGGTTAGTGTTAGTGAGCAGTAGGCTCAATGAAAGCGGACACGGACAAATGAACAGCTTGGAATTGGTTTTAATTTAAGAAATTATTTAAAATGTTAAATACTTAAAATAAATGTCTTTTGCTCCTGTTAGTTTTAAGGCTACCGTTGCTTGGACACAATCAGAGCTTTATAGATAATAGTAGTGTTGCACAAATTAGGCCATCTAATGTTAATTGATCTAACAGTAGGTTTTGTTTTGTGATTTTTTTTTTAATTTTTTTTTTTTGCATGGGATTTACAATTCTTCTGTGTGTGGGAACACTTGAGTATTGTCTGGTAGGTTAAAACAGCAGACTGAGAAGAGTGACTTGGGTTTCTATTACTTGCTGTGACACCTGGTCCATAATTCCTGCTTTCTCTCTATTTAAGTTTGCCTGACAGGGAAGTGTCACCTATTTGATTATCTCACAGCGGGGTTCTGAAGTTAATGCTTATAAAGTATACAGATTCTTGAATTATCTACACTTTATCAAGTATAGAATTTAGTTATAAAATTGAGGTGAGATTATATAAGGGTAACCAAAACTTTTAAAAAGCACTTTTCCTAGGTTAAATTCTCCAGTGAATTTGGAAAATATGTATATTTTTGGAGCGGAAGCATAAATTGGAGCAAAATATCCCAAGCGACATGATGTAAACTGGTGATAGGGTTAACTCAAGTGTGGTTTTCTCTCTGGTATTATATTATATTATTATAATATATATTCTATTCTATATTATGAATATAGGAGGCTGTCTTCTTTCTGCCCATTTCTGGATTGGTCACATGGCTCTCACATATTAAATTTAATGCAGAGCAGTGAGAAATAGTGGATCAAAAGACAGCTGCCATTTCACATGGTTACAGCTGTCCCTTCCACTCAAATTTTCTCTCATCCCCCTGCTTCTTAGAAAAAAGGCTTAATATGGTCTGGGGGTGTAGGGATGCAGAATATAATGGTGTGAGATTTCATGCAACTAATCTGTCATATCCTACTGTGTTTGTAACTAGCTGCCCATTTAAAATGTGTTGGCATTACACCACCATGCCAGTGAGACATTCAACAGCAAGTTTATGGCTCAAAAGTTCTGTAACTGGTAAGACTAAGGTTGCTGTCAAAATGCCAAAGATATTTTTAACTGTCAGTGCTAGTTATTTAAAAACTATGGATATCCAAATGCAGTAGTTTTAAATATCACTGGCTACTATTTTCCTTTTTTAAATGGGCTGACCCCCTCTTTTTTTATTTTCGTTTTTGATCCATTTGGAAAGGTGAAGAATCAGTTTGCTATGGGAACTGCAGTTTAATTAATAGCAGAGCAAGTAGAAACAGAAAACCTTTGCAAACAGTCACGGAGTTGTTATTGCCCGTGGGCGATAATGTCTTCCCCCCTCTTCCCACTCACTCTGGCGCAGGGATGGGGTGGGAGTGTGTGGAGCAAAATCCACAAAATCTTTTCTCTTTCCCTGACACTATCCAATGGAATTTGCCATTCATTTTTCTGCTTACCGTGCAGAATCTCTCACTCTGTGGTGTATTTGAGAGGTGGCTATGCATGGAGGGAGAGAGAACTGATTAATTGGAAAGAAATAACTTTGTTTAGCTCGGTATCACAAAAACTGATGCAAAAAGCTGATTAAATAATTAATTTATTGGCCCATAACCTCTTTTTCGCTTTTTGCTACTGTGTCATCTAAGAGTTTCTGAGGGGACAAATCAGTCAGTAGTGTGCTTCCTTGAAGCTGTTTCAGGCTTAAAGGCCAGCTGCAACTGTATTGATGCAATTCAGCTAAACCGTCAAAGTTCCTGTAATCTGTGCCATCCTGTCTCATACAGTCCCATCTCATAGTTGTCCTTTCTCTGCAGTGCTCTATGCCCAGATCTCTGTGGCTGGGCTGCTCCAGCCTGGCGGACAGCATGCCCTCGCTGCGATGCCTGTATAACCCAGGGACTGGCGCACTCACAGCTTTCCAGGTACTTCCTCTCTCTCTCTCTCTCTCTCTCTCGTTGTCTGTGTGTGCATGTCTGTTTCTTGCTCTCTCTTGCTTGCTTACATCCCATTTATTCTGCTTCAAACTGTGTGCTTCCTCATGCCATTCAAAACCCTACAGTCATTAAACTCATCTCATGTAGATTCTGAGTGTATCAGTCTGGGGCATTTGCACTGCATTGTTTTTAATATCATTTTGCCTGAATTAGTCTGGTACCATCCACATTTTGCCATTGGTTCCCAGGTGTATCAAAAGCATGCAGCTGAGGTTTAACAAATGTAACTGGCACACAATATTCATCATACAGTCTCTGATCTGGGCCTATGTACAGCCAATTAATTGCCTTAATTTTGCTATCAATATTTTTCTTAAAACTATTAGAAGAATTTGCAATGGGTTGTTGTGTTGGCCCTGGGTTCGTATTTATTTTGTTAGATTTAATAGCAGCAACCCAGGAGCTTCAGTTACCGAAAATTAGAACACAGGAAAGTTAATCAGGTGCGGCACAAAGCAAGTGGATTTTGCACTGTGCTCTGAAGTTTTGTAGATTTTGACTCTGAGCTGTCAAGGGAAGGAAATAATTCTGAGGATGGGAAAGGGTCTACTGCTAGTCATGGAGTATTTAAATCTTCAGTTCTGATAGCAAGCCTGCCCCACCCAATCTTAATTGCATCAATAGGGTGGATAGAATGAGAGGCAATTCTTGAATAACCATGTCCCAGACCATTCAGGGCTTCGCAGTCATTGCCAACACTTGGAATTGCAGCTAGAGATGAACATGGACGCCGTGCAGATTGAGGTACACAAGTGTTGCTTTCGTGCTGGGCACTGCTGGCAGCTGATAACTGATTCTGCACTAGCTGAGGCTTCTGAGGTAGCTCAGGGGTAGTGCCTTGGAGGCTCAGTGGCATGAATGCCCGCTTCAAGGTGCACACTAGAGAGGAAGAGCTGCAGTCTGTTGTCCCAGCAGATGGTGGGCAGTAGGGCTTTTTCCCAGCAGCCTCTGGGAATCGAAGAGCAATCACTGATCCAGTATGCCCCTCAAGTTATGAATCATTTTGACAAGTCAGTTACCTGCCTTCAGGAGATGGTGTAAGAAACCTGCATTTTCCTTTGGATCTGGTTTCCTGCCCCAGGATTGTCAGGACCAGGGAGTGCTGTGGAGAGATGCTCTCAGTCCCAGGGGAGGCTTAAATGTCTTACATCATTCTGCAGCAACCCTTCTAGCTGACCTAGCATTGATGGACTCTGGAAGGTGTCCTGTCAGCCTTCCTTGGCTGAAGCAAGCTCCTTGCAGAGCTTTCAGTAGGGGAGGGGAAGAGAGTGTTTATATCCTTCTAAGAGGACTCTGGAGACACGGGCAGTATTTAGATTCCTACTTCTAATCCTGATTTGCATAATTTGACTGAATCAGATGGGCTTCTTTTTGGGTTTGTATTGAGGGAGAGATATCCAACATGTGAGCCCTGCTTTAAGGGAGAACCCTGCATACTGAAACCCCTCTTTCTGCTTGATCTGTTTTTGATAGCACAATATATACTTCTGTTTTTAGAAAAATCATACATTTACATAGCACCTTTTTTCTCAGGATACCCCAAAGCTCTTTACAAACTACTGATATTCAGGAATCATTTCACCACTAACAAAATGTATCCCTGTCTGAAGCTGAACAAATCAACTGTGTAACACGAACATAGCAGTTCAGGACTGGAAGTTATGATAAATACCATATCCATTTAAAAGTACAAGGAGAATTTGGGATGTAGCTACACTCAACTCCTGTGAGAAATTTCCGAGGCTATTGATCATGATTGACGGGGAGCTCTGCCTCACGTGCCATCCGAAACACCTCTCTAGCAGCACAGTACCCCTAGTCCCATGCTGGGGCATTGGTTCTGTATTAACTGAGGGGAGAAACTGTGAACCTTCCAATCAGTTTTTGAATAGGCTTTGACCTTTATTAGCTTGCAAGGTCTGATGAGATTTCTTCCTTAGGGTTGCTGTCTATTTTGTTTCAGTAATCTGAGTGGGTGTGGGGTTGCGACAAGTCAGTGACTAGGATATCGAGATATATTTCCACCTCTTTGGTGCTATATGGAATTTTCAATGTAGCGTTTGAAGATCTATTTTTGTAGCCCAGCAAATGTTTTCATATTAAGCTACTTTTTTTTTTAGCAAGCTTGAAGTAACTGGAGAAGAATATCAATTTTCTTTGCTTGTGGCAAGAAAGAAGGTGCCATCTGGAATGCCACTTAGTCACTACTGAATTTGTCTAGTTATTTACATCTTTGCCATGAGATGCTCAGACAGAAATGGCAGCACAGGCACTTTCTGAATAGTTCAGCTAACAACCTGCTGACACCTCATGGGAAGCACTGGCAAATATTCAAGTTAGAGAATTCTCTTGTTATGTCAGATGACATCCAAGTTTCCCTTCCTGTGTGTGTTTTACTATCAGAAACATTTGTTTGAAAACAGGCTCTTACAGTTCCTCAACTGAATCTGATATCACGTTGTGACATCACAACAAGTAGCAGCAGTGTCAAAACTGGAGTTCTGATTTTGCGTGGGGGATTAAGCAGCAGGAACGATGTATTTTTCTAGTGCCTCTTCTCTCAGAAGATCCCAGTATGCTCACAAACCATGAGTGACCATATAAGTGAAAAGCAACCGGCTCATGATGGAGAGCAACAGTAAATTGGTACATGACATGCTACATAGCCATGAGGGTAGGGGCTGAGGACAACAAAAGGACTGATCCCTTACTCCTAAGAGCAAAAGTGCCATCAGGCCTTTAATGTCCACAAAGGCCATGCCATTCCAAACTGACGACAAATTTTAGCCCACTGTGACCCTCCTAAGCAACAGCAATCCTGTTTACATGTAGATGTTCTTAATAATAAAAATAGTCATTTGCAGTGTTCTCTCTGAAACAATATTTTTAAATTTCCAGGACAGACACTAGGAGGTGTATTTATATTCTAGTGACATTTTTCACTTTGAATAAAATTGTTTACTTCACCTATTGTAAAATACTTGCCAAAAAAGGAAAATGTAGAAGTCAGCATAGGTCCTATTAAGAGCCCTAGCTGACTGTGAACCATGACTTACAGTTAAACTTAGTGTTAAAACACAAAAGTGCAGTGGAAATGGAATGCGTCTCGATATTCAAGGGTTCAAGGTTTGAATGTGCAAAAAGTTAGTCTGGATTTTCTTCCTAGATTATTTGGGTAACAGATGTTTGGTGGTAATAGGATTTAGAACTCATCTAGTGATGGCATCTGTAGATCTCCAAGTGCTTCACAAAGGTGGATTATTCCCATTGTATAGGTGAGGAAGCTGAGAAGCAGTGACATTAAATGACTTCCCCAAGCTCACACAATAAGCATGGCAGAAAACTCCCACCCAAGTGCCACATCAGATATAGGCGTTAAACTCTTTGGGGCAGAGACCATGTCTTTGTTGTAAGGTACCTGGCGCAATTTTGGGTGCTCAAAAAGAAAACAAAACAAAATAAAGCCAGAAGCAGTGCTGTTAGTTGTAGGCTGCGGATTCTGAGGTCCAGTAGTATGGTGATGGTGACATAGGAAACAGAGAAGGGTTAGATTTCCCATGTAGAGTCAGACGCATCCTGCTGGGTGAAGGGGCGGATTGACACACTGTAGTCTTTTTAGACTGCTTTACAGAGTATTTCATATAAATTCCCACAGCCTGCTATAGTTGAGGCTGGTTGAATCAAGTACTTTGAACATGAAGCAATACACACAGGATGTCACTTCCACAGGCTGTAGCTCCTTATTAAAGATGAAAGTGGCTGTGAGCTCTGCAGTTTTGTGCAAATTAGTGTGACCTTATTGATGACAGAGGGTTCTGTCTTTTGTTTTGGCAAAGCCCTTTGAATGAAGTAAATGAGAGTAATTTTGGCGTTAGCAGATCGGACAGGGTTAAGTTGCTGATGGCACTTGTGCAGGATCTCTTCTGATCGAGGCCATTTTTGGAGAAGAGTGAGGGATAAAGAAGTGGGATGATTGGGATGCATGGGCCACAACCTGGTACACGCAGGCGGGGAAAGGAACGTGGCAACTGTTTGTTTGCTTTTGCTTGCCACTGTTTACCATGACTGATATTGATACATATGAAATGATTTTTCTTAACAGGGGCCTTGTCAGTAATTTATATCCCATTTTCAGCTTTCTTTGTAAATTTCAAAGCAAGTTTTCTTTGGACTATTCACAGGTTTTGTTTAAAAAGTTGACTGAATTTTCATGACTGAATATTACTGTGTGTATATAAATATGAGAGGTAATGATGATGATGCTATTGATGGCCTTAAGGTAAGTAACCCATACAAAGCAAGCTGTGCATGCTCTGCAGTCATTGTGTTGGGTGCAGATGTCTGTTACAATTTGTCTAAAATGAATTATTCAGCCCTGGAAAGAGCAATTATCAGTATGATCATTTTTGTGTCTAACTGGAGGTGAAATATTCTGTCTGGTCAAGTGTCCATTGGCACAGAGAAATGGCTGTACTTGACTGGCTCATGCTTTGCATTCCCTGCTCTGGTTCTGTTCCAGTGGCCTTGTGAAATGTGCCTGCAGGCTATTTACAGGGAGATTATAAAAGTGAATCAGAATTTTGGTGACTGAGATCCAGAGCATGTGGCTCCGGCACCCCCCAGCTGGTGACAGGCTCACCCCTGTTTATGAATGTAGTTAGGTGGCCCCCAACTGTTTACAAGACAGCAGAGGTGAGATTTTTGATTGACAAGTCAGAAATGCATTAGATCATTCCCTCTGCCAGTCTCTGGTTCATGCTGTTAAAAATGTCAGCCTCTCCAAGTTTGAATGGCAGCCCGAGGGCCTCGGAAGCTTTTTGTTTTCTGAGATGGAAACACAAATTGGATGTGTGCCTGAGCGCTTCATCCTGGGCTGTAATTTCATCTTTTAGCTAAGAACCACAAGGTACATGAGCAAAGCACCCTGTAAACAATAATACTGGGGGAAAAAATAAACAAGGTCGTGTTTCTGGTACGTTGATCCACCGGTGTCCTGACCTCTATCAGGTTGAACATCTCCACTCTGATTGCTGTTCCCTTTGGCATTACAATGAGAGGGAGAGAGACTGACAGAGGAGGCAAAGATTTAAAGTTGCAGTGTTGCAGTTCCTTGTATTGGCTATGAAATATTGAACTGCCACAATGTGACACCTGGGGTTTTTAAGCAAAGTTTCTTATAGGAGACATTCAGAGTCCACTCCTGCTTCCTTCACCCCGGCTCATTGATAAGCAGGGCCCTACTAAATTCATGGCCATGAAAAACGCACCATGAACTGTGAAATCTGGTTCTTTTGTGTGCTTTTCCTTTATACTATACAGATTTAATGTGGGGAGACCAGCGTTTCTCAAATTGGGGGTCCTGACCTAAACGAGAGTTTCAGAGGGGGTTTCAAGTTATTTTTGGGGGGGGCATCAGGGTAGTGCCACCATTACTTCTACACTGCCTTCAGAGCTGGGCAGTTGGAGAGTGGCAACTGCTGACTGAGGGCCCAGCACTTGAGGCCGCAGCACAGAAGTAAGGGTGACAATACCATACCGTGCCATCCTTTCTTCTGTGATACTGCTGCTGGCAGCGGCTTTGCCTTTAGAGCTGGGCTCCCGGCCAGCAGCCACTGCTCTCCAGCTGCCCAGCTATGAAGGTAGCATCGCCGCCAGCAGCACCATATAAGTAAGGATAGCTGTACCGCAACCCTCCCTGCAATAATCTTGCAATGCGCCCCCCCCCCCCACACACACACACTCCTTTTTGGGCCAGGACCCTTACAATTATAACACTGTGGAATTTCAGATTTAAATAGCTGAAATCATGAAATTTACTATTTTAAAATCCTATGACTGTGAAATTGACCAAAATGGACCATGGATTTGGTAGGGTCCTATCGATAAGGTTGAAAGCAATAGTAATTAAATGCGTGAAAGGGAATAAGAGAAATGACAGAAATGCAACCTAATTAACTGCTTGATATTTAGTGGTGTTACAGAGTTCGAGGTTCAGGAGTCCAATGTCCAGTGGAGTGAGATACATGGGCACCCTAGTCTGTGATTTTTTTTAAATGGAAGGATGCTGCAGCGCTAGTCTAGCTGGCTATGTTTGTGTCGTGTTTGGCTATAGGGAAGCGCACACAACAAAAAATATTAGAGAACCTACTTATCACCTGGTTGCTTTAGTGACCTTAACATCTAGCCGGTTCATTAGATCCTCATAACCAGTACTCCATGTTCTCTGCCATTCCATAGCTGGAGAATCTTCTACAGAATCCACTCTCTGCTGCAGAATTGTGCTCTAGGATCTACGCTTCCATTTCAAAAAAATTGTTTCTGGTCTCTGTGATTGCAAAGGAAAAGTTCCAAACATGGCTCTGGATGATAAAGTAGTGTGGCTTTTTCTGTTAAAAATGCTTTTACCAGAGTGAATTACATTTTAATAACTGGAAAACTTTATTTTCCACCTAAATGTCCAACATTTACAACTTTTGAAAATATAAATGTATGTTTCATCTTTCCTGTTGAAGGCCTGGTCTATGTGAGGGGCTTCTCTACGTTGGCAATTTACAGAGCTGCAACTTTCTCACTCAGGGATGTGAAAAAACAACCCCCTGAGTGCAGTGCGTTTCAGCACTGGGAGCCGTGTTCCCAGCCTTGGTAGCTACGCCACTCACGGAGGTGGGTTTTTTTAGAGTGCCGGGAGAGCTCTCTGCTGTGACCACACAAGTCATGTTAAAACGCTGCCATGGCAGTGCTTTAGAATTGCCAGTGTAGACTAGCCCTAGGAAATTAAATCACTATAACTACTTCGCTCAGAGTTGTGAAAAATCCATACCCAGGAGTGTTGCAGTTAAACTGACCTAACCCTGGTGTAGACAGCACTAGGTCAACAGGAGAATTCTTCCATCTCCATTGCTATTGTCTCTTGGGAGGTGGATTATTTATGCCGCTGGGGAAATCCTCCGATCAGCATAGGTAGTGTCTTCACTGATGGGCTACAGCAGTGCAGCTGCAACCGTTTATGTGTAGACAAGCCCTAAGTAGCAAAAAGAGTGGTACAACAGAGCCTACACCATTCAACTGTCTGCCCCAGCATACAACAATCAGTGTGATCATTAGCATAAAAATGCATTGTAACCACTAGCTGCCACTGCTTCCACTCTGCATTAATGATCTCAGGTTACTGTGCAAAACCCCGTGCTGTTCCTGGTAAGCAGAGTGGTGAGGTCGAGCATAGCAGTGTTGGTTGGTTGATCAGTTTTTAAAAAAAACCAACCTCTTCTGCCAGCCAAGCCTGGATATTCTTCCCTTCCCTGTTAGAAGTCAGAAAGGTGTATAAAGCTGTTTTGACAAATGGCATACGTAGTGCCACATTGAAGGGGATACAGGTATTTTTAAAGCTAGCTCCAGTTCTTGAGGATTGTGAACATCTGCTTGGAGGTATTGTAGAGCTCCACAATGCACTAATTGAATTACTCTTTTCTAGAGTTGCAGACTGCACTAATTGAATTACAATCAGCTTGTGTGTGTGTGTATGTGTGTTGAAATGAGCAGAGCTGAAGCCTTGGGGAGCAGGAAGGTAGCAGGAGACATGACAGATCATATGTACTGTGCTGCTATCTAATGGCTACTTGCGGTACTGCATGGTCTCAAGGGAAGAGAGAGCATTTCAGTCCTTTGCATAACCTAGGGCTAAACTCATCCAGTTTAATTCTGGTGGTCCCAGGACATTTTTTAAAGCTTTAAATAATGCCAAGAAGGAAGGAAGTTTCATTCACTAGAATTTCTAGTTAACAATTTGGTTTTTAAAAAGCTTTAAAATAACTTAATTTTAATACAAGAATTAAATTTAAAACAAGATTGAGGTTCAAAATATTTTAAGATAGGTCTTATTTAATGTCAGTCTTTTCGCTGTGCCTTTAATGATCATTTTAGTGCCTCGTACTGGGGGAAAGAGTGGATTAAGCATGCTGCATCAAAATCCCTCTTAAATATTAATGCCTTCCTGCCTCTATATATTCCTGGTTAAGTTAGTACCAGGATACCCTATTGTAAATCACTGGGCTTTACTATAATTTTGTGTTTGAAGAACTCTATGGGAAGTGTTTAAAATGTAGCCAGTTACAGAAGATCAGGTTCTACAAATCTCTGCTGAACTGTCAGAGTTAAAGAATATAATTTTACCACAAACCTGGGAAAGTTTGGAAACACTGAAAAGTGCAATAAACCTTTCTCATCCAGCCTTTTAAGTCTCTGTTAGCCCTGGTCCCCACTGATTTAAGCCTGTACCCATCCTCACATGCATGCCCTTAAAGTCGATTTAAAGAGAGCTTAAAATCAACTTCTGTACTCCTCCCTAACGAGAGGAGTAGCTGAAATCGACCTCTCTCTGGGTCGATTTTCAGCTAGTGAGGATGCAGGTGACATTAAGCCTCCGACCTTCCGAGCAGCTCCGCGAACCCCCCCGCCCGCCCGAGCAGCCCCGCGCCGGACCCCCCCGCCCGCCCGAGCAGCCCCGCGCCAGACCCCCCCCCCCACTAATACGAAGTGGGTATTAGCCCACGAAAGCTCATGCTTCAATACTTTAGTTAGTCTTTACTCTGTTACCTGTGTCAGGTAAATTAACTCAGGAAATGCAATCAATTAGTGTAATGAGAGAACCATTCACAAGTCCTATTTAGCCCCTGGTATGTTCTATTCTTCATACTCTTTACTATTATGAGAACCAGCAGCTAGATACAATACCTCACTAATCGATACCTCACTCATTTCCACTATTTTGTTTCACCTGTTCTCACAAAATAATTTCTCAACAGAGATCCAGTAGCAGAGATAGCACTGTAATGAGGTCTCGTTAGTAAGATTTCATTACTTTTTGAAAGATGGTAATGTAAGTTGCTAGAATGCTATTTAGTGTAACTAAAAATAAATGGTACTTGTCAGAATGAATAAACAATATATACAGCGATATGAGAGATCCTTTTCTATTGCATTTGTTCACTTGTGATCTCTTAATATCTGGTCATCTAAATGGGTCTTCCAGTTATTTTTGTGAATCAGCAAGGTTCCACTATATAGTGCAGCTACTGTGGTGTCTCTGGTTTCATTGAGATCTGCAAAAAGACAAAAGAATCCTGCAGACCAAATCAGTCTGCAGAATTTATTTTGGTTTATAGTTGCTTCTCTTTAGCATTGTGTCAGATTGTCTGCCTTCTTGGGTTCCTTTTGAAAGAGTCAAGAAGACTGTTTCCAGGAGACATTGCCAGTCAAATGTTCAAATAATTAATTGCAGTCCTAATGCTCTTGTCCAAATGTTACATGGGGGAGGGGGGAAGTGGTGTGTTTATTTTTAAATGATTGTCAGTGTAATTTGGCACCATTGTCAAACGTTCTTTGACTCTGACCGGGAACACCACTGTCATCAAGCCAGCCACATACAAGCAGCTTTGTAGAATCGAACTTGAGATCTAGGTCTCCAAAAACACAGCTATATATCCAGTAAACCAAAGGAGGATTTCTTTTCGTCCAGTCAATGAAAGGAACCAATCAACATATGAACATGTCTGGTCTCTCACAAGTGTATGCTCTGCACTCCTGTAGCACTTTAGAAGTGATGAATTCAGTCTACAGTGACCCTGTGAAGTAAGCGATACATGTTTGTCCATGCCATACTCTCACAATACCTTTCCTTGTCAAGTTCTAGATAAATAATGCATCGATGTTTTGGATTGTTCATAATAAAAATGCTTATGCTGAGTGAACCCCTTTTTACAGCGTCTCCTGCTGGTGGAGCCTGGAATTGGAAGCTTTTTTACAGAGTATGAGTCACCTTCATGTGGCATAGAAGTGAGCTCAGTGCTCTTTAAGAAGCTGCGAGTGGGAATGCATCCATTCCATACCGTGTATAAAGTGCTTTTTAAAAACAATCTATTTCTAGAACCTAAATTGTCCTGGGACCAGCTCTTGATATAAAAATTCATAGAAACCTGTTTTTCTGAGTGTGGTAACTTCTTGCCATAGTGCTGTAGTGTTAGAATTCACATTGGCCAGGTTGTTCTGTAAATTAAACACTGACAGCTCCCCTCAGGGGAACAGCCAATGTATTTATGATGATGTGCTGATTACACAAAATACACTGCAAGCAGAAAACAGCTGCAGAGAACAAACCTCTTAAAAGAATACAATTACAAATAGCACCCTCAGTATTTCTAGTGGTGAGAGTAAAATACAGCATGCTAATGGAGGTTTTCTAGTGTGCCTCAAAAGAAGAAAAGGGCTATAGGAAGGAAAGAAGCTAAAGTATAGTTGGATGCACATGCAGTGCCAATATAGAATGGTGTATAATCCTGTTTCTGAAAGTGAGGGTCAAGAAATTACCGCAGGGCCTTGTCTACTGTAGACCGCTCTTCTTAAAATGTCTTTCTATTGTAGCTCCACCAGCATTGGCAACAGTGGGAGCACCAGTGTAGGCCAGCTGCCTGCATTTTAACCACCGCCACAACCCTGTCCTGAATGGATCGAAGCAATGTGGTGGTTCAAATGCCAGCAGATGGTCCACTCTAGCACTCTGACCATGGCTAACACCAGAAGAGCAGTGACTATGGGAAACTTCATGGAAAAGAAAGTCTTCGTTCAAAGATAACTGACCCTGATTTTATGGCTAATTGTTTTTTATATGTTTTGGAAGAATCAGTGGGAATGAAAGGGGTGTGTACTCTTCTGTCTTTACAGGGCAGATTTAAATTGTTCTAGATGACAGTGGAGTTTTTGTTCACCACCCAGAGATGTGGCAGGCACCCCCTCTAGGCAAGGCCCTGGAGCCAAGAGCTTTCCATCCAGTTTAGATATGACAGAATCAAGGTTGCAACAAAACAATGTGGGGAGGATGGTAGAGGAAGAACTTGGTGGTATTCTGCCTGGAAAGCTGATAGGAATTAGAAGAGGTTACTCTGAAGAGACTGAGGTGCATCAGCAGAGTTGTGTAGGGGCAACAAAGGATGGGGATTGCAGGGGGTCTGTGCCAGTACCTATGTGCAATAGAGAAGTTGTGGATGCAGCCAGATTGTGGACAAACCTTGACAAGTTAGCAGAACATGGATGTAGAATATATTTAGGACCTGCATCTATGAAACATGTTTCAAATACCAGGCATACGGCCTTCTGTTTACAGCCCTAGACAGTGCTGAACTTTTTGTGTATAAATCTGGTTTTACATCTAGCTAAGGAAACAACATTGGAACTCTGATGAGGAGCACTTCAGTTCACTTGCCTAAAACAAAGAATCAGTTCTTCCATCTGCAGATCCCTAGCATGTACTAATCAACTCTTCTACATCTGGCCATCTCTTTTAACTCAGTTTTGAGCCTCCCTGCATTGTGCTGCTCTGCTGACATCCATCCCATGTGGCAAAAAGGCGTTTTGTATAATCACCCCACTTTAATCAATAGAATAATTGATAAACCAGATAAGATTTAAACTGATTACCTCCCGAGTAGAACTCCCCAGGGGCCTTGGACTCTCTTAATTTTGACATGTGTGTTGTGTACCCTGCGGATGAAGTGCAGTTTGAATTATCTGTTTTTATTTGCTTAATGATGGGGAGGGTGTTAAAGTCAAATGTTTAATTAACCCAGCAATGGGCTGCGCTGTCACTTACACACACATCCAGCTGATTGAGATATCTCACCAAGAATACTGAATAGGAATGATAATGTGGCACTGAGACGGAAGATTGCTTTTTCAATCCATTTGCTGGGTCACTGCTTTGAATGTCTTATTGGATGAAAGGCATTCAGCCTGGAAAAAAAAAATCAGCATTTAAGTACATTTTGTTTCCTGGCCCCCTCCCCACCAAGAAGTTAACTAAAACAGATATGTTGTAGGTTTAATAAGCCATTCCTGTCCTAGCAAAAGGCTGTGAATAGTAGATCTCAATAGCCAGTGGCCTAGAGCTGTATAATTTCCTTTAGAAACTAGCCCCAAGGTATTCTGAATATGAGCTATTATATACACACGCCCTTACCCTTCATTCTTTGGTTGCTCAATTACTCACCTCATTTTATAGTCACTGCAGCAGTGGCAACTCTTCGTCCCCAGTCAGGGAAGCGAGATGTGCAATTGCATCTTTGAACACCCCCTCAAGAGAGTGCTGTTTCGATGTTGGATTTTTTTATGGCAGAACCCAGTAGTAGGGTTTTTAATTTGTGTTCTATGTGGGTATTTCATTATTTTGTGCATATTTTGTTGCATCAAAGCATCAGAATAGCCCATGGGCTTTGCTCCTTGTGTTGCAGCCATTGTTCCGGCACAATGCTGCTGGCTAGCCAGACATTATACAGACAATCTCTAGTCCCGCACCCCCATTTTCCATTGTTCATTAGAAGGGGCACATTAATTGCTTACTGTTGCTCAGAAAACTCGGGCACATTTAGACACTTGCATCTTTGTGGTGAGTTTATTCTTGGTAGTGTGTAGAAATGAATACATAATAATGTAGTAGAAATTAGCTGAGTTTGACCTGTAGTCCAAGGTTGGATGGACCTCTTATGTCCATCTTGGCAAATATAACTTTGTTACTCTTGGTTATTACCGGGAAGGAAGTACATTTAGAGCAGAGAACCACTTTTATTTAATCAAATATTTCCAGGATGGGATGTGGTCTAATGGTTAGAACAGTGCCAGGGAAGCAGAAGGAGTTCAGGGCTTTGTACCTTTCCCACCACTAGCTTGCATTGCAGCCTTGGGCAAGTCACTTCTCTGTTTCAGGGGTCAACATGAATGAAGGTGTGAAGTTAAGCCTAGGGGAGAAAATCAGAGCAGGGACTAAGAGAAGGGTTAAGATTATAGAGGGGCGTAAGGGAAGGATGATGAGTTTGAAGTTGGATTTAAGAAGCCAGCCAAAGGGTTTGAGGAGAAGAGATGACTAGTAGCAGCATTTTTTGTCTCTATTTTGGGGAGAGCTGGGAGTAGGGAGACTATAAAATCAAAGGTCGGAAACAATCATGGTGTGACAGGACTTAGTATTGGGTCACGTGAGGCTCTATTTTTCCTTCCTGGTGGCTTTTGCTATAAGTTAGGGCTGGTCTGCATCAGAAAAATCAACCTACTTACATCACTCAGGGGTATGAAAAATCCACACTTCTGAGCAACGTCCTTAAGCCGACCTAAGTCCCCATTTAAACAGCACTAGGTGAACAGAAACTCCTGCGTCTCGTGAAAGTGGATTTACTACAGCGATAGGAGAACCCCTCCTCTTGCTGTAGGAAGTGTCTACATGAAGTACTGCTGTCGTGTGTTAAGTGTAGAGTTGCTGTAGTGTTTAAAGTGTAGACATACCCTTAGAAAGTAGTGCTTCAGCAAAGAACACCAAATCTACCGTGAAACTAGCCAACCTTACAGTCCATTTATCAAAGCACTTGCAGTTCCCATGCAGATGAAGCCATAATAAATATTGAGCGAAGAAAGTTAACCTGTGTCTAGAGAATTTTAATAAATAAAAAGTTCAAAAAAAACCCTCCCTCTCCCTAGACCTATTGGCTCTTGCTAACTCTTGTTAGTACTAGAAATATGTTTTTGACACCTCTTTGGGATGTTAGCTTATATGCACAATCTTTAATGTCTGACTGTGATATTTTTCCCCCCGTGTGGGGAAAATCAAGAAAGCATCTGGTCCAAGAATAGATAAGCACTAGTAAAAGCTTTGATTCATATTTTAAAAAACCCATCACAATGAAAGTGACTAATCATAAAATTTGGTGTTTTCACATGCTGAAATTCAGTGTTAAAAATGCATTTTTGTGTTCATCCAGTGAAGGAATGCAGTAAAGCAAATCAGTGAGGAACAGAGCCAAATCATTTGATTTCTGCTCCCCTTTTGAAGTGCTTCTGTTTCTTGATGAATCTGCCTCCATGAATTGTGTGTGGCAATATTTTCCAATCTTAAAGACAGATTAACTAAAGCTGAAATCGATGGTGGGACATATTAACAGAAATTTGAAATCAGAGAAATTGTTAAGCTTGTCCTAGAGAGTCGGGACAAAGCCGACTGGTTGGGGGAGGGAAGGGGAGGCAAGTGCGCAGAATAAGACACTGGAGTGAGACTGACCAAAGCAGAGGATGATTGCATAGTACAAAACTGCTCTCAAGACCAGTTCACTGATTAGTTCACTTGTCTGGTCTTCAGAAGTTTACCCTATGTTATTGCTAGCGTGAGTTGAATTGTGCACTTTGGAAACATGGGTTTTTGGATCCTAAAAAGATGTAGATTGTCTTGATGTACCATAGAAAACTTGAAATACAAAATGTGAACTGTAAATACCACACTTACACCTGCCAAGATACTAATTGATTTTATCATTCAGGAGATTCTAAAGCAGATCCTGGCTGAGCAGGGGGGTGTCAACATGAACCCTTAAGGTTTCTTTTGCTCTAACCTTGTTATGAAGAATGGGGAAGTAGCGCTGCCTAATGCAGATGTCTGGGAGTTACAAAAATAACCAGATGTCCTGATTAGCAGAAGCAAATGTTCTTTCCTTAATCCACGTAAAATTATATTCAAAGGCTGTCCGGATGTAATGCTTGTGTAAATAAGGCACCAACAAAAATTGGAATATAAAGGGCCTTTGGCCAACTGGCTTAAAGGCTTGAATATTAAAAACAAATTTACCACTGTTGACTCTCTTAAATTCATACAACAGAAATGTGAAGCTACTTCCCAGGGAACATGGAAAGAGTGTTCTCATTAGCCATATTTTCACTCTCTGTCTTGAGAAATTTCTGTTTAAGCGAAGCTAGCTATTTAAATTCCCATGAATGATGTGTTCCCACCACCTGGATCCCTGTTTGTTAAAACAAACTTAATATTGTTGAAACTGTTTCATTGTTTCATAATATCTTTGATAAGTATTTGCACTCGCTTTTAAAGATTTATGTGTTGCATCAAATTCTTTATTCTGCTGGTAGTGTTAAGACATCCCACAACTTTACCTTCATCTTTCTAATAAATTAGTAACTGATTTAATTAAAATAACTTGGTCTGAAAATTCTCCTTTTAATTTCTCAAAGTTTTGATATGTCATGTTGCTATTGGAAGACATTCATTCTAATCTGGCATTTATTGGGTTGAATACAAAGCAAGGGAAACATATGGAGTCTACTTCTGTGTATTTGAGGAGTAGATTTTCAACATTTTTTGGGGGTAATTTTGTATGTGGAATGTATTATAAGTGCAGGCTGAATTCTTTTTATACTTTCCAACCTTTAATTGCTAAATTGCTCGAATCTTTGATTGAAAAATTGTTTGTATTATGATAGCATCTAAGGGACCCTCCCCAGTCATGAAACAGGGCCTTGTTGGTGGTGGTGCTGTACAAATACACAAATTGTTCCTTGTTCCGAAGAGTTTACAGTCTAACAAATTAAACATCTGATTCTGAGCCAGCTTAATTTGTGTCTTTCTCTCCAACATTAATGGCTACAAAAGAGGAGAATGAAACCATCAATTTGCCCCCCCCCATCCCACTTCTCCTCCTTATATCTCCTTCCATCTAATAATTAAACATAACCCCCTTGCAAAAATACCACTTAACTTTAAACTTGAAAGAGCAAGGAAGCTGAATTCAGTCATTCCATGCTTAAGTCACCCCCTTGTGCCTACATACTGCAATTTACAGTGTTTTCAAAGACGGTCTCATAGCATTGAATGTTCAGAGCTGCATATGCCAAAAAAGGTTGAGGTATAATCCGTACCTCTGCCTTTTCATTGTTGTAGATATCCCTGTGTGTTGCAGTTGTTGTTTTAATTACTGAACATCTAGATCAGGGTCTCCAAACTTTGAGACAAAGGCCATATTAGATTTTTGAAGGGGCTTCACGGGCCCAAGCGACTGTGAAAAAATTCAATATATGCAAATATATGCAAAATCCCCCCCCTTTGCCGCTCCAGCCGCTGCTGCACTCTCTCCCCCACCCCTCCCTTTGCTCCTCCGTCCACTGCCACAGGGGCACTCACCCCTCCACACATGGGGCTGCCGGCAGCAGCTGGGGGGGAGGGGAGCGGCGGCTTCTCCATGTGCCTGCTCAGCTGGGGGGGGGGAGGGGCAGACAAATCGAAGCCACAGGCCGCATCCGGCCCCGGGCTGTAGTTTGGAGACCCCTGATCTGGATGGTATGACTTTCAAACTTGCCCTTTTCATACGTGTTTTCCTCACAGTAACTTAGTTCACTTCAAGGACTTGCTTTACATGGGGTAGTGAGTAGTGAATAAGTGTGAATCTGAGCATGTTGTGCTACTCAGGAACAGCTCTAAATGTGTTAAATGGTGTTCAGGCTATAATTTTAAAGCTAAAATATTGCTTGCAGTCTGCCGATGGCTGTGCCAGTTTTCATCCTAGCACTGCTTGAAATGGCTGAGACGTTTCTAAACTGACACACAGCATTTATAAAATCAGGATGCTGACAGTCCCTTAACAATAACAATGCTCTTGGACTCATCTATCACTTACAAAGGTTATTGGAAAGGGAATGTAGGGCCTTTGCTATCACTTATTCCTCCTATCCTCCATCTTTTTAAATCCATATTTTGGCTGGCAGAGGCACAAAATAATTCAGGCCAGTTTTTCCATCTCTTCCATCTCGTCACCTATTCCCACAGGCCGATGCAAACTAGGAAAAATCCTATTTTCTGGCATCATGGGACAACCAAAAATCCAGATTGAACAAGTGAAACTTCCTATCTGCCAGGCGAGCTGCTGGCTTGAATTTGAACAGAAAACAATATGCACTGACTGGGAAATAAAACCTGGAGCTGGGTGGGGAAATGGGTTGTCATCCTCATTTTCCTTGGAAATTACACCAGTCGGCAGACAATGCTGATGTATTCACCTTGTGAAAGTGTTCCGTTTTGATTTACCCAAGTGCAGTGTGGGGTGATTGGATAAGTATGCACATTCCCCAAAGTGCATTATTGGGGCTCAACTACAGTTTGACCTTTACAAGGAACGAGAAACAGGTAGTCAGCTCTCACTTTCAGTCTCTGGTCACTCAATGTATCTATGAGTCAGGCTATGTTTTAGTCCTGGGTATTTTTAGTAAAAGTCATGGACAGGTCATGGGCAGTAAACAAAAATTCATGGCCCTTGACCCATCCATGACTTGTACTATATACCCTTTACTACAACTTTGGCCGTGTGTGTGTGGGGCAGGACCCCCGTGGGTGCTGAAAGTGGTGTCCCAGCACCCCCATGGGTGCTGGGCTGGGGGGAGGCAGGCTCTCTGCCCAGGTCTGCGTGTCGCTGCTGCTCCTAAGGGGAGGGAAGGCTAGGGGGACTCCATGCATTGACCCTGCCAGGAGCTCCAGCTCCCATTGGCCAGGAACCACAGCCAATGGGAGCTGCGGAGGCGTTGCCTGTAAACAGGGTCAGTGCACAGAGCCCTCTGGCCCCTCCGCCTAGGTCAGGAGCTGCATGGTCATGCTGGATGCTT
The DNA here is from genome assembly GCA_032164245.1 of Sternotherus odoratus. NCBI lineage: Eukaryota > Metazoa > Chordata > Testudines > Kinosternidae > Sternotherus > Sternotherus odoratus. The sequence continues at coordinate 105,536,326 of JAVMKO010000005.1, forward strand.
CAGGGGACTCCCTCCCGAGTCTTTGGGCAGCCCCTGAGCCAGTCAGTCATCCAGTTACTTCAAAAGTTACGGAAAGTTACGGAATCTGTAACTTCTGTGACAGACACGCAGCCTTACCTGTGAGTTCAAAGTGAAGGATCCTCTGAGGAGCTTGTTTTGGAGGGAGAGAAAATAAAACATTTCACTGCTTAATGTTTAAAATCTATAAAAATGGCTACAAAAATATCTGGACAGCTAAATTTGACATCCAGGTTGTTCTTGGACTAGCAACTAATCTCATTTTAGGTTGGGCACAGTGCTTCCATTCTTTACTAATGAAACTGATGAGCCCAAGAAGACTCAGGCCTTGTCTACACTTCTGCTTAAGTCCAAGTAAGTTATGTTACTCAGGAGTGTAAAAAACCATCCTACTGAGTGACATAACGTACATTGACTAAGCGCGGTGTATAGCTCCCACCTCTCGCTGAGGTGGAATAATTGTCGATGGGAGAGCACTCTCCTATCAGCTTATCACGTCTTCACCAGACCTGCTAAATCAATGCCGCTGCACCCATAGCAAAGTCACCAATTTAGCGCAGTAGTGAAGACAAGCCCTCAGTCCCTTTCAATGGATATACTTATGTCACTAACAACCTGCCCCCCACTTTGGCTTTGCATTTCAACAAATGTGTGTATACTCCCATTGACTAGACCAAGTGTTAATTGATTGGAAGGGATCTATTTGTCTGAGAGCTCTATTAAAATATAGACTGGCACACAACAATGCATTTATATTTTTTGCAAAGCAAGCAAGTGCTTTCTGTATTGGATGCAGATGTTAAAGCAGTAGTTTGTTTTAAGGGCCAGTACTGCACAAATTCTGGCCTTTGGGATAATGACAAGAGTTTTGCCTGCATAAACAATACATTTCCCTCCCCGAGGTCCACGCACACCTAGTTTCCTTCAAGCACATCATCTCTGTCAGGTTAATCAATAGGCACCGTATGGCAGAGGGTCAGTAATCAGTGTCATCCTGCCTTTAAATCGTGTTGAAAATTTGCTTAAAGCCTGGGCCAATTAACATCGAGATGATGAATGGATGGGTAGATGGGAAGAGCCTGGCGCTCAGGGGCTTGTGAGAAGTAGATGCTCAGCTGTTGAGCAGCAGACACCAGCGAATAAAATCAGCCATTCATGTTAGCTCAGTCCACCCACTCTTAATGATAATGTCAATCTAGCAAAATATATACACATTGGAGTTGTCATGAGTTCATAAATCAAAGGAGTTTGTCAAAGGCATTCAGATTAACGAGGCAGCAGCAATAACAAGTCAAATTTGCATAGAGAATTGCCCGAATCTCAGTAAATTATGATCCTGTTTTTCATTTGATTATTTGCTAATGTCTCAAGAGGGAGAATGATTACATTAGCATGCAAAATCTACTCCAGAAGTAGAAATCTGAGGTCTAGCAGACCAGCACACGATGACAATTAATCAGTTTCTGCATACTAGCATAAACGTGCAAGGCCCAGAAATGAACTCCTTTTTTTATTATTATTTCTCCTTGCTACTGATCCAAATGGTTCAGCTTGACAGAGACTTTATATTGCTTTAACAGTGTTCTGAATTGTGCCTGCAGGCAAGACATAGTTATGCAGCTATAACCAACCTATCCATCTGCCAACCAGATTGGAATTCTCCTATCCAAGGCTTCCATTAACCCCCACTGACAGCTCCAAACAGGATTAAGAATTTGAAAGCATAAAAAATAGTTGTGCTCTTTACATAGACACAGTTCCCTCCCACCCCCCACCTCCTCACATGTGGAAGAAGACTGCATCTGTACAGTTTTATAATTAGTGTCGGGCAAGACAGCATTAAAACAACAGCCCAGTTGGCAGGTTTCTGGTTTCCACCATGAGGAGTAAGGCAGTGCTAAAGGTAGCCCTGTGCAGTTGGTAGCCTGAGTGCATTCATCCATCTACTGTAGCTGACTCCCAGTACTGCTTTCATGGGTTATATACAGAAAATCCTGCATGTCATCATACGTCAGACGCTTTAGCCTACAGATTCTCTGTGCCTTGTAACACGGGGTGTGGAGACTTCACGTGAAGTGTCAAATAATGAAACCAGTTTGTGGTGGTTACTGGGATAACACACTGTGGAATTCTATCCTGTTAGTTGGAGGCTGAAGTCTTAAATCCAAATTGTATTTGGAAAGGGTCTCTTGTAATAGACAGTTCCCATTTTAGGACAGATAAACTGTGAAAAGCAAATAGCCTTCATGCGGGCCTCAGAGCGGAAGGCTAGAGAGGAGCACTAATAACGAAAGCAGCGGTTTGGGAATTGGTATTCCCAGGTTCTATTCCTAGCATTGCCATCGACATTCTGTGTGACCTTGTGTAAAATCTGTGGTCTCTAGCTTATCGATCTGGGCAAATAGAAGTTATGATCTCAGGGGTGGGGGAAAGGGAAGACTTGAATGAAAAAGGCAGGCTAGTCCTAGTTTGCAGAAGATGCTCCATGCATTCCAGCACAAGCATTCTCTTGCCCTATCTGGTTTTGGTAAGGATATTGGCCAAAAAAGGCACTGCCGCTTAGAGGAAATGGGATTTCAGAGTTTGCCCCAATTCAAGAAGTTGTTCAGGTTTTCAGCTGTGACCTGCCTTTCAGTCTGCTGATTCTGTCCCCATCCCTTGGCCCTAGCAGATTCCATCTTGTCTTTGCTACACATCAGTTACAGTTCCTGCAAACCTTTGACAATTCTGATGCTTGCACCATCTTAATATATGAGCATCAAATGCCACATTCTAGAACTGTGATTGCAAAACACTTTTTTTGATAGCCTTTTGTCATCCTCCCTCGTGGCTGAAAGCATCACTCGTCATGCTGAAGGAAACTTAAAATTCTGGCCCTTCATCAGGGGAGCAGACCTCCCTTGCATTGTTCAGCAATGAGCCACACGTGCAGATGTAGTTTTCTGGTTACTATTATAATAGTCTAACTTTACCACTGGAAACCTAAATAGCGACTAATACTAGGCATTGTTCTGTCGAGTGGAATTCACTTTAGTATAGGTCTGACTATTTTTGAACTATTTGGAGGCTCGTAGTACACCTGGAATGGTGATTTTTCCTATCCTGAGAAATAAGCGGGAGTTGGAAACATCTGTGCTTTGTTTCTTAAGTGTAATGCTTTCCAGTCATTCTGTCTTCACCAAGCGTAACTTACTTGCCAACAAAAGTGCATCAGCAGTGCTCCTCTTTAATAGTCTCCTATTGGAGCTACTGTGTGGGTACTGTAGAATGGTGAGACACCAAGCTGTGAACCACCATATGCACTTGGCAGTCTTTGTCTGGTCTTTGTTCAGCCAACCTCGTAGCCTTGCCACCTATAAAGATAATGAATGCAAAACGGTCTTCTGCTCGCTTTTAAAATGAGATCTTCAGTTTAAAGAAAAAGAAACTGGGAAACTTGTGACATGTTGCCATAACAAGAAGTTTCAGAATAAAGGCTGGTTTTTCACCTCGGCACTGAATTTCCTGGTTTTTGCCATTGTTGTAACCGCAATGACTTTGAAAGGCAGTTTGAGAGGCAAGGGGAAGATGAGATTTCACTTTTAATAACCATTTTCTAAAACGCACAACTTGAGGAAAAAGAGGATTTTTAAAGCTATTATGGGAAGGGGGATTGAATGTTCAAAATGCATCTTTAAAATAGATAAGAAAAGCAGTTCCTGGAAGTACTTCAAAATCCTGTATCTCTAGCAATTAATCTGTTTTCAGAAGTACTAAAATTGAAATCCCTACCTGTGTTATTAAATTGTGCAGATAAGTACAGAGCCGTTTGTGCAAAGATGCATCTTTATTTCCTTTTCACACTTGTACAGTTTAGCCCTCTCTAAACCAGACTTAAATAACATCCTCCCAGCTGAGGCCCTGTGCAAAAACATCTCAAAGATTTGGGTTGTTTTACTGAGTTATCAGGCCTGTTTAAGATTGATTTACATTATAAAACCCTGGCTGCAGCTGCTCAGATCTCATTGTGCCTCCTGAGTTCCATGTCTTGTAGAGCTCACTAGTTGATCCGCAAATTTTGATTTATTTAGAATCCTCAGGAGCCGTTTACCTTGAGGTTTTTTATCTTTTCTTCCATCTCTCAGCAAACTTCGCTCATGTCCCTGCCATCTTCCCGCTTGCTGCTTCTCCTTCAATGAAACTAGATTCGAAGCTGTAACCTACCGAGACCCTTGTTGATCACACAGCACCTGCTGCAGGCACTCAAACACACTGCTCCACTGATGGCTTCCTGCACTCTGTTTCCTCTCTCTAGTCCCCACTCGACCACACTGCTTACAGCGTACCAGCTCTTCCTTGACTGACAGATGCTCTAGCCAGTGACTGAAATTTGGGGTTGGTAGCTAGCTGGAAGGGGGATCTGGATATGTTAGGAGCACTGATGGGTGAGGAGAATTCTGGGAGGTGATAATCATAAAGGGGATGCAACTTCACCTTAAAATCCTATCCTGATCCTATCTGCTATAGCCAGAAACTGGCCTAGCACTCCCTAGTATCTCTCCCTTATGCCTTTATAAACCGACTAGTCTTCCAGGTGTTGAATGCAGCGGATTGCGACCTGAAGGCTTACTAATGTGGTGTTCAACACTGACTTTAAATGTGTGTACAGAATTCCTCCAAACTTTTTGAAGCAACACTGTCTATCCTTAGCCTGTCAACATGGTTGTTGAAATTGTGATAGCAATCACCATGTTTTAGTATTGCTTCCCTGGCCAAGGTGGGCAGATTTTTTTCCCCCCAGATAATTGTTTGATGAATGTGTCCCAAAGACAGCCTCTGTCCTTAGAGAAGCAATAGCACTATTCCCAGACAAGTAATCCGTAGCTTAAACCATAGCGTGAAGAGGCTAGAAGTCTCCTGCCTAGTTTTCTGAGCCTATCAGCTGAGGAGCATTTCTGGAACAGCCTCTTGTGGCTCGTCCTTCCTCCTCAACATCCTAGATTCTCAAATAGGCAGTGGTATTAGTAGTGCAGGATCCTAGTTGGCTTTTCTGGGTAGAGAACACCCCCCCCTCCCCAAAAAAAAGACACTGGAAGATATAGCAGGAATGGGGCTATCACTGATATCACGGAATTTGATGACCTGGTTCACCACAATTTAGAGGTGGTAGCCCACTAAACTCCTGTGCAATCAGTCAGTATTCCTGCTAATAGAAAGATACTGGAATATAGGGGGACAGTTGAATTTTATTAGCTACATTTACTCTTTATAAAACGGAATCTTTTGAAAACGAATCGCTGTAGGGAGTTCAGGGACATAAGCAGTGGTATATTAGAGCAGACCATCAAGTCACCTGCTTGGCGTCCTACCTCCAACAGTGGTCAGTACTGACTGTTTGAGGGGAAAGTCCTAAACAGAGACAAACTTCTCCACCATACCTATCAAATGGTGCATTGTTTATCAAGAATGAGAAAAATTCTGTCTTAGTCCTAACAAGCCAGTTGGCTTACACCCGAGGGTAGTTTTTTCCTATATGTATAAAATCTAGCTTGTGTAGCTTGCAAACATTCAGTTTCCTTTCCTCCCACAGAATAATATTGGGGATAAGAACTGAATTAAAGCTTGCTTTCTTTCGCAGAATTCCTCAGAGCAAGAAGACTGTAATAATGACGAACCCCCTAGGAAGATCATTCCAGAGAAGAATTCACTTAGACAGGTATGCAACTAGTCTCTTATAAATACCATTAAACTTCCTAACAGCTTGAATCTTAAAACACTTTGGGAAACTAGAGTCTGAGCTTAGTTTCCTGACTTTTATCTGGGGCATTTGTCATGTCGAGCCTGAAAGTCCTTTCTTACTCTCCTTAGTGGGAGAAGGCAAGTAGCATTGTACCTGGGAAAATCAGACAACTTGGGCTTTTGTGAATATAAACAGGGATATACCGAGCAAGTATAGCACCATCAGCTGGGACTTTGTATCTGAGTTTTGTTTACTTGCTAATTATTGGGAACTCTCCAGCCTTGGTCTGTAGTACTCCCTCTGTCTCATTGATGCCTTTCTACAACACCTTACATCCAAGAATCTCAAGGTACTCTACAAAGAACTACCATACCTAGAAGGTAGGCTTTCAGAGGGCCATTGTCCAGACTAATAACCTAAAAGTAGAGCTACTTTAATTTTCCACTAAAAGTTTAAGATGAGTCCTTACAGATCTGCTTTGCCCTCGCACCCTGCAAAAGTTTTAACATCTCTTCTGATTCCTTCTATGTATTAAAACAAATTCCTTACAATCTTACTTTAAAGTAAGCTCTATGCAGCAGGGAGTATATCTTCCTATATGTATTGTACATCACTGAGCACCTTGGTGTCCAGCAAATAAATTCATCAATATCCTTTAAAGTGAAACATTTTTTCCTCCTGCCACCCCAGCCCACCCAAAAAAGTTATTTGCCTAGCACCATCAAAATATTCATTTTAGCACTTCCCCATCCTGGTTGAGAAAGGAGGACATACATTTGTAAACTGGCTATGTTCCCCTAGGGTCAATTTTACGTGTGTTGCATACTTCAATACAACAGTATAGTATAGATATCTAGGCATCAATTCCTTCAATAATATTATTTAAGAAAGTATGAGATTTTATTGAAAAATTATTTATTTCCCCCCCACAGTTCAGGGGAAGGGATGCTTGTTTGAAAGCTCAAGAACTTTGTAATACGGTACAAAGTGTCAATGATGTAATCTGTGGTGTACATGATGCACATTACTGCTGTGAGAAGCCTGTGATCTAAAAGATAGAGATAATACAAGGTATAGTGGGGTTCCCAGAAGGGATGTCATCTTACAATGTTGCATACTCCCTCCCCCCGCTTTCCTATCTTTCTTATTCTCTAACCTGCTGCCCTTACATAATGTTAGACGGCATATTTTCTATGAGGGAGAGTCCACAGATCCTAGCAATTGATCTTCAGCCTTCTTGCCGCTTTGGGGTCAGAGCCAGAACTGTCTGTCGTAGGCAGAGTTGTGGCATCCCACCAGAGAGCCTCCTGGTTTAGTTCTGCTTCTTCAGCTGAGGACGGGCTTTTCTAGGCCTTCCTGCTGCTTCCGCAAAGTGCACAAGCATGCTGAGCACACCCGGAAAGGAGAGAGAGGAAAAGATTCCCCCATCTGGCAAATGTCCTATCTTTAAATATGTTTTTTGGGACCTCTGCATCTTCTGCTGACTCATCAGAAAAGGAGAAGAAGACTGCAACCAAGCAATAAAGATTCAAAGCTTCCTACAAAGTATGTCACTCTCCATACAGCCAACGAGTCAATGCATACAGCAGCCGAACATGAAACAACAGCATGGTGTGTGTCGGGGTGTGTGTGTGGGGGGGTGGGATGGGAGTTGAAATAATAATTTCTCTGCCTGGGCGTATGTCAAGAAATCGGCATGATTCCAACTCAGACCAATCCAGCATGAAAGCAAGATTTAGCTGTAAGCTTCTCCAGTGAGCACAGAACTGTCTTTCCTCCTTAGAAGACGAATGGGTCCTTGACTTTGTTGAGGAAGAATAGTTGTTAGAACTGATGGAGTAACTCAAACACACACTGATGATTCTCCTAACCTCAAGCAACACCAGCAGGATCTAGCATAAGAGCAGCCATCAAGTACCTCCTGTTGATAAGGTCAGTAGAATAAGTCCCTCCATCAGAGAGGACTGGCTCTGACTCCATTGTTCTAGTTCCCAAAAGGATCAAAAAGGGATAAGGCTATTTGGAATCTAAACTTCCTGAAAAAATGCACCAGCAACCAAAATTGCAATTGGAGACATTGAAATCTACCTAGAAGGCTGTCTCCAAAGGGGGCTTCTTCTCTGTCTCAAGGCAGTGTGTCCACATACCCTAATATGATTATCCCATTGCAGAGCCTTTCACTTCACTTTTGGAAGCCAATATTTCCAAACTTTTCCTTCCTTCTTGGCCTGATGATAGCTTTTGCACCTGTTAGAAAAGTGCTGTAATGCCTTAGATGTGTGTGGGACTCTGTTATCCTGCAACTTTGGGGAATCCTTCTCCCCTGTTAGAGAGAGGCAAGAAATTGTCAGCGGTTTCCAAATGCAGGTGCAGCATGTCAGAGGCATGCACAGCCATATGTTTTATTCTGTCTTCCAGTATTAAGGGCAATGATGGCTTGGTTTGTGGGTGGAAACATCTTCTGCCTTGCACGAAGAGAGACACAGGGCATCCAGTTGGTCTTTCGCCCCCTTTCATCTTCTCAAAACACTACATATTGGGTCTGTAAATTAACTAAAGCAATATTTAGCAAAAAGTGTCGCATACAATAGTAGTAGCCCAGTGAAAAGAAATTAACTCTGTCATTATTATTCGTATATAGTTTTATTTTTTCTTTCCCTCCATGGAGACACTGCTGTTAAAATTCTGTTGTTGGGAGCTGTGGAGCTTCCTACATAGAAGACTAGGAAAAATTATCCAAGCCTGAGAATTTCATGTCCTCTGATAGGAATGTCCACAAATCCAACCCCTTCATGATGACTTAGTTTTAGATCACGGCTCTGATTCGTTGGTCAGTTTCAGTGGCGGTGTAGTCTTTACATGCCCTGCAGTAGATTAAGTGAGTTGCTCCATTGCTTTACAGTTGACTGCTCTGATATTTTGTTATACTGAAGCACAGCCTTTGCTTTGAAAGTTATCTCAGCTGGCAGGCTCTTTTGGAGCTGGGGGGCCTGTGATGGTCAGATTCATAGACTCCAAGGCTATTTGAGACCCTTGTGATCACCTTATCTGATAGGTCATAGAACTTCCCCAAAGTAATTCCTAGAACAGGTGCTTTAGAAAAAACATCCAATCTTGATTTTAAAATTGTCAGTGATAGAGAATCCACCATGACTCTTGGTAAATGTTTCCAATGGCCAACTACGCTCACTGTTAAAAATGTACCCCTTATTTCCAATCTGAGTTTGTCTGGCTTCAACTTCCAGCCGCTGGAACATGTTAGACCTTTCTTTGATAGACTGAAGAGCCAATTAGTAAATATTTGTTCCCCAGATAGGTACTCGTAGACTGTGATCAAGTCACCCCATACCTTTCCCTTTGCTAAAATAAATATTAAGCTCTGTGAGTATCTCAGGATAAGGCAGGTTTTCTGATCCTTTAATCATTCTTGTAGCTCTCCTCTGAACCCTCTTAAATTTATCAACTTCCTTGAAGTTGTGGGCACCAGAACTGGACACCCTAATCCAGCATTGGACTGGCCAATATAGAGGTAAAAATAACCTTTCTATTCCTACTCAGGACTTCCTTTTTTATGCATCCCAGGATCGCATTTGCCCTTTTGGCCACAGCATGACACTGGGAGCTCATGTTCTTTATCCACCATGGCACCCAAATCTTTTCCAGAGTCATTGCTTCCCACAATAATCTCCTGCCCTGTAAGATTGGGCTATATTCCTTGTTCCTAGATGTATAGCTTTACATTTAGCCATATTAAAACTAATATTGTTTGTGCCCAGTTTACTAAGCAATTCAGATCTCTTGGAATCTGTGACCTGGCCTCTTCATCATTTACCACTCCACTGAAATTTGTGTCATGTACAAACTTTATCAAGGATGATTTTGTTTTTTCCAGGTCAGTCAGAAAAATGTTAGATTTTGTTCTACTTCCAGAGCTGTACATAGGCTGAAGACCATTTGATTCAGCCCTGTGGACTTTCCTACTAGAAGAAATGACATTTTCCAGTTGACTGAAATGGACTTTGTGAGAAGTTAGGGAGTTGAATGAGTGTGGTTTGGACATCTAACATACTGGCACGGGGAGGGTAATATGGTGAGCAGCACAGAAGGAGCAGGAACAGGGGAGAAAACAAAGTGGGGGATCGAAGCTATTGTTGGCAAGAATATTACCAAAAATGAGAACTGTGCAGGGATGTGAAGGTTCTATTCTTGGCAGCCTTTTGATATGATCAAGTAAAATTTTGAGCTGTAAAGTGAAAGTCATGGTAGAAAAACAGCCCTCAGAAAAACAATGACAAGTGGCAAAAGTTTTTGGCAACTTTATTTACGCTAACAAACGAATTTTCACACTGCAAAGTTATAAATTAATTTTAATAGGCTGATCCAGATGGTCCATTTGGAAAATGGATAGCTTGATCTGTTGAAAATTAAACTAAATTTATCTCTCTCATACTTCAAACTGAAGCAAGCGTGTGAAGAGTGCCCATTAAGTCCAGCACATACAGATGGGCCGGCAGGTCACACATGGGACTAATCTGATTCATTTTAAAAATAAATGCATGAGTTATTGAATCAGGTTCCTGTTTCAAGCCGTGTGTGTTTGTGTGTGTGTGCGCGAGTGCAGCCTTTTCAAAAAGACTCACAAATGCTTCAGTGCCTTTTTAACCTGTGTGTTTCAATTTTAATTCCACCTCCTTGCCAAAAAACATAATTAGTTTTCGGGGCCTATCATTTAGTGTTAAGACCCAAATGCTAGATTGATTAGGTCAGGCGTTTGTTATTTTAAGGGCTACATCTCCATTCTTCATTTATGAAGAACATGAGCTCAATAGTCTTGGGGAAAGAACTGGCCTTTAGAAACTGTGACGCTCTCTGGGGGCCCCTCAAGCCTTTTAGCTTCTGGGTGTTTTAAACAGAGCCATGAATGCAGATTTGTAAATTTATTGCAGTGCCATCTGGTTTTTTTTTTTTTTTTTTTTTAGGAACCGTATTATTGTGGGCTTGTATCTGTCTATTGTGGTGGTCACTCCCCGGGAGCTTGCCCTCATAGTCCTAAGGAAAGTGATGAATAGTGGGGGTCAACATGAGTAGGTCACAGGGCAGCTGTCCAGGGCTGCCCTGAACTTGATTACCCCACTGTTCTTTTAAAAAGACAGGCACAATGCAGGTTGTTTAAAAAACCTCCCCTCCCTCTCTCGAATGGAGTAATAATGAAGTGCCTTTTGCTGCCATGATTCCTTCTGTGGGCGGGCTGTGTGCAGGGATAGCTATGTCAAAGGTGCCTTGTGGGGAAGTGCTGATGGCAGCGGGATTGCTGTCGTGTATGTCGTGCTGCAAACCAGACTCTGGACTCCATCATCTTCCAGATGGAAGTCAAGGGGAAAAAAAACCCCTTGCCTGCCAGCCCCCTCCCCAAGTCCCTCCGCAGTTTCAAAAACTTTCCCCTTCGGCTTGGCAGCGTGGAACTTCAGTCTCCTAGATTTGAAATCCTTTTTTGGTAAATGGGTGAAGCAGGAGTGGTCCCGGACCGGAAGAGTCAGAAGTCGAAGTGTAGACAAAGCACAACAAGGGAGGACAGACAGAATAGCAAGGGAATGGGAAGACAGGGAACAGTCGGACACCTTTCTTTTTTGTCTGTGGCTTTCCATTTTGGGACTTCTCGCTAAATGAATCTCTGACGTGCAGTGCTTAGTCCCATGTCTCATCTACTTACTGTTCTAAAGGGAAGCATACAGGTGCTCCTGGCGATGCAGCTTCCTCTCTTAATGTAGATCAACTGTTTTGTAGTTCAAATGTCCTTCTAAAGATGTGGGCAGGGGGAGGAGCACTGTTAATTTTGGAGTATCATGTTGAACTCCTCTCTCACTGGTGCAAATGTTTGCTAGGAAAAAGTCGTTGGACAAAAAGCTTTGTTGATGTAATAGAAATACTTCATAGTCTATACAAACTGCTTTCTTTCATCCTGTATCTGTTGCAAAACTAAAATGACTACTTGCCTTTAATTCGCATTAAGCATTGTAAAGTGTTAGTGAAGACCATGTTTGTGCTGAAGTCCGAGTTAAAATGAAAAGGTTGCCTTGTGGCACCAAAGCTGCTTGGTTCTTCCAAAGTTAGTGCTAATAGGATCTGTCAGCCTTGCTGCATTTCTGCATTCCTCTGTAATTGAGTAAATTGCAAGTGTTGTCTACTCCCCCTGCCCTTTGTGTTTGTGTCCACTTACCATCCGAAGAACGTGGGCAGTGATAAATAAAGCGCTGAACAGGGCTCTCTCCGCTCTTTGAAAGCAGCATGTTGCCAGCCCCCTAGTTATATTTCTTTAAGTGTTTACGTTTTTCTGTATTCTCTCTCTTGTGTGGCTGGAACCCTGGGGATCCAAAGCCATGAGAGAGGCCAAGGAGCTAACAAAGTAGCTGTCCCCTTGTTAGCTTGTTCCTTTCTTCTTTAAAAAACAAGATGAAAACCATCTGGCTCAGGGCATTACATTTTCCTCCCCCATGCACCTCTATAGATGAAGAGTTTCACCTGCAGCGAGGGTTTACATTGATTAGGGAGGGCACAGTAATTCAAGCCTCCATCCACTTCAGTGATACTTTGCAGCCTTTAAAGGTGCTGACCCATTGAGTTAAACTGTCATGAGAGGATAAAAAAGGAGTTTCATCCCAGGAGGTAACAGCTGCCAGGTTTTCAACACCTTGCGCGCTGCTGGAGAAATGTCACAAATTGTCAATGGAAAGAAAAATCACTTGGCTGCCATCTTCTCTTGATGATGAGCCCGATAAAATGAAGGATTTAAACCCTTTAAGATCAGCAAGTAGTTGTCAGCATAATAAAGAGAGAAATCCAGAGGGATTTTGAACAATGGCATGGAAAAGCCTTACCCAGAGAGGCAGCAAACAAGCTCTCCCTCCGAGTTAGAATAACCTGATGTGGTTGGGATGGGCATATGGTTATTTTTGCAGGTTTGGATGAGAGGAAATGAACGAAGCAGCAGCACGGAAGTCCAACATTAGTTTGTTTTTTTAAAAAAGCCTGATTCATAAGCCAGTGAACTGCGAGATGTATTGTATTTCTGCTCTTTTGAGGACAATTTGTTTTCAAACAGCTACCAGATGGCTAAATACCACGGCATTACTTTTCTTTTTTTCACCAGACATGCAGTTTTCCTTGCTCTTTGTTTTTGTTTTAAATGCTTTTACTCCGTTGAATAGCTCTGTGGTGCTTGGACATTGTGACATACCCTTTTTTCCTGCTTTGATAGATGAGGAAAACAGTGCAAGATTTAATGAAGATTCCGAGAATAGGCAGGGTGGGGTTTATTTATTTATTTGCTGCTTGTTGTGGGTTAGTCATTTTAATTGTAATGAGTAATTAGGAGGTACATGCAGCCACAGGAGCTTTGTTATGGTAATTGCTCAAGAAAACCCATTCCCTGTCTGCCATGTGTAGAGACACTTCTTCCCTCTAGTGGCAATATTAAGGACTCTGGCTTTGCACTAGGCAAGGTGTAATTGCAATATGACAAACTATGCGTTAGGGACAGTCTTGCAAATGTTCTAGTTTTTTGTTTGGCTATCCTATGTTTTGTCTTATGACTTCCCACAGAGACTCCCTCCCCCGGCACAGTGGGCTTTTGATAGCAAAAATGTAGTCTTAAATGTGCTTTTAAAAAAACCCACCTCCACAATGGATTCTGGGTAATGTTTTGCAGCTTGACTTAATTTTAGTCTTCTGTTTCTTTAATTACCTATTTATAAAAATGCATTTAAATTTGTAGACATTATTTAATACTTTCAGGAGGGAGCACCTCATTTGAAATAAATAAATAAATTTGCATTTATTTTAGATAGTCCATGTGAAAGACCTTAAGGATAATTAATGTAGGTCTCCGAAGACCCTGTAAGTGAGATGAAACTGATCTTTCCAAATCTTCTGGAGTGATTTGTTTATATAACTTCCCTCTTCTGCTGAATCCTTCAGAGTCTAATAACTTTTTTTTTTAACTGTTTGGCAATTTGTGCTTAGCTACAAAAGCCTTTGTTTGAAAAGAAGCAGTTTAATAATCTGCACTCTGAAAATGACTTGGAGGAAGGCTATAGGTTTTGTCTTTTTGTTGTGTTTTTATTAGTGCTAGTTTTCTCTGATAAATCATGTAATTATTAACTAGTGAAAAAAATCTTATTGAACTTCTGGGTTGTAGTGTCTATTAAAAAGTGGAGTTTCATTCAGAGACTGGGGATTCTCTGGATAAATGGCCAAAGAAATGACTTTTCTACTGGCTGAGATCCTTATAAACACAATTCCACTTTGCGTTCATTACTTCAGCCTGGCATTCCTTGCTCATCCAAAGCTCCATTGACATCTGCACTTCTTTACACTGGGGTCATGCTCGCTTTTTAAAAAGGCAGAAGTCTATCAGACCCAGTCACATAAGCATTAGAAAAATCTAATCTAAAATACTCATGGAGTGAGATTAGATATGTTTAGTGAACTATGGTCTAGCATCTGTGTGGCATTTTAAGCCCTTGGCTAAGAATGAATGCAGCTTTGTGGTTCCTCTTTTCTGTACCACATTCCTGCTCCTGACATGATTTGATGCCGCCATATATTTGTAGACTTTTTTTTTTTTATTAGAGCTTGTTTTGCTATAGGGCTGCTTAACGTTCTTCTCAAACGGCTTTTGCAAGGTTAAAGGAATGCAGCTTGGTAACAAGTTTGTGTCATTTTAAATATATACCTCCTAGTAAATAAGGAGGAGTCTGGCAATCAATCCCTTTTAGTGTGTTATATGTTTCACCTGACAACTAAACCCTCTATTGATTAGCCATTACTTTGTTAGATAATCCCATGTCAGTGAAGCCACTGTAAAAATTAAACTCTTTAAAATGTTTTACCCTAGCAGCAGTGTGAAAATTGAAAACTTGTTCAGAATTACAGCCAGCTTTCGCAAAGAGGGCGCTTTCAGCAAACTGGTTTATGTTTGCATGCTTTATATGCAATATAAAAACATATTAAAGCACTCCAACGCAAAGCTATATGCCTCTGGCGTAGAACCAGGCTACCGTTTCCAAGTGCTCCCTATGCAAAGAAACCTCTTCTCATGACTCAAAGTGAGGGGAGACTTGAGCAGGGTGGGTTCAAACTAGAAAAGATTCTTACTAGGGTCCAATTTTAAAGGTGAATTGAAAAGGTTTTTATCTTTCAAGACCTGGGTTTGGGGTTTTGTTTCTCCTGGAACAGTAGCTGATCACCAAGGTACCTCAAACAGTGAAGGGAGCTGTGATACTAGAGTCCCTTGACTTCAGGTGTCATAGAATCATCGAAGATTAGGGTTGGAAGGGACCTCAGGAGGTCATCTAGTCTAACCCCCTGCTCAAAGCAGGACCAACCCCAACTAAATCATCCCAGCCAGGGCTTTGACAAGCCAGGCCTTAAAAACCTCTAAAGATGGAGAGTCTACCGCCTCCCTTGGTCATTGTGTGTTTCAGTTGAAACATAGAGCTCTGAAGTTGGGCATGGGTAAATAAGTGAAAGGAGAATGAATGTTGCACAGTGTCAGAAACTGTCAGCATAAGTGCATGCATTGCTAGTGACTCAGTGTTTAAACTTTTTGTATTGATTTCAAAGAATACATAGATCACTCTTCAAGTTTTAGCCTGAGATCTTGTTGAGCATGCTGTATACCTTATCCAGGCTGCAGTATGTTTATTCATTACACAAGATGAATGCATTTCCGCATCCTTAACAAAGAAGTTATACACTCACTCCTCGAAGTTTCATTTTCCTTTTAATATTTTGTAGAAAGGTGAGAAATTATATGGCTGTTTTATAATTTAGCACTTACATAGGGCTTTTTCTGTCAAAGTGCCGTGAAAATGGCCATATGAGATATGTAGTACTATCCCCATTTTATAGATGAGGAAGCTGAGATTCAGAGAAATTGAATGACTTGTCCAAGGCCACGGAGTCATTGGGACTAGAAACTCTTGTGTCCGTCCCTTGTGTGTGAATAAAAATAATGGGAGTTGTGCAATGCTTTGGAATAAGTGTTCTTTCTTTATACACTGCCTTGCTTACTAGTGGTTCTGTGTGGCTATGATAGAGGTCACCCTTCCTGCTGAGCCAGTTCTAGTTTTATATTCTGCTCCATGGGCTCAAAATGGAATGTTGCTGATTTTGTATTCAATCAAGTCTTTCCCATCCCCATAGTTATTAATGTGGTTATTGGGTAGAATATTATTCTAAGGCTGACTTCTGAAAAGTAGGCTCGTTTAGCAGGCTTGTATACTTTGCGTGGAAGAGAGATGATTGGACCAGGACTCAAGAGCTGGGTTCAAATTCTGGTTCTGCCACAGACTTCTTTTGCATCCTGGGCAAATTACTTAATCTCTGAAGTGACCAAGAATCCTGTGGCACCTTAAAGACTAACTAAAGTATTGAAGCATAAGCTTTCGTGGACTAATACCCACTTAGTCCCACGAAAGCTTATGCTTCAATACTTTAGTTAGTCTTTAAGGTGCCACAGGACTCTTTGTCACTTCTGCAATTCCAGACTAACACGGCTACCTCTCTGATACTTAATCTCTCTCTTTCTTGGTTCCGGTCTGTGAGTGGGGAATAATCCTTTTTTTGTTTGTTGTCTATTTAGATTGGGTTAGGGACTGTCTTTTAATAGGTACCTAGCACTTAATTTATGCAGTGCCTAATAATACATTCTGTCATGTATTCCTATACATAATAATGGATTTGTAAATTGGGGGGAAGTCAGAGTGGAGGGCATGTAAGTATAAAACACTGCTAATGCGAGATGCAACAGAAAAGGGTGAAAAACCAGGTGAGTAAAAAAATGCTTAATTATGAATGATGGGGAAACAAAGCATCTATATCTCTCTCTCTCTCTTTTTTCCCCCCTTTCCCTCTCTCAAGTTTTGGACTGAATTTAGTGAATGTTGATGCTTATAAAATGAGGTTCAGATAACACTGGCTGGAGAAATGCATAGAGCAAGAAAGTGCTGTCCAAATTTCCTCATGACAGTTAGGTCAGTGCATCTAAATCATGATTTATAATGTTTTTATTCATTCTGATCTCTCTCCTGAGTAGGAAGTGCTAAACATGCCAAAGCGATGGTTTTATGATGTGAGCACATGTCTGCAAGGGCTAGTTTGAGGCCATCAAATGCCTGTTTGCTTGTGGCTTTTTGTCCCAGTTTAAATCTAGACACCCCACCCCATCCCACCCACAGCTGAAAGACCTAGTGCGTTAGTCCGCATAGCACAGAGCCATTTGGAAGGATTCATGTGTTTTCGTTTGTTTTTCAATTTCTCCTCCTTTTGGATCAAGTATCAGAAATTGCTGAGTTCTATCCATATGCTAACCCTAGCGAGTCTCAACAGATATTGGTGTTATGACTTGTAAGGAGAGCGGGGTGAACCAGGCTATTACACATTCTTTTACTTTAAGCTTCTACTTAAAAAATAAAAATATATCCAGGCAGGATGGGGAGGGGATGTTTTGTCCCCCCCCCCCCCCCACATCCTGCATAGATTTATTTTATAGGCTAGTTTAAGTACGATTCGAAACATCATTTCATCCTGTTTTCCTCTTTTTGTTTAGTAACAAGAACTGATTCCAAAATGCAGTAGAATGGCTTCACTGTTGTTAGAGTATCTTGCACCAAATATCTGATGCCTTACAGCAAATTGTGTGCCTCTATTCAGAATTTTTTAAATCTTTCCACAGACCTACAACAACTGTGCCAGACTGTGTTTAAACCAAGAAACAGTATGTCTAGCAAGCACTGCTATGAAGACTGAAAATTGTGTGGCCAAAGTAAGTAATGTTGTAGTTCTGTTATCTTTGTGTCAATTTTGTGAGCAGTAAATTTGTTTTTCAAAAACTAATTTTTAACATACTTTGAACAGAAAACAAGTCATTTGCTCAGGCCTTCTATCTTTCACAATGGTGGTATAGGCTGACCTGGCAGTGTCACATTCCCCAGACTGTGATAAACGGGAGGATGGGTCCCCAGCCACCCAGATCAACAGGATGGATGTTCTGTAGAAAGCAGTAACAGTTCCCATTGTGTCGTTGTCTCCAGTACCCTCTGCTGGTCAATACTCAGAGTTACATGAACATATGTTGGATGGAGGCTCTTCACAACATGGGGCCCTTTGTTGATCAGTGAAGAGGAAATATAGCAAGAACATTGAAGGAAAAACCTTGTAATTAAAAAAACAAACCTAACACAAAATTTGAAGGGGAAAAGAGAAAATGGGAAGAAAAAGTGAATATGTTCATTTTCATATCACTACATCAGATAAGATACATTTGTAGGGCAATATAATAACATGGAGGGGAGGGAAAATGGAGGTGAAATGTGAGTAAATCATGGAGCAGGTCCTCAAGGAATCAATCCTGAAGCACGCAGAGGAGAGGAAAGTGATCAGGAACAGTCAGCATGGATTCACCAAGGGCAATTCATGCCTGACTAACCTAATTGCCTTCTACGATGAGATAACTGGCTCTGTGGATGAGGGGAAAGCAGTGGATGTGTTGTTCCTTGACTTTAGCAAAGCTTTTGATACGGTCTCCCACAATATTCTTGCCAGCAAGTTAAAGAAGTATGGGTTGGATGAATGGACCATAAGGTGGATAGAAAACTGGCTGGGTCGTCAGGCTCAACAGGTAGTGATCAATGGCTCCATGTCTAGTTGGCAGCCGGTATCAAGCGGAGTGCCCCAAGGGTCGGTCCTGGTGCCGGTTTTATTCAATATCTTTATTAATGATCTGGAGGATGGTGTGGGCTGCACCCTCAGCAAGTTTGCAGATGACACTAAACTGGGAGGAGTGGTAGATATACTGGAGGGTAGGGATAGGATACAGAGGGACCTAGACAAATTAGAGGACTGGGCCAAAAGAAATTTGATGAGGTTCAACAGGGAAAAATGCAGAGTCCTGCACTTAGGACGGAAGAATCCCATGCACTGCTACAGACTAGGGACCGAATGGGTAGGCAGCAGTTCTGCAGAAAAGGACCTAGGGATTACAGTGGATGAGAAGCTGGATATGAGTCAACAGTGTGCCCTTGTTGCCAAGAAGGCTAATGGCATTTTGGGCTGTATAAGTAGGGGCATTGCCAGCAGACCGAGGGACGTGATTGTTCCCCTCTATTCGACATTGGTGAGGCCTCATCTGGAGTAGTGTCCAGTTTTGGGGCCCACACTACAAGAAGGATGTGGAAAAGTTGGAAAGAGTCCAGAGAAGGGCAACAAAAATGATGAGGGGCCTGGAGCACATGACTTATGAGGAGAGGCTGAGAGAACTGGGATTGTTTAGTCTACAGAAGAGAAGACTGAGGGGAGATTTGATAGCTGCTTTCAACTACCTGAAAGGGGGTTCCAAAGAGGATGGATCTAGACTGTTCTCAGTGGTAGCAGATGACCGAACAAGGAGTAATGGTCTCAAGTTGCAGTTGGGAAGGTTTAGATTCGATATTAGGAAAAATGTTTGCACTAGGAGGGTGGTGAAGCATTGGAATGAGTTCCCTAGGGAGGGGGTAGAATCACCTTCCTTAGAGGTTTTTAATGTGAGGCTTGATAAAGCCCTGGTTGGAATGATTTAGTTGGGGATTGGTCCTGCTTTGAGCAGGGGGTTGGACTAGATGACCTCCAGGAGTCCCTTCCAACCCTGATATTCTATGATTCTATGATAACCACCCAGCTCTTGGTTTGCTTTTCCTAAAACTAAGTGTAACTAGTATAAAATAAGATCTATACATGTGGGATTGTCAGCGATCAGAAAACAACCCAGCCATGACACTGTATGTATAAAAAGTGCTGTGTAAGGGCTCTTTTCAGCCTTGCATTAGCTCCATGTTTCCACTGGAAAGAAGTTTGGTGGGCGTGCAAGACAGATCAGAGCATGCAGCAGTGTGTTACTGAAACCAGCTGGCATCTTGTTGCTCTTGTGTCTCTCTAAAGTGACCAGTACAAAGTTTGCTCCCTCTTCTTACTTATTCCTTGCATCTTCTTGAGATTCCCATTTCTCGGAGTTAATTTTGAATGGCTGTTAAATCTGCTCTGTCTACTCAGGATCGACGTCTCTGTTGGCCTTTGAAGGTGCTCCTGTCTCTGTGGGAAGATGGCCATTCCATCTGTGAACTGTCCCATTGCACAAATGTTGGCTTCATGTTGCACACAAGTGACACATGGTGCAGCTTGCAGTCACCCTCTGTTAGAGAGGTGCAGCCTTGTGCAAGCTACAGATCCCAGCACAAAGTGTAGCTGCTTGCCCCTTGCTGCCCGATGACCCTCTTTGATCAAGACGTTTAGTATTGCGTGCTGCACCTGCAGTCATGCGTGTTCTTATACAAAATGGGTGAAACGCTCTTGACAAGATACCAAGGTACATGATTTGCAGCCCTCAGCAAAATGCCCTTGTTATTTAGCCTTTTTCATCTTGGGGTCATGATGCCAGTCACAAGCATCCTACAAATGAGCCAGTGTACAACTACCAAGATGCTCTAAGGCTTCTATTCGGGGCCCACCTACCATGCGACATCCCCTTTTGACCTGCTCCTCTTGGTTTTGAGGAGGGGGTGTGGTAGAAGTACAACTGTTAACTTCATTTGTGCCCCTCTGGATTGAAATTGCCCCTTCAAAATGGTAGGGACAGAAATGAAATCACTCCTTACAAAAATATTTTTAGTGGGCTACTGACCTGTCACAAAGAGAGAGTGCCAGAGACTGCAAGACTCATTTTATGTGGTAGAGGTGGAGCAGAAATCTAGCCCCAGACATGAGAAAGCACATGTTCTTCATACTGCATCTGCAGGAAATATTACCCTGGAGATGGAGTATTTATATATATTTTGCATTGGTTTTGCATTATCTTAACGGGATTCTTTGAGCATGTTTCCCTTCTACATAGGGGTAATTGCTTTCCCTTAGTAGTGTTTTTTGTCATTGACGGGTTACTGATGCTGTTATTTCGTGCTTACAGAACAAAGTGAAATAGAAGTGGGCTTTCTCAGGGCCACTTATGCTCCAGGTATAGCAACACACTTTATAAATTCCCTGATCAAAAACCCCAAAAAACTTCATTAATGCAGAGCTAAGGTTGTTTGGTGGTTTCTTGCAGCTTTCCAGAATATCATGTTCAGTAAAACCCAAAGCTATGAAAATTGGGTAATAATATAGAGGTAAGGTACATACCAATGCAACCTTAACTCTGCTCTCCTGGAGCTGACAGAGGCCACTGGGAATTACCTGTGTGCACTCTTGCTGCATGTGCTGTGTTAAATGTAGTTGTGCAGAATGGAGGAGGCATTAGTTGGAGCAGACTGGTAGAGCTATGATTGTGATATGAGGAGATCTGGGTCTGAGACCTCATGTGTGATGAAAGGAAGGAGACACTTGTGTACCTTGAAGGATCCAGTATCCATCATTTCATTGTATTATTGTGTAGGTTGTCAGTAGTGGGGCATAGAGGTCTTCTAACCATAGTTATGGTCAGCAGTGAGGTGGGATATGAGAGCTGTGTGTGTAGTAATAGGAAAGTGAAAATCTAGTGTGTGTTGGAATCCTGTGAGTAAGGGGGAAAGGGTTGTAAAAGGAATGGAAAAAATGGTAAAGTTTAACACATGCGGGGTTGTTTCTGGAGAGGAGACGCCGTGTTTGAGTGTAGAACAAGTTTAGGTAGCTCTTTTTCTATGCAGCTCACCTAAAAACAAGTTTTGCTTGGCAAAGAGAAGGTGTTTGACTGTGCTACAGTTCTCAGTTGTGTGTGAGATGCACACAAAGGCAGAAGGTGAGCATGTGCGCTATGGGCGTACTGCGTCATCGCTTAAGCCTTACAGGACAGAGTTAAGGCTGCATTGACATGTACCGTAACTCTATATTTCTTCATTTTCAGAGGTTTGAATTTTGCTGAACTTGACACTTGGGAACGGCACGAAATGTCATCAGGTAACCTTAGCTCTCTGCCAACAAGGGTTTATGTCAGTCTTCTCATAAACTGGATTTCATTAGATCCAGCTCTCAACCCACTACCCCTTTCCTCCCCCACCCTGGTAGCTTCCCATCTTCCCTTGTCAATAAATTTGCTAGTTTTTTTTAAGAGAAAGAAATCTTTGTTGTGCGAGTTAGTGGTCAGTTAAGCTTATAGTTCTCATTTAGAGTTCCATTTGACACATACTGTAGCTATGTAACAAAAAAAGCTAGCATTTATATAGCACTTTTCATCAGTAGATCCCCATTTTAGAGATGAGAAACTGAGGGACAGAAAGGTGTAGCGACTTGCCCAAAATCACTCAGGAGGACAATGGCAGAGCCAATAATAATCCTTCTGGTTTCTCCATTAGGCCGTATAGTTGCTATGGGATTCCTGAGTGCTCTTCACCCTCCTGTACATTCTGTTTGAGTGGAATGGAGATAATGGTCATGCTTTGAAATACTTGGGCTGTGTGGCGGCTAACAGGGCCAGTTCACCCCCTTCTAAACTGGTCCGCTAACACTCTGGCCAGCCACCCCCACTGACACTCCACACAGAGGTGATATGTACCTTAATGATTCATTTCTGGGTTTCAGATGTTTACATTTATATTAAACCCTCCCTCCCCAGCTCACATGAGGAGGGCCTCAGACACTTCAAGAGGGTCAGGGTCCCCCAAATCCCAGCACGCGCGTGCACACACACGCACACGCACACACACACACACACACACACACACACACACACACACACACACACACACACACACACACAGATTCAGGACTAACAGGCTTCCACCTCTAAGCCCCCAGCTTCCCCTACCACCCCTCCCATTGTCCAGTCCCTCCTGTTTTCTCCCCTCTTGCACCCCCAATCCCCACTCGTTCTCCCTTACCTGAGCCCCCAACCACTTTCCTTCTCCTACCATTCTATTGCATTTATCTCCCTCCCCATAATACCCCCATCCCTCACTGCAGACCCTACCCCTATTCTACCTACTCTTCCACCCCAATCGCCCTGCCCTACCCAGTGAGGATTCACATGTAGAACATTTTTTTCAGAATAGGTCAAGCACTTTCCGACTTACTGTACTCAGATAACATTTCTTACAAAAACAACCTTGACAGAGGTTTGTTTCCCCCAAACATTAACCGTTCATTCTCAGCTTTCTGCTCAGGGTGGCTTTCAGAGGACAAAGTTGCTAGAATTTGCAACCATTAAGAAATGCTGGGTTTTTTCCTAGAACAGCATTTCCCAAACTTACAACTTTCGCGTACCCCTTTTGAGACATTTGTCTTACTGGCGTACCCCTCCTCCGGTGAAGATAATTTTTTGGGGGGGAGCCACATTTTTATAACACTCCTAATAAATACAAAATTATATTACATACAGTTGAAAGTTCTGCGCATGCCACAAAGGCAAGTGTATTGCCCGAGCCGCGGTAACACGCATGCGTGGTTTACGACGCTGCTGTGCTATTAGATCAGTGGTTCTCAAGTACCAGGAGCTCGTGACCCCTGGGAGGGGTCGCGACCCCCCGGTTTGAGAAACCCTGTATCAGATGTTACTGAATGAATGATCATATTAGTTACAATGTAAACCTGTGTATATTTCTACTGGAAAAGCGTACACCATTCTTATACATTAAATTTTAGTGAACTGTTTTCTGCTGCTAAAAAAAGCAAAATAAATAAATAATTCTGCCGCGTACCCCTTGAAACTCTTTCGCGTACCACCAGGGGTAACACTGTTCTAGAGGTATCTCAGCAACCTCTTGGTCAACTGGGCCCAAATTTGGGTCACTCACCCTACCCTGCAGTCCCATGAGACACACAATTTCAAGACAATCCAGTCATGTGGATTTTAGAGCACTTGGAAGAGTCGTCCTTTAAGCAGAAGTCTTCTCAAACGTAACTGTAGCAGAGCTGGCACTCTGCTATGATATTGTATGAAATTAGTCATCTGCTCAATCCAGATGATCTACATGCACCTGTTAATCACATGCAGGGCTCAGGCCCCTTCAGAGCCCCCCAGATCCTGGCTCACATAGTGAAGGATTCCAACCCCCCCTTTAGCATGACAAGGATCCCCAAATCCCATGATGTGGGGCAGACAGGGGGCTCAGAGGAACAGGGCCCAATAGATCCCAGCTCATATGAAGAAGGGTGTGTGGGGGTGGCATACGACCATATGAGGCAGGGCCTACTCCCAGATCCCAGCACGCACACACACGGGAGAGTAGGGAGAGAGGCAATGCTCCTGTATTCTAGATCGTATGCAGAGGCATATTTTTTCCAAGAATGTTTTTTTTCCAAGAATAGTTCGATTACGTTCCCCCAAATTAAAGAAACCAGAAACCTGACAGAATTTAGCATTACGCCTTCAGACCTTTTCCAGATTCCTGTCCTAAGTGAGACTTGAAGTGACGATGGCTGAGTGAGTCAGGATCCAAGGATGACTGCTTAGCGCCTTGAGCTGTCCAGCTATTCACTTCCGGAGACAAACCCTATAGGCTTCTTAGGATTAGCTACATGCCTCCAAGGAAAGCTGAACTCTGGCTAGTGAGTGGCAGGTGCTCTATGGGGGTAACTTTTGAGCAATTACCGTATTTTTCGCCCTATAAGACGCACTTTTTCTTCCCCAAAACGGGGGGGGGGAAGTTGGTGCGTCTTATAGGGCGAATGTGCGCCCCGGTTCCCCCCTCCCCGCCGCGGGCGGGCTGCCGAGGTTCCCCCCTCCCCGCCACGGGCGGGCTGCCGGGAGCGTCCCGGTTCCCCCCTCCCCGCCGCGGGCGGGCTGCCGCGGCGGGGAGGGGGGAACCGGGACGCTCCCGGCAGCCCGCCCGCGGCGGGGAGGGGGGAACCTTGTCAGCCCGCCCGCGCGGCGGGGACGGGAGAGCGAGGCGCTTTTTTTTTTTTTTTTTGTCCGGCTTTTTTATTAAAAAACGAGGGGGCGTCTTATAGGCCGGAGCGTCCTATAAGACGAAAAATACGGTAAGACCTTGGTGTACTGATCTCAGCTCTGGTTTGATCCCTATCCGTGAGCAAAAATATTTTGGTAAAATCCAGGAAAGCCATTGAGGTGTGGGGGAGGACCATGTCTCAGGAATCCCTGGGTCAAATTACCCAGGCATACAAATTTCAAGACAATATGAGTAACTGTGTGGATTTCAGAGCACTAAAGGGTCAGGCTTTAAACAGAAAGCTGATCTAAATCTATATATATAAAAATCAAATGGTGTATGTGTGTGTGTATGTATTCGTGTATGTACGTGCACTTACTCCTTCCACACCGTTTGAGCTAGAGACTTGAAATTTGGTACAGTTATAGGTCTTAGGGTCCTAATCAGGGTAAGAGTCGAAAATTTTTCAAATCTCACCTCTGACGCCCCCCAGGGGTGAAATTATTTAAAGTCCAGTCACATCAGCTGGGCAGCTGCTGTTCCCTGTGACATAGTTATGATGTCATAATACCCCCTCCAACAGATACCGCACTCGCTCAGCTCTCTGCCCCCTCCCCCCTCCAACGGACCCCGCACTCGCTCAGCTCTCTGCCCCCTCCCCACCTCCGATGGACCCGAGTTGGGTTTGGTCGGAGGGTAAGTGAGGTAGGGGTGTCGGGTTTGGTCGGGGGGTGAGGTGGGGGTATCGGGTTTGGTCAGGGGGGTGAGGTAGGGGTATCGGGTTTGGTCGGGGGGTAAGTGAGCCGGGGGTGTTGGGTTTGGTCTGGGGGGGTGGGAAGGTGTCGGGGTGGGTGAGGGGTGAGGGGTGGGTGTTGGGGTTTGTCAGAGGGTGTTGGGTTTGGTAGGGGGGGTAAGGTGGGGGTGTTGGGTTTGGTTGGGGGGGTGAGGAGGAGGGCCGGGGTTGGTCAAGGGGTAAGTGAGGTGTGGGTGTCGGGTTTGTTTGTGGTGGTAGGTAGGGGTGTCGGGTTTGGTTGGGGGGGAAAGTGAGGTGGGTGTGTCAGGTTTGGTCTACGGGGGGTGAGGTGTGGGTGTTGGTCAGGGGGTGTTAGGGTTGGTAGGGGGTGACGTGGGGGTGTTGGGTTTGGGTGGGCGGGTGAAAATGTGAGTCGGGGTTGGTCGAGTGGTAAGTGAGGTGGGGGTGTTGGGTTTGGTCGGGGGGGTGAGGTGGGGGAGTCAGGTCTGTTCTCTGCCCCCTCCCCCCTCCAACGGACCCCGCACTCGCTCAGCTCTCTGCCCCCTCCCCACCTCCGACGGACCCAAGTGTCGGTCCACTGTAATCCAGTTAGCTGTATACCAATAGTGTAGTAATTGCATGGCAATGGAGCAACTGATCAGTGCACGCAGGGTGAAGGACTTAAGGAATTCATAGGCCATGTACTAGCTCTCAGCACAGAAGTGGATTTCATCCTCCATGATTGATGTCTCATAGCCTTGGACGTTACAACATGTTTTATTGAAAGGGGAATGTTGGCAGGGGTGAGTGGGGTTCCTGTATGTCAGCACTCTGTGCCGAAAGTCCCCTAGGATTTTTAACTTCCGTTTAGCCATCCAGTGGTGAAAGACAGAAGGGATTAACATCTGATTCCGAGGCCTGCACCTTTAACTGTGTGATTGCCCTTTCTAGTACTGCACTGTCATGTCAGCACTGGGTAAGAATCATGTTCTAGGCTCCGCATCAGAGTTATAATTCAGCTTTGTCTGTCTTTTTTTTTATCCTGCTTCTGCACTGTTCAACAGAACTGTTTGTGCACCACTCTGGCTGAACTTGACACTGTTTGCTGGGTTTGCACTTGATGTTTATCTGATCTGTAATTTCATCTAAGCTTGCAGGTAGAGTGAGTCCCACATCCCCGAGAAGCTTTTGTTTGCCACTGTCCAGCAAAATCAGTCTCTAACTGGTCTCTTCTGTGCAGCCTTTCAGCTGTAATTGTCTGAGTCAGTGCTCTTCTTCCGAATTCAGAGAAAAACAAAGGCATTTTTTTAAAAAGCTTTAAATCTTTTCTTTTGTAAAGTGAGGCACTGCAGCGTGGGGATACCACCTCCAGGCTCACCCACTGTGCCGTCTGATCTATTTTAAGACCTTGTGTACTCGGTGTTCTGTATAGTGCAGGAGGTCTGACACTTCGTTGCAGCTTGACCCCCTTCTGACCATAAAAATTACTACACGATCCCAGGAGGTGGGACCGAAGCCTGAGCCCGCCCAAGCCCCGCTGCCCCAGGTCAGGGGGCTAAAGCCAAAGCCTAAGGGCTTCAACCCCAGGTGGGCAGCTTGTAACCTGAGCCCCGCCGGCCAAAGCCTGAGCCCCACCCCCCCAGGGTGCTGAGACTCTGGCTTCGGCTTTGGCTCTGAGCCCCCAGCCAGTCTAACACCAGCTCAGGCAATCCCATTAAAACGGGATTGCGACCCACTTTAGGGTCCCCACCCACAGTTTGAGAGCCCTGGTATAGCGCTTTTCTCACTGCCTGTATTCAAACAATCCACAGGCTGATAAGGACCAATGGTTGATTTTGACAGTGAGATGCTCTGGATCTTACATATGGGAGTTCATTCTTGTCTTCAAACAAGCAAGCATTGGTGGTTTTACTGCTGTAGTTGTCACGGAGTGCCCGGGGCGATGCTCTGGCACTGCGCCCTAGGAAGCCAGTCAGGACTCCGGGGGGAAGCTTCCTCTCCGTAAACAGCCTGTCTGCAAGGCTAGGAGCTTCTCAGGTTCCAGCTTCCACCTTCCTGGGTCTGACCTTGGAGCATTCAGCACCTTCTGCTACTTACTTACACTGTCTCTCTGCTTTGCATCAACTACATACCCTTATCCCTTCACATAGACATTCAAGAAATGCACAGGGGAAACTGAGGCACTCACACAGTATTCCCACTCCGTCACACCGCTGTCCTGCATTTTTTGGCATGAATTTATGTTCTGAAACTCCACCATGTAGGAACTGGTCGATATTAAATAAAGAACAGACATGGTCTTTTTTAGACAGATTTGAAATTGAAGCACTACTGGTGGAGTAAATCACAGTTTACTGTAAGGTATTTTCAGTATGTAGCTGTTACCTACAGTCCACTATTTGTAACTTTGGTTCTCGGGAGTAACTCCCATTGATCTTTGCCATCTTATCCTCTGCCCTCGGGTACATTACAGAGAGATGGTGTTGATTTTGTTAACATTTTTTGCGAAGGATATGTGCGTTAAATATATGCACCACTTCCTTAGGGTTTAGTCCCCACGCAGGCCATAGCATGATTGGGAAACAGTTCCCCCACCCCCAATCCTCTCATGCTGCTGCTACTGGTGTGCAGCTATAAGAAGACAACCTCCTGAGGAGTTGGTGATATGTGGTTAAGTAAGGTAAAGACCTAGTATGAGCTGCAGCTCCAAAGACAAGGTGTTGATTTATAATGAGGTTTATTGAAAGTTGACCAAATGAGCATCTGTTCCTATTGTTCATTCCATATTTTATAAGCCAGCATCTCTGAGCCAGATAGCGATGTTGGTGTGTGCTTCACCCGCTACTAGAGTGATGCATGTTAAAAATCCCCTGGCATCTGGTACGCCACTGTGTTTTCTGTGTTGCACTTGGATGTGCAAAGAAGGATGTCTCCTCACTGGTCATCCTTTCTCACTTGCTTTCTGCTGCTGTCCTTGACCTCTTA
Source organism: Sternotherus odoratus (assembly GCA_032164245.1). NCBI lineage: Eukaryota > Metazoa > Chordata > Testudines > Kinosternidae > Sternotherus > Sternotherus odoratus. The sequence continues at coordinate 105,564,668 of JAVMKO010000005.1, forward strand.
TTCACTACCTTTGTCCATTTCTTTTTCCTTCTGCCACAGAGGTGATCTGGTATAGTTTGGCTCTTCAGGCTTCTACCAACTGCTGGCTAAGGGTACGTCTTCACTACCCACCAAATCGGCGGGTAGCCATCGATCTTCTGGCGATCGATTTCTTGCGTCTTACGAAGACGCAAGAAATCGATCGCTCGCAGCGCCCCTGTCGACTCCGGAACTCCAGCTTGCCGGGAGGCGCAAGCTGGAGTCGATGGGGGAGCGCGCCGCCGGCCGCCGCCACCGCCATGAGGCCGGATGGTAAGTTGGCCGCAGATACGCAAACTTCAGTTATGTGCGTATCTGCAGTCGATCCCGCCTCCCCCCCCCCCCCCTCCCCCCCCAGTGAGGACCAGCCCTAACTCAGAAGGGTTCCGTGATCTCTCTAGCTGCACCTTTACTCTAGATCAGGGGTGGGCAAACTTTTTGGCCCAAGGGCCACATCAGGGTTGCAAAATTGTATGGAGGGCCGTGTAGGGAAGGCTACGTGCCCCCAAACAGCCTGGCCCTGCCCCCTATCCAACCCCTCCCACTTCCCAACAACCCCCAAACCCCCCGCCCCTCCTTGTAGTGTAGACATGGTTTGAGGCACAGAATTTTTTCTTGCATTCCAAGTTGAGCTACAGGTACTCTTTTAAATTGAACAGTTAGGATTCCATGCTGAATGCCCCAGATACTGGTAGGAGGGATTGATCTCATGTATTTGAAAATGTCCTTTTGTATTGTTTAAGTCACAGATTGATTGCTCCTGTTCTTTGAGTTTGTCCGAGCATTCACGACATCACAACCACCACCACAGAATTCTGCTTCACCACTCTGGGGGTGGGGGGGGAAGAGGAGTCGTCTTTTTTTCTTAAACAATGCAGTTTTTCAATGTTGCTAAAACTTAAAATACAGAAGAATCAGAGTAGAGAAGGTTAATCCTAGATTCCTGGATGAATTCAGTTTGAATAATTTACATTTTTTCCCCAATCTTCTCTCCTCAATTTGAATCAGAAAATGTATTCTTCAGCTTCTTTAATTTCTGTCCTAAACCCCTGTGTAATGTTGGGTGCTCAGCCCTGAATGTGGCTGTATTTACATGGTGATTAGGATTTCCTGTTTGTTTGGATACAAAGGGTATGATTAGACTACCGATTGTAGCGCCTTTTTTTTATAGCGCTTCCCTATTTAGCGCAACAGGTGTTGCGCTAGAGGCTGTGCACATTGAAGCCCTCTAATGCCAAAGAATGAACACATTTGCAGTGCTTCTGGCGTCAGTGAGAGTACCGCGATAGGGCAGGTATCCCACAGAGCACCTCTTCTGAAATCTGGCACAGTGCCTTGTGGGGAAGGGGGCGTTTTTTGCGGCCATTCTGCATCCGGTTCAAACTCCCGTGATGCTTTCTTTTCTCTCTTCTCTCCTCTTAGGGCTTGTCCTCACTAGCAGGGGGGATCGACGGCAGATACGCAACTTCAGCTAGGTGAATCACGTAGCTGAAGTTTGTGTATCTGTCTAATTATAGCTTCATCACAGAGGCATGGCAAGGCTCAGCTAATGACAGCGGCGGGGACCCGGCAGCCCTGCCGCCCGCAGCGGCGGGGACCAGGGACAGCGGCAGGGACCCGGCAAGCCCGCCCGCCTGCAATGGCGGGACCAGGGCCAGTTTTTCAAATTTTCAAAGGAATGTGGGGGAGGGTCTGACGTGGGGTCCCCTGAGGACGGACAGAAGAGTTTTAAATGCTGGCCAGAGAGGATGTAATGGGAATTCTGGGCCAGGAGGCTGGAGGCTCATTGTAACGCAATGGGTGTGCACATTCCCAACCTTGCGCTACAACGCTAGTGCTAAAAGCCTTCTGCCTCTCGAAAAGGTGGTTTAACAATAGCACATTATTCGTGGAGTAAATGCGCAACATGTGCCTTTCAAGTGTGTAGGGTCAGATAATTATAGCGCTAATGGAGGGTTTTAGCGCTGCAAAGCGCCAGTCTAACCATACCCAAAGTGTTTTGGGGATGAAAGATGATAAAATCATCATGGAAAAGAATGAGGATAGGGCTAGGTGGGAACTAAGTTAATTCCACCTCTGCCATTGGCTTGTGTGATCCTGAGCCTCTCTGTGCATTTCCCATCTGTAATATGGGGATGATCTGTGCTGAAGATTGATTAATGTTCAAACAGTGCTTTGAACATGTAAAGAGCATCATAAAAATCTCCGTATTTTAGATCTTTGAATAGCTAAGAAATTCAGAGGTGCTTATAAAAGCTTTGATGTGATAGTGATCTTCCTTTCATGACCAGGTGTCTGCCTGGGGTTTTTACCTTAATTTGGAGTTTCTTGTCTTTTGTGAGGTCAAGGCAAGTTGTTTGCTTCATCTTCCCCCCCAGTCTAATAATCTCTTTGCAAATGACTGACAGAAATGTGTGATATTTTCCCTCCCTCACACACCCATCTCCTGATTTTGATAGACTTGTTTTATTTATTTCCAAAATTATATCCGCAGGAAACAAGCTGTTTAAATTCAGATTATGCTGAAGCAAAATGGTCCTAGTATGAGAAGCAACGTGCTGTTTTATGAGCACAGAGTCCCTTTTCTCATAACTGATTGATAGTAAATATTTTCCTGAAGAATTATTGCCAGCTATGAACAGTGCAACTGTTTCACTTTTTTTGCCCTGCTACTTGCTGTACCAGCCATTGTCTGTAATTAAGATCTACAATTCACAATGCAGACGTTTGCACTTCCTCTGGGTCTGAGCTATTTATAAGGCATTTCAGCTGTTCAGAGTTTCTTTTGAGTGTTAAACTACATGTTAACAGGCTTCTTTAGTCTCCAGTGATGCAAACACTGTCAGGCAGTCTCCTCCTTTACTACCCCCCTTTTTTCTTCCCCCCTCCAACCCTCCCCCAAGCCATTTTATGTCAGCAAAATTGTATATCAAATAAGAGTTAAAAGTGCCTTTTTGAGTTGTCTTTGAGAAACATTGAAGCAATATACTAATATAATACTTAGCACTCAAAAATCGTCTCTCAGCCAAGGATCTCTGAATGCCTTACAATTATGAATCCTCCTAAACTCCGGGGGGAGGAGGGAAGAGGACTAACTTTATCTTTCAGGGGAAGGTTAATCTTGACATAATAATTTCAGAAGTTCAGTCATCTTTTCAGGGATGGCGTACTGCTTTCAGCATCGAGTTTGAAATCTCTAGAACTAGAAGTTCAAAATGCATCACCATCAGCTCAGCCCATCTTGCCATCGCTCAGATGGAGAAAAACTGAGTGTTCTATAAACTATTGAGTCTTCCTTGTGAGATCTTAGAAATTGATCTTCCGCCTTCTCTGCCTGGGCACCAAAGATGCAATGGTCATTGTGAGAGAGTAAGATTTTACCCTTGTATCCTTGGCTGTAATCTCTCTCTCTCTGCATATGGCTGTGCAATATCATGTGCACTGGCTGTTTGAACAACTCCACCCCAGATGTGGGTGCATTAGACATGTAGTCACACTGACCTTGATAAGGCTACTCACCTGAATAAGAGCTGCAATCTTGGGCCTGTAGTTTTAAAGTGCTTTGGGATCCTTCAGGATAGAAATGTAAAATATTATGAGTACATAACCAAGCATTTTAAACCCTAGGTGAGTGTAGAAGCAGATGATACATTTCAGTTCAGGAGGCACGAAAAGCAGTGCCATTTCTGAAGAGTTCGCTCCAGGGGCTGTGCCAAGACAGGGATTGTCACCACAGATGGCAGTGATGGTCTGTGCCAAGATGGCAGCGTTGACTAGACGTTTCTTAGTATGTTACCCAATTTAAGCTTTCAAAGTAAAATGTGTTTGAAAAACATGAGAATTCAGCATGAACATGTGACTGGGCCGGCTTTGATTGCAGGGACACCACTAGATACAGTTGAATTAGGTGTTTCAGAAGCTAAAATTACTTCTGATTTCAATCCAAACAAAGGAGCTAATCGATTTGAGCCGGTCTTTGTAGACTGATCTAGATTAGTGTGGAGGAGGCTCTAGTGTCGTCTTTGCTGGGAGGGGACAGGGAGGAGAAATAGTGTAAAGCAAGTTCATCATCAAGCATGGACTGCAGCATTGCCCACTGATGCATGCCGGATCACCCGCACACAGAGATCACATGGCTCCTCCAAAAGTCAAACGATCAATTCGCCTCGTTTTGGCTCTGTACTTAATGCACAAACAGTGCGATCTGCAGGGCTGTAATTGCATTGTTAGGGCCAAGGAACAAGCCTGTGCCTTTTCAGCAGACAGCTGGCAGGGAAAGAGGCATGTTGTTAGGAAAGAGAGAGGCAAGGCAAATAAAATTACTGCTAACGCTCAGAGATCGGCAGGAGTCCTACTTGCCTAATCTTACCGGTGGGAGCAAGCGGCTGTTGTAATCCAATTATAGCAGCATAAGCAATTTGTTAGACACTCCGCATAATGTAACAATTTCCCAATAAACTCTGACTTGTAATAACGTCGGCAAGAGCCCACATAAATCTGCCCGAATGGTGGGGGCTGGAGTGTTCGGCTGGGGGCTTGTAATTTGTGCCATCAGCATGTTTTGCAGAGAGTAGTATGGTGCAGGCTTTCAGTGCAGGAATTTTAAGGAGAAAAGCATGGCTTGCCCGTCAAAGGGAGATCCATTAGAAGGGGGGCCAAAAAAAAAAAAAAAAAAGGCCAACCAAAACAGGGACTTAGTTCATAGAAAGGAGGGAAAATTAACCCAACACGCTACTCTCTGCAGCAGTTCTAAAGAGTTTTTAAATATATATTTTAAAACATTAATGAAAATGATCATGTAAATTACAGTAAGAGAAGTGAGGAGAAGCCAGACTTCCATCACTTTTGGAGGGGGGAAATAATCCTTTTTAATATAAAATCTGCTTAAATATAAAAAGCTTAATTATGGACAGAGGGCTCAGCACTGTGCAAGACATACAGGAATTCAGTTCCTGGCCCGAGCAATTCATAATTGTCGGAGGCAAACAATTAAACCTTACCTCATAGCCAGCTACCTTTTTGTCCCCTTTCTTGCGATTTCTAGCTCGCCTGATGTATATTGGCACAGCATCTTGGCAATAAGCCTGAGGAAGAAAATGTAGGTCTAGAGCTAGTCACTTTGAATTTACCCCCAGTGGATTTAACTTTTTTGGCACAATGATGAATGTCCCCTGTGGTTCACCCAGGCCTACACAGAGAACTAATCTAATTTAGATATTTATGTAAATGTAGAAATCCGTTATCTGGGCTCTGCCCATCACTCCGAGGGCATAGTGAGAGTTGCAGGATAGCAAGCACCAGTTTGGAGTTTCTATTTAGCAGGGGTTAAGCTATTGCATACTTGTTAGTCCTCCATTTAGCATTTCCCTATACTAAGATACAATAAGCAGCAGCCAGAACAGTACAAATCCCTCGCTAGCGTGAAGGCATTCTGTATATACGATATAGATGTCAAATGGTTCCGGACTTGAGACACCCTCGGTATAAAAATAATGCCTGACTTACCACCGCTAAAATACTTCATTTATTCATTTAGCTGGAGAGTCCTTGGAGGCTCAGCGTGAAATAACATTTTCTGCACTGACTGACTGACTCATTCCCAAATTGTAGCAGCACGATACTTTTCTGTAGGAAAAGTAGTTCCTGGCTACTTCTGAGATCGTGTCTCTCTATCATCTTGAAATCCCACTAGCAGACCCTATGTTTTGACTCTCACCTTCAGGGAACTGTGTAGGCTCCTCTGTTTACTTCAAGCCAAATCTTTGACCTTGTGTTCTGCCTGTATAATCCCAGCCCCACCAGTCTTGCCTCTATGCACCTCTTTGAACTGGTAAATAGGATTTAAGTTGTATTTGAGGATGCGTTCATAGTCTTAGTGATGGGCTTGTTTGTGTCAGTTGTAAAGTAGCAGCTGAGATATTCAGACGCGCTTGTGTACAGATACACTGTATGTTCTGCCCTTCCTAATGTGTGAGCTAGACTTCCATTGTTTCTAGTCTGCATTGTACACCAAGGTTCCAAGATAACTGCCACAGGACAGCAAGCATCCCATTGCCAAGAATAGTATTCCAATGCATATTTCCTTTCTACATAAACGTTTTAAAAGCATGTTTAGACAAGGCCGATATTATCTTAGTTTCCAGAAGCTGCATCAATAAACTGCAGTGTTCCTAATAAAGCCACTCAGTGTCTAGGTTTAACTAATGGCTGATTTTCATGGCTTTGACAGTGAGCTGTGTGAGTTATTTTCTCCTGATATTGTAAAAATAATGAGAGCAAATTAGAACAATCAGTTTACACAGATAGCTCCTGATTGGAGGTGATGGGCAATATGGCAGCGGGTAATCCATCTTCGGGCTCCTGTCACATTAACTTCAGCAGTGTGGAAAAGATCAGGCGGAGCAAACCGGAATCCTGCCCAATCAGAACACTGAAATTAATGAGAAGAGCATTGTTCTGTGATCAACCTTTTAATTAGCAAGACTGGCGATGAAGGGAGTGATGAAGCTGGCAGCACAGCTGCACAATAGCAGGCATGTTTTCTGTGAGGGGGGAGGAAAAACATGGGTTTTAAATTATCCCTTCTGTGCTCCCTGTACACCAGCAGTGTGTCTCCATTCTAAACCCCTTTACAGATCTTAACAGACAAACAGCCGCATCCAGAGTAATATTGAAAAGCATGGCTGTTACTAATGAGTAGTTCAGCACCAGGTCCTAGCTGGGGTCATTCAGGAAAATGTTGATCACTGTTGGAAAAAAATATATCTCCGTACGTTACAAATTGGATTTAAAATTTCACTCTGTTTCTAATCAGGAGGGGTAGGGCGGATAAAACAATAGCAAGGGTCTCCCTATTGTATCCCCTTCATCTTCAGTTTCCCTTTAAAATTAGATTCCCCAGTCAAGAGTATTACTCTGATTCTGTCCCTTTCAATAATCAAAAAGAGAGTGGAAATCAGATACCACATTAATTTCCTAATGCTCTCTTGTTCTCTCTCGCACCTGCATGTTTTTGTTCAGCTGTTTTCACTTTTCAGTGTGAAATTATTATTAAAGGGTTTTGACTTAACTTCATATGTAAGATGAGAAGATCAATTCGATATTTTATGTCGAAGGCAGAGAGAGAAACTCAAAATGGTTCTGATTTGCACACTAAAAATCAAAACTAAAAGTAACGATTGTTCAAATTGCAGGACCCACCTTTAAGATTGGCCCTAATAAAAAGGGCAAAAGTGAATTCACTCTCTCACCAAGATTATAGAGTGGGATATGTTGAGGAGGAGGAGGAAGATAACAGGAAAAGATTGGAAAATAGTATTGGTGTTGGCACCAGGGTAGGAAGCTGTGGCATGTAGTAGTAGATCTCTAGTACTGTGCTGTCTTTCTCTAATATCTGCATGATGTTTTCAGACACTGTTTTTACTCTTTACACCTCACCTCTGAAGAAGGCTGAATAATGGAAAAAACAAAGCTCACTGTTTCTGTTTGTGTCTGTGCTAATTGTCTTTTGATTTGCAGCCAAGTCATTTATAAAGCATCTCCTCACTTCTGTGCATTCCATAGTCTGATACAGATACACAAATAGAATCTCTGAGAGTTTCTTGGGAGAATGGATGCTAAAGGGTCCTATGCATGTCCTGCTTTACAAACCCTCTCTTACTGCCCCATGATAAAAATACATCCATTGATTGGATAGAGCTTCTTTAGGCATGGACAAGAGCTAATAATACCCTGTTTCCCCGAAAGTAAGACATCCCCCGAAAATAAGACATACTTCCAGTTTTGCCTTTCGCTGTAATATAATGTAATGTAATTTTGGGAGCAAAAATTAATATAAGACACTGTCTTATTTTCGGGGAAACACGGTAGGTGCCACATGCAAAGCTTTATTTTTATTCTAGACAAACCTCTAGCTCTTCAGCTACAATAGAACATTAAGATCCCTCTGATATTTTGCCACATTTTAAGTAACTGAAATTATTTTTAAAGCAAGTTAAAGTTTGGCTGTTCTGTCACAGTATTGTCCATGACCTCATTTCCTGTTATATAGTATGTTCTAACTTCACAACCCAATGCAACAAGAAAATATTAAAGGCACCTGTGGTTTAGAATATTTTGGGCAGCAATGCTGTATTTGCCATTTAATTATAGTGGGGCTCATAATGTCACCTGTTAAGGTTTTCTGACACTTCCCTTTGGGTATGTCTTCACTACAGCAGTAGTTCGATTTCCTTTATGTCGATGTTGTGAACGCGACGGTATGAAGTCGATTTTGTGTGTCTTCACTAGGCACAGCTACGCACAGTACGTCGACAGTGTCTGTCCGCAAAACTTTTGCAAGCGTCGACATGACGAGCGTTGCACTGTGGGTACCTATCCCACAGTTCCCTGATCCCCCAGCAGGCACCATTTCGAGTGCTGCACTATGGGTAGGCATTTCCAAATTTCGCGCCCTTTTTCCGCGCCGCCCACCCCCATTCCGAGCGGTGCACTGTAGGTAGGCATCCCATAATTCGCGCCCTTTCTCCGCCGTGCTAACGCCATAGCATTGCAAGCATGGAGCCCACTGACACCACGGCTGCAGTAATGGCTGTTGTGAGGACCTCGATCACGGTTGCTGAGTTCCTGCTGCACCGTCTGCAGAGGAGGAATGCGATCCGGGGAGAACTGCGCTTTCCGGAACCCGACGACAGTGAGGAGGAGATGGACAAGCACATCGGGGACAACAGGGACACTGCCGTGCACAGCGGGGACGACAGGGACACTGACGTGCACAGCGGGGACGACATGGACACTGCCGTTTTTGCAAGTAGGGCGACTGACAATCTGTCAAGAATGGTGGCAATGGGGCAGGCTCATGCCATCGAACGCCGATTCTGGGCCAGGGAAACAAGCACGGACTGGTGGGACCGCATAGTGCTGCGGGTCTGGGATGACTCCCAGTGGCTCAGAAACTTCCGCATGCGAAAGGGCACCTTCATGGAACTTTGTGACTTGCTGTCCCCGGCCCTCCAGCGCAGGAATACCAAAATGAGAGCGGCCCTTACAGTGGAGAAGCGAGTGGCGATAGCCCTCTGGAAGCTTGCAACGCCAGACAGCTACCGGTCAGTGGCGAATCAGTTTGGGGTGGGTAGGTCTACAGTGGGCTTTGCTGTGATGCAAGTAAGCAGGGCAATCGTCGAGCGGCTGCTACACCGGGTTATAAACCTCGGAAACCTGCAAACCACAATAGATGGCTTTGCCGCCATGGGATTCCCTAACTGTGGTGGGGCTATAGATGGGACTCATATCCCTATCCTGGCACCGAACCACGAGGCCGCCGAGTACAGAAACCGGAAGGGATATTACTCAATGGTCATGCAAGCAGTGGTTGACCACAAGGGACGTTTCACCGACCTGTACGTGGGGTGGCCGGGAAAGCTTCATGACGCTCGAGTGTTCAGGAACTCTAGGGTTTTTAGACAGCTGCAGCAAGGCACTTTCTTCCCCGACCAGAAAATTTCTGTGGGGGGGGTCGAAATGCCGATCGTGATCATTGGGGACCCAGCCTACCCCCTAATGCCCTGGCTTATGAAGCCCTACACAGGAGCCCTGGACAGGGGTCAGGAGCTGTTCAACTACAGGCTGAGCAAGTGCAGAATGGCCGTGGAGTGTGCATTTGGCCGCTTGAAGGGGAGATGGCGTTCCTTACTGATTCGCTCAGACATCCGCGAGAGAAATATCCCCATTGTTATAGCTGCTTGCTCTGTGCTCCACAATATCTGTGAGAGCAAGGGGGAAACGTTTATGGCGGGCTGGGAGGCAGAGGCAAATTTACTTTCTGCTACTTATGAGCAGCCACACAGCAGGGAAAGTAAAAGAGCCCACCGTGAGGCCCTGCGCCTCAGGGACGCCTTGAAAGACAGTTTTATGAGTGGTCGAGATGGCGTTTGAGAATCTGCTCCCTTGCTGTGCTCTAAGCCTGCTGCCCTTGTACCCTCTTTCCCTCCCCCCTCCCCATGCTTTCCCTCCTCCCTCCCCATGCTTGCAGAGGAAATAAAATCACTGTTGGAAAAATCATGGTTCCTTTATTGGTTCATCGGAAATACAAATACAGGGGATCACTGTCCTGGTATCCTGGAGGGAAACCGGCAGTCGCAGTGGGGGAGGAGCGGGCAAAGGAGGGGGGCAAGGGGGGAGAGGAGGGGTGGGCAAGACACAGCAGCTTTTAAAAGTTTTCTGAGAAAGTCAGCCTGCTGCTGCTGCTGCTTCTGCTGGCTTGTGGGGTGGAGTGGAGCGGCCCACGGGCCTTGCCCCCCCGTGTTCTCACCCCGCGTCTGGGTGGGGAATCTATGGGAGTTGGGGAGGGGGGGAGGTGGTTACACAGGGGCTGCAGAGGTGGTCTTTGGGCATGCTGCAGCTCCACCAGAGATCGCAGCATGTCGCTCTGGTCCTCCATTATGCGGAGGAAAGCATCCATGCGTCTTTCCTCACGTTCTACTCTCTTTTCTGCAGCGGCTTCCCTCTTTTCTGAAGCGGCTCTCCTTTCCTCTCTCTCTCGATTCCTTTCCTCTCTGTCTCGTTCCCTTGCCTGTATCATTTTTTCCCTCCAGTCCGTCTGGCGGGCTGCCTCAGCGCGCGAGTTCTCCAGGAGTTCAGTGAACATCTCATCGCGCGTTCGCGTTTTCTTTTTACGCTTTCTTTTCTGCGGTGCAGGGCGGGAGTTCAACTGTTGTTGTTCATCTATGGGCAAGTGTGTGGGAAAAGAAAGGTTGGAAGTTATGAGACAGATACATTCAAGGTTAGGAGGCAGATGCAGTCTCGGACGGTACACAATGGGAGTAGTATGCTGTTTGCAACCTCAGTATTCAGAGGCCTGATATGATTTCTGTACAAGGTCATGTTCTACACCTAAAAGGAGAGGAGAGCTCACAGAAAAGTCAGAGCATCTCAGACACATATGCGTGCCTCAGCCCAAGACGGCTTCTGAAATCACCGTGCAGCCGGCCATGGTAAGTTAAAAGTGGCGCCTGCATACTGTAGAGCAACCCCGCCCCCTTCCCCCCACCGCGTGGCTGGCTCCCACTGAAACCGCAAACTGCAAAGCAAATGCCTAAGGGCTAAGGTCTTTTTGGGGCTCTTCAGACCGCGTGCAGACGGCTCGGATTCCCTGCCAGCTAACGCTACGGGCTGGGGGGGAGGGGGGCGGCGGTCAGCGTTCGTGGGGGGGGGGGGCGGGTTCAGTTCGTCGGTCCTCAGCAGAAAAGAGTACTTTGCAGCTGGGACTCTTTATCTCCCAACTAATTGCAGTCCGTATCTCAAACAGGCAACCCTGAATGACATCACTTTGCTGAGAATTTCTAGGAGAGATAGGGAGCGCATGCTCCTTGAGTCCATGCAAAGTCCTGGTCCATACGCCGCAATGCTAGCCTGCTCAATGATACCAGACAACCTACTACTTTCGTGGCGTGGGTTGGTGTCCTATCACGGGGGACCAGATAAGGCAGCTCTCCCCAGAAATCTGCTGCGCTGGATTCATCGCTACCTCCTGGATAGCTTCCTTGAAATGTCCGCGGAGGACTTATGGTCAATCCCGGAGTATATTGACAAACTCTTTGAGTAGAAATTGACCAGCAATGAAAGCACGCTAAGTCCTTAGGGCAAGTTACTTAGGGCAAGCATTAATGCCTTAGGGCAAGCATTAATAAATGCTTCCTTTACAAAATCACGCGTCATGTAATCACTTAAAAAAGAAACACTTACCCCCCTGGGAGGCTTGGGAGGGTACTGGCTCCAGGGTGACAAACAGCTCCTGGCTCTCTGGGTACAAGGGTTCTCCGCTGGGCTCCTGCTGCTCCGTGAGATTTTCTTCTTCATGCTCGTCCTCCTCGGAATCAGTCTCCTCCCTGACGATGATCCCATCGGTGGAGTCCACGCACACCGGCGCGATGGTGGTGGGGGCGCCCCCCATCATGGCATTTAGTTCATTGTAGAACCTGCATGTCCGTGGCGCGCCCCCTGATCGTCCGTTTGCCTCCTTGGCTTTCTGGAAAGATTGCCGCAGCTCCTTAATTTTCACGCGGCACTGTGTGGTGTCCCTGTTGTGGCCCCTTTCCAGCATGGCCTTGGAGACTCTTCCGTAGGTGTTGGCATTCCGTTTGTTGTTTCGTAGTTCCAACATCACGGATTCCTCTCCCCAGATAGCGATGAGATCCAGCACCTCACGAGTGGACCATGCTGGAGCTCTTCTCCTCTGGCTGGTCTCCAGGGTAGATGAGCTCATCATGGATTCCTGTGATGCTGAGCTCTGCATGGCGGCTAGTGCTGATTGCTCTGAATGGCGACTGATCAGTTCAGGTGAGCTGGCCACGCTGACCAAACAGGAAATGGCATTCAAATGTTCCCGGGTCTTATCTACCTGGCCAGAGCAGCGAGTTCAGAGTGCAGTGCAGAGCGGTCACAGTGGAGCAGTAGTGAGGCAGTCCAGAGCGGTCAGAATGGAGCATTGTGGGACAGCCTCTGGAGGCTATTAATGTCGGGTTCCGTCTTCACTAGCCCACGGTCGAGCTTGGAACGTCGAGATTAGCCTTATGCCACTGGTTAGGCTGGAGTGCCAAGATCGATCTTTAAGGCCCTTTGCATCGACGTTAAGGGCATGTATGTGAAGACAGGTACACGTTTACTTCGACCTAACGTCGTTAACATCGATTTAAAGTGGTAGTGAAGACATGCCCTTTGTCTTCAGTTGCTTGTAATTTTGCCAAATTGTCATATTTGGGCTGAAATGTTACTTCTGGCTCATGCTGAATTTTCTTCAGCCTGAGGCAGAGGTAAAATTCAGTGCATAGGGTAAACGGTGCTCACTTAATAAGCAGCTATGCAATATTTTGTTTGTTTAGTGTGTGGCCCCATGCTTTATTTACTGCAGGTTATTCAAACCCTGCTCTGAAAACAAGATTATTTATTTCCTCATGGGTATTCTATGTGGCTTATCGCTATAGTATTTGAATGCTTCACAAACATCAATTAAATTTATCTTCACAGCACCTCTCTGAGGTGAGGGGGTAAATTATCTCCATTTTACAGATGGGAACTGAGGCACAGAGAAATTAAAGTAAAAAGTTTCTACTGGTTTTGAGTCCCCAATTTGAGATACCTAGAAAGGACTTAGAGTTATATAGCACTAGCAAAAATACCCGGTGTTGCTCGGGTCCATCGGAGGGGGGAGAGAGCTGAGTAAGTGGGGGGACCATTGGGGGGGGGGCGTTGGAATGGGGGGGGTGAGATTTAAAAAAATTTTGATTCTTACCTGAGGGGGGAGAGAGCTGAGCGAGTGCGGGGTTCGTTGGGGGAGGGGGGAGTGGAACAGAGAGCTGAGCGAGTGCGGGGTCCGTTGGAGGGGGGGAAGGGGGCAGACAGCTGAGCAAGTGCGGGGTCCGTTGGAGGGGGGTATTATTACATCATAACTGTGTCACAGAGAACAGCAGGTGTTAACCTGCTGCCCAGCTGATGTGAATGGGCTTTAAAGAATTTCACCCCTAGGGGGCGTCAGAGGTGAGATTTGAAAATTTTTCGATTCTTACCCTGATTAGGACCCTAAAGCCTATAACTGTACCAAATTTCAAGTCTCTAGCTCAAACGGTGTGGAAGGAGTAAGGGAACGTACATACACGCACACACGCATACACCATTTTACTTTTATATATATATAGATTACATACGTTCAAAGTACAACTCCCATTGACTTCAGTTGCAGCTGTGAGTGCTCAGCCCTTCTGCAAATCAGACCCAAAGGTTTCCGGTTGGGTACTCAATTGAAGCACACCATCAGTGAGAAGTTTAAGTGACTTAACCAATATCCCACAGGAACTCGGTGGCAGAGAATACATTTCTCCAGGGCAGCATTCAAGTGCCTTAACTTTGAGACTATTCTTTCTCTTCTTGCAGTTTCCTGCCTTTTCACTACACACCTTCCAACTTCTGCAACAAATGAGGCAAGAGTCCTATCAACAAAAACCTCGATCATTACACAAACCTAAGGCCATCCTATATACTGAATGAGACTGAGTCCTGTAGATAAAATAGTAGGTGATAATGTAATTAAAGACTGAAGCATAATGTGAAGCACACAAGGGGGCATTTTAGTGAAAGGGGTTCACAGGTTGTTAAAGTTTAGGAACCACTGGTCTAGAACATCAGTTTAAAACAATCACGTGACCCTGTGTCGGCCAATGACTAATTGGTTTGGCTTGGCTTAGATTTGGATGCCAAAAACAGTTCACCAATTTAGGAAGGCAACAATACAAAACTATCCTGGTGGACATGTCTCTCTCAGTTAAAACCCAAGGATGTAATAGCTTATTTATAATGAGAGGCACTGAACTTGGAATTAGGGTACCAAAGTTCCATCCCCACTCCTGCCCAGTTTGATGCCTGTTTTGTAAGTGACTAGTTGTTTGACTTCTCTTTCTCACCCACTTGTAAAATGGGGATAATGATTCTCAGCATTTCTTTGTAAAGTCTTTGGAGATCTAGGAGCAAAAAATGTTACATAAGAAATAAGTAGTAGTAGTAGTATACTCTAACATGATGGTAGCACAAAGCCTAAAGCAGCTTTCCACCTCCACCCTTACGGAAAGTTTTATATGAAAAATGTGTAGCTGTGAAACTAGTCCACCTGAAAAAGCTAAAGAATTCTTGTTTGTTTTCTTAACCTTAACGGAGGGCTAAGTCCAAGAGAAATTAGAATTTTTCAAAGCCTGCCATTTTTTAAGCTGAAAGCACAACGTGGTGGGGAATTTTTTTTTAAATAAAACACAGCCTACTAAATTGGCCCTTTAATTCAGTTTAGCAAGTGACAAAGTGATTCTCTTGCGGGCTAGGACTAAATGAGAATTTTTCTGCCCAAAAGTATTTTTTATTCGGAGAAGATGCTAACAGAGGGGAAGAGAGATGTCCTAGAATGTACTGGCTCCTGACACCATAACTATGGAGCCACTACCGTGACTTGAGAATGGAATATCCTGGCATGGGGTAAAATATTGTAAATAGCGTGAATATTCCACATGTGAATTAATAGGCAGCCTAAGGAGTGTTAATATTTACATGTGAAACAGCACATACAGCGATTCTTGCTCTTCTTTCTCTTGTGGGTCAAGTTTTCCTTGTCTAACTTCTGCTTAGCTTTAGCATCTGGCTGATCTGTCACTGTTCGATATTCTTGGTGGTTTTTCTGAAACCTGGTTTTCTATAATTGGTCTGA
The DNA here is from genome assembly GCA_032164245.1 of Sternotherus odoratus. Lineage (NCBI taxonomy): Eukaryota > Metazoa > Chordata > Testudines > Kinosternidae > Sternotherus > Sternotherus odoratus. Next base: position 105,579,927 of record JAVMKO010000005.1, read on the forward strand.
GAGTGTGATATGTTTTTCATGTTAAATCTAGTTGGAACGCTGGCTGTATGTCCGTGGTAACTTTTGTTGGTGCCGTTTCCCCCCCAGGGTTTGAATGTTGCTTTGAGACTTGTAGATTTCTACAGTGTTCTGTCAGGCTGAGGCAGGACAGTCTCTGAGCTGTTTTGTGTTGTTTTTCCTGGGTAGTTCTGTACGGTAGTTTTTCTCTTCTTTCCTTTCTCTTTTCTTAACTGCATTACTTTAATTTATTTTAAGGTATGTGAAGTATTATAAACTAATGTCTTTCATCCCAGGATCACAGCATGCTTAACAACAAAACTCTTATGAGGTAGGTATGTAGTATTCCAAGAGAGGAATGGTGACTTGACCAAGTTCACACAGACAAGTCTGTAGCATAATAATAAAATAACCACCACCTGTAGGTTTTCAGATACCCAGTCTTTTGCTTTAACACTTTCTTTTCCTTCTGGGTACCTGTCAGCTTTCATTAGTACTATGCACTGCAGGTATCTGTAAGTATTATCTAACTGATGCAAGTCATTTTGCATAATATAAACACTGTGAATATGGCCAAACTGGTTATTAAGCTATAAAATGTCTGCTAAGATTTGACAGTGGTGTTGAGATTTTCCTAGTAAGATTGCTTTAGCAGTTGTGCTGGTTCTGGTTGATGCAAGTAAGGTTGCAAAGCAGTGTTCCTCAGAAGCCTTTTCTTCACACATTTTTAATACCTTTTTGAACAAGTCACTTGGTTAAATTTATTTTTTTTCAGCATCTTTTGGAAGATGGAACAAAAAACAGTCTAATTTTTTTCAAGTTGAGAAAGGGGGGAAAGTACAAACCTAAAGTTAAGCTTTCAGTCAGGAAATTCAAGAGTTACTGCTGAACATGCAAACCTTAACTCTGCCCCAGTATATAAACGTTACAATAGTCTTTATACCTAAGCACTATCTTAGATGATGTATGTATTTAAGACTGCCAAAAAATTAATTTGAGGAATAGCAAGGGATTACATAATTAGGCTAACAAAATGTATATATTCAATCTTAACTTTCAGATTTCCTAACTTTTGAAGCTTAATTTATGCAACTGATATTAAATAACATCGCTTTTTGCACTTCAAATAAGTTGCATATTGTTAGTTAGAACATGTGCTTTTTTGACATGATTTGAATTTCCCCTTCAGTTGAAAGATTGCAACATTGTTTTAAAACATAAAAACAAAAGTAAATTTAGAGTGTTTGTAAAAAATGTTTCTCTGACTCTAACATAGAAGACTAGAAGATCACCACAAAAGCTGCTTTTCTCACAAGCCTTATATCCTCATGTGTAGATGTTGCAGATGATAAGACTTTTCAAAGGGTTGACCTTCACAGTAATTGGGGAATCTTGTATCTCTTGAGAGCTTCAACACCATAAGATGGGTATAGCAGCTTAATTTCTTAAGTTCTTGAGACCCATAATATGTTAATGTTAAGAAGGGAGGAAGTTGTCCAATGTATATTGGCCCGTAAGGATCCCATGATGCCTATTGCAAAAGTTAGGGTTATTAACCCTGATGATGTGGCCAGATTCAATTCTGGTGATTTCAGTCACCCAGCCTGTTGTTTCAGCTGGCGAAATTCACCTTCTCCCAATGTCAGTGTACTCCCACTGCAGGTGCACACCGTGAAACCGGAGACTGTTTGTGTCAGGGGTTCTCAAGCTGGGGGTTTGCCTCCAGCATTTATAATGGTGTTAAATATATTTTAAACTGTTTTTAATTTATTAGGGGGTGGTTGCATTTAGAGGCTTGCTGTATGAAATGGGTCACCAGTACAAAAGTTTGAGAACCACTGCTTTATGTATTCGTGTCATCGGGGCTGTACATGCACCCTGTGCCACTTCACATTTTCATGTGAAGGCAAAAAGAGTAGCCACACCTTCTGAATTTCTTCAGACCTCCTTTGATTACTTTCATCTTCAACTGTTGTGCTCATATTGATCCATCTTGAGCAAGTCCTGATGGCTAGACTCCTCCTATGTAGGACTCATTAATATGGAAGACTCAATACCTGTAGGCATCAAGCCCTGTGCATGGATGGATTCGTCCTCTTAAAGAGGGATGCATTAGGTGCCTCTTTCTGTTTAGGGGAAGCTTACACAGCTAGCAGATATTTTCTTTGCCTCCCATTTTATCCCAAGACATGTAAGATGCCAAGGTCCAACTCCACATTCTGGATCAATACACAAAAGTCTCAACAGACCCTGAGGAGACAAGTGTCAAGATCCTGCTTATAACCCGGTGTTAGAAACTGTGTGTTAAACTTTTGGTAATATTTTATAGCCCCTAAAGTTAGGATCATTAAGGTAGAAGAAAAATGTCTTTTTGCTAGAAGTAAAAAAAAAAGATCTTCCCCACACTTTGTAATCAATGGCCCTGTTGAATGAACAAGGTGTGAATGAGGAAGGCGTGGAACGCAGGCACCTCCAGAGAGCTGCACCCTTGGAGAGGGGATGGGAGCCAGATGCAAGGACAATCAAATGTGTCAAGTTGGCTGACTAAAGAAGAGGAGACATACTGAGGGCCTCAGAGGGTTAGAAGCAAGCACCTTCCTCTGGGGACACCCTCTCTGCAGCATTGGGACAACACCCAGACACACAAAGGACTAACTGACACAGACCTGAATTTTGAATCTGAGACAGATTTGCATAGGAGAGAAGCTGCTATAAAAGTGAGGTGCCTTGCAGAGGACCCCGGGTCTCATCTTGTCAACATCGGAGCATCGATCCGGATCGGCAGAAGCCTGGCTCCACCCCTCCCCCATCTAACTCACCTGGCCAGTGCAGTTAAGGGGAGCAACACATTGGTAACAACAGCAAGATAGAGTGTGTTTGTTTGTGAGTGTGTGTGAGTGCATAAGTGTGCTATATATATATCATATGCATATGATAGTATTGATTATTGCATGTATTATCAATAAATGTGGCGTTTTGCCTTATTCCCCCTGAAAAGATCCTGTACAGTACTTTACAACACGATGTCAAAGTCTGGCCCTGACAGGGACTGTTCTAAGCCCAGAGACAGAGACTCTAGGCAAACCTCGGTGTCCTTCCATAAAGACAGACAGTGCAGAGTCTCTGGAAAGAAATTCATCAGGCCCTATACAGAGTCAAGTGATGGGAAGAATATGCAGCCTACAGCATTCGACACTCCGCCTGCACCAGCCCTGGCTCTGGGACTGCCCCGTTCAGCATCGCTGATGACCATCGAAGACTAGGAGAGAATCACATCATGCATCAGTGCCAAAATATGAGGTACAGACCCCGGAACCAAGAGTGCCAGTCACATCAGCATCACCCTTACAAGACGTTTCCTCATCATCATTACTGGAGCAGGGGTTCTCCCCGTCTTCAAGCTCTGGAGTCCTCCGCTACCGCCGGTTTCGAATTGTCGTGGACCTGAGTGAGAGATGTTGCTGCTCTGACCTTTAAACCCTCATATGGGAGCACAAGAAGGCCCATGGCACATTTGTGATCCAGATGGATGCAACTAGAGATGCATGGGATCCATGCAAACTAAATCATCTTGAAGAGCCATGGTTACTGGCATTGTGATCTAGTGGACAGAATACTGAACTGAGGGTCAGGTGGCTTACGTTCTATTCCAAGCCCTGCCACCTGCCTGCTGGGTGACCTTGAGTCTCTTCACTGCTCTGTGCCTCCATTTCCCCCCCTGTAAAATGGGATACTGCTCCCCTTTGTAAAGCGCATTGAGGTCTACTGATGAAAACCACCATCTAAGAGCTGGTTGGTATTACTATTCTTATTTGTTAACCAGTCATTCTTCATCATGCCATGGTCAGCAGATCAGCTACTTCAGCCGGCTTGGAGGTTGGGGAAGAACCAGACCTGTCAGTCATTAGCTCTCCTAGCCTGTGCTGCTGCAAAGCTTTCCTGAGGGAAATTCCACACTCGATTTCCAATTACTGAGCCAAAGTGACAATCAAAAAAAGTGTCTGATTCCCAGCCATGCCCCAGGGCTACATTTGCCTTTAGGTGGTTGTCTCCTTGGCTCCTCTTCCCCTGCTGAGGTGTTTGTAGCAGCTGGTGTTCTTAGAGCAGGGGTCTCAAACATGCGGCCCGGGGGCCACATGCGGCCCGCCAAGCTTCCTGGCGCCCCCCCCCCCCCCCCCCCGGTCCCCCCATAGCAGTTTGCGGGAGGGAGGGGCCAGAAGTGGAGGCTTCTCTGCTGCCTGGCTGGGCCGCGTGTGTTTCTAGCTCTGGACTTCCTATATTGCTCTTGCTTTGTTTGCCAAACAGCTGTTGGTGGTGCCTAGCGCTTTCCAGGAGGGAATGGGGAGCTGCGTGCCCAGAGGAGGAGGTGGGGCAGGGGTGGGACCTCTTGGAAGGGGTGGAGTGGGGGCGGAGCCGGGGCAGCGACGGCAGGGTGTGTGTCAGTGGTGCGGCCCTCGGGCCAGTGCACTAGTCCTCATGGAAGGGGTGGAGTGGGGGCACGGCCGGGGCAGCGAGGGTGTGTGTGTGTGTCAGTGGTGCGGCCCTCGAGCCAGTGCACTAGTCCTCATGCGGCCCTCGTGGTCATTTGAGTTTGAGACCCCTGTCTTAGAGGCTTGAGGAAGGGAGGGAGGCCAAGAAAAGGAAGAGGTAAAAGGATGGATGTGTCCCCTGCTCCCCCACATTGAGTGCCTCACTGGGGAGCTTGGATGGCTCAGTTCCCCTCACCCCCCGTCCAGATGGGACCAGCTCAGCCATATATAATCTCATACTGAATTCATGATTTGTTCAGAAAGGTTCCCCAAGTTGTCGTCATGGACACTGGACACTGGCATTGGCAGCATCCCCGCTGAGAGTATAGCAAATTGCCTATAGGCCCAGCTCTCTCTCACTGTTGTCACCTTTTATAACAGACTTCCCAGGGGTTCTGCCAAATGACCAGAGGAAATGCAAATCCATCTCTCGTCAGAGTGAATCCCATGCAGTAGAAAGGGGTAGAGTGGAGAGTTCCTTCCATGAATAACAGACTTGTTCTGGTTGTGATGGTCACCTATCTGCTGGGTTTTCATAAATAAACTAGGAAGGATGCGATCATCCCTACCCCACTGAGGAAATTAACTTCTCTCCTGGACTGGTGGGGCAGAGTTTCATAACTCTACGTGTACCTCCTATTGAGAGGGAGAGGAGCACCAAGACTTGCATGGCAGATGCTGGATTAGCAGAGTGAAGCCTGCAGCCAGAAATATCCTCACTCATCATAAATCAGCTTGGTGGTTGACTTTGCATCTGAAAACTGCAATAAAATGTCCCATGACTTCTCACAGGACCTGGGATGGGAGGTCTTGACCTTACAAAGCTGGATGATCTCGCTATTATCTGCCATCGCACCTATTCAGCTATTCCACAGGACCGTACAAAAGATTGGAAAGGGAACAGCAGTATACTGTTTATGCAGCCTGTGGTTCTCAGTCCTGGTTAACCATTGGGCTTTCTTATGTCTTGGGTTATAGTGAAGGTCTTCCAGTGCAAAAAACAACCCTCTATCCTGGATGAAACAGTTCAGAAGGGCACATAGATTAAGTGATTGTTACTCTCTTGGACCCTAAAAAGAAGTCAACAGAATTTATTCTACTGGCTGGTGAAAAACCCATATTTTAACTACTAGGTTAAACAAGTGAAACAAGCCTTGAGTTCATCCAGGTGGATTTCAATGTGGATTTAGAAGACTGCCAAAGCAGAAAGGTCAAGTCTCTGGCCATTGAAAGATGGAGTATATATACCACCTCCTTTGGATGTCCATATTTAAAGGATGATCCTGCTCCCCCTCTTCCAATCCCTCCCCAAGACTTACATGCAGTGAAAATCTGTGATCTTCGCCCAATGAAGAATAGGAATATTTCCTTTGAGTAATGAAGTCCACCAGTCTGGCCCATGCTGAAGACAAACAGATCATCCAGATGGAAATAGACAATCAAAAATGTGGGTTTGTTTCATTATGGGGTATTTCTTATGCTCTGCAGTTAGGATAAATTATATAATTACCTCAAAGTATATTTAAAGTCATCAGTAATTTTGGAAGTAGAATTGAATATCCAACCTATAGAAATTGTCTCAAAAGAAGGATGTTTTAGGGAGCAAGGCATTCCCTTGCTGCCAGTGACTGACAGCTGTAGTTCTGTCTCCATGCTGCAAGCAGATCCTGAAGTGTCCCTTGTGTGGATCAGTGAATCTTATTCTTTTAAGCGGGGCATTGTCAGGTAAGTACAGATGTACTTTCCTACGCATTCCTGAAAACACTGTGTAATGAAATCCCATTTCACCCAAGGAGCAGCTCCCTCTTAGGGGTGAAGTAGTGTCCTACATGTTCAACCTATAAAGTACTTTGGGATCTTCAAGGGTTAAAAAAAACTATGGGGAGTAAATGTAGAGTTGCTGTTCCTCCTACCAGTAGGTAGGGTTGGAGAATTGACTCCTAAATACAATAGGATATAGGCTGTTTGCATGGTGGATCCACGGGGAAATTTACTCTTCTAGTAAAAAATATTCATTGGATTTATGAGGCATAATAGCAAAACCGTCCTCATTGTACACTCAAGTTCAGTTCTGCGTTCAGCTATACACCCTTCCCATTGGCCTGAGAGCTGCCCATTGCTTCTGAAGGCACAGAATGGCCCTTAACAACAATGGCCACATAGTAAGAATTTAGCTGAAATATCAGTTAATGATTAAAATATTTCAGCATGAATTCTTCTGACCTCAGGTTTTTCTGTTAATTCCCGATTGCTTTTGTACTTGGACTGAGCTCCTCTACATAATATTCATTTAGGAGTAACTAAAAATGAAGAATACCTCAATTAGCAGCAACACCCCAAAAAGTTACATTGTTAATTGAGAGAGGCTTGTAATTTCTTAGCAGAGCTGTCTGATAAGCCCTCCTTGTAAGACTTTGGTTGTAGGTAATAAAGCTGTTGTTTAATTAATGCCAGTGTTTTTTTTAAACCTCTGGATTTTACAAAATTGAGTGGTGGAATGTGTGAGCTGAAAAGTGGAATCAGATTGCTCCTTTATCATGTTAATTTAGGTCTGTCACTCCCATTCTAGATCATGATTTAATGTCCCGGCAGTTATTAAGTGGGTTGCAAGAGAAGCACTTTACTACCATCTGAATTCTGTCTTAGGAGAAACCAAACATGATTAGGCTGCACAGTAAGTTAATGCCTCATTGTTTGAGATTTGGATTTCAAAATTGGCTTAGATCACAGATGGAGATGAGTTTGGAGTTTAATGTTTCATAGAAGACATTAGTCACAATACTAAACCCTCACATATAATTTAACACAATTAACAGATGTGAAGACTTGAATAGGAGGGTGCTATAAGTCAAGACACATTCATAGAGCTTCCTGGAAGTCCAGGTATGGGTCATTAAAGGGGGACAGGCCTGAAGTGCATTAGCAAAACAGTTTGGAGTCAATATAGTAAAATAATAGTAAGGCTGTTTCAAGGAAGGGTTGAAATGCATTGGTGGAGCTTTGTTTGGCCTAAATTGGAACAGCCCAGTTTCTTTTTTCATGTATTATATAATGCACCTTTCAATCACAAGCTCCAGGTTAATTTGTAATGAATAAAATAAAAACATCATCATACATCTGATAAACCCGTCTCAGTCAAACAACCTAAATCACTTTTTGCAGTGCTGTTAATCTCAGGATATGAGAGAGAAGGTTGGAGAGAGAACCTCTTTCATTGGACCAACTTCTCTTGGCAGAAGGTACAAGCTGTTGAGCTAAACAGAGCCATTTTGGGGTCTGAAGAAAGGCTCTGTGTAGCTCGAAATCTGTTTGTACTTTCCAACAAAGGAAGTTAATCCAATAAAAGACATTACCTCCCCTACTTTGTCTCTCTCAACCTAAATAACAGTAAGGAGTCCCCCTTCCCTAAAGTTTGGGTAAGCAGATGATCTCTGACCTTAAGGGCATGCTGCAACTAACTTGGGTTTTCTAAGGCCAAGAGAGGAATAAATTCCAGAGTTGAGTCCTTCCTTGAGAATGATTTGTCCCTCCCAAACCAAGCACATCTTGGGAACTGTCAGCTCCCAGCTGACCTCAACTGCTAGGGAGAAAAAAAACAGACAAGCAGTTTCTACACTACCTGCAGCACTCAGTTCATCTCTCCCTGTGTAGCCCCCAGCAAAGCACATTGCAGTAACTCAATCCAGAGGCAACAAAAGGTGGGGATAAATGTGGGAAAAGCCACATCCAGAAAGAGAGGCTATAACTTCCTTTCCAAGTGTGGACGGGAAAATGCCCTGCCGCTATCTGGATATATAGAAGCAGTCAGTTATCCAACAAGATCCCACGTGAACATGAGTTATAGACTATGCCACATCCTGCAGCTGTGCTTATCAGTATTTTAGGTGCAGTGGCAGGACTGTCTGAGGGGAGCTCGGATCTAGAATATCAGAGAACTATAGGTCAGGATTGAGAGGCATTGACAGGGTAGTGAGGAAGATTTAATGGTACATTAAATGATCCCCACAGTACAGAGGTTCTCAACCTCTTTCTTTTGGAGGCACCTTCCCCCTACCCCTACCCCCACCCCAAACCCAACATCTGTAAAAAAAAAATCCACAGCCCACCTGTGCTGCAGTAACTGGTTTTCTGCATATCAAAGCCAGGGCTGGTGTTAGTGGGTAGCAAGCAGAGCACTTACCTGGGGTCCCACACCACAGGGTCCCCCCTCAAAGCTACTTTGCTTAGGCTTCAGCTTCAGCCCTGGGGCTCAGGGACCTGGGCTTCAGCCACATGCGGTGAGGCTTCAGCTTTCTGACCTGGGCTCCAGCAAGTCCAATGCCGGCCCTGCTTGGGAGCCCCCCTGAAACCTGCTCAAGCCAGCTAGGGGACTCCGGGTCCCTGGTTGAGAACTACTGCCATAGTAGACTTAGCTTTAGTTATTATTTTCAATCAGTCTTTCTCACTCCATCAGATTCTTAGAAAAAAGAAAAGAAAAATGTAATTGTGGTTATCCTAATGCATCCTGTTATATTTATCACCTTTGCTACATCTCTGAATGGCAGTAATATTAATCACTAACTTCCAAAATTCAGCGAGTCCCCTGATGGTTAAATATTGAACGTACTATGATAAGTAAGGCGACTTTACTGAAGTGAACCCTCTCTAGGGCACTTCTTTGGACTCAAGGAGCATTTATTAGCTGGCTTCGTATTTGTATTGATTTTAAGGCGGCCAGGATACAATGTGTCTTTTAGAAAAAGTCGGGAAACTTCAGCAACAAAAGTGGTTTTTGTTTTTTTTACTTTGGGGTTTTGGCCCTAGCTTTAAAGGCTGCTTATATGGTTGGCATGATTCAGCAGATTGACTGCAAAGTATAGTTGTAATTTAAATCAAATATTCGGACATGCCACTGGTTAGAGTTCAGAAGCCTTCATAGATGGTTCTTAGCGACAAAAATAGCAATGTACCAGTTTGTTTATAGTGCTGGGGGGGGGGGGGAGATGCACACTTAGGGTATATGTGAAGAGTTGTTTGGTGATTGGGTGACTAGACAGCAAGCGTGAAACATTGGGACCGGGATGGCGGGGGGTAATGGGATCCTATATAAGAGAGAGACCCCAAAATCAGGACTATCCCTATAAAATCGGGACATCTGGTCATACTATTTGGTGACGCATGCCCTTCTGGTGGGAGCACCTTTCACCTAAGTACAGTAGACTCCTGATTATCTGGGCGCGGATTGACCAGGCTGCGGATTAACCGGGATGTCTAAAGGGGTCGGTAGGGGAAGCCCCAAAGCGGCGGCGGGCTAAGTCCTTAGCCTGCCACTGCTTTTGGGCTTCTCCCACTGGCCCCTTACACCCAGGCTGGCAGCGAGCTGAGACCCCAGCTGGCAGGAGCCTGGGGGGAAAGCCCAAAGCTGCGGCAGGTTGAGTGCTCATCCCCACCCCCCACCCCCAGGGCGGGCGACAAACACCCCCCCACCCCCCCACGTAGACGCTTGTTTATCTGGGATTTTATTAACCGGGATTAAGGTTTTCCCAATCATCCCGGATAATCGAGAGTCTACTGTACTATTTATCTGCCTGTGAGATAAATGGTTTTATGTCATGGCTATTTAAAACATGGACAGCTGAAGCAAGGAGAGGTGAAGTGATTGTCCCAGGCCATGCAGCAAGTCAGTGGCAGAAGTGGAAGTATAACTAAGGAGACCTGACTCCCAGGTCCCTGCTCCAGGTTGCTATTCCATATTATGAGCATAGAGCTCATCAATGATCAATAAATAACAGCCTCTGACTAGAAAGATCTGCTTTTGTTCCTGTCGTTAGCTATTTGCAGGTACAGAATTAAATGTAATATGGTTATTCTTTCTCATCTCACTTACCCCAGGCTACTTAAAGCTCAGTGTTGAAATGGAAGCACCTCATTTGGAAACCATTCCTGAACTGTAGGTGACCTGCCATCAACCTGTGGAGGATGATTAATAGCCCATGAGAGGAGAATAGGTGATAACTAGTATAATTTTCACTACTGGGAAAGCAAAGTTTTTATAAGAACATAAGAACGGCCATACTGGGTCAGACCAAAGATCCATCTAGCCCAGCATCCTGTCTACCGACAGTGGCCAATGCCAGGTGCCCCGGAGTGAGTGAACCTAACAGGTATGATCGAGTGATCTCTCTCCTGCCATCCATCACCCCCCTCTGACAGACAGAGGCTAGGGACACCATTCATTACCCATCCCGGCTAATAGCCATTTATGGACTTAGCCTCCATGAATTTATCCAGCTCTCTTTTAAACCCTGTTATAGTCCTAGCCTTCACAGCCTCCTCAGGTAAGGAGTTCCACAGGTTGACTGTGCGCTGTGTGAAGAAGAACTTCCTTTTATTTGTTTTAAACCTGCTGCACGCCAATTTCATTGAGTGGCCCCTAGTTCTTCTATTTTGGGAACAAGTAAATAACTTTTCCTTATCTACTTCCTCCACACCACTCATAATTTTATATACCTCTATCATATCCCCCCTTAGTCTCCTCTTTTCCAAGCTAAAAAGTCCTAGCCTCTTTAATCTCTCTTCATATGGGACCCGTTCCAAACCCCTAATCATTTTAGTTGCCCTTCTCTGAACCTTTTCTAGTGCCAGTATATCCTTTTTGAGATGAGGAGACCACATTTGTACGCAGTATTCAAGATGTGGGCGCACCATGGATTTGTATAAGGGCATCTGATATTTTTTAAAATACCTGTCTGCATGATGCACATGGCTGATGTGATCAAAACAGATCATTGAACAGTCCCCGAATGGGGTTTGGAAATGCGCTCCTTTACCTCTAATAGCAAGCTGAGTGTTTTAAAGCTCTTTTACTTTTCGAAAGAATTCTCCTCTGTCGTTTGTTTTGCCTGAACTTCAGAGAAACTAGTGGGGCAGCCTATTAATTATTCATGTGCCAGCAACACTTAAAGCCAATTAAAATTAAAAACAGCAACATTGCAGCTAGCTGTAGGCATCACTAAATTGTCACAGCTGTGTCTGTGGCTGTTCTGTTGTGAGAGTGCTAGAGGGAGCTCTAACCTTGTGCAGAGGAACACTATAGGAACCGGGCCTTATATTTATCTAGCTGACTCACTGGCAGCAAAAGCTGGATTCTCTTCATGTTTAATTTTGTTTTGTATCAGAGTTGGGTGTATCTTTCCCAACACTGATCCCTTAATGTTAGGGCCCTACCAAATTCACGGCCATGAAAAAATGCATCATGCACCGTGAAATCTGGTCTTTTGTGTGCTTTTCCCCTATACTAGAGATTTCATGGGGGGAGACCAGCGTTTCTCAAATTGGGGGTCCTGACCCAAAAGGGGTCACAAGGTTATTTGGGGGTGGGGGGCATGGTATTGTCACCCTTACTTCTGCACTGCTGCCTTAAGAGCTGGGTGATCAGAGAGTAGAGGCTGTTGTCTGAGGGCCCAGCTCTGCAGGCAGCAGCGCAGAAGTAGGGGTGGCAGTACCCTACCACAACATCCTTACTTCTGTGCTGCTGCTGGCCGCAGCTCTGCCTTCAGAGCTGGGCTCCTGGCCAGCAGCCACCACTCTTCAGTTGCCCAGCTCTGAAGGCACCAGCGCAGAAGTAAGGGTAACAGTATCGCAACACATGCCCCCAACTTCTTTTGTGTCAGGATCCCTATAGTTACACCACTGTGAAGTTTCAGATTTAAATAGCTGAAATCATGAGATTTACGATTTTTAAAATCCTATGACCATGAAATTGACCAAAATGGACTGTGAATTTGGTAGGGCCCTACATATTGGTCTTCCTAGCAAAGGAGAGGCAACCAGTGTGTTCTCCAGTATGATGATGCCAGGCATATTAACTACCCCAAGACAGAGAAGAAACAAGGGAGAGATGATAGGATACACGAGGTATTTAAATGAATAGTGCAGAGAAGGTAAATTAAATGGTTCTGTTTACTGATTCTCACAATACAAGAACAAGAGCACACCTAATGAAATTAAAAGGCAACATATTTCATACCAATAAAAGGAAATGCTACCAGACTCAATACGTAATGAATCTTTGGAAAACGCTACCTTAAGATGTTTAGTCAAATACCGTGATAGATTTTGAAAGAAAGGATTAACAATTCTTGTCAATAACACGTGGAGTTGCACAAGACAGGATAAAATGCACCACTTTACTGCCCTGGATGGATGACTTCCCATGGATTTAATGAGATACATGACTTAATTTTATCCCATTACTCTTGGTACAAGGGAGTATAACTAGAAGGAATGGGGTGAAATCAAGAAAAGGCAAGTGTAGGCTGTTAGAGACGACAAACTTCCAGACTGGAGACTATTGCAGTCTAACAGATCTCCTGATCTAGGCTGAACAGAGTCGGATAATAAAGTACGGTGAATAATCCTGCTCTGACCACCAGGGGGCGGACTGAACGGGAGCTAAGAGGTCCCTCCCTGTCCAATTTGATTCTGTTACAGGCAGTTGCAAGCTATCTGAGTATGACTGACTCTCTTGAGGTGGGTATGACTCTGGTAGGGTGACTACCTACCAGAGTCTGCTTCGGAGTGTCTTGATTTCTTTGCAGTGAAAGATAGGAATCAAGGAATATAGGGAAATGTGTGACTCTCAGAGCCAGAGTTAGGAGAGATCTGTAAGATTTTGTGTTGCGGGCAGAGGTTGCTTATTGTTTTAGCTGGGGGGGGGGGGGCTCCAAGGGCCCTCTGCCTGTATCATTTAAATTGTAAACTCTGGGGCAGTGACCATCTTTTTGTTCTGTTGTACATCACCTAGCACAATGCTCCCAGACCACGACACTTAGGCCTGCAGCAGTGCAAATAATAAGGATGGTGACTGAGGGAGCCCTCTTCACTCATGATGTCTGGTTGTTTTATGGGAGGAATACTCTGGAAAGGGAGGGTTGCTGATGACTGTAAGTGATTCATTCCCAGCCTTTCTCAAAATCTATGCTTCTTCCTTACTTACCATAGAGCTACAGTCTACATGCTCTTCTCGTCTAGTCTTTAATTTTTGGGGATCTGGCATATCCTGGACCAACGGATTCCTCTCTAAAGATATAGGGGATATAGGAGAATTTTGCCACCTATGGCTAAACAGTAAGAACATAAGAATGGCCGTACTGGGTCAGACCAAAGGTCCATCCACCCAGTATCCTGTCTACCGACAGTAGCCAATGCCAGATGCCCTAGAGTGAGTGTGAATTTAACAGGTAACAATCAGGTGATCTCTCTCCTGCCATCCATAACCCCCCTCTGATAAACAGAGATTAGGGACATCAAGAGTGGGAGTTGGAAGTATCGGGGGTAGCCATGTTGGTCTGTATCCACTAAAACAACAAAGAGTCTGGTGGCACCTTAAAGACTAACAGATTTATTTGGGCATAAGCTTTCGTAGGTAAAAAACCCACTTCTAAGCTGGCTAATGTGCAGGTGAATTTGAGCTTTTCCTGCAGCTAACTGAATTACCTGGCCATTTCAGGAGCAGGGAAGGTGATGAATTTCACTGAACAACTTGTAGGAGCATGTTTGCAGTGGGAGGATGTGGATCATTCAGTATTCTCCTAACCCCACTGATGTTTTTCTTCTATAAAAGGGGGGAACCTGGGATTATCTGATGTTTAAAAAGCCCTGGAGTATCCTGGCGTCTAATCCTAGATGGGCCACTAACTCTCACTGTGACCTTGGGCAAGTCACTTAAATTATTTTTGCCACCTCATTGCAAAAAGTGTTGAAAAGCAGGAAAGTCAGTGAAAAGGAATGCCACATCTGAGCTGTGCTCTCCTGAATAAACTATGGGGGGCGGGGGGGGGGGGGGGGGAATACCCAAGTATCTCAGAGAAGGCTTCAGTTTCTTGATGCTAAAAGTGTATTAAAGATTTCCATTGACAAAGCCAAGATGTTCCAGGTATCATGATCCTTTTATCCCGTGCACCCAGGCATGGACATTAGACCCATTCAGTCACCCCCTCTTTTAATGGATTGTCCGGTCTCATTTTAAATTATTCACGTTGTCCTGCCTCCTCCCCCCCACCCCCCACTGTTTCCTGGTGGCTTTCCGTCTGGGTTAAGGGAGTACATGAGGGGAGACGGAAACTCTTCAGTAAACCCGTAAAGGGACCTGCCACTCAGTCTGTAGTGTGTGTGTTTACAAGTGTCTGTTCTAGAAAACTGCTGTTTGGAGCATAGCCTACCCCTTGTCATACCATTAATGAGCCCTTTGCTGCTACTGGTAAAGGCTGACTTCAGTAGATTGTTCTCCAAGTAATAATGCACATATTGCTGCTTTCCCTTAACAGTAGTAATATGTAGTAGTCCCCGCTGTCCAAAGCTAGGTCAAGTAATGTATGCGAAAAGGGAAGTGTTGCTCTCTAACTTATGAGAGAGTCACTCTTTACCTGTCTAAGAGTGCCTCTAAAGCAGGCCTGCACAACTCGGAAAGCAATGAGGGCCATATTACTGCAAAAAAACCAGTTGCGGGCTGAAAAGCCCCGCCCTCGCCCCACCCCCATTCACTTCCCCCCCAGCCCCTCCTCAGCCTCCCGCTTGGCTTGCCCCACCCCTACTCACCCCCTGCGGGCCGCATGTGGCTCCCGGTCCAAATGTTGTGCAGGCCTGCTCTAAAGTATATGTTATTCCTTGGTTTGGTTATTCCTAGCATACCCCCCCCCCCTTTGGATTCTCAGTGTTTATAGGGAAGAGAAGAGGGTTGTTAATGCTACTGATGTTTTGCTCCCAGTAACTTAGTTTCTTTAACATGGGAAAAGTGTGGCATATGCCAGCATAATCCAGGTGCTTCCATCACAAGATGATTCCTCACCTATCCCAATTATTTTCAGAGGAATCCGACAGAGACTGATCAAACTTACAGTTAAAGTAGGGGGGGGGGAACTCCCCATTCGCTTCCATTTCTCCCAGCACAGAAATGTTGTTTTGGTGATTTTTACCAACATTTAAAATCCAGATGAGACACCTAGATCAAAGGAGAGGTATGCAGTCAGTGCAACCAGATTCCAGACAATTAAACTTTATTAGTCTGTCTGAAACATTTAGTATTAGCTTAAAAGAACAGTCTTTCATCTGCTCTCCCTGTTGCTGTTTACTTTTTAGCAGTGTGGGAGAGAAGCTTCTTCTCCAGCCAGCATTATTATTGTGGTTCTTTGTATAGCAGGTGTGCAAGCGTGCATGGCTCATTCTTGCCCTCCCCAGTCCCTGGAGAGATTCAGCACGTTCCGTCTGCGGTGCCTGCAGCTTTCTCTGGTCCTAGAAGAACACAACCTTGGCTCTAAACGTCACTCCTCTGATTTGGAGGTGAAGTCCTTAGCCAGCCATCCCTTAACCCAACAACGTATTGTCTGTACTTAGATGGTACCTCTGAGAACTGTTGCCCCCACAGGATCTCATGAAGCACAGCAGCCTGGACTTCTCATTCCATTGACCTTTCATCTAAATGTATCTTTTTTTCCTACCGAATTTGCCACTGAAATTAGAAGCCGGATGTGAGCAAGCAGCTAACAACCAAGTGCAGGCAAAATCGTTGCTACTTTGGGTATCCAGGGAGCCGTTCATTTCAGTTGGTGGGTTTTTTTCGAATTTCCTCCTGGAAATAAAATCCTGGCTCCTTTTTGTGGGGCTTTCTTTTGGCTCAAATGTGATTGGTGGCGATCTACTCCTGGGTTGCATTGGGTTTTGAAAATGTTTCAGTGAGCTTTGCAGGGCAGAAACTGTAAGTCAGTACATGGCAAGCAAGCGCACCTATGTGCTAAACTAAAGGTTAACTTTCCTGGAATCTGTTGTGTGAGATGGAGGCAGGCGAAATGGGTAGCTTCTAAACTGAGCTTTTAAAATAGAAGTAAATGGACTGAGTTGTTTAATGACCTAGTGTTGTAGCTTTCAGTTCTGTTGCATCAAATATAGGAAAAACAAGTTCCAGCAAAAGAGGGCATCCTGAGAAATGGACAGCGCGTCTGCCGTTGTTCCAGTTCTGTGGCTCATGGGCCCTTGGTTTTTTGTGCTAATCCCTCTTATGTGGGGATAGTTTTACAGTGTGGACATTCATCCACTGGGAGCTGGATGGAGCCCTGCCTCTTCCAACCCCGCCCTTCAGAACCCCCATTTTTTGTTTAAAGAAGTGGATTGTTAATTTCTGGGTGAGTCCTACAGGTCCCCATGTTACACCCACACTCCCAGGCCACTCTTGGGCATCCGCCTTCCAGCTCCTCAAAACAATGCAGTTAGAGAGCTTACTGTTAAGTGACCTCAAAACATGTCCATCCTCTGTCCCAGCCCACTAGGGCTAAGCAAGCTACCTCTGCAGTCTTTGATAATTACAGGCCCAAGAGACAAGTAATATGTAGTAGTCCCAGCTGTCCAAAGCCTGGGTGTCCTCCTGGCTCTGTTATGTGCTGCTCTTAGGGCACCTAAGCAAACGCCCTTCCCAACTTGATTTTAAAGTGCCAGTTGTAATTAGTTTAGGAGTCACAGGGGGACACCGGGGCACACTCAGTGCTGCAGCTCAGCTCTTCCATTGCTCCAGTACATCAGCGTGCATTGAGTAGTATGTGGTTATGGGCAAATAATTTCATGGCCACAAGGTGGCTTGAAAACCCAACAGTGCTAGAATTGTTGAGCTGACAGTGACTTCTCCAGATCTAGAACCATAAAGAGAGAGACATCTTGCTGCTGTACCTGCACCATTGAATTCCTCTGCCTTTGCCACCCAGCTTCTACAGTGCTCCTGAATATTTGAGCATCACTTATACCACTGTTTAATTCAGTTATTTGTCTGGATTCATCAGATTTTTTTTTAATTGCTTAACTTGAAGTATATTTCAGAACATGCACATGGCCATGACTTTCCTGTCAATGTTGTTTGCTACCCTCTCTCTGTCCCCACCCCCAATCTGCCCCTCAAACCCACCCCCCGCCCCCTGACACACACACGGTACTTTTTTCTATTGTGCCACTACTTTGACTTTCCCCCGTGTCTCTTAATCTTGTGAGCAAAGTTTGAACAGTACGCAGAAAGTTAACTGCCTGGAGTCTTTTAAATATAAGTAACACGCACCCAGTAATAAGCTGTCGGTTGTTTTTTTGCTGCCTGCAAAGAAACATAAACACAGCGCTCGTTTCTGGCAGGTTTTTACTGTCAGAGTTTCTCCTATTATATTTATCTTACAATTTGCCAGGGGGTGAAGTTATTAAGTTTTAGCAGCAGCCATCGATCAAGTTCACAAGTTAACACGATAAAGGCTCTGAGCCGCTCCGATCCAGGAAAATGATGATCCTCACTCGGTAATTAACTAAATGAGAAAGTTAAATCTTACTTGAGAGCTGGGAGAGATGAAAGAGAGGTGTTTGTCAGTTTCTCAGTGGAAATTAGAAGCAGTTTTCTGCAATTCCCTAAGCTGCTGCTCTGTCATATTTTACATAAGCACTGGGAAAGCGTCTTGTAATTAGTGCTGTCAAGGAAGATTTTTTTTTTGCTGAAGGATGTTGGAATAATTCATTAGATTATCAAGAAAGGCTTGTGTCCTGAAATGATTAGCACAGTGAAATTTAAACCATTAACGATAACAAGTTTAGAGCTTGCTGCAGTGCAGAGGCACCCGGGGTATGTCTGTGCCTATTTCAATCATTTCTTATAATTAAACATTATGTCCTTTTTTCCTCCTCCCTTTCAGTAGGACCCATCCAAAAATGCTGTTAAGGTGGCTCTGTCTGGATCAGTGAGTTTACCAGCACTGGTGGTGCACATAGTAGTGAAAAGATGCAACTGCAAATAAGCAACACAAAGAATTTCAGTTTGAGAACCAAAGAACACATGACCCCGGATATAAGTGACTAAGACATGTTAGAGCTGGAATATTATGGAATGCCTTTCCCTCCCCTTTGGCTGTAGAGAAACTCAAGTGAGCAACTTGCAGCATTGGTTTATTTTCTCTGAACATTTTTAGAGCTTCACAGACACGAAAGTGCATTTTTTGTAGAGCTAGTTGTTGGGTTTTTTGAGTGTCCACACTTTGCAAAGAGACAGTACTGTTCCTACCACAAGAAGCTTATGGTCAGAGTTAATCTGTACACAAAAAGAGCTCTAACATGGTTTTCTACAGTGAGTAGGGGACATCTGTGTTAAAACCCTTAAAAAAAAATTTGCTGGTGTGGCTGGAAAAACACAGATGCCTGTAATAGTAGCTGAGAGCTGTGCTTGCATTTGGCTTTTCCCATACTGTAGAAGGACCCTAAGCCCCATCTGTACAGAAACAACCTCTATTATTATGTTTGCAGTCCAACCATGTTCTACCATGGTTATTTTTTGTTCCCACAAATTTAGACTTATCCAACCTTTGTTTATCCATACTGAAATGGTGCCCCTTGTAGAGATAGGCTAAGGTCCTTTATTATATTAGTTCTCTTCTGCCTCATCAAATAGGCTCTGTTAATTGTAGCCACATAGAAAAATTGCCTTGTAATTGTTGTTTGCAGTGTTACTGTAGCTATGTTTGTCCCAGGATATGAAAGACATAGGTGAGTGAGGAAATATCTTTTATTGGACCAAGTTATGAAGGTGAAAGAGACTAGCTTTTGAGCTCCACAAAGCTCTTCTTTGGGCCTGAATGTCTGACAGCTTCTTCAGGCCTGGAGAAGAGCTTGTAGTTACGGACAGCTTATTAAAACAATCTATTCAGTGCCAGTATGTCTGACTAGAATTGATGGAATGCCCTCACCATCTTGAGTATTGTGTTCAGTGCTGGTCACCCCATCTCAAAAATGCTATCTCTGAAGTAGACCTCTGCAAGTATAAAGGTGACACAGAAGCCACAGGTCCCAGCAGGTCAGGCTGCTCACATCAAAATTAAGCACTGGACTGTGGCCCCTGTAGTCTCCAGAGTCTTGCCTCCACAGTAGAACCTGTGAGGGAAGAAGAGAAAAGTAGAGGACTGTGATCTGATCCACGTTGCCTAAGTTTGGGCACTTTCCCATGCTATACACAGATGCATCTTCTTTGGGTAATGTTCTGTGATTGTTGATGGTTCCTGTTATCTGTGGTTAGTTTTGATAGTGAGGCAGGTAATACATCTTCATCCCAACAAACAGTAGAAAGCCCTGGGCTGAAAACCTTTTGGGTGTTACATTTGTATGAATATTTAACTTCATTTTATTCTCTCTGTGTCTGACAACACTGCCTCTTCTGGAAGGGCTCCTTGATTGTAACAGAGAAGAGGGCATTTAATGCTCTAGCAAATAGTGACTGTTATCACTTAAAGGAGGAAACAGAAGGCAGAAGGTACAGGTTTAAAAACCATTCTCTATTGAGATAGCCTGCTGTAAGATTGGCTGTGCAGCAAATGAAATGAGAAATGAAATGAGGTCAGGCTTGTAAAATACACCATTTGTCAACTATCTCCAGCATTTCATGGGCTTTTCCGTTTTGCAAACAGCTAAACTGCAGTAAAAACAGCCAGAGTCCCTCAAGGCTAATGTTCAATACAGCCCATCCTTAATCTTTGTATGCCATGCCATTGCCAGGAAAAAGCCAACCTTTCACACCATGGAGTTCATTCCCACAGTTGCCTCAGAGATGGCAGCATTCTATGTATGAACAGTCCAGAAAAGAGTGTTTCCCCTCCCTCCAAGTATCCCGTTTATGGAACACCATTATCTACATGATTGAATATAAAACCATAGTACAAGCATGTTGTACTCTGCCATTAGATTGCAACTCTGCCACCAACTATTGGCCATCATTGATGATCCTTCCTGAATGCTCCCAGAGACATTCCCCAGTGTTTGAGGAGACTCGGCTCCATTTTGAGGGGAATGAAAAAGGAAACAAAATGAGTGTTGCAGACCAGCTTACTCATGATGTAAAGCTGAGCAATGATACAGTCTAATACCCTTGTACTGAACTATGGTCTCAGAAAATCCGAGTTTGTTCAAACCATAATAGAGAATCAGAATATACTTTTTGTTAAAATGTCTGCTACTTACTACGGCAATTTTGTAAGAAAATCTATCTAGTCGTGTCTGTTAGAGACACTGGTAAGTAATTTAGGCACAATATTTAGGCTCTGGTGTCTTATGTATAAATATACAGAAAACAAATGGTGAAAAATTAAGTAGATTTTAAAGCATTCTGGTAATCCAAGGGGTGGGTAACACAGGTAAGAATTTTAGGTGGACAGGGAGATGTGATCTGAGGTACAGGCCTGGGAGTAAGAATTCCTAAGTTCTTGTCCTAGTTTTGACAGGCATTTTCTATAGACATTTAGCAAATCACTTAGCATCTTTCCATTGATCCTTCCTCCCAGTAAACAGGTACTACGCATCTTCCTCTTAGGTAAGAACTACATGGAGAGTGTGAACAGTCTGGTTATTTTCTTTTAGATTGACTAAAATATCAGTAACTGTGTTAATGCACGTTGTGGTGTAGCAAGTAAGTGAAATACTACATCACAAAATATAACTTGTATTTATTATGATAGTAGAATTTGGTTTTAATTGATAATTCATAATGCAGTAGCAAATGTAGACTAGAGTGTTTTTGTAAAAGAAATGATCTAATAATGTGAACTATCATTACAGTGCCATCTGTTATTAAAGTTTTGCTGTGATGTAGGGCTAGTACCAGCTTTTAGTAAGAATTATCAGATTGCAGGTTACTAAAATGAGACTTATCAAGATCCCATGGTACATGGATATATTTTGACAATGTCCCTTTAAAACCTGTCTTGGTTAAATGTAAGACCATTGTACTTAGTTTTAGATTTTTTTATTTTATTTTATTTTTTAGTTGGGGCAGTAGAATGCTAAAAATAAACAGACATTCCCTTAGTTTAGTATTTAATAAAAGCTATTTAGTAACCAGCATGGGAAAACATAGATTAACAGTTGACAGCTAATTTGGCTTGGGATGTGCTCATGGTGCGATACATGCGCTTTTCTTCCAGTTAAATCATTAAAAACAAACTTCCGTGCATCTTGCTTTTAGGGGATAGAGTGAAGTCTGTTTTCTCCTGTCCCTGAGAGCCCTTCTTCAAAACCAGACTATGTTGAGACCTTCTAGCAAAATATTAAGTGACTATAAAGTTTAGTATTTGATTCTTTGCATGAAGTACAGACCAGATGTTTGGATGTTGATTTAACAGATTTTACTGTATACTATGTGTATTATTAAAATGATCATTGTGCAGTTTCTTATCCATCTCATGTATTTTCTATTAATTTTAGCAGCAGTCCATTGTAGCCCTGAAGCAAATACTTTAGAAGAGAAACAAAATACAAATGCAGTCTTCTGTGGTGCACTGAAGTAGCTGATAATGGCAAATTAGGAATCTGTCAGCATTTTACTGTGTGTAAAATGTAACTAAAATGTGTTTGTATTAAGTTGCTACTCATGGTCTCCTATCTACCCATAGTCCTTTGTGTGAAGCTCCAGCATGAACTGTCCTGTCCTCCAAGGTTACAAGTTTCTGTGGCCACTAGCGGACTGACAGCATCAAATGGGATATGCAGACTTGGCCAACTTTATGTAATGGAAGGTTAGCGTCCCAAGCTTTATTTTGTGTTTTCTTCTTTCCTTTCAAGACAAAACTTGCCAATGGCACTTCCAGCATGATTGTGCCCAAACAAAGGAAGCTGTCTGCAAGCTATGAGAAAGAGAAGGAGCTGTGCGTCAAGTATTTTGAACAGTGGTCCGAGTCCGACCAAGTGGAGTTTGTGGAACATCTCATCTCCCAGATGTGTCATTACCAGCACGGCCATATAAACTCGTACCTCAAACCTATGTTACAGAGGGACTTCATCACTGCACTGCCAGGTATTTCTACCCAGTTGGGGGAAGGATCTTCCATGTTGTCCTTGAAAGAGCTATGGCATTTGGCTTCCTGTGACCGTGGGCGTTCCCTGGGGGAGAGCGTTCTTCAGGGAGAAGTTTTATGAAGTAGATAGCAGCACATTGTAAGTGAAAGGCTCTATAGAAGTAGCAGCAACACTTCACTCAATATCGCTACCCTTTTGATTGATATAAATGGAAGATTTTACCAATTGTGTAGGGCATGTGACATGGAAAACAGAGTACCTGATTGTCATTAAAACAGTAACAATGTCTGAATAACAGAATTTTAAAAATTGTAACTACCTGTTTATCGTGTCTGGTTTTCCATTGTGATTTTTTCATTCAGAATTTTGACCACTTTTTATTAAAACATTTTCCTGTAGTCACTGATTTGACTATTAATTACCTACAGTGAACAACATACCAGGATAAAGAGTGGATGTGATAACATATTCATATTTTGTACTTCTATAGTGCTTTTAATCTGAGGACATTGGCCTCAGTTACATGTTTGGATACTGTGGTGAATGGGGGGATCATAGAAGTACCTAAATAGATGAAACCATTGAACAAACAGTTGTCAGTACCCCCATGAGGGAGGTACAATGATTTTTCCCTGTTCTACAGATGGGAAACTGAGGCACAGGATGGTAAGTCACTTTCCCAAGGTTATGCAGCAAGACCGTGTCAGAACCAGCTTTAGAATTCTGGATCTCATTCCCATTCTCAGACCATTAGATCACACCACCGTAGAAGTTAGTGTACGATCATTGAAATGGCTTGGTTCCTGAGTCTCTGATGGAATTAAGTAAAATGTGTTGCCACCTTTGTTGATGACTCTGAACACTTAGTTGAAGAAAAAAATTGTTGAGAAGAATTTCTCACATATTGGTTATCCTGTGCAGACCTTTGAAGAGCTGCTCAATTCTTACATGCTCCTTCTTTCCAAACATTTGACTTCTAATGGGATTGTTCCACATGATGCTTGCATTCTAGGGCTGAAGACAGAGAAAACATGTTTGTTTTTTAATTGGGGCTCTTGTAAACATTAAGCCATCATGGGAGTGTTGCTAGGAAATTAAATACACAAATTCCTGAGATTTTATATATTATAACTGCCTCATAATCAAATAGGTAGACCTTGAAAAAAAATCTTTGTTGTGCTAAGTGTGTTATTGTGGTGTTAGTTTTTAGAGGTCTAATGACAATAATCTCATGTACCAGAGCCACATTATAACGTGTGGAACTCTCCTGTTACACAGACTTAGGGAGCAATTTGAAGAGGCATTTGCCTTTCCGTAGTTAAGATTGAAGCGAACTGACTTTCTGTTATAAACCCAATTTTTTTCAGTCTTTCTCTGCCCAACTTCACCAAAGCCAAACAAATCCACCTCATATTTCATCCATTAATCTCCCCCTTGGGGCCTTTTTCTGGAAAATTTTGGCAAGTAGCAGAAGTCATTTCAGAAGGGATTAAAATTTTTTTATTTGAGTGGTTGCAGATGTTCCCATTCAGGAGAATTTTGCCTAGTAGCACCCTTAGGGGCAGCACCCATGCCCTGTGGCTCTTAGCCCCTCCCCTGGCTATTTAAGAGTAGCGCTCCTCCGACCCCCCTCATTTCCTTCTCTCCACTCCCAAGTAGAGTCGGAGCACTTGCAGTGGTATTTTCTTCATGCTTTTCATCTCAGTCTCTCTCGGATTTTGTTGTCTACATAGTAAGTTAGTTTAACATTACTTATGTTTTTAGTTTAGAGGAGTTAGGATAAATACCCCCCCACACACATCAAGATTTAACTATTGTCTGTTATTTGGGGTGGTTGTTCCCTGCAGTGACTCTCCACATATGGTAATTGTTGCTCCTGGGAGAAGGGCACAGTAAAGAAAGGTGCTTCATCTGCAAATCATTAAAAAATAGAGGTGGTGAGGGACTTGCGCCTCAAGCAGCACCATATGGAGCCGACCATGAGGCCTACTTCAGCACAGGAGACCCGCGTGGATCGTTCAGCCTCTCAGACAATTTTGGAACCAGAGCGAGCCAGTGTTCCTTGACCAGACACTCATGCCTTCCCCAGAGGAAGAGAGATCATTCTCCTTCCTCAGGTCCTGTGGACTGCAGAACCACTCCGGAGATTGGAGAGATTCAACCTTCTTTTCTAGGTGGAGCACAAACAATCACCACGATTCTCCTGATGTGTGGGATGGAGCTGGGCCATCTACTCGCTTTCCAGTCCTAAGGCAGCATCAGTTGAGCGCGGTACCATTCATGGGATGCCCATTGAATCCATTACCAGCAACATCGACACCAGCTGTTTCCATGCCTTTGGTATCCCAGACAGCATCAGACTTGCTTTGCCCCTCTGTTCTTGCTCCCCAGTTATTCAGGAGCATTCTGCTGCATTGAGTACTTCTGTGTGGTCCTTTGTGCCACCTGAATTGATTACAGACTTGTCTCAGTCAACAGCACTGTCTTCGGCACTGCCTAAGACTCAAAGTAGTCAGTCGAGGTCAGCCTCCTTATGTATACCAAGGGGCACGTTAGCATAGCTGCTATCTTCAACACCGATGATGACTGCAGCGCAGACCACATCTACGAGATCGGTACCATCGCTGGCTGCAGCACCATCTTGGTTTGCTGCCATGTGGGAGTGCAGTGCCCTTGCCTGTCCTCAAGACATCAGCTTCTCTCTCCACTTTGGTAACGATGCAGCCAGCATAACGGGCTTCGGACAATGCTGGAATTTTGCTTGCTGCACATGGGGTGAATCATCTGTTGTCTTCAGATGACTTGGGGAAGCGGTGGGAGCATCAAGAGCAAGCTCCGGAGGCACCTTCTCCCTCATCACCAAGACTATTCTCAAACTTTGTCGAGACCTTCTGTGGATCACGATCAGTACCAAGATCAGCACTGCTCCTGCAATAGGGACCGAGGGACTTGGCCAAGTGCCTACTGCCCACCATATTCATATATTCAGTGGCTGCTTTGGAATCTACGGACCGTTTCTCAATCTGTGAAGTCCCAATCATCAGTCCACTCCAGGACAAGGTCCCATCTGCTTAAGTATGGACATGTGACCTCTTTAACCACCTCCATTGCTGACTCAGACAGAGGTGGCTTCCTCAGCCCAGGTTCAGCCTGAGCCACTCATAGGGATCTTTGCTGCTACAGGTTCCACTTCCTTCATCTTTATCACCAGCTGGTTCTGCAATACTGGACTCCTCCTCTCCAGTGGCTGAGGATTTTAAATCACATCAGGATCTCTTGAAGTGAATGGCTTCAGCCCTGTGTATTCAGGCTGAGTTTGTGCAGGGAAATATGTACAAGTTGGTGGAAATTCTTCAGTCCTCGGACACGGGGGGAAGTGGCTCTCCCTATAACGTGAAGCATTGCTAGAACCTGATAAGACTTTGTGGTGTACCCCAGCTTCCTTGCCTCCTATGGCGAAGCGTACTAACAAACAATATTGCATTCCTATGCAGGATTTTGTGTGCTACTGTCCTCATCTGGTCCCTAAGTCTCTTGTAACAGCAGCTAATGAGAGATGGCGGCGGGGGGCGGGGGGAGGGGGTACAAGTCCATGCCTAAGGACACAGAATTCTAAGAGACTGGATCTCTGAATTTATACGACCTCATCCTTATAAGTGGGCATTGCAAATCGTCAGGCGCAGTTCTTGACATATAATTTGGGGAACTGGGAGTCTATAGCCAAAGTCACAGACAAGTTGCCTGACCCCTGCAAGGAAGAGTTCAGAGTGTTTATTGCATACAATTGTCTGGCCACCAAGACATTTTTGCAGTCAGACCCAGACATAACAGATGCCGCTTCCAGTGTTATGGCTTCAGCGATCACACTGAGAAAGACCTCGTGCGTGCAGAACTCTGGTATAGCTTTGGAGGTCCAGCTGGAGTTGCCAATCCTCCAGGATTGTCCTGGAGTCTCCAGGAATTAAAGGTTAACCATTAATTAAAGATTATGTCATGTGATGGGGGGAGGGATAGCTCAGTGGTTTGAGCACTGGCCTGCTAAACTCAGGGTTGTGAGTTCAATCCTTGAGGGGGCCATTTAAGGATATGGGGCAAAAATCTGTTGGATGATTTAATTGGGGATTGGTCCTACTTTGAGCAGGTAATTGGACTAGATGATCTCCTGAGGTTCCTTCCAACCCTGATATTCTATGATTCCTTCCACCTGAGTGGGGATTGGTGTTCATGTATGCTTTTCCCTTGATTCCACTCATCCTGCAGGTCATTCTCAAACTGAAGTTGGATCTTGCCAGACTGATTCTCCTTGCTGTAGTGTGGCCAAGACAGTTTGGTTTTCCAGCCTCTCCTCCATCTGTCGGTTTGACTGCCGATCTCTCTGCCTCTTTATCCCGACTTACTGACCCAGCACCGCAGTCAGATATGACATCCAGCGCTGAGCAACCTGCACCTCACAGCATGGATTCTTCATGGCTAAATTAAAAGGAGAAATAATGCTCGGAAGCTGTTTGACAAGTGTTACTTAATAATAGGAAACCCTCTACTAAGGCTACTTGTGACCCAGTGGCAGCAATTTTCAGTTTGGTCACTAGCGTGGGGAATTCAGTTCAACCTGGCCTGCATTCAGGACAAGTGGTAGTACCTGTTATACCCTCCGTCTTGTAGTCTGCTTAGCTCGTTGAGGGTTCTCTTATCAGCAGTCTTAGAGTTCCACCTCCCCATCCAAGGGAGGTCAAGTTTCTCAAACTCCCTTGGTGGTGAGGTTTCTAAGAGCGAGTCATTTGTCTCGACCCACCTGTGAAAGAGCTAGTTCCCTTGTGGGCCCTTAATACTGTCTTAGCTGCCCTTATGGGGTCTCCAATCGAGCCCCAGGCAACCTGTTCTCTGTCCCTCCTGTGCCAAAAGACAGCCTTCCTTGTAGCTGTGACATCTGCAAGGAGAGTAAGCAAGCTGCAGGCCTTAATGGCAGAGCCCCCACACACAGTTTGTCAGAAATTAAGTGACCCTATGGCCACATCCAGATTTTTTGTCGAAAGTGGTCTCGCAGTTTGCCCTTACGGTGTTCTCTCCTAACGTGCTCTCC
This sequence comes from Sternotherus odoratus, assembly GCA_032164245.1. Lineage (NCBI taxonomy): Eukaryota > Metazoa > Chordata > Testudines > Kinosternidae > Sternotherus > Sternotherus odoratus. The sequence continues at coordinate 105,607,362 of JAVMKO010000005.1, forward strand.
AACATGGATGAGCCGAGACCTCACACACTGGATGTGAGATAGTGCTTGGCATTTTACCTCGAGAGGACTTAGCTTTTCAGGCCCCACCTTATCTTTTCGTCTCCATGAAGGGTCAGGCGGTCTCTGCACAGACAATGTCCAGGTGGATAAACTTCCTGTATTACAACTGCGTGTGAAGTAGCTCAGACGGTGCCTCTGCTGAGATTTCAGAATGATACGAGAGCCCATGCAACGACGATCGCATTCCTCAGAGATCTTTTGATATTGGACACCTGCAGGGCCATCGCCTGGTCTTCTGTCCGTACTTTTACAAAGCACTGCGCAGTTACCACTGTGTCTAGGTCAGATGCACCCTCGGATAAGGCAGTTCCTCAGTCATTTAAGTGGAGTCCAAGCTGCACCTCATATAAGTATAGCTTGTGAGTCACCTGACTAGAAGACTCATCTGCAACTTACTCGAAGAAAAAGCAGTTACTTACCTGTACTGTAACTTGTTCTTCAAGATGTGAGTGCAGATTTATAATTCATGACCCACCCTCCATCCCCTTTGCATCGGAGTTTCTACTCTGTGTGAAGAAACTAAGGGAGTTGGGACGGCACTGCTGTTGAGTAGCCTGGGGAGGTGAAGGGCCACAGGGCATGAACACCACTCCTATGGGTATTACTAGGCAAATGTCTCCAAGGTTGGTGAGCTGAGCACACACACACCTGAGTGGAATGCTTGTCTGCACTCACATCTCAAAGAACAGCAATTACAGTACAGGTAAGTAACTGTTTCCTCTTGGTCATTCACTACTTATGTCCATGAAATAGCTCTACCTTCAAACTTCACTTTTTGTGTGGTACTGAACAAGTGGGAAGGACCTTTCTCTAGTTTACCCCATGCAGATAGCAGTTACTCAGTTATTTAAATAAACGCACAGGGGTAACGGCATGTATGTATCCCAACACATGGCCCTAATGACAAGGAATCTCAGAAGGGCATGTAGTTCCAGTCTGTACAGTGAACAAGCAGAAATGTCCCATGCAGGGCAAGGATTCCATTTAGGAGATGAGGAGGCAGAAGGCATCTGGAACAGAGTAAGGTTCATCTGTGGGGCAGCTTGCAAGGACTGCGGCGACTTTCCTTATTAGACAGTTGTTAAACATTTTTTTTAACTGAAGGAAATTTTCAGAAAAAAACTTGACCAAGCTATAATTATGTGTATCGCCTCACCCAAAAAACCCACAGGAGAGCTTTGTAGCTCTTCCACAAAAACACATGTTAAAAAGCCTGGAAGTTCAGTTCAAGCTTTACTTTATCCCTCTCATCCCCTTGGCCCCACCCCACACACATAGTACACCCCCAAACCCTGAAAGTGGGCAAATTCTCATCCAGGTTCACCAGACCACCTACTCTGCCCACTGCCTCTTAACTTGGAGGAAAATGGTGTGATTTTTATCCTAATGCTGTGGAGGTCAAAGTTAAGGTTGTTTGAGCAACCTAAACTGTGTATTTATTTGTGTACTTTGTTTATTTTTGTACTTTGTATTTTGAAAAGTGAAGCCTCAGCTTGGAATTTCCCGACTGTTTGGAGCATGTGTGTGGTATTTTGGGGAGGGAAAATGCATTTTTGTGTGTGTCTGAAGTAAATGAAAGATTTTTTCAACTTCAGGAAAACAAAGCTTTCGTGCCTAGGACTATGTTGTAAAACCAGTACTGTACCGAAAGATAATTTGATATGGAAGAATAGACAGCTAATCACATTTAAAGTTAATTTGCCATAATTTTTGGTGAAGGAAAATGTCCAGTTGAAAGTGGCTTCTCTAAAGAAGAAATTCCTTAAAATTTATACTATAAATTAGTTAAGCTGTTTCTTGGAAACAAATAACATTGGATTTGTAACCATGCCATTAGTTAAAATAGGTTCTGCCTCTTTTTTCCCCCTTTTTCTTCTTTTTTTTTTTTTTTTTTTTTTAATTTGTTGTAGAGGCAAGTCAGGGGGGTTGTATGATGGTAGCTTTCTCTGACAATGGTCAGTTTTCTCTCTCTGGTCTAAGATCAGTGATCTGGGTCAATTACTGTGATTGAAATACACATATCACATCAATGAAAATTAAAAACCAACTAAAGATGACTCCATTTGGGGAGTCAGGGGGAGGTGGACAACTAGAGGGATGATCAGTGAGAATTGATTAGTAATCAGCAAGGAGAACTTCTACAGTATGGGCCCATTTCTTGTCCTTTCTCCTGCCTTCCTCTTATCCTCGTGCAAAATTCCTGCTGAGCTCAGTATATTCATTTGAATCTCCCTGTGTCGACTCTAGGGGTATGGTTAGACTGGCGCTTTGCGGTGCAAAAACCCTCCAGTAGCGCTATAATTTTTGTACCGAACACACTTCAAAGGGAGATTTTGCGAAATGACTCACTGTTTAAAGCACAAGTATTAAACCTCCTTTCCCAGAGTGATAAGCCTTTTTGCGCTAACGTTATAGCGCAAGGGTGGGAATGTGGACACCCATGGGATCTCTTGCCTACCTCCAAACCATGTAAAGCCATCAGCAAGCCATTGAAGGCCATCAGCAAGCCATTAAAGACAATCAACTTGCCATGTAAGGCAAATGACGTGAGGTGTTGTTTTATAAAAGCGGAAGTAGCTTTGCAGTTTCTCTCTAACAACTCACACAGCAAATACTCAGTGAAAATGCTTGCGGACGGAGCTGTGTGTCTGAAATAGACAGCCTGTCAGTTTTCGCTAAGGAAAACTAACTGACAGCCAGATCTCGTCTCCCTGTGAACAACTTTCCAGTTCCCCCTCACCCCCCCACTTTGCAAAGCACGTTGCACCCAACTGAATGCTGGGATACCTGCCCTATCCCGCAACTGCCGCCAGAAGAGCAACAAATGTATCCATTCTTTTGCGCTACAAGGTTTCAATCTGTACAGTCTCTAGCGCGATACCTATTGCGCTACATTGGGAAGCGCTACAAATAAACGCGCTATAATCTTCAGTCTAACCATACCCTGGGAGTGGGCACACAGTGTCAAGGTGTCGGTGGAAGCTTCAGGGAGTGGGAATGCAAACTGACATCACCTTTCCCACTAGATGAGGTTTGTGACACGTGAATAAGGGGTGGCCAGAGGTAACACTCCCCATCCTGCACCTGCTCAGCTGGTAAACAGAGGATGTCAGCCTTCAGAACTGTCAATCCAGCTTCTTTCGCAGAGCTTGTAAAGCTATATGTGTAATATCTATATGTATAAACTAAAACTGTACAATTGGGAACCCTGGTGAGTTAATATAGCACCCAAACTCTGCTTTGACGTACACACGTTTTGACCTCTTTTTCCACCACCTGGTACCTTGGGTCATCATCAGCATGTTATGTTTTGCACAGGTGTAAATTATACGAAGCATTGGGCAGTGGAGAATCGGGCCCAAAGCATCATAAAATTGTTTCTCTGCTTGTGGCTACATTTTAAACTGTTGCATTAGGAACAAGGGAAGGAATCAGGACCCATGCTGTGTTACATCATTTTCATGCATGCGGAGCCAATTTTGAGATCTCTTTTAACTTATCAATCTGTCACAAAAGCTAGAATAGTTAGCGGCCTGTGAACTTTGATAAGAATCAGCTGATACATGCCTCACTGTCCATCTGCTTAAGTATGAACATGTGACACAACCAGTCACAATTCATTTACTGCTTCCTGCTTCTGTGCTGCTGACAACTGGGGCTCAGTCTTTGAGGCTGTTGTAATAAGAGTAAGATGAGGCATTTAATCCCACTCCGGATATTTAGTGGGTTTTGTTCGGGAGAGGAGGGAAGTTGCATGTAATACCAATCTGGCATGCTTGCTCTTTGTTGGGCAGAACTTTGTGCTTGGGGGAGGGCGGACTCCTCTGAACTACAGCTTCTGTGAAATGTGATCTGTGAAGAGCAATAACCCCCTCCCTGTTGCTGTCTCACTTGTGAATTAGAACAGCAGCCAAGAGAAGCTTTATTAGTGCAACCATGTTATTTTATAGGCATCTTATTCCTCTGAGGCCTCTGTGTAGATTAGGTTTGAGGGGGTGGTAGAGAATTTTAATGGATAAACCCATCCACTTTAAACAACACAGGGTGAACCCCCCACTGTATTCCAACATTTTATCCTATTATCTATCCACTGGGGTGTTAACCAGGCTATTGGTCCAGTGCCCTTTTATTTTATTTTTTGAGTCAATTGTCTTACATTTGACTGCAGTGCTGTTGAAACACAAAGCAACCCTTCTGGTATTCACACTGGAAAATGTTTGCAGGTGACACCGTGTTGGTGTCTTTCTTCCACCTACTGAAATAAATGATACCAGCAAACCTGCTTCACTCTCTCCTTAGACTCTCTCTCCTTCATGCATCTGCATATCCTTCCCCCCCTCCCATGTCTAAAGGTACCACTACCCTTCAGGGTACACATTGGGAATATATATTTTTTTCTTCATTACATTCAAAAGCTACTACTTTAGCAAAAACAGCTTTTGAGCCGTTGGAACATGAGAACAGCTGTAGCAGCAAGATGAGAAATGGTCCTAATATAGAGATATTTTGGGGGCTGCATCGCTGAGTTGGAAATGCCATCCATAGACTATCCCCCCAGTGCTAAAACCCATAGAAATAGATTGGAATGACTTCCTGGATTCTTTATTATTTTTAATGCCTTGTTGTGTTTGATCCAAAACAAGTTGGGAAAACACTGTTTGTTCCTGAACTTAGCAGCAAATACTCTTCTGTGAATTTGGTCCAACTCTATGAACAGGGGAATGGATGAGCTGTGATAGGGAAGAGGCTGTATCTCCCTAATAGACAGGGGGAGTTGTTTAAAGTATCTTACAATCTCCCGAATGACTAATACTTCCTTCTTCTTGTTTTTCAGCTCGGGGTTTGGATCACATTGCCGAGAACATACTGTCATACCTGGACGCCAAATCGTTATGTGCTGCCGAGCTGGTGTGTAAGGAATGGTACCGGGTGACATCTGATGGCATGCTGTGGAAGAAACTTATTGAGAGAATGGTCAGGACAGACTCGCTATGGAGAGGGTTGGCAGAGAGGAGAGGATGGTGAGGGAACTGCAAATCCCGCTTTCTTACCCATCTAGGACAGTGGATGGTGTGTGTGTAATGCCACATTTGTAGTCAGCCCCGGTTGTTCCTAGTTTGACATTTGTTTGCAGCAAAATTAAGGGATTGGAGAGGTTAGTCATTTTTGGTTCTACCCCCAATTTTTGGCATGTTTTTCCATGCCCATCTCATAGGTGCTCCAATATCTCAGTAATGAGTGAGAGATAAAAACTTATAATCTGTACACGTAGCCTCTCATTCAGTTCCTTATTAAGAAGCTGCCTATGCCTGAGAAGGACAATAAACTCATCAGCAGTTCAGAGCAGAAAAACATTTTTAGGATTAGGAGCTGGGGTGTGTGGTATGAATTAGTGTTTCCTCAGCAGACTCGCTTTGCGCTGTATCTGTGCAATCCTCAAACTGGAAGCCGAGGGTAGGTACCATGGAGAGTAGGGGACTCTAGAAATGCAGATAGATTACTTAATAATCAGCTGGAATAGCCTTCTGAGGGTCTCGCTTGAGTTTGAAGCTGCTCTGTTAACACTTCATTAGAACTTTCCCTCTCTAGGGTAAGCCCTTTAATACATAATTTTCTTTTCCAAGGGTGTCCCCAGGATGTTAGCTGCAAAAAAGCTGGGTATGAATATTTCATAAACAAGATAAAAGTGACAGCTTAGGCATTTTAGTTGCTATTAAAAAGAAAAAAGGATACAAAGTTGCAAGCAAAAATTCTGTTGTGTTTTGAAGTTAATTTTGTTACACTATCGCTGATTATAAAGACAAGTAAATCATGATTATGAACTGTCCTTTAAATACTATGCAAATCTGCTTGCAGGAGCATAGTGATTATCAGAAGTGTTGAGTACCCCTTTTCATGACAGTGTTAGCTGCAAACACAAGAACCGTTAGAGAAACTCAGTGATTATCTCCAGTCCTGTATTTCATTCTGTACTTAGAATTTTGCATTTGATGCCCATTGCTGATCATATAGGTATTTGAAGGTCAGCAGAACACCCCTCCTCCATCATCATCATCATGCTGCTCCCCCAGGATTGCACTGTCCCCCGTTTAAGTTGGTTGCAGGATGGAATTCCTCAAGCACATACTCCCAGGGAGAATAGCCTCCTGATAACCCTAGGAAGAGTTGGGTGGGGAAGAGAGGCAGAGAATATCTAATTTAACTTGGGAATCTGCCATATAGCATTTGGTAGCTTGGAATCAGTGCTTTGGATGGCACAGGGAAGTGAATAGATGGACAGTTCAAAATGATAGATGACTGGTGTCGTTCACTTATAGCTCTTCACTTAGCTCGATGCATGGGCCACTTGATTTCATCACTTGCTTCCAGGTACCTTACAACAGGAGAGCCCAAACTCTGCAAACAAAGGACCACACTGACAACTTCCCAGGAGTGAGTGGGGTCGCATGGATTGGCACAAGCATTTATAGAAAATTTACTATAAGAAAAAAACCTGGGCACTGTTTGTGTCTGTCTAGATAGTGACCAAAATATACTCCCCAGGAAGTCTTCAGAACATTGCCCTTCACTCTCCTAAAAGCACTCCACGTGTGGAAATACTGTACCAAGTTCTCTCTGCAGTGGTGAGAACCTGTACCCACAATTGCCTGTTTGCATGCACATGTGCCTACCTGATCATGGTCACACATCCTGGAGAGTGAGACTGAAAACACAAACCTTTAGTCCAGTGCTGTTAATGGCTGATACTGCTTATAGTCTAAAAATCTGCAGGCTCCCAAGTATGGAGCTGAAAACTGCTCTGCCTCAAAACATGCGTTTAAACTAATTTCTTAGGGAATTTAAATATATGCCGTTCCCCTTGTGTGTCTTTCAAATGCTTGTTCAGCACTATATTATGTTGTCCTTGTAAACTAAAAGCTTCAGATCATTTTTGTGGCTTCCCTGATCCTGGTTTCATGCTACGTGTAGCGGAGGCCCAAGCTGTCAAGGTGTACTGTAGTTTCAAGGTGTACTGTGAGGAAAGGACAGGCGAGAAAGGCACATGGAGATCTGGAACAATTAATCATGCTGTAATGGAGTAGTGGAGGGGAGGAGCAGAAAGCTGGCCCAGTGTAAACTCCATGCCTCTGATGCCAGGATTACACTCCGAGGCATTTGTGCCTATCTCCACTTTGCAAGGCATGTTGCCAGGCAAAACAGCAGTTAGTACGCCCATGGTGGGGTTTACTAGCTTCCACACCGTGTTTGGTGACTTCTTAACTTCAGGATGAGGAATTAAAGTTCTTTACACAGCAGGAAGTGATTGCCGTTTACTGAATTTTTTTTGAAGCAAAAATCTAGCTTGGGATATGAGTATTCCAAATCTGTGTTGAAATGAGGAAGGAGCCACTAATGAAATGTTGCGTACCAGAATCTAGCAGCAGCTGTAAAATGTCCATGTGCCAAAGCAGATGTCATTCCTGCTAACCAGCTTTCAAGCCTTGGGCATGTAACATATTTGGGTGGGGGGCTGCCTTCCTTAGTTTTCTCCCATTGCTGGCCTTCTCTGCAGGACCTCCCCCACCTCATTGGCAGTTGTGAAGGTTTGGGCCCCTTCTTTTAAAAGTGACACACACAGTAGATACACAAGCCAGGGGAGGAATCACTATTACTCACGTACTGGGTAGTAGTGGCTCGTGCCCTGGATGCATAACGTATTTCCAGTTCCCTGGGTGCCTACTGATACCTGTTTTGAATGTATCACATATCCAAATACAACCCAGTCACAGTGCAGGTCCAACAGCGCTTACTGAGCCCACCAGGCCTGAATGCTGATCAGTCCCCTGCCCAGCAATGCTTCCAGTAAAGTGCCTTAGAAACCTTTGCCCAACACTGCTGGAACAGGGACTGTGTTGAATGGGAAATGTTTCTTGTGTTCCAGGGGACAATATCTATTTAAAAATAAACCACCTGATGGGACTGCCCCACCCAACTCCTTCTATAGAGCACTTTATCCAAAAATTATACAGGACATAGAGGTAAGAAACACACGTTTCGTTTGGTGTGGTTTTTAATGTTCTGATTTGTTCAAATGTCAGCAAAACCCTCACACTGGTTTTGATAAATGTTGCACCTGGCATACCTGTGTTTTGCCCCAAATTCATGTGTTTTGGAGTTATCACATAAAGATCATAGGGCTCCCTGCCTGTAATGGCATGAGCTGTCCGCCCTATTTAAAGTAGCAGATTCTGGTGAACCGGCACAGCGAACATGGTGTCAGAGCAGCAGCTGGACAGCGTTCTGGCATCTCATGGCTCTTTCTATGAAAAAATAGTGAGGCCTAGTGAGAGGTTGTAGTGAGGTTCCAGAGCGGAGCCGGGGAGACCGGTGCATTGCTGGAGAGGACAGTCCATGAAATTCAAAGAGAAGGGCATGAAACATGTGGCACCAGTTCTGTGCAAGGTACCAGCTCTTGTCTATGCTTGAACTCTTAATTGTAGGAGAAGTGATCAGCTGCTCTGATCTCAGGGGCCATAGAACCACTGGCTAGATCTAGGCAGATAGCACCTTTCGCTCTCCTTTAGTTATTGAGTGTTGTCCTCTCTTGAAGACTCCACAGAGTCACAGAAGTTAGAGATGGAAAAAACCTTTTAGGTCAGCTTGTGCATCCTCAGCATGGCCCTTGAAACAACATTCACTGTGCTATGTTCTCCAGCACTTTGTCATTATAAATGACTCTAGCCTTAGTCCCCCCCTACCGCCACTTCCCTTGGGAGAGCCCTGTATCGTCTAATGGGCTGCTTTGTTGGGAAATGTAACAGGACTTTCTCTAATTTGCTTCTCTTTCTTCTCTGCTCCCCATCCCCAGACAATAGAATCAAACTGGCGGTGTGGAAGGCACAGTTTACAGAGGATCCACTGCCGGAGTGAAACTAGCAAAGGGGTTTATTGTTTACAGTATGACGATCAGAAGATAGTAAGTGGCCTGCGGGACAACACTATCAAGGTGAGAGCTCCCCAAGGTGGCCAAGCTAGAGGTTGTAAAGTAGGCTTCATGAACAATATTGTGTCCGAATTTCAGTGTGGGAGGAAGCAGTTAGTAAGAGACTTTTTAGAAGGTGTCCTAGCCCAGTGTTTCTGAACAACCAGCCTGTGGACCAGTGCCAGTGTCTGAGATCTCCCTGACTTAGTTTAGGGAGGCAACAAATTGGTCGCTGATGTCAAAAAGGTTGAGAAACAATGGACTAGCCCAGGCAGGTTTTTCTTTGGTACACACAAGCTAGCCTTCCCCCAGCAAAGTGATTAAATCTGTCTCACCTGGCAAGAAATGCTCTGCTTCCTTATAGACTGGACTTTGCTAGCAGTGTTATTGGTCCTCCCATCATTACAGTCTACCCCGTTCCCTGATGAGAAGTGTAGCGCCTGTGTTCATATTAAAACCAGGGATATTAAGAATGTTTTATATTGCACCAAAGCGCCTGTGGAATAACAAAGTGCATTCTGTGCTACTAAGGAAGCTTGATCCGCAAACAGTATGTAATAAAAACCGAAACAGCCAACCCAGCAATATGCACCGTTTATACAGTGATGAACATCTTACTTACCAGGCTATTTGTGCCTGTTTGCCGCCCTAGATCTGGGATAAGAATACATTGGAATGCAAGCGAATTCTGACTGGACACACGGGTTCTGTCTTGTGCCTACAGTATGACGAGCGGGTGATCATTACTGGATCTTCTGATTCAACCGTCAGGTACGTGCTTCCGGAACTGAGCTTTGGGCCCTCAGACTGTACTAAAAAGATTTTTTTTTAATCGTTCACTGAGTCCGTGAACTCCTTTCCAACGAGAAGCCCTACTTGTTTAAACATCAATTTTCCACTCAGGTTTTGTTGCCTATCACAGGGAAATGGAAAAGAAGCAAAGGCTGGAGATTTCCAAGTTGGGTTAAGGAGACTTCTGTGAATTTTTTCTAAGAATTTGCACAGTTCCCTGGCATAGAGATTTTCAAAGCCCTGGATGGGTTTTAGCCAGGCCTCTTCCATTAGATTTAACACAAGATGCCTGGCTAGAGCCCCTGTGTGTCTTTAATACATTTCAACTATATGGTTTTTTTTATCACTCTATGACCTTGTTCTCTTCACTCTTTGCCAAACCTGTGCTGCAAGGCTGGACAGTTCATGTTGAAATCTACTCTCCAGATGGGAAGGTCACTAGGCATGGTTCAGGAGACTGGAGTGGGCAAAATGGTAATGATTTGACTTCAGAAATTGAAAATATCTGGAAATACATGTTCAGCTGGTGAACTAGAGACTCTCCAGCTCACTATTGTGTATAGCAGGAAGAGGGGGAGAGGGATAGAGCTTGGCCAGAAGAATAGGTCTCCCTTTGCCAGTGTGGGTAGGAGTATTTCTGCCGGAGTATGAGCTATGCATGTCCAAGCCACACCACTGGAAGCAGGCCAAAAGCTATGGCACTTGCCTTTCCTGCAGCATTTGCACTCATGCTCCTGTTCCCATGGCTTCAGGCTCCTCTCTGTGGTTGCCTAAACTCATTTTGAAGCCACCCGTCATAAGCAGGTGACCCTAAAATTCAACCCCTGCATATTGCACACAAGTTTATGGTACTAGGAGTTCTATTGGTTCCTGTCATTTGCATAAATCCAGAATTAATGCCACATCTCTTACTGGGACATTTAGCTAGCACTGCGATTGGATGAGGCAGCATTATGTTTAACCCTGAGTACAAAAGCAGGACACAAGCCCCAAATTGGTTGTGCGTTCCATACTTAGATTTCACCAACTAAATATCAGAGAGAAACTCTTCGGGCATGGAGTCACAGACAGTCCTCTTGGGTGCACTGATCCAACTGAGCCCACCTTTGTTTTACACCAGGGATCACAAAAATATTCGGATTACTCTGTCCCAAAGGACCAGTGACTTACCCCAGGTCAGTCACACCTTAGATCTCACTGACTATGCTGGTAGCCAAAGACTACGCTAATAGCCAGTCCTACAATAAACTACCTACAAATTTATTAAGTAAGAAAAGGAAACAAGTTTGATAAAGAAGAGCGATCACTCATTACTGAGTACCATCATCTTCCATGGGAGTTATGGGTCCTCAGGTGGCCAATCTTTGAACCACAAATTCTATTACAATGAGGGCAGATGTTTTGAGGCTCAGCAGGAGGTTGTTCACCAAGACTGGAGACCAGTCTCGCCTTTCTCCTGCACCTCTTGTCCTCTTTGGCTTGTCGGCGAACAAGTTCAAAATGCAGGGGATCATCACGTAGGATTTCACTCCCTTTTAAGCGATCCCGGGCAAGTGTCTCCCAAGTATCAATGTCAATATTACATTTTTTAAATAAGTTAGTTTTACATGTTTAAAGCAGGAAAACATAGATGCGTAGATGTGTTACAATCTTAAATGTCAAAAAGTAATAGAAGGTTCTCTAATCAGCAAGCTCTGTATGACTTTTAACTAATCGAGTCTTGGGCAGTGGAGACCTCTTGCTTATGCCTAAAAGCCTTGCCTGAGTCCAAGCAGCCCAGAGATCCAGTTCCTTCTTGTTAGGGGTTCATTATTCCCTTTCCCACCATGTGCTCTAAGCTTCAAGCTCAGCTGATGGGAGGAATCCATTTGCATACCTCATCTTCCTGGAGGCTGGGGGGATAAGCTGGACAACAAACATCCTTTGTCCTCTTTATCATCCCACAGTAGTCAGTTGGGGGTCGATGGACCTCCCCCCCCCCCCCGCCCCACCCCCCCCACACACACATACACAGAACGTAACACCTTTGATTGGAGATCAGCACTTCACACTAGTTAATGTCTCTCTCCTGTCTTGAGAGTTACGGAGTCACAGTCACAATACAACCACTCAAATCCTTGCAATAAGGGATACAGATGCTATAAGTAAGATTAATGCCGGCAGCCTCTCACAAGCTTTCAGTAAAGTCTAAATAGATTCTTACAATCCTAATACCTATTTGAAAAGTGTTAACACACGGGTGAGGCAGACAGATTCCAGGTATATGTCAGACATGGGGCCCTTGGCATGAGCTGGTGCCTGCCTGCCAGTGTCACAGCAGGTATCACTTTGCATTTTCAAATAAGCTTGCCCTGTGACAGGAGGGAGGCATCCAGGACCTACTAGACGAGGTGTAGCTTTAGAGGAGTTAATGGGAGGTGGCATGCCCTCTTCAAAAACCCCTGGTGAGAGTTGCTGCAGCCCAGGTTTCATGATGGGTTAGAACACACAAAGCAGAATGGGCATTGTTACCGTAGCACATGATGCAACCATTTGTATTTCATAAACATGAGCGACATTTCTCCTCGCCTGCACATCCCTGCCGTGTTTAATTGCAAGCTTCGTTAAGGGAGGAGGGATTCAATTTCCACAGCCTTTTGCTATTTGATAATACAGCCATTATGCTGCTGGAGTTTAGAGTAGCTGAGGTTCAGGGTATGATAGTGCTGCAGGAAGCTGCTGGAAGGAATTTTGCCTTGAGGTAAAGACCTTCATAAACAATGCACCAAAAGGAAGTGTTGCTTTTTTAAACTTTAATATCCCTGACTCACACCCTAGAAGCTCTTTAAATTGAGCATGTATCTGATTCTTTTAACCACAAGTTATCATTGTGTGTAATAGGCTATACCTATTAATGGTCAATTGACATAAAAACTCTATTAATTTGTGCCTTGTCAACAAATTCCTGGAATGTAGTAGTGTTCCTTTGTGTGTGTTCCGGATAAATAATTTGCTGCTGTTCGAATCCGATCTAACCCAATAGTGTAATTTTTTTAATGATTCTTTTAGGTTTGCTTACAAAGAAAAAGCATACTCTGGTCTTCTGCTGCTATAGAAACGTGTCCCCCTTGTTGGCAGTGCCAGCAGAAAGGGCAAAGATTGAATGGGCCATTGGGGGTGAACTTGCCTCCAGCCTAGGGTCTCCCCAGATCAGGGTAGACAGGCATAACTTTCGGAGTGGGGAGAGCTGCAGGCAGAGCTAACAGGACTTCAGTCTCCAGGGCTGTCAATCCTGTACCTTTCATCAGCACTACACAGTCACTTAATTACAAAATGCTTTGCTGGGTTGTTTTTTTGAGGCTAATTGCAGGGTTTTTGGTTGCTGGATTCCTTTAATATTTTTGTAATCAGCTGGTTTATATGATGTATCTTGTCATGGACTAACTATTCAGAAGGTTCTAGGTTTAGTATGTGGTGCTTGCTTGTCATGGAACCAAAGACTTGATTTTTCTTTTACTGCAGAAAAATGAAATGTAATTTCTTGTTCACCCTCTTTCCCTTCCATTGGTTTGAAATATTGTGTGAATTTCAGGGTGTGGGATGTAAATACAGGCGAGATGCTAAATACACTGATTCACCACTGCGAAGCAGTACTGCATCTGCGCTTTAACAATGGCATGATGGTGACTTGTTCCAAAGACCGTTCCATTGCCGTATGGGACATGGCTTCCCCGACAGACATTACCCTGCGACGGGTCCTGGTAGGACACAGAGCTGCTGTCAATGTCGTGGACTTTGATGACAAATACATTGTGTCAGCATCAGGTGATAGGACCATAAAGGTGAGAAATTTCAAAGGCTGTTTATTTTCAGCACTTGTCATTGTTAATCAAAAAGAATGACCAGATTCCTGAGAACATGAGAGTTGATGATGTTAAAACTCAGAAAAAAGCCAATTCATACATAAACTATTAATCTGTTTCAAAAGTGCTATTGTTTAATTTGGGGACAAGTCCAAATATAATACAGTAAAAGCTCTGTGTAATAGGAGTCGGTCTGTTAACTGTCAAAGGCTGTCGCCATACATCGCCGGTAAGGTAGCATTCCCTATGTCAGCAATAATGTCTTGAATTTGACTTGTAACCTTGAGGTTGTGATGACTTTTGAACTTTCTGGACACACCTGTTTCTCTCACAGGTCCCTCTCCCCCATTAGTTACCTCTTAATAATTAGGCTCTGTGTGTTCTATCCCCCCATCTCAGGTCTGGAACACTAGTACCTGTGAGTTTGTGCGCACCTTAAATGGCCACAAACGAGGCATCGCATGTCTGCAGTACAGAGATCGGCTAGTAGTGAGTGGCTCTTCAGATAACACTATCAGGTGAGAGGCAAGCGCTCCTCGGGGAGCTCTGCACCCGGTGTTCTCAGTTCATGCAAGGCCCTTGTCTCCGGTTCACTTGGGACATGCCGGAGTTAGATAACGGAAATGGTCTGTGCCCATTTCTCCTGGAACTGGACTGCCTTTGCTCTAGAATGCTGTGAACTCTGGAAGAGGAGTATAGAAAGCATTGCTGTGTAGTCTCTCTATCTCAAGAGTGCCATGCTGACCAGCGAGTAAGACTGGTGACAGCTCGGGGGTGTGGAGTAGCTGGCAATCACCACTTTGCATGATGTCCTTTTGTGAGATTTTATTTGGCCTCTGTGTCTAGTTAAAGGGTCAGACATGCAATAAGAAGCATTTAATCCTCTGCAGAAATCTCCTGGGCTCACACCAAACTCCTCTTGTGGTGCCTGGCATCTGGTATCGTTTGGAACAGCTGGTGGAGAGCATGAAGTTCAGTTTTCTCCACTTGCACTTTCCTGGCTACCCTCATGACAGCCTGATATTTAACCCTTTTCATGCTGGGAGTCAGGGTTTCTTGGTAAATAGTGCAGCTGCGGCTAGAGAGATGTACAGTTATCTCCTTAACTAGCCTTGTTCAGTAAACATGAATCAACCTGAAACTGACCGTGGTTGGATCATACAAATGGGTGGTTGGGCTGCCTCCCTTTTACCCTTCACCTGCTGCTTTAGAGGAGGACTTTGCCCTGCAGCTGAAACTTGGGAATGGACTCTCTGAGCAGCGGCAATCTACTTTCCTTTTTTACCAGTCCTCTGTGGTCAGTGGTGAATACAGAGGACTCTTGTTTGCTGGGTGCCTTTTCCCTCAACCAGCCACCTTTTCCTTCTCTGAATCCCATAGGAAGCTGACACTCCTGTCTGTGACACCACAAGGTGATTGAACCAATTGTGCTGTGCCAAATTTTTCATGCTGTCTGCTTGAGGGCATGACCTAGTAAAAGGACAGGCCACATTCAGGGAGCACTGACTCCTCCTTCCTTTTACACAGTGAAATGGGGGATTATTACATTGTTTTTGTAAAACACCCCCAAGTGCAGCAAGAAGATTGTGCACTTTGAATTTGAATAAATCCTTTGTTTTGTGCAGTACTTTGAAACTCAGAGCCAAAAGAAATATCACAGCATGTGCTAAAATACCACTTGTCAAAACCAACAAAAAGGTCAGTAGAGTAATCAACCTCAAGGCATGGTGAAAGATTTACCTGCTCATTTAGGGCTCGTCTTCATTATGGCAGGGGTGCCCCCGTCGACTCCGGAACTCCAGCTCGCCAAAAAGGCGCAAGCTGGAGTCGACGGGGGACCGCGCCGCCGCTGTGAGGACGGCAGGTAAGTCGGCTGTAGAGACGCCTATTTAACGTAGCTGAAATTGCGTATCTACAGTCAATCTCCCCCACTAGTGGAGACCCAGCCTTCCACAAGCATCGGTTGAGGGTGGGTATCTGCGGGAAGATAAGAGGTCAGCTTATTAAGTAATCTATGTGGATGACTTGATGTACATGTCATTTTAATTTACGTGAGATACAAGATGTTGGTCTTCAATTGGTTGAAACGTGATGTGAAATGTGAAGTTTATAACTTCTGAAATTTGATGTCCTAGAGGTGGAAAACCTTTAGAATCCCTAAGAATTTTTTTTCAAAAAGGAGTTTTTTTAATGATTTTCCAATTCTCTAAATATAGAGTGTAATTTCCTACTCTTTTTTTAAAGTTTGTCGTCCTTAGAGACCTAGTCTGTCTCAAATGATTTGGGTGGGATTTCAGGTCAGCTCATGAGCTGGTGCAAGTCAAATAGTGCCATTGACATCACCATCGCTGTCCTGGCCCATCATGTTTCAAGGCATTTAAACCCAAAAATTCACTCCAGAGAGCCATTGAGGCCAGGGTATTTCACTATTTCAAATAACCCATCAGTGGAGAAAAGAGAAGACAGATCAAGTGATGGCTTGATCATGTGTAGGAGTCCCTTCCCAGGGAGAAAATAATGGATATTAAAGGACTCTTTCTTTATTCCTGAAAGGCATAACCAGAACCAATGGCTGGAAGTTCAAGCCCGACAAATTCCAATTAAAAATAAGGCCCCAGTGTTTAATCTTGAGGATGATTAACCATTGGGACAAGCTTCCAAAGGAAACTGTGGATTCTACATCTCTTGATGGCTTCAAATCCAGCCTTGAATGCCTTTCTGGAACCTGCTTTAGTCAAAGACAAGTTATTAGCCTCAATACAGGGGTAACTGGGTGAAATTCTCTGGCCTGTTATACAGGAGCTCAGGCCTCTCTAGCCTTAAACATGAATCATTTCACCAGCACCCCTGTGCACTAAGGCTGCACTGCTTCCTCTGTGTAAGACGTTCCTCCAAGCTGAACCCTTCTCAGACAGCAGCTGTTTCCTGGGGGGAGAGATGTGCTTTGCAGCACCAGAGCTGCAATGGGATTGGACGGATTAGGAGCCAGTGCCGACTTCAAGTCACCTGACCTCAGACTCACTAGAACCTGAACTTAACATCACAGGGTTTTCTTTGAAAAATATGCTCCAGTTGAGCTGCAGGAAAAAAGCAGTGGGGTGTGGGGTGGTTTCAATATCTTCCACATTAGCACCATCAGAATCCTTCTTTCCAAAGAACCCGTTGACCAATTATAGCCTGAGACCAAGCGTGTCATTGCAATAATGCATTTTCAAGCCGTCTCTCCTCTTCTCCTAATCTCTTCCAGGTTGTGGGATATAGAGTGCGGGGCATGTTTACGAGTACTGGAAGGCCATGAGGAGTTGGTGAGATGCATACGCTTCGATAACAAGAGGATAGTCAGCGGGGCGTATGATGGGTGAGAGTGCTTACGGGATTCAGACCCCGAGCATCCCTCTTCCTCCCACCTCCCTCAAAAAAATTAGACCTGTTGTCGGTTGTGCTATTCTCACACTTATGGCCAATATAGGAGATGTGTGTTGCTTTCTCCTGGCCTTTCCCTTTTCTGGAACGAGTCTTCTGTGGGGTCTGTTCTCCAGCAGTTTCATGGCACATGCATGCAGAAGTCCTCATGCTTGAATCACTGACAACCAGATCAGCTAGTTCTCTGCCCAGGAATGTAGTAGATCATAATCCTCTGACTTCATAAGGTCAGTCTCGTGTCTAGCAGTGGCCAGACTAGAAGCTGCTTTTTCTACAGCTCCCACAATTCCTGATGTTTGTTTTATACAACATACACGTGTGTGCATGTCTAGCTTGCTCCCTTCCCCTTCTTCCCTCCACGTGGAGGTAAGTGTTCACCTAATATTGGTCTGTCAACAGCAGTGTACACGCTACTGGACAGCTTCATACAGAGTGTTTCCTCTGGATCTGCGAGTCTTCCCATATGCTCCCCTTCTGCCCCTGTGCATTTTGCGTGGTGCCCTAAGTCATTAGCAGTAATGCCCTAGACTCTAACCAACGGGTGGCATGCATCTCCAATTATGCCCCACCAGCCCCCTTCTCTACCCTGTCAGAGCTTGGAGGAAATGGAGCAAGACCTTCCAGGGTGGAGACAGCCTTCCAAAACAGAGACTTCCCCAGCAACAGTCAGATGTACCAGTAATAGGGCAGGGAGACCCAGCCAAGCCCCTTTGTTCCCCCACAACTCCTGGCAAGACCGTCACAGCTCCTGGACGCGAGCGGTGACCGCAGATGACTTTGACTGTTTGAGCTCTGGACAGGCCTGCTGCTCTGCCAGTTGGTTGTTTGCCCCAGCTCCTCTGCTCATCTCTGTCCCTGAACTTCCATGTTTCTCTCCAGCCACCCCTCCGCCTCAGGATTCCTTGTGACCTCCTCTTTTACATCTACCTACTGCCGTATTTCTACACTGTCAGCCCCATAATGAACTAACTAATAGGTAGATAAATAGAACTAAGACATGTGTCCATCGCCCCTGATTGCTTTGCTTGTGGAAGATCCCTGCCCCTTGTCTGGGTTTTGTCTCTTTAGGCTGTAAGCGCTTTGGGACAGAGACTGACTGTACCTGTGTGTGTTCAGCCTGGCGGGATCCTGACTGGAGGCTCTGGGAACTACCTCGGTATTAATAATGGAGCTGGTCCCCTGTCATTGGCAGCTCATCTGGTGGTGACATTTCAAACAGCTGAGCAGGGTTTGAGCTCTACGCCCGCTGTAACAGGAGTTGCCGGCTGTGTGAGAGCTCAGTTGAACCAGGTCACTCAGAGCCAAGGGAAGGTCAGGGGAGAGGTGTACGGGGGAATGTATTTGGGGAAACATCTCAAGACCTGCCCCTGTAGCATAGTGTAGCCAGGCGCTTCTCACTGCCACACGGCCGCTGCCGTTCACCAATACCTACTCCCTTCCCCCCCCTCTCCGAGTAGTAGAGAGAAGGGGGCGAGAAGACTCACCCCGAGTCAGAGAAGGCAACAAAGTACAACAGGCGGACTGAAAAGCGCCCAGTGAGTGTCGGTCTGGAAATCTGGGGCAATGTGCTTAACCAAGCATTGCTGCTTGCGCTGTGAAAGGGACTTCAAAGAGTAGGGTCCTTTGGTGGGCTGGCTTCCTGGTACATTGCTGGGTTCCAGGCTCCCTTGGGAAAGAGCTGACTGTCCGTTTCCAGGCGTGAATAACTCTGAGCTACACTGAGGTCTTGTGTAGCTAATTTTTATAGCATGTCCCCTATGCTACAAAGTCAGCTTCCTTCTCCTGGGCAGGGAGTCCCTCTCCTAGTGTATAGTATCCCACTCTCTTCCAGCCCTGCGCCTGCAGAATTAAATTAGGGTGAGTGGGTTCCCCACACTTCATTCTCCGCCATCCTGTTGTTAGCACCTTTCATCCTACATTCTGCAAGGGAGGAGTGCAAGTGACTAAACTCTAGGGGTGACTGTATGGCTTAAGGTGAGGGAAATTTCCAGCCCCGTTTGATTTTCTGTACTAAATCTGACATCACCATCGGTCTAGTGCTACGACATTGGTGTCATCACCCCAGTTTATAGCTAAACCCCAGACCTCTAGCAGGCTGGATACCAGTGCAGTGGCATGCCTGGGCAATGGAGAGGTGCCTTTTCCTCCCCACTGAATGGGTCCTGTTTTCTGAAATGCTTGAACTCTCGTGGTTCTTGTGGAACCTACCTGTGGCTGCCCATAGCAGTAGTTTTCCCGGGTGGAGCAATCCTAGCCTGCCTGCCTATATTCTAAGAGGAAGGGACATGCTTGTACCAGTAGAAGGAGGGAATGAATCCATGCTGTGGAGACTTAGACTCGCTTTACGTCTTGTCAAGCAAGAAGCTTTATATGTCACATTATCGGTGTATAAACCCAGATGCAGTGACACGGCTGTGATCACACCGGTTCACTGCTTTTGGCCCCTTTGCCGTTAAGGAGGAAACGTCTGCAATAACCTTCACCCGGGTTCCTACGTTAGTTACTGTCCCCGGCTTTTTGATGTAACCATATACTTCCCCCTGTAAGATCAGCAGGCTTTACCCAAGAGAGCATATGAGAGCCAGGTGACAAAAGCAGGAAGGTTTCTCTGTGTCCGTGAGCAGGATGTGTTATCTAAGCTGGTAACTTTAATCTCTGGTGAACCATTTATACTTTTCTCTGTAACAAAGATTTGGTGCTTCTCTCTCTTTCCTCTCCAGGAAAATTAAAGTGTGGGATCTTGTGGCTGCTCTGGACCCTCGCGCTCCAGCTGGGACCCTCTGTCTGCGAACCCTCGTGGTAAGAGCTTTTGGTTGGGGGGGGGGGGTCAAGGTGGGGGAGGGCAAGCTTTGTCAAGGCTGTGATAGCTTGAGATTTTGTAGACAGAGTTCAGAGGAAGCAGAGGATGATAGACCCCAATGGGCAGGCTTGCAGATGTGTCTGAGTGTAAGGTATTATGGGATCTTTCGAACCCAGAGCCTTGCAAGAAGTGCCGTGGGACCTTTAACACGGCCAAAGAATCCGTTTTACAGCCTCTCCGGCAGCCCCTAATGATACGCCAGGCATCAGCTCTGTGCCAGTCCCAAGTGAGATTGTTCTGCTCCTGAAAACCTCCGTCACCACCTCTGATATTGGAAGTCAGTGGAGCTGTGATGGTCTGACCTCAAGGGGATGATACCCTCTGCTGAGCATACTGATGGAGTCTGCATAATCTAAGTGCTGCTGGGTGATCAGGACTTTTCCTGGGCCTCTTTCTTCCCTCTGGCAGTTTTTTAATGCTGCCCGTCCATTGTTGTTGAAAGGGGGCCGTTAAAAGGTGCTTTCATCCTTTTTAAAATTCATTTGAAGTTCATAACTAAAGCCTGTGTGTGACATTTTTTCTTTAGCACCCACATTGGGGTGTGTTTATTGTAGGGTTGCTTGTGAGGCGGAGCGGCTGGCATCGATTATTAGACCGCTCCTCACGGCACATCACAGCTGGCACTAATTGACTCCCTTCTTGGAAATCTAAGCAGAGGTGCCAAGGATAGAATGGGCCACAGACACTGAACCCCCTTCAGACTTGTCTACACTAGCATTTGTCTTCTCTCCCATGGGTGCTCAGTGTGGTTCGAAATGCTGATGGGAAAAGTGCCATTGGCTGTTGTTTTCAGCATAGGCACACTGGGTGTAGAATAACAGGGAAAGGTTTTTAAGAAAAATGCCAGTGCAGACAAGGTCTTAAGGGCGATCCCTCTAGGTCAGAGTTGAGATGTATTAGCGAGAGACCAGAAGAAGCTTAGCCTACTACTGCTGTGCTTTTTGTGTGGCTGTATGGTGGGGATCAATCCAGCATCCAATTCACTTTGAAAAGTCAGAGATGAGGACACTGAAGCACCTGATTTGGGGGGAGAAACGCTCAGGCTTCAGTTGAGTTAGTGTACGTCAAACCTGGTTTCTGGGCTCTATGGCCATTCCCTTGGCTGTAAACCTTCAGTGTATTGAAGCTTATCAGTTCTTAGAGTTCGTGTTCAGAGGAATCTCCCGTGTGTTGCTGAATGGCATGTCTTCAAGCAGTACATTGGAAGCCCCACTTGTTAGCACAGCAGAACTGCAAATAATGCAGTGGCCTGTACCCAAAAAGCCCCTGTGTCAGCTGCAAACCATGGAGTGACCCTTTGCCTGTGAATGTGCATACTTAGAACGTCTGAGACTTCCATACATGAACAGTGTAGAAGATCCTCTTCCAGTCTTAGGCCCTGTTTGAGCACTGTGTGTTTCTGCTAACCTGGGAGGCTTGATTTAACTCGTGCAATTCCATCTGCATTTTCTGGCAGTGAGAAATCCAGGTACCCTGAGTAACAGCATTAATTGTGGGATGAAAACATTGTAGGAATCCGCGAATGGATGCCTAGAAATCCCCGTTTGTAGGAGGGAGTGAGCTAAGTGGGAAGACAGAACATGGAGCCTTACTTTTAGGGTCTTTCATGCCTGTAACTGCACAGCAGCCTAGTATCCGCTTACTCATGCTCTTTTTCCCTCCTTTGCATGGAGCAGCAGCCGCACGAGCTTGACAGCAGCTTCCCAAGCTGAGAAATAAGTACGGCGCAGCGTTAGGTTTCAAGCTAAGGAGGCCAGGTTCTTTTGGCTTTAACTTGCAATGTGAAGTGTGCATCACACCAGCTGCCCCATGATTTTAAAGGGCAGGTACAGTGATCAGTGCATCGTAGAGGGATCTCATTTAGTAAACACTGGTTGAAAAGTTCACTTTTGAAATACCTGCCTCTTTCAGTCTCTTAGTGACCCCTGCTCTTGTCATGACTTTTCCCAGAGAGCTCTGTTCTGTTGATGGAAAGGACACACGAAACACCATTCCTACTTGAATACAGGCAAAACCAGACTCTTGGAGTGTCTGTCTGTTTAATTAACTAGAATTTTAAAACTAAGGTTGCTACTTGTAAGACCAGCCTTATTGCAAATTAATTTAAAACAAAATAAAACTGGCCTTATCACAACCGTGAAATGGTCCTTTTTCCATGCGTTCAAAAAGGAGCTGCAGCTCAAAGTCCTGCTCTGTCGAAACAGCAGCTTCCTGCTGGTGGGGAGCTGCTCTGTTGAGGAGTGTGTTTGAGACACCTTTCCTTTTTTGTGATTTAAACTTAAAACTAGCTGTCGTGGTTAGAATCTCTTATCACGTTCGGTTTTCTTGACACCACGTCTGGCAGTGTGGAAGGCGTGACAAGGAGCCATGTACTGATACAAGAGTCGGGAGGCATTGCACTTGTTTTGTTTGCACTCTCTCTTGACCAGGGAAACTGCTGCCTACGCCTGCAGCAGGGAGTTGCCAGCACACGTGGAGAAGTGTAGTGAGTTGTGCTTTCCAATGTGCAGGATCTGACCTAGATCATCATACTGTTTCCACTCAGCTTCCGAGAAGAATACACACTAAAGAAGGGCCTGTCCTGTGGCTACGCTTAGAACTGCTCAGAAGGAATCGTTACAATGTCATTTTGACTTTATAATGGTCCCCTTTGTCTCTTCCAGTTTAAGCTGTTTCCTCCTTCAGCACTAGCAACAGTGCCAAGCAGGAGACTCAGGATCAATTCATAGATAGAATCATGGAAGATTAGGGTTGGAAGAGACCTCAGGAGGTCATCTAGTCCAACCCCCGGCTCAAAGCAGGGGCATCCCCAAATAAATCTTCCCAGCCAGGGCTTCATCAAGCTCAGCCTTAAAAACCTCTAAGGAAGGAGATTCCACCACCACCCTAGGGACCCATTCAAGAGCTTCACCACCCTCCTAGGGAGATAGTGTTTTCTAATATCCAACCTAGACCTCCACCACTGCAACTTGAGACCATTGCTCCTTGTTCTGTCATCTGCCACCACTGAGAACAGCTGAGCTCCATCCTCTTTGGAACATCCCATCAAGTAGTTGAAGGCAGGTATCAAATCCCCCCTTGCTCTTCTCTCCTGCAGACTAAATAAACCTAGTTCCCTCGGCCTCTCCTTTTAAGTCATGTGCCCCAGCCCCGTAATCATTTTCACTGCCCTCTGCTGAACTCTCTCCAATTTGTCCACATCCTTTCAGTAGTCAAGAAAACTGGACACACTACTCCAGATGTGGCCTCCCCAGTGCCAAATAGAGGGGAATAATCACTTCCCTCAATCTGCTAACACTCCTACTAATGCAGCCCAAAATGCTATTACTCTTCTTAGCAATAAGGGCACACTGTTGACTCATATCCAGCTTCTTGTCCACTGTAATACCCAGGTCCTTTTCTGCAGAACTTCTGCTTAGCCAATCAGTCCCCAGCCTGTAGCACTCTATGGGTTTCTTTCATCCTAAGTGCAGGACTCTACACTTGTCCTTGTTGGACTTAATCAGGTTTCTTTTGGCCTAATCCTCCAATTTGTCTAGGTCACTGGACCCTATCCCTACCCTCCAGCATATCTACCACTCCCCCTCGATCTTAGTGTCATCCACAAACTTCTTGAGGGTGCAATCCAGATCATTAATGAAGATGTTGAACAAAACTGGCCCCAGGACTGACCCCTGGGGCACTCCACTTGATACTGGCTGCCAGCTAGACATCAAGCCATTGTTCCCTACCCGTTGAGCCTGATCCAGCCAGCTTTCTATCCACCTTATGGTCCATTCATCCAGCCCATACTACTTTAACTTGCTGGCAAAAATACTGTGGGAGACCGTATCAAAAGCTTTGCTAAAGTCAAGATCTATCATATCCACAGAGCCAGTTATCTCATCATAGAACGCAATCAGGTTGATCAATTGTCAAACTGTCCCCTGTTCCCTATAATCCACTGCTGGTGGAAATGCTACAGAGGCAGTGCTGAGCTGTATAGTAAGAGGTTTGAGGCTACCGCTCTGTCAGCCACACCTAGGAGAAGAGGGGTCCTATGAGGAGTGCTCGGTTTAAGGCCATGGGACTCGGGGAGCGATTCCTCCATGCAGGTGTCTGCTCTGGTGTGCGCTCCCTGCTGAAGGGCCAGGTTCCAAATATGGCAGACTTACTTTTACTCTCTGTGGTACAAGCTAAGTTGCGTAACACACAGTAGCCATGTAGGGTTTACTGACCAAACACTGAATCAATTATTAATGTTCACCACCTGTTCCCAGCAGCCAGGCAGTCTGTAAAGTAATCCCTGCTGTCTCTCTGACCCTCCCGGTTAGGAGCATTCTGGGAGAGTCTTTCGACTCCAGTTCGACGAATTCCAGATCATCAGCAGCTCGCACGATGACACGATCCTCATGTGGGACTTCCTGAATGACCCCGCTGCCCAAGCAGAATCGACCCGCTCCCCGTCCAGGACATACACCTACATCTCCAGATAAATAACATTGCACTGTACCTCAGGCGCACAGGTAAAAACGAGGCACAAGGGCATGTGGGCACAAGGGAGAAGAGGCGAGTGATTCGTTGGGATGGTCAGTATTTCCCGTCTTGGCTGGTGGTAGTTATCCTGCCAGGAGGCAGAGAACCTTTTGGTACCTTCCAGCAGGTGGTGTTGAAGGGTCCCTGGCATGTGGCACCTGCAATCCTTACATCCGATTCCCCTTTTGGCCCAGCTTCCCCATCAATTAAATGGTCAGTTGGTGCTGCCCAACCAGGAATGGAGACTGGGGGTTCTTCAGAGTTCATGGAGGAGCTGCTGCTTAACATGGGGGTGCCGGTGGTTTGACGCTGAGCGGTTGTCACCCAGCTAGAAGGTTCTGCCAAATCATGGCAATTGCACTTCCTCCTAGGTAGTGACGGCTCCGGTCTCCCAGTGTTGGGGACTGCAGGGGAATGGGTTTGGCCAGGGGAGGAGACGCGAACGAGAGAGTCCAGCCTGATTAAATGGAAAATTGCTGATATACACACACCCTAGCCACATGAGTTGTAGGCTGCTAAGACCAGGCTTTGCGTGTGTGTGTGTGTGTGTGTGTGTGTGTGTGTGTGTGTGTGTGTAGTGTTAACCCTCTAGCTTTTATCCCAACAAAGAGAGTTACCACTTCTAGGCTGTTACGGGGGATCTTAATGCATGATCAGATTAATCATCGAGCTGGGTTTGAGTTGGAAGGTTGTGGGGAATTAGGGAGGGTGCTGCTTAGAATGGGCTTGGGTTGGTGTATCTGCCACCCTTGCATTTGGGGCTCTGAGTGGCAGTTTCCGTTTCACTGCTCGGCGAGGCAGGTTCTCTGTGACAGGGCATGTGAGCAGCAGTTTGTGTCCCAGCCTGGTCTGTGCAGTGTGTAAATACACCTGGACTCTCCAGAGCTCTGAGCCCAGCATCTTCCACCTACTCCAAAGACACGGGACATAAGAGATTTTCCTTAAAATGAGGAGTTGGGGGCACACGAGTTTGTCTTCTTCCTTTTTTTCCCCAGAACTCGTTTAAGCTGCAGTATTTAAATGATCTGCCAATGCCGGGACAGAAGAACTATCCACGTAACCAATCCTTGCGGGGGAGAGAGACGCTCAGATTCATTTCTGGAACAAAGTTGGCATGCGGTTGATCTCCGACAGGGTCTGCTCAGCGCAGCCGACTGCTGAAGTGCTGCTAGATCAGAAGATGTCTTTGGTCTTTCATGAACAATTAACGTTTTTAAACCACCCCTCTTCCTTTTCCCCTCTGCCTAGACACCCTTCTCCCCTGGTTTCCCCTCTTGCCCCAGTCACAGATGTCCTATAAATATATTTAACGTGTTGCCAGAATTTGTTGCTTTGGTGTTAAACAGAAGACTCGTTGCCACTGTGCATCCTGCTGAGAGTCACTTCCGGGTTGGGGGGAAGGGGCTGCTGCTTAGAATATTAAACAACCTTATTGCTGGGCTTTTGTGAGACCATGTAACTGCTGACTCTGAAAAGCAACAAACACTGGGCTGGAGAGGAGGCGAGAGGCCCTGCTGCCTTCGGGTGCTGTGTCTGGAAACCTGGGCGTGTGCAGCTATTGGATATCTGAAGCTGACAGTTTGGAGGCTCCCAAATCCACCTCTTGCTTTCTTCTCTTGCTTGTCCCGCTGACCCTTTGGAGGCTGGATGTGTATTGGAATTTCCCTCCGCAGTCATAGGGCTGCGATTCTGGGCAGTGCCAGTCAACAAAAGGTTAAACTGGCTTCTGCCAAAGTCCAGTATTGCCCGGGGGGTGGGACTCCGTTCCTGAAAGGCATGGGGCAGTATTTCACATCAAAGACGTTATCTGTGCCCAGGGCAGGGTTCTCTTTCTCCAGCTATTGGCCCTGAAGACGGGATGGATTTTGTTAATGCTTTAAGATTTGTTCTTCTGATTAGAGAGAAACACGAGGCGGAGGTGGGAGAAGACTGGCACCCTCTTTCCTCCTGCCCCAGGAGATGTCACAGCTAGAGGATGGAAGAGGGAGCTGCAGCGGATCTTGTTAGCCCAGCTTTGGAGGGCTTTTGTGGCTGACCACATCCCTAAATAAGAATATAAGAGCGGCTGTAGTGGGTTAGCTGAGTTGTCCATCTAGCCCGGTATCCTGTCTCCGACAGTGGCCAGCATGGTGCACTGTGACTCAGGAGGGCGTGGCTGGGTTGGGTCCTGTGGCCGATAGGGCAGGTACGGCCAGTTGGCTGGGACAGGCGTGCGTGTTTTCTCATTGGTTTCACCAGTGGGATTGGCAGTCTTGGTCCACTGGCTGTACGTCTAGGCCAGCTCTGCAATATGTCTAGGGCTGGCGCTGCCAGTCCCCAGTGTGGGCGAGGGAGATGAGTCCTCTGAGCCCCAGCCTTCTCTGCACTGCAGGTTAGGAAGAGGACAGTAATTAAGCCATGTCCTGATAACCACACTGAGTCTTCACACCCTCGCTGAGACCTTTGAGAACCATTACGGTGAATGGGAAGCACCCCACTGACAGGCAGGGCATGAGGAGTGACTCTTCACCTCTCAGCCAGGGAGCTGACCGAAAAGCCCTCCGAGAGGCCTTGCTTTTGGAAGAGGAAGGGTTAAATAAAATAATCTCCAGTCAGTCCAACCTCAGTTTAAGGTCAACATTTCTGGTACAGACTTTAGGCCCAGGTCTCCCACCACAGGTCTTGAATGACACCCATTGCCTGCACTGGGAGTTAGTCCTGTCCTGCACTGGGATACTGCAGCCCTTTATTGCCTCGACTCTAAGGTTGGAACTGGGCAGGTGGGAGATTTGACTGGTCCGTTCTCGCCGCCCTTGCTCTGCTGGGGATCACGATGGCGTCACTGACTTGCTTTGCCGTCCTTTTTCCATCAGCGACGTTTTGCAAGTGACTAGCCCAATAGACGAGAATCACTCTCGGTGACTCAAGGAGCTAGCAGACGGAAGGCAGTGCAGACATCGGAAGGTAGCTGGTAGAGCTAAGAGTACTCAGAACAGCTCCAAAGAGCGCAAGAATTGTTGTGAAAAGAAACACCTAGCTCCCATATGTCTTCAGGAGGGCCTAGGACCCAGAGCGACTCTAAAGAGCCTGTCTTAGAGCTGGACATGGACACGCCACCTCCTTTCTATGTGTTTAAATTATTATTGTAAAAAGAGAAAAATAACATTCATGGGCTGACTCCGACTGGCAGAGGCAAAGAAAGGCTGAGTCAAGACTGGAAGCTTAGCCTTAATACTAAGCTGAACTATCGCGGAGGGGATCAGACAGATCAGACATCCCGGATCTCCAGATCATGGGGGGAGATGGGTGGATCATATTTTTCACTCTGCATTGCTCCTGTTGAAGTGGAGTTCCAAGTCTTGTCCTTAATGTTGTTTGAACACTGCTCTTTTTGGTGCAGTTGTTACAAAACTGCCGTGTGGCTGTGTGAGAGTGGACATGTATTTGGAGCTGGCTGCAGACTCAACAGGTGTTTGTCTTGTCACTTCTCAGCTACTGGCTGTGCTAGACCATTGTGACTTTACCTTGAATGCTACCGAGGTTCTCACCGTTTTATCAGTGTCCCCGGGGGCAGTGCCTGCTAGCATGGAGTTTGTTTTGCTAGTTACGAGGACTTGGGGAGATTGAGAGTGCTTACTGGCCAAACATGGAGACAACACTGTTGCAAATCATAATTGGTTGTCCTAGCCCTGTTGTTCCATGCTGCTATTTTGAAACTTCTAAGCACCGTTGGGTTTTTAAGTGGTACCAGAGTTGTAATTCTGCTGTATAAATCTGTTTGTAAGGTACAGTGTGTGAGCAACTGCTGCAATTTATTATTTTTTATTTTATTTTTTGGTGTGTGTATAGTAGAGTGGTGTTTGATTCTTCAAGAGGGACTTTCTGGGTACTTAAATACCGAATGGCTCAATGAAGAATCATACCCCAACTCCCAAGTTCCTTCTGATGTCTAAGAAGGAAACTGATCTAAGAAACTCAAATCTGCCACAGCTCCCAGCCTTGGGCTCATCTGTTCAGCATAGGAGGAATAATGTGGTTATTAGACCTTCATGTCAAGACAGAGGTGGCTTTCTACCTTCTCCATTAAGGACCTGTGTGTGAAGATTGCAAGTGAATTGACTGTAATCCCCAACAGGGGCTGGAGTAAATGCAGCATTTAAAAAGAGAAATGAAATTTTCCTGCTGAAAGGCGCTAGAAACAAGGGCTAGAGGTGTCCATGGACTTCAAGTGCTGCACGTCCCTTTGAAAAGAAATACGCCTGCTGCATTGAGACTGTCACTTCTCCCACAATAGTCTTGCCTTTTGGACCCGGGGATTGGAAACTGGAGATGGGGTGTAAGATCAAGACAATCCATTGCAGCACCGCCAGTGCCTGTTCACGAATCCAGGATACTTAGAGGTCAGACGGGAGCCTGGCTGCAAACCCACATATTTCTGATCCCAGGAAGAAAGCTGTTCACTTCAACATATGCAAACTGAAAATGGGCTGGAAGGAATTTGCAGCCCAGAGAACATTTGCAGCTGCCCCTCTGCTCCCTGTTAACTTTCCGGGATGGACATACGCTGCTGGAACCGAGGGCTTCAGGGGCAGAGAGTTGAGGTCTGTGATCATGGTGAACATCAAAATGCTTTAAACTTGTTTCTGAACTGGAAGACGATGTGGCCCGCTGTGCTTCCCCTTCCTCTCCGCCTGTTCCTGCCTTGATAGGATCCGTTACTCTGCATTTTAACCCATGTACATTCCACAGCTGGAGAGCGAGGTGCATGGTTTTCCTCTTCCTCCTCCCCACACTGTCTGAACAGAACATTGGGCCTGAGGCTGACACTCTCGTCACCCCGACGTCCGGTTGGGAGTTGTGGGTGTTCCGCACCCGTCAGGACTGGGCCTTTCACTCAAGTGTCCGTTGGGTTCCTTCAGCTCCCTTTTAGGTCTGGTTTTGTGACCCGGGACTCCTGAATGGGGCCATGGAGCATTTGGTCAGATGATGCGAGCTGCCCCTCCTCCGCAGCAGCTGATAATGGGGCAGAGCGAGGCTGGTTGCTGCAGGGATATGGCCCATTTGCCAATGGGCTCTGGCCTGCAGGCTGGAAGGGAGGGGGAAGGGAGGCAGCTGATTGGGAAGGGGAGGGGAGAGTGGTGGGGACTCCACTGAATGAATGTCTTGGCCCTGGTCTAGATTGTGCACTGTGCTGCAGCGTGCAGTTGCTTTACAAGGAAGGAGAGTCGTCTATGCAGGAGAGGATGAAAAAATCTTGTCAGAAACAACTGCTTCCTAGAATTGCCTGATTGGTCGACTCCCTGGTTTTGGTCCCCTGTGGGGGTCGGGAGGACAATCTGAAACACAGTCGCTGGGAATACCACCGTCCACAGAGAACTTTACCGGGGGCCTCGTGTGACATGCAGGGCGTGTTTATCTTGCTGTGCTTTGCCCTGTTGTTACCTCCACCCCAGCACAAGCAACGAGGTTTCCAGAAGAGAGAGTGACTTCAGGTGACCCCTGGCTGCACCTCCCGAGGCAGGGCCGGTGTGTGAAATCTCTCCTGTGACTGCCTGCTGGTTTTCAGCCTTGTGGGCCGCAGGCCTACCCTCGCTATGGAGGTGGGCTGCTCAGGGACACTATAGGTCCCTGCGTGCAATGCTCCGTCCTGAGCCAGGCAGCAGTCACTTGGGTTGAGATGGAGGATGGCCTGCCGGGACGTGTAACCTCTGTCAGCTGCGCCTCTGTGTTGAAGATCCTGCCGGCTGCATTCTGAGGCTCTTTTCACGTAAAGTTCGGCCTTTTGGCTACTGCTGGCCGGTTCCCAACTCAGCCCTCAGTTGGACGCCATGCACCCCGTCATAACATGCGATACCTGATCTGGAATCTACTCACCCGCTACCTTTTCAGTCGTTCCCTAGGTGCCCTTCCAAACAGCCGGGTTGCCAGCTCTTCTGTCTGCCTGCTCCCAGCAGCAGAGTTCAGTCCCCGGTAGCTCTTGCTCGGTTACAATTCTGTTAAACGCACGTCCTTCAAATTAGTGACACTTAGGCTTGGTCTGCTCTACCAGCTCACACTAGTGTAACTACGCCACTCGAGTGTGTGGAAAATCCACCCCCCCAGGGGACGACATTATACCCACCTCACCCCAGCTATAGACAGGGCTTCTCCCATTGCCCTAGCCACTGCCTCTGGGTGGTGCCGTCCCTACGCTGGTGGGAGAAGCTCTCTGGCTGCATAGTCGCATCTTCACCAAGTGCTACTCAGCTGCACCTCTACAGCACTCTGAAGTGTAGACAAGCCCTGTGTGTGCACACCCGCTGACAGGTGTGATTCTCAGCTTGGGGAGACACACGCACTATCGCCGTGTCTGAGCAGAGTCCCATCAGACCCTCCCGGGTACAGTCCGCACAGCTAGCCCGAGCCGCCCCCGCTGCCGCTTTTAGTACAAATCCGGGCCGAGCTAGCGTATCTGTCTGCCCACGCTGGGAAATGCAACTCCCAGCTGCTGCATGGACATAGCCTATGGGTGCATTGCTCGCCACTGGCCCCTTACATACTGCACCTGGCTACTGGTTACTTGTTAGCAATGGGTCAGCCTGAGAAGTTCTCTATGTGGTTATGACCAGAAGAGTGACTTGGTAAAACTCAGTACTCCTTACTCCACCTGTGTGTCTTTGAATCCTAGTTCCTGACTTCACTGGTACAATGTATTGATCCTGGTAGCACTGCAGAGCTGAGGAAATCATTAGTAAAGTTCTCCTTGCTGAATCGTTACTGCTGCAAGAGAGTGACCCACCACTCTGATCATCAGGTCCCAGGTTGATGTCAGTGCTCATAAGCTGGCTTGTAAAAAGGATTTTTCCTGCTGTGCAACTCGTTGAGACGATCATCACCCCCCTTTCAGCTCCTTTCCTTGGTACAGTATTCCAACACGAGGAGCTGGGCTGCTAAGTCCATCCAGGCACTGGTAACCCACAAAATGTAATTGATCCAGTAACTTGAAATACAGCATAGCTTTTTAACACCCCCGAGCACCCAATTGCCATCACTAAACTGCTCCCATGGAGGTGGGCGTGAAAGTGGAAGGGGTAGAAAGAACATGGTCTCTTCAGAGTTTTGTTTGTTACTCTGCTATATTTGTTCTCTAGACTCTTAAGTAACGAGTGCTTTGAATTCTGTGATTATGTCATGGTGACGTGTAGTTAATGTGCTAATGTTCACTAGGATCATGGTAACCGTGTGGGGTTTTTTTTTTTATTATTTTAACTGTTCAGAAAATAAGTTAAATACAAGTGTAATATTAAACTGTGAATCTGTTGTTTTATTTCTGGTATGGAGAATGTAACCCTAAATACAAAACATCTCAATTCTTCTTTGAGTCTCTGTCCGCGTGAGTCCCTCTTATGGTCTGCCTGTGAACAAAACATCTCAAACCACAGTTACTGGAAGGTAAGTTAACTGTCCTTTCCCACATTGCCCTGCAGTCAGGATAAACGTGGCCTCTTATGTAGCACACACAACCTGTGATTAGCTAGTTACTCAGCAGCCACTTGTCATTCATTGATGAATGAACCTTAGAAGACTGCTCTGCCAGTCAGAAAACAGCATATTCGTAAAACCACAGCATACTTTTTAATTAACAAACTGCCCATTCATGGGTGATGGCCCCTGGCTGGGCACACCAGTCCATCCTGGAAGTCAGAGAACGAATGCCGCGGGTGCATGAGAGTTGAAACCCATCTTAGCCATTTAAAAGAGGGAACCAGAGTGGAGGAGACTATAAAGAGTTTGTGCTTTTCTAGATAATCTTGCAAGATCCTGGTTGGAAAGGCACAAATTTCTTTTCTAAGCTAATCAGAATCCAGCTGCTCAATAATGAGTGAGTAATTAACATATCGCACCACCAACGTAGGACCCCGTGTTTAGGATGCTGTCATTATAAATGGCCTAAAATTTGACTTTCACACCCTCGCCCTGAAAATACCTTTCTTTTTTACATGTCCCTTAGAGAGTGGCCTTGTCTCTTTGTTTTACTTAGCCACCCCTTTTAAAACAAAGGCTACACCAGTTTTAAGAGCCCAGCTCCTAGGGTGGTGAGAAACCAAACACACACTGCACTCCTTGCTATCCATCTCCTTCCCGCCTCCTTTCTTGGGAGCCAGCAGGGGATTGGAAATTGCTAAGGCTCCTGCTTTCTGAAGTGTGGGGAGCAGGAATCCTGTCAATTTCAATCCCCTTCTGTCTTTGTGACACAATTCCCAGCAGCTCTTTATTTTGGGAGGCGGGGGGGGGGAGGGGGAGGTAGGTTTACACCATTTTAACCGTTCATATCTTTTCTGATCTTTCACTTGCAATATCACGTGTGTAAGAGGAAAATACCGTTGTCTGTTCAAATGACTTCCAATCACTCTGCAGATTGGCAGCGTACCTCCTGCCCTGGCATGCAGAGAATTAAACCTCTTCTAGTTACTACACAACCCACTTTCTTCTGCAAAGGGTCTGTTCTCACCCTTTGGCTGTCTTGTGTATTTAGTTCATCCTATGGTTATGGGCAATGCCCAGAGCAATGGGTCCCCTACCTTGATTGTGACTTCAAACCGTTTCCATTACGCAAGTAATACATTCAACAATAAATATTTCCATTGCAAAGTGGTGAGACGTGTTGACTTGGCTGTCAGGGCTGCGAAATTACAACCCTGGGTAAAGGTAAATAGCGCAAGGCCTGGAGGTGTCCACTGGAAAGGCCAGTGGGGTTGGTGTGGGCATGGTGGGGAAACACCTTCAACTTGCTCTTTGGCAGGAGGAAAGAATCGGCCCAGCACATAACTACAAAAGGGCCGATGAACACAAGTGGCTTCCAGGGCTCTTGTGACAAATTCATTCTCTGCCACATAGGGCCAGTTGGGTGTGGCTCTCGGCAAAGCATCCCCACTTCTGCAGCCGCAGCCAGCGTGGTGCCTCCACTGGGGAAGCGATTGCACGTCTCCTCCACTGAGGAAGATTCAGCGAGAGGTGAGAGGGATTCGGGCCGTCCCTGCATGGGCTCTGGGGTGTGATTCTCAGTTCTGTTAGTCCTGGCCAAGGGCAAGCCCTGCCTTTTTTCCTCCTGAGCCTGGACTTCTCACCTCATCAGTACGGTCAGGGCCTTCAGCCAGCCCCGAATACTCGTCTGACAGCCTGGTCTCCGGGTTGCACAAAGGGGAGGAATCGGTGCATTTCTCTGACGTTTGTGGAATTCTAGTCCTCTTCCCCTGGAGCCATATGTGACTCTCGGCTGTGAGGCAGTACTGAACCCATGGCCCCGCCAAGCACTGGGCTGCAGGAGGGGCTGGGTTTGTGATGGGATGGAAGACAAAGGTCCTGCCCGCTCAGTAAGGTTTTCATAGCCCTTTTTGCAAATCCCCCCCCCCCCTTCAGCCCATCCGCTTGCCAGTTTAGGTACCAGCTACAGAATCCTACTGCTGTCTCAGGTACAGTGTCCCTCATTTTTTCCCTATCCGGGTGTGCCGTGTTTGGGGCCACGGTTGAACCAGGTTCCTTATTCCACCCTAGAGGTGGCTACACTTGAGTTTTGGATCCCTATGCAGAGAGATCTTAAGTACCTCATGGTCCTTCTGGAAGGAAGATGCAGAGCGTTGCATGGGAATGCTGCTTTTATGGGTTACCGGACAGTAATAACTTCAAAACATAGGAGCCAATTCCTGGGAATGTGTTTTTTCTAATACAAAGACTCAAGCAGCATCTCTTGTTTCCAGGACCCACAAATCTGTGTGTTCCCAGCCACCCTGTCACACCAGCAACACCACATGCCCAAGGAGAGCCCATGAAGTGGTGGAAAAGGTCAGATGGTTTGAAGAAAAGAGCCCT
This sequence comes from Sternotherus odoratus, assembly GCA_032164245.1. Classification (NCBI taxonomy): domain Eukaryota; kingdom Metazoa; phylum Chordata; order Testudines; family Kinosternidae; genus Sternotherus; species Sternotherus odoratus. Next base: position 105,641,644 of record JAVMKO010000005.1, read on the forward strand.
CTGCTTGTGTAACTTCTCTTCAACCAATGAGCAGGCTGCTCCCCTCCCCTCTGTGCTTGGCAAGAGCAGCCGGGATCCTCCGGCGAGAGCACCAGCCACATGTCTGCAATCAGGAGCCTCCCTGACAAGCGAGGGAAGGACACGCTCCAGGGATGGTGTAATCTAATATGCAAGTGGTGTTCCAAGCGTGCGAGCGAGGATTGTGTTGACGCAGATACAGGAGGCAGCTGAGTGTTTCTCCCACTGCAACACCTGACTCCCTGTAAGGAGAATGGAAACACTTTGACTTCTTAGCAATCCAGAGAATTTAAGGCTGTTATAGGAGAACAGTCAATAAATGGTGCTTTAAAAGGACCAGTTTCACAAGGTTGGGAACAATTGCCAGTCTTGCTGGGAGGGAGAATGTAATCAGAGAAATGGAAATGATCATTGGGAATTGCTTAAGAATATTTTGCTAGATGCCCAAAAAGCCACAATCAAGGAGGAGTACTGGTTAAAAAACTTACCTGGTTTTAAAAGGAAATGAAGGCAGCTATAAAAAGAGAGAAAAATTATGTATAACAAATGGAAGAAAAGAGAAGTTGATAGTAATGAACATAAAACAGAAGCTAGGAACTGTAGAAAATTGATAAGGGAAGCAAAAGGACTCAAGGAGAAGTCTATGGCCAGCAGAGTTAAGGACAATTAGAAGATTTTTAAGTATATTAGAAACAAAATGTATCATAACCATGGTACTGCTCCGTTACTAGAAGAAAATGGTAGAATTAACAATAAGGCAGAAGTGTTCAATAAATATTTCTCTTCTGTGTTGGGGGGGAAACAGAAAATGTAGTTGTATGATAACACTCTTCACATTCTACTGATATCTCAGGAAGATGTTAAACATCAGTATTAAAATTAGACATTTTTAAATCGGTGTGTCCAGATAACTTGAATTCAAGAGTTTTAGAAAAGCTGGTTGAGGAGCTCTCTGGACCATGAATGTTGATTTTCAATAAGTCTTGGAACACCAGGGAAATTCCAGAAAACTGGAAGAAAGCTAATGTTGTGTGAATATTTTCAAAGGGTAAACAGGATGATCCAGGTAATTACAGGTCTGACAGTGGAGCAGTGGATTCAGGACTCTATTGATAAAGAATAAAGGAGGATAATAAAATAATGCCAATCAACATGGACATATAGAGACTAGATCCTGTCAAACTAACTTGATATCTCTTCTTTTTCTGAGATTGGAAATTTGGTTGATAATCAGAGCCGTGTTAGTCTGGAATAGCAGAAGTGACAGAGAGTCCTGTGGCACCTTAAAGACTAACAAGTATTGAAGCATAAGCTTTCGTGGGCTAATACCCACTTCGTCGGATGCATCCACTGCTTGCACTACATTGACTTCCACTGCATGCATCCGACAAAGTGGGCATTAGCCCACGAAAGTTTATGCTTCAATACTTAAGTTAGTCTTTAAGGTGCCCCAGGACTCTTTGTTACCTTGGTTGATAATGGTGATAATGTTGATGTAATACACTTACACTTCTGTAAGGCATTTCACTTGGTACCACATGCCATACTGATTTAAAAAATAGAGATAAAATTAACATAGCACACATTGAATAGGTTAAAAGCAAATGTAATTGTAAATGGGTATACTGTATTTCTAGAAGGGTCCCGCAGGGATCGGTTCTTAGCCCTATACTATTTAACATTTTTATTAAGGACCCAGAAGAAAACATAAATCTATCAATGACAAAATTTGCATATGACACACACATTGGGGGAGTGGTAAATAGTGGAGAAGACAGGTCACCGATGCATCCGTCTGGATCACTTAATAAACTAAGCGCAAGCAAGTAATGTGTGTTAGCTAAATGTAAATGTACGCATCCAGGACCAAAGACTGTCGGCTATACGTACAGGATGGGGACTCTACCATGGGAAGCAGGGACTCTGAAAGAGATTCGGGGGTCATGGTGGATAATCAGCAGAACATGAGCTCTCTGTGCAGCACTGGGACGAAGGGCAGAAACGTGGATCTCAAGGAGGAGTACAAAGGCTATTTTATCTCTGTGTGAGATGTTGGTGCGACTGCTGCTGGGATCCTGGGTTCAAGTCTGATCGTCACAATTCAAGAGGGATGTTGATAAATTGGAGAAGGTTCAGAGAAGAGCCACAAGAAAGATTCAAGCCTCAGAGTGAGACTCGAGCTCAGTTTGTTTAGCTTAAGCCAGGGAAGGTGATGGGATGAGTGGATCACAGTCTGTAAGTACCTGCCTGGGGATTTTTTCTCAAAGCTGTGCTGTAGGGATTACGTGGGGCCAGTCAGACGCAATGATCACAATGCTAGTAGGGTATGTAACACCCCTCAACAGGGTTTCAACCCGAGACCTTCGAAGCCGTACCACAGACCCATCTACCTCTTGAGTAGATCTGTTAGCTGGTGGCAGTAGTAGGCTGGAATTCTCTAGTGGACCAGCTAGACACACACTAGGCTTCGTCAGGCTCTTACAGATGCACAGTCAGTGTATCGCCCACCATTATCTGTTCTGCAGGACCTCATTGCTGGATACTGTTAACAGCCACCGCGTCCCACCATGGAGGTGGCTGCATTCAGCTTACGGACAAGTTTCCTGTATAGTTTTCACAGGGAGCTTTGGCGCTTTCCAGCTGCGCAGTGCTGTGAGAATGGGGAACGACATCCACCGTGCGTGCAATATTTTGGGGGGAGCCCAGCATTCCTGAGGCAGGCCCTAGGCAGTTCATGCAGCTGATGTGGTCCAAGACTCCCTGTCACATTCTCAGGGCATCCTGCCTTGCAAAGAAAGATCAAAGACGACCTCATTGCATTTGGGTCTCTACTTAAGGGCAGCGTGGCCAGCTCCAGGCGGACGGCTGCTTGCTGCTCCGCTGTGTCCGTCGTTCGCTGTGCTTGACGATCAGAGACATCTGCTGCTCAGGGCCTGGGGTTCCCAGCGGGGTCTCTGAGGTGCAGCCACCACTGCTCAGTGTATTTGAACCTGTCACGTTTGCTGTGACCAAACCCCACCTTTTGGCTCAGGTCCAGGGTAGTAACGTCTAATGTGCCCTCCGTCGGGGACTGTGCCCCATCCTAGCAGGGCGCTGGACTCTGTCTCCGCTGGGTCTCTTCCCACTAATGCCACTGATCCTTGCAGCAGGCCTGCCAGGGCGCCTATGCCGGCCCTTTAAATTTCCTGGCAGCTGTTTTAGCTCTTCCCCCAGAGGAGTCTTGGTTCCTAGTCTGGCCATGCCAGAGGGGCAGCCTGGGCGGGGCGCCAGGACCCAAGTTCGAGTCCCAGCTGCGCTGCTGATCCGGTCAGTGCCCGTGGGCTGCTCGTTCTGCTTCGGCAGCTCCCTTCTCCTTGCACCCTGGGTCAGTCCTACCTGTGTCCGGACCGGCTGTCTCCCTGCTGGCTGGGCAGCGCTCCCACCGCAGGCCCTGAGTCCTGCTGGGGGCCCGGGTTGTTCCTATAATACAAACCTCTCACTCTACCGCCGGCGCTCAGAGTCGTAGGCCGGGGCAGCGGGACCGTGCCAGGGTCTAGAACCGAGAGGAGCCCGTGTCCGTGCAGCGACCCGCCTACCCCTAGAAAATGGCACAGCCCGGGGAGTGACCCTGGCGAACGGAGGGGAGAGGGATTCCGGTGGAGCAGGAGGGCTGAGGACAGAGAAGCTGGGGCCTACGGAGCAGCCCCGCTCGGAGGTCTGGGTGGGTTTGCCCTGCTTTCTTCCGCAGCGCCCCCTTCCTGGGCCGCGGCGGGGGCTGGCTCAGGCGTGCTGTGCTCTCGCCCAGAGCCAGGCGCGGGAGGAGCCGGGACGCCTGTAAATTATCCAGACGAGCCCCCGTTCCGCGGGAAATGGCAGGCGTTTGCCAGGGGCGCTCGTCAGCCTCGCGCCGGGCGCCGGTGTCGGAGGGTCAGGTCGCAGGAGTGTCTCCAATTATCCGTCTCCCTCATGGCCCCGGATTGTCACCCCGGGGCCTTCGCGTGCACCGCGCCCCTCACCTGAACATCTGCTCATTACAGCTCCTGCTGGGCCTTGACACTGATAACCCAGATTCAGCCTCTGCGCCCCCCCCCTCCGCCCCCGCACGCTGCCAGGCGGCTGCCTTGCCAGGCCTGCATGGCCCCCTCTCTGGGGCTGGCTGGGGGGCTGGGCTGGTTCTGCTTTCTGGGTCTAACCCTCGGCCACTGCCCAGCCAGTGCCCCCGCGAGCCGGCTGGCAGGAGACTGGAGGGAGCGGGGTCTCTTCTCCTTCATGCCCACCCGGCCCGCGTGGAAATATTCCACCCTCCTGCCCCCCACGAGCTCTTCTCCGAGCCCAGCGCGGCAGCGCAGAGGAAACCAGGGTGCCCCCCGCTAGGGGGAGACCCCCTCCCCCTCCGCCTGCTGCCCCACAACAACGAAGGCCGGAGGACGCTCTTCGGGTGGCAAAGACAAGCCCCCCCGAAGTGAGGAACCCCCAGAGACGGTCGCCTTTGCCACCTAACCCGGCCCCCTCGGGCGCCTGCCTTCTCGTCTGGGCTGCATGCCCTGAGCGCGGGTGATTTCGCCACAGGCCCCCCCCCCCATCGCAAGCCGTGCCCCAGGTGGCCGGTGCTCGCTCCAGGCGCCCGTCCGCATTTCGGTTTCTCCTCGTTCTTCAGCAGGAGGCCCCAGGCCGGATTCCTGGCACGCTGGTCACAGCCCGCTCGGCAGGCAGCATTCCCGGCCCCCGGCTTTCCCGTGGGGATCCTCCCGGCAGTACCCGAGGGCCCCGTGAACAGTGTGTTGTCACAGCCCCCCGTGTGGGGAGCGCGAGCTCCCAGTGGGTCCATGGGGCACCTAGAGCGTGAGGTCAAAAATGGCCACTAATTTGGGGGGCCCAATTTGAGGCTCCTACATACACAACACGTGCATCTTCCATTTGGGGAGGCCGGAAGCTCCCTAGAAATGGGGGGGGGGCACCAGTGCCTGGGTCACGGCCCTGCCCCCACTCTGCCTTCCCCCCCCGAGACCCTGCCCCCGTTCCACCACTTCCTGCCCCATCCCATGAGCCCCCTGCCCCTCTCCACCTCTTCTCTGTGGCAGAGAGGAGTGAAGATGGGAGGGGCGGGGCCTCAGGGGAAGAGGCGGAGTGAGGGCGGGGTCATTCTCCAGGCGCCGGTGCCCCCCCCCCCCCCACTTCTAGGGAGTGTCGCTTCCAGCTCTCCGAAGATGGCAGCCCAGCACACCTCCAAAGGGAGGCAGCCCATGCCACATCCAGGGCATTTGCTCCCTGCAGGGCCAGCCTGTTTGGGGGAAGCTTAGCCTCCCCCCCTCCTCTTTTATATACGCCCCCCTCACCTCTCCAGGGTCCTAGGACCAGGCTTTGCAGAGTACTTGACATCCTAGAGCTCCGCGTGTGTTCAAAGCCCAGCTCCCAGTGACTCCAGCTGCCGCTGTGAGCACTCAGCACTTCTGCAAATCAGAGCCCAGGTCCCCAGTCGGGATCAATGTGGAGCACACCCTTCGTGAGCATCGGAGAGAAGTCTGAGTTAAGTGACTTGCCCAATATCCCAAAGGAACTCTGTGGCAGAGGCAGGAACAGAATCCAGTTCCCCAGCCCGGCATGTCCTTTCTCTCCCTGCTTTGCTCATTACATGCCAGCAGCCAACGAAGCTGGACATCTGCAGGGAACGGCCTCCTCCCTGCAGACTGAATTCATCCCCAGGGCGGGTCCAGCCCGTGCCCTGGAGGAGGCAGGAGACAAGACCCTGCGGTCCTGTCTTTACAGACTGCAGCATAATCCACACGCACAATGCACCGGGAGTCTTCACTCCGGCATTTCCTGACCCCCGAGGGCTTGACTTTGCCTCCTTAATAATGTTCTTTTAACAGATTTTTTGTGTGTGATTTTCCTAATTTTAGAAAAAGCAAACGGAGAAACCGGCAATGTGTTCGCTAAATCCCCTGTCGCTTCCCTCGGGGAGGCTGTTCCACAGCCGGGCTCCTTCTCCCGGGAGCCAGCCTGTCTCTTGTCTGATTCACCCCAGTCCTCCCAACGCTGCCCCCTTCTCTCTGCTAAGAACCCTCCCTCCCTTGGGATTCGCACCCGTCACCTATTTGCATCCCCCCCCCCTCGCTCAAACCCGCTTGTGTTAGATTCACGCCCTCGGCCTTTGCCCTAGTTCACCCCCTCGGGGCCCGGATCCTGCTGGCTGCTCCTCTCTGAGCTCCGCTCGGCTGGTCCCTTCCTGGGAGTGAGGGGCCCAGACTGCAACGCCCGTCTTCACAGCGCAGCGAGGGGCTTCTGCGTCTGCAGCCGCTAGCAAAGGGCAAATGATGAGCCGCTGGCTCGGCGCAGAGGGGTCAGCCTGAGCCTCCGGGTCCTGTTCTCGTGTTCCTCCTGCCCAGGCTCTCTGCGCCGTAGGGTGCCCGGGAAGAGGGTTTATAATCGGGGTTTTGTCCTGCTGCACCCGGTAACGAAGCATTCCCCAGGGTCCAGCTTCCTGCCTCTCAGCTCTGTGTATTCCTCCTCCCTCCCTAGGGCCGGGGCCTGAATCCTGCTCTCTGGGCCCTGCACCTCTTCTTGGGTAATGTGGCCTGTCCAGTAGAGAAGGGGTTAATGTGGTGTGTCCTTCAGCCGAGGATCTCAAAACCCTTGACCAGGATTACTGATGGCTGTCGACGTGCCTGGCACAGGAGGAGCAGGTACTGTCCCCATTGAACAGGTGGGGAAACTGAGGCACGACACGGTTAACTGGTATTTGTGCACATTAGAGTTGTCCTCAGGAGCGGCCACCAGGGTGTATGAGCGGAGTGTCGTTCAGGCCTGGGGATCGGTCGGGATTTGGAGCAGCGGAAGGTGCTGCAGGTCTGCAGTGAGGAGAGGGGAGAAGCAGGGGCTGGGGACTGGAGGACTGGGCATGGAACCCAGGGGTCCGGCCCAGCGCTGGTGTGTAGAGGTATGGGGTGGAGGGTCCATCCCAGGTGGCTGGGAACCCCCATAGCCAGGCATGGACCGGGGACACTATCTGCCCCGCATGCCTCTCCCAGCACTCCCCAAACACCCCTCCCAGCATGCCCTGGGCTGGATTCTCTAGGGCCCGTGTCCCTGGCTGCCTGGGGCCGGGGCCGGGCTGGGGCCCAGCAGGGATTTCGCCCTCACTCCCAGGGTGTGAAGGTGGTGGGGCCCGCCCGGCGGGGACCTGCCCCTTTTAAGGCCGTGGAGCTGTGGGGTCCCCATCCTTGGGAGGGGCTGGTTGGAAATGAAGCGATGCTGATGAGGCTGCTAATTAAAGGCACTTCATTAGCCGCGGGGGAGGCAGCTCCCGGCTGCGGCTGCTGCTGCCACCAGGAAATTGGATTCCTCTGAGCCCCACATTCCCCCTCCCGCCTCCCTGGGTGGTGGGGAGCATCCGTGCGGACCACCCCACCTCCCCCCGCCCCCCGCCCGCCGGAGCAGACCCCGGGGCTGACTCTGTCTGGGGCCCGTCTGAGCTCCGTTCCTGTGGGTCCTGGCCCCAGGCCACGTCCTGGGGGCAGCTCCTCGGGCTGCCGTCCCCCCCGGCCAGGGCAAAATGCCCCCCAGGGAAGACCCGAGTCACAAAGACACAAAGTCTGGCTACCACCGCTCCCGGCCCCTCTGCCTGCCAGCAGCCCCCCTGCGCGGTCCCCAGCCGGGCACCCAGCTCCCCCTCTGTATTCCCTGTGGCTCACCGGTTGGCGGTGGAGGTGCTGGGGGGCAGGAGATGCCGGAAACCCCCCCCCCCCCCCGCCCGCCCCACAGCAGGACTGCAAGAGAGCCGTGCCGGGGGTCGCTGGCTGCACTCCCGCAGCTGCCGGTAGCTGGCATGGGGAGCACAGAGGAGGGGCTCGGGCCTCGGGCACCCGCTTGCCGGGGTTACCGCTCAGCGGAGCTGCTGCCAGCTGTACCCCTCGAGACTGTAGAGAGCTGGGTCTCCTGCCTGCCAGCAAGGAGAGCGCCCGGCGGGCAGGGCTCCTGGGAGTGCCTGGGCTCTCCTGGCCACGGGGAGGGGGAGGTGGGTGCTGTCCTGGGGGGATGCGGTTCCTGGGTGGAGCTGGGAGAACCCAGGACAGTAAGGAGGGCGCAGGGACGAGCTGGGATGACGGTAATTAGGGGCCGTGACGCTGGCAGACCCAGTGCCCAGCTCTTCCCAAGGCTTACGCTGAGCGCTGACAAACTCCTGGCTGGAAAGCAGTCCAGCTCCCCCGTTGTGAGTCTGCCCACAGTGGGGGCTGGATTTATGACGCCGTGTTCAGTGCTCAGACTCTGTGAAATGCTTGTGAGTGGCTGTCTGCGTTAATCCGAGGGCCACTGTCTTCATCACCCGCTACACGCTCAGAGTCCAGGCTTTGCTTTGTGACCGTAAAAAACTTCGCTCTGGGACGGCGAACCCCACCCGGCGGGATCGTCTGCTGCCCGTCAAGCAGGCCGCTCAAGCACCGGCCATGGTGGGACATCACAATACGACGTCACACCCACGAAGAGGCTACGTGCAGAAGGCCTCGTCCCATCAGCCTGAATTCTGGAAGGAAAAGCAGACGAGAAAATTGTCCATCTCCTGCTGTTCGGACTCTCCCGGGGCGGGAGACGTTCAGTGCTGGCAGATTGCTACGACTGTCACCTTTTGAAACCACAGACCAGAACTCAGCTGTGTGTATACGTTGCCTGCTTTGACCTGTAAATAACCCCCATTTCCTTTTCCGAGGTCATAAACCCGTCCTTCGCTTACTGTAGGACTGGCTACAGCACTGTCTTTGGTGTGAGCTCTGAGGTGGGGCAGTCAAGCAACCTGAATCTTTTGTGATCTCTGGTGTAAGTGACTGTATCACTGAGTCCAGCTAGGCTGGCGTGCCCAAGGGGACTGTCTGGGACCCCATGGAGAACCTCGGAGCGGTTCTGGAGATCCCAATTGTTACTGAGTCAGTGAAATCTAATTAGAGACCAGACCGCCAGTTTGGGGTGTTTTCCCTGCTTTTTGACAGTGTCCCCCGAGTACCACCTGGTACCAACAACACCCAGGAGCGTACGGCAGATGCCCCCCAGCTGCAGTGATGACCCTGGGGGGGGGGGGGCGTTTGTACACGTGTCCTGGCTTGCAAGGGGCCACAGTGGGTTGGTTTGGGAGGCTGGAAGGCAACGGAGCAGCTAGCTTGAGCAGAAGAGATGGGGGTACATCTACATGAGCTGGGAGGTGTGACTCCCAATGTGACACCAGTGCAGATCTGTCCTATAAGGACAGCTGCCAATTCACGGCTGTCCCGTGGGAGCTTGGCTTGGCGAGCGACGTACCCGTGCAGGTGACCCAACGGGTAACTTCTCTCTTCATCGGGATGCCGACGATACTGGTCAACGGTCTGATGCCGCCTGTCGTGGTCTGGTGATACGGATGCCACCCGCCCCCATCCGCCCGCCCCCCTCGCTGAGTGGGAAGGCAAAGCTGGCCGTGACCCGGTGGCAAGATGGGGTGTTGCCGGGGGGCACCGAGCTGCCCGCGGAGGGGGTGCCAGGTTTGGATCGCCCCCGCCCAGCGAGTGATCCATCAGCCCCAGCCCCCGCCCAGTTTGGCAAGGGGGGTCGGGTTTGGGCCGAGAGAGGCCGCTGGGATTTCCTGGTTTGGACGCAGGCCAACGGGGCCGGCGGGACTTGAGCCCAGACCTAATCGCCTCCCACCGGGCTCCGTGGCGCCCCTGCAATCGATCTGAGCCCCCGGTACCCTCTGCCCCTCCTCCCGCTGCTGGCAATCCGGGGCACCATCCGCAGGCAGCGACTTCAGCCCGGTGCCCTTTATGGGCCCTCAGCCGGGGGCACCGAGCGAGCTACTGAAGAACAATGTTGGGCTGGGGCCGATCTGCTGGGGGCGGCCCGGAGGGTTAACCGTGGAAGAGCCCAGCCCTGTGACTAACGGGCTGCAGCACCTCCCTCCCCCCATCACGCTAGCCGTCATGTGATCCCCTCCTCCCTGCCGGGCGCAACCGAGGGCACCGCACCCCCTTGGGCCGGCTGCCCCCGCCCCAGGCTCTGGCCTCTTCTGCCCGTCAATCAAGCGGGGAGGCCTCAGGAATTCTCCAATGGCCTCGCGGGCACCGAGCGATCCCCACCCTCCAATTCTTCCTCCCGTCTAAAAAGAATCATCATCATGCCCCAGTCCAGTCAGTGCTGAAATGAGGGAGAGCGCTGGAGTCCGGTGGCCTTCCTCCCCCCTGCCGCCCCGTCCTCTGCCTCTCTAGGGCCTGCGTCGCCCCCATGGAGGAGAAACCTGCCCTGCACGGCCCCCGACGGGTCACCGGGGTGAGTGACTTGGCTGGGGGGCGGGGGGGGGGTCTGGTCCCTGGGCTTCCCTCCCTCGCCCCAGCCCGCCCGCTGCCTCCCCGCCAGGCTCCCTGCCCCGGCTGGCATTCCGGGGGGGATTAGGGGGATTAGGAGCGCACGTGGCTTGGACGACCTGGAGCAGGCTGCAGCTCCCAGCTACTGGGCCTGGGGCAGCGCAGGGCCGGAGGCCACTTGTCTGATATAAATCCCGGCCAGCTGCTTTGAGGGGGGGGGGGATTGTGGGTCCAAGAGGGGGTGGGGGGAAAGATCTCAATTTGTCAGGACTCCTGGGTTCTATCCCAGCTCTGGGAGGGGAGTGGGGGTTGGTGAGTTAGAGCTGGGGGGAAGGGGGAGGCTGGGAGCCAGGACTCCTGGGTTCTCTCCCTGGCTCTGGGAGGGGAGTGGGGTCTAGTGGTTAGAGCAGGGGGGACTCCTGGGTTCCAGTCCTGTCTTTGCTGTGGACTTGCTGTGTCCTGGGATGTCTCCGGCTGGGAGCTGGGGCCGAGACGGCGCTGTCTCCCACGGGGGCCGAGGGGTCGCTCCGGAGCAGTGGCACTAGGGAGAAGCGGCTGCCGGGGGATCAATAGGCAGCTTTTTGCAGGAGCCTCCCAGCAGGGTGAGGATTGTCCAGGCCCAGCCAGCGCTGGGCGGGGGGGCGCGGCAGGCCCATGGCAGGAGGGTCCCCAGAAAAGTGAGGTGCAGACGGTGGGGTCCTTCCGGGACCCCCAATCTCACCCAATGTGGGAACAAACCCTGGATTCCTGCTCCCTCCCCCCGCTCCCCAGTTCTGCAGGGCCTCCCTGGGGAGCAGCGAGCAAACCCCCTCCCTGCCCTGAGCACTGGGACCGCTCCCCCACTCCCAGAGCCCCTGGCCACCGACTGAGTGGGGGGCTGCCCAGGGTCGGCGCGGTCCCCGCTCACACCCCCTACTGCCGGGACGTGGGGAGGGGCCTGGCTAGACCTGGGGCGAGGGGGTTAAAAGTGGCAGCTGAAGATACTTGCTCCCCCTTCCCCACCCCTCCCCCTGTCTGAACCTTCCCCCTCCCCCAGCCCCATTGGCGTCTCCCACCCTTTCAGCCAGACCCACCTACACAAGCCCCCCCCCCCAACTTGTGGGCTTCTCCACGAAGGGCCAGAGGGAGGCGCCGCTGAGCCAGTTCTTCCCCCGCGGCAGAGCCGGGAGTTTTATAACAGGCAGAGGCGCAGAAACGGGGCACGAGAAAGCGACGGAGAAACACCAGGGGGTTGGCGGGGGATCGGGGGGCTGGAAAAGGCCCAGCGAGAGCGAACCAGACAGCGCCACGAAGGGGCTTCGTCCGCCGGGAGCTTAGTTTTAATGGACTCATGCCAAGGCTCGCTCGTTTGGGCCAGGGCCCCTCCCCCTCATCCCCCACAGGACCGGCCGGGCTCTTCATGCTACGTCAGATGCTTTTCTCAGCTCCCGGCAGGGGCTGGCAGAGAAACCGATGCTAGGCCCAGCCGCGTCCAGTGACCCACGGAAAGGGGCTGGGGAGGGAGGGGGCGGGGGCCACTGCCTCCCTTCTGCCCCAGCTGACTTAGCGGGGGGTCGGACCTGGTCCCCAGCTGTCGAGGTCAGTGGTTCTCACGGGGTGGCCCGTCTGACCTCCTCAGGGCTGTGTGGTGGGTATTGGATGTGACCCACGAAGGTAAATGGGTTGAGAATCGCCAGTCCAGGTGAAATGTGGAGAGACAGGCAGAGGCTCCGATTCTCCAGCCATGCGTCCAAGCAGAGCTCTTGGGTGCCAGTTTCCCAGGGCTAGGCCGGCCAGTGCGGTCGCTGGTGGGATTTGGCTGCAAAGCCCCTCAGAAGGCAAGTGGGGCGTCTGCAGAAACAGGCTCCCCGCCGCGTAGACTAAGGAGCAAACAGGGCTGGCTTCCGTTTCCTGCTGGAGTGCAGCTGCCGGGTGACATCTTGCAAGGTGCAGGGCCAGAGGTCACGGCGTCCCCGGGGCGATGCTCTGAACTGCTCCCCCTGGGGTCGGTCAAGACTCCGGTGAAGCCTCCTCTCTGTGAGCGACTGTCCCCAGGGCAAGAATCTCACACGGCCTCCACCTTCCTGGGGCTGACCATGGAGCATCCAGCATCCCCTGCCCCTCTGTGCGCTTCCCCCAGCGAGCCCACCAAGGCAGGGTCCCAGGGAAGCCAGAGGGTCCTGCCCCCCCAGCTCCACAGTCAGACGTGACTCAGACGGCCAGTAAAACAGAAGGTTTAGTAGACGTCTGGGACACAGTTTAAAACAGAGCTTGTAGGTACAAAGAACTGGACCCCTCAGCCGGGTCCATCTTGGGGGGCAGGGAGCCAGACAACCAAGTCTGCACTTCACTGCATGCCCCCAGCCAGCCCCAGACTAACTCCCCCTCCAGCCCCTCCTCCCCTTTTCCTTTGTCTCTTTTCCCGTGCCAGGAGGTCACCTGAGCCCTTTGTTCTCACCTTCAGCTAGCACCTTGCAGAGGGGGGAAGGGCCCAGGCCCGCAATTGCCAGGACACAGGGTGTCGGCCACTTACACTGGCTGTCTGCTCTGCACCAGTTACACCCCCTTATCCCTCCACATAGACACTCAAGGAATGCACAGGGGAAACCGAGGCATCCACACAGTCTCCAGAGAGAACATTAAGAACATTCCCACTCTGTCACACCAGTCTGTCCCCTCAGGGCCTGGAAGAGCGGCGCTTTGGGGGGATCTGTCTGCCTTTGGGGCTCCCCCCCCGTTCCATTTGCAGCCTTTGCTGCTGCTCTCCTTCTCTTCCTGTTCTCCACCAGCGAGGCAGCCTTTACTTCTGACGCCATGTCATGTGTCCGAAGGGTCTGATGACTGGACTTCCATCCCAGAGAGACACCAGGTTCTTTCAGGCCGTGTCAGGGCGGGCTGCGGCAAGCTCAGCAAAGCTATGAGGGAGACATGGTGCGCGGAGGGAATCTCTTTTATCGTACCGACCTCTGTGGGTGAGAGAGACACTTTAGTCTCTCTAATAGCCTGGGCCCGGCACCTCGGACGGTGCACCCTGGTCCGTGGCTGAACTTCATCGCATTCGGTTACTAGAGTCCCTGAGGGAGCCCAGCCCACAAAGGACCTGCTAGACCAAGCCCAGAGCCTGGCATGGGACCCGGGAGTGAGCTTATGGGGCAGGGAAGCTGGCTGGGCTCGGTGCCATGGGGCTGCCTGGGCCTCAGGGGCACGCAGTGAAAGCTGGGAGAGGCTGGTGCTGTGCTGGGTGCATGGGAGCATCCGGTTTTCACTGCGGGGGCCAGCTGCGGGTCCCAGAGAAGTGGGGCCCCCACATGGGTGACCTGTGGCCAGAGACACTCAACTGGTGGTGGGGTTGGAGTTCCAGCCGCTGCCCTCTCCTCCTCGCTGCCCTTCCCCTGGGCCGAGCGGGAGCCGGGTGACCCCCATCCTGCAGGGTGGAGAGCTGAGACCCCCCCGGCTCATCTCACTTGTGACCTTGCAGAGAGGGGCTGGGTGCAGCTCCCTGGGGCGGGGCGAGCAGCTCGCGGCTCCGTCGTCTTCCCCCTCCTGCCGGGGCCACGTCAGACACCCGGCCGCGGCTGCCCTGGTGCCCACCGGCTCGTGTCTCTTCTCTCTCCCAGCACCTCACCTTCCCGCTGCTCGCCGTCACCCTGCTGGCTTCCTTTGGCTCCTCCCTGCTTTACGGCTACAACCTGGCCGTGGTGAACTCGCCGGCCGTGGTAAGAGCTGGGTCCGTCCGTCTGTCTTGGAGGGAGGATGTCGCTAGATCCCCGGACTGGGAAATCCTGGGCTAGGCAGATACCTCGACCCAGCGAGTCCCCAGCAGGCAGATTAATTATAGTGACTGAGGTGCGGCCACCTCTGGGGTGTGGAGCAGGAGGCCGAGGAACGGGAAAAGAGAGGCAGCATCCAGGTGACGCTACAGGGGGGATGAGGGGATCAGGGTGGGATCACCTGAGCCCTGTTCACACCCTGACTCTGACAAAATGCCCCACGGGATCTTTTCTGGCCATGACCCGGCAGGGCCAACATTTGACCCACCTCACCGCCCCCCTTAGCCCCATGGCTCGGCGCTGACGCGGAACGAAGAGCTTCCCCCTACAAATGACCCTTTGGGAAGTTCTGGGGCTGAGGCTAACGGGTGGGATCACAAAGCATCGTAGGGGCGGATCGTAGGGTTTGGTAACCCAGCCCCCGGCACAGGGAGAGGGGGGGTGGGGTGAAGATTTCCCAGCCGAATGTTTGTCCCGTTTTGTCGAAATCTAAACTTCCCGGGGAAACGGGTCCTTTCCGGCGACGTTTCACTGGGTAAAAACTGGGAAGCGACGTGTTGGCGCCGGGGGGGGGGGGGGGGAGGGTTTGACCCGTTTCCATGGGTCACCTGGAAACAGCGTTTTGGTTGGAAATCTGAGGTGGTTGTGAATGATGTAAAATAACTCGGAGGGGGAGCTGGCGGGAGGTTTCCACGGAGTTAGGGTGACCCGTTGTCCCGATTTTATAGGGACAGTCCCGATTTTTGTGTCTTTTTCTTATATAGGCTTCTATTCCCCCCCCCCCCCCCCCCCGTCCTGATTTTTTACACTCGCTGTCTGGTCACCCTAGCAGGCCCGAAAGGACGTATTTCCCAGAATTCCCTGGTGCGGCCCATTTTGCAATGGGCCGTTTTCGTTCCCGGTTCCGGGTGGAAGCGACGTTTGAAACGTCGAACCTCCCCCCCCAGTCCTGCTTTTCGAGCCGCTCTCGTGCGGGGGAAGCGGGCCCAGGTCTCTGAGGTGTTGGCAGAGGAAGCCCCGAAATGCCCAGGGGCTGAGTGTGTTCCAGACCCACCCAAAGACCCCGTGGGGCCGGCAATCCAGGCAGCTGGTGGGTCTGGTGTCCCGTGGGCACCCCACTCCACTACCCCCCCACCCCCCTGCCTTGCAGCACATCAAGGCCTTCTACAACGCCACCTGGTCCCAGCGCTACGGGCAGCGGCCGAGCCAGGGGCTGCTCACCGTCCTGTACTCGCTGACTGTCTCCGTCTTTGCCCTGGGGGGGCTGGCGGGCTCCCTTCCGGTCGGGCTGCTCGTGACTCGCTACGGGAGGTAAGGCGGGTGCGGGAGGGGGACAGCACGGGGGGGCACCCGTAGCCTGGCTGGGGGGAGAACGGTGGCTTGTCTGCCCTGGTGCCATGGGGCTGGGATGGAGAAGAGAGGGGAGCGGCTGATGGGTGGAGGAAGAGAGCGCGGGGGGGCGTCCTGCGAGGGGCGTCCCGCCCTGCGGGAGGGAGGGACCCGGGCCAGACGGGGGGGCTGATGTCCTGCCTGTCCCCCCCGCTAGGAACAGCACCCTGGTGCGGAGCACACTGCTCGTCTTCCTGGCCGGCGGCCTGATGGGCTTCAGCCGCTCCCTGGCCTCGCCCGAGATGCTCATCGTCGGCCGCTTCGTCACGGGGCTGCATTCAGGTAGCGCCCGGCGTGGGCTGCCCCGGGGCTCTGCCTGGCTCCGGCACCTCGGCGCTGTCCCTGCCCCACCAGCGCAGGAACGGGACCCACAGGTGCCGGCCCAGACGGGCCCGGGGCCGCGGCTCCGTCCTGCGTGGGGTTGGGCTGCTGCAGAATCGCGCTGTCTGGGCACGGGCGGGCGGAGACCCGCTGGGGCAGTGCCCATCGCTGGTGCCCTCCTGGGGATCAAAGTGGGGGTGTCCCGGGATGGAGGAGCCACCCCAGGGGATTCTGGGAGAAGGGGAGCTGGGCTGGAGCCTGGCCTGGGTGCTGCCCCTCCGTCCCAGTTAGGATACTGGGTCGAGGGGGGGATCCAGAGAGTTCACTGCCTATGACCCACTGTGACTCCACTTCTCTTTCCCCCTCCCCCCATCCCGCGTGGCTTCCCCCTCCGTCCAGGGATCTCTCTGAGCGTGGTGCCCATGTACCTGGGCGAAATCGCCCCCAAGAACCTGCGCGGCTTCCTGGGCCTGGTCCCCAGCATCTTCATCGGCCTGGGGGTCTTCTCCGCTCAAGTCCTGGGCCTGCCGGAACTGCTGGGCGAGGTCAGTGCGGCTGGAACGCCCCCGAAACGCTGCTGCTTCCTCCGAGCCCCCAGCCCGCTCCCAGTGAGGGGGGGACAGGGGCGTCTCCTGGGGTTCTTCAGGGTCCCGGATCCGCCGTGCGAAGGGCTACGCTTGGGGAGGAAAATTCAAACGCACAGCGATGAACGGGGACTGCCTGGCTCGGGGACAGGATTTCAGGGTTCCACTGGATCTGCCAAAGAGACTAATATCAGTCCGGGGACTATTACCCGGGGGGCCGTACGTCCGACCTGGGAGGGGATCGCCTCACTTGGCTGGAGTCCAGTGTCCGGTTCTGGGTGCCACCCTTTGGGACAGACGGGGAGTCCAGCGGAGAGCAGCGGCAAGGATCAAAGGGTTGGAAACGCTGACCTCTGAGGAAAGGTTAAAACTCCGGCCTGTGTAGTCTGGAGACAGGAGGACTGAGGGGGATCTGAGAAGAGCCTGCACATCCAGGAAGGGCTTGGATCAAGAGGACGGGGATCAATTGTTCTCCATGTCCACTGAAGGCAGGACAAGAAGCAATTGGCTTAATCCGCAGCAAGGGAAATGTAGGTTAGATATTAGAATCAGAGAAGACCAGGGTGGGAAGGGACCTCAGGAGGTATCTAGTCCAACCCCCTGCTCAAAGCAGGACCAACCCCCAATTAAATCATCCCACCCAGGGCTTTGTCAAGCCTGACTTTAAAAACCTCTAAGGAAGGAGATTCCACAACCTCCCTAGGGAACCCATTCCAGTGCTTCACCACCCTCCTAGGGAAAAAGGTTTTCCTAATATCCAAACTAGACCTCCCCCACTGCAACTTGAGACCATTACTCCTTGTTCTGTCATCTGCTACCACTGAGAACAGTCTAGATCCATCCTCTTTAGAACCCCCTTTCAGGTAGTTGAAAGCAGCTATCAAATCCCCCCTCAGTCTTCTCTTCTGTAGACTAAACAATCCCAGTTCTCTCAGCCTCTCCTCATAAGTCATGCGCTCCAGGCCCCTAATCATTTTTGTTGCCCTTCTCTGGACTACTTCCAATTTTTCCACAACCTTCTTGTAGTGTGGGCCCCAAAATTGGACACAGTACTCCAGATGAGGCCTCATAAATGTCCAATAGAGGGGAACAATCACGTCCCTCGATCTGCTGGCAATGCCCCTACATATACAGCCCAAAATGCCGTTAGTCTTCTTGGCAACAAGGACACACTGTTGACTCATATCCAGCTTCTCATCCACTGTAACCCCTAGGTCCTTTTCTGCAGAGCTGCTGCCTAGCCATTCGGTCCCTAGTCTGTAGCAGTGCATGGGATTCTTCCGTCCTACGTGCGGGACTCTGCACTTCTCCTTGTTGAACCTTATTGGATTTCTTTTGGCCCAATCCTCTAATTTGTCTAGGTCCCTCTGGACCCTATAACTATCCTCCCGTGTATCTACCTCTCCCGCAACCTTAGTGTCATCCGTGAACTTGCGGAGGGTGCAGCCCACACCATCCTCCAGATCATTAGTGAGGAAAGGTTACAAACTGGGCGTGTGTCGGCGGGGGACAAGGGAAACCTTTCCCACTCTAAGGTGGTTAAACTCTGGAATAGGCGCCCAGGGGAGGTTGTGACGTCCCATCACTGGAGGTGCCTGGGAGGGAGGTCGGACAAACGCCCCTCAGGGGTGGTCGGGGTTGACTTGGTCCTGCTTGAGCTCAGGGCGCCGGCCTAGACGGCCTTCCGAGGTCCCTTCCTGACCTTGGGCCACCCGGGAGGGGGCTCCCCATCCCCAGGCCGTTACCTGGCCAGCAGCTAGTGCCCGGCATTTCCTTGTCTTTGCTTCATCCCGCCGGTCCTCGGGGCGGCCCCCCTGGACCCATCTCCCTGCCTGACTCGTTGCAGGAGGGATACTGGCCGCTCTTCCTGTCCCTGGTGGTCGTTCCCGCCTTCCTGCAGCTCCTGCTGCTGCACTTGTTCCCCGAGAGCCCCCGCTACCTGCTGATTGAGAAGAACGACGTCCGGGGGGCCACGGATGGTGAGCGGAGCCCTCCTGGCGCGGGGGGCGCAGGGGGGGATGATGTATCCCATAGGGCCAGGCTGCTGCGGGAACCGGGGGAGGGGGGATTTGGTCTCACTCTGTCCTACCCTGTCCCCAGGCCTAAGGGCCCCCAGGGCTGGACTCCGTCCCGGTGCAAACCAGCCCCAGCTCCATGGAGTCCATCCGGAGCGCTGCCTCGCCCCTCCCTGCTGACCTCCCCGGGGTCCTGGGTTCAAGCCACAGCCTGCTGTGCTGCAGAGGTGGCTGCCCCCCTTCCCCAGGGGCGGGAGAAGGGGTGTCCTCTGCGGGGGCAGCCGACGGGGGAAGCCAGGGAGCCCCAGCCCGGTGCCCAAGCTCCGCGCCCCTCTCCCCAGCGCTGCGCTGGTTCCTGGGGCGGGACGAGGTGCGGGACGTGCTGGAGGAGATGCAGGAGGAGCAGCGCTCGCTCTCCTCCGTGGAGACCGTCTCCGTCCGGCAGCTCCTGGGGGACAGCTCCGTGCGCTGGCAGACCCTCTCCGTGGTGGTGATTAACATGGGCATGCAGCTCTCCGGGATCGACGCGGTACGTCCTGCCAGGCCCCTGCCCCTGCCCCAGAGGGGAGCAGCCCTCGTCCCCCCCCACGTCCCCTGCCCCAGAGGGGAGCTGCCCTCGGCCCCCCCACGTCCCCTGCCCTAGAGGGGAGCTGCCCTCGGCCCCCCCACGTCCCCTGCCCCAGAGGGGAGCTCCCCCAGCCCTCCCCCTCAGCTCCTGCCCCAGTGGGGGGGGGGGCTTATCCTAGGCCCTGGAGGGGAGCCTGTCTCCCAAGAGCCTCTGGCCCGTTGGCTCCTTGGCCTAGCAGGGAAATAGTCGTGCTGACCCTGCAGCGGGTCCCTGCAATGGGGACTCTGGCTCAGGAGGAACTAGGCTGAGCCCCCCCCCAGCTCATCACACCCCTGGGCGGGAACAGCCTTCAGTCCCATCCCAAGGCAGCTCTGCGCCCGCGACTGGGGGGCTCCCGCGGTGCCATGGCCAGAGCCCCCCGGGGTGTCCCCACCCCTGCTTGTGGTTCAGGGTCCTGGGGGGGGGGCACCTCTCTCCCCCCAGTCCCGCCACTCACCCCCTGCTGTCCCCCTCCTCGGCAGATCTGGTTCTACACCAACACCATCTTCCAGCACGCCGGCATCCCGGGACCCGAGATCCCCTACACCACCGTGGGCACGGGCGCCATCGAGGTGCTGGCCGGCCTGCTCGGGGTCAGTGCCCCCGGCGACACGGGGGGGGGAGGGGTCATTCTGGCTGAGCTGGGCACGGGGGAGGGGTCCCAGTAGGTGAGTTGGGGGGAGGAGGCAGTACTAGGAGAGATGGGGTGACGGTGGTGGGAGGGGTCCCAGTGGGTGAGTTGGGGGGAGGAGGCAGTACTAGGAGAGATGGGGTGACGGTGGTGGGAGGGGTCCCAGTGGGTGAGTTGGGGGGAGGAGGCAGTACTAGGAGAGATGGGGTGACGGTGGTGGGAGGGGTCCCAGTAGGTGAGTTGGGGGGAGGAGGCAGTACTAGGAGAGATGGGGCGACGGTGGTGGGAGGGGTCCCAGTGGGTGAGTTGGGGGGAGGAGGCAGTACTAGGAGAGATGGGGTGACGGTGGTGGGAGGGGTCCCAGTAGGTGAGTTGGGGGGAGGAGGCAGTACTAGGAGAGATGGGGCGACGGTGGTGGGAGGGGTCCCAGTGGGTGAGTTGGGGGGAGGAGGCAGTACTAGGAGAGATGGGGCGACGGTGGTGGGAGGGGTCCCAGTGGGTGAGTTGGGGGGAGGAGGCAGTACTAGGAGAGATGGGGTGACGGTGGTGGGAGGGGTCCCAGTAGGTGAGTTGGGGGGAGGAGGCAGTACTAGGAGAGATGGGGCGACGGTGGTGGGAGGGGTCCCAGTGGGTGAGTTGGGGGGAGGAGGCAGTACTAGGAGAGATGGGGTGACGGTGGTGGGAGGGGTCCCAGTGGGTGAGTTGGGGGGAGGAGGCAGTACTAGGAGAGATGGGGCGACGGTGGTGGGAGGGGTCCCAGTGGGTGAGTTGGGGGGAGGAGGCAGTACTAGGAGAGATGGGGCGATGGTGGTGGGAGGGGTCCCAGTGGGTGAGTTGGGGGGAGGAGGCAGTACTAGGAGAGATGGGGCGACGGTGGTGGGAGGGGTCCCAGTGGGTGAGTTGGGGGGAGGAGGCAGTACTAGGAGAGATGGGGCGACGGTGGTGGGAGGGGTCCCAGTGGGTGAGTTGGGGGGAGGAGGCAGTACTAGGAGAGATGGGGCGACGGTGGTGGGAGGGGTCCCAGTGGGTGAGTTGGGGGGAGGAGGCAGTACTAGGAGAGATGGGGCGACGGTGGTGGGAGGGGTCCCAGTGGGTGAGTTGGGGGGAGGAGGCAGTACTAGGAGAGATGGGGCGACGGTGGTGGGAGGGGTCCCAGTGGGTGAGTTGGGGGGAGGAGGCAGTACTAGGAGAGATGGGGCGACGGTGGTGGGAGGGGTCCCAGTGGGTGAGTTGGGGGGAGGAGGCAGTACTAGGAGAGATGGGGCGACGGTGGTGGGAGGGGTCCCAGTAGGTGAGTTGGGGGGAGGAGGCAGTACTAGGAGAGATGGGGCGACGGTGGTGGGAGGGGTCCCAGTAGGTGAGTTGGGGGGAGGAGGCAGTACTAGGAGAGATGGGGCGACGGTGGTGGGAGGGGTCCCAGTGGGTGAGTTGGGGGGAGGAGGCAGTACTAGGAGAGATGGGGCGACGGTGGTGGGAGGGGTCCCAGTGGGTGAGTTGGGGGGAGGAGGCAGTACTAGGAGAGATGGGGCGACGGTGGTGGGAGGGGTCCCAGTGGGTGAGTTGGGGGGAGGAGGCAGTACTAGGAGAGATGGGGCGACGGTGGTGGGAGGGGTCCCAGTGGGTGAGTTGGGGGGAGGAGGCAGTACTAGGAGAGATGGGGCGACGGTGGTGGGAGGGGTCCCAGTGGGTGAGTTGGGGGGAGGAGGCAGTACTAGGAGAGATGGGGCGACGGTGGTGGGAGGGGTCCCAGTGGGTGAGTTGGGGGGAGGAGGCAGTACTAGGAGAGATGGGGCGACGGTGGTGGGAGGGGTCCCAGTGGGTGAGTTGGGGGGAGGAGGCAGTACTAGGAGAGATGGGGCGACGGTGGTGGGAGGGGTCCCAGTAGGTGAGTTGGGGGGAGGAGGCAGTACTAGGAGAGATTGGGTGACGGTGGTGGGAGGGGTCCCAGTGGGTGAGTTGGGGGGAGGAGGCAGTACTAGGAGAGATGGGGCGACGGTGGTGGGAGGGGTCCCAGTAGGTGAGTTGGGGGGAGGAGGCAGTACTAGGAGAGATTGGGTGACGGTGGTGGGAGGGGTCCCAGTGGGTGAGTTGGGGGGAGGAGGCAGTACTAGGAGAGATGGGGCGACGGTGGTGGGAGGGGTCCCAGTGGGTGAGTTGGGGGGAGGAGGCAGTACTAGGAGAGATGGGGCGACGGTGGTGGGAGGGGTCCCAGTGGGTGAGTTGGGGGGAGGAGGCAGTACTAGGAGAGATGGGGCGACGGTGGTGGGAGGGGTCCCAGTGGGTGAGTTGGGGGGAGGAGGCAGTACTAGGAGAGATGGGGCGACGGTGGTGGGAGGGGTCCCAGTGGGTGAGTTGGGGGGAGGAGGCAGTACTAGGAGAGATGGGGTGACGGTGGTGGGAGGGGTCCCAGTGGGTGAGTTGGGGGGAGGAGGCAGTACTAGGAGAGATGGGGCGACGGTGGTGGGAGGGGTCCCAGTAGGTGAGTTGGGGGGAGGAGGCAGTACTAGGAGAGATGGGGCGACGGTGGTGGGAGGGGTCCCAGTAGGTGAGTTGGGGGGAGGAGGCAGTACTAGGAGAGATGGGGCGACGGTGGTGGGAGGGGTCCCAGTGGGTGAGTTGGGGGGAGGAGGCAGTACTAGGAGAGATGGGGCGACGGTGGTGGGAGGGGTCCCAGTGGGTGAGTTGGGGGGAGGAGGCAGTACTAGGAGAGATGGGGTGACGGTGGTGGGAGGGGTCCCAGTGGGTGAGTTGGGGGGAGGAGGCAGTACTAGGAGAGATGGGGTGACGGTGGTGGGAGGGGTCCCAGTGGGTGAGTTGGGGGGAGGAGGCAGTACTAGGAGAGATGGGGTGACGGTGGTGGGAGGGGTCCCAGTGGGTGAGTTGGGGGGAGGAGGCAGTACTAGGAGAGATGGGGTGACGGTGGTGGGAGGGGTCCCAGTGGGTGAGTTGGGGGGAGGAGGCAGTACTAGGAGAGATGGGGCGACGGTGGTGGGAGGGGTCCCAGTGGGTGAGTTGGGGGGAGGAGGCAGTACTAGGAGAGATGGGGCGACGGTGGTGGGAGGGGTCCCAGTGGGTGAGTTGGGGGGAGGAGGCAGTACTAGGAGAGATGGGGCGACGGTGGTGGGAGGGGTCCCAGTGGGTGAGTTGGGGGGAGGAGGCAGTACTAGGAGAGATGGGGCGACGGTGGTGGGAGGGGTCCCAGTGGGTGAGTTGGGGGGAGGAGGCAGTACTAGGAGAGATGGGGCGACGGTGGTGGGAGGGGTCCCAGTGGGTGAGTTGGGGGGAGGAGGCAGTACTAGGAGAGATGGGGCGACGGTGGTGGGAGGGGTCCCAGTGGGTGAGTTGGGGGGAGGAGGCAGTACTAGGAGAGATGGGGCGACGGTGGTGGGAGGGGTCCCAGTGGGTGAGTTGGGGGGAGGAGGCAGTACTAGGAGAGATGGGGCGACGGTGGTGGGAGGGGTCCCAGTGGGTGAGTTGGGGGGAGGAGGCAGTACTAGGAGAGATGGGGTGACGGTGGTGGGAGGGGTCCCAGTGGGTGAGTTGGGGGGAGGAGGCAGTACTAGGAGAGATGGGGCGACGGTGGTGGGAGGGGTCCCAGTGGGTGAGTTGGGGGGAGGAGGCAGTACTAGGAGAGATTGGGTGACGGTGGTGGGAGGGGTCCCAGTGGGTGAGTTGGGGGGAGGAGGCAGTACTAGGAGAGATTGGGTGACGGTGGTGGGAGGGGTCCCAGTGGGTGAGTTGGGGGGAGGAGGCAGTACTAGGAGAGATGGGGCGACGGTGGTGGGAGGGGTCCCAGTAGGTGAGTTGGGGGGAGGAGGCAGTACTAGGAGAGATTGGGTGACGGTGGTGGGAGGGGTCCCAGTGGGTGAGTTGGGGGGAGGAGGCAGTACTAGGAGAGATGGGGCGACGGTGGTGGGAGGGGTCCCAGTGGGTGAGTTGGGGGGAGGAGGCAGTACTAGGAGAGATGGGGCGACGGTGGTGGGAGGGGTCCCAGTAGGTGAGTTGGGGGGAGGAGGCAGTACTAGGAGAGATGGGGCGACGGTGGTGGGAGGGGTCCCAGTGGGTGAGTTGGGGGGAGGAGGCAGTACTAGGAGAGATGGGGCGACGGTGGTGGGAGGGGTCCCAGTGGGTGAGTTGGGGGGAGGAGGCAGTACTAGGAGAGATGGGGCGACGGTGGTGGGAGGGGTCCCAGTGGGTGAGTTGGGGGGAGGAGGCAGTACTAGGAGAGATGGGGCGACGGTGGTGGGAGGGGTCCCAGTGGGTGAGTTGGGGGGAGGAGGCAGTACTAGGAGAGATGGGGCGACGGTGGTGGGAGGGGTCCCAGTAGGTGAGTTGGGGGGAGGAGGCAGTACTAGGAGAGATGGGGCGACGGTGGTGGGAGGGGTCCCAGTGGGTGAGTTGGGGGGAGGAGGCAGTACTAGGAGAGATGGGGTGACGGTGGTGGGAGGGGTCCCAGTGGGTGAGTTGGGGGGAGGAGGCAGTACTAGGAGAGATGGGGTGACGGTGGTGGGAGGGGTCCCAGTGGGTGAGTTGGGGGGAGGAGGCAGTACTAGGAGAGATGGGGCGACGGTGGTGGGAGGGGTCCCAGTGGGTGAGTTGGGGGGAGGAGGCAGTACTAGGAGAGATGGGGCGACGGTGGTGGGAGGGGTCCCAGTGGGTGAGTTGGGGGGAGGAGGCAGTACTAGGAGAGATGGGGCGACGGTGGTGGGAGGGGTCCCAGTGGGTGAGTTGGGGGGAGGAGGCAGTACTAGGAGAGATGGGGCGACGGTGGTGGGAGGGGTCCCAGTGGGTGAGTTGGGGGGAGGAGGCAGTACTAGGAGAGATGGGGCGACGGTGGTGGGAGGGGTCCCAGTGGGTGAGTTGGGGGGAGGAGGCAGTACTAGGAGAGATGGGGCGACGGTGGTGGGAGGGGTCCCAGTGGGTGAGTTGGGGGGAGGAGGCAGTACTAGGAGAGATGGGGCGACGGTGGTGGGAGGGGTCCCAGTGGGTGAGTTGGGGGGAGGAGGCAGTACTAGGAGAGATGGGGTGACGGTGGTGGGAGGGGTCCCAGTGGGTGAGTTGGGGGGAGGAGGCAGTACTAGGAGAGATGGGGCGACGGTGGTGGGAGGGGTCCCAGTGGGTGAGTTGGGGGGAGGAGGCAGTACTAGGAGAGATGGGGCGACGGTGGTGGGAGGGGTCCCAGTGGGTGAGTTGGGGGGAGGAGGCAGTACTAGGAGAGATGGGGCGACGGTGGTGGGAGGGGTCCCAGTGGGTGAGTTGGGGGGAGGAGGCAGTACTAGGAGAGATGGGGCGACGGTGGTGGGAGGGGTCCCAGTGGGTGAGTTGGGGGGAGGAGGCAGTACTAGGAGAGATGGGGCGACGGTGGTGGGAGGGGTCCCAGTGGGTGAGTTGGGGGGAGGAGGCAGTACTAGGAGAGATGGGGCGACGGTGGTGGGAGGGGTCCCAGTGGGTGAGTTGGGGGGAGGAGGCAGTACTAGGAGAGATGGGGCGACGGTGGTGGGAGGGGTCCCAGTGGGTGAGTTGGGGGGAGGAGGCAGTACTAGGAGAGATGGGGCGACGGTGGTGGGAGGGGTCATAGTGGGTGAGGTGGAGGGTTGCAGGGGGTTTCAGTGGGGGGAGGGGTCCCAGTAGGTAAGTTGGGGGGAGGAGGCAGTACTAGGAGAGATGGGGTGACGGTGGTGGGAGGGGTCCCAGTGGGTGAGTTGGGGGGAGGAGGCAGTACTAGGAGAGATGGGGCGACGGTGGTGGGAGGGGTCCCAGTGGGTGAGTTGGGGGGAGGAGGCAGTACTAGGAGAGATGGGGCGACGGTGGTGGGAGGGGTCCCAGTGGGTGAGTTGGGGGGAGGAGGCAGTACTAGGAGAGATGGGGTGACGGTGGTGGGAGGGGTCCCAGTAGGTGAGTTGGGGGGAGGAGGCAGTACTAGGAGAGATGGGGCGACGGTGGTGGGAGGGGTCCCAGTGGGTGAGTTGGGGGGAGGAGGCAGTACTAGGAGAGATGGGGCGACGGTGGTGGGAGGGGTCCCAGTGGGTGAGTTGGGGGGAGGAGGCAGTACTAGGAGAGATGGGGCGACGGTGGTGGGAGGGGTCCCAGTGGGTGAGTTGGGGGGAGGAGGCAGTACTAGGAGAGATGGGGTGACGGTGGTGGGAGGGGTCATAGTGGGTGAGGTGGAGGGTTGCAGGGGGTTTCAGTGGGGGGAGGGGTCCCAGTAGGTAAGTTGGGGGGAGGAGGCAGTACTAGGAGAGATGGGGTGACGGTGGTGGGAGGGGTCCCAGTGGGTGAGTTGGGGGGAGGAGGCAGTACTAGGAGAGATGGGGTGACGGTGGTGGGAGGGGTCCCAGTAGGTGAGTTGGGGGGAGGAGGCAGTACTAGGAGAGATGGGGTGACGGTGGTGGGAGGGGTCCCAGTGGGTGAGTTGGGGGGAGGAGGCAGTACTAGGAGAGATGGGGTGACGGTGGTGGGAGGGGTCCCAGTAGGTGAGTTGGGGGGAGGAGGCAGTACTAGGAGAGATGGGGTGACGGTGGTGGGAGGGGTCCCAGTGGGTGAGTTGGGGGGAGGAGGCAGTACTAGGAGAGATGGGGTGACGGTGGTGGGAGGGGTCCCAGTGGGTGAGTTGGGGGGAGGAGGCAGTACTAGGAGAGATGGGGCGACGGTGGTGGGAGGGGTCCCAGTGGGTGAGTTGGGGGGAGGAGGCAGTACTAGGAGAGATGGGGCGACGGTGGTGGGAGGGGTCCCAGTGGGTGAGTTGGGGGGAGGAGGCAGTACTAGGAGAGATGGGGTGACGGTGGTGGGAGGGGTCCCAGTGGGTGAGTTGGGGGGAGGAGGCAGTACTAGGAGAGATGGGGCGACGGTGGTGGGAGGGGTCCCAGTGGGTGAGTTGGGGGGAGGAGGCAGTACTAGGAGAGATGGGGTGACGGTGGTGGGAGGGGTCATAGTGGGTGAGGTGGAGGGTTGCAGGGGGTTTCAGTGGGGGGAGGGGTCCCAGTAGGTAAGTTGGGGGGAGGAGGACTCTTTCCAATTTTTCCACATCCTTCTTCTACTGTGGGCCCCAAAACTGGACACTACTCCAGATGAGGCCTCACCAATGTCGACTAGAGGGGAACAATCACGTCCCTTGATCTGCTGGCAATGCCCCTACTTATACAGCCCAAAATGCCATTAGCCTTCTTGGCACCAAGGCCACACTGCTGACTCCTGTCCAGCTTCTCGTCCATTGTCTGAAGCCCTCCCCTGCTAACACCCCCGTGTCGTGGCCCTTCCCCCGCAGTGCTTCACCATCGAGAAGCTGGGCCGGCGGCCACTCATCATCGTCGGCTTCTCCTTCATGGGCGTCTGCTGCGCCGGCATCACCTTGGCCCTGCTGCTACAGGTAGGAGCTGGGGAGGTGCATCGCCCTGGCACCTCGCTGTCAGACCAGCAGGGGGCAGCGTCCCAATCACGGGTACCACCCCCGCTCCGGTGAGCGCTGCTGGGCCATGGGCTGGGCTCCCGTAGCAGCTGTTTCGGGATGAGGTACATGGGCGTGAGGCCAGAACAACCCACTGGCATCATTGCAGGGCAGCCGGGGGCTGGATCCCGCTCCGGGGCTCGAACAGAGAGAAGCTTGTTTAGCCAAAGACCCTGAGTGTCTGGTGCAGGCCGGGAGAGAGCTGGGTGTGAAGGGGGGCTGCAGGCCAGGAGTGAGGGGCCCCGGCACAGCTGGGTGGGCAGGGCTGGGATAGGAGGGGTTGTGAGTCAGGAGTGAGGGGCCTTGGCACAGCTGGGTGGGCAGGGCTGGGATAGGAGGGGTTGTGAGTCAGGAGTGAGGGGCCTTGGCACAGCTGGGTGGGCAGGGCTGGGATAGGAGGGGTTGCGAGTCGGGAGTGAGGGCCCCCGGCACAGCTGGGGGGCAGGGCTGGGATAGGAGGGGTTGTGAGTCGGGAGTGAGGGGCCCCGGCACAGCTGGGTGGGCAGGGCTGGGATAGGAGGGGTTGTGAGTCAGGAGTGAGGGGCCTTGGCACAGCTGGGTGGGCAGGGCTGGGATAGGAGGGGCTGCGGGTCGGGAGTGAGGGCCCCCGGCACAGCTGGGGGGCAGGGCTGGGATAGGAGGGGCTGCGGGTCGGGAGTGAGGGCCCCCGGCACAGCTGGGGGGCAGGGCTGGGATAGGAGGGGCTGCAGGTCGGGAGTGAGGGCCCCTGGCACAGCTGGGGGGGCAGGGCTGGGATAGGAGGAGCTGCGGGTCGGGAGTGAGGGGCCCCGGCACAGCTGGGGGGCAGGGCTGGGATAGGAGGGGTTGCGAGTCAGGAGTGAGGGGCCCCGGCACAGCTGGGGGGCAGGGCTGGGATAGGAGGGGCTGCAGGTCGGGAGTGAGGGCCCCTGGCACAGCTGGGGGGCAGGGCTGGGATAGGAGGGGTTGCGAGTCAGGAGTGAGGGGCCCCGGCACAGCTGGGTGGGCAGGGCTGGGATAGGAGGGGTTGCGAGTCGGGAGTGAGGGGCCCCGGCACAGCTGGGGGGCAGGGCTGGGATAGGAGGGGTTGTGAGTCGGGAGTGAGGGGCCTTGGCACAGCTGGGTGGGCAGGGCTGGGATAGGAGGGGCTGCGGGTCGGGAGTGAGGGCCCCCGGCACAGCTGGGGGGCAGGGCTGGGATAGGAGGGGCTGCGGGTCGGGAGTGAGGGCCCCCGGCACAGCTGGGGGGCAGGGCTGGGATAGGAGGGGTTGTGAGTCAGGAGTGAGGGGCCTTGGCACAGCTGGGTGGGCAGGGCTGGGATAGGAGGGGCTGCGGGTCGGGAGTGAGGGCCCCCGGCACAGCTGGGGGGCAGGGCTGGGATAGGAGGGGCTGCGGGTCGGGAGTGAGGGCCCCCGGCACAGCTGGGGGGCAGGGCTGGGATAGGAGGGGCTGCAGGTCGGGAGTGAGGGCCCCTGGCACAGCTGGGGGGGCAGGGCTGGGATAGGAGGAGCTGCGGGTCGGGAGTGAGGGGCCCCGGCACAGCTGGGGGGCAGGGCTGGGATAGGAGGGGCTGCAGGTCGGGAGTGAGGGGCCCTGTCACAGCTGGGGGGCAGGGCTGGGATAGGAGGGGCTGCGAGTCGGGAGTGAGGGGCCCCGGCACAGCTGGGGGGGCAGGGCTGGGATAGGAGGGGCTGCGAGTCAGGAGTGAGGGGCCTTGGCACAGCTGGGGGGCAGGGCTGGGATAGGAGGGGCTGCGGGTCAGGAGTGAGGGGCCCCGGCACAGCTGGGGGGCAGGGCTGGGATAGGAGGGGTTGTGAGTCGGGAGTGAGGGGCCCCGGCACAGCTGGGGGGCAGGGCTGGGATAGGAGGGGCTGCGAGTCAGGAGTGAGGGGCCTTGGCACAGCTGGGGGGCAGGGCTGGGATAGGAGGGGCTGCGAGTCGGGAGTGAGGGGCCCCGGCACAGCTGGGGGGCAGGGCTGGGATAGGAGGGGTTGCGAGTCGGGAGTGAGGGGCCCCGGCACAGCTGGGGGGGCAGGGCTGGGATAGGAGGGGTTGCGAGTCAGGAGTGAGGGGCACTGGCTGAGTCGTGTGAGTATTTTGCATGGCACGTTGCAGCTGGTTTTCTCTCTCTCAGCCCTTCAGGTTCCCATAGGGCAGCTCCCCAAATCTGCTTTGCATGGAGGCGGTAACTGGGCTGTTAGTCCAGCCGCGTTCAGCCTCCCCCAGCTTCTCACCTTCCCTTCCCAGGCTACGGTGCCCTGGATGCGCTACCTCAGCGTAGCCTGCGTCATCGGGATCATCGGTGGCTTCTGTATGGGACCAGGTGGGTGCCGGGGCCCCTCCCTTCTCTAAAACCAAAACCAGAATGACTGGGGGCTGCGGGTCGAGACTGAGGGGCACCTGTGGGGGAGGAGGGAGCCTTAGACTGGACTATCAGGCTGGGGGGAATCCAGTGAATTGGCAGAAGTGGGTGGAAGGGGCTTCCCGGATTCAGCAATGGCCCAAATACATGAAGGGTCTGGATTCTCCTTCCCCTGAAACATCAGGTGTCCGCACTGATGGGGACCGGCCATTGAACGGACCCACCTGTGCTGGATACAGCGCGGTCACGGGCACCGCGCTGGACTTGTGGGAGCCCAGTGGTTTGATCTGGTAGGGCAGGAGGTGGCAGACCTGGCTGGGCCGATGGTGAGACCGAGGAGGCAGGGGCCAGGCATGGAGACCCTCCCACACCCAGATCCAGGGAGGGCTGCCGTGAGATTTCTACCCTCCATGTTCCCCTTACATTTAGCCAACTCCTCCAGACCCTTCCGCACATGCTAATAAACTTCTCTTACTTACTGAGTAGGGGAGTGCTTTTCCGCCTTTAAATGAGCGTGGAAGCGAGAGCTCCCTAAAATTGATGAACGAGGCTTGGAATGGTTTACTCGACTGATGTATGAGGGGGGCTGCCAACAGAGCTATCATTCATTCTCAGCCCAGAATTTATTTGCTGTAATTACATCTTTAATTAGGATTTTAATGGCTCATTGTTCACAAACAATGATGAATCGGACTTAAATATATATATATTTATTCCAGGCGAGCTGTGAGTAACGGTCCATCAGGGGCTGCTTTTCCCCATATTAAATTTTTTTGCATTAAGTATCTTTATTAAAAAGGTGCATATGACTGCGTTCCTATTCTGGCAGATACTAACCATCATGCTTATAATATCATAAGTGGACATATTGCAACCAACCCAAAGTCCCTTCGCTACTCAGGGCTACAGGGCAACCCTGAGGATAGGACTTCGCCTCTCATGCTCCAAAAGCACAGGCCCCAATGCTTGAGCAAAAGGAGAATCTCCCTCAATTATCATCAGTATAGGGCTGATGAAACACAGTGGAACAATTATGAGTTCACCCACTAGATGGCAGTGGTGCATAAAGCCCCATCTTTTCTCTAGGGTATTTTTAAATTCTTTTGAAATATTGTTTGAATTAATTTTTTGTGGTAGCTAGATGTCGCAAATTGCTTTTCCCATGGGGTTGGATACAGGGTCAGTAATAGGATGCAGCCTTTCACCTTTAAGTAGCCAGTTCAAATCTAGGGCCCGGACGCCTTCACCTGGAGTGGTCTCAGTCCAGTCCTTGGTGGACAAATGAAAAATTTCCCATCAACACTGTTTTTCAACAGCAATTCATAGAGCTGAGCAGAAAACGACATTTCTGTCCCACAGGAAATTCCAAAATTTGTGTTTTTCCTGAGTTGGGCTAAAAAGTTGGAATGTTTCACAGAATGAACCATTCCAGAATGCTGTATTTGAAAACACCGAAAACACCTTATCAAAATGTTTCCCTTGAATGTTGAAGTGTAATAGAACATTTTATATATATGTAAGTCTAAACAAAATGAAACAAAAGTTGGAATGAAACAAGGTCCACAGGACACATTCCTTTGGATTTGGAATAGTTCCTAAACTTTTTCTACAGCAAACTGGTCCATCAAAATTAATTAATTAATTAATTACTTAATTAAATTTCGACCAGCTCTAAAAATTGCATTTTCTACAACAAAACGTCATGAAAAGCATCTGCTTTCTGCACAAAATTTAGATTTTCCATCAGCAAATGGAACCCAAACTATTTCATCTGTAAAATCCTGCCCCGGTGTCTCATGGGAGTTACAGTTCCGTTGCCCCATGTCCACTTTCTCCTCCATGTGCGCAGCTCCTCAACTGAACTACATCTCCCAGGGTGCACTATGGCCAGGGACTTCCAAGATGCACCACTTGCCCTCCAAAAGGTGAGACCATGGTGCATTATGGGAGATGGAGTCTGACAAGGGAGCCTGGTTTATAGAGGAGAATGGGTGCCTGAGAGACCTGTACTACAGCTCCCATAAGGCAACACAGTGGAATTTCCAAATTGAATTATTTCAGTTTTTGAACTTCGGCCAAAAATCAAAATTTTAAGTGGAAAATGTTGATCAAAAGGATTTTTCGTTTCCGTCAAATTTTTCTGCAGAAGAACAAACCTGTTGTGGCCGGTTCTTTGGACCAGCAAACCCCTCCCCCTCCCCCACTACACACACACAGCTCAATCAGCCTCCTCATTAGGAGCCTCAGCAGGGGGCTGAGCTGTGGTGCGTGGTGGGGGATGGGGAAGCTTTCCCTGCTCTATCTCTGGAGCCGGTTTGTCTCCAGGGCACGTTTGCCGGGCCCTGGCCCGGCCCTTGCCAGCCTCGCTGACGGAAGGGGCCAGCGGCAGGGTGGTGCCTGGTTCTGAGCGGGGCAGGGGAGATTCGGGGCAGGGCGCTGTGCTGGGGATTACAGTCGCTGGACGAACCCCTGTGTTTTCTCACCAAGGGCCGCTCCCCTATCGGCCCCTAGAGACTTGCACCGCCGGCTCTGCAGGCTGCTGGACCCCCAGTGGGGCAGGCCCTGGGGCCGGGGAGGGGCAGATAGGGTCCCGATTCTGAGATCACACACACGCCTTTCAGGCCTTTCACTCCTCGTTCCCGCCCCAGACCTTGGGTTTCACCTGGGCCTTTTCCTGGGAGGCTCCAGGCTGGCACCTGGCTACTGACGCTTTGCACCCTCGTCCTCCACCGAATGCAGCCCAGAGGCGTCGGTGGGACCCGAGTCCATTGGCACGTGGTCTCCCTACGGGCACCCGCTGCAGAGACCGTTAACTCTTTGGTGGCTGGACTGCGATGCCACGCGGCGTTTAACTCTCCTCTCACCTGATCAGCTGGCGTGCCCTTCCTGATGACCGCGGAACTCTTCAAGCAGTCACACCGCCCCGCTGCCTACATCGTGGGGGGGTCCCTGAACTGGCTCTCCAACTTCACCGTGGGCTTCGTCTTCCCCTTCCTACAGGTAACGACCAGCCATGGACGTGGCCTGGGGTAGCACCAGCATCCCCAGTCAGGGATCAGGGTGCCAGGGTGGTAGGTGCTGTCCATGCCCATGGGAAGATGGTCCCTGCCCCGGAGAGCTAACAGCCGAAGCATAGACGAGAGGTAGATACAGACAGGAGGAGCATGAGGGAATAATAGGACAAAATCAGAGGGCAGCACGTTTTTAACAAGCCCAGTGAAACACTGTCTCGTGCAGTATGTTGTTAACCTGAGGAACTCATTGGAGCAGGAGATGAAGTCCAGAGATATCACTTCTGCTGCACCCCCACTGCCCTATGCACTAGGCCTGTTACCCTTCACAGGAGGAAATTAGGTTGATTGGGCATGATTTTTCCTTGACTGTCAAGTGTGACATTCCCTAGAGTACAATGGTCGAATGAATAGCTGTGTCCCCTGAGTTCTCCAGCCTGGGGGGCCCTTTACACTACTTTGCTCTGGGATCTACTGCTCCTGGTCTGCTCACACACAGCCTCCAGCCTGTAAATCACTCCCGAGTCCCAGGTATACTGTATGAGGGTTGTAGCCAATCACTCATGAATTACACTGCAGAGCAGCACCAGTAAATTCCCAGTCCCAAACTTTCCCCAGTAATGTATGTCTGGGACTGCCAGCATCCTCCTGGATAACACCAGCTCCTATAAAGTCTGTCATTTATTAATAGAACATGATACGCACCATTCTTGCTACCTCTAATAGAGTTTCCCAAATACTTTTGTTCAAACTCGTTGGTTTAGCTTAAACAATAAAACAAGTTTATTAACTACAGAAAGCTAGATTCTAAGTGATCGCAAGTCATGAGGCATAAAAGTCAGAACTAGTTACAAGAAAATAAAAGTAAAATGCAGCTAATGCCATACTTAACGAAACTAAATGAATTCAAAGCAAAACTCACTCTCGCATGTCTCATCTCGCATGGCTTAACTCCCTCCAAGCAAGATATCAATGCTAATACCCTGGGTAGAGAGAAAGGTAGAGGTGACTTGGTACACTTCTGCTTCTTTCTTATAGTTCCTTCCCTTCTTTGGGAGTCCTCTCCAGCCAAGGCTCAGGAGACAGAAAGCCTGTGTGGATGGGATCAGCAAGCAGTTCCTTTGTCAATATGTCGATTTTTTTCCCCCACCCACATGCTCTTTCCTGCCAAAGAATGGCCATTTAACAAAGTGATGGCCCATTTAATCTTGTTGACACCTGGATGAGGTATCGGCAGCCTTTTGTCCCTGAGGAACTGGTTTGTGGCTGTTCCCCAGACTTAGAGCATGTCTTAGCAATACCAGATGGTAGAATCTTATAACTGTACATACCATGTTGCCGCACACATTTTATCAGAACAATAATGTTCAGCAAATTATGAGTTTTCAAATGATCCCTTGCAAGCCATACTTTGTACAAGATTTCTCACTGGGGTTCAGACTGTCACAAAGTACATCCTGGCAATTCCTTAAAACCTTCCTATCTTCCTGGGGCTTAAAACTGCTCGTTTAATAATTTGTTCAGTCTCTTCCTAGGTCTTGAAATTAGGCTGACTGGTCTGTAATTGTCCTCTTTGTTCCGCTTTTTGAAGATAAGTTCTATTGTTTGCTCTTCTCCAGTCCTCTGGGACCTCTCCCATTCTCCCTCAGTTCTCTCAAAAATAGCAGCTATTGGGGCAGAGATTGCTTCAGCTAGCTCCTTAGGGTATTTAAGTTCAATGTCATCAGGCCCTGATGACTTGAATACCTCTAACTCAGCTAAATACTCTTTAACCTGGTCCTTCCCAGTTCTGGCCTGAGGTCCTTCCTGGGATATTAATAACTGTGTTAAGCAGCTGGCCAGCATTAACCTTTCTGAGTGAAGACAAATATTGCCTAGGTGAGTGGTCTTGTGCTACAGGGGTCCCTCCAAGGGGCAAGACTAAACCACTTGCCAGGGACATCATGGGGGAGTCTCCACCTTCCTATCTATCAGGTTTTCCCTACCTGCCCCCTATCGCCTTGGGGCAAGGACCTCACCCTTGGGAATGGATTTGTCCTGGTAGCCAGTCCAGCGGTTCGGTGCTAGCACCCCATTGCGCACATGGAGAATGGAGGCACAGAGAGGCTAAGTGGGGAGCCCATGGTCGCTCATGGAGTCTGTGGTGCAGTAGGGCCTTGAGCCCAGCCTCCCCCTGGACCTGTAAGGCACCAACCCCCGCTGAAGGGGTGGTGCCCGACATTCAGTGGGGTGGTGTTATGGCCCAGTGGGATGGGTGACAGGGCACAGGGGCTGAGCCACTCCGAGGTGGGTGGGTGCTAGGTGGACCTGGGGCCAGTGCGGCCGCGAGAGGGGTCCGGAGCTGGCTGGGACTCCCTGCTGAGGCCCCGGGGGGGTCGTTCTCTCTCGTTGCCCCAGATGTCAGCCGGCGCCTTCTGCTACCTGGTGTTCTGCGGGGTCTGCGTGCTGGTGGCCCTCTACATCTGCATCACCATCCCCGAGACCAAGAACAAAACCTTCGTGGAGATCAGCCAGATCTTCGCCGCCCGCCGCCCCTTCCTCGCTGCCCCGCCCAGCGCCGTCAAGATGGTCCCGCTCGGCGGTTACGGGGCCCTGGAGAACAGCTCCCTGGAGCTCTCGGGGTCCAACCGGACATGACCCCCCTCAGCCCTGGGAGTCAGGCCGGGAGGGGGCTGGGCTCAAATGCGGGTGGGGGACGGTTTCTGAGGCTGTGTATTAATTCACTTCCATTAACCCCTTCCCTTCTGGTGTCTGGCTCGGTCCCTCAGCCCATGGTCCGGGGAGAAGCCCTGCTCCCCGCAGGGTCATGGCTGATCCTGGCGGAGAGCCGAGTGGGGCATCATCCCGGGTCTCCACCCCTGGAGTTAGATTCTGTCCTCTCCCCCCCATGAGCCCTGGGGGTTTGCCCCTTGGGCTCATAGTGAGCGTCACCCAAAGTAGCAGTCGACATGAGATACTTGGTCAGTATTTCCAGCTTCAGATAGAGAAATGATCCAGGCCTGCCCATGGGATCCCCACACCTAGTACACCCGAACCTCTCCAATGATATCCCACAGGAGCCATCCTGCATAAAGGATATCCCTTCTGTCATATGCATATCATTAGCCTATTGCCATCAAGATTGTGGAGTGCACCATAGGGAGCCTTGTGCATGGAGGGCACGGGTGCAAATCCTGAGCAATGAGGGCCTGGCTGCATTGGGCCACCGGTGGGTTGGTTGTTCCAGACCAGACCAGGGTCTGGGCCACAAAACCTGGAAGGGGGTTCCAGAGAGGATGGAGCTCGGCTGTTCTCAGTGGTGGCAGATGACAGAACAAGGAGTAATGGTCTCAAGTTGCAGTGGGGGAGGTCTAGGTTGGATATTAGGAAAAACTATTTCCCTAGGAGGGTGGTGAAGCATTGGAATGGGTTCCCTAGGGAGGTGGTGGAATCTCCTTCCTTAGAGGTTTTTAAGGTCAGGCTTGACAAAGCCCTGGCTGGGATGATGTAGTTGGGGTTGGTTCTGCTTTGAACAGGGGGTTGGACTAGGTGACCTCCTGAGGTCCCTTCCAACCCTGAGAGTCTCTGATTCTATGAAAACCCCCCTGGCACTAACTGGCGAGCGAGTGACCCCAGATGTTTCAGCCCTCACTCAGCTCTGCTGGGGGGGGGGTCAGGGTCCTGCAGCCTCTCTTCTGGCCCCCACCCCCCCATGCTCTGCCTTCCAGCCCAGCCACTCCCCACAGCAGCAGGGCACCTGTTAGGGTCACTGGAAGCAGCACAGGGTGTGAGCCCGGCGGGGGGATTAGCTGGGCCTCAGCAGAGAGACCACAGACCGACTGGGCTGTAGAGGCTGCTCTCTGCCCCCATTGGGGTCTGGGCCAATCCGTGGCGGGATACCAGCAGTGAGACCCCGGGGCCTTGTCTACTAGCCCTGAGCTCACTTGGATTTAGGGCTGTTGGGTTTTGCCTCTCCAGAGGTATTTCTGTCAGTCTCCGGCGGAGGACGCACCAACGCCCTGGTGGGCGGAGTCAGGGGGGACCCGGGTGCCAGGCTGAACTCAGTGGCTGGAGGTCACCCCAGCACCTGCCTTGCCCCTGTCCTGCCTCCTGCTGCCCCAGAGACCATCACGGCCCAGCCCCTCCTGGGTGCTCAAGGGGAGTGAAGCGCATGGCGACGCGACCCCAGCACTCGAGATCAGGTGTCGGTGAAGCCAATTCCTGGGGCTGGCTGACGCCCTGAGCCGGGCGCATGTACCAGCCTCGGCGAGCTGGAGACAGGGGACCAGGACACAGATTCGATCCCCGTTTCAACAGTGAAGCTGCTGGCAATCGAAGCGGCTAAGGAATGAGATTTTCAGTGGCGGAGGAGCTGTGTGGGGGGGGCTGGAATGATGCTTCGAGGCCCAAGAGCCCTCGTCCTCCCGTGTTCCGGTGCCAGTAATACCTGCCGCACTCCTGGGGCATTGCCGGCTGCCGCAGACAGGCGTGCGAGTGTGTTTCCTGGCCAGGAACGCAGGCACAGCTCTGTTCCTTGATAGAGGGGAATGACATAGGCCTGGCAAAAGCTCCCTAAAAGTCAGGGGGCCACTGGCATCCCAACCGGGGCCCCTCCCCCTTCTAGACCCCACCCTCTTACTGCCTCTTCCCCTGAGGCCCCGCCCTGCCTCTCCCTCCCAAGACCCCATCCCTGGCTCGCTCCTCTCTGCCCCCTCTCTCCCCCCCAGCGCTTGCCCTTGCAAAAAGTGATGGGGCCATGGCCCCCTGGCTCCCCCTGCTCTGGTACCCCTGGTTTGACACCTGCTGGCTGCGTCCGAGCCGCCAGGAGACTCTGTTATCACGTAAACTGCCCACCTGACCTTGGGAAAAGGTGGACGTGGACTTCCTGATCTTCAAGGACGAGCAGGTGGCGGGAGCACCCCACCAGCGCCGGCGTGTGTGACACAGTGACACCCACTGCCCACTGCTTTGTCACCCTGGTGTTACTGCACTGGACGGAGGCTGGGGTCTCCCTAGGGACCGGAATCAACCCTCTGCCACATTGGTGTGAATCCAAACTAACTCCACTCCTCGCTGCCAGTGTAGTGGGGATCCGGATCAGGCTGCCGGGCGGCAGAAGAGGGGTGCTGGGCTCTGTTAGTCAACGCAGATGGCTGCATCCTGCTCCCACAGCCCATGGGGTGACTCTCCCATCACGGCCCGTGTCAGCCGTCAGGGCAGGAGCCTTTGGCGCTGATCTCCCTGCAGCTCAAAGCATGCTGCCTTCCCTCTGTAAACGCCCCCTGTCAAAGAGCGGGTGTGCGGGGGGAACCAGAGCCGTGCCGGCGGCGTCTCCCTCCGCCTCAGCTCCGCTCCGCCGCCGACCAGAGCGGTAAATATGTGCAGCATTACATATGTATAATGGAGTGTAAATAACCCCAAAAAGTGCATTGTAAATAGACTCCAAGTTTATCCTTTATTAATGAACCACCGAGTGCCCTGCTGTTTTAGAGCAGCGAGACTTTCATAATATCAAAACCTAAATTACACTTGTGTCTCTCATTCCCGGCAAACGACAGCATCATTTCAGGCCTCTTTGCCGCTTGTATTTATTTATTCGTTTGTTTATTTTTGCCGGCGCGTGTCTGACGCCTTGCGCTGCGGTTTAGGGTGCCGGCAGGGCCCCTGCAGGCTGGAATGACCCCGCCCCCGCCCCCGGAGGCCTGTGGCCCAACGTCCCGAGCCATGGGTGGTCGGTGCAAGCTAGGCCTACGTTTTCCAAGCTCAGTAGCAGAAGTCCTGCACCCGCTGTGGCTGGGAGGTCCTTGGGGTGGGGATTCAGTGTGGACGGTGCCCGTGGGGGTTACTGGGGTGTTGGCTCTCGAATGAGACTGAAAGTCCCTTTGGGTCATGAAAAATCTCAGGGTGCTTCTTGTAGGACCCAAAACAAAATGGCTCCTGATTTTTGGGGACAGGCGTGTGATTTCGAGGAGTTTGGCTCAGGGCTTTTGAGCTTCAGGGGTTGGGGGAGGGGCAGTGGTTCTACAATCTGGCGCTCTCTCCCCCCTTACCAAGCTGTGAGCTGGCCCTGCCCTGCCAGGGGGTTGGACCTGTTCTTGTGGGGACTTCTTTCCTCAGCAGTGCTCAGGATCTGCGTCCACCCCCTTGAGAAGAAAACTGGTTAGAGGGGCGACCCACGGGGGTTCCTGCCCCCCCCCCAACCTGAGTCCAATGGGGGATTGGGCTGGACAGACACCACTGGTCCCTCTTTGCCAGGAGAGCCCAGGCAAGCTGAGAAGCAGGCCTGGCGGCGAGGCGCCCGATAACAAGGCTCAGAGTTGTGCAGAACACGGTCAGGGCAGCCAAGGTCACCCAGTGACTCCTGAGGCTGGGCCCTGCTTCCCAGACGGTGCCGCGCCTTCGCCCTGTGAAAATCAGGCCCCTGGAGGGGTCTTGTCGAGCCCCCCGCCCTCCATCGCTAATCCTGTCGGAAAACCTTGACACCTTCGCACACGAGCAGGGTACTGCACTCCGTTAAAACGGCATCGAGGGGTGACTCCTTGAGCCACCCCGCTAGAGCAGAAGACTGCATGGCATCCGGTACCCGCTGTCACCTGTAAAGGCCTGGGAATCGCCGGGCTTTCTGTTTCCACAGACCGGGTGAGCCACTGCTCCAGCGTCTAGGGTCAATGAAACGCAGCGTGTCGAGTCTGCGTTCTGGCCGAGGGGCAGCGGAAGAGGAGGAGGGACTGGTAGACAAATGCTTTCCAGCCAGTCATCGGATTGAAAAGCGAATCGGATTCAGTTGCCGTTTGCCTCTCATGAGCGTTCAGCCTCTCAGGGATCACAAACAAACCGCCCATTTCAAGCTCCGATGATCAGGTGTTCATCAGATGCTAATTTACCATTGCACAAGCCACTGTAAAATGTGCAGCCACTGTTTTGCAATTCCTCTTGTGATGACTTCTGATACAAACCACCCAATAAGGGAACAGAAATCATGCCCCATAATGCATTTAACTAAACGAACATCGTGCAGTTAAATCTATGCACAATCCGGCTCCAAGCTCAGAATTTTTCGCTGATTCATTTTGACCGGGAATATCTCGGAGAAGCATGTCGGCAATTGGAAGAAAAGGCAACGTTTTCTTTAGTGCCAGAAACTGGACTCCTGGGTAGAGTTCTGGTGTCTGCAACATTAGAAGGATGTGGAAAAATTGGAAACAGTGCAGAGAAGAGCCACAAAAATGATTCGAAGGCTAGAAGAAATGTTTAATGGAGAGGGTAATTCCCAAGGGAAGGGGTGGATTGGATGCCTCTCTGGAAGGTTTGCTTGAGTCATGATGAAATTCTCCAGCTAGTGCTACACATGCAGTTGAACGAGGTCATCTTATGGTCCCTTCTGGCCTTCACATGGATTAATCCTACGTCAAATAAATTATTGTGAGCTATTAGCCCCATTCAAGTTCTGCAGCGTTCATGGTATCAGACTCGCATGCTGGCTACGGAAATGACTTCTGATAGTGCGTCGCAGGTGGGATGGCCGGGGTACGTATGTCTTCTTATCACAGGAACGTCTCTGTTCTAAGGGGGCATCTCATGCCAAGTGCTCCAAGGGGGGACTCGGTTATTTAATGCAGCGTGGCTAAGGTGTCTAGGTCAGATCCTCCATTCGTTGACTTCAATAGAATTAAGTCCACGGATGACCGCTGAGTTATCTGGTCCTGTGCGTGAATGGCCCAGACTGAGCACCATGTAAAGTCCTCTTCTTTAGAGATATTTCCATCTACCCTATTATTTGTCCCAGAACTACGACACCAGCTGTGGGGTCGATTCCGTAGACAGTACTAAATAGCACAGCCTTTGCTGTGTGTATCTAGCAGGCCGGGATACTGCACAATATGTGTAGGAGGTGACTTTCTGATATTCCCGTTGAGTTCAAGAGGAATGGGGGTGCGGAACACCCTTGAGAATCCGGAGGTGCATAGAAACAGGCACTGGGGAAAAACCCATTCCATCCACCTTGATAGTCAGTGCAAGATGTTCCCCGCTGTGTGTCTTGCTTTAAAATTCCCATGTCCTGAGGTCTCCACTGATACATTTTTCACATGAGAATTGTTTGTTGCAAGGACAGAGCGAAACCTGGTAAACTGCTAACACTGCCCCGGATTTATTTGTTGCTCTCTGACAATATTTCCTCTTAGGAGTTCTGCAGGGTCTTAGGAGCTAAGCAGCGCTGTAATTAGACACACCACTAGATGGCGAACAAATCACTAGATAACCACATGGCTACTTGCCATACACCGCTACGCCACCGATATACACCATGGAGTGAAGGGCTTGGCCGGCTAAGCCAGGAGATGCCAGCCAGCGTGTGTGAGCACTGGAAACGACCGTGGCATTGGTGGCAACATGCAACCCTTCCCTGACGCCGTAGAGAGCTTGCCTGGCACTTTCTGGTGTGTCGTAGCCGGGTTGGTCCCAGGATGTGAGAGAGACAGGGTGGGTGAGGTAACAGTTTACTGGGCCAGCAGCTGATGGCAAATAGACAGCAGAGAGCTCTCCTTCAAAAACCTTGTCTCTTTCCCCAAGAGATGTTGGTCCAATAAAAGATACCACCTCACCCACCTCTTCTGGTGGCATTAAAGCTGGTATTAGCTGTCTTTTGTGGAGCGGAAGGAGAGCAATTCGTTGTGCTCGCTGCGGCTGGAGGCGTCGGATCCTGTTTCCTTCCAGACGAAACCAAGACAAAGCGGGAGCAAAACAAGCCGCACAGGGAGAAAATGCCGCTTCCATCTCTCGCGCCGACTCGCGCTTGGAGCCTCAGCACTGGAGCAACGCAGGCCCAGCGCCTCGTCTGAGCACCTGGCAAATTTGTGGGGCTGTTCAGGGCGTCGCTTTTGGCTGCCTCTCTGGTCCTGGACTCACAGCAGTGTTGCAAAGGATGGAGGAGGCTCGGCCAGCTCACCAGACACTCAACAGGCAGGAGGGGAAAGGGGGGAGAGAGGAAAGAGAAGAAACGAGCTGGGGAAGGAAAATGCCGTGCCAGGGAGGTGATGCCAGCAGAACCCGAAGCTCACATCCCGGGTGGAGTTCAGTGGAGGTGGTGATGGCTCCGGGTCACCCTCTCTGGCCCTGTCTGGTCGGGTTCAGGATGCTGAAGGCCCAGCGGTGTCATGGTGGGTCCCAGACTCCCCGGAGGTGGGGAGGGGGTGGCAGGCCTGGGAAGCTTGCATCGTGCAGTCCCCTGAGTGACCCCTGGTAAGCAATGGCCAGGAAGGGACAGCAACCTCAGCCCAGTAACATTCATCAATCAAATCACATTTAAGAGACTTCAGCTATGAAAATTTCCTCCTGTTGCTAGGCTCTTTCCGCTCGTTGTCATGCCAACCCATGGTTGTCACAGGCTTTTCAGACCCCTTCGCCCAGTTCTTTTAGCATGGACTGGTGCAAACTGGACTGTTGATTTGTCTCCAACTTTTGCTGACTCTTATAAACGGCTTGATGAGACAGACGGAGCTGGATTCTCATTACAGGCCACTTCACAGTAACTGCCACTAGCCATCTCTGTGTGCTGTATGCAGTTCCAGGCAGGAGGCAGTCATCCCTGGTAAACAAGTGAGACAAAACTGGGACTGAAGCAGGGTGGAAGCCTATTTATTCAAGAAGATAGTTACAGAGCCTGATTTTTAAGAAGGTCTGTGATTCCACATGTCCCAGGATCTGTCTGTGCCCAATCCCAATATCTTTCATATATATGACAGCTAAACTGTCTCCTCTGTGGTGACACTATGCGGGAGGTGTGTGTTGGGGGGTATCTTCTCCCTGTTCTCTGGCTGCAATGACTAGGATAGGGTGACAGATTTTGCAAGTCATTTTTTAAGAAAACAAACAAAAAAAGGCTTTTTGACCAAACTGAAAACTTTTGTGCAAAATGTTCATTTTTGTTTAAAATTTTTGGTTCATGGGCAAAAAGCTTGAAATCTCCAATTTTCAGTTAAAAAAACAAAACCTGCTTTGGTCTTTGAAAACCGACTATTTTGTTCCCCAACAAGGGTTTTTGAAAACTGACTTTTATTTCAGCTTTTCAATAAAAATCGGAACCTTTTTCAAAGAAACCATTTTTAATTCCCTATGAGAAATAATTGCCTTTTTCCATCCTGCTCTAGCATCGGCGATCCTCTGACGCAGGCCACGGGGTCAGCGCAGAGAAGGGGGCTCGGCCGCCCTGAAATAGACATGAAATAGATCTGCTCTGGGAGTTATTTTGGTCAAGTTCTCCTGGGTCCCGCAGGAGGTCATGATCACAACAGAGATTCCAAAGCCAGAAGGGACCGAATTCCTTGCCTGGCGGAGGGTGTTTACATGGTGGAGTCTAGCTGCCCACCCAAGGTTGTGTACCAGCAGACGGCACTAAAAGAATTTATTGCTACAGCAAGCTGCCTTTTGGAGCTCAGTCATGT
Organism: Sternotherus odoratus; assembly: GCA_032164245.1. NCBI lineage: Eukaryota > Metazoa > Chordata > Testudines > Kinosternidae > Sternotherus > Sternotherus odoratus. The sequence continues at coordinate 105,684,476 of JAVMKO010000005.1, forward strand.
AGGAGATGTCCTATTATATGGGCAGTTGACTTTAATAGTCATTGTGTGCTTAAAGCACAGCAAAACAACAGTGGGGGAAAAAAATCCCTTCTCTGCTTAGATGGCCCTTTTCCCCCCAGCCCTGATAGTCTATTTGTACAGTAAATTAAAAATATGAATCACTTCTCCCTATTGCCTCCCCAAACACTCATCCTGTCAGGCGCTGTGTTGTCTTCATTTGTATTACCTTAATTTAATGTTAATTATGTTCTTCATTTACAAAGAACAAGCATTTACACTCCCCGTCTGGGGATTTCCCGCACTGGCTGTCTCCACAGACTCGGCAGAGAGGGGAGAGGCAGAAACCGGTGTGTGTGTGTGTGTGGTGGGGCTCGTTAGCACGCCACTCAGAAAGCAGGGCAGGGGGGGCTGCAAATGGCCATCTCTCCCCGCCCCCACCGCATAACGAACGGACTTTCCTGATCACGCCAAGCACGATTGCCTTTCGATTTATGAATATCGGGATTGCTCTGGCTGCTAGAGCCCCTTATAAATCATTTTAAAAGTGCCCTGCTGCTGGGAAGAAAAGCCTTGGGGGGGGGGGGAAGTGTTGCAGGGGAATTCTGGGGTTTGAATGGCAGCACCCGCTTTGGACCTGGGGTGAGCTCCCCGAACGGGACTGCCAGACACCCAGGGCCAGTGCAAGCACTAGGCGAACTAGGCGCCCACCTAGGGCGTCAAAATTTGGGGGCGCCAAAACGCGGCGGCACAAGTTAGAAGTTTTGCCTAGGGCGCAAAATATCCTGCAGCCACCACGGATGATGGAAACTTGTGCCACGGCTTTGCACAGAGAAACTGCACCAGGCTCTCTATCCGGGCTCTTCCAGCAGAAACACCCCGATCCAGGCTTGGATGAAGGCCAGCGGGTTGCGGGACAGCCAGAGGGCACCGCTTGGCTCTGTATATTTTAAACTTCAAAACGCCTTGGCTGCTGTGGTGTCCCACAGGGCTTCAATGGCTTGATTCCTTTTTGTGCCGTCACTGCCCTGGACCTGGGATGCTCGTCCGGTCTGTTTCGGGTTGTTGCTTCATTTTCACACCTGCGCACCCCTGTTACTCCTGGGGCAATTCTGCGCCAAAACATTAAACATTCTGCGCACAATCTTTTAACATTCTGCAAAATTCTGCACATTTTATTTGTCAAAATAATACAATAGAAGCACGCCCGTCTCAATTCTTTTGGTCATTTATTTCAAAGTATCTGTCAGCGAGGTGATCTGTGCCAATACAGATCCAAAAAAAGAAAGATTCAGGAAATGTGTGTTGACAAAGCGATTCCTTCCTGGGCATATTAATCCAGATCTTTGAATAATAATTCATTTAAACTACACTACAGAGCCGTGTTTCCCGCATCCCTCAGAAGCAGTCCAAAGGCTTGGGGGAGCCAGGGGGTAACAGAGGAGCTAAGGGAGAGGGAAGGATGCTGGGAGTGAACCTGGAGGATGTTGGGTATGGGTGGGAAAAGTATGGAAGAGGTTTGGGGTGGGGTGGGGAGGGATCGTTAGGGAGTGGGGAGTCTCCACCATGCAGACCTGGGCTGACCCGTAGCCTCTTCTATTCAGTCAAGTGCATCTTCCCCGGTCCCTGTGTGTCCCTGCACCGCCCATGTCCATATGTTTCTGCAGCCCCTATTCCCATGTGTCCCTGCACACTCCTACCCCCCTGTGGTCCTTCAGCCCCCATAAGAACAGAAGAACGGCCGTACTGGGCCAGACCAAAGGTCCATCCAGCCCAGTATCCTGTCTACCGACAGTGGCCAATGCCAGGTGCCCCGGAGGGAGTGAACCTAACAGGCAATGATCAAGTGATGTCTCTTTTGCCATCCATCACCACCCTCTGACAGACAGAGGCTAGGGACACAGTTCCTTACCCATGCTAGCTAATAGCCATTCATGGACTTAACCCCCATAAATTTATCCAGTTCTCTTTTAAACTCTGTTAGTTTAAAAGCCTGGCCTTCACAACCTCCTCCGGCAAGGAGTTCCACAGGTTGACTGTGCGCTGTGCGAAGAAGAGCTTCCTTTTATTTGTTTTAAACCTCTGCCCATTAATTTCATTGGGTGGCCCCTCGTTCTTCTATTATGGGAACAAGTAAATAACTTTTCCTTATTCACTTCCTCCACACCACTCATGATTTTATAGACCTCGATCCTATCCCCGCTTAGTCTCCTCTTTTCCAAGCTAAAAAGTCTCTTTAATCTCTCCTCATATGGGACCCATTCCAGTCCCCGCCTAGCCATTTTAGTTGCCCTTTTCCGAACCTTTTCTAATGCCCCCCCTTTCCAATTCTGCCCCTGGCTCCATGCTGGCTGGTCTGCCCCCACAGCCGCCTCTGGTGGGTTTTCTGCCGGAAAAAAAATTTCTGTGCAGGCATGAATTCTGCACAAGTGCAGTGACGCAGAATCCCCCCCCCCCCAGGCATACCCACTCTGGAACCATGCTGTTCCAGACACAGCCCAGACACTTTCCCCAAAGGTGGGCGTTGTTCTGGTTTGTTTCAACCTTCCTCTTCAGGGTTTGAAAGAGGCGTATTTCATATCAGGCCAAACCCATCCCTTGGGGGAGGGCACCCTGAAAACCATTTTACTGTCTCATTGCTTCATTGTTCACCCTCCTCCCCTGCCCCAGTTGTCTGTAGCCAACAGTTGTCTCTTGGCTTATATTTAGATTCTGAGCGGTTTGGGGCACGGACAGGGGTGAAAGTAACTAAAACTTCTTACCGGTACGGGGGCTGGGTCAGCTCTGGCCCCTAGAAGGGGCAGAGCCTCTGCCAGAAGGGGTGGGGTTGGGGGCAGAGCCATCCCGCCCCCATACCGGTAAGGGGTCTCCCCCCAGCCCTCCCCAAAACCCTCCTCAGCCCAACCCCCCGGGCCTCTGGCAGAATTTTAAAGGGCCTGGGGCGGTAGCAGTGTCCCAGCTCCAGGCTCTTTAAATAGCTACCGGAGCCCCACCGCAGCCTCCCCAGGGCTCCGTCAGCAGGGATCCCGTCCCCGCGGAGCCCTGGGGAGGCTGCGGCAGGGCTCCGGTAGCTATTTAAAGAGCTCAGGGCAGGGACACCACTACCGCCCCGGGCCCTTTAAAATTCCGCTGGAATCCCTGCTGCAGGAGCCCGGAGGAGGCTGCGGCGGGGATCTGGCTGGAGTTTAAAGGGCCCGGGGCAGTAGCGGTGTCCCACCCCTGGGCTCTTTAAATAGCTACCGAAGCCCCACCGCAGCCTCCCCAGGGCTCCGTCAGCAGGGCTCCTGTCCCCGCGGAGCCCTGGGGAAGCGGCAGTGGGGCTCCGGTAGCTATTTAAAGAGCCCGGGGCTGGGACACCACTACCGCCCCGGGCCCTGCCGCCGGAGCCACGCTGCAGCCTCCCCTGGGCTCCTGCAGCAATGGAAAGGGCCTGGGGCTCCAGCTGCTGCTGGGAGCCCCAGGTCCTTTCAATTGCGCCGGGGGAAGCCGATCCGCCCCGGTACGGCGCACCGACTCTTGCCGATACACCGTACCGGGGCGGCCCGGCTTACGTTCACCTCTGGGCAGGGACCATCGGTTTGTACGGTGCCTAGCGCAGTGAGGTGCTGGGTCATGTCTGGGGCTCCCAGGTAATGATCAATAATAATAATTAACTATGTGTGATGGTTTCAAAAGACACTTAGGAGTCCAAATCTCACTGACATTCAAAGGGGCTTGGAATGGGGCTGGATTTCGAAGGGGGTTTTAGTTGGGAAGTAGGTGACTCCGTGGCCCTTAGGTGCTTTTGCAAGAGTTGCCCTGTGTGTTTGTACCACATAACCTGGTGCCCTGGGGCTCTGACCTTATTTGGCCGCCAGGTTCTGCATCCCATGCATGTTAAAAGACCCTAAGAAACTGGACTCACTGGAGTTCCCCAGGGGGGAGTTCGGCCTTAGAAGATGTTGTACAATCATAGTATTTTAAAACTCCCGAACGTCTGGGGCGGGCGCCCTGCGGGCTGCGTTCCTTTGGTGACGGGAGATGGGCCCTTGGGGCCGCGTGCAGGCAGGTGATGGAGGGGTGGGCAGAGGTGGGCAGCAGGGAACAGGCCTGGTTCTGGGCTTGCAGGCAGAGCTTTCTCACCATTAGCTCTGCTCCCGCGCTGATCAGCCCGCTGTGAGCTCCCCCACGCTTGTGCCTCCGCACCTAGCCCCAAGGCCTACAGGTCCCATCCCCCTCTTGTGGGGCAGGGGAGAGCTGCTTCCCCCGGCCAGGGAGTGGGGGGGGGCTCTCTTTGCTGGAGCAGGGTGGGTCTGTGCTCTGCTGCTTTCAGTAGCACATGAGAAAGTCAGGGCCCAAACCCAGAGACAGCGGCGTCTGAGGACAGAGTGGAGACTTGGGATTCCCCCACCACTGGGGACCCCAAGAGCCAAGGCAACACATGGTCTTGGAGCCATGGCCGGAGCAGCCTCCTTCTACCGCCAGAGTCTCTTCCTCCCTGGGCCCCCGCCTGGCTGGTCTGTTGCACTCGGGCTATTGGGGGGGGGGCGGTTTGGAAATTCGGACTCCCTGAATGCCACGCCGGCTCCCTGCCCCCTGTCCCTGCCACCCAGGGCCTGCTTCCCTCCGAGACCTTCCCCGCTCGCCTCTCCCGGCAGCGGCTGAGATCAGGGGGGAGGTCGAAGCTGAAGAACCTCCGAGCGAGCCTGGGTCGGTCTCCGGGCTGTGGCTGTCGGCCCTGAGAATCCAGCCAGGCCCCCACCTTGCCCCCGCGCGCCCTGCGGCTCTGGGCTGGGCTGAGCCTGTGACATGAAGCTCGATGGAGCCAAACATGCCTGACGCTCTCCGGCGGGACGGCCAGAAACATCCCCAAGGCAGCTAACTTTCCGTATTGTCTCCCCCCTCTCCCCCCCCGCCATGCCAGCCCAGAGCACACTGGGGGACACTGGTCAGTGGATTCCTCTGCGGGGTGGGACATAGGTTAGTCCTGGGTGTTGGGTCTGGGGGCCTCACTGCATCTTTGGCTCCCGTGGGGCCGGCGGAACTGGGGAGACCTGCTGCCGGCGCCCTCCTCCACGTTCTGCCCCGTGTGGGTTTGCCTTCGCCCGGTCCCTGCGCTGGGCGGCCGGGCGGCTGCTCCTTGCGGAGGGAGGCTGTGGGAGGGGCAGGCGAAGGGGGGGTGGGGATGGGGATGGGGGTGTCGGGGGGTGATTCACAGTGAACGACTCGGCCGTGTGGGAACAGACACTGCTCAGCTCCGTCCTGCTCCCGGCCTGAGCCTCAGTTTCCCACTGCTGGTGTGTCCCGGTTATGGGCTCCAAGTTACGGGCTGAGTCTGCGCCTGGGGACTGACCTGCCTGGCTACCCCCACCTAGGTCGTGCCGTGGGGACTAGCCCCTTTCTTGTTGCTGTCCTAACGCTGCCTGGGAGAAAGGGCTACCCAGGCAGCATGCGGGTCTGTCAGCAAACTGGGAGGGGGGGGTCGTGGAAAGTCCTGCCCCCCCTCCACCCCCCCACCCCCCCGCCCTGGAGGCAGCCGCTCAGGAAGGGGATCGGGGCAGGGGAAGGGATACCAGGAGCTCTGGGCTGTTCTCCGGCCCTTTGACTTTACCCCAGGCTCTGACTGCGTGACCAGCTGCTCCGGGGTGCCCAGGGCTGCCCCACTGGCCAACCCAATGGGGGGAGCTTCCCACAGCGAGGCCGGTCGAAAACCAGGCGCTTGGCACCCCGGGCCCGTCCCTTTGCCATCTGCCCGTTTAACGCGTCCCCGGCGGAGAGCCGGGCCGCCAGGCATCTGACAACCAGGCTTCGCCTGCACGGCTCAGGGGCCAATTCCAAGAACCTGCCACCCCCCCCCCCCCCGGCCCCCTCCCACGGACAACAGCTTCTCCGCGTGTAGCCCGGGGAGCCCTGAGGCCGGGGGGGGGGGGTCGGTTTCTGCCTATGGTCAGTTTCTCAGGCTCCAGGGGCAGGTGAAAAACCAACCACCGTCCAGTCATTTAAATGACCCCCACCCCACAAGGGCAGGGAAAGCTGCCGACGCGGTTACCCCCCACCCCCACCCTGGCCCTGCTCCACCTTCCGCAGGCGGCGCTAAAATCCAGGGCATGCGAGGCCGGCCTTGGGCAGCCTTGGGCCTGGCTTGTGGATGCCTCAGGAGACAAGGGGCAAAACCAGCCCTGGGTGCCCCTAACCCTCTGGTGTCCCCCTGCAGCTCCCTAGCACTAGCTCCCCAAACCGGGATAGGTCGGCCTGTCCTGCGCACGCGCGCACACACACCCACACACACCCACACACACACACCCCCGGTGGTGCCCCTCACTCCTGACCCGCAGCCCCCTGCCAGCCCAGCCCTGCATCCCCCCCACCTCTGCCCCTCAAGCCGGACCCACCGCCCCCTGCGCTGCCTGTTTTAGCACCAGACTCGGCTGAGCCGAGCCCGTCAGCCGCTGCGAGCCGCTGACCCGACTACACAACCGTGTCCCTTGCGATGTCGCCAGGGCCGGACTCTACCCCTGGGGGCAGCCCCACCGCCCGTGTCACCCCCCGGGGTGTTAGCGATGGCGCCTGGCGCTGAGGTTGGCACCCGTCGGGTGCCTGAGCCCCGGCAGAGCCCATGAGTTCCAGCGTCGTGTGGGTCCGAGGAGGAGCAAACGCCCGCTCCGTACCATGGGGCCAGGATGGCTCCCCCCCAGTGCGTGGCCCCGGCCGGGCCCCACAGCCATGGAAATCTTAGCTTGACGGATGTGCTGTGGCGGGGGCTCCCGCACCGGGCCCAGCTGTCAGCGCGCGGCTGATGACATTAACGCGGGCGGAAAGTGATGACAAATGCCCGTTATCAGGGAACGAGGCCTGTGACAAATCGAACGGCGCCTCCTGAGCAGCCCCATTACGCTGTAATAAAAAAAGATGGATGGCTGCCCGCGCCGGGGCCCGCGCTAATGCGCTTTCGCCTGGTCTCGCCGGGTTCCAATTAAGGCAGAGAACGGAGAGCGCCTGGGAGAGCCCAAGGCCCGGCCCTGAACACCCCTCCCCCCCCCGCCGGCCCCCAGCGGCCCTAAAAAGCAGGTGACTTGGCTCAGCCCAGCACCCCCCCACAAATCCCCCCCCCCCCCCCCGTGTGGGTTGGGAGCCAAGCCATGGCTGGGACGGGGGGAGGGGACACCGATGTGCTGCACTAATGGGGCTGGGCCAAGACCAAAGGATATTGCGCCCCCCCCCATGCATGCAACCCTTAAAGTGGAGCGGGGGGGGGGGGGGGGAGAAAAACAATCCCCCCCCCCCCCCCGTGCAGCTGCTCCCAGCTCCGGCTCGTCTAGGTGAACTGCTTCATGGACGTCACAGCTGCACCACCGGGGGGGGGGGGGAATGTGCTGGGGGGGGGGGGGGGGGGGCCTGGCTGAAGAGCCGTCACGCCCGGACAAACGTCACCTCTCCCGCCCGCTTTATTAGTGTGCAGCAGGGATTGGGGGGGGGGGGGGGGGGGCTTGGGCTGACATTAATCTGGGCTGCCACAAGGGGGCACTATCCCCCCCCCGCACTGTCCTGCCCCTGCTGCAAGTGGTGTAGTAGCACAAGGGGGAGATCGGGGGGGGGGGTCATTGCCCCACGGGGAGAAGGTCCCCATGTAGAGGAATGATGGTGGAATCAAGGCCACGGGGGCTGGGGGTGGGGTCAGGGCCCCATAGGCAGGAGGGTATGTTGGGGGGGGAGTACTCCATGGGTCGGTGTCCTATGGACCGGGCATTGGTGGTGAATTAGGGCCCTGTGGCGGGGCGGGGCCCTGTGGGCAGAGGTGATGGGGAGGCAGGGGTGGGGGCAGGTGAAATCAATGGCCCATGGGCAGGGACCACTGGTTAGGGGGCGTCAGTGCGCCCTGGGGCAGCAGTGATTGGGCGAGGGCATTGCCGTGCTGGGCGGAGGAGGGGGGAATGGGGGGGGGTCCAGGTTTGGGAGGGGGACCCAAGACAGCTGGTATGGGCTGGGGCAAGTTGCTCAGGAGCAAGTGTTGCTATGGAAGCCGGCTAATACTCCCCGCCCCCCCGCTGCAGGGTCCCCCAACAGCCTCATCTGCAGGCGCCCTCCTGCCTAGCCAAGGGGTGCAAGGAACAAGCACCACTCCTCCCCCGCGCCCCTCTCGGGGAGACGGCAATGGGGGAGGGGCACTGCCCCAAACACCACACTCACCCCGTGTGTTAGCAGGAGACATTTCTGGCTGTGTCCCCACCCCACCCCCAACACTCCCAGGCTGCATGTCCGGGCCCAGCCTGACTGAAACAAGATGATTACTAATAACTGCATATGCAAATTAGGCCACTATCTAATTTGCATTAAGTGTCACACTCAGGTCAGCCCTGCCAATGCCCCCACTGTATCAGTGCCCCCCCCCGGGAGGGAGGGGCAGCGGGGGCTGAAAATGCACATAACAGAGCACCCAGACCCTGCCCAGTTGGCGGGTGACTCAGGACCCTGCCCGGGAGGAGGTGGGGACGGGAGGGGAGCTTCCTGAGGGTATGGTGGGTGCGTGAGGCCATGGGGCCAGTGGTGAGTGGCGTTGCAACCTGGCACTGGGTTGTTGCCCCATCAATTTCCCTGCCCCCACTACTTTATAATCTGTCGGCATCCTCCCTCCCCGCCCGCCCTGCCCCGGCCATGCAGCGTGCAATCCCGCTACCGCGCCCACCACGGGGACGCGCGCTGTCAGGGCTCCTTTGCTTGGCGCTGGTGGGCACAGGGCCCAGCCGGGACGCCAGGTGTTACGAATGCAGCGGCTGGCTGGGCCCTCGCGGCACCAGAACAGGTGGGTGCTTAACGTGCGTTACCCCACCTGAGGCCCCATCCCCGCGACGCTAAGGCCTCCGGGATGCGCCCAGTGCTGGCCCCTAGAGTAGCCACCTAAGAGCTGGGGCAGTCCATGGCCCATCTAGCCCCATGTCTGGCTCCAGCGACGACTGGTACCAGAGCTCCAGGGGCATTGCACAGACGGGCAATTCCCATGAGATCCACCAGTCTTCCCCTTCCGGCTGCTGGCCGTCAGCGGCTTAGAGACACCCAGAGCATGCTGTGGGCCCCTGACCCTCCCGGCTAATAGCCACTGACGGACCTAGCCTCCAGGAACCGAGCCAGCTTCTTTTACAAAGCCCCCGGCCAAGCCAGGGGCAGGAATTCCGAGCCCCATGTGCAGCCCCCAATGCCTCGGTGACCCCAATTCACTTAAGGAAGGGGCGGCTCCGTGGAGGCTGACTACGGATGTAGTGTGAGGCGCGATGGCCGTCAACGCAAATCAGGCCTGTTTGGATTAGGCGGAAGGAGCGCGCCCAGGGAGACCCATTAGCCGAGGGAACAGCCCGGGGAGAAGTGGGGGGCTGCGGGGACCATCAACAGAGGCATCCAAAAGGTGATTAATGCCGAACTGACTCCCCCTCAGCTGCAGCTCCCCAGACCCAGTCGCTGTCGGGAAACGCCAAGCCCAGGGCAGCCCCTGCTCTTCCCTCCCCACCCCGCAGGCCCATGGCATGGGCTGCCAGATGATTCATAGGCGACCGGTGAAGCTGCTCCACGGCTGCCTCAGGCCGATCACCGCAGGGGCTGCTCTCACGCCTCCTGGCCACTGCACGTGGCTCATGGACGGCCGCCAATGTTAGCCAACACTCCCAGGACTAAATGAGGGACCGGCAGAGCCAGAAGCTTGAGTGTCCCCACTTTGTGCCAACGTTGCCCAGCAGGGGCTGAAAGAGGCTTGGAACCACGCTGGATCAGGCTGTTGAACTACACAGGGGCTTTCACGCCAACCGTAAGGACTTGAACGTCCTTTCCTTCCCGCCGGGGTCTCGGCGCAGCAGCCGACTGCTCTTGGCAGGCAGGACGTCAAGGGCAGCGTCGACACAGCGGGGAGCGGATGATTCGGGTCGCGCCAGCAGCTTGCCCCCTGGAAGGGGTTGGAGGAGGACAGGGCTGAGACGCAGCAGAGCAGGGGGCTGCCTAAGGGAAGGTTTAGACTAGGCCTAGCCTTGGCCTGAGCATTGGAGCTTCCGGTCCATCCTCTTGTCATTCCCTTGTGGTCTTTCGCTCCCTCATGGCGGCACTGGGCTGGTGACGTGCCGGAGGTCGGCCTTGAGGAATGGTCCCATCTGGCCTCCTCCAGAGCCTCCTGCATCCCACCTCATGCATGTATCCGACGGGGTGCTCGAGGCAGATAGGCGACCATCAGTGCCACTTCTAGTGACAACCAGCGCCAGAGGTCATTGTGCATCCGTCCATTTTGGCTCTGCCACTGACTGTCTTGGCTAGAAACTTGGCCACTCTCTGGAGAGTGGTGGAGACAGTACATGGGGGTGGGCTCTGGAAAGGGTTAAACATTCCCTTTCCAGCGGCCCCAGTCCTTCTGGCTTAGGATGAAGACTTGGAAGAGGTCTCAAGGGACGCGAGCCCACTGGAGAGAAATAACTAATCAATGATAATAAAAATCACTCTGAAGATAGCCATGAAGATTTCCCCAGAGCTCCCGCACAGCTGCTCCCCCATCCCATCACCTACACGCAAAATCCAACTCACTCCATGCAGGCGCCTACCCAAGACTTCCCCAAACACACCCACAGAAGTGTACAAGAAGCAGCCAGGAGTCAGCTGCCATGAGAGAGCCCCACCCTCCTTTTATTAAACACATGAGTATTCAGCTCAGGCCAAGTCTGCTCAGGCTTCTACCAATACATCTGACTCAGCTGGAGCGTCATGATTTAATATCCCAACTTATCTCCCCTGCCCCAAGTCACACAAGGCCCTTTCCTAGCAGTTGGAATGAAATGAGAATTTTTAATTTGAAACTAAAGAAACAATTTTACAGGAAGGAAACATTTTTCCTTCAGTTCATGTCATAGAATCATGATTCCCTGTTCTGTTCATTCCCTCTGGGGCACCTGGCATTGACCATTGTCAGAAGACAGGACACTGGGTTAGATGGACCTTTGGTCTGAACTAGTCTGGCTGTTCTTACATTCTTATGGTATGTTCATTATGTTTCTTTCTTTCTCATGCTACAAAGTTTGTCTAAGTCTTTTTTTAAAGATCAGCTTTTTATTCAGTCTATCTTCTGCACCTTGTAACCCTGCAGAGATGTATTGACAAACCTTTGAAATACTGCAGGAGCAGAATTAATCCCAAATGGCAGTCATTTACATCAAAAGCCTTAAATTGTGTATTACAAGTTACTAGTATGGCGCCTAACTGACCTAACTTTATTTGTCACATTGCTTATTCTGCATCTAATACAGAGATTACTTATGCTTCTGAGAGCTTAGCTGAACTTCCTTTAGTTGTTTCTATTGGATAATGGTTGCATCATATCAGTATATTTAAGTGACATTGATTTAAAGTTAGCCTGACTTTATTTGGCTTTCTGACTATAATCACAGAATTGGCCCAGTCTGTAAACTGTTTTACCTCTTCAGTAAGTCTCAGCTTCTCAAATCCAGTTTTTATTTTATCTAAAAATGCCACTTTTCTTGCATCTGTAGCATTTACCTTTCAGACACACAGCAAGAATTCTTTCAATGTGTCATCCATGCTCCGTGCCTGACTTTCCATGGCGTTTACACCAATCATCTTTGTGACTAACTTGCCCAGAGCTAGGCAGGTTTTCATCCCTAATGCAGGAAACGCAATATATGCATTTTGTTATTAACTGATTGTGTTTCTTTCAAGCAAACTGAAACAGTTATTTGCCCTTGTAGCAATAATAAATAATGAGTGAATCAATTTAAAAAATACCTAATTCTTATGGAGCACTTTTCCCCAGTAGATCTCAGAGTGATCAACAATCTTTAATGTATTTAGCCTAGCCACGCCACTGGAAGGCAGTGAAGCATTATTATCCCCATTTTACAGATGGGAAACTGAGGCACAGAGAGGTTAAGTGATTCACCCAAGGTCACACAGGAAGTCCATGGTGGAGCTGGGTGTGACATTCCCTTCTCTTGTTATCTGGATGGGTGATCTGCTAGGTCTCTCCAATCCTTGACTCTGGGAGCCAGCCTGCCCCTGCTCTGCTGGGAGAACCCACACTCCTGGGCTGGTCACACACAGCCTCTGGCACATAAGCTGCTCCCAACGACACTAGTCAGTATCTCCGGTGCCAGACACAACCCTTGGAACCATCTTAAATTGTCCAGTTATGCCCACTGGATGCTGCAAGCTTCTATGAGTTCATCAGTTTAACAAAGAAATTGATATGTACCAGGCTTCTTATCCCAAGAGGAGTCTCTTGACACACTTCAAACCAAACACACTGCTCCGAGTAGACTAAACAAACATATTTCTTAACTATAAAGATAGATTTTAAGTGATTACAAGCCAAAGCATAACAAGTCAGAGTGGTTACCAAAAGAAAAGAAAATGGAAGCACGCAGTCTGAACTCTCAACCCTATTAGTCTGGGCAGCAACTAGATGAAGCGGTTTTTCTCACCCCATTGGGTATTCCAGTCCTTAATATACTGGTTTGTTCCTTAAACCTGGGCCAGTCTCCTGTGTGGGAGTCTTGTCTTCTTCTCGGTGTCTTTGTCACTTGCAGCGAAGGTGGGGGCAGGAGAAGGGCCCAGTACAGTGCTCACTCTGTCTGTTCGATACCCTCAGTCCACATGCTTGGAGAGCACACGTCCAGGCAAGTCTGGGGGCATTGCTGAGTCTCTCCAAGAAAGGTTGAGCAATTCCCCTGGTGTGGCCCCATGTAGGTGCATCAGTACATTTTAGCTCTCTTGCTGGACGATGGCTGTGAATAGCTGCTCGAGCCCCCGTCTGGGCGTTGGTTACTTTCCTTGCTGTTGCCTCTGGGGAGCTGATATCTGGCTGATTCCCCAACTTACAGCATGTTTTATGACCGCTATCCAACACAATTCTCATAACTTCATATGCATTCACAACACACATATATGGACAGAGAAATGACTTTCAGCAGATTGTAACCTTTCTCCTGATACCTTACAAGGCCTGCTTTATATGTGAGATCATGATTATATGCAAATGAGGCCTAGGGGGTTACAGCACACTCCACCGAGGTACAGAATGTCACTCTGGGAACTGAGCCCAGATCTCCAGCATCCTGCGCAAGGAGCCCAACACTGAGCCAGCCTTCCTCTGAGCCAGCTGCCAGCTACTTTCCATCCGAACATGAAGCGAGCTTTGCGTTTGATTTCTCCACGGGCTGCCTGCTGACCGGAGGATAGACTGGCCTGGGGAAAACAAGGAGTTGTGAGCCCATATCCAGTTTAAAGGTGACGACTCTGCTGCTAACGGTTCGCTCTCGTTGTCCAAATGGAGCACTTGGCTTTGCACTCTCCAACCCTACCTTTGAGGTGGGCATGACTGCTTTCCCCTTGCCAAAGGACACAGATGCTCTTGGCTTTAATTGTGCAGTGGACCTGGGTCAATTTTTTTCCTCACTTACATTAGTGGCATTTTTGACCAAATCAGAGCAATTTCCTGACTCGGGGGGGTCTCACCCACCCTGAGTAAAGAGGAAGTTTTGCTTATCCGCAACCCTGTGATTCCAGTTGTGATTCCCTTCTTTTCTGTCTTTATGTCTCTGACGTGATACAACATCGACGGAGTGCAGAATGAGCCGCTGGGTGCTAACAACTCTCTGGCCTGGGTTACGGGCATGCGGCGTAGCGGAAATGGATTATAGCCCTTTCACTAGTTTTAGAGACTTCTCATGTTTCAGAGGCCACCCAAACCCTGCCAGAGGAGCAGGGTGTGAACGTCACTGGCCCAGTCACGTTGTGTATCATTAATAACTGTGGGCCTTTGGATCCCGCAGGGCCTTAGCTATGATTCCATCGAGATCCGAAGACGTGGCAGTCGGTGACCCGGATGGGATCCTGAACCAGGGAGCGTGACCACGGACCTCACAATGACCCTACAGCCGGTGAGGCCGAGTGACCGGCTCATTTTGGGGGTTCACTCACTGCTCGCGGCACCTCCTGCTGGCCATCTTGGGAATCAACTCTGCCAGCTGACCCTCTCCCTCCATGGCCCCGCTCACTACCCGGTCTGCAGCCTCCTCTTCGTGGCTTGACCCTCCGGCCAGGTCGCTACGGTCCCCCCCTTCCGGGGAATTCCTGGCCTTCCCAGACCCGCTGGCATCTCCAGTGCCCTGTGCCACTCCCCAGTGGCTGGCATGGGAACGCAAGGGAAGGGTTTTTAAATGTCTGGCAATCTCAGGGAAATGGACTTGGTCGATAGCTCAGTGCAGCACTGACTGGTCCCCACCTCTCTTGCAAGACCGGAAGCTACAGAATAGCCACTGGGATCACGGAGGAGAAAAAGGTGGCGTTTTTGCTCATGGTAATAGGGGCTAAAATGTCCACCCCGCTGCATGCCCTGCTGCTGCTTATGAAGCTGATAAACAAAATATTTGTGGAGATTGTGGCATTTCTACAAAAATCCCCTGCCCCGCGGAGACTGGGGCCCGCACACGGCGCCCGCTTGGATCAACGGAATCCAGAGGAAACGGTTTCCGAAGATGCGGCTGGACTGTGGTAATGCCCAGCGCGCTGCCAATGCAGAACGATCGCATTCAGTGGATGCATTAAGGGACCAGTTAGCACGTGGGATGTGCATCGAAGCAATCCCCAAAACAGCTAGCGCCTGAGTTGGCTTTTGCCCTCGAATGTGGAGTGTAAATTGCTCTATCAACGTAGACAGCTAGAACCGCAGGGAACCGCAACTGCATCCTGACACCTGTGCAACAAATAACCCGGGGGTCACGCAGAAAGGCCAGCGCTCCAAGACTGAGAGCTTCCATTGTGGGAAACTTTTCATTGTGGGAACCAACTGAGTGGTGGTACAAGGACAAACCCTGTCAAAAGGGCAAGAAAACGCACAGGTCAGTGCAAAAAGCACCACCCCTCCCTGCCCACAAGGGCAAACCCAGAGAATTTCAGTCATCCCTTTCCAGGTGACAGCCCGTGGAATATTCTAACCCTACAATTGGTTAATTAAGTTGATGAGAAAGACGCAAGTGGAAGCGTCAAACCGACTGTTTTCAAGGCCAGGCGTCCTGAACAGATTGCAAGTGACAACGGAACTCAGTTCCCAGCGGAAGTTTCGACGGCTCATCAAAAAGAAACGGGACAAGAGACGCCACATCAGCTCCTCGCTCCCTGCCACACACGGTTAGTGGGGGGTCGTTGAAGCCGATATTCAAGGAAGCCGGAGCTGGAATCGCAACACCACAAACATCAGAATCTTCGCCCGCAGCGCGTTCCCCTCCCAGTCGGACGCGTTCCCCTCCCAGTCGGACGCGTTCCCCTCCCAATCGGACGCGTTCCCCTCCCAGTCGGACGCGTTCCCCTCCCAGTCGGACGCGTTCCCCTCCCAGTCGGACGCGTTCCCCTCCCAGTCGGACGCGTTCCCCTCCCAATCGGACGCCCGCCTTCAGTGTGACAGCCCTTCTCGGGGGCCCACTCTCTCTTGGGGAACAAGCCACACCCCCCCGCCTTCTGCAGCTGCAACTCTCTGAGCCTTCGCACACCTGTCTGCCGGGGCCCCCTCAGGGAGTCCCCTCACTCTGGACCCCCGGGGCCTCCACTCCCAGAGGGGGGAAGAAGTGACCCGTTCTCTAGCCCAGAGCGACTCACAGGCAGCGTAACACAGGAGGGTTTATTGAGCATCTAAACACAGCACAGGAATCTCTCCAGGCCTCAGGCCTGGCCTCCCTCAGCATGGCACATCCAAGTCTCTCCTGCATCCAGGGGGCCTCTGCCTGCTCCCCCTCTCCAGCCCAGAGTCCCCCTGCTTCCCAGCTGGGCAGCTGATCTCACCGGCCCCCAGCCCCACCTCTGTCCATTGTCTCCTCTCCAGGTAAACAGGGTCACCTGGACCTCCGCTCAGCTGTCCTCTGCCTCTCTGGCTGGAACCGACTGGTCAGGTCACCAGGGGCCTCTCTCCATAGCCCATGGTCCCCCCACTGGCCAGAACCGGCTGTGACCCCTGAGCTGGGCTTCTGGGCCCCCAGTCGCCAGGGTCTCCATTCTCCAGCCCGTTGGCCAGGGTCCCAAGTTCCCTCGCTGGTCCTCTGTAACCACAAACTCCCTCTCCCATCCCCTCGGTAAACCCGTAACACCAGGGAAAGTGAGTCCTACCCCCTCTGCATGCAAACCAATGAAAAGACCCATAACCCCCCCTGACTTGGTCACAACTCCCCCACGTGGTCACGCTAGTCCTCTGCCCTGTCGGATAAAAAGGCACCCAACACGTCACGTAAATCAGCTTTAGGGTAAAATTCTGCGGGACGTGCTCCCCTGGCCACAGACTCCCACGAGCGAGCGGCACCAGAAAGTACAGCCACGGCTCCAGACACTGGTGAGCTGCCCACGGGGGAGAGACGCCACCATCCGTGTGTAGCGCATTGCAGATCTGTCACTTTAAACCAGACCCGTCCTTCTCTACTAGAGCGGGAGGAGGGTGTATGACGTCCCTTTAAATCACTTGTGAGCCTTCTCGTGACACGCACTGTCGTGTGTTCCACAAGCCACCAGGGCAGCTGTGTGGAAGTAGCTAGCTCTGGCCGTTCGTGTCTAGCTAGTAAACACGGGTACTTGGACCCCAGACGTGCCCGTATGGTTCCTTCAGGCCTGACTTCCCCGGCTACTTGCCTTCCTGGCAGCAGCCCACGCCTGGCTCTCCCACATTCTGTGTCCAGTGTACAACCTGCTCTCTCATTCTGGGGGGTCCCCGCATGCCCCAGAACCACACAACGGAGCTGTGAGCCAGGCACACGCACCGCGTGCTGCTCTTGAGGGTGAAGAAAAAAATCCGAAATGTCTCTCGGTGACACCAGAAGGGAGAATGTGGAAAACTGAGCCGGGGAATCTCTCCCCTTCATGTCCCAGTCAGCCTGCGGAACTCAGCGCCACAAGGGACCACGGCTGAGACCTCACAGAAAGAGCAGCTGCTTAGACGGAAACACGAATATCCAGGGGCACAAGGGTGAAAATAAAAGACCCTCCCCCCACCAAACTGAAAGGAAACCTCCTGCTTCAGGGCATAAAGCACCTACTGGCTAGTGGGGTCAAGAGGAAACCTCATCGGTGCAGCGTATCTCATCGCAGCGGGGGTCACGAACCCGTCTCTGCAGCTCTTGGTACCAGGTAGATGGGCGCAGGCCGATCCCGTCTGGCAGTGCCTACGTCTCTTAGAAATAACAGATTTGTCTGGGGTCCGCTCAGCTGGATCTATACTCTGGGCCGAATCCTCGCTGCCCAGCTCCCACGGCAAAGGCTCTTACGGCTGCAATGGTGCTGGGCCAGCTGCCGGCAGAGGTGGCAGAGGCTCGGAGCTGCAGCCCGTCGGGCAGTGTGACCAGTTCCTCCAGCCTCCGTCCCAGCTAGCGCCTAGGTGCAGGCTTAAATCCAGCCGGTCAGCAAAGCCCGGCGCCCCTGCCGAACTTTACAGAGACGCCTGGGAGAGCAGGTAAGCCCAGGGCTTTGCTAACTCGGGTCAGATCTGAATTGGCGGCCAAGCAGTGACTTCTTTCCCGGGGTTTCCCTTGCAGGCCTCCTGCGGGGTAGCTGTGCTGTCTTCGGATCAATGGAACGTCTCACACTTCAGAACGGTTCGGCAGCGCTCCGGGGTCTGGAGGTTCCCGTCCTCGGGCGCGCAGCTCTGCCTGAGCCCCCGTGGGCGCCAGGAACCCCAGAGCTGGGTGCATTTCCTGGCTA
This sequence comes from Sternotherus odoratus, assembly GCA_032164245.1. Taxonomy (NCBI): domain Eukaryota; kingdom Metazoa; phylum Chordata; order Testudines; family Kinosternidae; genus Sternotherus; species Sternotherus odoratus. The sequence goes on from JAVMKO010000005.1 coordinate 105,702,167, forward strand.
GAGTTTGCTCAGGGCTTTGGGCTTCTGAAGAACACGTGGGCTGGCCTTTAATTCCACTTGGCCAGATCTCCCCAGACATGGGCAAAGGGAAACTTGAAGGTGAGGGGAGGGAAAGGCCGAATGGGGCTCACCCGGGCCGTATCCCGGCCCCTCACGCTGGTACCTGCTGTAATTAGTCCCTCGTGTTCTGTCCAGTCCGGTTTTCATTGGCTCAGGCAGGGAGTTTTCCTCCCCGCCACCAGGAATCACAGAGGGTGGTTGAGGGACTAGCCTCGGGGGCCTGGCAGGCCTGGACTAGCCAGGGATGGGGCGGGCGGCAGAGCTGGGGGGTTGGGACCTCGCATCCCCAATGTCATAGCACGCCACGTTTAGCTGGGCCCCCCGGCTCCCCCGAGTGGGGGCGGAAAAGCCCGAGGGAGTCACAGCGCAGGGTGATGCAGCCTGATCCCCCGGGAGACACCCGGAGGGTGAGAGTGACGGGCAGGAACCGGGGACCCCTCTTGGGGAATCGGAACCAGGGTGCTCAGCGCGCAGCACAAGGTGCTGTTGGGCCTGGCCAGACTGAACGGCCTCTCAGCAGTTCCTGTCCGAGCGTCCACCGGGGAGGGCAGAGCAGCGCCGGTTCCTGGGCTCATTCCCCTGCTCTGCCACTCCCACCGCGGGACCTTGGGCCTGTCACTTCACCGCTCTGGGCCGCCCACCTGTAAACCGGGGTGGAGGATCCTGCTTCGCCCGTGTCAGACCGTGAGCTCTTTGGGGCAGGAGCTGGCTGGCGCTGGGGCCCTGCCGCACCGGGCCCAGGGCACCCCCAGCCATGAATAACGCAGAACAAGAAATCAAATCACACCCCAGGCGCTATGGGTCAGACCGCACGGGACGGGGGCCAGAGAGGCAACCCGAGCCCTGAGGATGTGACCCGCAGGGAGACCCACACATGTGGGGGGTGTACAGCTGATGGGGGGGTGCTGGTGTGTGTACACGCGGGTGGGGGTGTACAGCTGGTGGGGGGGTGTTGATGTGTGTACACGCGGGTGGGGGGTCTACAGCTGATGGGGGGTGCTGGGGGGGTGTACACACAGGAGGGGGTGTACAGCTGATGTGGGGGTGCTGGTGTGTGTACACGCGGGTGGGGGGTGTACAGCTGGTGGGGTGTACACGCGGGTGGGGGGTGTACAGCTGATGGGGGGGTGCTGGTGTGTGTACACACGGGTGGGGGGTGTACAGCTGATGGGGGGGGTGTACACACGGGTGAGGGGACTGTGGCGTGGGAGAAGGAACCGCAGCATCCCAGGCTGCCCCACACAGGGCCCCGTTGCCCGCACTGAGCCCAGGCAAGGGCCCAGCCCCGGGGTTTCACGAGGGCCCAGACCAGAGGCTGCTGCGGGCACCAGCCCCCTGTGCCCAGCTTCTGTGGGCTCGTGGGCGTCTCCGTTCTCTTGTCCTCCAGCTCCCTCTGCTGCCAGCAACCAGCCGCTGCCGCCCAAGTCCCACAGCTGGGCCCGGCTGTCCCCGCAGTGGGTCCCTCGCGCCCCAGGGCAGGTGGGTACCGAGGTGCCGTCTGGAACGCCGCCCCGGCTGGGGGCGTCGAGTGACCCCCACTGTCTCCTCGGCCTGCGGGTGGAGACCGGCCTAGGGGGTCACCTGCCCTGCTTCGGGCAGGCCATGCCAGACAGCCAGGCCGGCTGCAGCTCGCGGTCCCTTCGCACGAGGGACTCCGCAAAGTGCAGCGCGCTGGAGGATCGGGCCCGGGGCTTGTACAGACCGGCTGGAAATTCGCACACGTGTTTCTCACCGAATCCTCAGGCCAGGCCTCCCGGGGAGGGGGGCTTAACGGGCCCGTGCCAGACCCCTGTGCTACAGGGAGGGGGTGGGAGAAGAGTCCAGCGCTCAATCTCCAGTCCCAGCGAGCCCGAGCCGCACAGCCGCTGAGGAGCAGGTGGAAATTCATGACCCCCGAGCATGGGGAGGGACAGGGACTTTTAACAACATATTTTATCCCTCAAACTCAATGAGGACACTAGAAGGAAACCTGAGCCCCCCCCCCTTCTCCTAACCCCAGAATCACAGATCAAAGGGGAATTTGGGATTGAAAGGTGGAAACTGAGCATCAGAACCATGGAAATGGCCCGGGACCTGCCTCGCCTGGGCCTGTGGAACTCACCGCCACAGAAAACCGAGGGGCTGAATAATAAGAACACGGGACTCAGACCTGCCGCGTGTCATGCCAGGGATCCTGTCTGGACTATGACCAGGGAGATCTGCTCTTGGAAAATACCTGGGAGGCCCGCTAGGCTGTGGCCTCAGCTCCCAAGGGAACCACCATCCCCTGCATCATGACCAGTGGGTGGATTAAACCCCCGGGCTGCGGGAGCGACCCCAGAGCTCGCAAGGACGGTGCTAGAAGCAGAGGTTCCAACACCAGATGGGCCCACGGCCAGCCGGGACCCCAGCCCGGTCCTGGCCATGGGACGGCCCCCAACGCCCCTAGAGCCAGCCGGGAACCCAGCCCGGCCCTGGCCATGGGACGGCCCCCAACGCCCCTAGAGCAGAACCTAGCAAACAGCCAAGCAGGATTTCCAACCTCTAGCTGCTCCTGGGAGGAAGCCAGGCGGTGCCGGGGGCTTTGCAGCAGTTGCTCTAAATATGTTTCACGAACTGGCCAGTCCCAGCCACAAAACAGGTGATGGAAACAAACCGGTTCAGCTCCTGCTCCCGCGGCTACGACTAGAGCGCAGGGCGGGCGAGACCCGCATGGGGGCAGAGTCGCTCACAGCTGTTGCTGTGGGGTTCTTACACCTTCCTCCAGCAGCTGGGACCAGCCATCTGGGGCCGGTCCTGGATTTTTAGGGGGCCGCCGAGGGACACGGATGCCAGACACACACAGCCACGCACACACGGGCAATTCACAGCAGCCGGGCTATGTCTTTTCAAAACTTGGCATGGGCAGGTAAATTATCCCCATGTAACACATTTACCACGAGCCGGAAATATTGCTGCCGGAGCAGCCGGCCGCCCGTTCCCGGACTGGCCGAGGCCTGAGTTATGGCCCTGCTGGAAAGACAGCGGGTTTGTAAATGCTTCTGTTTGTGCCGCTTGCTGGCGAAATGAGAAAACATTGATCACCGGGGCCGCGTGTGAGCCGGGAAGGAAAAGGAAAATTGGGAAATGCTGCGAGAGACGGACAGCTGATAGATGGGCCTGGGAACCGCCCCCGGCGGCTCACCGCACCTGGGGAATTAGGTGCCAAAACCCGTGGGAAGACGGGCAGCGTTAGCCCTGCGGCCAGTGCCCACTGCCCTGCCCACGGTGCCAGAGGGGTGGGGCTAATGGCCAGGTACTAAAACCCAAGGGCTGCCGGACTGGGTCAGACCATCTCGTCCAGCGTCCTGCCTCCGACAGTGACTGGCAGTGCAGCTCCAGCGTGACCAGACCAGGGAATTAGGGCGAGATCTGCCCTTGTCCCCTCCTCGCTCCTGGCAGCCGGAGGCTCGGGACAGCCAGAGTATGGGGTTGTGGAGTATGGGGTTGCGGAGTACGGGGGTTGCAGAGTACGGGGTTGCAGAGTACGGGGTTGCAGAGTATGGGGTTGCGGAGAATGGGGTTGCGGAGTATGGGGTTGCAGAGTATCGGGTTACAGAGTACGGGGTTGAGGAGAATGGGGTTGCGGAGTATGGGGTTGTGGAGTACGGGGAGTATGGGGTTGCGGAGTATGGGGTTGCGGAGAATGGGGTTGTGGAGTACGGGGAGTATGGGGTTGCGGAGTATGGGGTTGCAGAGAATGGGGTTGCGGAGAATGGGGTTGTGGAGTATGGGGTTGCGGAGAATGGGGTTGCAGAGTATGGGGTTGCATCCCTGGCCATCCTGGCTAATAGCCCTCAATGGACCCATCCTCCAGGAGCTCGGCTAATCCTCTGAGCCCCGTTACACTTCTGGCCTTCACAACCTCCCCGAGGCAGGGCACGGCTGTCAAAGGGAGGCCCGGTGCCCACCGCACATGCCCACTGGCAGCTGGCAGCCTCCCTCTGGCCTGAGCCGGGCGTTGCATTCAGAGATCCCCGCGGTCTCAGGCCGGAAGGACTGTTAGACAAGCCAGTCTGAGCCGCTGGCCAGCCCGGGGCATCCCACTCTCCCGGCTCCCCGCTGTCTTTGCCTGCAGCGCCCGCCGGGAAGGGAGCAGGTGGGGTGTGGACCCAGCACGGCCCCTGGCGGGTTGTTCGGTGGTGGAGCGGCCCCGTTATCTAAGTGGGCGTTTCTCGGTGGAAGGGTCTGGCGTCGGGTCCTCGCTCTGCCTTTGTCTGTGTACTCAGAGAGCCCTTAGGGGCCGGTATTTCCTCCCGCAAAGGGTGCGGAAAACCAACCCCATGTGCTGCATGGAGCCCCCCCGCACTTCCTCCGTCACCCGTAGCTGGGGGGCGGGGAGGGGGGGCTTTTCTTTGTCTTCGTGAGAGGCTCCCAAAGGGCTCAAGGTCCCACTGGGACAGGCGCTGCCCAGCCCCCTAGAGAGATACAGGCCCTGGCCCTAGGTGCTCACAGTCTAATCCAGAGCTTTCCAAACTTTTCATGGTGGTGACACTTTTTAGACATGCATCATTTCACGACACAGTAATTCAGTTTTACTAGCAAACCGGAGGTTAAACGAACCCGTTGTAAGAGATACGGACACATACGTAACTTGTAATAACGAAATGTCTGGGGACACAACATATCTCATGGAAACCTTTCATTTCGATTTTTAAAAATCTATGATTTGTAAGATAATAACATTCATTGGTGTCATTTCTGAGTATCAGTATGTAAATATGTGCAAGAATTAAAAAACGTTGAATAACACCAATAACTACTGACCATTGTAATGGGGTGTATGAGGTTGGTGGGATGAACACAGCTTTTCAATATGTGGTGGAATAAGAGGATTGGGGTGCGGGGGGGATAAGCTCTGGCTGGGGTGTGGGCTCTGGGGTAGGGCAGGCTGGGGATGAGTTTAGGATGGGTGTAGGCAGGTTCCTCTGGGACTGGAGCCAGAGAGGAGGACTCCCTCCCCCTCCCCAGCCCTTTCCCTGCCAGCAGCAGCCAGCTCTGGGTCAGCTTCCTCCTTTCCTGCCCCCCCACCCCTCAGCAGCAGCACACTCACTCACCCCCATCACAGGCAGCAGAAGCAGGAGGGCGCTAGGACCCTGCAGCAACGAAGGCAGCATGTTGCTGCAGGGAACTGAAGAGAAGGGACGCTCTGCTCCTGGGGAGAAGGTGTAAGGGGGCAGCAAGGGGAGGCCGGGGGACCCTTGGGGGGGGCAGAGCCAGGTTGTGGGGCGGGGGGAGGCTCTCTGGGCTCTTCCCCTCCTTCCCCCTCCCGGCACCTGCATGCAAGGCCCACAGAGTCTCCTGCCGCGGCCGCGGTGCAATCCTCCTTCCCCCGACTGGCTCTGCGGGGGAGGGAGGGGAGTGGGCTTTCTGCCCCCTCCCGCCCCCCTTCTGCTGGCGGCACTGGCCAAGCCTGCAGCAGCAGCTTGCTTTCCAGCAGTTTTGACCAGGGAAGTGCTTTTAGTTCCCGCGACACACCTACACACTGCTGCCGACACACTAATGTGTCGCGGCACACAGTTTGGAAAGCTCTGGTCTAAACAGACGGGACAAAGGGTGGGGAAGGGAAACGGAGGCATGGAGCAGCCTCATGCCAAGCCCAAAGCAGCGGCAGTGCCAGGAACAGACCCGACGTTTCCCACAGGCCGGTTCAGGCCCCGCGCCACAGACTCTGCCCCCCCGCCCCACCCCCCGCGTAGCGCCGCTGAAAGGGGAAGGTGTCAGAGGGTTCCGCCAAAATATATATGTCAAAGGACTATTTTCTGCTGCGGAAGGATACACTTATCACAAAGGTTGCGATGCATGCTTATAAAAGTGGGTCCCTGAAGCACCTGCCCATTGTCCTAAGTCCCCAGCCGGCCGGCCTGGGAGCCCGTCCATTTCCCCTGATCCTACACTGAGCCTCGTTACCTCGTGCTAATTACCGGGGCCATCTGTGGGGCTGTGCGTCCTGGAGGTACTTCGCAGGGAGGCTCTCAGCCCCCCGCACGTCCGTTCGGCTCCTCGCGGGTAGGAAAGCGGCATCCTCCCCCAGGGCGGGAATGGGGGAAACTGAGGCACGACGAGGTGACAACAGGAGGAGAAGGCCAATGCTGGAGCCAGGCCTGCCGTCTTTGGGAACAGGGATACTGGAGCGTCAGCAGGTCCGTGGCCAGGGCTGGGGGGGTCAATGATGAACTGGGGGAGCCGGGGCCCATCTGCAGGGTTTGTGGGGCTCTTGCAGCCAGGGGGCCCAGGCTCTGCTCACTTGGGGCCGGCCCTGCCCGCCGTGTGGCTGGGCTCCGGATTCTCCTCCTCCTCCTCCAGGGTCTGGCACACGCTGTCCACCAGGGAGTCCAGGCCCGCGGGCCCCTGCGGAGACCCAGACGGGGGGGGTGAGTTACAGAGCTCAGCCCACCCCCACTCCCGACTCTTGTCCCCTGCCTGAGACCGTCCCCCCCAGTCCCCTCGGGAGACCATCCCCAGCCTGAGCCACCCCACGGGTGCCCACCCCTGGCGCCCGCCCCGCCTGCCCGGCTGACCCGGTGCTGGCGGGGCGCAGGCAGGTTTTCAGGCTCTTCTGGAAAGCGGCGGGGCCCTCGCTGCTGGCCAGGCTGCTGGGGTCAAAGCAGACGCCCTGGAGGCAAGAGAGAAGTGTGGGGAGAAGGGGAAACCCCCCGGCGAACCTGCTCCCCTTTCCCAGGCACCCCCCGGCCCCACTGCCCCAGCCAACAGATTGCAGCTCTGAGCTCCCTGTTCTATTCCCCGCAGTTCAGCGCCCCATAGGGAGCTCCCCGCATGACCCCCCCAGAACACTGCCCCATAGGGAGCCCCCCGCCTGACCCCCACACAGAACTGCGCCTCATAGGGAGCCCCCCGCATCACCCCTCCACAGTTCAGTGCCCCATAGGGAGCCCCCCGCATGACCCCCCCAGAACACTGCCCCATAGGGAGCCCCCCGCATGACCTCCCCCAGAACACTGCCCCATAGGGAGCCCCCCGCCTGACCCCCACACAGAACTGCGCCTCATAGGGAGCCCCCCGCATCACCCCTCCACAGTTCAGTGCCCCATAGGGAGCCCCCTGCATGACCCCCCCCCAGAACACTGCCCCATAGGGAGCCCCCCGCCTGACCCCCACACAGAACTGCGCCTCATAGGGAGCCCCCCGCATCACCCCTCCACAGTTCAGTGCCCCATAGGGAGCTCCCCGCCTGACCCCTCACAGAACAGCGCCCCATAGGGAGCCCCCTCATGACCCCCCCAGTTCAGTGCCCCATAGGGAGCCCCCCGCCTCACCCCCACACAGAACTGCGCCTCATAGGGAGCCCCCCGCATGACCTCCCCACAGAACAGCGCCCCATAGGGAGCCCCACGCCTGACGCCCCACAGCACAGCGCCCCATAGGGAGCCCCCCGCCTCACCCCCACACAGAACTGCACCTCATAGGGAGCCCCCCGCATGACCCCCCCACAGAACAGCGCCCCATAGGGAGCTCCCCGCCTGACCCCTCACAACACAGCGCCCCATAGGGAGCCCCACACCTGACGCCCCACAGCACAGCGCCTCATAGAGAGCCCCCCGCCTGACCCCCCACAGCACAGCGCCCCATAGGGAGCCCCACACCTGACGCCCCCCACAGCACAGCGCCCCATAGGGAGCCCCACGCCTGACCCCCCACAACACAGCGCCCCATAGGGAGCCCCCTGCCTGACCCCCCACAGCACAGCGCCCCATAGGGAGCCCCCTGCCTGATGCCCCACAGCACAGTGCCCCATAGGAAGCCCCCCTGTCACGGAGCGCCCGGGCGATGCTCTGGAACTTGCTCCCTATGAAGCCAGACAGGACTTTGGGTGAAGGGCCCCTTCTCCGTACACAGCCTGTTTCCAAGGCTAGGAGCTTCACGGGTCCCCACTTCCACCTTCCTGGGTCTGACCTCGGAGCATTCAGCACCTTCTGCCCCTCCGTGTGCTTCCCCCAGCGAACCCACCCAGGCGGGGTCCTGGGGGAGCCCATGGGTTCTGCACCCCAAATCCACAGTCAGACGTGACTCTCAGCCAGCCAGTAAAACAGAGGTTTATTCAATGACTTCTATCTGATCTACCCCAGACCATACAGCGAGTGTGACCCCTCGGCTGGATCCATTTTGAGGCCAGAGAGCTAGGCCAGCTTGCTTGGAGCTCCCTGCCTCTTCCCTGCCTGACTCCAGCTAGCTTCAGACTCCCAACTCAAACTCACTCTCTCCAGCCCCTCCTCCCCCCTCGCTCAGCCAGGTCAGGTCACCTCCCTCCAACAGATTCAGCCGCCTCTTTGTTATTCGACACTTCCAGCCAATGCCTCTCGGAGAGGGGAAAGGGAAGGTCCCAAGACAGCGTATGCTGTGTCTCGGCTTTGCATCAACTACACATCCTTATCCCTTCACATAGACGCTCAAGAAATACATAGGGGAAACTGAGGCACACACAGTATTTCTACTCCGTCCCAGTTCTCCGCTCTTCGAGAACGAACTGAGCGATGGTCACTTTAGCCAGTGACCTGCGGAAGTTCAACCTCACCCGTGCTCCATGGGTGCCCCATTATTTCTCCCACTCCTTGGTAGGAGTCACACCAGGCCCTGGATTAGAGCCTTCTTCAGTGCACAGCGAGCCCTCTGGCACTGCTTGTTCCCAGACCACCTTGTCTGGCTCACTCTTCTTCCCTGGCTCTGAAATTGGGCAGCTAGGTGGCTCTCATGGGGTACAACCCCCCAGTGGTACCTCGCTATCTCGAGAGAGGCCTGGAGACCGGCCAGTCTCTGATCCTCTCCACCTGGGCCGGCTCTGGGTACACCTGCCTGTGCCAATACTTTTGGGCACCAGCTGCTGCCTCCTGATGCTCCCACAGTTCCACTTCCCCTTGGGGAGCCCATTCCCCGCACTGGACTCCCGTCTCCCCCAGGAATCTGTCCCTGCAGCCTTCCCCAAGGGTCTGCAGCGCTGTGGCCAGGACGTTCCCTCCGCTTCTCCAAGGAGGGATCCCTTCTCTGCTGCGGCTGGTCAGCAGCGTATCCACCCCGGTGTCTGCCTCCCTGGAGGACAGATTCCCCCCCCTTGCTGAGCAATCACTGCCCCTGCCCAGCAGTCTCTCTGCCCTGCCTGTGGGGCCCCCCACTCAGCTGAGATTTCAGCTCTCCCCATGCTCAGCGCTGCCCCGGCTGTCCCAGTGGGGCAGGCAGCGAGCTCACTGCTCTGGTCCCATCGTCAGAGCCAGAAACAGCCTCCTCTCCGGTGTGCAGGGGGGAGGGGAACATCGCTCCGTCCCACCCCGCCCCAGGCAGGCAGGTATTTTGAGCCCAACCGCTTTCCCCCCCTGCCAGTCAGGTCAGTTGCATTTCAATGACCATCTTCCGCTCAGCCGATTGGTTCCCCAGATTCAAATTCAAACCCTCGGTCGTTACAGGGGCAGGGTCTGCGTCCTGCCCCACAGAGACACAGTCACCCCCCAACAGGATCTCCCAGGCGATATCCTGGAGACCCCAACAACCTGCCAGCCTGACCCCTCCTGTGTCTGCACAGGGGTCTGGGCTCTAGGCAGGGCAAAGATCTTCCTCCCTGTGACCCTCACCCAGGTCACACCGCCCCCCAGCATCCAGTGACACTGCACCATCGGGGCCCAACAACACTTCTCCCCGTCCCAGGGTCTTGCCATCGCAGGACTGTCTCCCCCTTCACCACCTCCATCCACTCCCTCTGGGTGTCCACATGACTTGAACCTAGGGGACTTCACACAGACATACAGGTCGGGGACAGGGGTGGGAGTCTGTCCACCACCCCACCCATCTGGCGAATGGCGTCCTTAGCCTTGGGACCCAGCAAGGGAGCTAGACACCAGGGCTTGTCCGCAGGGTTCCCCTGGTTCGAATTGCCAGCCTGCTCACCAGCAGTGAGGTGGACGTTCCCTTCCCCCCATCCCTTAACCAGGGACCCCAATTTAGTAATGAGGCTCCCTGCAGAACTGGCATCCAGGGGTCTATCCCCACTCACCCCTCGGAAGTCCCTTGGGCCCCTTGGCTTCACCATTCCCAGTTCACACTGCTGCTCCGCTGCACCACTTCCAGGCTCTTGCAGCCTCTCACAGTCCAATTCCTCTCTTGGACTCTGCTCCACTCTCCTCTGTCTCCGGTCCCCGGATGGGGAACCCAATCGTGAAGACCCCCGTCTGGTCAGGGACCGGAGTCTTGGGGATGCGCAGTGACCACTCCAGATGCTCCCAGATTCTCCTTCAACCCCGTCCTGGACCAGGAATCTGCATCTGTCTCCAAGCAGACATAATCCTCCAGCTTCTAGCTGCACGATTAACTTGTGCTTTGCAAAGCACAATCCCCTGTATTTGCACAGGGTCACGAAGTCCTTCATCACTCCACTGGTCCCGACTTGTTCTGGACTCGCAGGCCTGTGTGCTCTCAGCACCCCACGGTCTCCAGGAGGAACCCCGCTTGTGTGCCAGCCCTTCTCGAGGTCACCGCCTCTTTGCCAGGGTTGAGCTGCCAGCTCCTCCACCCCTGGGACCGCTCACTGCAAACCCCAGGGGAACCCTGATACTGCAAAAGTCCTTCTCCCTCCTAGGGCCAAGCCGCACGCTTCTCCGCCCCTGACTGCTCCTTGCAGTTCTCAGGGGGACCCTGGATCCGCAACAGTCCTTCTCGCTGGTCACACACTCTCAGGGGCTAATCTGCAGCTTTTGCACCCCCTGTAACCGGCATTCTCTGGGTCTTCAGCATGCCTGGTCCCCGGCGATCCCCTTCCATTTTACTCCTCCCCAGTCACTTACTGCTGGATGTGCCGTCCACGGGGTGCAGTACATCCCACCGCTGCCACCAGATGTTACGGAGCGCCCGGGCGATGGTCTGGAACTTGCTCCCTAGGAAGCCAGTCAGGACTTCGGGAGAAGTGTCCCCTCTCCGTACACAGCCTGTTTCCAAGGCTAGGAGCTTCACGGGTACCCACTTCAACCTTCCTGGGTCTGACCTTGGAGCATTCAGCACCTTCTGCCCCTCCATGTGCTTCCCCCAGCGAGCCCGCCCGGGGGGGGTGTGTCCTGGGGGAGCCCATGGATTCTGCACCCCAAATCCACAGTCAGACGTGACTCTCAGCCAGCCAGTAAAACAGAGGTTTATTCGATGACCTGTACCTGGTCTAACACAGACCAGACAGCGAACGTGACCCCTCGGCTGGATCCATTTTGGGGGTCAGAGAGCTAGGCCAGCTTGCCTGGAGCTCCCTGCCTCTTCCCTGCCTGACTCCAGCTAGCTTCAGACTCCCAACTCAAACTCACTCTCTCCAGCCTCTCCTTTCAGGTCACCTGACCTCCCTCCAACAGGTTCAGCCCCTCTTTGTTATTCGACACTTTCGGGCAATGCCTCTCGGAGAGGGGGAAGGGCAGGCCCCAAGACAGCGTATGCTGTGTCTCGGCTTTGCATCAACTACGCATCCTTATCCCTTCACATAGACGCCCGAGAAATGCAGAGGGGAAACTGAGGCACACACAGTATTCCTACTCCGTCACACCCCCGCCTGACCCTCCTCAGCACAGCGGCCCCTAGGGATTCCACTCTCAGCACAGCGGCCCCTGCTGCGGGGGAAGGAGCGCGGGGACGGTCTGTGGAAGCCCCTTGCCCAGAGAGCTGCGGGCGAGGCAGACCCGGGGGAGGCGGGTGCCCCACCTGGGCGGTGCAGATCGAGGCCGACGTCCCCGGGGTGGAAGTGGTGGCGTTTGCAGAAGCTCAGGAAGCTCAGCACATCCCGCAGGGCCTGAGCTCCCGTTAGGCCGGACCTCTCGGGCGGCCGCCCCACAGCGGGGAGAGCAGAGGAGACGGGTCAGCGACCGGGACCCCACAGCGCCTGGCCGCCCGTCACTCCCGCCAGGGCGACCGTCCCCGAGAACGACCCTCCCCGTCCGGGGACCGGGCAGCGCCCACGGCTTCGACTCGCCCAGAACCGTGGCAGGCGACCTGCGCGTCCCAGCAGGGCCGAGCAGCCCCAGGCCCCCAGGGCTCCTAGGGAGCCGCTGGCACCGGGGAACCCGCAGGAGGGAAGGGGCTGCCCAGAGACGCGCCGCTCGGGTGGCGTCCCGGGAGCCTGGGGCCCCATTAGCCCGTATCCCACCTCTGGGAGCCACTAACCGCCCCTCGCTTGTCTCTCCAGCATCTCGGGCGTTTCCAAGGCCAGACCACGGCCCTGCTGGGGGCAGAGGGGCCAGGGCTGCTCCACCCCGACCTGGGTGCTGGGGATCTCGGCGCCCGCCGGCCTCCCTCCCCTCCGGTAACGGGAGGCTGGTGGGACCTCCCCCTCCCCCACCGTGCCCGGCTGGGCGCTCACCGTGCACGTCCCAGTCCTCCGTGAGGTAGAGGATGGAGCCGCGGCGGTCGCACAGGGTGGCGTAGGGCACCAGCAGCGCCGGGTGAGGGGGCAGGAACAGGAAATTGTGCAACATCTTCCTCCAGTCGGAGACCCCGGGCACCTGGCAAACAGGGGAGAGGCCGAGACGGTGTCCTGGGCCCCAACCAGCATCACCCGGGCCCCTCACTCCCGACCCGCAGCCCCTGCCAGCCCAGCCCTGTCCCCCCACAGCTCTGCCGGGGCCCCTCACTCCTGACCCGCAGCCCCCGCCAGCCCAGCCCTGGGCTCCCCCACAGCTCTGCCGGGGCCCCTCACTCCCGACCCGCAGCCCCCGCCAGCCCAGCCCTGGGCTCCCCCACAGCTCTGCCGGGGCCCCTCACTCCCGACCCGCAGCCCCCGCCAGCCCAGCCCCCCCACAGCTCTGCTGGGGCCCCTCACTCCCAACCCGCAGCCCCCGCCAGCCCAGCCCTGGCTCCCCCAGCCACAGCTCTGCTGGGGCCCCTCACTCCCGACCCCAGCCCTGGACTCCCCCCACCCCAACCCCTGAATCCTGACCTCCAGGATACACCCAGGTCTGTGGGTTGCAGAGAGCCCGTCTCAGTCTGCATTCCCCAGAGCCCTGAGGCCAGGGGTGCAAACGCCCGTTCCTGACCCCTCCCGCCCCAAACGGGCCCCGGCTCTGGACCAACGACACCCCACTCCGACTGCCTCGTGTGGGCCAGGCCCGGGGGTCAGCTGCCGGGTCGGACTGAGCCGTGGCCGGCCTGGAGACGCCGAAGCTGACTCTTCCCCGGAGCTAAATCTGGCGCCGGTTTCCAGCGGCCGCCGTCGACGGCCATCAATAGCGCTCGGTTAATTAATTTGATGGGAACAGCAGGGACTGCGCTTTGCATTTAGTGAAGTTCCGAGAACTTCCAACCTCATCTTCATAATTGGCCTCATAAATTTGAGGAAAGAGAGAAATCAGCAAAGCCGGAGGAGGGAGCGGAGGGAGAGGAACCGCGGCGCGCGGCAGAGAAGAGAAGTGGCTCCATTTGGCGTCCTTATTTAATTTTATTGCACAGATCCATCTTCCCCCTCCCTCCACCAGCCCCCGCGCTCCCTGCTGGATTGACCTAATCATGATAAATTCATATTCATTTCCCCGCCTGCGCCGGAGGGGAGAGCCCGCTCGTTACGCCCGCCCGGCCGCCACGCCATTAGCTCCTGCAAATATTTACTCATGAATATTAAGCTCTGCCATTAACATGCAAAACCCGCTGGCGCCCCCCACCCCGTCCCCCCAGCTCCCGGGTCCTCCCAGGTCTCCCGCCGGGCGCCAGGCAGGTGTGATTAAAAATCGAGCTGCTTGGAGGAGCCGGTGATTAAACCTCGTCGCTCCCCGGGGATGGGGACCAGAGAGGGTGCTGGGGGCCCATGTGGATCGGGCCCCGGGAGGTGCCAAGAAGAGGCCCAGAGATTCTGTGTCCCCCTCCGCCAGCCCAAAGGCCTCCTGGTTGGTGCTGGGCTGGGTGGGCAGGAAAGGGCCCGGGCATCGCGGGGAAATGGAGACCAACAGCGACTTGTTTCACCCACCGCTGACACCCCCGCCACAGGCTGGCCGACAAACCATGAAGTAATGAAGGACACAGGTGTGTGGGGAGCCCAGGGTTGGGCTAGCAGGGGCTGCGGGTCGGGAGTGAGGGGCACCGGCAGAGCTGAGGGGAGGAGGGGCTGCGGGTCGGGAGTGAGGGGCACCAGCAGAGCTGAGGGGAGGAGGGGCTGGGCTAGCAGGGGCTGCGGGTCGGGAGTGAGGGGCATCGGCAGAGCTGGGGTGGGCAAGGCTGGGCTAGCAGGGGCTGCGGGTCGGGAGTGAGGGGCACCGGCAGAGCTGAGGGGAGGAGGGGCTGCGGGTCGGGAGTGAGGGGCACCGGCAGAGCTGGGAAGGCAGCACCACAGCAGCAGGGGGGCGTTCCCAGCTCCGGGACCCCCCACTCCATTTTCAGCTGCTGCAACATTTGGTTTATTTTTAATTTTCAGGATCATCAGATTCACAGGCGGGGGGAGGGGGGGCTGCCCCTCCCCGGGAAGCAGGAGCCAGGAGGCTGCGGAATGACAGTGCATTAGATCCACCTAATGTCCTCATCCCTCACCAGGGGCTGCTCTCCCGGGCCCCCTCCCGCCACGCAGCCCCTCAGAGCCAACGCAGGCCGGAGCGGCCCCAGCCCAGGCCCCCTCTCCAGGGCTCTCCGGGGCTCCAGACAGGGCAGTGCCTTTTTCATCAGCATGCTCTCCCCGGTGACCCGGTCCCGCGCGCGGAACCAGCAATCCGCCAGCTTCTCCGTGACGTAGAACTGGAGGCCCAGAGCGTAGTACAGGACGAGGCTGGAGGGGGCAGGGTCGGGGCCAGCTTCCGCCCGTCCCGCTGTAAAGGAGAAGGCATTTTAAGAACATAAGAGCGGCCAGACTGGGTCAGACCAAAGGTCCATCTAGCCCAGTGTCCTGTCCTCTGACAGGGCCAATGCCAGGTGCCCCAGGGGAGATGAACAGAACAGGGAATCATCCAGTGATCCATCCCGTCACCCATCCCCCAGCTTCTGGCAAACAGAGACTAGGGACACCATCCCTGCCCATCCTGCTAATAGCTATTGATGGACCTGTCCTCTAGGAACCTATCTAGTTCTTTTTTGAACCCAGTTATGCTTTTGGACTTCACAACATCCCCTGGCAAGGAGTTCCCCAGGTTGACTGTGCACTATGTGAAGAAATACTTCTTTTTGTTTGTTTTAAACCTGCTGCCTATTCATTTCATTGGGTGACCCCTGGTCCTTGTGTTTATGGGAAGGAGTAAATTACACTTCCCTGTTCACTTCCTCCACACCAGTCATGGTTTTGTAAGTCTCAATCATATCCCCTCGTAGTCGTCTCTTTTCCATGCTGAACAGTCCCAGTGTTATTAATCTCTCCTCATACGGAAGCTGTTCCATCCCCCTCATCATTTTTGTCGCCCTTTTCTGAACCTTTTCCAATTCCAATATAATATTTTTGAAATGGGGTGACCACTTCTGCCCACAGTATTCAAGGTGTGGGCGCACTATGGATTTATACAGAGGGAATATGATATTTTCTGTCTTATTATCTCTCCCTTTCTTAATTATTACCAACATTCTGTTTGCTTTTTTGATGGCCGCTGCACATTGAGCGGATGTTTTCAGAGAACTACCCACAGCGACTCCAAGATCACGTTCTTGAGTGGTAACAGCTAATTTAGTCCCCATCATTTTATATGTACAGGGGGGAGGATGTTTTCCAATGTGCGTTACTTTGCATTTATCAACATTGAATTTCATCTGCCATTTTGTTGCCCATCCCCCCAGCTTTGAGATCCCTTCGCAGCTCTTCGCAGTCTGCCTGGGGTTGAACTATCTTGAGTAGTTTTGTATCATCTGCAGATGTTGCCACCTCGCTGTTTACCCCTTTTTCCAGATCGTTTCTGACCATGTTGAACAGGACTGGGCCTACCACAGGCCCGTGGGGGACACCACTAGTTACCTCTCTCCCGTCTGAAAACTGACCCTTTATTCCTCCCCTTTGCTTCCCATCTTTTAACCCGTCACTGAGTCAGGAGAGAACCTTCCCGCTTATCCCAGGACAGCTGCCCTTGCTCAAGGCCCTTGTTAAAAGCTTTCTGAAAGGCCACGTCCACTGCACAGACTGGACTGCATTCGCTCTTTGCGCTGGGAGCCCATATTTAGCTCATTGTCCACAGGGCCGGCTCTAGCTTTTTTGCAGCCCCAAGTACGTGCTTCCTCTGCCGGTGCCTGGAGCCGGCCCTGATCCCTCCCCGCCCTCCCCCCAAATCTTTGTCAGAGTCGCTGTGTCCCAGCAGGAGAGGGGCCGAGGCCTAAGCCAGGTTCCTCGCCCCCTCCGCTCCCAGCTGGGCAGCAGCGACACCCAAGACGGGCACTCGCCGGGCGAGCTGCCGGCACTCACCATGGGCAGGATGGCCAGCCCCAGCGCTGCGTGCTCCTCCACGCGCCCCAAGACCAGGCCCGAATCCAGGAGCGAGAAGCGGCCTCCCTCGGTGTCCAGGAACGTCCGTCTCAGCTCCTCCAGGAGGGACAGGCCGCACGCCTTGACAAGCCTCCCGTAGGCGTCCTCCACAGACGTCTTAGCGGGCGTGCTGGCACCCGCGGGCCCCGGGGCCCCGATTCTCCGGGCCTGGCTGGCCGGCTCCTGAGAGACGGGTTTGCTGCTCTCACGGCCCGGGCCGGCTGAGCCAACAGAGCTCCTGGTCCCCAGCTCAGTGCCCCGGGGCCGTCCCGTAACTGCTTCCTCCTCTGTCCCGCCAGGACCTTCCGGCAGCAGCTCCTCCCCCCGGGGGGTCCGCTGAGGTGGGGTCTGGCTCAGGGGGGGCACAGGGGGGCAGCCCACTCCCCGCTGGATGGGGGGTGTCCTGTGCTCCTTCCTGGCCGATCACCGGCTCCCTCACGCCCGCGCTCGGCGCGATGCTGCCGTCCCGCCGCGGCTCAGCCGCCGTTTCCGAGGCTGAGGGGTCACGTCCCCAGCCTGCGCCCTCAGCCCGGCGTGCGCCCGCCCTGTCCGCCGAGAGGCCCAGAGCTGCCCTGGGAGGGACGTCCGCACAGCCCTGCTCTGCCTGGAGCCCACGGCGCGTCTCTGGCGGAGACACATCCCGTCCCGGCTGCCCGGGGCAGAGCCGGGCCCCCGCCCGGGGGGGCAGCCTTCCCGGACACGGGGCTTCTCCGCGGCCGAGGGGGGAGCCGTCCCGTCCTCCGGCCCTGACTTGGGTGCGGGGCCCTCCCAGAGCTCTAGACCCAGGCCTTTGAGGCCCCGGTGCCCCCCTGGCTCTCCCCCAGGCCCGCTGTCCAGCCTGGCCGTCCCGGGGGGCCCTGCCGCAGCGTCAGGCGGGGGTCTTGGTGCGAGGGCGGAGAATTGGTCCCGAAGCTGAACGGCAGGGTGGACTGGCCAAAGCCCTTGGCCAGGCAGGTCGCCGGGGGCAGCTTGGGGCAGGGGGCGTTCCAGAGCCGGCGGCCATCGGGAGAGGGGGGGCCCCGGGAGTCCGGCGCGGGCGGCGCCCCCGTCTCGCTGACGGCCGTCTTGAGGGCGTGCTGATGGCTCCACGTCCCCCCCGAAGGCAGCAGCGCGGCGGTGAGGTCCATGTGGGTCTCCATGGCGATGGGGGACCCGGTGCGCTGCATGACGGCTCCTGGGCGGGATGAGCCGCTGGGCCCTGCCCTCGGGTCCAGCCCTGGGAGGAGACACACAGGACAGCGGGGCCAGGCGCAGGCCTCGGGGCTAGCGAGGCGCGAGGCCTGCGGGTGCAGCCCGCTCCCCAGCTCGGGCCCAGCCCCAGAGCCCGGCCCCGACCCGGCCCCTGAGCAGATCTCCCAGCCCGGGGCTGAGGAGAGACCAGGGGAAGGTTCAGGGTCCCACCCCGGGGCAGGTCCCCCAGCCCTCCCTGGATCCAGACCTGGGCTTGCGCTGGGTTCTCAGTCATGTAGCAGGGGCCCCGCGGGTGGGTGCTGGGTGGGCCCCTACCCCGGCCAGCCCTGCAGCGACCCCTCTAGGGCGACAGGGGGTTGGTCCCCCAGCCCCATTCAGTCCTTGGCCCCCTCTTGGGGTCGCGGTTCGTGCCAGCGTGGGGGCTGGTTGTACGTGGACACCCGTCCCCCGGGAACAGGGCTGTCCTGGGGGCTGAGGGGCCGGCGATCAGGCCCAAGGACCGGTGCAAAGAGCCAGTAGCCGGGGGGCTTGGAAAGGCCCCAGACTCAAAGAGGGAAGCCCCACGAGCCGCGCACGGACTTGGAAGAGCAGCCACAAGAGGGCGCCGCTCTCACACCGATGCTCCCGGGCCAGGGGCGCTGGGCAGGGTTAGTCCCTATGCCGGGAGCCAATGGGACGGCGCCGTGGCCAAGGCCGGGAACCCGAGGGGGCCAGGCAGGGGCTGGGGGGTCCCCGCTGTCATCCTCAGACCCATCCCAACGCTTTGAGAGCAAGAACGGGGGAGCTCCTGCGCCACAGGGCCCCGCTGCCACCCCGGCTGTGAGCTTCCTCCCCGCAGTGCCCTGCCAGTAGCAGGCTCGGTCCCCTCCCGGGGGCTGAGTGTCCGTAACCGGTGACCCCCCCGCCCCCATAGTTCGCGCTGGTCTCAGCCTTTTCCCCAGTCAGGAACTTACCGGAGTCTCCCCGACCTCACTGGCGCCCGGGATCTGCCTCGCGAGGACACACGCCTGCTCTCTCGCTCACGGGCTTGGCGCCCAGCCGGGGGTCAGCTGCAGAGAAAGGGGGGTGTCAGTGGGGGAGATGGCTGCACCCTGGGCCCTCCCTCAGCCAGCGCAGGCAAGGCCTCACTCCTGCCCGAGCCTGATCCAGCCACCCGCTGGGGTGGGGCCCTGCCTAAGGCGTGTCTGGTTCCAGCCTGTCCGAGACCCTCGTCCCTCTCCGGGCCCCACCCCACGCACACACAGGGCCTGTCCTCACACCCAAGTGTTCAGGGAAGTGTCTGAATCGAGTCCCACGCCTGCACCAGAGCCTCACTGCCCCCTCCCCTGTACCCAGGATCACTCTCAGTCCCAGAAAACTCCCATCTATGCCCATGTGACCCCCCAGTACCCCAGGCTGCCAAGCAGAGCCCCATGGGAACAGAACTCCAATCCTCTCCTGCACACCCCCTGATCCCAAAGAAAATCCTCAAAAGCTGTTGGCAGTACAGGGACAATGACACACAACAGAGCAGCTCCAGCTCCATCCAGGAGAGGGTGGCAGTGGCCCAGCACCCTGGGTGGCTTATTGCCACATTCTCCCCACACCTAGGGGGCAGCACTTTGCTGTTTTCCAACCCATGCGCCCAGCCCCAGATCCAAGCCCCCGCCCCCAAACTCTGGTGCCGGAGTCTGTGGCTCAGGTCCACGGGCCTTCTCACTGCCCAGCTGGCCTTGGCCAAGGGCCGGCATGAAACCCCCAGCCGGACAAGGCCCTTTACCTCGGCCTGAAATCCTCCAGCCTACACGCAGGAGCCCAAGCCTGAGCGCACCGACTCTGCCGCGCCCCCCCCCCCCCCCAGCTTCCTTCCTCTCCGCCCTGCCAGCAACAGCGAGCCGAGAGGGGAGGAAGCCGCCCCACGGAGCCTGACGCACCGTGGCCTGCCCTGCCCCCGACGGACTGCGAGCTGGGGAAGCCGCCCGTCCCAGGGGATCCAACCAGCCCCGAAAACCCCTTTCCACCAGAGACCGGCACCAGCCACCGAACCGGGGCTGGTTCAGAACACCCCGGACCGCTGGGAAAGGGAGATCCAGACCCCTCGACCTCTACGAAGTCCCGACCCAGGCACCGTGGCCAGAAAGGGAACTTGGGCGAAGTCGCCTGGCTAGTGAGGTGTGAGATTGGCCCAGGGAGGGACGAGCTCATTAGTGAACAGCAAACTGGGAACAGGCCCCGGCGCCAGGATCTCGCGGAGCGGCCCGAAGCGCTGGCTGTCCTAGTGCCCCGGGTCCGGAGTCACCCCAAGGACCGGGGGCTAGTCCCCCGCGGGAAACCAGGAGAACCTGCCAGGCCAGCCCCCCTCACCCGATCACAGCCCCCGGCTGACAGCTCAGCTCAGGGGAGAAAGGAGCGGAACGAAGACGGACCAAGCTGCTGCAGTCGCTATGCTGGGCGTATGGCCCCCTCGAGCCAGGCCCCGGGGAGCGGGGAACAGCAGGGAGGTTTGGGGGACCCTGCCACCGGGCGGCTCCCTCCTTGCAAGCGCTGCAGAGCCGACTGCTTTCTGGATTATACCGCAGCCAGCTCCGGGCCACGCCCGCCCCCGCCCCCCCCAACCCTGCGCTGGGCCAGGGGCCCTGGGCCTCCCCCACCAGCAAAGGGAAGAGGGTGCAGATGGGCAGCTTACCCATGCCCAGCGCCCGCTCACAAAGACCAGCCGAGCCGGAGTCAGACAGCCCCACACGAGTAGGAGAAGGGCTCGGGCCTGCTCCGTCTCCAACTCGCTTCAGCTCCCTGGGGGGCGGCTGGGAGAGGCTGGGCTTTTGGGTGGGTGTGAATTAGCAGACGGGAGCATCAAGAACTGATTGGACAGCTCTGCCGGTGCCCCTCACTCCCGACCCGGAGCCCCCCAACAGCCCAGTCCTGAGCCCCCCTCCCAGCTCTGCCGGTGCCCCTCACTCCCAACCCGCAGCCCCCAACAGGCCTGTCCTGAGCCCCCCTCCCAGCTCTGCCGGTGCCCCTCACTCCCGACCCGCAGCCCCCAACAGCCCAGTCCTGAGCCCCCCTCCCAGCTCTGCCGGTGCCCCTCACTCCCAACCCGCAGCCCCCAGCAGCCCAGTCCTGAGCCCCCCTCCCAGCTCTGCCGGTGCCCCTCACTCCCGACCCGCAGCCCCCAACAGCCCAGTCCTGAGCCCCCCTCCCAGCTCTGCTGGTGCCCCTCACTCCCGACCCGCAGCCCGCAACAGCCCAGTCCTGAGCCCCCCTCCCAGCTCTGCCGGTGCCCCTCACTCCCAACCCGCAGCCCCCAACAGCCCAGTCCTGAGCCCCCCTCCCAGCTCTGCTGGTGCCCCTCACTCCCGACCCGCAGCCCCCAGCAGCCCAGTCCTGAGCCCCCCTCCCAGCTCTGCCGGTGCCCCTCACTCCCGACCCGCAGCCCCCAACAGCCCAGTCCTGAGCCCCCCTCCCAGCTCTGCTGGTGCCCCTCACTCCCGACCCATAACCCCCCTCCCAGCCCTGTTCTGAGCCCCGCTCCCAGCTCCTTGTGGGCCTGCCCCAGTGGGGCCCTAGCACAGACACAATCTTGCTTGCTGTCCCCATGGGTTAGTTGTAACCCTGGGGTGGGGGCACTACCAGGCCGGGGAGGGGCAGGCCCAGGCCCAGGCCCAGGCGATATTAAGACGAGGCTAACGACTTCGGCAACAACCTGCGACCCTGCGGTGTGAATTTTCTCACGGGTTGGATCTGCAGGGCCCCCGGCCGCTCCTCCCCGGACAGAATCCAGGACAAAAGCGGCTGGGCTGGGGGGGCAGGAGCCTGGGCGCTTTCTGGGGGCTCTGGGAGAAGTGGCCCCCATGAGGCTCTGGCTGCTGTAAGAGCAGCAGCATCGCACACCTGGGCCCTGCTCGTAAAAGCCCTCGTGACTCCCAGGCCGGCTCTTTGATGAACCCCGGACGCTGGTTGGCACCTGGGTGTGAATTGTGGCTCTGGCCCCCCCCCCCCACAGAGGGACGGACAAAGGGAGAGAATGGGGGGGGGGTCCCCAGCCCCACCTCACATTCCCAGCCAGCAAATACCTCAAGGGTGCAAATTGCAGGGCAGGAGCAGAGTGGGAACTCACCCTGCCCCCGGCCCCGGCTCTCCCCAGGGCTGCGGAGGGGCAGTCATCAGACAGTGCCCGGCCCAGTCGGGAGGGAGCCGAGAGGGCACTGCCCAGGGCCTTGTCCAGGCTCATTCCATGTCTCCACAGCCCCACAGATCTCACTGGAGGGAAGTTGATTTTGCTGATCGGCCTCTTTCCTTCCTCCCCACCTCTCCCCTCCCCAGCTACACTCCTGGAGCCCCTCGCCGGTCCCTCTCCCTCCGTCTTCTTATCCTCTTCGCCCTCCCTGCTCCTTTGAAACTCACAGACACTCCTCAGTCCTCTGCCATCACTCAGCAGTTCCTCCTTGCAGGACGGAGGGGCCTGGCCTGGAAAGAGTAAAACTCACAGACTTTAAGGACAGAAGGGACCATGATGATCCTCTAGTCTGATCTCCTGCACCACGCAGGCCACAGAACCTCCCCCACCCGCTCCTGTAATAAACCCCTCACCTATATCGGAGCTACTGCAGTCCTCAAATCATGGTTCAGACTTCAAGGTGCAGAGAATCCTCCAGCACGTGACCCGAGCCCCATGCTGCAGAGGAAGGTGAAAAACCTCCAGGGCCTCTGCCAATCTGCCGGGAGGAAAATTCCTTCCTGACCCCAAATATGGCGATCCTGAACCCTGAGCATGTGGGCAACTCACCAGCCAGACCCCCAGGAAAGAATTCTCTGTAGTCATTCAGATCCCATCCCATCTAGCATCCCATCACAGGCCATTGGGTATATTTACCGCTAATAGTCAAAGATCAGTTCATTGCCAAAATTAGGCCATCGCACCATCCCCTCCATGAATGTAACAAGCTTAATCTTGAAGCCAGATAGGTTTTTGCCCCCACTGCTCCCCGTGGGAGGCTGTTCCAGAACTTCACTCCTCTGATGATTAGAAACCTTCGTCTAATTAAAGTCTAAACCTCCTAATAGCCAGTTTCTATCCATTTGTTCTTGTGTCCAACTTGGTATTGAGTTTAAATAATTCCTCTCGCTCCCTGGTATTTATCCCTCTGATATACTTAGAGAGAGCAATCAGATCTCCCCTCAGCCTTCTTTTGGTCAGGCTGAACAAGACAAGCTCTAGGAGTCTCCTGTCATAAGACAGGTTCTCCATTCCTCGGATCATCCTCGTAGCCCTTCTCTGCACCTGTTCTAGTTTGAATTCATCCTTCTTAACCATGGGAGACTAGAACTGCCTCCTTGTGACCGTCTCCCTGTCTGCTCTGCTCATCTTGCCCCAAAGCCCAGCCACCTGGACACCAGTTACCCGGGAGGACTCGCTCTGCCCTGCCAGGGGAAGGTGCTGGTGATCCGCTGGGGCAGGTTGGAGTCAGCGATCTACCAGTGACAGGGCACTGACCCCGGCCCCATCGCCTCGCGCCCCTACGCTCGAACAAAAGGAGAGCTGAGCGCCCTGGGCTGGAAGGGCTGAGGTGGGTGCTGACTGAGAGGAGCAGACGAGAGCGGCTGAGGTGGGTCTCCGGACAGCAGCCCGAGGGAGCACAGGTGCCTGACGTCAGCCGAGGGTGGGATAAGGACGCGGACAGACCAGAATGAACGTACGGACCAAGCAAAGCAGGAGAGCGGGTGGATTTTATTGAACTTCCTTTCCAGGACCCCAATTTCCCAGGGTCGTGACAGATCCTCCACCCCAGAGTGTTAAATCACGCCGGGCCGTGTTCTCCAGAGCTCGGCGCTAGGGATATCAGGTTTCTGGCCGGCCACGCAGGAGGTCAGATTAGATGATCACAGTGGTTCCTTCTGGCCTGGCAATCGAAGCCAGCACATTCCACTTCCAGACCCATTCTGGATCGTCGATGGGCACAGCAGAAGGGGCACCGATCGGCCTCCACCAGCCCACTGCGGGCGGGAGCAGACCCAACTGATGGGTAGGAGGCAGCAGCTGCTCCAGAGCCCAACGGGAAGCTAGGTGTGAATGTCTGGGGTGGTCCCCAGCGCCTGCAAAGCGGCACCGTCACTCAGTCGCTTTCCCGGCCACGCCGGCTCTCGGGTGCTGCTGGAGAGAAATCAGTGCGTGGCTCACAAACCAGCATCCGTCTACATCGGAGCGAGGCGCCGGAGAGCTTCTGGGGCAAGTGGGAGACGGGAGATCCGCCGTACGGGAGGAAGGCCCAGCATGCCCACGCGGTCAGGTGAGCTCGCTGGGAGCGCCCCGCTCCGGAGTGGAGCCCCACCCCACGGAGACGGCAGAACTGAGTTCACCTGGCAGCTCCGAACACTCCCGCCCCCCCAGCAGCGTTACCTGTACGGCATCAGACCACGAGCACCACGAAATAGCAGCTCCCCAGGGCTGGAGAGCGGGTTTGTGCGTCTGCTGCCGTGGAACTAGCTCCAGGGATCTGAGGAGCCGTCGGGGCCCCCACCCCAGGGATCCCAGCAGGCTACTGAACTCCATTCCAGAGCTGGTGCTACCCCAACTCCCACGCCTGGCTGGACAGACAAAGTGCCGCTAGCAGCAACAGCAGCCACTGTCCATCGGGGCCCCCTCCGAGCGAGCCCGGGAGACAGGACATTCAGGAGTGTCTGCCAGGGAACCCCCTGCAGGACTCATCAGGCAGCTGGTAGGCTCCCCCCACGACACCCCGGAGGGCAGGACGGAGAGGGCTGGTCCCCGCCCCGTCACCAGTCCCGCTCGGCGGGCTCCCGGTAGGGCAGGCCCAGCAGCGTGAAGACGTCGCTCTCGGTGGGGGTGGGCAGCACGAGGCCGGGCCCCACCTTGTGGCCGCCGGGGGCGCGCACCACGGCGGTGCGGAGCGCGTGCTCCGACAGGCTCATGCCCTTGGTCTTGGCCAGCGCGCGCATGGAGCGGTTGAAGTGGGCGGAGCCGGTGAAGTACAGGAGGGCGCAGGCGAACTCGCCATGGGGCACCACGATGATGTCGAGGCGCCGGTGGCGCCGGCCCGGCCCGGGCAGCCGGCACACGCCCAGGTACTTCTTCTGGTTGCCGCTGTCTTCTTGGCTCACCAGGTCGTCGGTGAGGAAACCTGCCAGAGGAGCAGCGTGAGAGGAGGGGCCGGGCTGTGCCCCCACCCTTGACCCTGGCTCCTGCTGAAGCATCCCATAGTCCACTGCCCGGGTCCCTGGGCACCTCCTAACGGGGGCGCCTGGGCACCGCCTCTGGGTGCAGCGGGGGCACTCGCCACACCAGCAGCACCGGGGCTTGGCCGCCTTTGAGTGACACTTGCGACGCACCCCCACCCGGCCAGCTTCCCCAGCTCTGTCCCAGCCTCCCTGAGCCCAGCATCCTGCCTCAGACAGGGGTCAGGACCAGGTGCTGCACAGGAAGACCCTGCAGCAGGTCCTATGGGGCACCCACCCACAGGGAAAGTCCTCCTGACCCCCAAATCCTCCTGGATTCAGGCTTCAGTGGCTGATCCCCAGGCAGGGCGAGTGCCACTTGGCGGCTGCTCACACCGACACAACCCCCGCCCGGCCGCAGGCGCCCCCGTACCGCTCCGCCGGAGGCTGTCGAGCAGCCTGCCGAAGACGCCGCGGTGAGACTGCCCGTCAGGGTGGGTAACCAGGACGTCCACATCGCCGCAGGTGGCCTTCCCCCGTCGGAACGAGCCGCACGCCACGCACACCAGCCCCGGGTTCAGGGACTGGGCTGCCTCTCGCACCTTGGGGAAGAGTCACACAAGGGGGGTCAGGAACCAGAGACCAGCACTCGCCTCCTAATGCCCCGGCCCAAACAGCACCACCTGCTGGCCAGAGCCCCTTGCCCGCACCTAACCCGTAAACAAACCCAGCACCTCACGTGGCGGCCGTAGTGAGTGGGAGTTTGTGCTGCCAGCCCCTGAGGGGGACGGGGCTGGATCAGAGTTCCTGGGGGGTCTTAGCAGCAGGACGCACAGAGAGTGGGGGAAGCAAAGGCAGGTTCAGGGGGTGGGCACCCCACTAGCCCACAAAAGTTCTGGAGAGCAGGACTGAGCAGGCAGAGTTCAGCAGCACCCCCCAGGCAGGAGAAGCAGTCCTAGCCCCGGTGACGTGAGAAACAAGGAGCAGAGACAGGGCCCAGAAATAGGCCAAAGGCCGGAATGCCCAGCGGGGCTTCTCCCCAAACTCCGGCACTGTGGGTGTAGATTGAACGCATGGCCCTCCCCAGGCCTGCAGGCCAAGCGCACAGCCTGGCCCATCTAGCAGGGCTCCAGAGGGATGGGTCTCTGGCTTGGCAATCTAAGGAGATCAGACAGGTTTGCCATTCAAGTGCCTCTTGTCTACAGCCACGCACGGATCGCTAGAAGGCCTCCCCATCCCAGAGAGCCTTATGGAGCACAGAAGTTGGGATTGCTTCACCCGTGTGCTGAAATGCGGCCACCTCTGGGGTGGAACCGGCAGCTCTTCTGCAAGGGCAATGCGAGCCAGCCAGGTCTGATGGCTTCATTCCCGAAACACTGGAGCAGGGTGAAGGGCTATTATGGTGCCAATCACACCGACAGCCACAAATCATTCCAGCCCCGGCTCTTCCCTCTGCCCCGCTAAGAGCCGATCCCTGTCTTGGACACAAAGGCAGGGGCCAGGAAAGCAAGCTGAGGTTTGAAGAGGGGTGTCAATCTTAGCTGTCCCGAGTGGGTCTCCAGGATCATCCTTCATTAGGGAGAGAGAAACCCATTAACCTTTGCCCCAGAGGGGCTCTGAGAAGCCAGCCTGCTTTTCTCATGCAGATCCACCCCTCCCCTGCTCCCTTTCTTGCCTCAGATGAAGATTTCTAGAGAACTACAAGCCCGGCTGGAGTCTGAAAGCTCCTCAGATCTTGGTGTGAGAGGCAGCATGGATGGTGGCTAATCCCGTCATTCTCCTGTCTGTCTCCTGGGGCCCAGACCCCAGGTGGGGGGAGACGCGTAATCCCCTCAAACCAACAATAGCCCCACCCCTCCTCCCGAAGGGCCAACGCTACACCCTAGCGGGCTTGGGAAATAGCTCTAATCCCGCAGCAGGGATGGCAGCGCCGGTGGGGGAACATTCTTCACGGCCAGACCCCGTGGCCGAGTGACAGCGCTGCACTGGCCGCTGCTTCCATGGTGATCCCAGAGCAGGCGAGAGCAATGACAGAGTGAGCCCTCCCCCAGCTCTCTGCCGGTGTGGGGGCAGCCTGGGAATTCGGGACCAAGCGTGCCCCCCGGGCTGAGCCAGCGTCCGGGCAGGGAAGGCCGTGAGGTACAGTACCGTTCTGGAGGGCGGGGAGGGGCAGATACAGCCCGTTTCGCTCATCAGAGGATTTTTCATCCAATTTGGCTGACCCCGGCCTGAGGACCAGCCATGGCCACCCCCCAGGGGGCACTCCCAGAATCCTTTGCAGAAGTGCCAAGGAGTGGCTCAGGAGGACCGGGGTGACAGCCGCTGGTTCCGTGGGAGATCAGCGACAGAGAACAGGCACTGGAGACTATTCCCAGCCCTGGAGGGTAACATGCAAACTGCCCCCTTCGTAAATTACAGGAGGGATTAGTGCCAGGGACAGACTTGTACGCACACATCCGGCCCTGCTCTGTGGGTAAAGGGCCACTTCACTAGCTCTCACCCCTCCTGCCCCCTGGATTACCAGCACCAGGGATTTCAACCACAGAGATCCCCTTGAATCTCAAACCCAGCACCCATAGCCCAGGGCTGCTACAGTGTAAACTGCCAGGGCAGGGAACGTTCCCAGCTCCCTGTGCTCCACAGTGCAGAGTGTCAGGGAGGAAAACCAGACTCCAGCTGGCCTGGCGGTAGTTGCTGGACTGTGCTGGGCACCAGGCAGAGCCCAGACCCGTTGCACATCAAAAAACTTAGCCACGTGGAAAGGGGCATGACGCCGAACTGCTCTGTGCCTCAGATCTGCATCGGCACGAAGCCGGGAAGAGGGGGGTGGGTGGCAGGCACTTTGAGATCCTCTGATGGAAGTCCCTGACAAAGCACTCAATTAACCGCTCGGCCCTGGGCAGCTCCTCCGAACGGGGCAGGGGATCTGATGCAGGAAACGTCCTATGCCTTCGCGGGACGCAGGAAATGAACCTTTCCAAGACTCAGAAGGAGTCTGGGTCCCGTTTTTGCTTCTGTCTTATTTTCATTGCTGCCCCTGCCCCTTGGCCCGGCGTCCTTGGCTCTGCTTGGGGACAGGCTGGGAACCGCCTGGGAGAGCCCCGCTCTGCAGGCCCAAGAGCATGGGAACCTTTGGATCTCAGCCCCCTGCTCTGAGTCCCTGCTCTGGCCCTGGGGCTGGGCTACTTACAGTCTGTTCTATTTCCGCAGCCTCCTCGCGCGGCATGCGCTCCAGGAAGTCTTCGTAGTGCTTCAACCCGACGGCCTGCTGGCTGGTCAGAGGAGCCCTGGTGCGGATATCGTCCAGCGTCCGGAAGCCCTGCCCCAGAGCACACGGAGACATTCAGACGGAGGGATCACTGCAGGGACTGCGCTCCTCCAATGCCCAGGTCTAATGGGTGTCACGGCTCTGGCGACCAGATCTTCCCCAGGGAAGTGACCCTACTTGTACGGCTCCCCCTGCCCGGGGGACTCCAGCGCTCACAGGACTGGTCGGCTTGGAGCTTGGACGTCACGATGACGAACGCTGCCTCGCCACGCATCAGCTCAGCGTCGCCGCCGGCCAGCCTGTGATGTGGGTGCCAGGCTAGCACCCAGACCAAGCCTGTTCGATTCCAACGTGAAACACCCCAGGCCGCACCTCACAGGCCGAGCCTAGGTTCGAGACTCCCCCCGCCCCCGACAAAATGTTCACAGGGCAGCCCGGGATACCCCAACAGCCACGCCATAGAACTGACGGCTCCCCCCCGCTGTCCCATAAAACCTTATCACCCCCACCTCTCCCCACACAGCTACCCTCGCACACCGACTTTGCTACATGCCCTAAAGGCCAACAATCCAGGCTCTGTCAGACCGGGGGGGGGGGGTGAATTCCAAGGCTGCAGGCCCTTCCTAGAGAACATCCTCCTCTTGGACACCTCCTGTGATCTCAGCAGGGGCAGTACGGCCTAGGGAGGGGGGTCCCCCTTGAGCCATCTAAGGATTTCCTAACCCAACCCTTCAGCCCACCGGAAACACCCAGACAGTCAGAGCAGTTCACAGAGCCTGAAGTGGAGTCTCCCAGCCAGACACTGCTTGGCACACAGGCTGCTGCATTCTGCACCCACTGCAGCTCGGAGAGGATCTAAGCAGCAGCCGCGCGCTTGGAGCGTTATGAGGGGCTGATCTTGGGGTGACAGAGCGAAGAGACGCTTCAGGCAGGACGCCGTGGGAGGAAGTCTCCGCTATGGCCTAAGAGGCCGCCTCCGCTCACGGCATCTGAGAGCGCACACACTGCACTGAAAAGGAGGAGACAATGACCTGCTGGTACCACATCTGGGCTGTCTTGACTCCCGCTCCCCAGATGTTGGAGAAGACCTCCAGCACCGGCACGCTCTCGCCGATGTGGTCCAGCTTACGCAGGTGGCCGCTCTCCAAGATCTCCAGGATCTTCTCCGCCATCCGCTTCCCGATCCCAGGAATCTTACAGGCTTCCTGCAGGCAAACACAGAGGAGCAGCCGGCTTACGGGCAAGCTACTGAGCCGCCCCAGGGCTCAGAGAAACCCAGCCCAGGGGGCTGGTTCACACCCCTAGCCAGGTTAGCACTCAAGAGGTGGGTGACAGCAGAGGAGCGGCAGGGCGTGGGCTCTGCACAGCTCTCGGCCAGTTTAAGGCAGGCTGACTAGTCACCGCGTCATGGGAGACAGCGTGACCGTAGAACACTGATCGGACACACTGCCAGCTGCGAGTGTAGCAACTGCCTCAGCCCATCAGACGCGTCCTGCTCTGCCACTGGCCAGTAGCTGAGGCGTCATCAGGAGGAGAAAGGCCCTGCCCTGCTCTACCGCTAACTGAACAAGGCAGTTCTGTGGGTGGGAAATTACCCCGAAGCTGGCCCCCCAGCCTGCAGAAGCTCACAGGATCAGTCCCCCTGCTGACTGAACCACGCACGACCAACTCCAGGGAACTGCACATCTGGAGAGGAACAAACCACCTTGCGATTAAGGCCCAGGACTGAGAGTTAGGACAACGGGTCCCTGGTCCCAGCTCTCCTGTCGATTTCACCCTGCTGACAGGGGAGCGGGTTTCCCGTTACCTGGTAAGAGGTGACTGGCTTGTGGTAGCTCTTGAGTGCATTGATAGCTTTGGAGTAGCCCAGAGCCTTCCACTTGTCCCCCTGGACGGTGTAGGCTTTTCCCAGCACTTCCAGCTTCTCTGTGATGGGCCGGTTGTGATTCTCTTTCTTGCTGTCAGAGGACTGCGCACAAACCCACTTGCCAGACGCAGGGGACACTGTGGTACAGTGGCCACTGGACGGCCCCGATGAGGTGTCAGGGCAGCGTCCTGAGATTAGTGCTTCCAGATCTCCCTGGGTGACGCCAGCCTCTTCCCCTTCGCTTCCTTCATCGTCAGAGACCCTCTTCAGCGGGAGACAGAAGAGCAGCAATGAAATAATGCCTGTGGCTTTCAAACACTTCCTTGGCACTGGCCCCCATTCCCTGGGGCAGGAAGCCACCACAGCACTAAGGGAGGCGGGTAAGCTCCAGGGTGCGAGGGCGCCCGGTTTCAGTAGTGGGAAGTGGCTGTGTTCTTTAATAATCCATGGCAGTGTATACACTCCCCCCCCAATCACACCTAGTTCACACCGAAAGCACAGGGTGGGTGAGGGTGGAATATGGGATGAAGAAACACAGAAAGTTTCTTAGTAGGGAGGTGTCAGGCTGTGGAAGTCTCCCCAAGGATGCAGGGGAAACACACTGGAGTTTTTCCAGCATAGCTTGGCCAAATCCCTGGGACTTGTTTGGCTGGGAATGGGACAGAAACCTACAAGACATCTCTAACATCCAGGAGAGGCAGCGAGAAGCAATAACTCCTCCCCTAGACTGAACCTGTGGGGGCACAAACACTGTCACCGCCCTGCTGACACTTGTTAGCCTGGCTCCCCTAGCACGAGCCAACAGAGTGAGCATGCAGTGGGTGTGGAATGACACTGACCTGCGTTTGAAGGCTTTGCTCCTCCACAGGTCGCCGTACCGAGGTGCCTGGGCCCTGAGGCAATATGGCTGCTGTCTGTGCTTCAGCCTTCAGCTGCAGTGCTTCCTTCCCTGGCTGGGCTTGGCCAGTCTCACCGCCCAGGCACTGCTGCTGTCCCTTCGGCAGATCCCCCTCCTCCACGTACCTGCCAGGGGCCAACATGGAGCTGAGCAGACTCACATGCAAGGAATATGAAGACTTCTCAGCTCAACCCCCTCGCTGGGAAATCCATCCTCTTCTTTGGGGATGGGGCAAAGAGCTGCTGTTACCTCGCTCATCATCACTGCTCTGGCTCCCTCGCACCTCCCGACCTGCCACGGCTACCCCTTGCTATTCCAGCCCTGGGCTCCTCCTCCACAGCTCTGTGGATGCGCCTCAGTGCTACCTGAAGCCTCCCTTCCCCCCTCTCTTCTGTTCCCGGTCCGTTCTTCTGCTCAGCTGCCAACCTGCTCTCTGCTTTCCACCTGCAATAGGCAGGAAATAGTATTTAATTGTTAGTCGTTATATTAAAAACATGCCCTTGTGATCGCTAATGAATCGGGACTGTGTCTGGCAGTTCGAGCAGGTGACTGAGAATCAGAATTCTTGGGTTCTATCCCCAGCTGTGCTATGGACTCTGTGTCATCTTGGCTCGCTGTGCCTCAGTTTCCCCATCTGTGACATGAGAATGATATTGACCACACTTAGGGTGACCAGACAGCAAATGTGAAAAATCGGGGTGTGTGTGTGTGTGGGGGGGGGGTGTAATAGGAGCCTATACAAGAAAAATACCCCAAAATCAGGACTGTCCCTATAAAAATCAGGACATCTGGCCACCCTAACCCCACCAGCAAGCAGATTGTGAGGCATCATATGGGCTCTCTGGGTGAAAGGTCAAGATCTCAGCCCAGTTCAGGCAGGGCCAGAGCTGCTGCGGGGGTGGGGGGAATACCTGTCTGGGGTGAAGATGCTATACCCCGTGGGATCCAGCAGCTTCTGCTCTCTAATGCACAAGCTCAGCCAGGCTGCCTTCACGAGCTTGATCCCCGGGGGAAGCCTGGCCAGTCCGAGGAGGCGAAAGGCCCGGTCGCAGTCCATGTCTTCTGCCACTATAACGTGCGTCACCTCCGGGGAGAGCCGGCTGCAGATGCGACCCCCCTTCTGGACAATCTGCTTGTGAAAGATCTCTACCCTGGCCCGCCCGATGCCCGCTGGCAGCACGTAAGCTGTGACTGGCTTCAGCCATTCTACAAAGAGGAGGCACAAGGGCAGAGACATGGAAACAGCTCCCCAAACCGAACAGGCTACATGCCTTGCATGGCATTACTGGGACTGTCAGCAGTGCCTGGCCCCAGGATGACAGAGACCCTGGGGTGTCCTGGCTTGTCACACAGAGTTGCCTAGCCACAGCCCCCTCCCGCTGCTTTCCTCCCCACCCCCCCATATCAGGGTTTCCTGGCACTGACTGACCTGATACTTCAGGAAAGATCTCACCCTACATCTGCAGTTAATAAACAGGGACATGAGTCTGACAGACTATGGGACTGGTCTTAAAGGAGAGGAGAGGGGACGGGACATACCTTCAATGCTCCCCGTTTCCTCCTCTTTCAGGATCTTTGGAGGGACCTTCCTCTCGGAGTCATCCCTCATCTTCTTCCTCTTTGGAAAGGCTTTGACAATTCCCCTGGGCTCCATGGATTATCATTACAGGGTGTCCCCTCCCTGGGAAGGCAGTTAACCTTCCACTCACTGAATACCGAAGATAAAGACAAGAATTGTTTAGAATGCCACCATGTGGGCAAACGTGTTTCCCTGGGTTCTCAGAAACGGCTGAACAGTTTTTACTGAAACTTTCCAAAAATATTCAGCCTGAGGCAGTCACCCGTAAAGGACAATTTCAGATACAGTTTGGCAAAGTTATAAGCAACTGAAAAGAGGTTATTATAATGGAACATGTCAGATAACTAACTACAGGCGTCACTTCCAGCTCCGCATATAGGGCTTGTATTCACTAGGCTGGGGAGGAGTCGATCTTTTGGCGATTGATTTATCATGTCTCGTCAAGACGCGATAAATTGATCGCCAGCAGTTCGCCCGTCAACTCCGGAAGTCCAGCTTGCCAAAAGGCGCGAGCTGGAGTCGACGGGGGAGTGCGCCGCCGACTGCAGCCACCGTGAGGATGGCAGGTAAGTTGGCTGGAAATACGTAGACTTCAGCTACGTGAATCACGTAACTGAAGTTGCGTATCTGCACTCGTTCCCCCCCCATAGTGAAGACCAGCCCTTAGTAATCACCTTATAGCCACTTCCCAGGTTAGACAGAGGAACAGATTCCTCCAGCACTGAAATGCAGCCACCTCTGGGGTGGGATGTCACAGCTATTTAACACTCAGACACCATCACTACCTAGGACAGCGAAAGAAGAAGAACCTGGTCTCCAGCCTCAGCTGCAAGTGAAAATTAGCGAGGTATAAAGTAACTAACTGAATTCATATTTGGTCACAGCAGAGTGAACACCTCAAAAATAACACTGGATCTTGCCTCAGGGCAGGGGGCTGGACTACACGGCCTCTCAAGGTCACTTCCAGCCCTACATTTCTATCATCTGTGATCTTTAATGACAAGTGATCAGGGCCTTAGTTTTCCTCCCATCCAAAAGCCAGAACTCTCCAGCATCACAGTCCACTAGCATTGTTGGAGCTTCGATTCTGTATGGACTCTGGGAAAATTCAAATTCTGGCAGCGCTTGGGTTTTGCTTACAGATCGCTAACCCAAGTACTGAGGCAGCCGGACCCTGCGTGGCTTGCAAAATATAATAAACCCACAGCCAGTCTGGTTCTAACAGGAACACAAGCTAAGTGTTAATACAAGGCCAACACAACCCTGTATTTGGTTTTCAACACTGTAGGGGAAGATTTAACTTCAAAAAAATACCTGTACATTAAAAAAATTCTAATTCGTGAAAAGATTTCTGTTGCTATGAAGGTTTGTCAGACGCTTCCTTTAAAAAATGACATTCTGGGTCCTGAAGTAAAATCTTGTTGAATTCCTGAGAGATTTTCACCATGTTGCAAACAGACCAGACACCACAGTTGTTACGGGGCCAAGAACACTACAAGTGGGGTTGCCGCGTTGATCCCAGATTGGACCACACCACACTCCAGCCAGGCAAATTAGGGCAAAGAGCAAAGTGCTGTGATTAGGGCGGGGGCAGAGCTCAAAGCAGGCATTTCAAAACCACCAGCAGGGGGGATAAAAATCAGTTTTTTTAAAAAAAAAAATTAATTTTTTTGATAAAATGCTTTTTGAGGAAAAAACCTATCTAAAAAGAGTTTTAATTAAGATACATTATACCTCAAAGATATTTTATCATGGAATATTTTATCATGCACTGCTTGCATCTGACGAAGTGGGTATTAGCCCACGAAAGCTTATGCTTCAATACTTTAGTTAGTCTTTAAGGTGCCACAGGACTCTTTGTTACCTCTATCATGGAATAGGGATTATAAATTTGAATTCTATAGTATATGAGACAATATAGTCATATAATGTTTAAGAAAAGTTTTGTAAATGAGTTCCAATAGTTCATGGGTTAGGGACACAATTTTATGGAGTTCCACAGGCTTCTGTATAGATTGTTTACATTAATCTTTCTATCTACCCATTGGGACTCAGTGCTCAGGCTAGAAGATACCATCAGAGACACTTAGGTTTGCAGTTCTCAAACTGTGGATTTGTGTCTCCAGAGGTAACATGCTTGTTAACAGCAAAAATGTTTTTAAATAAATAATAGAGAGGTGAGAAATAACAGACCTCAACTCGATTGTCCCTCTGCAAGTTTGTGTACACGGAGTCAATCCCTTACCTCTCTCTAAAAATGCGAAGTTTCAAAAAGTTCAGTGAAGAGCAGATTGGGGGTGCAGAACAGACCTGGCCAAAGAGAAGTCTGGAGATAAATGTGAAAAGCGAGGGACATATGCTTGTTTTGTTAAAATATTATATGTTTGCGGCTGAAGAAAAAAAATGTTTTAGATAAATAAAACAATTTCAGTGTCTGTCTGGTGATGTTCTCCTCCTAATACAGCATGGCAAGAAAATCCTCCAAATATTAATGATTAACCTGTTGAACTGGAGACAGTTCACCTCCTAATGATTTCATAAATATCTGCTTCAATTACCTTTGGTAAATGAAATAACCAATCATTCATTTTCAGATATAGTTGAAAAACTAATCTGAAAAGTTCTCAAAATAAATCGCTGTTTAAAAGTGTGAACCTTCTAAAAACAAAGCCAGCGTCTGTCTCTGAGCCGGGAGGAATACGGATGAAGGTTATAACGACCACCAAGGATGCGCTTTTATGTAGAAATCCACGATTCCATCGAGTCTTCCTGACTGGTGATTTCAATCAAACCCACCAGTGACTTGGGTGCCTCTCTCCGGGTACCAACCCTGAGACCCGCGCTCAGCACACCCTGGGGACCAGACCCCTTTGGGGATCTCACGACAGGGCCCCAAGAATGGCTGAGCCCCCCACCCCATTCCACCCTCGGGGGGGGGGGGGAGAACACCCCAAGAGCCCACGGTGGGGGGGGGGTGCGACTGGGGTGTGGGGCAGGGCCACTCCCACATCCCAGTAAGGCCGGACAAAGGGTCCCAAACCTGGGGAGGGGAAAAGGACCCCTGGAACCCCACACTGGTGTGGGACCCCAGCTTGAGGGGGGAAGGGGACCCCCATACCCCACACTGGGGGACCCCAGCTTGAGGGGGGAAGGGGACCCCCATACCCCACACTGGGGGACCCCAGCTTGAGGGGGGAAGGGGACCCCCATACCCCACACTGGGGGACCCCAGCTTGAGGGGGGAAGGGGACCCCCGTACCCCACACTGGGGGACCCCAGCTTGAGGGGGGAAGGGGACCCCCATACCCCACACTGGGGGACCCCAGCTTGAGGGGGGAAGGGGACCCCCATGCCCCACACTGGGGGACCCCAGCTTGAGGGGGGAAGGGGACCCCCATGCCCCACACTGGGGGGTCCCCAGCTTGAAGGGGGAAGGGGACCCCCATGCCCCACACTGGGGGGTCCCCAGCTTGAAGGGGGAAGGGGACCCCCATGCCCCACACTGGGGGGTCCCCAGCTTGAGAGAGGAAGGGGACCCCCATACCCCACACTGGGGGACCCCAGCTTGAGGGGGGAAGGGGACCCCCATACCCCACACTGGGGGACCCCAGCTTGAGGGGGGAAGGGGACCCCCATACCCCACACTGGGGGACCCCAGCTTGAGGGGGGAAGGGGACCCCCATACCCCACACTGGGGGACCCCAGCTTGAGGGGGGAAGGGGACCCCCATGCCCCACACTGGGGGGTCCCCAGCTTGAAGGGGGAAGGGGACCCCCATAGCCCCAGGGGAGGGGGAGGGGCCCAGCCCGGGGGGGCGGGAGACCCCCCGCCACTTACTGCTCGGGCGGGCCCGGCGGAGCAGCCCGCGGAGGGGGCGGGGCCTCGCGCGCCCAGCACTTCCGGGTCCGGCGGAAGCGTGCCGGTTGCCATGGGGACGCGGCCTGGCCGCCATGGCGGAGCCGAGCTGGCTGGAGCGGCTGCGCAGGGCCCGCAAGAGCGCGCTGCTGCGAGACGGTACCGGGGGGCTCGGGCCGGGCGGGACCTGGAGCCGCGGAGCCGCGGGGCGGAGCCCAGCCCGTCGGCCGCCCCCTCCCTGCACGGGGGGGAGGAGCCGGGGATGATGGGGGCGGGGTCAGGCGAGGGGGGAAGGGCCAGGAGAGGGGTGTGGGGGGGCCAGGGGAGGGGAGGAGGGAGGGGCCAGGGATGATGGGGGAGGGGTCAGGGGAAGGGTCAGGGATGATGGGTCCAGGGGAGGGGAGGGGCCAGGGATGATGTGGGAGGGGTCGGGGGAGGGGTCAGGGATGATGGGTCCAGGGGAGGGGAGGGAGGAGGGGCCAGGGATGATGTGGGAGGGGCCAGGGGAGGGACCAGGGATGATGGGTCCAGGGGAGGGGAGGGGCCAGGGATGATGGGTCCAGGGGAGGGGAGGGGCTAGGGATGATGGGGGAGGGGTCGGGGGAGGGGTCAGGGATGATGGGTCCAGGGGAGGGGGGGGGCAGGGATGATGGGTCCAGGGGAGGGGGAGGGGCCAGGGATGATGTGGGAGGGGTCAGGGGAGGGAGGAGGAGCTGCCCCCCCACTCTGGCCTCACCTTGCCCATCCTGTGTGTAGGGAAGAGGAAGGTCCATTACCTGTTTGAGGACGGGCCGGAGATGGCTGAGGAATACGACCTGAAGACCGGCCAGCTGCTGGGTAAGTGAGAGGTTCCCCCGCAGCTCCTGGCGTTGCCCTTCGTAATCCTCCCCCCACCCCCAGCCTGGCGCTGCAGGAAAATGTCACCAGACGGGTGGCTGGCCGGGATGCAGCCTTTCCGCCAGCGGTCACCCTCCTGCAACGCCCAGTGACCTCAGCAGGGCTGTGAATGAGAGCAGAACTGGGCCCACACAGCTCTGACCCCCGTGCCCCGGGGGGAACTTCCCACCCGGACAGCAGCACTGCGGCCATCCAGGAATTGAGGGTGGCAGTATGGCCCTGCCGTTTGCATGGGCCGAGGATGCAAGTCAGGAGCACGTACCCTGGTGAAAAGTGCCACGACAGCTTCCGTTGCCTCAAGTGGTCAAGCTTTCGGCTTTGTCACCCTCCCAAGTCAGCCTCGCCAGCATCTGCTGTGGCCGTAGAGGATTGATTCAGGACCATCTCAGACAGGGGCTACTGCGGCTGAGTCCCTGACACCTCTTGCTGAGTTCAGCTGCTTGGGGAGCCGCTGGCGGTCACCTCCCCTTTGGGGGAAAAGACTACAGGGGTCATGGGAATGAGACCCCATCAAACCCCTGGTCTAACACAGCCACGGCTCTGGCGGAGGTGTTTGCTGGGATTTGTCACCAAATAGCAGCTTAAAGGAAAGGGGTGATGTAGGCGGGCCCCTGACCGCCCTCTTCAAAATATCAGCCGGAGACTGCTCTGTGGTTTCACCAGTGTCCTTTTATTTCTATATACACAGTGCACAAACCCCACCACCTATATACAGCTTCTTCCCCAGTGCAGGTTGAGGCTCAGCCTTTTGCCTCTGGCTGGCCTCAGGGTTACCTAGCCCCTTCAGGCCTGTTGCCTCTGCTAGTTGACCACCCTGCACCTTCTCTTTCTCTCACTCTCTTCCTACCTCCTTCCTTCCTTCCTTCCTACCTCTTTCTCCCAGCTCCACAACCCACACTGGCTTCCTCCCTAGCAGGGCTTATATACCTCTGGAGGCTGCCAGGTGGAGCCCATCAAGCCCTCTGCAGTGCAGAGCTACAGCCAGCTGGGCCAATTAGCCTGACTCAGCAGGCTGCTTGCAGAGGCTTGTAGCTTCTGCAGGGGTAAGGAGGGAGCAGGGGCTGGCTCAGCAGGTTGCTGAGTCAGCTGCCTGCTACACACCTCCCCCCTTAAGCCCCAGCCCCATCAGGCTGGTTAGGGGCCTTTTCCCCCGCCCCTTGGGTCGCCATATCACGAGGGGTTTGGCAGGTACTGGGTCCTTAACCTCCACCACAGAGGGTCCGGTCATTCCCCTCCCACAGGCAGAGCACTGCGGTGGCATTGGCTGGCCAAACAACTTCTCCTCTGCCCTCAGGTCATCACACCAGTCACACTGTGGCAGCGCCCCCAACTCCTGCCCAGACTGTGCCTTAAGGCCAGGGCTCCCCACGGCCTGCTCCTTGGGGGTCACTGTCCCTGCCTTAGTTTCCCCGGCACCCTGGCGCTTATGGCCAGGATCAGGCGAGGGTTGCTCCACAGGCGGAGCACACCACGCCTCAGTTTCCCCTACACCCTTTCTTGGGTTCGGGACCACTTCCGTGGGTCCTGTCTCCACAGGGTCCTCAGGGGGATCTGCCCCTTCAGTCACGGGGACCTCACCCCGGACTTCCCCCACATAGGCCCCCCGGGGGTTCACCCACTCTGCTCTTTGCTGTCTAGGAGTATTTTGCTCTTTGGTTTCCGTCTCGGGCGTGAGCCCGTCCCTCTGCTCGGGGGAGCCCCTCTCCCGAGCACTCACCCCCAGCCTTGGGGTACCCTGGGGCCTCAGACCTCCCACCGGGCCCCAGTCTCTTCCAACTAGCACCGGGCAAGGTAACCGGTCAGGTACCCCCACCCTCTTCCAGCGGAAGCGGCCCTTGATAGTCAGGGGCACTTGGGCCACCCTGCAGGGCTTCCTGTCCCCATGCACGCACCCCAGGCCCATCGTAGCCCCTGGGACCAACCATTCAGGGCGGACCAATGCCCGTTTCACTAGGGTGCAGGGGGCGGCTGTGTCCAGGACTCCCTGGTGGGTTTTTCCCCCCACCCTTACTAACAGGGTGGGTACCCCTTTTTGCCGTCCCTGCCCCCACACCTCAGTCCACCCACACATATCTGCCCAGCCACACTCCATGACGGGGCAGTCCCGTTTCATGTGGCCCGCTTTCCCACATTGCCAGCAGGAAAGCCGGGCCGTTCTCTCCGGAGCCCCCCGGGATTCCGTCTTTTTCTCCTTCCCCTGGGTTTGGAACGAGTCCAGGGGCCTGCGCCCCAAGTCCCGGTCTCTTCGGGGCCGGTCCTCTCCCCGGGGCCCCTCAGCCTCCACATATTCTTCGGTCTGGCGCACCGCAGCCTCCACAGTCTCTGGCTGGTGCCGCCGGACCCAAGTCCGTACGGTCTCGGGGAGGCTTTGTAGAAACTGTTCTAGGAGTATGGAGTCCATTATCTCCTCCCTGGACCGGGCCTCAGCCAACGGGTTGCCCAGTCCCTCAGTCTTTGGCTGAACGCCCGGGGCCGCACTGCCGGTGTCCAGCGCGCCGCCCGCAGCTTCTGGCGGTATTTTTCTGCCGATAGGCCTACCCTGTCCAGAATAGCTGCCCTCACGGCATCATAGTCCTGGGCCTCTACAGTCCCCAGGGCCATATAGGCTGCCTGGGCCTCGCCCACAAGATAGGGAGCCAGGTGGAGGGCCCAGGTGGTCCGGTCCCACCCGGTTGCTGTGGCCACCCTCTCAAAAGTACCCAGAAAGGCGTCAGGGTCATCCGCCGGGCTCATTTTACAGAGTCCCCAGCCCGGCCGTCTGATGCCTTCTCCTGCCCCTCGACTCATCAGCCCCTGCAGGAGGGTTGCCTGGGTACTTGCCTGCTCTTTGATGAAATCTTGCAAGGTCCGTTGCTGCTCAGCCTGGGCCTGCTGCATGGCCTGTTGGGAGTGCTGCATGGCCTGCAGGGCCTGCTGGGTCTGTTTCTGCTGCTCAGCCTGGGCCTGCTGCATCGCTAGGTGGGTTTGCTGCATGGTCTCCATGGCTTGCTGTGCCTGCTTATGCTGGTCAACCAGCCACTGCAGAGTCCCCTCCATTGCCGGGCCACCAACCACGTCGCTGGTGTTGTCAGATCCCGGACAAGCCCCCACGTGTAAGCGGGCCCCTGACCGCCCTCTTCAAAATATCAGCCGGAGACTGCTCTGTGGCTTCACCAGTGTCCTTTTATTTCTATATACACAGTGCACAAACCCCACCACCTATATATACAGCTTCTTCCCCAGTGCAGGTTGAGGCTCAGCCTTTTGCCTCTGGCTGGCCTCAGGGTTACCTAGCCCCTTCAGGCCTGTTGCCTCTGCTAGTTGACCACCCTGCACCTTCTCTTTCTCTCACTCTCTTCCTACCTCCTTCCTTCCTACCTCTTTCTCCCAGCTCCACAACCCACACTGGCTTCCTCCCTAGCAGGGCTTTTATACCTCTGGAGGCTGCCAGGTGGAGCCCATCAAGCCCTCTGCAGTGCAGAGCTACAGCCAGCTGGGCCAATTAGCCTGACTCAGCAGGCTGCTTGCAGAGGCTTGTAGCTTCTGCAGGGGTAAGGAGGGAGCAGGGGCTGGCTCAGCAGGTTGCTGAGTCAGCTGCCTGCTACACGTGACCCTTCTACTTCCCTCCACAGCTAGAAAGTGGCGAGAGAAGAATGCGCTGGGGAGCTACGGCAAGTGGCAGGTTGAGGTGGGAGAGCCGCCCTTGCACCCTGGGGGAGCGCTGGAATCGGAGCTCATCAAGGAAAGCAGCTCCAATGTACGTAAGGTGGCCCTGCTCACAGCAGTAACTAGACCTACAGCCTCACGGGCTGCAACCATTGTGTGGCTGGGAGGCTGAGGTTGCGGCTAATCTCCTTGGACTTGGAGGGCTGCCAGGATAGAACTCTAAACTCTCAGGACACCCCTCAGCTGGGTTAGGACTCGGGTCTTCAGCATCCAGAAGGTGGGGAACTGGGGAGAAGAGGGACTTGTAGGCTTCCTAATGAAGGAATCTCTGTTGCCCTGCTGGCTGGCTCAGTTTGTCTGTCTTCCATGAAGCAGCTTGAAAGGGCACCTGGAAATTCCAGTGAGTGGGTGACAGCTTCAGAGCTTGCTATCGGTAGGTCGCACATGCAGGGCTTTCTGCTGTTGGTCAGTCCTTCAGGGGGTGATCAATCTTTGGCTCCATTCTACAGCGGAGGAAATCGAGGCCCGCAGACATGCCCAGGGCAGCACGAGTTAGTGGCAAAGCCTGAACTAGACTCCAGCAGTGGTGGATTTTTGCCCACGCCGCTGCTGTTGCCCTTCCCCTGAGGAAAGGTGGTGGGCAGTTCCTGGAGAGCCTGAGGCCAGATTTCCTTGTACCAATGGCAGCATACGGCTCCCTGGCCCACTCAGTGGGAGAGTGATCTAGAGGAAACCTACCCTCATGGGCCCTGCTCAGCAGCAGTGCACGTGCTGCCATGGGAACAGGGAGAGACAGTGCAGGAAACTCCCTGGGTGCCTCACCACAGGCTCCATATTCAGACTAGAGTGTCAGTCTGACACTCCTGGCCCCATTCAGTAGCCTTAGCATGTAACCTCGGGAGCCCACCCCATGTGTGCCATCAGGCATGTCTGTGTTTGCTGTAGCCCATCTTCACGAGGCGGGACACTCAGACCAGTTTCCAGTGGCGGATCCGGAACCTGCCATACCCCAAAGAGGTCTACAGCGTCTCTGTGGAGAAGGAGCAGCGCTGCTGTGTTGTCCGTACCACCAACAAGAAGTCAGTAAGCACAGCACTGCTTTCACCGGAGTGGGCTAGAGCTAGAGGGGGAAGAGGCGATCAGACCGGGGAGGTGTTCTCTCCATCCTCTGCGGGAGAGGGGAGTGGCCTGAGCAATTTCTTGGCTGATTGGTACACATGGCTTTGCAGACCCCTCATCCCCACCACTAGTCAACGCTGGGGTTCCCCAAACAGTTCTGGAGCACCTCAGTCCTGTCCTGCAGCACCCTCTGCTATTCAAGCCTGGGCCCCCCAACATACTATAGGCAGTGGTTCCTCCTTTCCTCTTCCCTAGACTGGGGCCACCCTCCCCCTCCAATGAATGCACCTCAGGTGCAGTCTAGTCAGGGGGTTCACGGATATCTCTTCTGGGGCCACGCTGGCTGGAGAGGAGAAAGTGTAACACCTCTTGGGCCCCAGTATCGTGGAGCAAACTGCAGAGTGCGTGTGTGATGGAGGTAACCAGGCATCCCCCAGCACAGCTGCCCCTGCGCTGTGTGTGCTAATCCCACTGCCTCACACGGACTGAGAGCGCTGCCCAAGGAAGGGCCTCCTCTGCCCTCCCTATCCTCCAACAAACCCTCTAGTGACCAGGAGATAGAATCTGGAGTTGGGGGAGAGCCAGGACCCCTCCCAGCCAGCTCCTGCTGCTTGCAATTCTCCCCAGTGCAGTGGCCTCGTTAGCTGCCAGTAACCTGGGGCTTGCTCCCTCTCCTAGACCCCTCCTACCCTGATCGGGGGATTCCCCGCCCTAGATACATCCCCGGTACTTGATACTGAGACGCTAATCAAATTCATCAAGTCAGGGTACCTGAAGCCACAGGAGGGGACTGTCCTCACGGGCCATTGTAACTACCCAGAGTTGGGGTGGGGACACAGCCTCCTGCAGAACAGTGCGTCAGTTGCCCCAAAATAAGTCACCTTTCTGATCTAGAAGTAGAGGATGCAACCACTGGCAAAGCCAGCCCGGCTCTGCTATGGGTAGGGAGGAGCTGTCAGAATAAAGGGAAGCTTAGTTCTGTCCACACAGCGAGCCCCTAGCCCGGGCAGACAGACTCACATCACCTTGGCTTGAGCTAACACACTAACAGCAGCAGAGGCTCTCAAGCCCACCTGAGCCCCTGTCTCTGAGCGGGGGGGCTACCCCACATATCCCCTGGAATCACAGCATCCACGTTGCTGTTACTAGCCTGCTGCCACAAGTGTGTCTCCTCCCTGTAGACATACCCCTGAGACCTGGGTTGTTACATAGAGTTTCCTGTTGTATCAGGACGTGGTGCTGTGTGCACCGACTGAGACAGGCTCAACAGTCTGGGCCTGCAGGCCTGGGGAGAGAGGAGGAGAGTTCAGACGCCGGGGAAGGAGGGATGTGAAGGAAAATTCTCTTTCCCTCCTTCTGCGAAAGGGCCTGCTTGCCAATCGGGGCCTTTCCAGGGCTTACTTAGCAGGAGCTGGCGGCAGGTGCCTTGTTCTGCTCCTCTCCGTCTCCCAACACTTGCTGTAGCCAGTGAGAAATGAGTTTATGGGGGAGAACCCCACTCTGGAATGGCCCTGCCTAGCACCAAAGCCTTTCCGGTCCAACTCCTCGCAACTGGCTGTAGGTGGCGCTGTTGCCAAATAACTCTTCCTTTCTCTTGGGACATTTAACAAGGCCTGAACCAGTGACTAGGGACCCCCAGCAGTCACGGGGGGGGGGGGGGCACAGGGAGCAGGACATGAGTCCCCCTCATCCTTTAATAACCAGAAGGTCAGGAGGATGAGGGTGGAGGTGCCTTTGCTCCCAAGGAAGTGCTGAACATTTGGGGGTCTCAGCCTGAATCCATCCTCCTGGGACTCGAGGGGGAAGAGGGGCCAGACAGAACCCCGTCTCGGGGGATGAACGGATGAGCTGCCTCGTACACAGCCAGGCTTATCCTTTCCCCCAGGGCTCAACTTCACGCAGCTCAGGTTGTTCCACCTGCTTGGAGCATTGAGCAGGGTTCAGGGGGCTGCCTCCCATGCCCTCACTGTGTGGGGTTGTAGAGGAGTTTCTATGCAGAGGCAGAACCCGTCCTTTTACCCCTGGAGAGCTGTTTGAGTGACAAGAATGGCAACATTTCGGCTGCAGGCCGACCTGGCCCGTGCGTAGAGTTTTGCACGTGCCTGTACATTTGCCATTTTCCATGTGAAGCTCGTTCACCAGCTGGAAGGGGAGAGAGGGCGGGTGGACAGGGCCATTCCCAAATGCTTAGGATAGTGGGACTGTGCTCAGGAGAATTGAAGTACCAGGCCCTTTCCCGGCGCTGGAGGGAAGGATACTCCCTGCATGGGCAGTGGTAGATGGCTGCCGCTAGGACCGAGAGCCTCTCCTGTCAGTCACGGACATTGGCCATGTCCGACTTCTTCTTATCTAGGGTCTGAGCCAGCTCCCCTGCAAATCAATGGGCAG
The DNA here is from genome assembly GCA_032164245.1 of Sternotherus odoratus. NCBI lineage: Eukaryota > Metazoa > Chordata > Testudines > Kinosternidae > Sternotherus > Sternotherus odoratus. Next base: position 105,746,491 of record JAVMKO010000005.1, read on the forward strand.
CCTTCCCTCCACGGCTGTGGGCTCTGGCTCGGGCCTTGGCTGAGCACTGCCAGTGTGCTCGGTGCTGTACCGTAGACCCCTGAGTTACGAACTGACCGGTCAACACACCCCTCGTTTGGAACCAGAAGTGTGCAATCCCGCAGCAGCAGGGACCAAAAAAAAGAGCCAATACAGCGCAGTACCGTTAAATATGAACTAACAACAAAAAGAAAGGGAAAGCAGAGTTTTGTTCCTGCTCAGTGAAGTTTCAAGGCTGTGCGAAGTCAGTGTTCAAACTTTTGAAAGAACAACCGTAATGTTTTGTTCAGTGTTACAAATGTTTCGGAGTCAGGAACAACCTCCATTCCCAAGGTGTTTGCAACTCGGGGGTTCTTCTGTACAATGATAGGGCCTGGCTGGGCAGAGGCTGAACACTTTGTCCTCCCTGTTTTCAGTGGCACTCAGGCTCTGGCAGGCTCACAAGTCTGTGGAGGACAACGGACTCACAAAGATAAGGCAGCACATCTTCTGAAAAGGCGACATCTCCCACAGCAGGGAGAGTCAGGAGAGACTCTAGTCAAGCCAGGATGGTTACACAGCTGTAAAGGTAGTGAGAGATCAGAATCCCACCCCAAGCCAATACAGATCAAGTACATCCATGGGGCGGGGCCTGGTCTGTGATTGGGGTTTAGTGTGGGGGTTATTGTGGCAGTGTGTTAAATAGGGAGCTGAAGGTTGTTAGCCTGCAGATGGAACTGCAAGTCACTCAGAAAGGGCTTCTATTTAAAAGTGCCACGTTACCTCAGTGACAAGATTCCTTGGCCACGTCTGAGGAACCTTGCTATGGAAATAAAGGGTATGCACAGTTGTTGCCAAAAGTTTTGTCTTTCGGGGGTACTTTAAAAATCCCTCTCCCCCCAGGCTCCCCGAAAAAGACAAAAATGTTTTGCCCACCCACGCGGCAGCACGAACGTGGCTTCGGCGGCAGGAGAGCCACTCGCAGGGCAAAAGTGCTGATAAAGTACTGCAAAAAACAGCCTTGTAGCGTAGTGTAGACGCCCAAAGTTATAAGGATCTGAAAATTGCTCTTCTTAAAGGACTGTCAACTGCATTGACCATGCTGCAGGTGTGAGCACAAGCTGACCCGAGTGGGATCAGCCAAGAGTTTTACCGCTGTCCGTTTTGTGCTTTGGTTTTAAAATTAGTTTTCATTTGTTTCCTGCTTACTGTATGGCAAGCTTGTGTAGGGAGGAGCTAGGAGAAGTAACTCTGGCAAGTTATGGAGGAGGCTAATGTCCCTTCTGGACAATTCGGATGGATCACTTGGTCCTAGGCCCCTGGTGCTTGATTCTATCCACTGAACCTAGTGGAGCTCCGTCATTGACTTCATTGAGAAGGATCCCGCCCCCTACAGATAAGAGAGGTGTTGGGCACAATACCTTAGGGTACGTCTATACTACCCGCCATAGTGTTCAATCTATTGGGGATTGATTTATAGCGACTTGTCTAGTCGCGATAAATTGATCTCCGACCGCGCTCCCTGTCGACTCCAGAACTCCATCTCCGCAAGAGGAGGAAGCAGAGTCGACGAGGGAGCGACGGTGGTCGACTTGCTGCCGTGAGGACAGCCAGCTAAGTCGATCTAAGATGCTTCGACTTCAGCTACAATATTCGTGTAGCTGAAGTTGCCTATATTAGGTCAAACCCCCCCCCCCCCCCCCACCACCACCACCAGTGTAGCTCAGCTCATCTGTAGCTAGATGAATTCTTCTGGCTCCGGACCTTGTTTGAATAGTAGTAAGCAGACACTTGCGGAGGAAGTGAAATCGACAGGTGGTTAATGCACCATCACAGGAGAGAAATTAACCGCCCAGGAGTTCCCACAGCACTGGGCCCTTCAGTTAACTCCATATACGGGGAACACGGCCGTTCAGAGGGGAGAGGTACTGGTTGGGGGGCAGTAACTGCTGACTGTCTGGACACTCTAAGTCCTCAGTTACTACATTGCAGTAAAGGGTTTCGTGACTAGAACTCTCTCCGAGTAAACCCATTTCAAACAAGACCAGCAACACAGCCTCTGCCAGCACCTAGTCAAGAAGCAGCCTGCGAGTGCAGTTCCGCCCTCTGCCACGAGGTGAGAGCCACGGGCAGAGAATCCCAGTTGCCTGACCTGGGCTAACAAATCCATTTGTTGGCCTCGGAGCAAGCACCACACCCCCAAGGCAAGGGGTGCTGGTAGCTTCCGCCCGGTCGCTCCCATTCCCTCCGGCCACGGGGAAGGCTGCTCAAGTGGGATTTGCCTAAAACCTCTTGCAGTAAAATAAATCCATTAAAGTAAATTCTGAAAACAAAACCCCGAAGCCGCCTCCCCCCGCCCGCTGAACCTGATTCAATTCTTGAAGCCAGAGGTAGCGGTAATGTTACAAGGAGGAGGGGGATGGCCAGGCAGATCTGGTTTCCTTTGATCTTGTCACAGATTTGAGTTTGAGGCCAGTCAAAGCCATTCTTCTCCCCTGCTCCTTAGTCCTGGGGCAGCAGAAGGCTGGTGTTTCCATTGATGGCTCCCGAGCCCTTTCAAACAGTAGGTTTTTCTGTGTACTGCGGTTTTTGTCTAAGCGGTAACACTTCCTTACCGTGTCTTTGTGTTCATCTAATCTCTGCTGTTTAACCTTTGACACTTCCCTTATTATCCATGTCTGCCACCTTTCCCAAATACCGACAGCAGCGACAACACAGAATGGTTTGAGCCCTGCGGTAACAAACCGCCTGCATTCCTCTGAGCGGGAGAGCCATTTGCTCTTTGTGTCTGTTTTCACCAGGACATGGAAAATAAACTAGCTGCACTTGGGGCAGAGGTAGAGAGACGCCGGACTTCATGCAAAGCCAGCTTAATGGAGGCGAATCCCTCATGCTCGGACAGCAGGAAATAAACCCTCTTCCGGTCCGTTCGGGGCACCTTGGGGCCAGAAACGTGTCAGTCTCACAGACCAGGGGGACTGCAGGCCTGATGGAGGACAAAAGTCTGAAAACTCAACAAGGGCTGGAGCGGGGGATAGAACCATCTCCATGGCGGGTGTCAGCCCTCAGAGGGACAGGAACTCGGGGCCAGCCAACAGGCTGCAAGCGGGGGGCTTGTGGTTAAAGCCCCAGCAGCGGGAGCCACCGGAGTGGAGTTCCCGACCATACCGGCCCAGACCAAAGGTCCATCCAGCCCAGTGTCCTGTCTTCTGACAGTGGCCAGTGCAGGTGCCCCAGAGCGAATGAACAGAGCAGGCGACCATTGGGTGATCCATCCCATCACCCGTGGGGCTCAGACAGGAAAATGAGGCTACAGGGGCTTATTAGCATGTTAATGGGCCATATGCAGCTACCTTCTGCCCTCCCTGGAGACGTCTCTGCTCCTGCACGCAGCATAAAGCTCCCCAGACTCCTCCATGAAGTTGGTTGTTCTTGGTTCTGGCTGCCCAGCCTAGAGTGGGGCAACAGCCACCCCCCCCCCCCACTGGCCCAGACGCCCTCAGCTGGACCGCAGGGTGGCAGTGTGGAGGGGGGGGCTGCCTGGCGAGGTGGCGAGGGCCCGTGTGATCATCCCGGAGTGCTGTGTCCCAAGAGCGAGACCAGGCCCGGGCAGTTCTGAGGAGAACGACGGGAACGGTTGGGGGATCCACACAACTGAACGTTTACGGCTCCCGGGCACGACGGCCAAGCGGTGGAGCTGCTGCTCCGATGATTTCAAGAGGGGTTAGTTCGGATGGGCCAGGGGGAGACCTAGGCAGGGGAATAAAGGGGGGAGTTTGAGGTTCCAGAGCAAGGAGACTCTCCTGAGGCACCAGAGCGGACACCTGAATAGTTCCCCAGGGGATGCGAGCTCCAGCCACGGGGACGGGTCAGGCCAGATGCGACCAAAGACTGGACTGTGCTGGAATGCACAAGCCTGCCCCGAGCCCCAGGGGACGGGTGAGCTGGGACCCCGGAGCTTTTCATTCGGATTGCTGTGGCTAGGAGTCTAGGTCCGGAAGCAAGCGCCTCCCTGGGCCTGGACTGAGCAGCAGACCCGCCAAGGGGCGTCGAGTGCCTCTCTTCCCTGGGGAGCTCCGCTGGCCCCTCTGCACCGAGCAGACGCCAGAGGAAGCTTGTGGTTGTACTACCCGCACCTTGGCATGCAGAGAGCAAGGCCAGCTTAATGGAGGCGAATCCCTCATGCTCGGACAGCAGGAAATAAACCCTCTTCCGGTCCGTTCGGGGCACCTTGGGGCCAGAAACATGTCAGTCTCACAGACCAGTGCACCTTGGCACTGAAAGCCGGGGAGGCAGCACCCATCTCGGAGCCCTTCGGCTGAGGCAGGGGAAGCCCCAGGCCCTTCCCGTGTTGGCCCCTCGTTCTCAATCTGCTCGGCCCGGATTTGGAGCCGGGAGGTGCAGGCAGTGCTCTGGCTGGGGGACGTGGGAGCAGACGGGCCTGCGAAGCCCCGTCGCCTCACTGGGGTGCAGTGTGCAGGACAGAATTCCAGTCTCCCCTCTCTTGTGCTCACGTGCAGGTATTACAAGAAGTTCCCCATTCCTGACATGGACAGATTCCAGCTCCCCCTGGACGCGGCTGCCCTGAGCTTCACTTACGCCAATGCCACCCTGATCATTACGGTGAGAGTCCAGCCCGCGCGGGAATACTGAGCATCGCAGCCTCCGTTCACAGCTGGGAAAGGGAGGCCGAGAGGAGAGATTTGCCTGTCCGGGGGGCTCCATGGCAGATCATGGATACTTGTACAGTATCTTTGAGAGCCAGTGTATGTGTGGACAGTCCGTCCATTGCCAGTCAGCCCCTGGGCGCAGGGACATGCTCTCTGCCCAGAGCAGCTCAGTCTGAATCGCGCCTGGTGTTCCAGAAGGGCCGTCTCCAATGAACACTCCCCTTCCTGGGGCAGCAAACTCGTCCCCTCTCCTTGTTCCCCCCGCCCAGCTCACCAAGCAGTGTTACGCCCAGGTGCGGGGCTGCTCTCCTACGATGAGTCTCTCACCCAGGGCTTTGGGCATGGGAGGAGGTGTCAGCAAACAGGATAGGAGCTGGGGGAAGAGAGGGGGGAAGTGGCTGCCTGCAGCCAGCCGGGGGAAAATGGTCACCTTAGAGCTGCAGTCCTTGTCTGTCCCAAACGGAGGTAGCCACGGACCAGCACGGTCTGCTGGGAAAGGATCCCGCTCAAGAGTGAACGCGCGGCAGCGTCCAGGGCTCTCTGCTGCTCCAGAGGAGCTAGGCCGGCCCGACCGTCCTGTAGCTCGTCTGACCCACCTGCCGCAGGCTAGGGCATTTCCCCCCTGATCCTGCATCCCGCTCCTGAGGCCGTAGTTGACAAGGGAGCTGGCAGGGAGATGCTGGCCCTGGGCTGGGGTCCCCAGCTCCTGCCCTCCAGCACCAGCAAAAAATCCATCACAAAGCTCAGTCGAGAACTGGGCATGCACTGAGACTCCCCCGGGCTCTCCTGCCTCGCTGCTCATTGCGGGGCACAGGGAGGTTCCTTCCACGTGGCCCGGGCGGTACCTGCTTTGGGGAGAAGGGGGAATGCAGGGACTATAAAACCCATCCCAAATCATGGCCAATGGGCCCTAGCTAGAGTGCTGCCCCCTTATCCCAGCGGGCACCGGTTGGATACAGGCAGGTGGCAAGAGGCACATTTCCTGTTTCCTGCCTGGATCCATGCTGCCAGGCAGGGAGCGGCTAAGGAAGATGCTTCTCACAGTCTCCGCTTAGCTAAGCTGCTTGAAGTGGCTAGTCAGGCAGTGAGCGGCCGGGTCTCTTCCCTGCAGTACCGGAAGCCCCCGGAGATCCTGGCTGCGGAAGAAGAGCTGCAGAAGGAGCTGAAGAAGATCAAGGCAGCTAATGATGGGGACGGGGAGTGCAAAACCCAGTAGGCGAGGGCTGCGGGGAGGGGAGCGGAGGCTCCTGGCAGAACCGCGCGCTATTTATGTTGCAGCTTTTTCTAGTAAAATGCTTGGTTTGCAAGAATCGTTATAACGTAGGCTCCGTCGGCCGTGCCCTACGCGGGTCTGGGAACACAAACCTCAGGGCTGCCTTCTCCCCCCACTCCCATTGGCTGGCTGGCACTGAGCTACGCGGTCCCTCCAGCAGCTTGGGATGTCGTCTCCCCGGGAGCAGAAGCTGACAGCAGGCTCCCCATGGCCACCCCTCTAGTTCCTTCCCCCACCCCGAGGCGCAGGCCTCCAGCCAGGTCAGCCCTGCACCAAGATCTAGGCGGACTTGGTCCTACAGCAGAGCAGGGGGCTGGAGCAGACGAGCTCTTGAGGTCCCTTCCAGCCCGACATTTCTGAGTCTGTGAAAACAGCCTCCCTCTGCCCCACCCCTGCAGAGTCCACGTCTGCAAGACCCATATGACCACCAGGCCCTTCCCCCCTGAAAGGTGCCACTCTGGTTCCCCCAGTAGGGCCCCGCTGATTGTTGCCTCTTCAGTTACAAGCTACCCAGAGCAGGGAGGGTTCTTAGTTATCACTCCTCCTGCCTGGGTGTGCTGGGCCAGCTCCCATCCAGACCCCGCCCCCGCCCCGGTGGGTAGCACGTGGGAACTGACGAATACAGCTTGAGGTGAGTGGAGCTTCCAGGCACAACGTCCACGTTCAGAAGTCACTTGTGGTCGCCCCCCCTCCACCTCCGAGCGGCAGCGCTGGCCGTCCCAGCTCGGCACCTCCACGTCCCCTGGGGTAGGAGGAGAGTGGGCTCTCCAACAGGCTGTGGTAGGGCTGTAACTACGACTGCCCATCAACTGCAGCTGGCTCGCGGCACAGGGGACACAGCCATGCTGCAGGAAAATCCCCCTTCGCTAGGCTGACACGGCAGCGGGGGATGTGCACGCGAGGGCGGGAACGGATTCAAAGACAAGGAGAAGAGTGAGGATGGTCCAGAGAAGCGAAGGCCACCGCAGGAGAGAAACGGCCTCGTTCCCATTCCACCGTTGCTCCTACTCAGCTGGGCTCTTGGCCGGTTTCTGACCCAGGACAAAGCTTCACCTCTTACCCCCTGGCTACTTGTGGTTTCCTTAATAGTGTCTCATGAGGGACTTTGGCCAGGCTTGTCGAAAGGCCAAATGAATGAGATGCCCCCGTTCTTTCTCCACTAGTTCACGGAGATGCTCCGGTGTCCAGGAGTTGTACACGTCTGACTCCCCGTTTGCCCACGTTCGGCTCCCCAGTTTAATTCCCAGTAGGGTCCTCGGTGTCGATACGAAAGAAAAACTCCATTTAGTGGCCTCCGACCTCCGGGGCCAGGAGCTGGTTTTTAATGACATCTCCTAAGTGGGAGTGGCTGAGCCGCTTTCCCCAGAAGTGTCTTTCGAATGGGGGGCTCTACCCCAGCCAGGCGGGGGAGCTGCGGGGTTTCGTTGATGGAATTGGTTGGAGTGGGTCCCCGGTTCGCAGAGACCTCACCGGCTGACAGAGCCTCGTCTTTGTGCTCCGAAAAAAGAGCAGGTCCCCCCCCCCCTCCCAGGGTGGAAAAGGACGCTCAGTTAGAGCTTTATGGTTGGTGCCTCCTTGGCCCGCAAGCAAGGCCGGCCGGCATGGCGGGAAATGCAGGGAGAATCATGTTTCCCTAGCTCACTGGAGCCCTCTCCTGGCCGCGGGGAACGCGTTACTTCCACCAGGGGAGGAGTTTTATTCACAGACCAGCGAGACCACAAGAGGTGTCTCGGCTGATCACAGCACCCCGCTTAGCAGGCTCCCCCTCCATGTCAGGGATACCCCAAAAGTACAGACCAGCTCAGCCTGAATGCAGAGGTGCAGCTCAGAGACAGGTCCCAGCATGCACTGCTCCAGCGCCTTAAAGAAAGAGCAATGCATGCTGGGATCTGTAGTCTTTAGTCCCAATCATGGCATCTGCAATCTGCTCCATTTGATGCCCCTTAGGTGTGGCGCCTGGGCTCCCGATAAGCTGCCCATGAGGCCCTCCCTTTGGAGGCATCGGATTTGCTGCTGTAGTACCCACAAGGCCAGGGGGCTGAACAGGGTCAAGGCAAGCAGGTAAGCGAGTAAGTCTCTCCTATACCCCCTCCAGCTCCAGGCAGGGACCTGCTCTGAAGGTGACTGGTAAAGCTTTGTCTAGAAAGGGTCCCACCCTGGCAGGTTCTGAATGCCCTGGGAAAGACAGCAGAGCTGCCCATTTCACGGCACTGCTTGCCTCACTCCAGGCTGCAGGATCAGGCCGATAGATGTAGAGATTAGGGGCAGATCACAGGCTCGACTTCATCTCCCCATGAAGGCCCAAGGGCAGGGTTCTGCGCGCCCCTTTCCTGCCCTGTGATCAGCATTAGCACCGTCCCGAATCAGCGCTAGCGAGAGGCAGGGTCCCAGACTGGGTTCATGGGAGAGGAGGAGGGGGTGGGTTCCAAACCTGAAGCCCGCTGTACATTTGCCATCCACACCCAAGGAGAGAAACTCACAGACAGGTGCCCAGGCTGCAAACACTTGGGCCGTTTTGCACGTGAGCCTCTCACGGTGCACAGCCCAGGCAGCTGCATTGGGAACAATCAGCCTCCGGGGCCTGTGACCAATTCGGGAGCCGTAAGCAGGTTCACAGAACTGAGTCTCTTCCATTTCCCTGGAACATTTTATTTAGCAAATTGAGACGGCCCCAACCCAACCGACCGCGCCCTTTGGTCCCTGTTAGCCGGCCGGCCGAGAGTTCAGCTCCCAGATCGATTCGCAGTTTTGGAGGCCATAACAAAAAGCAGTCAGGACAGCAGGGGCTCTACCCCTGCCTCCCAAATCAAACACAAGCACACAGTCCTCGACTCGCTCTGCACTGCACAGATGCCTGGGAACCGCGCTGCCCAGCTGACGGGAACATCCGCAGGGCTCTCCTGGCCGCCCCGTTCCCGTCGCACACGGCATCCGCGGGAAAGGAAACCAAACCAGCCTGAACTGTACAAAATAAAAGGGAGTAAAGGACAATTTGCCTTTATTTAAACTCAAAGGCAGGTGAGTCGGAGACATTCTGGCTCTTCCAGCGCTCGAGGGAGAGGCTTTCTGCCTGCTAAGGAATTCCTTGAGACGTCTCCAGGGCTGTTTGCCTCTCTCCCGCCCTGCAGTCCCCGAGCTGAGCAGCAGATCTGCCAGAGGCAGCTGTGGTACCTTCGCCCTTGGCCAGGGCCTCAAGGGGTGGTGAAGTCCAGGGCGTGCAGGGCAGAGGCCAGGGCGGCGTACAGGTGAGTGGTGCTGAAGCGGAGGCAGTAGACGGGGCTGCTGGTGGGGGAGGACAGCGAGAAGCTCTGCAAAGGAGGAGACAGAATCACTTCTCCGACAAGCAGCTGAGTCAGGTACCCGGCAGCCCCGCAGCCCCCCCGGTGATGGGCCGCCATGGTGGCTAGCAAAGGGAACCGGCCCAGTGGAGAGGGGACTCTGCAGAGCGGAGTGTTCCCACAGGGGGTCCCCCTCAAAGACACTCAAATGTGGAGCTATCAAACCGACCCCTCAGCAGCCCCGAATCCCTGGGCCTTTCCGCCTGTGTCCCTCCGCCTTGTTCTGCAGACACTAGGGCGAAAGGGGGGCTGGTCTCTGGGGCCACGCGGGGCCAACTGGGTGGGGGGGCAGTTTCTGCCATTTGGGAATCTGCGCTGAGACCCACAGCTCATCACACGCAGGCAGCGCACGGCCATCGGAGAGGAACCACCCACCTGGGCCGAGATTGAACCTGTGACCTCCGAGGGGGGCGGGGGAGGAGACCCGAGTCCAACCTCGGTACTCCGGGCTGGCCGGCCATCGCGCTGCTCTCGACTGAAGGGCCAGCAGCCTGGCCCTGGGATCGGGCTCCTGGGCCCCGTGTCCCCTTCCATCCCGCCTCACCTGCAAACACCTGCGCTGCCGTCTGTCCCAGAGCCGCACCACGCCGTAATAGGCGGAGCCACTGGCAATCATGTGATTCCCGTCACTCCTCACGCAGTACAAGGCGCTGTCGTGGGGCTCCTCCCACTCCATGACACACTTCCTGTGGGGGACAGCAAAGCCCAGGTAGCTACCCAGCGCCTGGCCGCCGGGATCCGGGCGGCGAGCCGGCCCCACAGCTGCTGCCAGAGGGAGTCAGGGGAACCCGGGCTGGGGCTGGGCTCCCATTCCCTGGGGGGATTTGACCCCGCGGGGTGCCCGGCTGTAACCCGGGGCGTTTACCTCGGGCTCACGCGCAGGTCCCAGGACCGGATGTAGGTGTCGTAGCCGCAGGACAGGAGGGCGAACGGCGTTTCATAGACGATGTCCAGGACTCCGGCTCCGCGGTGGAAATCGGTCCCTAAGCAGGTGGCCAGCTGCCCACTGGAAAGAGAAGCAGGAGGGGGACTGCTCACGGCCCAGCACCAGGACTCTGTGTGGGACCACGCAGCGGGCGTGGGCCTCTCCCCAGTGCACAGCTGCTACTGCCAGGGGACACTGCGGCTCAGGGTCTCCACTGGGGCCGCTCCAAGAGCCACAGGCCTTGTACAGAAGGATGGGCCAGGGGGACTGGGCAGCCCGTCTCCGTCCCTACAGCATGGCTTGTAAAACCCGGGCCGGTTTAGTTCAACTCTTCCCCAGCCTGGTGCTCTCGGCCCCAGAACACGTCCCCGCATTTGCTGTGTCTTCCCTCCCTCCCCCCGAGACTCGTTCCCAGCCAGGTGGGATCCTCACACAGCACCTGGACACGCTGCACATTCCCTCCAGCCCCCACCGCTTCCTGGCTGCTCTTCTCTAAACTCCCGCCAATCTCCCAGAATCCTCCTGGCCCCGCCGCGCTCAGCACTGAACACAGGGTCAGCCCAGCGGGGAACAGCCGCACAGCGCCCCTCTGCAACCCACAACTGCACACGCCCACCTGGAACCCACCGTGCCTGTCCCCCCTCCAGTCCAGCTGGTTTGGACTCTCAGACCCTGACCCCGCAGTCCATAGCTCAGCCGCCAGCCGCGAGCAATAGGCCAAAGGGGGGGGGGGAGTACATGGAAGGGCCGTGACCAGGGAGCGCCGGGAACCCCTTTCCTAACAGTGGCCACCTGCTGCATCAAGCACAAGGAAGCTCCAGGCCCATCCCAGCCGAGGGCTAGTTCCTCTCAAACTCGACCCTCCAGCCTCCTCCGCCCGCCCCGCAGCCTGGCCAGCTGCTCGGAGGGGCCAAACCCTCCTTTTCTTCTTTCTAGTGGCCTAATCCACACTGGACACAATGAACCTTAGAGCACCTGCTTTTGAAACCCCGCCGCAAGGCCACCGTCTGAACCAGCCTCTTGGTCCCCAGGACAATGGAGGGCTCTTGAAAGCCGAGAGAATGGGCCCCACCGGTGGGGTCACTGGCACCCCCCCCCCGTTATTTTGTTACTTTCTGCTCCTTGAACCAGTGTGTGCCAGTTCTGAGGCGTCCCAGCCAAATGCCTTAATTCCGCCTGTAATCTGGGCTCAAGCCGCCGGGGATAAAGACCACACAAAAGGAGAGAGAGTCCCGGGAGATGGTAAAACAAGCAAACACCTTTGTGTCCCGGGAGAGAACTAGCGGCTAAAGCAGATTAGCGGCGGGAGCAGGGGTGTCCCCCAGATCAGAAGGCGAGTCCTGCCCCCATCTCTGCAGCCAGCACGCTTCTATGATCACAGCGCTGGCGGCACGCTGGGGCCGGCCTGGTTCCCCCAGTCGCTCTCCAAAGAGCAGATTATGGAGAATAACAATTTCTTTGTGGCTGTGTAATTCCCTCCGTGACCGTGACTGTGGGCAGCTACACCGGGCCTTGATGCCAGGCCCCTAGCAACCATTTAACGAGGCCGGCCAGCCCTAGTGATGGCCCCCCCCATGCAAACCTCTCAGGCCAGCTTTAACATCAAGTGCACGAATTAATCCCCCCGACATGAATCCAGGGGTGCTGGGTTATTGGACTTTGTGTCTCTCCAGGCGAGGGAGCTGGGGAATCCTCTGGCAACACATTAACCCTTTCCAGGAAGGGTTTCAAGCAGCCCTGCACCTGTGGGCAGGTCGGGAGCGTTTTCGGACTCCGGGTGGGGGGAGAACAGGAGCCAGGACAGACCAGAGAGCTCTGGCATTCTGCTCCCTTCGCAAGGGTAGCAGGGTCTCTATCCACCCCGCGGCCGCAGCGCTCGCCCCCCACGCAATCCCAGACAGTTAGCTCAAAGCGCACAGGAGAGAGCAGGAGGATGCTTGGCCTGACTGGCGAAGATCTGGGCTCCAGTCCTGGCTTTGCCAGACTCCTGAAAGACCTTGGACAAATGATGTAATCCGTGCCTCGGTTTCCCTATCTGTAAAATGGGGGAGATACTCCCCTGCCTCCCAAGAGTGTCTGCGAAGCCCCCGGCAGATGCTCAGACACTGCGGTGCAGGGGCCGCCGAGAGGAAAGCCAGACGGAGATCCCTTTCCTGCCTGTTCCAGCTGCCCCGGGCAGCAGCTGGGGCTCAGAGAGGGCGGGGCTGAGGGAGGCCAGAGGAACGACGCAGTCCTGGGCCTCGGTCTCCAGTGGATGCACTGGAGCAATCGTGTAGCCAGCGGACGACTGGGTGGGCGTATCTGGTCCTATTCGCTCCAGCCCAACCACTCGCGGGCAGGGACGAGAGTCGACATCTCACGAGATCGCAGCCTCCTCCCTTCCAAACGGGCTGGAAATGAACAGCCCTCCTCCCGGCACACCACGCAGCGAGAGCCCATCTCCGAATAACAGGCCTGGTCCAACAGAGCTCGGAGCCCAGAGGGGGACATCTCCCCCCACGAGACACACCGAAGAGAGGGCGTCCCAGAGTCTGGAACGGCGCCAAGAGGTTCCCGATAGCTCAGAATTCGCCAGCCTGCCCTGCGCGGTCTAGACACAGTTCGGCTGCTGGCTGAGGCTGGCCCTGTGGCCCCTGGGCCCGGCGGAGGGGTACAGCCGAGCGAAAGCCTGCAGCCACCTCGTGTAGCCGCCCAGCCAGCCCGAGTGCCTGGGATGAGGCAGGCCCGGGAGGTTGATTTGCCGTAGACAGAGATTCTCCAGTGATTGCACTTCACCCCCCGCAGTCAGCCGAGTTCCCGAGGGAGAAATGGATTCAGCACAGAAGTCCCCGGGGTATCTGGGGAGAAATGGATTCAGCACAGAAGTCCCCGGGGTATCTGGGGAGAAATGGATTCAGCACAGAAGTCCCCGGGGTATCTGGGGGTCACTGGCTCCTATAGGGCAGAGCTCTGCGCTGTGCTTTCCCACTCCTGGCGCGTGGCGTGTCACTAAGGAGTCCCGGCCGGTGGCACCTTCCGCGTGCTGCTCTCCCCCTCCCAGGAGACGAGCGCTCGGGCCGGTGCAATGGGTGTGGATGAAGGCGAGGCCTGGCCCGGCTCTGCAGGAAGGCCGGGGGAAGCCAGAGCAGGAGCTGGCGCCTGGCTGGGGGGGGACAGGTTTGCAATACCGGGGGGTGATCTCCTTGCACATACACACTAGGGGGCCCACCTTGTAACACCGTCTGAGCTGGGTAACACCAGGGAGGGGGCGGGGGCATTTCCTGGGAACCCGCTCAGCTCCCAGCAGTGGTGGGCAGGGAGGAAGAGCTACCCGGCCAGGACCATCCTGGCCCCACTCCTGCCATGGGCTCTTCCTAGATCAGGGTTGAAGGGACCTCAGGAGGATCTAGTCCAGCCCCCTGCTCAGAGCAGGACCAACCCAACTAAATCATCCAACAGATTTTTGCCCCAGATCCCTAAATGGCCCCTCAAGGGTTGAACTCACAGCCCTGGGTTGAGCAGGCCACTGAGCTCTCCCGCCCCCTGCCGCTCCGGAGCGCCCCCCGTCAGCACCTCGCTCTCCGCCAGCCCGGGCCGGGGAGGGGGAGGGGGAAGGTGTTGGCAGACGGAGCCCACTCAGGCGTCTCCACTCAGACTTGAACCTGAGCCCTCCCCACCCCGAGGTGCGAAGGCGACTCTCCCGTCCGGGCTCAGCGACACCTCCGGGGACAGGCGGGGAGCCAGGCTTCTTCCTGGGCAGAGGCCTCGGGGGCACCCCCAGCTCCTGAGGAACCCTCCCTGGCTCCTGGACGGCTCTGTCTGCTGACCCACAACCAGCTGTGGGGGAGACCTTCTCCCCCAACCCCCCCAGACTGATCCTCCAGAGCACAGCCCCCCCCCCCCCCCCCGCTGCCTACCTCCAGCTCAAACCACCCTCCCCCCTCTGAACACAGCACAGTCCTCTGCTCCGGGCAGGGGGCAGCACCCAGCAATGCCACCCCCAAAGGCCAATCCCTGGCCCCTTGCAGGACTGGCAGAGTCTTTATCTGACCATCCCATCTAAGGGACCCAGCTCTCTCCTCTCCCCCTCGCTGTCCCTCTATCTCCCCTTCCTCCATCCCGTCCTTTGCTGGCGCTTATCAGACTGGGGGGGCCCTGACGAAACCGAGCCCCCCCCCATTCCGCCCCAGGATGCTGAGCATGCCCCTCCGTCTCGGTCTGAGGAGGCTGGAACGGGGGGGGGGAGGATCCCTGCTCAGTCTGCTCCCCCGAGCTGCGATCCCCAGAGCAATGCGTGGACGTTCACCCCCATCAGCATCTTTCCCGCGACGAACGCCCCCCCCCGGTTCGCCACTCGCCTGTCGGCGCTCCCTTCTCCACGCCACGAACGGGCCTTGTGCAAAGCGGGGCCCCGGTGCGGCTGCATCACTCAGGGGTATCGACATTACCACCCGCGTGTCGTACAGCCGCGTTCATTAGGGGAACATCTGCTGCCTCCGCGCCCCGTGCTCCCCGGCCTGCGGGTCTGGGGCCGCTTGTTTGCTTTTTATTTCCCCCGCTGTTTGTTTTCCCCCCTTGCACTAATGAGCCTTTAATGTGCGGGCGGCCGGGCGGCGATGGCTGGGCTCCTCGGACAGGCTCGGGTTATGTTTGTTTGTTAAAATAGGAGATGAAAGGCTAGCGGGGGGGGGGAGGGGAGCTGCACTGATAGGAGAGCGGGAGGGGGCCTGAGACCCACTCCCCTGGGGATTTACTCTGGGGGGAAGGTCACCAGGCGGTCTGTGCACTGCCAGGGATAGACCCCGGCTCCGACTCGAAGCCCTGCTGCTGCCCTTAGCCAACACTGGCTCCCCCAGGCCCGCCCTGGCCATCACGAGAACACGGTCTCTGCGCAAGCCGGGCCTCTGTCACGCAGCTCCCAGTGCTGGGGAACAGCATCCCGCCCCACCCCACCCCCCGTGAGCCCCAGCCTGGTCCAGACAGACAGGGTGCTGGGGAACAGCATCCCCCCCCCCCCCCCCCCGTGAGCCCCAGCCTGGTCCAGACAGACAGGGTGCTGGGGAACAGCATCCCGCCCCCGTGAGCCCCAGCCTGGTCCAGACAGACAGGGCGCTGGGGAACAGCATCCCGCCCCCCGTGAGCCCCAGCCTGGTCCAGACAGACAGGACGCTGGGGAACAGCATCCCGCCCCCGTGAGCCCCAGCCTGGTCCAGACAGACAGGACGCTGGGGAACAGCATCCCGCCCCCCGTGAGCCCCAGCCTGGTCCAGACAGACAGGGCGCTGGGGAACAGCATCCCGCCCCCCGTGAGCCCCAGCCTGGTCCAGACAGACAGGACGCTGGGGAACAGCATCCCGCCCCCGTGAGCCCCAGCCTGGTCCAGACAGACAGGGCGCTGGGGAACAGCATCCCGCCCCCCGTGAGCCCCAACCTGGTCCAGACAGACAGGGCGCTGGGAAACAGCATCCCGCCCCCCGTGAGCCCCAGCCTGGTCCAGACAGACAGGGCGCTGGGGAACAGCATCCCGCCCCCCGTGAGCCCCAACCTGGTCCAGACAGACAGGGTGCTGGGGAACAGCATCCCGCCCCCCGTGAGCTCCAACCTGGTCCAGACAGACAGGGCGCTGGGGAACAGCATCCCGCCCCCCGTGAGCCCCAACCTGGTCCAGACAGACAGGGTGCTGGGAAACAGCATCCCGCCCCCCGTGAGCCCCAGCCTGGTCCAGACAGACAGGACGCTGGGGAACAGCATCCCGCCCCCCGTGAGCCCCAACCTGGTCCAGACAGACAGGGTGCTGGGGAACAGCATCCCGCCCCCCGTGAGCCCCAGCCTGGTCCAGACAGACAGGGCGCTGGGGAACAGCATCCCGCCCCCCGTGAGCCCCAGCCTGGTCCAGACAGACAGGACGCTGGGGAACAGCATCCCGCCCCCGTGAGCCCCAGCCTGGTCCAGACAGACAGGGCGCTGGGGAACAGCATCCCGCCCCCCGTGAGCCCCAGCCTGGTCCAGACAGACAGGGCGCTGGGGAACAGCATCCCGCCCCCCGTGAGCCCCAGCCTGGTTCAGACAGACAGGGCGCTGGGAAACAGCATCCCGCCCCCCGTGAGCCCCAGCCTGGTCCAGACAGACAGGACGCTGGGGAACAGCATCCCGCCCCCGTGAGCCCCAGCCTGGTCCAGACAGACAGGGCGCTGGGGAACAGCATCCCGCCCCCCGTGAGCCCCAACCTGGTCCAGACAGACAGGACGCTGGGGAACAGCATCCCGCCCCCCGTGAACCCCAGCCTGGTCCAGACAGACAGGGTGCTGGGGAACAGCATCCCGCCCCCGTGAGCCCCAACCTGGTCCAGACAGACAGGGTGCTGGGGAACAGCATCCCGCCCCCCGTGAGCCCCAACCTGGTCCAGACAGACAGGGCGCTGGGAAACAGCATCCCGCCCCCCGTGAGCCCCAACCTGGTCCAGACAGACAGGACGCTGGAGAACAGCATCCCGCCCCCGTGAGCCCCAACCTGGTCTATCCAGAGCACTGGGGACTGCTCTGCCTGGGCAAGGGGAGCAGCGAGCGGCCCTAGCTCGGGGGGATGCTGTTGTCATCCCGAGCCTTGCTCCAGCCGTCACTCCAGGGAATTGGAGACCAGCCAGGCTGCTCTCCTGCTTACGGACAGTCTCTGTAGCAGCTTCCCGAGGGAAGGCTGCCGCCGAGGTGGGTATTTCCTCCTCGCCCAATCAGTGCAAAGTTCCCCTCTCTTCGCTCCCCGCCCAGCAGGAAAATCCCTCCAGTAATTACAGCTGTGGGGGCAGGTGGGAAAGGAATGCGTCCAGATGGGGTCAGATCAATGGTCCGCCTAGCCCAGGATCCTGTCTGTGATAGCTGCCAGTGCCAAGTGCTCCACAGGGCATGAACAAAAAGGGGGACTAATGAATGACCCATCCCGTTCGCCCATTCCCAGCTTCCGGCAGGTGGAGGTTTAAGGACACCCAGCGCATGGCCACCTTGGCTAATAGCCATTGATGGACCAGTCCTCCGGGAACCCTTCTAGTGTTTTTTTGAACCTAGATATACATTTGTCCTTCACAACATCCCCTGGCAAGGAGTTCCACAGGTTGACTGTGCCTTGTGTGAAGAAATATTTCCTTACCTTAGTTTTAAACCCCTGGCAAGGAGTTCCACAGGTTGACTGTGCCTTGTGTGAAGAAATATTTCCTTACCTTAGTTTTAAACCTGCTGCCTCTTAATTTCATTGGGTGACCCCGGTTCGTGTGTTAATGAAACGCAAAGTCGCAGCAGTGAGTTTTTCTGTACTTAGCTCTGCGGGTTAATGAGCAAGAGACCCAGGGCCCATGTCCCCAGGAAAGAGGAATCGGCAGTATATAGTTTCCTGCATTCTAAGAAGTGCAATTTAAAGTCAGAAACCAAACTTCCCTCTCCCGAATTGCTACCTTGCCCGTTTATGGAACGGGTACAGTTAGTACTGTATGGTGCACCGGATCTCAAAGGAACCCGTTCCCTCCCTGAAGCCAGGATAGAGCCAAGCCCGTACCTAATCCCGTGTAGCATTTCACCCGCCGTCTTCAGCAGAGTGAAGCTGTTTCAGGAAGCTCCTGACCTGGGGCAATTCAGTGAGACAGACAGACAGACAGGGCCTCTGCGGCTGAGAGACGCCCGAACGCACACCTGACTGTGCTGTGCCAATGCGAGAAAGGAAAGGGAATAGGAATCTGAGGCCAAGCCTCTCGTTCATCTAGCAGACACATCCATCTCCTGGCCTGACACGGGTTGTTGAAGGTTAAAATGCCCCCTTCTTTTTTAATCCCCCTGCTTTAGCTCTTGCACACGCTACTCCTGCTTTCTCCCAGGCCTGGTCTACACTGGCACAGCTACCTCCCTCCGGGCTATGAAAGATCCGCACCCGAGAGATGTGGCAAAGCCGACCTGACCTCTGATGGAGACAGTGCTAGGTGAACAGACGAATCCTTCCATCAACCTAGTGCCTGTCGGGGACCTGGATTACCAACAGTGGGAGAGCCCCTCCCATCGCTTTGGTGAATGTCTGCACTGAAGGGGCCTGGTGACAAGCCGGTCTCCTCTTCCCGTACCCTCAATCAGGGAGCAGAAACCATAAGAGTTGGCCAAGGTGGCCAATCACACAGAGGGAGAAATGAATAGCAGCAAGTTCATATGGCAGCCATGCTTTGCCAACAGCTTGTCTGCCAACATGTTTGAGCAGCAGGAACAAGTTCAAGAAAACCAACCTCAGTTAACGAAAAATTCACCAACAAGACACATGCGCCACATTCCTGAGATAAAGAGATTGCTGCAACAGTTCAACCCGTCTGCCAGAGCCACTCTGCAATACACCTGCTCTGGAAATCTTTCGGACAAACTGTTCCACAGAGAGTCAGTTCAATAAAAAAATAATAATAATAAAAAACCCTAAACAAAAGAGAAAGTTAAGGTTGTGAAGCCAAGTTCTCCAAAGTTAGGAAATGGCAGCTGCCTGTGATGCCTTAACTCTGCCCCCTGCAGTATGATAGGGTCAGTTATTACATCGCTATCCGCTGGCTCCCCCTACAGGACTCCCGCTTTGTGCAGGGCCCGGGATGGGCATTGCTCAGCGAATGAGGCCGCAGCCAGTGCCATGCTGGGGGAATGATCTCATCCGGCACATTACCCAAACCCAGCACTACGCAAAGACCCTTTTCCTTCTGTTACAGGCACTGTAGTGCCTGAGCACACCCCGGGCTATAATGCATTTCTCTCTGCAACACTCCTGGGAGGTCAGGAAGCCCTGTCCTTATTTTATAGGTGTGGAAACAAGGCGCAAACACACTACGTGACTTAAGGGCCAACAGGCAGCCTAGAGCGGAGACAGGACTTGAACCCGTCTCTCCTAGGTCCCAGACCAATGCCTTAGTTCAAAGGCCATCCCTTCCTGTAGACCTGGCTCACTCCCTACACAACTTCTGCTGTGAACCTCAGCCCGGTTCACTCCAGCACCCTGCAGAATGGTGTCCCAAGGGAAGTGCTGGAAACCCTGGCACTGGTGCAATTTAAAGGCTTTGGTCTGGATAAGATACTTTCAGGAACAACTCTGAGCTGGCCTTAGGGGAAACGGACTAGGTGAGATCCCATCAGCTCACTCTTGTCCCCATTTACTGGATGTTGTCACATCAGAATGTTCTGCCTCCTCTGCTTCTGGAACAGGTCTTTGAGACGTCAGCTGGGAACCCGGTGCTAGTACTCTGGGGCGTGGGGAATGCATCTAAGAATTATTAAGTCCAGACAGGACCAACAACAACAGGTGTTTAGTTCAGACATTGAAGTTACATAAGCCTTGGTGCATTTCCATTAGTTTAGAATCCTTTGGACAAAACACTGTTATTGCATTATTTTTAAAATATTCCAGTGGGGTTTTGTTCTATTGTTAACTTTTCCCTTGTGTTGGAACACTGAAGACAACAGCATTACTAGGTCATGAGAACCAGCAAGTGCAAGTGGCCAGGTGACTGTCACGTGTCCAGTTGGGTGAAGTACAGAAAAGCAAACAGTAGCAAGGACGAAAAGCATGTTAGAGAATTGAAAATGAAAGATTGGACATGCCTAAGGATACAATCCACCCTTGGTAAAATCAAGTAGAGTTAAATCCATCATGAAGCAAAAGCTTCCTTCGCTCTTCCAAGGAGTGAATTATTTTCTGTACCCGTAATGTTTGGATTTCCAGAAGATCTTCTAACCCACTAACCCCGAAAACAAGCAAACATCTACCTCTCTGCACTCTGCTCGGCTGCTTTAGGTCTTTGCCAGGTGTTTCTTTGGGACAGATTTAGGCCAGCTCTTGGTTTTAATGCTACAAGCAATACTCCACTCGCTGGTTCTGACTTTTAGATTAGGTTGATTTGTTGGCATCCACAGCCCCTGTATGTTCACTTTCTACAAATATTCAGCATACCAAATTTGTTGGTAGACGTGTTCAGGGAAACAGTTAATTGTATCCAAAACAGAGAGTATGTGCCAAAAACAAACGTTTGAATTTATAAAACAAATATTCACTCTGGAAATCAGCTTCTATGAATTCTGCTCATCCCCCAACCAAGGATGAAAAGTGATTCCATGTAACCTGCGTCCAACTAACCCAGACAGCTGGAATGTGGATTTCAAATAGCAAAACGATGCAACCAACCAATTGTGAATGATCCACCGAATAAACGAATGATTCAGCGCAAGTGATCTGGACGTCTGAACACACAAACCTGCCCTCCAATAACGGCCACAGGGAAAGGAAGCAACGTTCACCTAAAAAAATTACGCACAATGTAGCATTTCCCCAATTTTCGTTAGCACACTTGGAGAGAGAACCAAAACTGCCAGAGGAGAGCTATGGGGACTGCAGACAACCAGGGGAAATACAAGCTGAATAAACGCCAAGGAGATTCAAGACCTAGACGTATAACAAAGGGATATACACCATGGAGCCCCACCCATCCTGCACCTAGATTATTTTCACCGTATTGTTGCAGCGTTATCCCAACATTACTTTCTTCATATAGGCCCAGCAGGTAACACACGGGATGAGGAGTCTATGGAAGCGTCTCAATCTGAAATGGGTCACAGTCGGGAGAAGTGTTTCAAGGTGCGGAGACTAACAAAGGGATGGAACACACGGAGTTTGCAGAGACTTTTTTGATCCCCATGGTGCCCTGTTAGCAAAGTTCCCAGAGCCAGCTGGAGGGAGACAAGCTTTTGGAGACAGGGGGCAGTAGGGGGGCGGTGACACCAGAGGTGGAGGGGACGGGGAAAGAGTTTTGCCCTCTTTTCTTCTGCTTTCTCTGAATTGGCCCACACACACTTTAAATGGTCCAATAAAAAGATACAATTTCTTTACCTTGCCTGCTCTGGGACCCTGTGAGTTTTTGTTGTCCGGGTTCCCGTAAGGTTAAGTTCAGAGGATAAACTGACACGCTGGGCTATGGGAAAAAGCCAGTTTTTTCAAATAAAGCCACGCCGGTGCAAAAGGGACCCCGCTGGGGCTTTTATTTGGGAAAACAAACAGAAGTGGCACCAAGCCCTTCTGCTTTACGGACCAATTTAACTATAAAACCAATGTTCTCCCTCTCGGGGGTGAGGAGGGGAGAGAGACGGGACGCGACAATAGCCTGAAACCTTGGGGGGAAAAGGACAAAAAAAGCTGTCTGTCCCCTTGTCTTTCTTGTCCCTGGCTCCTTTTCTTAGCACACGTGTGTTCTTGTAAAAACGATTAGATTGCAATTTGTATAACACGGTGACCCCCAAATTCAGACATTTAACCCCTTTTCTCTGCAAAGAATGTCAAGAATGTCTCTCTGTCTTTCTTTCTAACGGGAGGAGTGGGGGGGAATTCTCTCAAACTGTGATTTCTGGGCAAAGAGAAAAAAAAGCCAGGGGAGGGAAAGAGAGGCAGGGAATTCTCAGCCTCTTGCACCACTTGTGTGGGAATCAGTTTGTGTATGGCTCCTTTCTGGACAGAGCTCTGGAGGTCTTCTTTAGTGGGCAGACAAAAAAATGGAGACTCCCAATCAAAACAAAGCCATCTGTTTAAATGAGCGAGTGCTAACCAGCGGCAGAGGGGGTTCCTCATTCACTCCTTTCCATTCTTCTCCCCGGCGGCTGTTGATTCTCTCTCAACCCAGGGAAAAATAAAGATTGCTTGAGCGCCTGAGGATGAAACTGATCAATGCACTGGGCACTTTCACCTCCCCCCCCCCCCCCGTTTTGCTTGTTTCAGGTGTTGTCAAGTTGTCATAAATACGTCTGAACAGGAGTGAAAGGGACAGTTTGTGCTTTAGGACACACACAAATCCAAGGGCAGGACTCGGCCCTGTGTTTGTTTGGAATAAGAAGTGGCTGAAGTTGCAGTGAGAACCTAGGACTATAGGTGGTTTAGCCTAAAAAACTTGAAATTGTGCTAGTGGGGAAGAGGCGCCAAGAGCCGCAGGACAACGCTAGTAAGGGAGGAGCCTATAAACCTGCAGCGAGGGCCCAGAGAGGTGATGTTAAAATCATCATCAACGGAGAACAAAAGAGCCCAGAACTAGTTTTGGAGATTTCACATAGACACAGGAAAACATATCACATGATCAGACAAGACTCCTACCTTTGGATACAGCTAAGGAGAAATCGCAAGAGGGGCTGCACAAGAAGCTGCTGTCCAAGACACAGGGGATCTGATAGCTGGCCCATGAAAGTCAGCATCCTGCCTCTGACAATGACCAATGCTTGGATGCCTCAGAGGAAGGCAAGAAAAACTCAGGTAATATGCCTTTGGGTCACCTGGGGAACTGGAAAGGTTCCTTCCTTCCTGAAATTCCTTCCTGATCTCTCGGGCAATCAGTTCATGCCTGAAGGCAGAAGATCCATCTTCATTCCTAAAAGTCTCCATTTATTTTACTTTCAGCTAGAACTGAACCCTGGATCCGATCTCTCCATCCAGCTGCATAACGCGGCCTTTTCATTAGGACTATTTGTATTGCAGTAATGTTGGCAGGTCTGAACCAAGATGAGGGCCCCACCGCACTGAGTGCTGTATAAAGGGCCCAGACACAGTTTACAGTCTGGACAAGACACAGGGAAGGGAAGGGAACAGAGGTGACATGACCTACACAAGGTCACAGAACAGATCCGGGGGACAGCTGGGAGAGGAACCCCATCTCCCCTAGACTATATTCCCTCCCTCCCCACAGCCCCCTTTTATTTAGAGTTTTGGGGACCGTACGGGACTTCAGTTCCCCCAAATAATCCAAAGGACACACAACACGGCATTAGAATCTGGGACTTCATCTAAGTAACCAGCTCTATGGAAAACCAAACATGCTCCATGCCAGCATGGCCTAAGCCCAGGCAATAACTAATAAGCAAAACCAAGGTATGTAGGAGGTTGGGTGAATTCTGTGTCTACAGCCATTTCTGAGTTCCTGTCTCCAGAGCCCTAAAAGGTGGCATCCATGCCAGGATGTTTACCATCCTACAACATCATTCCCTCCTCCTGGCAACCTTGATCCATTTTTGACAATCTAGCGGGAGCCAGCTTACTCTGGTGGGAGTTTCTACCAATGACCTCTCTCCCCGTTTGGGATGTACTACATCAAAACTACTTCACTGGTTTTCTCCCCTTCCCCTTCCCTCTCAAGTTCTAAAATCCTGGAGCATCCCTTAGGGCTTGTTTAAACTCTCCAAGCTGTAAGGTTTCATTTTCTGCAGGACTTTGGAGGAATTTAACAGAAGACCGAACTAAAATTTCCATGGTATACCAAAACCTATCCCTCAACATTAAAACCCTATCTATGAAGAGTTAGAAATATGGCTTCTTACTTGGATCTGATCCTGAAACCCCTTATTCTCCCCAGTACCCCCACACACCCAACTGGTCCCAGTGAATTAGTGGGGCTATGCCAAGTACAGTCTTGCAGGATTGGGCACCAGGCTTAGAAAGACTGGATTTAAAATTGAGAACCATCAGTGCTGGTCAATTTCTCTCACTATTCCTAAAATGACTAAAGCGTCTGTCCCTCCTCAGAATACCCAGGAAGGTGACAATACAAACCCGACGAGCTGACAGCTGTCTGCTGGCTTTGGTCTTTATGGTAAAAGCTACAAGTGTAGATCGGATTAAGATGGTTTGAGAGGAAGAGACCTGTTAGTGCAGGAACTCCGCTCCCCTGCAAGAGCTGAGGGGCACCTGGCTCCCGTTAGCCAAACGGATCCAAAACTGGATCAGCCAACATGCCAAGCAGCAGTAAAGTCAGCAAGCTGACAGAGCAGCAACTTCGGGCGGCCTGACCTGTGTGGCCACATCTTGGACACACACACACACACACACACACACACACACACACACACACACACACACACAGGCGTGCTCCTGAAGCTGCCTGACCCGCAGGAACCTTCCCCCACTCTCTCGGCAGCGTGCATGGTGCAGACACCTGGAACTCCCCCTCCCCTATTCCCAGCAGCACCTGTGAAGCCCCGCACCTTTCACCTGGCTTTGTGCACGGGGCTCGCTTCCCGCCGACATCAAAGGGGCCCTGCCTGGAACACCTGAAGAGGAGGCAGGGCGCAGGAGGCCCGACTGGGTCAAGAAATGCAACTCGGCATCTTCCCCTCGGTGCGCCCTCTCCCTCGCTCTTCTTCATCCCTTTGAAAAGGTGGCAGAGATAAATGGAGAACAAAAAAGCTGCAGCCTTCGTCCACACCACCCCTACCACTTAAGGGGGAAGGGACCTTTCCGAAGGAAAAAAACCCCACATGTGCTCATACACAATGGCTCAAAAGGCCGGGCAGCACCAGCCCACTTTGTACTGCTAACAAGGGAAACCTAATTACAGGAAGAGGGCGAAGAGGGACAGATAAAAGGGATACAAAATTTCAACATCTGTTGCCATAAAGGGATAAGAAGTGGGGAAACGCAAAGTGTCAGTTTGGTGTCAGAGACGGCCTAAAGCCGATTTCAAAGGGCTCGGGAGACGGAGGGACCCGAAAGAGAAATTAGAGGGTTCTTTTAAAAAAAGAAAAGAAAAGAAAACAAGCTGCCACCAGCGCTTTCAAAGGAAAGAGTTTGGATATTTAAAAGGGGGAGAGAACAGCGGCGGTGTAACCTTAGCACAGTTAACATCCCTTCTCCGGAGTCTCGGGGCCCATGTGCCGCTGCAGGGTTACGAAAGGACAGCGTGGTGCTTTGCATAGTCCAAGTGTTCAGGGCACAGGGACGACGACACTGGATCAGATCAATGGTCCCTCCAGAACCAGCTGCTCCCCAGGCCAGTGCAGAGTGCCCCAGACTGGATAGATCTGAGATAGCCTGCCCACGGGGTTAGCTGCCGGCTATGCCGGAAGGCAGGCAGGGTTTCTGTTCTAAAAAGCTGCGGAACAGATCCTGCCTCACAATCCCAGAGGGAGTAGGTGTGATTCGGTCAGTCATGGCCCAGGGGCTTCTTACTCGCTGAGCAGTGATACTGAACAGAGTGTGGTTCCAGACAGACACGCAGTCATAGAATGATAGAATATTAGGGTTGGAAGGGACCTCTGGAGGTATCTAGTCCAACCCCCTGCTTAAAGCAGGACCAATCCCCAACTAAATCATCCCAGACAGCTTTGTCAAGCCTGACCTTAAAAACCTCTAAGGAAGGTGATTCTACCACCTCCCTAGGTAACCCATTCCAGTGCTTCACCACCCTCCTAGGGAAAAAGTGTTTCCTAATATCCAACCTAAACCTCCCCCACTGCAACTTGAGACC
This sequence comes from Sternotherus odoratus, assembly GCA_032164245.1. Classification (NCBI taxonomy): domain Eukaryota; kingdom Metazoa; phylum Chordata; order Testudines; family Kinosternidae; genus Sternotherus; species Sternotherus odoratus. The sequence continues at coordinate 105,771,944 of JAVMKO010000005.1, forward strand.
ATTACTCCTTGTTCTGTCATCTGCTACCACTGAGAACAGTCTAGATCCATCTTCTTTGGAACCCCCTTTCAGGTAGTTGAAAGCAGCTATCAAATCTCCCCTCAGTCTTCTCTTCTGTAGACTAAACAATCCCAGTTCTCTCAGCCTCTCCTCATAAGTCATGTGCTCCAGGCCCCTCATCATTTTTGTTGCCCTTCTCTGGACTCTTTCCAATTTTTCCACATCCTTCTTGTAGTGTGGGCCCCAAAACTGGACACAGTACTCCAGATGAGGCCTCACCAATGTCCAATAGAGGGGAACAATCACGTCCCTCAATCTGCTGGCAATGCCCCTACTTATACAGCCCAAAATGCTATTAGCCTTCTTGGCAACAAGGGCACACTGTTGACTCATATCCAGCTTCTCATCCACTGTAATCCCTAGGTCCTTTTTTGCAGAACTGCTGCCTAGCCATTCGGTCCCTAGTCTGTAGCAGTGCATGGGATTCTTCTGTCCTAAGTGCAGGACTCTGCACTTGTCCTTGTTGAACCTCATCAAATTTCTTTTGGCCCAGTCCTCTAATTTGTCTAGGTCCCTCTGCATCCTAGCCCTACGCTCCAGTGTATCTACCACTCCTCCCGGTTTAGTGTCATCTGCAAACTTGCTGAGGGTGCAGTCCACACCATCCTCCAGATCATTGATAAAGATATTGAATAAAACCGGCCCCAGAACTGACCCTTGGGGCACTCTGCTTGATACCGGCTACCAACTAGACATGGAGCCATTGATCACTACCCGTTGAGCCCCACGATCCAGCCAGCTTTCTATCCACCTTATGGTCCATTCATCCAGCCCATATTTTAACTTGCTGGCAAGAATATTGTGGGAGACTATCAAAAGCTTTGCTAAAGTCAAGGAACAACACATCCACTGCTTTCCCCTCATCCACAGAGCCAGTTATCTCATCGTAGAAGACAATTCGGTTAGTCAGGCATGACTTGCTCTTGGTGAATCCATGCTGACTGTTCCTGATCACTTTCCTCTCCTCTAAGTGCTTCAGGATTGATTCCTTGAGGACCTGCTCCATGATTTTTCCAGGCACTGAGGTGACGCTGACTGGCCTGTAGTTCCCTGGATCCTCCTCCTTCCCTTTTTTAAAGATGGGCACTACATTAGCCTTTTTCCAGTCATCCGGGACCTCCCCCGATCACCATGAGTTTTCAAAGATAATGGCCAATGGCTCTGCAATTACATCAGCCAACTCCTTTAGCACCCTCGGATGCAGCGCATCCGGCCCCATGGACTTGTGCTCGTCCAGCTTTTCTAAACAGTCCTGAACCACTTCTTTCTCCACAGGGGGCTGGTCACCTCCTCCCCATGCTGTGCTGCCCAGTGCAGGAGTCTGGGAGCTGACCTTGTTCGTGAAGACAGAGGCAAAACAAGCATTGAGTACATTTGCTTTTTCCACATCCTCTGTCACTAGATTGCCTCCCTCATTCAGTAAGGGGCCCACACTTTCCTTGACTTTCTTCTTGTTGCTAACATACCTAAAGAAACCCTTCTTGTTACCCTTAACATCCCTTGCTAGCTGCAACTTCAAGTGTGATTTCGCCTTCCTGATTTCACTCCCGCATGCCTGAGCAATATTTTTATATTCCTCCCTGGTCATTTGCCCAATCTTCCACTTCTTGCAAGCTTCTTTTTCGCATTTAAGATCAGCAAGGATTTCACTGTTCAACCAAGCTGGTCACCTGCCATATTTACTATTCTTTCTACACATCGGGATGGTTTGTTCCTGCAACCTCAGTAAGGATTCTTTAAAATACAGCCAGCTCTCCTGGACTCCTTTCCCCTTCATGTTCATCTCCCAGGGGATCCTGCTCATGAGTTCCCTGAGGGAGTCAAAGTCTGCTTTTCTGAAGTCCAGGGTCCGTGTTCTGCTGCTCTCCTTTCTTCCCTGTGTCAGGATCCTGAACTCGACCATCTCATGGTCACTGCCTCCCAGGTTCCCATCCATTTTTGCATCCCCTACTAATTCTTCATGGTTTGTGAGCAGCAGGTCAAGAAAAGCTCTGCCCCTAGTTGGTTCCTCCAGCACTTGCACTAAGAAATTGTCCCCTACACTTTCCAAAAACTTCCTGGGCCATGTCCCAAGGCGTTCAGACTCTACACCAAGTGCGCTGACGGTCTCGGAGGAAGGTTCGCCCCACAGCACCCTGCCCTTCAAATGGGCTGCTGACAGTATTTTTACCGAGCCATGTTCGCGCCTGTCGAAAAAACAAGTTTTCGGGAAGGGTTTAGCACAAAGCGGGCATAGGAAATCCCCATCAGACAGGCCCTATGTCACAGGTCACAGGACGGGGCATAGGAATCATAGGACTCTTATGCATCCTCACGGGACTCCAGCGCACCATGGGGATCTCCCGCGTGCTCCGCAGACAGGCCCACAGTCGCCCTCCGGCTCGGACGGGTGAAGAGGGAAGAATCGTCCTGCTGCACTAGGCCCATTGGCTAGGCTGTCCCAGCTTTCGGATCTGCCTGTCAATCAGGCTTTGGCCTTATTGAAAGATCAAACTCCTTCCTGCCTGTTCCTTACTTTAATCCTATTTTCTGCACAGCTTTATTATCTGTTTGGGCTTCTCCGGGACAGGCTGTGGGATCGACCACTCCCTGAACCCTGGAGCCCGTCCCCTCGCTCCTGGCAGATGCTTCCATTCGAGAGGAGCCGGGAGAAGTTCACGAGCACAAGCCACTGCACAGCCAGGGTCTCAGAGCCTGTCAATGCACCTTCGGCATCGCAAAGGGCACCATCCCCTCAACAGCTCACCACGTGCCAATCCTGGAGAGGATCAGTGACAGGCCCTTTGGTTTTCTTTTACAATATAATAAAACTGGAAACTTAAAGCATCATCATCATCTACAGAATAGCAGCGTATCCAGCCAGTGCCTGGAAATAAAAGGGCAGAAATGCTTCTCTCTTGGCCATCAAACCTAACCCCCTAGCTCCGCCGGTGCACCTCAGTTCTGACACACACCCCAACCCACTTCTCCAGCCCTGGGGTCCCCACATACACAGCTCTGCTTATGCCCCTCAATCCAAATCCACAGCCCCTGACATTGCACTACTGTCCCCCCCACCCTCAGCTCAGCCAGCGCCCCTCAATCCTGAAGGTAAGGCCTCCCTCCCGGCTCTTCCAGGCCTAAGCAGCTGGGCAGGGCTATTATGATCGTGTCGTACATGTGCTGTTCACTCCTCAGGACACAGAGACCCCCCCAGGCTGTCAACCTCAAACGTCCCTTTGGTGGAGTTCAGTTGCAGGACTGGAACCCAGCCTGTGCACCGTCCTACTGCCAGTGCTTTACAAACTGCATTACACCCCGACAGCCTCCATCAGAGACCCAGACACGGACTAAGATGGAAGGAAATGACCCATTTAGATGATCACATGAAATTACCAAGTCACTATCCAACCCTTCGCCATGGTGAACTACCAGCAGACACTGCGAAGCAGAACTAGACCTCCAGATTCCCCTGAGTACCAAGGGACAGTTCCCACCAGTGTGATCTATTTGGCTGGGAGACAGTCTCCCAGAGGAAAGGGTGGAAATCCCTTTTTCTTTGGGTGTTTCCATGGGATTAGGCAAAGTACTGGAGAACAGGCAGGAGGGAATCCGCCGCATGGCCGGGATGCTGGTCGCGGTGACCATTTCCATCTCTGTCACCAATGGGCTATTCCAAATGGGGGAATTCCTCCGGTCCACCCAGGCCAGTATCCGGTCTCTGACAGTGGCCAGCACTAGATGTTCCTGTGGAAGGTGCAAGAAACCCACAGTAGCAGATGTGGAATAATCTGCCCCCCAAGTCTCATCCTGCTCTCTAACAGTTAGAGGTTGACATAAACCTTTAAAAGAGGCTTTAATACCCCTTCCTAAATGTGTTATAATTAATTATAATGGGATAGTCTTGATATTCATATAAATATCCAACCCTTTCTTCAATCTTGTTACATTCTTGGCCTCGATTACTTCCTATGGCAATGAGTCCCACAGGCTATTTGCATGCCTAGAAAGTGTCTCCTTATATGGGTTTTGAATTTCCCATCTTTTTAATTTCACTGAGGATCCCCCTTTGTTCTTGAATGGGCTAAATAAACTACGTCAACTGGTTTTCCTTTATCTGGTCAAGAAAAAAATTGCAGCCAGTCTGTTCTTTGTACTAAAACAATCCCTTTCCCTGGACTGCTGGAGCACACACGTGCCGAATCCCTGGCACCGGGGAAGAAGGGGACTTCCAGGGCCAAAGAAGTTGCATATTAACACCTGAATTCAAGTACAGTAAAAAAGAGTTTCACACCATCTCTGCTGAACTGTGTTCTGTGGAACAAAATCCGAGGCTATTTCCGACTCTGTGTACAATAGCCATGTCTATCTCTTTAGCTTCAGAAGCTGGAAGAATATACAGGAGTTGTATGAGAGCAAGGGGTGTCTGAAATGTTCAATTCACTAAACACACTGTCCTCTAGGGCAGTCAAAGATTTTTCGCCGAGGTCCCTTTCCTCTTCCCTGATGCCTCTTGCGGCCCGGGGGTGCGTCCGCCGAAATACCACCGACCGCAAAGCTTCCGCAGTCGGCGGCATTTCAGCGGGACACAACTAGAACTTCCTATTTCTGCAGCGTTTGGCACAATCCCGCGGTGGCTGGGGCATGTTCACTGAAATGCCGCAGAAAGGCACTGGGGTCTCGTGCACCCCACTTTGAAGACCACTGCTGTAGGATATGGCTAGGAAAAAGGTTATTGGACATGGTTAAGTAGGCATCAGATTTGAAGCTCACATGCTCATAGGAGACGAAGGTGGAAGAAGCCCTTTTCGATCACCCAACCCATCTTTGCTGATACAGAATTATCCACAATTACCGGTTTTCTAGTGCTCCGTCCAGTCGTTTTAAGAGTCCGATGTCTCAGTACCTGACTGAGCTCTCAGGATGTGGAATACTTTCCACAGGGAAGTGTTTTAGATGTCCGTCTTAAGTGTGTGTCATTCCCCTACTCCCTGTCTCTGACATCAGATCACCTCCATCCCTTCTCCCACAGCCCGATTATCACCGCGCTCCAATCGTGGCCTCTTCTCTGCAAACTCTTGGCTCAGGGTCCTTCTTTCAAGCCGAGTTGCCCCATATCTCCCCTGAAAATCTCATCCTCACCCCTTATTCTGAGGAACTGAAAGTCACTTTTCTTGAGATCTCCCCTCCACACCTTCCTTTGCTCTGTGGCTGACAAATGACTAAGCTGGCCAACCGCAGACAACAGTCAGATTACAGGCAACCTCAGCTGTGCATTCCCTCCACCATCCCCACTACCCCAGTGAAACGTGCACAGTAAGGTCTGGCCACAGGCTTACCTCTCCAAGTCCCAGATTCTCAGAGGAGACGTGTGTCCACAGCAAGCTGTCCCAGTCACGAAGGAACTGTCAAAAAAACAAAACACCATCAGCCATCTCCCTCTGGAGCGTGAGGAAGAGCTGCCCTAGGTGGAAAACATTTCTAATTCAAGGCAAGAAACAGCACAGTCACCAAGAACGTTGTTATTCTGTTTGTACTATCACAGGACAAACACAGGAGCTCGCAATCTAAGCGTAAGAGAAGAGAGAACAGATGGACTCAGAGAGACCGACAAGCCAATGAGAAAACACTGATCCGCCTGACAGGTAGTGGTCTCAGCACAGCAGGAGCCGAATCATCGTCCCGTGTTTTAGAAGCATCGTGGCCAAAGAGAGTTGGGAGGAAGGATCTGAAGGAGGAGAATGGCTGGTGCTGAGGATGTCTACCCCAGATCCCCATGAGTTGGCCAAGACACAACACTGCGGAGGAACCCAGGACTGGAACAGGAGAATGCTGCCGGTAAGGACTGAGAGCTGCGGGGACCCTGGCCTGGAAGAGCTGGAGTGCAGTAAGTTATAGTGCCTCCTCAACAATGACACTAGCACAATACTCCTCCTCATGGTGCATAAACCCCCCGGTTACTTTCTGGTCATGCATGGAGTCAGCCAGCAAAAAGAACGTGCAGGATTTTCACAGCGGCTACAGGCCAGAAGCCGGTTAGAAACACCCGATAAGGGATTGGATGCTCTTGCCATATAACTTGGCTTCATTTACACTTTTCTACAATGCCAGTTCAAAACTCCCTTGTGATGAATACAGACCCGCTGATGTTCTTCTGGGCTCCAGAAGTCACTCTACAATCCCTGGTCTTGAACCAATCCAATAAAGCAGGGCCCAATCCCGGACCTCTAACTGCAGAAACCCAGTCATGTGGCAAGTCTCCACATTGCTCATTTTGTGCCAGCCTCCATCCTGAACCGGAAAATCAACTTACAACAAGATTAGCTATAAATGATCTTTCAGAAGGTCTCGTTTATTACAAACTACCAAGCCGATACCCCAAAAGCACTGGGATGGAGTAACAGCTTTCAATCCAGACTGGTATCAAGCTGAGCTTTAACACGCTCTGGGGTGGCACAGGACGCATGTCGGCTGAAAAGACAAAGCGGAATAAGGAACCAGGTGTTTGTGAACAGCCAGGCTGTTAAAATAGCCACAATAATTCACCTACAGCCTGCAGTGAGGTAGACAAGCGTTACTATCCCCATGTTAGAGAAAGGGAAACGGAGGTACAGAGCGGGGGAAATGACTTGCCCAAGTCACCAAGCAAGTCTGTGGAAGAACAGGATTGGAACCCAGGATTCTTGGTCTTCTCACTCTAGGTTTCATCTGAAAGATCAGCCTTCCCCTGGCCAAATACATTACCAGGAAGTGGTGGCGACCCAACGCCATGCACACTCCAGCAGTTACAGGAGGTGGGGGAGCGCCTCTTGAAACTGATTGATGGGGGCCACCATGTCACTTGAATGTAGAAAAATCAGCTCAGCATTTCTTTTTCCGATGTGATCCACATCACGTGCTCTTGGACCGATACGCTGAAGGCCCAGGTTCCCTGCCCCATGCCGACCCTCACCAACAGCCCCTCACAGAATAGCCAGGAGGGGCGTTCGAATGGAAATGCTGACAGGCCGTTAAGTACAGAGCGGCACAAAACAGAGTCACTTCAACAACTCTGCAATTGACCGCCAATTTCATAGGCAGCATTTTGGTCAATGAAGCCTAGAACTACAAAGCTAGGTGTTGGGTTTTGTCTCTTTTTTCCCTTGAACGTAATCCATTAATAACTAGTAAAGCCAATTACTGTGGTTAGAAACATAATAGCAGCTCGGGAACCAGTCAAGCGGGCAATTAGGTTCTTAAGATTTTTTCCTTTTAAAAAAAAAAAATAAAAAAAATAAACCCCACACAGAGAAGCTCCTTGCTTTGCAGACGCAGAAGGTATGCAACAAGCCCCTTTGACCGTGGCCACAGGTCTAAATTAGCATGGAGGTAAATCAATAGGAAAGGAGAGGTGGGAGGAACCGCAAGCTCTAATCCCTGCCATTCTGACCACCAACCAGCCTGTGGTAGGGATTAGGGATCTCTCACTGGTCCTCTTTCCTTACTCCCAGGCGTCCCAACTCTCTAAAGCATCACCTAAAGAGCCGTACACTGTTGCTCCCCTGCCCGAGACCTGCAGCTTTCCCACTCCACTGGGCCGTTCCACTCTAGTGCTCTCACTCCGGACTGCAGCTGGAGGCTCCCCTACCCTTGCAGGGCTTCCAATGTTCAGAGAGACTTCGGTACCCGCCAGCCTAGAAGGACACGCCAGATTCACAACAGTTACTGAAAAGTCTCAACCGCAAACAGCAGCGGGATGAGATTTCCCCCATGGGAGGCAGTGTGGTTGGAGGACTGTCAGTGCAAAGATTAAAGAGAAGGATCGATATGGTGTCAATGGGACCAGTGGAAGACACAGACCCTGCTAATGACTGCTAGAGTCCAAAGAGTGACTGGAACGCATGCATCTCTTCGGTGATGTAGGGCTAGGGTGGCCAGATGTCCTGGTTTGACAGGGACAGTCCCGATTTTGGGGGATTTTTCTTATATAGGCACCTATTACTCCCCATCTCGGTTTTTTACATTTGCTGTCTGGTCACCCTGTGTAGGGCAAACCACTGTCCTTACCCCGTTGAACCTGGTCTATAGATAGAAGCCTTCAGGGTTGGTAGTCCGGCTCCCTTCACCAAAACTAACTGAACTCCAGGTGAACGGGCAACACTGCAGCCAAGGAACACTTCCACTGCCTGCATCCGACGAAGTGGGTATTAGCCCACGAAAGCTCATGCTTCAAAACTTTATAGTTAGTCTTTAAGGTGCCACAGGACTTTGTTACCTCTGCTATTCCAGACTAACACGGCTACCTCCCTGATTCTTCACTGCAGCCAATGACATTCAGTGTTGATAAATACAACGCAATGGATATTGGGAGGAAACATTTAAGCTACTCAGATTTCTTACAGGGCTCTATATTAACTATCAGCTCAGGAAAGGGACCCGAGAGTCACTGAAGAGAGACGAGACTGACCAAGGGCTGGAAAAAGTCTCCTATAAAGAGAGTGAAAAGATGGGGATTACTACCTTAAGTGGAGCTATTAAGAGGAGATGTGATATCCCCTCTAGAAATACGGTGACTAAAGAAGATACATGTGAAGAACTTGGCCAAGAGGGCATTCAATGACATTAAACAAAGAGGAAATTCTAAACTGATGGAAGGACATATATTTTTCTACACAACACGCAATTAGACTGAAATTCACTGTCCCAGGGAGCCGTTCAGGACAAGAACTGAACAAGATTCAGTAGGGACTAGACATAATCAAGACTATCCAGAGTTATCATATTTATAAGAATTTTGCAAGGAAGCTAAAGCCTTCATGTTTCAGGGCTTAAGACCATCTCTACCTACAGAGAAGAGGTGAGACTTAAGATGGGGACAGGTTACCCCACATCGGCTGCTGCAGGGGGCTTACATCTTCACACCTAGTTCTGGCCCCTATTGGAGGCGGGACACTGGACTAGATGAACCTGGGATCCTATCCAGTCTGGCAATTCCTATGTTCCACTTAAACAAAAACCCAGACCCTCAGGCAGGCTTTCCAATGGAGATGGTGCCTCTTAGGATGTTTCTCTTTCACAGGACCGTGGAAGGACCAGTGGGGAAGACTCTGCAGTCCCATCCAATGTGCTCCCTCCAGAAGAGCGAGATGGGAAGAAAATTCAGGTCCCCCCAAAAGCCCAGTCCATCTTCAGCTACAAACCTTATCTACCCCAGAGCTGGCATGTCATGGGAGATCACCCGCTCCACAAAGCATTAGTGGGAGAGTGTTCTGATGCTGCCTCTGGAGGGGATACAAAACATCTCACGGATTTGTGGTCATTAAAGTGCCAATGGCATTTTTGGCAATAATTGGAGTACCTTGGCTAAATTCCAGCTGGGGCGATTCCATTCTGCCTCTTTCAATTCCCCCTGCGGTTTCAACTAATCACAGTATATCTCTTTACTCCCTCTCCTAACCTGCTATGGAGCGTGGCTGTGAGCTGTTAAAATGACTGGCCAGAGGGGTCTACATTTCAGAGGGAGGAGAAGCGATTCCAGCACAGACAGCTTGCAAAGCTCTTAGGATCTACAAACGCGGTAGATCCCTTTGCTGGTCCATACCATGCTTGCAGGATCAACTCCAGTTGAGCTGGATACACAGGCCACACGAAGACTTTCAACAGCCTGAGGTGAAAACCCCCTTTTTAGCATCCAACCTGACACCATATTGATCCTTCTTTTCTAACGCTCCATGGTGCCCCAGGCTTACGCCCTTCCCCTGTACTGTAAACAGATTGCTTCCCCGGCCCCGTTCTGCTCTTGAGCTATCTGGATTCCAGAATCCAGTTGACACGTGCAAGCTCCTTTTCTTTCCTTCTCCCCCTCCCTCTGGAATTGGACGTCGTTGTTCCATTTTGGAGACGATTGTATACGGAGAACCATCGAAACGGGAAACAAAGGAGTTATTACTCCCCAGAGCCCGGCAGCTGGGAACAGGGAGGGTCAGGCACGGAGTTGTAGGCAGATTGTGACACAGAGACCGGGGGGTGGGGACAGGACAAACGAAAGGGGAATAAGAGGCATATGGGGAGGAAGAGAGTCCCAAGAGAAGAGGGGTGAGAGGCTCGGTGCTGCAAAGCTAACCGCACCGGTCTGTAGCCTTTGGTTCAGCACTGACACGCTTTGGCAAGGGAGGCCACCAGAACTGTCAAATCCTTCACCAACGTGCCCATCAATTGTATTCAGCTCTCCCCGACCCGCACTGGCATTTTAATTACTGTTGGGTAAACTAATTTGTACAAATGAAGGCAACTCTGCCTAATAGAATATGCAAGCTCTCTGACCTCTGACAGGCAATGACACAAGATACAAAGGAGGCAGAGGAAGGCTTTTTATCGGAGCCTTATTACTCTCTATTACTCCAATTAGTCAAGCTCCAGTGCTCCTAATTGGGGGAAAAAATTGCAATTAAATCAATTTTTGATGGGCTGAAAGTGGGTTACCGAACCGCCCTGCCTGTGAAACACTGATATTATAGCAGCAAAGGTCAAAGTCTTTGTCGACACCTGTGGGGCCCCCGCCTTCCCACTCCCTTTCCCCAAACCACTCGACGCTCCCCGCTACACACAGCCTGCTAAGCCCTAGCGAATCATTAGAACATGTCACGTCTGATCGCTGCTGCTGCCACTAGCCGACTAACCTAATCAGTTGACATCCTTATAGACGGTAACTCCTAAAGCATGAATATAGTGCTAAGGTCACACAAACTCGGTGCGGCCCCTGCTGAAGAGCTGGGGAGGGGGAAAAAGGGAGGGGGCTGAGGGAAGCAGCTGCAACAGTAACAACATTGTGAAAGATGGGAGGGGAGGAAAGAAGAGGGGGAAAATCTGCGTAGGAGATTCCAGCACCTTGGAACATGAGGCTTTTCCAACAGGACGGACGCACCCAAAAGGGAGAGATGCAGAACGGCCGGGAGAGAGGAGGCTGCTTTCTCTCAATGTCACTCACCGACACAGCCACCTTTAATTTTATTGATTAACTCTGGCTTTCCCGCTCCACACGGAAGGGCCTGCAGCAGTAGTCCAACGGCGGCGACTGGTCAGATGGACACCGTGGAGGGCGCTCTCAATTTCTCACACAACGGTAAGCATTGGACTGATTGTAGGCAGCAGCACCCACTCAGAAATCTACAGCTGAATTCAATCAGGACATCTGCATGTGCAAACTGGACTGTTATTAAAAGGTCATCCCTGTGCGCCATGCACCACTGGTGTGTTACTGTAGGGTGGGTCACGAGAGCAAAGCTGCAAGTATTAAGTGCTAAGCACTCGTGCGTTGTCGATGCAGATCTCACTGCTGGCTTGCAGCGTAGCCCTCGTGATCCACCCTACAATAGCACTGGTGCCTCACGTGTGTTATGGCAAGGTGGATTCGGAAGACAGGGTCCTGCACAGTATTGTGAGTGGTAGGACTACTCAGGAGAGCGGGGCCGCACCCAGTGCAGTACTGTAGAGTTGCTGATCGCCTGACACCAATTTATTTAAGCTGCAGTGATATACAGGAGGTCAGACTACATGATCTGCTGGTCCCTTCTGGTCTTAAGCGCTATGGCTTGGTGGCTCTTGCAGAACACAGCTGCCCATCTCCTCCACGGTTTAGGGCACACCTTGCATAATTGGGCACATGCTCTAGTCCTCCAGTGGCTCCCAGTCCCCTTCCACTGCCAGTTTAAGGCTTTGGTCTAATCTTCCAATTCCAAGCCACCAATACATGAGGTCTCAGCTACAGTGGAGACTGTATCCATAGCGAAGAACTGCAGCTCTTAGGACACCTGTGGTCCCCTGGGACAATGCCGATCATAAAACCCTGAATGAAGGATGTAAGAATGGAGGACAAGCCAAGCCAAGGATTCCAGCTGCGGAGAGTTTCCAGAGGACACTGCACAAATCCAGAATCTAACCACTGCAAAGCCTTCCACTTTGACGAAGCTTTTCCTCCGTGACCAGAACATTCACAACCCACACACCCCAACCTACTCCAAAGTCGCCAGAGAGCCCTAAAAGTGCACTAGATCAGCGGTTCTCAAACTGTGCATCACAGCTCCATTTTGATGAGGGCATTAGGGCTGAAATCCCCAGCCCAGCTGAAGGCCCAACCCCAGAGACCCCAGAGCTGGGCTGAAGGCCCGAGCCCAGCAGGTTGAAGGTAGAGCATCACCATTTTTTCGGGGGGGAGGGGGGGGGGAGTGATAGGTTTTTTTAATCCAAATGGGATCACCAGCACAAAAAGTTTGAAAAACACTGCACTAGAAGCTTTGCAATTGCCAATCTAACCAACATAGAAGGTGCCCAAAATGACAATAGAGAATACACACATACATAAAGTCTACCAAGTCCCCTTAATCAGTAAGGAACTAGATGAACTATATTCAACAGAGAAATAAAGGGAAAAATTAATGCCACTCTCTAGCATAGAGAATGGCCAAGTTACGAAGCCAAAGGCGACGGCACGGAGACAAAAGGATATTTCCCTTATCATTCACTATGAACGGAAATATATCCTTCAGCTCTCCTCTGGTGCCCGCTCAAGTCAATGAGAGTTTTTTCCCCATTAAATGCAGCAGAAGTAGGACAGCAGGTGAACAGGCCCTGAGCTGTCCTCCTGCTTCCAAAAAGATGACCTCACAGGAAGCATGGAAAGGCACAGCAGCAAATGAAAAGCACTTGTTAGTCCTTTGATCTTGATTCTCCACACCAGCCCTCTTTGGCCCGGTTAAGACCACTTTGTGCAGCATAACTAGCCCAGGTTCTTAGTGGACCAGAGAATCATTAACATTGGGAACTGTGACAAAGAGTCATCAATGGGAAGGGTAGCTATACTGAAAGCTTGGCAGTGGTTAGTGGGCCCAGTTACCCCTCTACAGAAGGAAACTAAACAGAAGCCTCCTTAGGACAAGAAAAATAGGAAGGAACATGCTGGATGAGTTAACGACATGTGACAGAACTGGCCAGAACGTGGAATAGGCTAGCACCTGCCTGCCTACACAACTTCCTTCACTCCTCTGCCAATGCATCTCCAGTTTCAAGAACAGCAGCCGCTGCTACACCATGTTGGGTTCCCCACAGTGCTCTGCCGGCGCACCTCAACCCAGATCCACTCATTCCAGGGCTCGGGCCCCAAGCACAGCTCCACCCATGCACCTCAAACGCAGCCTGGAGCCCCTCTTGGCATTCCAGTGCTGGGCCTCCAGGACAGCCCCGTTCTCCTCTTTCATTTTAATTTGCTTGGCAAAGGACTTCTACGCTATTTATCACCAAAGGGTGGCAGCAGCTGGAGCCGAACGGCACGACGGGTCCCCCGAATGGAATGGTGGACGCTGGGCACGTTAGAAGTTGCTCCCTGAAGCCCTACGCAAACGTCACAGTATTTCCACAGCCAGCCAGCCAGGGGTTGAATCGTGCTCCCGACATGCATCGTAAATTGCACACAGAGAAGCTACAGAAGAGCTCTGCCCAGTTGCTATCGGCATCCGTCCGGGACTCTCGGCGTAAAGAGGAACCAAAGCATGCGCGAGGAGACCGAGTGAGCTCTCAGAATTTACAACCTCTGCGCTCTGGTAGGGAGCACTGAAGACGCAGGCATGGAGAGACAGGCTAATAACTCACTCTCACCTTGTGTTCTGCCCCGCGAGCCAGGCTGGAAAGCTGGTCCCCAGGACGCGGGCATTTACATTTCATACTGAGAAGTACATTGTGGAGATGCTGGAAAAGCCATAACCTGGAGGTCTGAGCTGGAACAGAGACGTCTCTCATTCAAGGCTGGACTCCAGTCCATTCACGAAACGAAAGCCTTGCTTCATTGTTTCCTGGTCGGTTTAATGGAGACGGAGTTGTCGTCTTTACCCTTCCATGCCTCCTTTTCTTCTCTTTCGCTCTCGGAGTCGCTCTCTTGGTCGCTCGCTCCCATCACTTTGTCCCTCTCCGCATTTCCATTCCTCAACAAATGTTCAGAGAGCCATGGACAGGCAGGCTAGAAGAATCTCCACACAGCCCATTCGCTCTGGCCCCCAGCAGTGGGAAGGACGGGATCCTAATATTCCTATGTGCTGATTAACAAAATCCCAAATACCTCCAGCCTCAGAGCCTCAACCATCTCCAGTGATAATTCATCCCAGTGCTGCATCATTCTCCTACTGCTCCATTTTCCTTCGGTCTGTGCCTGAATGCTCCCCACCTCTGGCTCCAAGCCACTGCTCTTTAATTCACCATCCCCCATGCTCAACCTGTTCCTGCACACCTCGCTGTATTTGGGAACACTATTCACAGGGAGAAACCATATGTTTGGCCCTGTAGCCTGCAAGAAGCTAGTCAGCCAGTATAATTCCTGTTGGACTGCAGCAGCCACCAGGTGCTACGCAAGCTCTCCCTCCACAAGATGGAAACACATTACATGTGGCTATGGAGCCATAAAGCCACTACACTCACTGCCTGGAGGTCTCTCCCCAGCAGTCTCCTCTCCTGCAATGCCAGTAAGGAATCAGTCCATGTAGGAGGACTAGATTGGATGTCCAACTATGGGTGGCATTTGATTTCATTTTTCGCAAGGGCAAACTTCAGTTGTTTGCATTTATTGTATTCCTTTCCCTCTCACTCCCGGACGGCATGTGTCTTTTTAGATAGCAAAGTTCAGGGGAGGGCCACGTTTGGACAGCACCCAGACAATGGGGACTTGACCTATTCATCTGGGAGCTCTTTCACACAAATCTCTCTAGACAGTGCTCTTCACCCTGTTATCTCCACGCTTTACAATGTCTAAAAGAACTCCACAAGTAGGATCTGCCCACGCTAATCCTGCTTCTAGCTGGAAATAGGTATTTAAATTCATACATCAAAACTATTCTAAAGAGAAAGTTTATCATACATGTATACAAAGTCTGATATAACTAGTTTTCATCTATGGCTTGAAGATCATGCAGAGACTTGTGGTTGTTTTGTACAGAATACATGTACTCCTATGGCATCTCGAGCCTCCCATCCTCAGCCACAATCCCACAAAGTCTTAGCCAGTCCTAATTTAAGTCCTTTCTCTCCCAGTTTTAAGTGATGGCAAATATCTCCTAAGCAGGATATCCAATTCCACTTCATCCCTCACCCACCTCTTTCCTCTCCATCTTCTTGGCCTCACCTCCACTAACCCATCCCCTTCCTAACCCTTCTTCGCTCACGTCAAAAAAACAGGTATTCCACTCTCCCATCTTCCACTATTTCCCTCATCAAAACGAAGACGTCACTGCATTTACCAAAGGAGACAAGTTCTTAACCAAACGTGAGACCGACTTGAGTATTTCACCCTGAAGCTGATTTGAATGCCAAGTACAGAAACACTACAGAAAAACCTGCACAGAAATAGTCCATACAGATATTCCTTTCCCCATCCCCACCACCAACTCCTTTAAGTAACCCTGGCTTTCACCTTGGACAGGTCCACTGAAGTTATGGCTCAAAGGAAGTGACATAAGCAAGTCACACTCAAATCCATCAAAGTAAATATGAATAAGTTACAGTAAACTACACAATATTCGTCTCAATTTATATCTACATATCTAAAATCAGATTTTTGGAAATCAGGAAAGGCCATTAGAGTTTGCCTTCATTTATCTGCCCTCTCCTCGCAATCTCCTTACTTCCCAACCCTACTGGTTTGCTTATTGACCTTACGGTCTGTTGTGATACCCGGGCCTTCAAGTTGACCCTTCTTGCGAGCTCACCTGTGAAAAGTGCATGGAAGTTCATAAAACCTCACAATAACCTGTAACAAATGACGATGGGAAAAGATGCAAAAGCGAGACAAAAAGACCGTTCATCTAAACAAAAAGGACTCCTGCTATAACTCCAGGACTGTGTTAAGATTGTGCCTGGGAAACAAGAACAGCGTGAAACTGAAAATCAATGAACCAAAACTGGTGTGTCAGAAATTAGACTAACTGGTGGAGAAAATAATGATGGGGTGGGCCATTCCACCCATCACTCCCTTTTGGGGGCCTTAAAGAAAGGAGAACAATGGGGTGCTGAAGGCTGCCACCCGCACTGTCCCCTGGGGTCCCAGACCTGCATCATCCTGACCCTGGGAGATGTTCTCACCAGAGCAGGCCAGGGAAAGGGACCCAGATGACATTACCCCCTCTACTGGTTCCAGCTGAATCCCAAACACAACGGGGAATGTGAGACTTTGTGTCTCTTCCCACCACCACCTTCCCCCTGCCGAGAGTCCTCTTCCTTCCCTACCTTATTTCTTCTCTTTCCCAGCCCTCCCCATTTGCCTTCTGTGTCATAAGTGTCTGGCTTAGCCAACCAAGACCGCTTATTTTGCAACTAACTTCTCTTTTCCTCAGAAAGGACAGCTATTACCATCTTTGATACCACCCGTGAAACTGTCAAACAAGGGGGTTCTTCCTTCTACAAATCCTCTCCAGCCAAAGGGGAAGGGAATGAGGAATGGTCAAATAAAAGCCGTCATTAGCACTTCACATTTCAAATACTTTAACTCCCCCCCCCTTTGCTGTATCTTTAACAAAAGATTTAAAAGGGGCTTTTTAATGCTGTTTGCCATGGTCATAAGCAGAGTGAGGCCTCTGTGCACCAGAGCCTGAATCTGGCTTAACGCTGTTTAATGTTGGACGGTGACTTGGTTATGTTAACACCTTTGGTCCATAAATTCCATTTATACTAATACAAAGGGTCAGTCCATTTTCAAGATTTTGCCAACACTTAGTACATCGCCACACAAATGCTGTGTCATTGGAGTTACGGCTGAAAACGTATCAGTATCTGACATGTTCAAACAGGGGTAGGCAACCTATGGCACACGTACCAAAGGCGGCACGAGCTGATTTTCAGTGGCACTCACACTGCCTGGGTCCTGGCGTCCGGGGGGCTCTGCATTTTAATTTAATTTTAAATTAAGTTTCTTAAACATTTTAAAAACCTTATTTACTTTATATACAACACTAGTGTAGTTCTATATTATAGACTTATAGAAAGAGACCTTCTAAAAATGTTAACATGTATGACTGGCACGGGAAACCTTACATTAGAGTGAATAAATGAAGACTCAGCACAGCACTTCTGAAAGGTTGCCGACTCCTGTGTTAAAACCTCCTCACAAGACAGTTGTAGTTCTCAAATAACCTACCGGACTGAATTTCTTGAGTTTCTAGTGTTGATGTGAAACTGAAAAGAAACCTAAACGTAAGGCAGTAGGGAAATGAAGGGCCAGGGATGGCATGCAAACAACCTTAGCAGTGCTTTGTAACACTGCAGCAGAAAAACCAAGTGACAGAGGCAGCCTTATTCCTCCATAATAGCTACCCTTAATCCACTAGAGTGCTCGGTCCACAGAGTCATTTGAATAACCTCCCAGGAGGTAAATCGCACACCGAAGGCCACTCCCCAGTCATCA
The DNA here is from genome assembly GCA_032164245.1 of Sternotherus odoratus. NCBI lineage: Eukaryota > Metazoa > Chordata > Testudines > Kinosternidae > Sternotherus > Sternotherus odoratus. The sequence goes on from JAVMKO010000005.1 coordinate 105,789,399, forward strand.
GTATGGTGCCTCATGTCACCAAATACACAGGCACTGGTAAAGACAGGGTCAGCAAACCCAGATCCAGAGAGAAACCTCAGCCCCAGTGAGCAGGGAACCTGAATTCAATTATTTCAGTGCAGTTCTACTGCATTTCCTCAGGGTGGTAATTTTAAAAGATAAAACTAACGGTAACCAAATTCCATCAGGCCACACTACGTGCTGAATGCCAGGAGAACGCGGCACCCTAGCCAAGGTGCGCAGAAATTATTTGTTCCACACGCTCCGTCCAGCACTGGAGATATGCAGTGGTCTGGAGGGACCACTGCCTATCTCCTTCAGATCCCAAAGCACTCAGCCCCCATGCCCACCAGTGTCACCCACTCCCCTCCTCGTCCTCCTCTGCGGCGCAGCCGCCGGGACCCTCCTCTCCCTTCCCTCCTCCTTCCCCTCCCTCCCTCGGAGCTCAGATCCCGACACCCACCTGCTCCCCTCCCCCCAGGGCCCAGTCCCCCAAACTCTCCCCCCTTCCCCGCAGGGCTCAACTCCCGACGCCCACCACATCCACCTACACCCCTCCCTAACGCTCACCCGCTCCCCTCCCTGGGGCTCAGCCCTCGGTGCCTACCACACACACACACACACCCCACTTCCCCTGGGCTCAGACCCCAATACCCACCACACACCCCCATCAGGACTCAGACCCCGACACCCACCCACTCTCTTCCCATCTCACACACACACACCGCTTCCCCTGGGCTCAGACCCCAATACCCACCACACCCACCCACTCCCCCCCCCCCCCCATCAGGACTCAGACCCCGACACCCACCCACTCTCTTCCCATCTCACACACACACACCGCTTCCCCTGGGCTCAGACCCCAATACCCACCACACCCACCCACTCCCCCCCCCCATCAGGACTCAGACCCCGACACCCACCCACTCTCTTCCCATCTCACACACACCCCTCCCCGCCCATCATGCACTCTCAGTCTCCAGTGGCTCCCCACTGGCTAACCACTGTTGCCCTCTCCTCACACACTGCATCTCCAACCGCACCCTGAGCCCCCCCCTCCCCCCCCCAGTGGATCTCAGGGCTCCGCGCCCAGCGCCCACACACGCACAGGCGTACAAAGAGACTGAATTACATCCTTCCAGTTTCCCAAGCCTGCCCAGGTGTAAAGCTCCAGTGATTCCTTTTTCTTTATTTACTTGTCATTTCCCCTCTCCCCCCGCCCGCCCCCCCAGGCCCGTCAGGCCACACAATGAGCGAGAGGTTGGGGCATGCATTGAGAGACTGAACCGTGCCTTGCAGCCGAGTTCCCCCTCATGAGAAGAGGGGGGGCTGTCAAATTCTAAGAAACCGTTTTGAACACCCCCGTCCCCTCCCACGAAATGATTTCCATTAATTGCCTGGTGGGAATGACTTATTTGTGGGGGGGGGGTTTCTCCCTCCACCCTTAATTGGTTTATTGAAGTTTAACAGGGCTTTCACCTGGAGAAGCTGGTAATTATTCCCTTCACTTCGCACTCATACCTGTAGCTTCACACTTAGCCCCGGACTCGCTCGGCAGGGAGGGTTTTGTTCCATCTAACTGCAGTCCCCACACAAATGGCCCCAGCAGCAGGAGAATGAAGCAAAGTGGTAATTTCCAGCCCGGCGTAATTAGCCACGGTCCTTTCAGCCATGGCTGCTGAATGGCAGGGTCCGCCGGAGAGGGTGCGCCCTGTGGGAATGGCGGGCGGGGGGTTGTGCTCAATAGGCAGATAAAAGCGTTTCGGGGATCCAGTCTGGTCCACACTGGAGGAGGGGGTGGGAGCGGGCAGGCAGGCTGGCAGAGCAGTGACCCCTCAAACCATGGAGTTTACTCAGCCAAGGCCACGCGGAACACCCCCACCCCATGCACCCCTTCCCTGGCCTTTAGTGTGGGAAGCAGCAGACCCCCCACCCCCCACCCCCCCACCGCCCACTAGGGACAAAAGAAGAACTCCTGAGAAGAGCCCCCTGGGCACACATGGGGGTTAACAGTCCTACAGAGATCCCTGATGTGTGTACCCTCACGTCCAAGGGGCAGCGTTTCTGAGCATTTCAGAGCTGACTGTACTGCGGAGGAGCAGACGGGTCCCATACGGGACAGTGACGATACATAGTCTGGGAATTAGTGACAACTCACAATCAAAGAGTACCAAGGGACCTGGGGGCAGGTTGCTTTGCATCCTCCAACTTCTGCCTCCGGATGCCTGGTTCTCATCTCTAATCCAGCTTTTCACTTGGTATGGAGCTGGAACTCAGAGAGATGCTAAACATGAACTCCTACTGCCTTGTTTTTACTAAGACAAAGCGGTGAGGTACTGTCTTTTATTGGACCAGCTTCGGGTGGGGAGAGAGACAAGCTTCCAACCTCCAAAGAGTTCTTCTTCAGGGCTAGAAAACACACTCTACCAGGCATAAAAGCCCGACAGCACAGCTGGCCCGGGTCAGGTCCAATGTTCCCTCTAATTTTTGACAGGCCTTGTGCGCAAAAAATTTCTTCTGTGCAAATGTTTGTGCGTGCAGTGTTTTACTATGTGGGCAGGGCCACCATGCTGCAAAACAAATGTAGACAAGACAAATCACGCAGCTTTCAAATGCATTCCTTCCCATCTCTGGTTAGAAATATGTCAAAATTTAGAATGCTTATCCACAGTAGACTCTCGATTATCCAGGATGATAGGGAAAAAATTAATCCTGGTTAATAAAATCCCAGATAATCACCATCCATAGGAAATATGGGGAGGGAGAGGTTGGTTCACCAGCCACCCTGCGCCCGGGGGGAGGAGGTGTTGGTTCACTGGCTGCCCTGCACCCTGGTGGGGGTTTTTTTGTGTGTGCTTGGGGCGGTAACAAATCCAGAGCCGGCCCTGTGAGTTACATGTATTTTTTTTGACATCCTGGTTAATCCACATTCTGGTTAATCCAATCCTGGATAATCGAGAGTCTACTGTATATGCATTTAAAATGTGCCCATCACCATGGTATTTAGGCACCACTGTGGTTACCTAAGCTCCTCACTCAGCATTTTGTAGACCTACAGCTAGATGCAAGTTAAACACCCCCCCCACACACACACACACCCCTTAAAGCTGGTGATCCTAATTCGCAAAACCTGTCTGTTTCTCTGGGATTTTGCTGCCTTTTCTAAGCAGCACAAGAGCAGAAGCAGCACAATCTTGCCCTATTATGAAGTTTTAAGAATTTAGTTTAGCAGCCCTTGTGGTTCATGTCTTCCACTAGCAGGCAAAAGATGTCTTCATTTGAATGCTCATTCCCTGTCATGCAATGAGGATCACATACGCAGCCTCAAGGTGAAATGGGGCCCCTCATGTTTCATTGCAATGCTCAGTGGTTTATCCAAGAGTGGTGAAGAGGGAGCTCCAGATAGCTAGGACCCACCTGCAGGGGGGTGGGCTGGACAAGTAGGGGGAAGGAGAGAGATCTTCAGAGGAGCTCCCCAGAAACCAAAACATTTAGCAGCCAGGCAGGCAGGGAGATTGAACATCTTCGGCACTCTGTTTTGGTTTGTCTGTCCCTAGCAGCTCCCCATAACAGTGTTAGTGTTAGGTAGTACTTGTACTATGCTCCGCACACAAACACGATGATTAGCAGTGTAATCCCACCAGCAAGCCAACCATTTGCTCCAGGGCACACACAGCATCAAAAATCAAAGTTTTACAAAACTCGTTTGTTACAGAGCCTAAAACCGGCGGGGTGGATTCTGCTAGGTTCCGTGGACCCCCAGCTCCTCCGGAAAACGACATTCCCAGGATTGTTGTTTTTCAAAAATGTCAATGAAAACAGGGTTTAAAAAATAATAATCGGCCATGACATTAAATGACTAAATACCCACTAGTCTTGTGCTAGTGACAGAGACTCAAAAAGTGAAAGTTACTATTAGCAGAGTGTGAAACTGACCAGCCTTGTATCACTACCCAGAGCAAGCGAAGAGCTGAAAGCAAACCCGCCATCAACAGGGAACAGTAAATTATGCAGCCTTGCCTACTCTCGTGATTTTAGCACAAATCTTGCAATATCTGCTGTTTTCCTTAAATGCTTGGAGTCAAGGGATTAAATGAAACTCTAAGCTTTAATGAAATAAAATGTAAGTTTCTATACCTTATGGTAGTGGAGAAATGCTTGTGTCATGTTTTTAAGGCCTAAATGAAGGAGTCAGAAACCAAAACACAAAGCAAACTCCCAGAGTGCATCATTTAAAAAAAAAATCTCATGATTTTGTGAAGACTGGCATGAGTTTTGAATGCTTGGGGATGCTCATTGATTAATATTCTCTTAGGTTTAGTAATTGACAGTGTTACGAGTATGCAGTGTTGGTATAATCATGTTGGTCTGAGGATATTAGGGAGACAAGGTGAATGAAGCAATATCTGTTATTGGATCAATGTGGGGGGGGCGGGAAGAGGAGAGGAGAGAAAATGAATGAATAAATATGAATATTTTAATGATGCTATGAGAACTAGTCAAAAGTTTTCCATTAAAACATGTTTGACAGAAAATGCCTTTTCAGTCAAAAAAAAAAAACCTGGAACGTTCCTGTTTTCATGTTTATAGGAACACCTAAATAACTCCAAAACGTTCAGTTTAAAAACTTTTAAATTGTTTTTCAGCTGCAAAAAACACTTTAAAAAACCCAAAAAATTTAGGGGGAAGTGAAATTTTGATCAAAAAAATTAGTTTGGTGAAATTTTTAATGGGAGACGATTTTCCAACCAGCTTAATAGATCATCATCAGCCAGCCAGCAGACAGAACCACTGGGCAGTCATTTTTACTATACGTAATGGGAACAGAGGCAGGAGACCATACTAGCTCCAGGTCTACACAGAAATATTTGATCCCAAATTTCTCCCACCACTCCATGATCCTCACGTCATTCCCAACAGAAGATTAAAAGAATTTCCCCCTGCTGGATAACCGTATTGGGCTCAAAGAAGTCTTAAGTAGTAAAATGACCAGAAAGGTTAAAGGTAATAAGGGTATGTGTGTATATATATTACACACACGAATCCCAGGACAACGAAGCATGGAGACACAGGTGATCCTGTGGAGGGGGTGAGCAAAGCCTCATCTGTTTTCAACTCAGCCATGAAATGACTGCTAAAACCTTCCTGCTCCGATCATAGCGGCCCTGGCTTTCCTCTTCCATCAGTGCTATAGAGCTTAACACAGACACATCCAGGAGAGCCTCTTCCCACCAGCTCCCCAGCTTCTGGAAGGGAATATCTAACGGCGTTTATAGTTTGTGAACTTTCTCCCTTTTCCCCAGTTGCTAACCTGGAGGCAGAATCCTCTTCTCCGGGCTGCCTCGCAGGCTCTCTTGCTTGTTCTCCATGCTCACTCCACCTGTGGAACTCCTCCTGACATCAGTGGATGTTCTGCATATAAAAAGAGCGCAGAATATGCAAGGGAGACCTGCAACACAGGTTGCAGAGAAGAACCATGACCCGCATCCAAAGATGGGCTACTGAGCTAATGAACAATCGAGGCACCAGGATACATCATAAATAACTCTGCCTGGAACAGCCTCTAACAACCGTCAGGGATTCAAGTTGTGCAGTACGTGAACTGATGCAGATCGGCAGCATGGACCTGGTTCAAAATGCCTCCATAGCTCCATCTGCAGTCCCATGCTCTGGTGTCACGGAGCTATTTTAACTGATTTCAGTGCTTTGAAATGGGGAATTTCCAATGACTCCTGTACACAACCAAAGCTCGTTCAAAGTCAGGGACGTCAAGGGGCCGGAAGCTTTGATAACCATAGCCCCAGCTTTCAGAGCCACAATCCTGAATATGTGGTAAACGCTCTACTCCCACGGGTTACAAAGCCCTTCAGAGCTCCTGCAGGTGAACTTCAAGGCAGAACTGACTTCTTATTTCTCAAGAGCATCCCCCACCCCAGGTCTTAAAGGACATAAACAAACAACGGCAGGTTTCTAACCAGAGGCTTAATTCTGCCACTGAGCAGTGCCTTCACTACACACAGTCCCACTGAAATCAAGTCTGGGTGGCATAAGTGGGTCCCAATGCCAAGCAAAACAGGTGTATATTTCTGTAGTGCTCAATATCGGGGAGTAAGTCATCATAAAATATAAGCGGCTAGTTAGCTTGCACACTCCTCTGATGAAGAGAAACAGTCTGGGAGGGATGCTCAGGACGCAGCAGTTTCTACAGTCCAGCAAGAGGTCAGTCACTGGTCAAATCAATACGTAATGGTGGCACATTTTGGGTGGGAAGGAAGAGCACAGAAGAGGTGTCAAAAATCCAGAATTTTTCCCCCCCTGAATCTAAAGTCTGCCACCTTGGAGTAGCACAGTCACCCTGACAGGGTCACCCCATTGCCCCCATGATGCTGCCGCCTTGTGAAGCAGATACACAATTTGCCCAAGACAAAAAAATAATAATCTGGGAATGCTATCGGCAGGGCTGGCAGCACCACGGAAGGTCGCCTGACTCTTCCCATTGTAAGACCCTGTTTTCAAGTTGCTTGAAGTCTGGTAAACTTTAACCATTTGGGCTGAAGTTGTCCATGGTGGGTATCTGCCTCAGAGTCAGTATTTCTGGAAAATGTAAACCAAGTCATCCGCTTCCATGAACGGGAAAAGGGGAAACAAATTCTGGCACCTTTCCTTTGAAAAGCTCAAAAGCCCCCATACTTTGGAGTTGGGACTAGAACTGTGGCAGGGGGTGGCCTGTGTGTCAGGGATGTGCCTTTTGCCATCTCTGAGAAAATTCACCCAATTCTGACCTTTGGGGGGGGGGGGAAATCATCCCCCTGGGGCTGAGCAGGACTTTCCCTGCAACTGGAGTTCTGCTGCAGGCCCATGTCAAGTCCAGGCACCTAACTGAGAGCATTCCCCTCTAGTGCTGACCCACACAGAGGATGACAACCTACGACTGCTCTCGGTTACTCTTTTAGCTCAAGTGGCAGAAGTTGTAGGATGGATCGAAAGGTTCCAACCTTGCTAATGAACCGTGTAGGTGTTACTATGATGCTAGGTGATGGAATTTGTTTTTTCAGTTTGCTTTTAAGTACCTAGGAAATAAACACACACAAAGCTCTTCTGAAAGAATAGTATGGTTTCAAAGTCCAGCATTCAAACGTTAGGATATGCTGAATTAAGGCTGCCTGCATAACTTTAATTAATTTGTGTGTATACATTATCAGAGTCTTTCATTTCATGATCACATACTTTTCCCACAGACCCCTGCCTCAATCAGTGCACAGGCTGGACCCGCTCTGGGGATGAATCCCAGTTGGGTGTAGGTTGTTGTTTGTCAGAGTCCCCATTAAATTGTTGCAGAAGCTGGAAGGTTTGCAGCGAATGAGGCAGGGAATTGCAGAAAGTAAGAGGAGATTCTCATGGCTCTGGCAGTCGAATCTGCCTTGGAAAAATTGATTATGTCCCTACCTCTGCCACGGAGTTCCTGTGTGATGCTGGGCAAGTTAAAACCAGACTTCTCACAGGTGGTCACCCGATTTTAGACCCGGGGTCTGATTTGAAGAAGCACTGAGCACTCACAGCTGCAACTGAAGTCAACACAAGCTGTACTTTGAACATCTGCAGTGCTATGTAATCTCAAATTGGGCACCCAAAATTAGTGGATACTTTTGACTTTAATCTTTATATGCCTCAATTTCCCATAATTAAAATGGGATACATCACTCACCCCCCTCACCTCAAAGGAGTGTTGTGAAAATAAATGTATTCCTGTGTGTGAAACACTGAGATCCTTTAGTGAGGAGCACCACAGAAAAACCCATGAGGAAATTAATAATCCTGTCTTCAGAGCAAGGTTTGACTAGTGTGTAGTAAGACAGAAGGCAAGGGACCAAACACCAAATGAAAGCAAAATATTGAATAGGTGCTCATTAAGTGAACACCGTCCATCATATGCACTTGAACAAGGGAAGAGTCCTTTGGAAAAAACTAGTATGTGATCATGTAATTGTAGACTATCATAATGCACATGCATAAGAGGGCAAATTAAGGTTAAACAGGCAGCCTTAATTCTGACATTTCCCAACATGAGAGCTTGTAACCTTAACAATGTTCTTTTAAAGTTGACAGGTCCAAGGATGGTCCCATGAAACTAAGGCTAGGCTGCTTCCCTGTGGATCCTGCAGTCTTAGGACACGAATACAATCTCCAATCTGTGTGCCCCTGGTATGTATACCCTGCTGTGACCAATTCACTTCAAAACACAACCGGCCAACAGCAGGGCATTCTGAATGAGTCTGTTGGCGGCCACTTAGCAAGAGACCATCAGTGCTGTCAAATGAGGGAATGCCCTGGAGAATGAACAGAGAGACACTCACTGCAGGCAGCCAAATATCTCCCTGAATTAGTATCTGGTTAAAGGGTCCTTGGCGTCAGACTCCACATACGGGAAGAGGGTAGAGAAAGTCATTGGCTACAGAACAATTTTTACTGAAATTCTGAAATGGGAGAAATTTTGGGAATAGGAAGTGTCCCTCTGCTGTATCTCCATCTGGCCCATTCTTGGTTGACCCTGAAGTCAACCTTCCTGCTTATATAACCAGAGCTCTCAGTCTCTCCTTTCTCCTTAAACTGATTAGGCTGAGAAATACTTAGAGAGTACTCTCCGCGCCTCTATCACCTTTCCCAGTAAATTATTCCAAAGGGATAGAATCCCGGACGTTCTGCTCGGTTCTCTACATATTGAGAGGTATGATATAGAAAATTTAGAAAGGTACCAGAGTCAGGACTCCTGCGTTGTATGACCAGATACTTCGGCCAACTAGTTTAAACATTCTGGGCCTCAGTTTCACCATCTGAAAAATACAAATACTACCTAGCACTTATGTGGAAATTTTCATGTTCCTACTGCTTCAAATACACCAAACAATGGCAATACTCCAGATTTGCAATGTTGCCATAGCACAATTTGACCCAATAGCCAACAAATCCGCTCAAACCCTGTGGAGTCAATATTATTCCTCTTTTACGGATGGAGAAAATTTGTCAGACAAAGTGACTTACCCAACGTCACAGAGGAAAGCAGTGTCAGGGCTGGGACTATAATCTAGAAGTTCCTGGCGCCAAATCCTGAGTTCAAACTACAAGACACCACTCACATTAACTGGCATTTTCAAAGTGCTTTAAGACCTTCAGATGAAGGGAAGAGATGTCTTATTGCCTTCCTAATTTTGGATTTGGATATCCTAGTTTTTCCATCATTCTAACCCAGTGCATCCCTGGAGCAGGAACCCAGCAGGGAGGCTAGAGATGCAGACCATTAAGGGAGTGTTTGGGGCATACACTTTGGCTGATCAAGACAGAGAACAAACATGAAAGGAAACAAAAACCAAAGGAAACAGATTGCATTGGTCTATCCTGCCATGTGCCCAGCCCTCAAACATGCTAGGGTGGGAGACACAGGCTGCAATACAAAGCACAGGTGTGAGCTACCAACCAGCTGCACTTCACTTTGAAATCGGGAAGGAGCGTTCCAGCAAAGCAGCGGTAGGGGACACAGTTCTGTCAGGTTTCATGATCTGCTAATTGCTTCCTCTGATCATCCCATTTCTTTCTTTTGCCTCTTATTTTTGGGCAGGAGAGGGGGAGGGGAGGACACAAAGACAGTCACTGGATTTTTTTCTTTGGTTTCATTTTTTGATGAAAACAAGCTGTCGGCTCTGGTTTTTAAGCCCCCATCTCACCCCCGCACTAATAAATCTCCAGGACCATCCGTCACCTTGGCACGGCCCTCTCTCCTCAGAGGAAATGGGCTCTCTCTCTTCATTAGCAGCCTGTGTCTACCAACCATAGCAAGGACTCATTTCAAACCCCCCTCCGATGGACGGGGAGACTGAGGGGGGCATGTATCTGCATCTCAAGAGAAGGCCGTAGGAGGAGAAAGAGAGCAGGGATCTACTAATTAGAGGAACAAACAGCAAAGGTTAGAAAGAATGAATACCTGCTCCAAAATATTAATCAAAATCGGCTGAAAAAGGGCCAACAGACTTAAAAGGGTAGGTGTACACACCCCATGTGTGACTGTGCACACAGCTCATCAAGGTAGCATCTCTTTGCAATATGAATATTGTAACGGTCTGTCTTCTCTAGCTTACCTGCCACCGCCAGGCAAGCTAAAGAGAGCTTGTACTGTATCGCTGCAGGAAAGTCGGGTATCTTGCTTCCTAACCCCTATTCGGTGTGCATGAGTCACGCAAAGCTTTGAGGGAGACACCAACGCAACAAGGGTACCGATGAAGCAGCATGTGCTGCGTTGTTTGGGCATTCCAGGAGTCAAGAGACTTCTGCATGTCTTGAATGATGCATGTCAGTTAGCTTGGGGATGTTAATGCTTGGCTCTGTGCCAAGGGCTGGGGGTTTGGTGATGCCACATTTGTAACGCCAACCTCCACTAGGCATTTAATAGCATGTGGGAAGACGACTTTACAGAAAGCTCTAACTCTTAGAGAAACAGGTCCCTTTTGACACCTCTTGCCTCACCACCACCAAACTTACTGTCCCACAGCTGTCACTCTGTTTGGGTCTCCCTCCTGTGCCAGCCCCTCAGCCATTTCCCCTTCCCCCCCGCCCCTTTCAGTCTCTCCACTTCCTGCCCCCATTTACACCCAGATTTCAAATCAGAGTTTGCAATCAGAGACCAGACCTGATTTTAAATCACATCTGATCTCTGATGTGTCCAGGATCAAAGCACATTCACAGCTTTTCCAGGAGCCACACTTGGTCCAAGTTCTAAACTGGCTGGCGGGCGCAAGGGAGGAAGCTGTGTCTGAACCATGCTTTGAAGTGATTTCCTAGCTGTGCTTCCTCCTATGCAGAGGGGCCTGAGGGGGCAACAGGGCTTTCTGCACTGCACAATGGTGGAAATCACTGGCTAAGTACCAGGAGCCAGAGTTTGCTGAAGGGCTAAACCAGCTTTTGACAGCTGTAGCCTCTTCTGCAGGCAGACAGAGAATATTGTCTTCATTTCAGTTTATTCAACTAGATCAGTTTAGTGACTAATTGAAAGCTGAGAAACCAACTGAGAGTTGAAAAAGGAGGGAAACGATAAAAATACGATAAAAACTATAAATAAATATTCAGTGGGAGAGGATGAGATCTACTACTTCTAAAATTTTGAAGGACAGAGTGACCAAAAAACAATCAATTCAATTCACTAACTACAGATAATACTTCCTTTGTTTAATAAGTCTGTTTTAAATGCAAACAATGATTTGGCAAACTTACATTTTCCCCCTCTCATATATCCAGCATATTTAAGGTTGTTTTATTTAACTAATAAAAACAATGTTAAAATGCCATTTTTCTGCATTTTTAACTGAGTTCCAATTTCCATTCAAATGCAGTTTGACACAAGTCACAAGTAAATATTAGAAACTGAGAAAAGACGAAGTGCATCCTTCACCACTTTCTAACAAAGAAATGTTTAAACAACATTAACAAGCTGAATAAGTGTATATTAAGCTAGATAACTGCCTAAATTAACGTGTACAGATATAGTGTATCCTTCTGGTTAGCAAAAAGAAGTACCAAATTATACTAATGGCAATAGTTTTTTCTTTAGGAAAATAACTAAAAGGTACAAATGAAAAACAAGTCACCAGCTTGCTGATTTAAATCAGAATGAAAATTGATGATTTAAGTCATTCTGATGTAAGTCAATCCACCCTGCAGATAAACACGTTTCAAAATGCTTATTATGGTATGCATCCACACCCCTATCTGTACTCTGCTATAACATATAGTGAGAGAGGGAGGAAGGTTAGCCTGGAATACAGGTTTGACTGAACATGGTTTAACTTCCACCTGTCTAGGGTAGCTTCCAAACCTACCATCGCTTAGCAAGCAATTAACCATACTGTGCAAGCAGCACACTGACATCAACAGAAGTACTCCGATGAAATAACGTTACACATTTGTATAACCAGTGCTATACAATAAACAGGGCTTTATGTAAAACTTCCTCAAGCTCGAACGATCCAGCCCTACAACCACTGGTTTATGTAAGTAGAGCCTGCATTGCTTTAGTTCCCAGTCGGAGAGATGTAAGAATAAAATGACCAAGATGATGTCAGACTAAAATCTGTTCCTTTTGTACCCTTGTGCCGGTCTTAAATGCCAGCCCTGTGCACTCAGACTGGGCTTTTTAGTGAAGTGTAGTATCAGTTTAAACAGCCCATGCTGCCTTCTTGACGCATTACTTGATGAGCAAAGTGTTTCCATCACTAGCTTCCTCCAATCTAGAGGCATTTACCCTCCTGAACCAGGGCCTTGAGTGTGTATGGTTTACAGCGCTAGCTAGGTGGTGTGCGCAACCTACACATGCACATCTTATCTTTTATATTAGTCTGTGTTCCCGTTTTAAGAGACAGTTTGAATGGTGCTTATCCAAAACAAACACCACATTTAGAAAAGGGCGGGTGACAATAACTGTGCGAATCACGAAATAGTCCAATTCCTAGTGACAAGATTTCTTACTACCCCCCCATGCACAGAACACACTCCTTATTTTGGGAGGCCAAGCCACTGCCCTCTCCTCTTTGACATCCTTTCTTCTGTGATGGCCGCACTCAAAAATAGTCACCTATGGCTTTAACTCCCCCCCCCTTTCATTTTTTTTTTTTTTTGCATGTATATGACTTATCTGAACCACCAAACTGTGCCACCTATGTGATCTTCATGCTGTAAACACTTCCCCTGCCCCTCCTGGTCAGATCACATCCAACAGAAAGGCCTGGTCTCTAGTCAGATTTGCAGAGGTTTAACAAAAGGGATGATTTAAACAGTTACCTGAACAAGTGAAAAGAAGTGGGAAAACCGAGTTTGGTGTAAGCCAGAGTTTTGCCAATTTAAGATGAACCCTGTTTAAAATATATATATGTCACACCTTAGTCAAACCAGTGCACTTTGAAGACAGACACGGCCTTCAACTGTAAACTCTTTGGGGAAAAGATGAACTATTTGGTGTGAAGAGCTTTTTTTAAAAAAAATCTTATTTTACCAGCCTAAGGTCTCTAACAGGTTATTTTTCTAATATTGCCCATAAGAGGCAGGAACTTCAAGATCTGTCTCTTCTTCTCTCCTGTGCACTGCTCCCCATCCACCCAGAACTGGGATCTAACACTACCACCTCCATTCCCAATGTACTTTTAAAGGCCTAAGTCAGACAAACTCACTCCTGCCCCCACTCCCTGATTCTCTCCCAAATATATTTTTACTTTTAGAAGAACAAACAAGGGGAATGAAATTCCCCTAAGAGGCCCAGGGCCCTCGCCTTCCTTGTAATGAAACCCTGTAATGGAATGCCCTGCACTCCAATTAGGAAGAAATGCTAATTTTCTCCAGTTGAGCACCCCCTATAGATGTATCTAATTTGTTTCAATGCTTTCATCTCTCCCCTCCACCGCGTTTTCATTTAAAGGTTATGATCTGTTTGTGCCCTTCATGCCGCGCCCTGACAAGACACCCCTATGAGAGGGCTACATGCCCCCTGCAACCTTTCTAACCCCCATCCTGAACAAAACCCAAAGCTCTTTTTTTCACTGCCTCTTTAAGAAGTGCCGGAGGGAGGGGGGGGGGGGAGAACCTCTGAATAAAATCATTTAAAAGTAAAACCTCCTGCCAGTTTGGATGCTGGCAATTTTTCTGGCAGGGTTAAGATCTCTGCACTGTGAAATCTACCACAAGGGACGATGCAGAACTGGCTGGGAGAGTCAGAGTTGAAGGTCTTTTCTTAGATTAGCCCTTAGATTGAGCGATGTATGACAGTAGGACAGGCAACGTGATGAGCCCCACTGCAAAGGGTTTCGCTGTAGGGGTGCTGGCTATCTGAGTCGGGGTCAATTCAGGCCCTGCAGCATCAGCCCCTACACTAGACCGGGAAGGCGCTGGGGAGCAAAGCCAACGCGAGGAGGCCTCTGATTCAGAGTTTTCTTGCTGCTCCCATTTCATCAGTCAGAGACAATTAGGAACTTCTGGGTCCTCTGCAAGCCCCTCTCAGGCTTTTTGGAGGGAAATCAGGGTGGATTTGACTGGGGCGGGGGAGTTTGTTTGGGGATCTGGAGTGGTTCTTTTGGAGATCTATGAATTGCGGTTGTACTGGAGTGTAGGCAGCACCTAGACACTATGCCTATCGGCAGCTCTCCAAGTCCCCAGGCCAGAACCAGAGCATGACAGATGCATGTCCATTCTCAGGTGAGCCTCAAGATGGCTGTCCCTGTCCCCACTTGTGAGACAGGCACTCAGGATACCGGGACTGGATTACGATACACCCCCACACAGTGACACCCGCCACACTTTCCTTCTCCAGCACCCTCCTTCAGAGGCGATCACGGCCCTTTGCAACCAAGGGACATTGCCTTAAGTTCATCCCATTCTTCCCTGTTACATCCTTTGTACCACCCCAGACTATCTTCACCCTTGGAGAGCTCTGAACTAGGTGGCCATGATACTCCTATAACTGGCATATGATAGGGCAATCTGACCTCTGACTAGAGCAACTGACTCCCTGAGCCAGGGACTCCACCTTTGGCCAAGAGATCTACCCTGGTTCTGTGAGCGTTCAGTCTCTACCAGCCCTTGCCCTTTTACTAGTGTTCTTCCCCGAATTCCCTCCAACTGACTGGGGCTTATGTGGGGAGCAAAGCCATCCAGTGAGGTCATCCTTTGCAAAACAGGTAGACTGGCCCAGGGAGCTGAATTCGCACCCTGCAACATATGGAAGCCACGTGAGGAGGTTCATCCCACTGCCCTAGAAAGGGAGTTCTACCAGACCCAGACGCTCCATTGGTAGGTTCAACTGTGCAGCTAACCCCAAAACACCCACTAAAACTCCTGCTACACTACCAGAGAGGCAATGCGGTCTAATGAATCCAGGAGTGGAAGGCAGCCACGCCTGGGTTCTAATGCCAGCGTTGCCACTTACCTGCTTTGGGCAAGTGGCTTAGTAACCTCTGTACGGAGAGGAGAATGACAGCAGAGAAGTGCGGTAAGACCGTTCACTGTTCTGAATGGGCACTTTGCTAATACTGCCTGGGATGGACAGCACCATCTCAGCCATTTCCTGCCACAGCAAGTGAATTTCATGTATCAGCTATATGCTAACTTACTATTTCCTCTTTATACCCACTGCGCCTACAAAGACTTTTCCTAAGAGTCAGGGACATGAATCCCCACAACTCAGCTCTGCAGTCGCTCACTGGAAAACGAGGAATGGGCCAGAGACGCACAGATTTGCTCTTTGGAGATTCAGCCCGTTCCCCCTCTTCCCCCCCTTCCTCTCTGGTCCATGCGAACAAGCCCCGAGTGGGAAACAGCCTTCTGATGGGGCCTGCCGTCTGGGCCAGCCGCCTTTCATCGAGAAGATGCCTCTTCCCATTGGAAAATACAAGCATTGTGTGAAAATATTTTAATATATTCATGCACATTCCGATAGCTAGCCGGAGCGAGTGGGTCCCGGCCCAGCTCCCCTCCCCGCCTTCTAAATGATTTTCACAGGCGCCGATGCACTGGGAAGGCCACCTGTTTTCTCGCATGCCCGCTAGTATGTAAATGGTGGGAATATGCAGGCCAAGCGCTGCCGTTTTATTGTGCTGCCGAAAGATTTTACTAATTACTCGCCGAAACTCCAAAGCAATGCGCGTGCTTTTTACAAAGCCAGAGAGCGGGGAAGGGGGGAGGGGAAAGGGGAAAACCTAAAGGGAAAGAGGGGGAGAGTGAGAGAGGGAAAGAAAGGGATGCATTTCAAAGTTTCTCCAGCAATTGGAGTGGGGGAAAGAAAAGCTGGGCCCAATGTGAACTCATGGAGGTCAAAGGTGGGGCTCCCTCCCTTGTGAGAAAGTGGGGAATCAGGACGGTTTATCAAACGATCATCTTCTTTTGAAACTGGGAGGCAGTGGCTGGGACAATTCTGCAGATGTGCTTGATGAGTTTGGGACAAAAATGGGCCGCCTCCTCCCCTCCCGCCCTCCTTTAAGGTCTCCCATCGGGGGTTGCTTCTCCCTCCACTGCCTCCAGGACCCTCCCCTCCCTTCTTCAGTGGTCAGCTGAGACCCCCACCCACTGATTGCCTTTGTGTTCTTGATCTTTGGACACACTGACAGGATCCTTTATGAGACCCCAATCAAGACCCCCATGTCACAGGTACCTAGTAGAGATACCAGACCCTTTCAAATGAGGAACAACAAGGAAAATATGCTAGCCCATTGTCCCTGCGCGGCACTAAGGGAGATGAAAGGAGCTGGCTGCTCCCTCTCCACAGACTGCCTGCCAATCAACCCCAGTTATTAAGGTCACGATGTGGAAATTCTTTTGACCTACACCTAATCAAAGATGCACCAAGCCTTTCGGAACAATGTGGGGGGAGTTGGAAGCATTGGGGGGGCAGGGAACGGGGGAAGGCATTTCCCCCCCTCTGCTCCCGTAAATACAGTGGCTCTTTCAAAAAAAATTTCTAGCGGGAGTTCCACCCTACCCATGCTTGCGCTGGAGTGGGTCAGGAATGGCTCTGCTGAAGTCAAAGGACTTACGCGGGCATAAACAAGACCAAAATCACTTGGTTAAACCAAAGTGCCAACAGACCAGTGGAAGGACGGACGCAGGCGTCTAGATTCCAAGCACTGGAGGCCCAAATCCTGCAAGGTGCTGGGCACCCTCCATGCCCAGGGACTGGTTTACCCGTCACTGACCTAGCACTTCGCAGGGGCACTCAGCACCATGTGAAATGGAACCCTGGCTGAATAACAACTCTCTCGGAGTCCGAGGCTGGAGGCCTCAAGAAAGGAGAGGACGGGGTTATGGTGGTGTTTGCAGCCACGGGATGAAGCTCTGCTTAAGATAAGGATCAGGAAACCTTTCTGAATGACGAGGGCTATCAATTCAGGAGAACTGTCGCCCCAGGAATGTGGCGGAAGCCCCGTCACTGGAGTCGTCTATCAGACTGAATGAAACACCTGAGTGTGCAGCAGGAAACAATCACAAACTGGCAGAAAGTGGGACTGTGGATTCCAGGCCTGGTTGCCCGGACTGACAGGTCTGTTCCAGTCCTCAGCTCTGTGGGTTTTAGTATCGAGGACAGTAAAAATCATCTCCACTGAAGAGCTGTGTTACTCAGACAGAACTTGGCAATATACCATGTGCTCGGAACACTAGGCTGTGCCATTGCCAGTCATACAGGTAACTTCAATCCAATCCACTTCATGTGCTTGAAATATATGCACAGGAACCGCCAGCCCGGATCAGAGCAGGGGTATGACAAAGGTTAAAAAGCAAACCTGGAATGGACAAGTACAGCGTTTCCTGGCTTCAGGGGAAAGCTTCCTTGAGTAGATGATTTTGTATCTTGACAACGTCCCTCATATGGGTTTTGTGCTGCAAGTCCCAGTGTTGAATGAAACCCAGCGGGCTAGCGAGTGAGACTCTGTACCCTTGAAGATCTTGCTTTCACACTGCATTTTTCTCCTCTGTGCCACTCAACCCTTCCCTCCCTCTGCACTCCCAGGCCTGAAAGGCTAGCCCAAGCCATCGCTCTCCCCCCATTCAGGTCCCACCTCAAGACCCTCTTCTGCCACAACAGGTACAAGAAATCAAAGATCTATTTCAAAAATTCATACCAATAAAGCCATGAGCCTCCCACCCCCCTGAAGGCTTTTTACTCGTCTGCCGGATCACTTTCCCCCACCCTGTGTCTGATTTTAGATTGAACTACTCGTCAGGAGGCTGTCACAGAGGATGACAGTCTACAACTGCTGCCAGCTAATGGAATGGGGGATGGGAGGGGAAGAGAAGGGGAAGAAGGGGTTATAATAGAAGATCTCAGGGCACTGACTGGACCTTCTTATGCACTTGTAGAGCATCTTGCAGGTCTTTGGTTTAATTACTATCAAATTCTAAGCCTTCTCATTCTGAAGCTGTGGTCTATGGAGAGCTGGCACTGAGCCCTTTCCCAGCTGCTTCAACAAGTCTCCTCGGCGCGGGGACCGAGCAGAAGTCAGCCTAGCTGCCTCTCAGTAAGTGGCCACCCGCACACGAAGAGGAGAGGAGAGGACATCACAAACAGGGATTGCAACCAGCACCAGTGGATACGCACCCACCAGGAGCTACCAGTAAGAGAGGGGAACCACGCTGCACGTGAGAAGAAGAGAAGGACTGGGCTGCAGGGAAGCAGGTGCAGGGCAGGGAGGGAGAACAGAACTGCTGGGAAAGGATGGGGGAACGAAGAGCAAAGCAGGCAGCGCGACTGGGGTTTTCCAGAACGGATGCCACACGTCCCCGATATCACTTAGCAATTGTTCAGGCTGCGGCAGGGAAGCTGCCAGGGCAGCGAATGGGCAGGGTGGCATCCATGAGACATGGCCCACACCATGACAGAAGCTGGAGGAGCCCTGGCAGTAGAGATCAGATCAGCCTGAACCCGCTCTTCACAGAG
The DNA here is from genome assembly GCA_032164245.1 of Sternotherus odoratus. Classification (NCBI taxonomy): domain Eukaryota; kingdom Metazoa; phylum Chordata; order Testudines; family Kinosternidae; genus Sternotherus; species Sternotherus odoratus. The sequence continues at coordinate 105,807,856 of JAVMKO010000005.1, forward strand.
CAGAGCCGTACCGGCCATAACTCCAGCTCTGCACGCCTCCTGCCCCAGATGAATCACTGACAAGGGGAGTATCAGTGGTGATCCTCCAACACCATCTCCCAAGCACATGCACAGAGCAAGCTGGCAACTTTCACCTCCTTTTACTGTAAGCCACTGTGCTGTACGCAAGGGCATCGGATCAGGTTACCTGAACTGCAGGCTGAGAACTCACAGTACAGAGGTTTCCCTACTCATCCTGCCACATCGACACTGCCCACTTACAGATGGCACTTGTGTGTCAGAGACAACCCAGGGGAGGGGAAGGTCTGATGGTCACCCAGACCCTCCGAAAGATCCGTGTTTTAGGTGCACAGAGAGGACCTGGTACTGTCGGTGACTGGGCAGGCCTTACTGCTTTTAAACCAGCCAAATCACCTGCAGAGCCCTGCACCTGCTTCTGGGACCATCAACTCGTGTGCCACAGCCTCACAGCGTGTGTGTGTGTGTGTGTGTGTGTGTGAGTGTGTGTGAGTGTGTGTGTGTGTGTGTGTGTGTGTGTGTGTGTGTGTGTGTTCTCTCTCCCTCTCCCTCCCTCGGAACGCTTCATCCCTTGGAAAGGCCCTTTTGGCGGAGTCCTACAGGACCCCCAATAATTCTTCCCTTAACAGCCTGCCCCCACCACAGCACCCCACCTGCCTAACACGATCAGCAGATCACAGACCAGCCTCCAGCTCCCCTGGATTTTTATTTTTTTTTTACAAAGGAGACCAAGATGGTGATTAAGGAGATGGCAGTTTGACTTCCCAGCTCCTGTTCTCTCCTCAGGTCCCCAGGACTTGCTGAGGAGGAGAGCGCTGGGAGTTGAACCTGATTACAGGCATTTGCACCTGGGGCTCTCACACGGCAGCAGAGGCCTAACCCAACTCTTTGAAAAGAGGGGAGGGGAGCAGACAACGCACTCTTTAATTGTAGGAGTGAAACCTGCATCCTGCTGCTCATCTACCTCTGCTGGTCTGTCTCAGATTCTCTTTGAACCTCTGGCGCAGCTTGTCAGGTTGCTGCCCTCCCCAGAGGAAGATCAGAAAATACAGCAATGATTACTATTGTACCCTCGGCCTGCACGCCAGAGAGATAGCAGCCTTGCAAGTGTCAGGCCATGAAAGGGCTGTGACTCTGGAGCCGCCTGAAAAACAAACCCTTAATTTAAATGTTAATGAAAGTGCTGTAGAGACATCAGAGGCTCGCGTTTCTCTGCAAGAAGCAGAATGGCCAGTCCTAGAATTTATGGCCCCCCTCACCTCCCTCTCTGCTTCATCGGCCAGAGAAGTTGGGGGGGGGGGGGGAGAAAAACAACTAATTTTAACATCAACTCCACACTTCCACCCTGGGATGCAATTGCTAAATTATCTGTCGGCAGGACACTGATCAAAGGTGGAAAAACAAAGGCACACTGTACAGCCAAGGAAAAGTAAATAGCAGCCAAGGAAAATTACCCTCTCTCCCCCTGGAAGTTTGAAAAAAAGAAGACAAAAGATCACAAATTGGAACTAGAAACTGGAAGAGGTAGGACTGTCAGAGCCCTGGACTGTAATCAGTGTGACATGAGAAAATGAGACAGTCTCATTTTCTCCTCTCTTGTACTACTTTGTAGGGTATACAGCAAAAGCGCTTCTCCCCAAGCTCTCAGAAACAGACTTCCCTCTTAAGCACCAGGGAAGAAACAAAAATACTCTCACGAAAACACACAATTGCACTGAATTAGAAACGGAGGCATTGGTTAAATTCAGCTACCTGCTCGATACAGTGAAACCCATCCAAAACAGACACCCAACGAACTAATTTCTGCAACACTTGTAGTAGTAAATATTACAGTAGCACCCAAAGGCTGCAACCGGTAGAACCTCAGCAGCTACAGGAAGGCAGGAGGGAGACTATGAAATAAAAAGGTAGAAAAATGCATAAACCAGCATCTGTAGGCGTGTGCATGTTTGGGGAAAGGAGGAGAGGGAACTCATAAGTATGTGTGTTCACTCAAGTGGAGAAAGCAAAATAGGGAATCAATATCACACACTAATTAAGAAAATGGAACAGGACTCGATCTCACCAAAACCTAAGCTATTCCTTCCAGCATAAGGTGAGCAGGGTCAGAACACACAGATGTGGGTTGGAGAGCACCATTTTAGCCCCTGAAGGGAGAAGTAGAGGAAGAAAACTAGCTGAAAGACCTCCTGCATTTTATTCTTAGATAAAGAAGAGCATTGGGCAAGGCTTTTCTCATCACAACTCTGTCAAAAGAGCATCTTGGTGCTCCACGTTCACTGCCTCACGGACTCCAGCGCAAGTCAGCACCATTCCTTAGTTGTTTTACAAACTACCAGCTCTGCAAACCCAACCAGGGACCTGACAGTCAAGCGCGGTTCTTCCTGCAGGCTAAAATCTCCTTGTAGTTTAGGGTGACCAGATGTCTCGATTTTATAGGGACAGTCCCGATTTTGGGGTCTTTTTCTTATATAGCCTCCTATTACCCCCCCACCTCCTGTCCTGATTTTTCACACTTGCTGTCTGGTCACCCTATTGTAGTTCCATCTATGCAACCACACTGCATCCTGCAGGGTTACGCTTGTGCAGCAAAGAGCACCCCTTCCTACATTCCTAACTCGGCTAGCGATTCTAATGATGGTGCACGAGCCAGCCTACAATCCAGCTCCCTCTCCCACCACCGTTTTTGCTCTGCTGAGTGAGCAAAAGGAAACAGTGACCAAAAAATATTACCAAAGTTAGCAGATCTGATACTGATGCATAGAGAGAAATCTGCTGAGGAAGGTGGTGCCATTTTTCCAGAGTCACAAGAGAATGCACCTTAAGAGCAGTGCCTCAGCTGCTGGGAATCGTCAGAATAGCTCCATTGATTTACACCAGGTTAATTGAGAAGCTCTGGGATAACAAAAGAATAGATGGTTTCAGACAAGCTTCGAGCTGAGGCGGAGTCAAGTAGGATTAATAGATCCAAGCAAACATTAAATGATGAATAAATGAAGGAGCTATTAGTCAGGTGCCCAAATGGCAACAGTGAACAGCACCACGGAAATATGCCAACACAAGGAGTAAACTTTAGAAGAACTTGGTTCTAGCTGAATGGCCTTTGGGAAGTCAGGAGAGAGCGTCACTGCACACGTTTGGCTCCGGGGCGCACGTGCATATCCATCCATCCAACCCTGACACAAACTTAACAGGGGATCGGACAGAGATGGCAGAGCTGTCAAATCATTCAAGTCACGAAGGGCCTACTGCTGCATCTACCCTTACCTCAGGAAGAAACGCGCACGCATGCCAGCTACACACTTCCAATGCACGTACCTTACACAACTCCTCCGCTTATCAGTTCAGCCCAAACGTCTGCCCTTTTCCCTCTGGTTCCTGTCCTGCTTCAGACCATCAACCCTCGCAGGAGAAACACAGGATCCAGAACATTGTTCTTTTTTTAATTTACCTGCCAAGACCTAACATCCATCTGTTTTGTCTTTAAATGTAGTCAGTCAGCCACGTCTTGCTAGGCATTGCTGTGGATCCAGAGCTCTCTGATCCCACTGATTCATTAGAATCATATGCCATGCAAACCAGATGGACGGTTTTTAATTGTATGCAAAGCTTTTCAGTTTCCCTTTATATGCAGGGAAGCTTTTCCTGTCATTCCATACACAGATCGTTTGTGGGAGAGAAAGAGATGGCATTTTAATAGTAAAAAAAAAAAAACTTGTCAGCCAGATTTTTCCTTACAAGATTACTACGCTACACATTATGGCCCTGATTGGGATATCCAGACGTGGGCAAAATTCCTACCTCCAGTGTGTTGTTCAACCTGACTGCAGTCTACGGGATCAGACTATTTTACTCCACAGAAATTCTGCCAGGCACTCATTACAAATAATTCACAGTTATTCCAATTAATGTGACGTTTAAATAAAAAAATCTGAAAGAAAATGTTTCACACTCCAGAATCACCGCTGAAGCCTTAGGTATGTTCCGGACCTCTCTTTGGGGTGCACATTCATCCCAGCACAGCACAGGGATAGGTGCAAACAGGCAGCCAGAATTTTAAACAAGGGTGATCAACACCACCCAAAGTTTTGCACCTGCCTTAGCCTGCAAGCACAGAACCGCACCTGACGTGTTGGGAGGCATTTTTGAAAAGCTGGCTGTACCAGTGTGATCATTAGCGTGTCTGTTAAGTGACAGCATGCTTGGAAGAGGACAACAGAGGACAGTTCTCCCCGGCCCGAATTGTTTAAAATCTAGAAGGCAAACACTGAAGGAAGGGAAGACGTTGGCTTTGATAAAAGGGGATTTGAAACCTACTACTTCTTAGGAAATAAGTGCCAAAGGATTTGTGAATCACGGAGAATAAAAGTTGAATTCTTTTCAGAGTTCACTACTTCTTTTGCCAGTTTACAAATCTCTCCATCATAAAAAAAGGACTGAGCTGCAGTCAGGCTCTCCTCAAGAAAGATACATTTAGACAGCATAACACACTGCAAACCCTGTCTTTCTGAAGCCATAAACGCCAGGCACCGACACCCAGTTTTCTCCATAAATTTAGCCCCAAATCAAACAGTGCACAGTGATTGCTTCTCTTTCCTGGCTCCCCTACCTCTGGGAGACATGAAGCATGAAGGTGCAGCTATTTCACTGGAAACCCTAGAGGCTTGGATTCACTTTGCAAATTTGAATCGGTCCATTTCATGCAGACTTGGACTGGTCCCCAAACACAAATAAGTCACCACAGTGAGCAGCGTTAAATGAAAAACGTAACACGCACATTACAGAGTTCAAAAGGCAAATGATTTGCAGTAAGTTATGAGCGGCTAGGGACAGGGGTTTAGAGTGGAAGCACCTTTGCAACCTTAACTGCAGTGTTAGCTATCATAGTGGAGAGCCAGCTTTTGGGAGCCCTCAAAGCTGCAGTCCAGTGGGGCTCCCACCTTGTGGGACACCCCCAAATTCTTCCCCAGAGTCCCAAAGGTGCCACATTACTGTGTGATCTATTGCTCGCAGGGCACCAATCAGCAGAGATGCTGGCTGTACTGAATGCAAGAGGAGAGATTATGCCGAGAAGGTGAGGGAGAGGAGACCAAAGGTGATGGGATGCAATTCCTTTACCCCATATAACTTTGTTCGGGAGCGCCACAATTGTGAAGCTGGTCTTACCACCAGAATGTGTGTACTGCATGACAAAGAGGAAGTCACACAGCTGAACATATCGTTCCAGGTGCATCAAAAAGAAGAGGGTTACCGAAATAGTCAGATCAGAGTTTTGACCCCCCCCTCCCCGCCCCCCCGACGGAACAGGTGCAAACCTTGCATGGGGACGAGTTACGATAAACTGAATGCAATTAACAGGTGCATGACTTAATAAAAATCACTAGAAATGACATACTATAGGTATTGTACAATGCTCACTCTATGACAAGCTGTTAAAGATAGGAGGACTATATTCCCATAGAAATGTCTCTTTAAACAAAAACTAATTGCTGGAACGATTGTTTTGTTTCTGGTATTTGCATGGCAAGGATTTGGGAATTTGTTCAAACTTCCTACACAAATACATCTAAAAAAAAAGTGCTTAATTGATATCCCTGAAGACCAAAGTCATCTTGGCCTACAGAACAGATCTAGTCCAGGCAGCAATAGTATAACGTACCCCACAATGTGCCTCACCCCAATTTTGGGAGGACCCTCTCCAGGCCTAGGAAAGCGAGGAAACCTCCATAGCCCATTTAATCTTCTCTGCTGAAATTGCCATGGGGGCCAGGAGATGTCAAGTGGGATGGTAGGATTTGAGGTGAGGACCTCCATTCGCTGGCAAGTTGCCTAGAAGCCCACCCCACCCGCTCTTCAGGCAGGCCACTCGCTTGCCACCAGAAGGCTAGACTTCAAATTGCTACCTGCTGAGGATGGATTTGAATTGCTGTCCTAGAAGGGAGTTCAGTCTAAGGAGGGAGCCTTTTCACCTCATGCTCAATGACCCAGAGAAGAAGTGATGGGGAGCAAAGTGCAGCGAGACATGGAGGCCATTCACACCATCACCTTGAGAATCTGCTTTTCTTTGCCACTTCCTATTTACTCTACGAATGGTGCTTTTCAGGCCATTTCCCCAGCTCCAGGGTGCTAGCGCATTCCAAATCGAGGGCCTAATCCAGCTCCCTGGGACAATTCGCATGAGCAAAATCAGCAGGACTTAGATGCTTGTAAAATCTTTGCTCCCCACAGATGGGACCAACTTCCTGCCCAAGCCAGTTCCACTTAAGGTCACCACTTTACATAGAGAGCTCATCAGCAGGCACTCACACAGCTAACCCCACCTCCTCAGTCCAGCAGCACTACTACAGACTGCACACACTGAAGCTACTGTACAGGGAGGGATCTCGGTTTTGACTCCTAAAGACGTTATGATTCTTGGAGGTTCCAAACTAGAGTCTCCCCAGAGGGCATAGAACTCCGGAATGCCCTTTCTCAGATCACATGCAGTTCTACTAGGGAGGAAAGAAAACGAATTGCTGCGGAGAACTTAGACGTAAAGAAACACTTTGCTACACCGCGCACCCATCTGGTAACTCTAGCTTCCCTTATTTCAAGTGGGCTGCACTGTCGAGTAGACAGGGCCCGAAGTTTAGATTTTTATTTTTTTAAAATACAAAAAAAGAGGGGATGCATTTACGAACTGCAATGGCAGGGAAATGATGAAGTGGGATATATCCAGATAATCCAGCAAGTGACCTGCATCCCACGCTGCAGAGGAAGGTGAAACATCCCTGAGATCACTGCCAATTTGACCAGGGGAAAAATTCTTCCAGATCCCACATAGGGTGATCAGGTAGAACGCGAGCATGTGAGCATCCACCAGTCAGGAAAGCACACGGGGCCACCCTGTCCAGCAGCCGTCTCCAGCTGTGACCATCTCTGATGCTTCAGAGGCAGGAGACCAAAAGAACTAGGCTACAGAAAAGCAAGATGGGAATCTGAAGTGCTGACTGATGGTGGTTATTAAAGAATCCATGATGCTTTTCCAAATGGTTGGGGTTTTAACTCAGGTGCCCTGGCCAACTTCCAATTTAAGAAATTGGATTCTGTCTGAATGCCCTTGCAGCGTCAAGTTGATTTGGTGGCATTCATCGCTTCCTGTCCTAGCTGCTGTGCACTCTTGCTTCGCGTGGTTAAAGAGCTTCTGTGTTCCGCCACAGAGAGGCCTGGCTGTACTTCAGTGCTGGCTGCCCAACACAGACGGCCAGATTCTGATCTTGCATCAGTTGCACACCGGGGTAGCTGCTGATTTCACCCTGCGTGGGAGAGGGGAGGATCGGGCAAAGAACATGCAGCATCTGGGATGAAACGGAAGGTGCCAGTGATATGTTTAAAACTACGACGACTCTGGCTGATGATTCTATCCCGAGTCCTCCCTGCCCTCTTCAGTCCAACAATGCAGACTCTTTAGTCCATGTGTGCTGGGCACATAAAGCATGGAAGTACAGGTTCCCAACGCTCAGGCAGGGACAAGAAGCCCCCCAATAGCTGGCCTGGCTAGAGATCAGAGACGATTTTGGGTGCATGCTCATTAAACAACAAACAATAAGTTTATTAGTGAAAATCCATCTCCCCTGCCCCTTGCCCCCTGCTCCCCCACTCCCGTACCCTCCTGCCTGCCCCTGCTCTGATCCCCTCTCTCTTCTAGGATAGCAGCGATTTGTTCTTAAAAGCGACAGGTTTATAGGTTAGCCGACACCTTCACTCTGTGGAATTTTAATTAACTTCTCCCATCGTCAATGTGCTAAGGAGCGGGGTTTCCATTATGCGGGGTCAGCAGTGTGTTTCGGGCCCTGCTATATCAGCCGTCAAATTGAAGAATTAATGACGTGGCTAATCGGCTCTAATTCTTAAAAAAAAAAATATATGGTGGGGCAGGGAGGAGAGGCTGGCGGGATCCGCGGTCTCATGAAACGAGCGAGTGATCCCAGCCCGCTCCTTTGCGGGGTAGCTGCTCCGCAGCCGGCCATTTGTCACCCAGCAGGGGGAGAAAGACGCTAGATAAATATTGTGACAGAGAGTGTGCGCGAGTGTGTGCGCGCCGGGGAGAGGAGACTGTGTCCTGACAAGAGGCCAGCTCCACAGGTCATCACTTAGGAGAATAGAGCAGCACGCTGCATGGTCCTTCTGCCGTGGCTGTGAAGAGCTAACAGATGCCGGCTGAAGGGAAAACCACCCAGGCCCCAGTCAAGAGATTGGAGGCCAACAAAGTGCCGTGGTCACCACTGATATGATTGTGGATGGCTCAGAGTGGCCTGCACACACACGCACTCAAAGCGTTGTGGAACTAGGCACAGGTGAAGCTCCCTTGGGAGGGAGGTCCAGCTCCATCACCCCCCAAGACACACCCCGTGTAAAATGGATGGGGAGCTGCAAAAGTGGCTTGGAAACCTAAGGAAGAGAAGTTCTCATGGGAAATTCCTGGCATTGGGCTGGCCTAAAATTCATCCCATTGAAACTCAGGGATGGCAGAGCCCAACGGAGCATCGCAGTGTCTACTGCGATAGGGACAATACGGTCCACAGTCTGTAGAGTAATTTGGGGTCACTTAGGTCTAGAGACACCATCTGGTCATTATTAGCAGGTCTGTCTGGTCCCTCCCAGGGTCAGGAAAGGAGGCAGCTCTCCTGCAGGAGGGATGACAGCCAGGTCAACTCAACAACTCACACACATGGCAGTTCACTCCTAATCCAGTCTGAAGAGTCACTGGACACAGGCTCAGTTGCTCCGAGCTTATCATTGTTAGGTAAAAAGATTATTTTCCCCAAGGCGAAATGACGATGACAGAAACTCTGTCCTTGCTTCTCAGCAGTTTCTGCATCATCATTTCACCCTCTCTGAAATGGGGGGGGCGCTGAGTCTTTGATCAGTAGATTGGAAGAGGCTGCAGCTTCTACACAACATCTGGACATCCTCTACTGAACAGTGACCATCCTACGGCCTCACCCGCACGCTCAGGAGCGGGGTTAAGTTCAGAAGAGTAGCTGGAAAACAGCATCTTTGCATTCCATTGACTTTCCATTAACAACCTCCCCTATCCAATTTGCTCCATTCCCAAGCCAACTGGGCTCACTCTAACCGAACGCCCAGCCTGAGCTCAGGAGTCAGGAGGACCCCTTTCCGCTTCGCTCGTCAGCAGACGAGAAGCTGGAGTCAGGGCTGAGCAGGTAGCCTCAGCTGCGCAGGACACAGAACAGGATCCGCCGTGTTTCTCCGCAGTTCCATCTGAGCTGAAAGGAGTCCAACGTGAGCGGCTCTCGCTCGGCAAACGAACAAGGGAGCAGACAGGGATGGAACACGAAGGGGCCATTTCTACAGGGTCACTTTCAAGACTGGTGGGAGGTGACCTGAGCATACTCCCCTAAGACTTCTGCCCCCCGTGATTTGAACTCAGCCTATTCCCTCTCCCCCCACCCCTATCGGGTTCCTAGACAACTGCACCGCTATCTTGGATATATTTGTAAATCCAGAGCACCAGGGGATGGGAAGGCGGGGGGAGGGGTTAAGCAGTACCTGTTAAAATGACTAATAAAGGTCTTGATTACCTTAATAATGGACTAATGGCGATGGACCAGACCCGGTCCTCGGTCTGCACCGTGTGTAAACAACGCCCAGCTCTGCCAGAGGACAGGGACCAAACCTAGAGAGACAGAGAGGTGCTACGTCAGGGCAGCCAGAAGCAGGCAGGGAAGGGTTCCAGCGTCCAAGCCTGTGTCTGAAGAGAACCACCCCTCCCTGATCTTCTGAATGAACTCTCACTCAGACACTTGCACCAGCAGGGAAAGCAAAGGCCTAAACCATGTCCCCAAGCGACTTCATTACCAGGACTCTGATCCTCTCAGCCCCAGCCCAGCTGATCAGCAGCTCCACTCTGTGGAACGGCCAAAATTATGCTGCAAGCTCCTCAGGGCAGGGACCTGCTACTACAGAGCTTCCAGAGGAACCAGATCAGGGTATGTTCAAATACCCCCTTGTTCTCCTGCGGGGCGGGGGACATCCCCTACTTCTGGAATAGAACGGAATAGTTCCATTTGTACAAGCTTGGAAATTAACTGCAGGCTTGTCTTGCTTGTGCTCCCTTCTAGACCCATCTCCTTAGACCCCAGCTTTTTAAGCCCACTCCCTAGGTATCTTCAAACAATAGACATGTAGAGAGGGCGAGGCCCTTGACCTCGAAGAATCCCATCTCCTCCCCCCAGCACTGCCAACACACGCTCCCCTTACACTGAGCAAAGTGTGGGGTTCTGCCAAAGGCCACCCTGATCCCCAAGCCCCGTCCCCCTCCTCAGCTTGGATGGATCTCTGGACTCTAGTCCATAGCTCCCTTTTTATTTACTTAAAGACTTCAAAGATGGGGGTACTGTGTTTGTTTGTTTGTTGATAATGCCCAGGGTTGCAGGCTATTCCCGTCAGCAGGGAATTTAGCACCTAGTGTCAGCAAAAGCAGCAGAAAAGCTTAACTCTTTTAAGGCGTCCCTATCTCCTACAGGTTAAAAATATTGCTCAGAGCATGCTATCTGGTGCCTATCAGTGAGGAATGTACATTAGCAGCTACTCGGAGCTTAGCTCTAATCAACACTCGGAGAGCCCTCAATAGCATCCACTGCACTTAGAGCTCCCTTAAAGTACTGCTACAGATTCCCTTCCAACCACCAGAAATTACAACGAGCACGAGAAAAATCACCCTAAAAAGCCAAGTGACTCCGTCCATTATGGCCACATGGGAGGGTCAGGCGGGCAAGCTCATTTCGGCTGCAGAACTGAGCAAAATACAAAAAGTTAAATTCCCTTTGACCTTCGGGACTTTCTTCTGAAGGTCATAAGAGGTCTGTCCTGCTCCTGCCCATGGGAGCTGTGAAACTGTGCTGCCCCGAAACACAGGCCCCACGATCCTACGTGAGCGCACTGTGGTGCCACGCCAGCTTCAAACTCATCTGAGCCGAGGTAAACTGTAAACTGTGCCCAGAAATTGCGCTCGAGAAAACACAGCTTTGGAACCTAGGGTGACACCAGGTTAGAACTATCCAGAGTGGCCAGCCACGTCAAGCCAAGCAGGACAGGATGGTTCAATGGTCAGGGCGCTAGCCTGGGACTTGAGACACCCAAGTTCAATCCCCTGTTCTAACACAGGATTACCGTGTGACCTTGGAAAAGTCACCTGGTATCTCACGGCCTCAGTTCTAGTCTGTAAAAATGAGATAACAGCACTGCCCTATCCTGCCGGGGTGTTAGGAGAGGCTCACATACTGAGATAAGGGAGGTCACATGAGTACCTTATACCCAGATCAGATGCACAAGCTAGTGCTGGGGGCAAATGCCCAATCATGAAAAAGAAGAGCTAAATAATCCTTATACATCCTGCTCGTATGTAGGATGACCAGATGTCCCGATTTTATAGGGACAGTCCTGATTTTTGGACCTTTTTCTTATATAGGCTCCTATTACACCCCCCCACACCCCGCATCCCGATGTTTCACATTTGCTGTCTGGTCACCCTACTCGTATGATCACCTGCAGATCAGGAGAAACCTCTAGAGAGCGAGATCTTCTAAAACCAGGGGACGCTTTCCCAAGGAATGTGCCAAAGCACCATCACATGGGACTTTCAAAACTCAAGTGACCACCACTCTGGGGAATTCTTCTCTAGCTCCACCCATCAACAGAGCGCTGCACAGGCAGAGCACTACGCGAAGAACAAGTCTCATCCTCCAGGAGCCCAGGCTAGTACATACTATCTACATGGCTCCAATTTGATACGACTGAAAGACAAATAATGGGGCCTTGCGAAGTCATTTTTACAGTCACTTTCCTGGCTGGCCCTGCACACTTCATGTCTTTTTACAAAACACATATCCTAGGAGACAGCTTTTAATAGCTTGCAATAATGCCGTAAGTCAGAGCCCACAAAAGAGAGACCGTCCCAGAAGCTTGGGATGTAATTTCAGAGAGACTAACAAAGGGAAATACATGTTACAATAGTGTTAAAAGGCCAAGCCTAAACTTCCCCAGGAGTCCATCTGGTCTGACCCCTGCTTTCTATCCCATCTCACCTTTCAAGCCAGTGGCTAGTTTCCCCAGCTCTTGCTGGCCCCCTTTCCTGGTGGTTCTCCAGAAACCTACAGAAGGTTTCTTGTGCTCCCAACACCGAGAAGGTTCCATTCAACCCGCCTGCAGACAGACGCAGAGCTCACAGCTGGCCTGCGCTACGACACATGCAGCGACGGATGTGACTCATGCTCACCTTTGCTGTTCTGTCCCGGGAGCCGCTCACGATGATGCCCCCTTGACAATCCACACAGTTCACCTCCTGGTCGTGCGCAGAGAACTTGACGCTGAAGGAGCCATGGACTTTAGAGAGGACGATATTTCCATCGCTGGGAAATCAAATCCAGAGCAGGAAGTCATCAGCTTTGCAGGGCAGCTAAAGCATCACCACTTGATGAGCGCTCCAGTTAATGCTCGGTAGAACGGCACGTGGACTAGAACACCCACAATCCCAGGGGAACGGATGATTCATTCCACCCCCACCACACACACAATGTTCCCATTAGATCCTATTTCTGGTCATCCCAGGCCAGATCTGCTGCAGATGGCAGCATGTTCTCACCAGCCTGGGACCTTCTCAGAGCCCAGCTGAGGACCATGCTGCACAAACCAACACAGTAGCCATTCCATCCTCTGGTGTTTCTGAGAAGGTCGGAATCCTGTCCAGATGCTGAGCAGTGGAGGTGGGGTGACAGGGAGCCCCATCTGCTACATCCCTCCCCCTCATACCAGGGCAGCTAGAAGCACACGAGCAAGATCTGACCCCAGAGACTGAATGAATGATATTAACTCGGCAAAGAATTTGCTACCTTGTTATGCCAATAAAATTACAGAAGCTGAAACATGTCTGTGTGTTTTTCAACCTCAGCGATTTGCTTTCAGGTAATATTTCATAGGGGAGAGTCCCAGGACTCCGTGTGCACTTCACTTGTACGGGCATTTACCACGACTGCACATGCTTTCTGCTACCACACTCAGGTACCAAAAGATGAGCATCTTATAAACCAGGTCTTTTCATTTGCTAAAGGTCAGGTAGAGGCAAGTTGTCTGTGTGCACAACTGTAGCTAGTGAACACCCGATTCCAAACATCATGCCCCTCGAAGGTAGAGATGCATGGTCCTTACAGTCACCATTATTGCAAGGGAAAAACTATCTATTAAAATCCCTGGCAAATGAGCCCCCTTATCGGCAGCATCTGCAAAGAGATCAAGGCTTGAACGGGTCATTAGCACGAGACCATGCTCATCTCCTACCTCTGGAGAAGTCTCTTTTGGGAAGAAGCAAATCACACTGGCAGGAAAGGAGCAGTGAAAGTAAGTTAGATATGGTGGAACATGGAGCACTGGATGGCAAACACACTTTTCTGCTCTGGAACTGATTTATCCAAAGTGCATAGAAAATTAATTCCCCTACCGGTGCAGCTGAAAAAACCTGGCCTCCCACCAGTCACGGCACTGAGCTTACCCTCCTCCACTGACGATGTGGGAGCCGGCGAGAACAAATCGACACACATCTTCCTGGTGGCCGGAGAAGATGGCTTGAGGACGGCGTTGTAGGCCAGCACTATCTGGACGAAATCGGTAGGCCCAGATGTCTTCTGCCTGGGACAGGTAGAGATACTCGCCATCTAAATGCATCCAGGGCATCAGACTGTGAGACAATGACAAAGGAAACAAATCAGACAGCTGCTGGCCACCCCAGGACATATTCCCAGGAGGACAGGCCTAAGTATAGTGTCACAGCCAGAAAACAAGTACACTTCTCAATACATGCCAGAGCACATCAGTGGCTTCTTCTGACCCAGGCTCCAGACCTGAGGAAGAGGACAAGAATGGATCTTTGGAAGAGGGGCTGGCTAAGGAATCTATAGGCTTAGATACGAAATACTTAGGACTCCCTGAAGCCATGGCATCTCTGCAGGGTTAGCTTTCCTTCTGAGATGGCTTTTGGAGTTCCTCTTTTCCTCCACGCCCATGCAGCCGTCTAGTCCAAGTGAACATCAAACTGCCCCATAGACTCCTCTTACCTGTCTCAGTGGTTCTCTCTCTGGTGCAATTTAACTCTCTAACTTTTTGCTACAACTTTTTTTTATAAGAAAAAGCAACACGTTTTAATTCAGGATAAGAAAACAACAGGGAAAACAAGGTAGTTTGGATGATGGCTTTATTAAATTAGCTAGTCAGCTGTCAGAGCCCAACTCTGAAGGCAACTCAGAAATGAGTGGCAATCCTGTGACACTGTCCCCAAAACAACTTTGTGGCCCCCCTACCTCCCACCCCAGGATCCCATTTTGGGTCGGGACACCCAGAATTACAACACCCTGAAATTTCAGATGTAAACATCTGACTAGTTTAAAAACCCACTGGCCATGAAATTAAGCAAAATGGTCTGTCAGTTTGGTATGGCTCCTCTCACTTGTCCTCATCCTGGCTGATGTGACACTTAGAGGAGGCCTAGTTCTCAAGCAAAGAACCTTGTCTTCCAAGATGTTTTGCAAAGCGCATAGTACAGCTTTGGACATGGTGCCCACAACATGTTGTTAATCACCTCTACTTACTGCTGTGCATACATCTGATTATCCTGGGAAGGAGCTAACAGTAGGACTACACTACCTGGCCAGTGCTCGATGTATCGGGGATCGATTTATCAAGTCTCGCCTAGATGCGATAAATCGATCCCCGAATCAACTCCTGTACTCCACCTCGGCAAGAGGAGTAAGCGGAGTCGGCAGAGGAGCGGCCGCGGTTGACTCGCCGCCGTGGGGACGGCCAAGCAAGTCGACCTAAGATACTGTGACTTCAGCTATGCTATTCACATAGCTGAAGTTGCATATCTTAGGCCAACACCACACACCCCCATAGCCCAGCCCTAAGTTAATATTTTAAGATTTGCGGACTGCATCCAGACCAAAGGTCAGGTGAGGGCCCAACAGTGGAAAGCAGTGAACAAAAGAAGTGAATCTTGAGGAGGGATCAGAGAGGTAGCCGTGTTAGTCTGGAATAGCAGAGGTAACAAAGAGTCCTGTGGCACCTTAAAGACTAAGGAGGGATGTGAAGGAGAGAAGCTCATGCACTGTATTAGCTCAAGGGATTATTCCAGGCTTAAGGTGCAGCATGGGAGCAGCTAAGCACATTCTATTGTCAGAGCAGAGATTAGGAGCGGGGCAGTGGTATGAGACAAGACGCAGACAAGCTCTGAAGACAAATCACTCAACAGTTTAGGATCCGAAGTGAAGAACACTGTAACCAACTAGACCTGCATGGGGAAGCAGAATGCATTTACCAAGGCTGGAACATGGCCCTACTGCTGGGAGAATCATAGACTATCAGGGTTAGAAGGGATCTCAGGAGATCATCTAGTCCAACCCCCTGCTCAAAGCAGGACCAATCCTCAATTAAATCATCCAACAGATTTTTGCCCCATATCCCTAAATGGCCCCCTCAAGGACTGAACTCACAACCCTGGGTTTAGCAGGCCAATGCTCAAACCACTGAGCTATCCTTCCTCCCACCACAGGCTCCTTATTGAGAGGTGAGACTGGGTTCTTGGGTTTCGGGTCTAGCGGGCTGGGCAGCACCTCCAGTTATCCCACTGCAGTTTCATCAGATACATCAAAAGACAAACAGCCTTGTCTGTGTTAATTGTAAGACCCTAAAGATTGGGGGTTGGGGGGGGGGGGGAACAGAAAGGCTAGAACAGTCTGAAATCAAAGTACAGAGGCAAACCCCAGGACCCCTATTGGCTGGCACTGAACAGGGTAAAAGAAAAAGGGGCCACTTGCTTGCGTTTCCATTTCAGGAGCGTTTCCCGCCGGCAGCGCCCGCGCCTCCAGTTCTGAGAGACCTTCACCCTTTCCTTCACGGGAATGCCAGCCGCTCTGCAGAGAAAGGAAGACAGAGACAGTGAGCCCCAAGCGCTGATGCAGCATGTGGACCTCCCACGATCCAGCCATGGTCACGTTCTTGCACAAGTCACCAACCAGCGCATACCGGACTAGCTGGAAACTCAGGGCCTGAGCCACGCTGGGCAAGGAAGAGAGGAGCACAGCTGCCGTAGGAGCCATGCTAGGCACTGCAGGTGGAGAGTGCCAGGTGAGCAGGCCTGCCTTTACTTTCAGGTGTAGCCAGTGTTCCCGCCAGCACAAACCGTCACGATGCAGGGGGGAGGGAAGGCAGATGCCACATAGCCCAGCTCACACCTCCACCAGGCAGGAACACTCCTGGGGGCTGGTCAGCACTGCACATCGGAGTGCCTCTTGGGCAGGGCACGTGGGATGAGACAAGGAAGAGCTTCCACCATCCTCCCCACACATCCTGGGGCATTCATCCAGTGGAAGGCATAACCTAGCTGTGCATGCATCTTCGGTGCAGCCATCGACCAATGTGCACCTGCAGGGGAGGAATTTTCTACCATTTGGAAGTTACAAAAGCTCCTGTCCTCAGTAAATCAAAGCCAGTTTTTAACCCCAACTTCGGCAAAGGTCTCACTCCTCACTGAAGGCGAAATTCATGCCAAGTTCTCCCTTTCAGCCATTTCAGTTTGTAGCCTTATCTTCAAAACATGTCAAGATTTGTATTTTAACAGTGGGACGAGATTATTTCTCTCCCCTTACTCCTCCGCTGAGGGGGGCTCCAAGGGACTTCACTCCCACCTGCTGAAGATTTCGCTCTTCAGGCAAAGCTCAAGCAAGGAAGTGTTCAGCCTGAAGAGCGAGTGTTTTGAAAAGTTCATGGATTACAAGGCCAGAAAGAACCATTCTGATCCTCTAGTCTGACTTCCGGCAAACCATGGGCCAGAGACCCCACCCAGCAATCTCTGAAGAAAGCCCACAACTTTTGTTTGAGCGACAGCATTTCTTAGGGCTGGTCTACACTGGGGGTGGGGAGTCGACCTAAGATACACAAATTCAGGTATGTGAATAGCGTAGCTGAAGTTGAAGTATCTTAGGTCAACTTACCGGGGCATCCTCACGGCAGCGAGTTGACCACTGCCACTCCCCCGTCGACTCCGCTTCCTCCTCTGGCCGATATGGAGTGCTGGAGCCGATGGCGAGCGATTTAAAGGAGTGGATTTAGATCTAGATGACACGATAAATCGATCCCCGATACATCGAACACTACCCGCCAATCCGGCAGGTAGTATAGATGTACCCTTAGAGGGGCTTGATTGAAAGACTGCAAGTGATGGAGAATACACTACATTCCTAGGGAAAAGTTCTTCTAACGGTTAATTATTATAAATTGCACCTTACTTCTAGCCTCCATTTGTCTAGCTTCAGTTTACAATCATTAGATCTCATTATGACTTTTTCTACTGGATTAAAGAGCCAACTACTATCAAAAAAATCTCTTCTCATGTACACACTTTTTAGACTGCAATTGTAGTTACAATCACGACCCCACATACTCGGAGGCAAACAACCTAAATTCTGCAGCCGATTCCGTGGCTTCAGCATGCAAAGGCACCCGGCTACAAGCAGGTGAAAAACGGTTCATAAAAGAGAGAAACTATTCCGCAACCTGATCCGTAACACCCACCAGAATACATAAACACATGCATCTACTGCTGAACTGCAGCTGCATCTGGGGTGGAATAAAGCAGTTATTCAACAGTGCCCAGCAAGGCTATGCAACTGTTTAGAACAAGAAATACCCAGCATTCCACAGAAACTACAGTGAGAATTTGACAGGAGGCAGAACAAAATTACTCAAAATGGAATTTGGTGAGATCCAACACAGCTAACACTCCCCCTAGGACAGAATATTAAACACATTTCAACTAATGACTAAACAGAGCCCCAACCATGACTGGCAACCCCATACGTAGCTTATCCAACAATATTCTGATAAAACCAGTGAGTTGTGGTTCCGTAATTAGCAGATTCCCCTGTGCCCTTAACACTATTCCTGGATGACTTCCTTTGGCCCCAAGGTCACAGCTGCTCACTTCTCTAGCCTGGTCTCTCCTGCTACTCTTACATTGCCAATATCTCCTCCTTGACCATGACTTGGTCAACTCTTCTCCAGCTTCCCAGTACCTCAGCTGCTTCCACTCTTGCCAAAACTGCCACTGCTAGGAGAGTCATCTTCCATGCCCTCTGCTCAGCCGAAGTCACTCCGCTTTGTGACTTTTCACTGACCTTCCCTTAACGTTCACAGCAAGGGTGGATTTCTTGTCCACACCTTCTAGGTCCAGCACAGCTACACCTGGTCTATACCTCTGCTCTCCTGCCTTTACTTACATGTCCTTCCTAACAGCCCTCTTGGCACGGAGGACTGGTTTGTACTGGAAACTTACATTAGCATCACTACCTCTCTCACAGGTGTGAAAAATCCTTCTGCCAGAAAGCCCAAGCTGTGCCCACCTAACCCCTGGTGCAAACAGCACTAGGTTAATGGAAGAATTCTTCCATCGACCTAGCTACCACCTTCTGGGGAGGTGGGTTAACTACAGGGATGGGAGGATCATTCCTATCACCCTAGTGAGCATTAACACAAATGCAGCAGCCCTGCAACTGTGCCACTGCCGCATTTTAAGAATGGCCAAGTTCGTTAATATTTTGTTTAATAGCAACGATTAATTTGAGCGATCCCATCTCACGCATCACTGCTTTCCTTGCAAGAGATCCACAAGCTGCCAAAAACAGCCACAGGAACCTTTTCCAGTGTCTTCTCCAAACACTGGATGGGAAAATATCCCCCTTCTCTCTACTCCAAGAAGCACACACAGAGATGAGAGAAAGGGCCTAATTCCATATTCACAAAGCATCTGAGAAAACAGGCCAAATGGGACCTGACAGATCTTTGCTCTCTCTACTTTCTCTAGCTCT
Source organism: Sternotherus odoratus (assembly GCA_032164245.1). Classification (NCBI taxonomy): domain Eukaryota; kingdom Metazoa; phylum Chordata; order Testudines; family Kinosternidae; genus Sternotherus; species Sternotherus odoratus. The sequence goes on from JAVMKO010000005.1 coordinate 105,826,788, forward strand.
TTTACAGTTCAGGCTTTATTCCCAGCTCCAGGCACCTAGGCTAATCCACACACCGAGCACATGCATGGTTTTCAACATTTACAGCTGTCCCACCAAGAAGAGCAAAGAGGGTAAGAAGTTTCACTTCCAAGAAAGGCACATGGAGTGAGACCTGCAAGCTATCTGAAGGGAGGAAAGGAGGTTTGGCCAGACCCAGGAGGATTTATTTTAACTACCATCATCAACAGAGTGGCTTGGATCTAAATTTAGTATCTGCTGGACTGATAAGGGGAAGAAGAAGAAACTTTGCAGCCTCCTAGAAAGAAAGCAGAGGCAGGATCCAATTAGCCCTGCCCTTCACCCTCTCCAGGGAAAACCAGCATGGGCAGCACTTCTTCTAGCTTTAGTCCCCCAGGGAAAAAGGAGTTGTTTAACCAGGTGTGTGCAAGGCCATGAGAAACAGAGGTGCAGGAACGCTCTCTCCCTTGCTCTGTGCATCCGGTCCTGGATTCTTGTGCAAGGACTCTCCTACCATATGAGAGGCTACAGCACTGTGTATGTGGCAGTTATTTATTCAGGTGAATTCAGAGGAGTTTGTTTTATTTTTAGGTCCCATGAAAATGGGCAGGGGAGTTGAGATAATGCCAGTGAATAGTACGCAATGGGCACAGATGCGCCCCCATCATGACCGGCTGCACCACCTGTCGTTCCAGTCCCAAAGTCACAACACCCTCCCCATCCCCAAGCTCTGCCAGTGCGCCTCCATCCGGATTCAGAATATCCCCTACTACGGCTCTTTGTGGCTTCCCCAAACCGCTCCGCTAGTGCACGTCCAGCCTGCTCCATAGCCACCTTGCTCCAAAGTCTCCAAATCGGTCCCAAAATGTACTGAACATAAGAACGGCCAGACTGGGTTAGACCCAGCGTCCTGCCTTCCGACAGGATGCCAGGTGCCCCACAGGGAATGAACAGAACTGGGAATCATCAAGTGAGCCATTCCCAGCTTCTGGAGAACAGAAGCTAGGGATACTTCAGAGCGTGAGATACATCATGCCCATCCTGACTAACAGCCATTGATGGACCTGTCTTCCATGAACTGATCTAGTTTTTGAACCATTATGTTGGCCTTCACAACATCCTCTGGCAAGGAGTTCCACAGGTTGACTGCGTTGTGAGAAGAAATACTTCCATTTGTTTGTTTTAAACCTGCTGCCTATTTATTTCATTTGGTGGCCCCTAGTTCTTGCCTTATGAGGAGGAGTCAATAACACTTCCTAATTTACTTCTCCACACCAGTCATGATTTTAAACACCTCAATCATATCCCCCCTTAGTCCCAGTCTCATTAATCTCCCCTCATATGGAAGCTGTTCCATACCCCTAAACATTTTTGTTGCCCTTTTCTGTACCTTTCCAATTGCAGTATATCTTTTTTGAGGTGGGGCGACCACATATGCACACAGTATTCAAGATGTGCATGTATCCTAGATTTATATAGAAGCAATATGATATTTTCTGTGTTATTATCTATTCCTTTCTTAATGATTCCCAACATTCTGTTTGCTTTTTTGACTGCTGCTGAAAATTGAGTGGATGTTTTCAGAGAACTATCCACAATGACTTTCTTGAGTGATAACAGCTATTTTAGACCCCATCATTTTATATTGATAGTTGGGATTATGTTTTCCACTGTGCATCACTTTACATTTGTCAACATTTAGTTTCATTTGCCATTTTGAAACAGGAAATCATAATCAAGCAGTTGTGTTTCTAGTGGGACCTTGCGGGGGATCTTGCGGGGCTCAGTTCTTGGCCCTACACTACAGTAAAACCTCCATTTAACGGACTAATTCGGGCGAAGGGGTGTCCGTTAAATCAAAAAGTCCGTTATTTAATTTTAAAAAAACGAGCTGTCGGAGCAGCAGCCCGCCCGCTGGCGGGAGCCGGGCGGGACCCGGCAGCAGCCCGCCCGCTGGCGGGAGCCGGGCGGGACCCGGCAGCCAGCCTGCCCGCTGGTGGGAGCCGGGCGGGACCCGGCAACCAGCGCGCCCGCCCGCAGGTGGGAGCCGGCAGCCAGCCGCCGAGAAATGGATTTCGGATGCATCAGACTTGCTCAGAAATTTTGTCCGTTGCATCCGAAGTCCGTTAAATCGAGGTCCGTTAAATCGAGGGTTTACTGTATTTAACATTTTTATTGTGACCTAGAAGAAAACAAAATCATTACTAGTAAATTTTGTAGATGACAAAGACTGGAGGAGTGGTTAATAATGAAGACTACCAATGACTGACGCAGAGAGACCTGGATTGCTTGGTAAACTGGGCACAAGCAAACAATATACATTTGAATATAACCAAATGTAAAGTCGTATCTCTAGGAACAAAGAATGCAGGTCGTACTTCCAGCATGGCGGACTCTATCCTGAGAAGCAGTGACTCTGAAAAAAGACTTGGGGGTTATGGGTTATAATCAGCTGCCCACGAGTTCCCAGTGCAACGTTGTGGTCAGAGGCTAATAAGCCCTTGGATGCATAAACAGGGGAATCTTCAGTAGTAGAAGAGAGTTATTTTGCCACTGTAACTGGCAGTGGGGAGACTGTTACTGGAATACGGTGTCCACACTTCAAGAGGATCTTGAAAAATTGGAGTGTGCTCAGAGAAAAGCCACAAGTAAGATTAAAGGATTGGAAAACAGGCCCTATAGTGAGCGGCTCAAGGATTTATTTAGCTTAACAAAGAGAAGGTTGAGGGGTGACATGATCATGGTCGTGATAAGTATCTACATGGGGAACAGTAATTTGATAGAGGGCTCTTCAATCTAGCAGAGAAAAGTATAACATGATCTAATGCCTGGAGGTTGAAGCTAGTTAAATTCAAGCTAGAAGTAAGGTGCAAATGCTTTCAACACAGAGTAATTAACAACTGGAACAGTTTACCAAGGGCTGTGGTGGATTCTCCATCACAGACATTTTTTCTAAAAAAGACTGGATGTTTTTTCTAAAAGATCAGCTCTAGGAAGTATTTTGTGAAAGGTCATTGGCCTGTGCTATACAGGTGGTCAGATCAGATGATCACAATGGTCCTTTAAGACCTTAGAATCTAGGAGTCTATGAAATGCATTTTAAAAACAAGGACGCCTTTAGTATCCTTAAAGTGGGACTTTCCAGACATCAGGCAATTTCAGGGGCTCTCAGACTCCCAGGGATCCCCCACAATAACAAGGTCACTGAAGATATAGGGGGACAAAACCACTCATTTCCCCTTTGAAGTGAGAACTAATGTACTATTAAGACTAAGCAAACAACAATTGGGCACATGCCCCTCGAGGGAAAGCGAAACCACCTCCCACGCAAAGTTTCCATTCAAAGGGGAAAAGGTCAAGTTAGAACCCAAGGACGGCTTTATTAAGAAACTACTGACATCTTTAAAGTTATGTAATATTTTGCAAAGGCACAAGTAACATCTCCTGGAATACCAAATTTCCTCTCTCACATGAGTCTAGAACAGGGATGGGCAAACCACAGTCCGCGGGCCACATCCAGCCTGCGGAATCGCCCTGTCCGGCCCGCCGGAGCTCCTGGCTGGGGGCGTTCCCCCACCTTCCCCCCCCCCCCCCCCGAGCCTCAGCACCCCGTGCCCCAGCCCACCGCTTCTGGCCAGCGCTGCCACTTTGAGCGACGTGGTAAGGGAGCAGGGCTGCGAGCTCTGGCGGGCCACGTGGCCTCCAGACACGCTGTTCTGAGCAGCATGGTAAGGGGGCTGGGCTGGTGGCCAGGGGGTTGGATAAGGGGCAGGGAGTCCTGAGGGCAATCTGGGGACAGGGAGTGGTTGGATGGGGTGGAGGTTCTGGGGGGGGGGCGCAGTCAGGAGATGGGGGGGTTGATAGGTGTGGGTGTTCTGGGGCCTGTCAGGAGGCGGGGTGTGGACAGGGGTCGGGGCAGTCTGGAGACAAGGAGCAGGGGGAATTGGGTAGAGGGTGGGGTGGTCAGGAAACAAGGAGCAGTGGGGCTTAGATAGGGGGTGGGTCCCCGGGGGGTCTCAGGAGGGGGCAATCAGGGGACAAGGTGCGCGGGGGGGGTTGATGGGTTGGGAGTTCTGAGGGGGGCAGTTGGTGGCACAAAGTGGGTGGGGTTCAGATAGGAAGGGGGGCCAGGATATTTAGGAGGCACAGCCCATACAATTTTACAACCTCAGTGTGGCCCTCAGGCCACGTTTGTCCATCCCTGGTCTAGAAGAATACGTCATCAGCCTATGAGATGATCCCTCTATTTAACAGCAGCACAAACTCAAAATCCACTGGTCTCACCAACGAGAAAGATTCAGCAATTGGAATCTAGCTAAAATCCTCCTGCCTATGCGCAAGGCAGAAAAGAGCACCTTAGCCAGACTCTCCCTGCACATCTAACCTTGCCCTCTCCTGCCAGGAAAGCCAACAGAGAGAAAACAAAGACACTGGGAGCATTTCTAGATAGTCACTTCTCTGACAACAATGAACCAGAACAGAACACATGGTGCTTCAGGAATATTTGCCGTTGATGGCACAGCCATGAGGCATTTGTACACATTGCTGGACTCAGGGTATTACAGAATTCCAAGGGACGGCCACTCTTCTTTGAAGATTCTGGCCTTCTTTTGTTCTGTACTGTCCCCCTGCATCCCATCTTGCTGGTAATTACATGACTAAGGAAACTTTGGCAGAATCTTAAGAAAATAGATTCCAGTCCCTACACAAGACTGCAGAGAACTGAAAAAAGGGGAGCCAAACATACTAAAGATTAGCTACCAAGAAACCACCATCCCGACAGCGACAGCACTCCGCATTTAAATGCCTGAGAAAGCCGGTGGCGTTGCAAAGCAACATGGTGGGATTTTCACACATGGCAAGGGAATCTGGATGCCTCAGAGCTCCCATATGCCCAAACTGAGACACCTGGAAAGGGACTCATTATCAGAGACAGGGTGCTAGGATCTTTCTGAAAACTTGGCCCCTTTGAATGGGTCTCCAATTGGGCATCCCAAACCAAAAACCAAAAACAACTAGTCACTTTTGTGAGACTTTGCTACCGTTTGATTTCATGGTTCATATCTGGATCTACCAACAGATCTGACTTCAGGCCAACTTTAAAATCCCATCTCACTCATGTGTTTAAATGCAAAGTCACTTTCCCTGTGCCCTGGACCTCCTGAGGGGGAAGAATTAAGAAAATGGAAAAATGAAGTCAAACTTTAAAAGTCTCTTTGCAGTCTGAGGTACCGATCAGAATACGCTGGAGGTTTCCTTTTAAGTAAATGGCATTTGCATTTCTCAGTGGTGGACAGTTACTAGCAACATCGGATGCAAGAGGAAGGAAGGAATCTTAACAGGCAAGAACAAGTGCCCCCAGATTTCTGTAACCCCTCTCACCTATCCCCAAGGTGCCCTCCAGTCCTGTTCCCAAGAAGTGATATTGTTTTTAAAATGACAGAGCACCCAGAAAAGATTAGCCCCCTGTAAATAAACATCTCCTGTGGCCGTTAATGCGTGTAGGAATCTCTAACCTGGCCCTGGGGTCTGGCCAGATTCTCTTTTTCCCAGCCTTCCTTCCATAGCCTGGGGCTCATTTTTCTCTCCTCTCTCCCCCTCCCCTTGTCTATGTTTTCCGGCACTTAGCCACCATTAAAATTTGACTGCATTCCTGAGCATGTGACCCATTTTACAAAAAACCACCACCACCCACCCAGCTTTTCGTCCCAGGAAACCTGCAGCGTGTCAGGTTACGATCAGTAAAGCCAGGCCAGAGAGGAAATGCAGAGCCTCCCCAGTTCACCTTTCATTTTCCCAACACCAGCCTGCGCCAGGAGGAATTCCCTTCTTAAAAGAGCCCTCACAAGCATCTGCAGGGCCAGATAGCGCTCCGCATTCTGAGCTAAGAGGCTGAGAAGTCAGGGCCGGCACAGCCGCCGCATCATCACTTAAGACTCGCCCAGACAGATTTTGGGCTCCGTGCCCATATTCAATTCCATTCACGATTCTGAAACACCTCCCTCCCCCAAGGTAAAATCGCCCCCAAGTCACACACTCAGCCAATGATTTAACACCTACACTTCCCCCATGTGCTGCCTCCCACACGACGCACCCGCAGTCTGACACACAGGCACGCAGCGAGCCCGAATATAGCTTACAAGGTTCCAAAAAGGTCAATTACGGCTCAGAAAAGATCTTCCGCTTTATGTAGCTGGTCACCCACTTAGCCAAGGAACATGAGTCCAGATCACCTCGAGATGTACAGGGGGGGGTACAAGAAAGGGTCATGTGCAATTAGTGCCTGCCACAACTGGCCTCTACTTCTGCACGCCCCCTCTCCCCCCTAAGCTAGCTACTTCAATGACTAGCCGTCCTCTGCTCCTATCATGCTTGCCGACATTCTCTGCGTAGAGGGACAGCAGGCTTTGCTTTTAAATAGTAAAATATCTGCCATTTAGTTCTACTGTCCCTCCAGACAGCTCTCCTGGATCCAGTGCATTTCAATGGAGCTGGAAAGTGACCATCTATTTTACTTCTGAAACATTCCTCTTTACACAAAGCACAGGGGACCAAAGGCAGGGGTAAAATTAGAAGAGGGAGGCAGAATTGGAGCCCATCACTTAGATACAAAGGGACTCCTGGTTATTTACTCCTTCCCATAACACCAGAACCAAGTGTCACCCAATGAAATTAATAGGCATCAGGTTGGAAACAAACAAAAGGAAGAATTACTTCACACAACGCACAGACAACCTGTTGCCAGGGGATGTTGTGAAGGCCAAGACTATAACAGGGTTCAAAAAAGAACTAGATAAGCTCATGGAGGATAGGTCCATCAATAGTTATTAGCCAGGATGGGCAGGGATGCAACACTATGCTCTGGGTATCCTTAAGCCTTTGACAGCCAGAAGCTGGAAGTGAACCACAGGGGATGAATCACTCAATGATTCCCTGTTCTGTTCATTCCCACTGGCCACTGTCAGAAAACAGGACACTGGGCTAAAAGGACCATTGGTCTGACCCAGTCTGGCCATTATTATGTACCTATCTTCTCTGCAAACACCTGAACAACAAAGATTAGACAGTGATAGCTTTCAGATCCTGGCAAGCACAAGTCTATAAAACAAAGGATAGTTTAAGGCGAAAACCCAGACAATTCACTAAACACAGCTCTCAAATTTTGTTAACAACACGAGTTCGAAGGATGATATTTCTTCATAATTTAAAAAAATTAAGACACCTGATTTAGCACACTCTTTAAGAGCATACTTCTGCTATAAGCCCGTCAAGAATAATCAACCAACCAACCCTCCATAGGGCAATCAATGTTTTCAGAAAGATTTGATCTATGATGACTTTGGACCTTCATCAGGTCTCATGCACCTACACTGTATTGTCAGATTAATTACGTGCCCGATCCTACGTCCGTCGGCTGCACAAGTACTTCCAGATGCAACCATGGGACTATATGCAAAAAAAGGGTACACAAGACTACACCAGTGAAATCAGACAAGCAGAATCAAGACTTTAACTTGTAAATTCTAAAGACATTACAGCCCGAGGTGCGACGGCTACAATGCTTTATAACCATGGAAACCAACTATAACTTATAAAACACCACACATCAAAAGATACCAGGGTGTCTTTATCAGCAGCTAACTAGACTAACAAACCCACTCCCCATATCCTGAAGCGTTGACCGTAGTAGGATCTTTCCTCCACCAGGTGTGCACAGAACTGAAAATCCCATGTAAAGAGAAGAGCTTGTTGCTGGGTTGTAAGAAAAAGAAAATGAACATTTCTTATCGTCCACTAGATTTCCAGGATAAAACAACCTCAACAAACCCACTATAAAAGATTTTCATTTCCCACTTCTGACCTCACCCCACAAAAAGTTTAAATATTCTGCTCAAGTGATGGATTTCCTCTCTTTCTTGGCAGAGTTACCAGAAGAAATACAATATTCTTTACGGGCCATACTTCCCAGCTGCTGAAGCGAGGGAGTGGGTCAGTCCCTTCAGCACCATTGTCCCAGGTGACCCCAGGCCACCCCTCTGCGGTGACGGTCCTGGGCCCCCTCAAAAAACAAAAAAAACACTCAGCCAAGAGTGAATACGTTTCCTCCAAATGCTTCCCCTCAAGCAGTGTTTGATGATCCCCTAGCCAGTCTCCAGCAGTCATGAAAGATACTTCTGCAACTGCAAGATCTTCCGGCCCTTTATTGGGAGAATCCTACTTGCTTTGTGTAATTTCAGCATGAGCTGAAAGACTGGTGCCTGTAAGCAGAGATACTGTCTTACAGAAGACGGGATGGCCTCTTGCTTTATTTTTCCAGTAGCAGGGACTCTCCCCCCCTCCCCCCCCCCCCCAATAACTCCACACGCTCCCAAAAGTGCTGGCCATTTTTAGTCACCAACTTCAATCTGCATTTCTGCAGTACGCAAAGATGCAGAAACAGGTTGGCTACATGCCTCTTTCTTTTAGCATTGACAAAAGGGCCACAACTGAGGGACATCCTGTCTATGCTGTATCTATTTTGAGGATAAACAGAAGGTTTCCCTACACTGGCCATCGCCAATCAGCCTCAAACCTAATTTGGAGGAACCACATATAGGAAGGAGAGGGAGGTTCACTTTTTATGACCCATTCAGTCCTTGGCCTCTCAGCTGAGACTAACAAGGGGGCCAACTGTGTTTGTTGTTTGTGAGCTCTGAACACCTGTCCACTAAGAACTGGACTGAGACCCACCAGCTCATAGGCCACAAACAGCCAAGAAAGGAGAACTATTTATACTAAATCCTGCAAACCCTTTCTGAGACCAAAAATTACCACATGCCCCCAGGAGGGGGGAGCAAAACCTGAGCACACCCGAGCTCCGCTGCCCCAGGTGGGGGGGTCAAAGCCAACGCCCCAGGGCTCAGCCCCAAGCAGGGGGCCTGTAACCTGTACCCTGCTGCCTAGGTAGGGCTGAAGCCCTCAAACTTCAGCTCCAGTCCCAGACAGTGGGGCTCGGGCTTCGGCCCCAGGCCCTAGAAGTCGAAGCCAGCCCTGGCAACCCCATTAAAATGTAGTCATGGCCTTCTTTAGGGTCCCAACCCCCAGTCTGAGAACTGCTGCAGTAGAGCCCTAGCTCCTGCATCTATGTCCATGCCCATCATTTATTATCATTATTAAATGTGTATTAGGATCGAGCAGGGCCTAGTGCTAGGTTCTGTACATACGTAAAGGGAGACACAGACCCTCGCTCAAAGCTGCCAGCTATTCAATAAGCATCACTGAATCCGGATATGGAGAGACAGGGCCAGTCCGCTGATCCATCGCCCTTCACGTGCAGAACTGTTCCCTATTATGGGGGCATAAAGTGGGACTTCACAGTTAAAGCTGCAACAGGATTTTGCCTTTGACAAGAGCTTAAAACCTCTTGAGAAGCTGCCGTAACCGAATTACTGTGAAAGTGTAAAGGTATTTTCCGCTACTCAACCAGCCCTGCTAGTAGAGTATGGTATTTGAAGAATTTATTTTAAAAAGTTGAGTTGCAACATGTTACAATTAGATGCAGTGAATCAACAGTGTCTTGAAACGACAGGCGCATAGCAACACAGTTTTCACTCTCATCAGTAGGCTTAGTCCTGGGCTAGTAAATGCTGGAGACATTTTTTAAGCCCTGATCTACGCAAAAGTTCCTCTTCCACTTCAGCCTCAAGATCTTACAAGAAACAATCTCAGTACGTGCCCCAGACTGGTGGGAGTAATTTACAGACTTGACAGCTATCCTGGCAGATTTGTGTATCATTCATTACTACAGTGGAACCTCGCAATACCGCACCCCGCTATAGCACAAATCCACTTATAACGCAGGGCGCGCGGGTCTCCCAATGGCGGTGGCGCACGGCACTTTGATGTCACGCGACCCCACGTTTACCGCAATCGGGTATTTTTGGATCCCGATCGTTGCGGTATTTGCGGGGTCCGACTGCATGTTTAAAAGTGTTGAGAGGGAGGGGGAAGAAGATGACAAGAAGCATTGACTGCCCACTGTGAGTTTTCAAGCACACGGTGGTCAGTTAATGGCATGCCATGCTTCTGGGCTTCACGGGAGTGGCAGAAACTCTGCTGTACTCTCCCTGGATTAAGCGTTTCTAGCTTCTGTCTCACTTTACTACCTGCTTCCTTACTGGACTTAAAAGCCAGAAGAACTCTTAAAACGTCTGCTTTCCAGGGTCTGAAGAGAGATAAAGAAGCTTTGCACCTCCACCCCGCAATGCCTCAGGAAGACGCCTCCTGTCATTAATGCAGTTTGCATTGCTACACTTGCGCAGATCAGCCATTTCCTGCTCTTGCAGGTGTTTGCTTTAAAAAAAAAAAATGTAAAGTGAACTCTACTTTTTATTAACTCACAGAAACTATTAAACACGATATTTGCAAATGGCTGAAGACAATAAATATGTCCATGAAAGAATCTATTATGCTGAACTGGAAAAAAAGATTGGTAATGGGAAAGGCAGGAATAAGGAGTGGGGAAGAGGTAAATATGCAGCAGAACATGTATAATTGTCAAAAATATTAGAAATCACAAACTACACACTGTCAAGTTGTGTAGGCCACATCTTTAACTTGCCTTTTAAAATTCCTTCATAACAAGGAGGAAATAAGTTTATGCCACTGGTTACTTTGCTTTTTCCCTCCTTTCTTTAAGTACAATAGTAGGTCTCTAAATTGGTTCTTTGCTAATAAACAAGTTTGAAAGAAAATAAGGTCCAGTAGCTAGGCACCGGATGGGGATGGGGAGACCAGGGTTCTAGTCTAGGCTCTGACACTAACCAGCTGTGCTACTGAGGTCACTTCAACTCCCTCAGCCTCCATTGCCCCTACCATCCTGAAGAACTTACAGAGGATGCAAATAAGCCTTATCTATTTAGATCTGATGCTTCAGGGCAGGGTCTGTCTCTTACTGTGTGCTGGGCAGTACCAGGCACAAATGAGAATAGGATCTCTTGGCACTATCCAAATACATAATAATTATTCTCACCCAAAACAATTATTTCATACTACTTTTCAGTTAAGGTTCAGCTGCCAAGACAGTTACTCAGACAGGACTTTTATATGATCAGTACCGTACACTTTTAACCAGAAGTGTCCTGCATCCAGCTATTGCCATTGCCATCCACCTGGGCCCCGATCCTGCAATGCACTGTGCCAGGGCAGACGCTGGTATGTGCCTGGAGCCTGGAACTTTAGGCTGCAAGCTCTTTAGTCTGTATTTTTACTGGGTTTGTACAGCAGTCACCACAATAGGGCCGCTATTTTCACTTCAGCCTGAGGTCTCTAGGCACTTCTGTAATATAAATACGATCCTAAATTTCTGGTCTCATCCTGCAGCCGCTCACAAAGAACCTGCCCGGTGGGTCAATGGAAATTCTGCCTATGGAGTTTGCAGGGTCACATTCAAGAACCACACAGGTCAAAAAACAAAGTACACTGGGATGCAAAAATTTTCACCTGTTTGTTTGCCGACTCATTCACCAAGGCCCTGATCCAACAAAGCACTGGTGCACATTCTTAAGTGTTTTCCTGGATCCGCTCTCCCCCCCCCCCCCACTCCTTAACACAATGGGTGTGAATTAGTGAAGGTCTTTCTACCTTTTCCAGGGATAATTTTATTAAGAACATTGTTCAAGATAAACTAATTTATTTTCCCTCATGTGGGTGGTTGAATCAACACACTGAATATGAAACATCATTTAAACACACATCTCCTAATTAGCTGTGTTTACCTGAGGTGATGAGAGTGAGGGGTTGTCAATGTTGCGTTACATTTTAACACCACCACTCAGCGCCAACAGCTGACTGTCTGAAACTGTTAAAAGTCTGAGATTTAGCAGGTTTTTTGGGGTGGGTTTTTGTTGTTGTTGTTGTTTTTTTGGTCCGAATATGTGCCCAGACACAAATATGATGGGCACAGTGAACCTGAAATCTAGGTAGTTTCAATGAATGAATTCAAAGGAGTTTCAGTTACTGCCTCACCCCACTGCCAGTGTTTATGGTTTTACAATCACTTTTTTAAAAAGGGGAGGAGAAGTCTCTCTTCCCCATTGCTCTATGAAAGGTTCATACAATAGTGAAACGGACAACACAGTCAAATGTACAAACTAAAACAAAAATAGCTTTATTTCTCTGATATTTCAGTTACAGTAATCTTTCATTATACTTAAAGATGCAAAATTTTGAGAAACGTGTCATTTTCAAGTTAGGGCTAGTCGACACTGGCAAGGCTAAAGCAATGCTTTAACGTGGCCTGTATGGTCGCAGCGCAGCACTAGGAGAGAGCGTTCCCAGCTCTCTAAAAAAATTAGAAGGGGCATAGCTACCAGCACTGGGGCACTGTCTATACTGGCGCTTTACAGCGCTGAAACTTGCTGCACTCAGGGGGTATTTAAGATTAGCAGCCGTGTTAGTCTGTATCCGTAAATAAAACGAGGAATACTTTGTAGTACCTTAGAGACTAACCAGTTTATTTCAGCATAAGCTTTCGTGGGCTATAGCTCACTTCATCGGATGCATCCGATGAAGTGAGCTATCGCCCACAAAAGCTTATGCTCAGGGGGGATTGTTTTTCACACCCCCGAGTGAGAACGTTGCAGCGCTGTAAAGCGCCAGTGTAGAAAAGCCATTGCTGTTCCTTTATGAAAATGAAGAAGAAAAACCCCAATAAATGACTGAGGACATCCCATATTTCAGACCCAAATTTACCTCTGTCCCACACAGTGTGTTCTCAGATGTCTGTTATAAAAAGTTATTTAACTGCAGAAGTAATAAATCATGAAGCTATCGTAAATGGGACTTCTGTACCATAAAAAGAAAAACTGCACAGAATTGTACACCCTCCACACTATCATTTTTCTTGTGCTACCCTTTCAGGGGCCAACAGTTTGAGATCTCTGCTAGAACTATGCAGTTCAACACATTTATTGGAAAGGGCACCAGTGTTCTTTGCCCTCTTTCCCTAGTGAGCATAGTTGTGCAAACTCCTTCAAAACAAAAACCTTAATTTTAGGCAATGTTTCCATTGTTTCTCTAAGGAAAGTGATGGAAGCCCCGTTACTTATGTAATTTAAAACTAAACTGGCAAATCTCCAGAGAATAATCTTGCATTAGCCAGAGTGGGAGGGGTAGACAAGATGGCCCAACTATCTTTGGTCTCCATCACCACTCCATTCACCCTGTAATGGTTTAGTTTAAACGCCTACTCTAATAGTTAAGTTTGCGACCAGTGAGCCACCTAGCAGGCTTCTTGCTAGAATTATTAAACTCCCATCATTTCTTATTTATAGACACTTATCCCTACATCCCAAGTCTCCGGCTTCCAGACACACACAAAGCCCAGGGGACAGACAGTGAGGAAAAAAGCTACTAATATTTACATTGACACACCATCACTGGGGAGAAGGGAGGCAACAAGCTGACGTACAGAGAGGTGTGCAGATTTTGGCAAAGAACACTGGGATATCCTCACCCAAGAAGTTCTACGAGATCTTTAATCTTCATGCAGAGTCCGCAGGATCCTGGCTTTTAGCTCTCATCCAGAAGATCTGCACACAGCAGATGCCATGACACTCAGTTTATCTACCTCAACAAAGAAATAAAGATCATAAGAGTGGCTATCCTAGGTCAGACCAAAGGTTCATCCAGCCCAGTATTCTGTCTTCCGATAGTAGCCAATGCCAGGTGCCCCAGAGGGAATGAACAGAACAGGGAATCATCAAATGATCCATCCCCTGGTCTCTCTCCTTGAGAGTCCATGTTTTTCAAGCCTGCTGATTAGCCACCTGATACTCCTTGAGGTTGCTGCATAAGCAGCTTGTAGTGTCATCTGGTGCAGTGGTTCCAACCTTTTTCATCTGAAGATCCCTACAAATTTTCAAATGGCGGGGAGGACCTTTTGGGAATCTTAGACAGTCTCCCGTGGGTCCGAGGACCACAGGTCGAAAACCACCGATCTGGGGTATTGTCCATGTCGGACTGTAAATTGCCTGGGATCAAGACTGCGCATCCATTGATACAGCACTGACCACACTGTCAGCATTCAAATAGTACTCATCATGTAGAGACATTTTAAAAGGATGCCCCAGAATTATCAAAGAAATGGTCCAAAGTGCATTGTCCTGGAAGTTTATGTAGGTTCAAGCACCCTTGCCCCCACTTACAAACATCCTCCACTCATATCCCCCTCCCAAACTCACTGAAGCTGTTTGTAGCTGTTTATTGGCCTACATTCCACTGTGTTGCACCTGCACTGTTGTATACCTGATCCCGCCTGCAGCCGGAGCGGACCTGCACCACCTTATCCTTAATGAAAAAATACAGAACTTCATTTCCTCAGAAGACAAAATAATATATCAGAGCAGACAGATTCCAGAAGCCACAATGCACAGCTGCCCCACAGCCCTTACTCCCGCTGACTTCAAAGGGAGCATTGCCTGAGCAAGGAGGGCTGGGCTGGGCTAGGATGGCTGAGCGGTTTAGGTGTCAGACTCGAACACCAATTGGGTTTTCCTACACAGGTTTGTAACACGCTCAGCACGGCTGAGACTTTAATTCTATGGTCCATGTTATACAGGAGGTCAGGCTAGGTGACCCAACCGTAACTTCCCACCTCTCCCATTAGCCTCCTCCCACAATCAAAGCTCTTGTTTGAACTGTTGGTGCTTGGATAGATTTTGTTCAGGAACATTTTTATACAGATCAGTAGGAAACGTTTTTTAAAGAGGTAACAAAGAGTCCTGTGGCACCTTAAAGACTAACTAAAGTTTAGTTAGTCTTTAAGGTGCCACAGGACTCTTTGTTACCTCTGCTATTCCAGACTAACCCGGCTACCTCTCTGGTTTTTTAAAGAAGTATGCTAAACTGTAAAGAAGTTTATCTATCTATTTATTGGAGTCCCAAACATAAATTAGAGGGACAAGGTGAGTGAAATAAAATCTTTTATTGGACCAATTTTTGTTGGAGAGAGCCAAGCTTATACAGAACTCTTCTTCAAGTGGGTGTAAGCTTGAAAGCTTGTCTCTCTCTCTCACCAACAGAAGTTGTTCTGATAAAATATTGCCTTCCCAACCTTGTCCCTCTAATTTACTTTCCATATTACTGGTTTCTCTAATATCCTGGGACCAACATGGCTACAACAACACTCCATATGTGAAAAGTCTGTCATGTGGCTGCTTAAGAGAGCATTTCATCCACTGTATAAGGAGCTTGACAGATTTTAAAGAGAAGCAAGCACCAACCCAAGTCCCAATTCTTCAAGAGGTTTCATGCAGGCAGGTATCTGTGTCCACACAAAGCCACACTGAATAGGGCTCCATGCAGGAAAGGCTGACAAATCCTAAAATGTGCTACAAGCTTTACATCCAAGTAAGAAAATGAGGTTCCTGCCCTGAAGCGTTTATAACCCATAAACTCCAATGGGTCCTAAATGAGTCCTGAAGAACCATTTTCTTCAGCGATGGCCACAAGTGGCAAGTTAATAAAAATAAAAAAAACTTCAGATCTCTCTTGTGGGTTTCTCCATAGACCTGGTCTTCCCTATCCTTACAGGCCTTATCCAGCCAAAAATAGATGTCAGTAACTTCACGCACATGGGTAATCCCATTTACTACAAAGGAACATTTGCACAAGTAAAAGGTTAGCTAGATTGAGCCTTTACGGACAATTTGTAGGCAGAGAATAGAAGAGGAGATGAAATGAGCAGCATGCGAGACACGAATATTTGTATGTTGTAAACAAAAATTGCCTTTACTAGCTATTAATTATAGCTGGGTTATTAAAAGCAAGAGAATTCAAGAAACCCAATTTACTATTAATGCACTTTGGTTACTTTTTGCATTTCTTTCTGTTCAGACAAAAAAAAATACTTTCTGCTTCATATGTAGTCAGTTTAATTTTTGCTCACATAGAATGATGAGCTGTAACGCTGGGGTTTCAAAATTTCTGTGAAATATTTGTTTTTATATTATCTATTTGTATTCCAGTAGTGCTAGAGGCTCCAACCAAGACACGAGTCCCACTGTGCAAAGCACTGTACAAAGACATTTAAAAAAAAAAAAAAAAAAAGACAAGCCATACCTCAAAGAGCTGACAAACTACGATCAAGAGCCAGCTGCATTATTATTTTAATGTGGTCTTTGGTTTGGACAAAGCTTGTTTCCACAACGGTTTAACTTGACAGCACTTTGCATGGTCAATTTCACTGTTGAATGAACCTTTCACAGAGCACCAAGGAAAAGATATTTTTTGTGTTTTGTTTTTTAGGTAAAGGTGACTGTAAAACCATAAACACTGGCAGCCTGGGGCACCACCACATGTTACACACAGGGAGCAAGGCTCATCGCTGGACAACACCAGTCTGAATATATTGTATGCAGATGTATGCTCATGTCTGTGTCATGATAACCTCCTTACCTGGGTTACATGCGGCATTTTATCCCCCACTCAGAGCAGCAAAGGGAGGGTTTGATTTTGTGACCACCATGTTCCAGGGGAGAGGATGGGAATTTGATGACTCGGGGGAGGGGCGGTATAGTATGTTCACACACACATAGATATTTCAGGAGTTGGATGGGGTCTTCATACTGGTCTGTACAGCGCCTAGCACGGGGGGGGGGCTGCATTGACTCCTCCCCCCCCCCCCCGCATGGCTCTTTAACCCCAGCAAGCCATGGGGGAGGGGGGGCAGGTGTCCCAGCTTGGCCAGGCCCCCCAGCAACCCACAGGGCCAAGCTCAGGCTGCTCTCAGGGAGGCTACGTGTCTCCATCCTCTCCGACAGGGCAGGTGAGGAGGGGCCCGGGGCCCCCCGGGGCAGCCTTGCCCTGGCCTCCAGCGGGGGCCGGATCGGGCCCTTGGGCTCCGGCAAGCGCAGCCGCGCTTCGGGAATAGCCCCCTTACGGCCGCGGAGCCCCCGCTGCGCCTTAGCGACCACGCCGGCCCCCGCGCCGGCCCCTGGCAACCAGCTAGGCCGCGGCCTCCCCGGCCTTTCCCACCCGCCGCGGCCGGCGCGGGGAGCCCGCGAGGCGGGGACGGGGAGCGCTTACAGGTCGGCGCCGAGCTGGGTGAAGCCGGAGTTGAGGCAGCCGCGGGCTATGCGCCTCCAGAGCAGGTCCCGGCCGGAGAAGGCGCGCAGCCGCCGGCAGACCTGGCCCAGCCGGCCCAGGGCCTGCGCGTCCAGGTAGGAGCAGATGAGCAGCAGCAGCTCCTCGGGCAGGGCCCACAGGAGGGAGGGGCGGGCGGCCCCGCGACCCCCCTCCGCCTGGGGGGGTCCCGGGCTGCCCTTCCTCCCCATGGAGCAGCAGCCCCTGCCCCTCCTCCCCGGGAGCCGGAGCTGCTGCTGCCTGGGGGAGGCCAAGCCATGGACGGGGGCAGCCTCTCCCCAGTCACATGGGGCAGGAGCAGCTGCCTGTCACTCCCCGGGCAGACAGGGCCCGGCCAGCTCGCTAATGAACTCAGTAATTGGGCCCATTGCTCGTCACATCCCAGGTGCCCTGGGCAGGGCTCCGCATCCACCCCCTGGGCAGGGCTCCGCATCCACCCCCTGGGCAGGGCAGTCTACCCCTGCACAGTGGCAGCGCAGCCAAATATTCATTAATAATGGTATAATGAGCATCAGTGGCCGGCCACCACCGCCAGGGCACAGAGGGCGAGGGGTCGCTTCCCACCCACTAAGGCAATGCACCCCCTCGCCCCATGCCACGGCAGGGAAATAATTATTCGTGTGCATTAACAATAATTTAACAATATCATCTGGGCCCCGAATGCCAGCATGACACACGCAGACACGCGCACACTGGGCCGGGAGAAGAATAATGAATCATAATTAATAACTAAGTCATTAGTGCCATCCTGCAGGAGCCTGGACTGATGGGAACATGGATCGCTCCTGACCCTATGCGGAAACACAGCCCCACACACACTGCAGCAGGTACATATTATTTATTATTATTAATTTACTAATATGATGTGTTTTCATAGCATCTTCCACCCAGTCTGGAGTGTTTTATACAGGAAAGGCTCCTGACCCAAAACAGACACACAGCCCCACTGGGGTAGACAAAATAATACTCCAACAGTATCATACAAGCCCATAGCCTCTTCCACCTGCCCAGAATACTGTATACAGAGATTGCTTACCAAGCACAGAACTGCAGACATGCCCCACAGTTAAAAAGGCAAATAATTATTATCATCATATGATCACCTCAGAATATAATAGGATGACCATGAGAGAAGGCCTTTATTCAATACTTAGATCTTGATCCAGGAAAGCACTAAAGTATGTGCTTAATCTTAAGCACTCAAGTAATCTTACTGACTAAATTAGCACGTCTGTTTAACATGCATCCAGTAGTTTTAAAAGAGCTGGCTGAGGAGCTCTTTGGAGCATGAATGTGGCTTCTTAATGAGTCTTGGAACTCTGAGAAAGTTCCAGAGAAATGGAAGAAAGCAAATATTGTGCCAAAATTTTAAAAGGGTAAACAGGATAGCCCCATTAATATAGGCCTGTCAGCCTGCCTTTGATCCCAGGCAAAATAAGAGAATGACTGATACAGGACGCACTTAATAAAGAATTAAAATAAAGTTAAAATTTAAAATATAATTAATGCCTAGCAATATGGGTTTATGGGAAATAGATCTTATCAAACTAACTTGATTTTTTAAATGATTTTTAAAGTATGATTGATAAAAGTAATAAGGCTGATGTCATATTCTTGGAATTCCATAAGGAATTTGACTTGGTACTGCGCGACATTTTGATTAAGAAACTAAAATGATGCAAAATCAGCATGACATATTAAATGGATTAAAAACTAGCTAACTGATATGTTTCAAAATATAAGTGTAAATGAAGACTCATAATAGAGCAGGTGTATTTCTAGTAGAATCACAGAGGGGTTGGTTCTTGGCCCTGTGGTGTTTAAGATCTTTATCAATGACCTGTAACAAAACATAAATCATTATGGATAAAGTCTGCAGATGACACAGAAATTACTAAAGTGGTAGGTTATGAAGAGTACAGGTCACTGATACAGAGCGGTCTCGATCTCTGTGTAAACTGTGCACAAGCAAACAATATGTGTTCCAATACAGCCAAATGTAAAGACATACATCCAGGAACAAAGATTCTAGGCCATATTTACAGCATGAGAGACTATCCTGGGAACCGGTAACTCTGAAAAAGACTTCAGCGTCCTAGTTGAAAATCAGCTGAAGATGAGCTCACAGTGTAATGCTGTAGCTAAAAGAGCCACTGCTATCCTTGGATACATAAACAGGGGGATATTGAACAGGAGTAAAGAGATTATATGACCTCTGTGTTTGGCACTGGTGTGACTACTGCTGTAACACTTGTCCCAGTTCTGGCATCCACACTTCAAGAGGGATGTTGATAAATTGGAGAGGGTTCAGAGAAGAGTCTTGAGAATGATTAAAGGATTTGAAAACCTGCCTTATAGTGACAGACTCAAGGAGCTAAATCAGTGACTCTCAAACTTTTTTACTGGTGACCCCGTTCACATAGCAAGCCTCTGAGTGTGACTCCCCCCCCCCCTATAAATTAAAAACACTTTTAAATATATTTAATACCATTATAAATGCTGGAGGCAAAGGTTTGGGGTGGAGGTTGACAGCTCACAACCCCCCCACCCCCAATGTAATAACCTCACAACCCGCTGAGGGGTCCCAACCCTCAGTTTGAAAACCCCTGAGATAAATCTATTTAGCTTATCAAAGAGAAGGTTAACTAGTCTAGCAGTGTCTACATGGGAAACAAAAATTTGCTAATGGAGGGCTCTTCTGTTTAGCAGACAAAGGTTTAACACAGTCAAGTGGCTGGAAGTTGAAGCGAGACAAATTCAGACTAGATATAAGGCAAAAAAAATTAACACTGATAGTAATTAACCATCGGAACAATTTACCCAGGGCTGCACTAGCTTGACCATCACTGTCTTAAATCAGAATTGGATGTTTTTCTAAAATATATGCTCTAGCTATTGGACATGAAACAGGAATTAATTCAAGAAAGGCCTATGGCCTTTGTATGCAGGAGATCAGTAGATGATCACAATGGTCCCTTCTGGCTTTGGAATCTATGAAGTTAAATATGTATGTAAGTGATTGCAACAATTGGGCCTTAATGTCCTGTGACCTGCAGTCTAATAAAGAGGTACAGAACTAAGAAGTATATAGATCAGCTAAAGGTCTATTTGAAAGCAGTAATTATGCAAAGGATCAGTTATGGTACAAACACAATACTATGAATAACACATTATGGGATTATGCACCTTAAACAAATAGGGCTGTCAAGTGATTTAAATATGAATCGCGATTAATCATGCAATTAAAAAAAATAATTTTGATTAACCGCACTGTTAAACAAAAATAGAATACCATTTATTTAAATATTTTCTGTTTGCTACATTTTCAAATGTATTGATTTCAGTTACAACACAGAATACAAAGTGTACAGTGCTCACTTTATATTTATTTTTATTAAAAATATTTGCACTGAAAAAAACCGAAAAGAAATTCTATTTTTCAAATCACCTAATACAATACTGTAGTGCTATTTTTCATGAAAGTTTTGAACTGACAAGTGTAGGATTATGTACCAAAAAACCTGCATTCAAAAATAAAACAATGTAAAATTATACAGTCTGCAAGTTCATTCAGTCCTACTTCTTGTTCAGCCAATCACTCTGACAAACAAGTTTGTTTACATTTGCAAGAGATAATACTGCCTACTTGTTTACAATGTCACCTGGAAGTGAGAACAGGCTTTCTCATGGCACTGTTGTAGCCAGCGTCGCAAAATACTTACATGCCAGATGCGCTAAAGATGCATATGACCCTTATTGTTTCAACCACCATTCCGGGGGACATGTATCCATGCTGATGATGGGTTTTGCTCAATAACAATCCAAAGCAGTGCGGACCGACGCATGTTCATTTTCATTAACTGAGGCATTTGCCACCAGCAGAATTTTTTTTTCTTTTTTGGAAGAAAGAAAGAAGGAAAGAAGGAAAGAAAGAAAGAAGGAAAGAAGGAAAGAAAGAAGGAAAGAAGGAAAGAAAGAAAGAGAAAAGAAAAGAAATCCCCAGGCATAGTTCATACTATGACGTCAATGGGACTGTCTATGTTAATTCAGTTCATTAATTCAAAAATCATTTGCAAATTTAACACCATTAATTTCAGCTTGAGTAGGGACTGGGGGTGGCTGGCTCATTACAGAAACAACTTTTCCTCTCCTGGAATTGACACCTCCTTGTCAATTATCGGGAGTGGATCACATCCACCCTGATTGTATTGGCCCTGTGAACACTAGTTCTCCACTTGTGAGGTAACTCCCCTCTCTTCATGTGTCAGTAGAACAATGCTTGCAGCTGTAACTTTCACCCCATGCATCTGAAGAAGTGGGGTTTTTACCCATGAAAGCTTATGCCCAAATAAATCTGTCTTTAAGGTGCCACCGGACTCCTTGTTGTTTTTATGTTAGCTTTATCTACCCACATGAAATACAACCACAAAGTATCTAAATGCTTATTACCTACAGACTGCTCACAGTAGTAGGGACTACAGGTAGTGTGTGTTTGCAGCATCAGACCCTAAGAACCCGCTGGAACTACTCTACTCCTGTGTGTAAAATTAAGCATGGAAAAGTGTTTGCAGGATCAGGTCTTAAAGAGGATCTTGAGGATCTTGCCTGGTACTAATAAACAAACATCTATCGTTATCACTTTCATTTTATTGTTTATATTGCACTCACCTGGGGCCCCATTGTGCCAGGCACTGAATAAATATATAGCAAATTACATTTCCTGTCTCAAAAAGCTAACAAGCTAAGGCCCCAATCCTGTCATGGGCAATGACTGCTCAGAGCCTCATTGAAGTTAGCAGGGCTCCGGAGGCTGGCACAGCAGGAGTAGGGCCTAAATGAGCAGTTACAATCTGAAAGCTTCTAACATAATGGTAAAAGTCAATTCAGTGCAGCATGTAAGAAATACCATGTCAATATCTGCCCATCATTTGCTTGCTAGCTCCTTTTCATGGACTTTTATTCATCTCTGTACTGCCCTCCAATATACCTTTCCAGCTAAAGACACGGTCAAGTGGACAGGTTTTTGTTTTGTTTTTCTTTTCACCCAACGCTTTTGTATATTTCTGAAACTTAAGACACTCCATATACTACTACAGTACTTATCTGTAACACCATCGCTTTGAGGGATTAAAGCAGGTTGCTTGTTACACACTTAGATCAAGCGTTATCTGAGTAGAGAGTCTACCCCGTTAGGGATGGCGGAATCTGTTTTTGATCTTGAGTTGTTTTGATTTTCTCTGAGAGCGGTAACATGTTATTTTAACTTCTGAATAAGGTGTGCTACCTGACTAGTCTCTTCTCTTCTTTGGCAGAAAGGATTAGAAACCTCCACAGAATTTGCCCTCTATTAAAGCAGAGTGCTCTCCATTGAGCAGCAAGGAGTTGAATTGTTTTCAGATTACATGTGTGTGTGTGTGTGTGTGTCTTTCCCACATCAAAGACTTTGATGGAAGCTGTTCACACTATTGTCAGGAATGCAGGGATTGGCGCAAAGGTGATTAGCAAAATTGCTTTTCTGCAGGAGAAGGACAAAAAAATATTGAGGGATTAAAGAGGATAAAAAGAAGGTTATGTTGAATATGAGGTAAAATCTTCTGCTGGTTTTCTCCAAATCATGCTTCGTGGATTTGTTTTAGTCTCCATAAAAATAAACCAGAACAAACCAGAATTAAAAGCTGCTTTGTACAAAGTGCCAAAAATCTCAGATAAAAAACTATAGACCTCTATTGGTCCCTATCCTGTGAGGTACTCAACAGCTTCGGCAAGACGCTGAGAGCCCTCAGTGGGAGCTGAGGGAATCATCATGTCTCACAAGCTATTACACATTTCCAGGATGGGGCCCTTTATTACTAATAACTAAGAGTATCAAAAAGAGAATTTTACAAATCAAATTTTTTTGTCATCCTGGTTGTTTGGTTACTTTTTGCGCTACACTCAGCTCATAGTGGTATTTGGCTGATGGTCAATTTCATTTTCCACTTGCCATACACAAGCAATACAGTACTTCTATATTGGACTCAGCAGCAGAGCTGGTTGAAAAAAAATGTAAAAACCCAAATATTTTGGTCAATGAAACCTACCAGCAAAGCTTCCAAAAGCTCTCTCTTGGCAAAGCTGCATTGTAATAAAAGTATATCTTCAGCTACAGTCAGTAAAACTGCATTGTCTCCTTTTTTTCAGATTTGACCTTGACAATTCATTTATTACTAATTTATTTTGAATGATTATTATTCATTAAGTGCCAAAACTGCAGTCATTCCTTTCCTTGAGATTCTGATTTTGTTATTGGTTTGGTTTGTTAATTTGCTACTTTCTTGAAGTCAATCAACTGATTTTATTTATTTATTAACCTTGTTTTTCAAAGAATTATCTGAAGTCTCTATTTAGAAAAAAGTTCATTTTAACAGTTTTCCCAACAGTAACTCCCTCCTGGCCACATAAGATTGCCACTCACCAGACAGCTGTGGGATTCAGAATGTTTCAATATAAAACGCTTTTCAATTCCAAATCCTAGATTTCTACTGGTGCCGGATGATTGCTGCACACAGATTGAGAAACTCCCCAACTCTCCAGGCTTCAAAGGCTGGTCAACCTTGATCTCCAAAAGGAATGTTTTTGAGTCTTGTGTCTTCTAGGAGCCACCTACAAACATATTTTCGGGTTTTTTCTTACCCACTTGGAGACTGTTGGAATTAATGATAAAACTCCCATTGGCTTCTTTGGGAGCATATTCAGGACTGAGTTTTCAGTGAGATGTTGTTTCTAGGCGTTGTCACCACATTCTTCACTTATTTCACAGTGAGTCCAAAGCTTCAGTTTTCAGCAGTTAGAAATTTATAGAACCAGAGTTACTAGCATTTCTAGGCGTGCTTCTCCTTATTGCACAAGATGGTAAGAGTTAAAGGAACACTTCTGAGACATCCCTTTCTTGTAGACTGGACCTTTTTCACCAAGAGGCTGCAAGCTCTTTTTCTGCTACTTATTTTGGCTAGTTCTGGTGTTTCTTATTATTCGGACACAGAATCAGCAGCGATTTGGTTTGTAGGGTGAATGTGACACAGATACCTATATAAAGCAAGAGGAGCTTATTCAGTGCTAGAAACCAACATTTTGATGCAGCTCTCAATATATCCTATGCTGCTATCTAAGAGTACTATCCTCTCCTCCAAAAATCTCCTAAAGACCAACCTCTTCCCTGAAAACCATTCAAAAGGATCGTTTGAGAGGCAGCTAGGGAGAACTGTATTTCTAAGTAAACAAAAATATCTATAATGCATGTATAAAAATAGTATAGAATTAATTGTATCCCTTCCCATGACAATTGTTTTGTTAGGCCCCAATCCTGCGTGAGTGCATTGGTCCATGCTAGCAGATCCAGTTGCAAGACTGGAGCCTTAGATTGTAAGCATCTCAGGGCAGGGATAGTGTCTTTTTATGTGTCTCTGAAGTACAATGGGGTCCCTACTCTCTTCAGGGTCCTTCAGTCTTACCATAATGCAAATAAATACTAACTAGTGCTCAATTGTTATAATAAATACATGTAGATAAAAATATAAAGCCAATGCACTTGATTTTTAAATGGGACTAACTTAGCCTCCAGTTTTTGATACCAATACGCTGCAGGCACAAATAATTGCAAGCATAGTTTATGGGCCAGAGGAGGGGACTCAGATCATCACTTATACAGGTTTCTTAGGACCGTGCAAGTCCCACCTCTCTGGAAAGGCTCCTTTTGGTTTATTTGTTTA
The DNA here is from genome assembly GCA_032164245.1 of Sternotherus odoratus. Taxonomy (NCBI): domain Eukaryota; kingdom Metazoa; phylum Chordata; order Testudines; family Kinosternidae; genus Sternotherus; species Sternotherus odoratus. The sequence continues at coordinate 105,851,657 of JAVMKO010000005.1, forward strand.
GATCAGTAAAAAAAAATCCCACATCCCAAAATAAAGAATGTTTTCCTTTGGAACTGCAAACATCCTTGATAGCTTTAACATCTGCTGGACAATGTATGGATGAGAGGCGGGCAGCTCACACAGTTCTGTGACAAACATGTGTGTACAGCGTGTCAGATTATAAATCCAGGAATAAAGAGCAATTAAACCCCCTTTTCCAGCCCACCTGCCACGAAAAAAGGCCTTTCACTTTGAATTGATCTATTTAAATGGAAACAAGAATTAGGAAGGAAAACACCAACGTCCCAAAGTCTCAAGTCAAAACCTCTCCATCTGATAAAGAAGTTCTGTCAGCTGCAAGCAAACTGATTCACTGTCTCTCTTTCTCCTGGATGTATGCACTACCCTGTGTGAGTATGCCTGTGGTTCTGCCAAAACATAAGGTTATATGGCTCAGGAATCTTGCAAGTAACATTTGTATCTGTCACTGAATTGATCTTAAGCCCCACACGACGCCCTCCGATATGTTTTCTCTTTTGCCCGCATGTTAGAGTGCTGGATGCAGTATTTGGATGAGAACTCCAGCGAGATCAGCTGTGCCATGCAGCAGCGCTAGAGCTCTCAGAGCTCCACCTTGAGTGCAAAAGTCTTTCTGTTCTTTGGAATGCGGAGCTAGAGGAAAAAACTTGAGGCCAATTTCCCCCTGGAACAACTCTAATGAAATCAGTCACGTGACACCCGTGATAAATTTGACCCTGTGGTTTCAGCTTTGCTCTGGGATTGAAATGGACTCACTGTTGATAGTTTCTCTGACTAATTTGAGTTACATAAAAATGCAGTTAGAAATGCCAAACAAACATCCAGTGCAGAATGCCTCATAATCCAGAGCACATGTTGCCTAATGGTTACTGCAGGAGAAGGGAAGTCTAGTCTCTCACGTTCTGTTCTGAACCGTGACACTGGCGTGAGTATTGCATGACCTCGGGCAAGTCACAGTGCCGGTCACGGTCTCACTTTCCCCTTCTATAGATATAGCAAGATTTACCACTTCACAGAGTGGTTGTTTTAGAACCACAGGGATGAAAATACTTTTAAAAGGCAAAAATAATCCAACTTTTCAGTAGGGCCACACCCCAGCCTCTGCTGGTGCACAAATGATTGCAACCAGAACTTTCCAAGACTAACACCTGAACATGTACTTGGTTTATTCAAATACCTGTGCATGCAAGTTATAGAACCCTAATGTGCGAGACCCATTTGTCCAGTGGATTGCCCACAGGTGTTTGCGCATGTAAAGTGTACACGCAGGTGAGTGCACAGGTGGAGTTGCATGAGCACCAGCAGAGCGAGGATTCAAACAGCGGGGCCTTTGAGCCTTAACCTGACACTCCCCCTTTAAAATCAGAGACACTGACATCAAAGTTTTCCACTCATCAGAAGAAACAGGGTATTTTGCACCCTTCTGAGCTATGTTTCTCATCTCCATGCCATTCCTACTGCCTTGTCTCTCTTGCTTTTTCTAATACTAGCCCTCCCTCTCCACTTCAAACCCTGGGAAAAACCTAGGAAAAGCAGCTTGCTGACTAAGGGGCCATTTCATTGCATTGTGTTTTCCAGCTAGACCTGAACAGACTGAAATCAATTCAGCTCTCTTGCGCTCTCCCTCCCTCGTGTCTTTTTTTGTTTCTCTTAGATCGTGCCCTCTGCCTTAAGAAAGCCCAGTTTAGTTACATCCCCATAGCAATCAAGTGACCAGGAGTTTCTGAGTTTTGTAAAAACACAGTGTTCTTTTCATGGGATTCAGGTTCCTCCTCAGTTTGAAATTCCCATTGAGCAGGGGTAACAATCTGCAGAATCTTTGATCAAGTCTCATTGTTTCATTTTAGATATTCCTGATGGTCACATCACCCAGAGAAATATGTGCTTTTGTACTAATATTAAAACATTGTATTAGCCATCCATTATATTACTGTCACTGAGACCTGACTGAACAGAAGTACACACAAACATCTGTGTCTGATCTGTATAGCTGTATATCCTGAGAAATACAATTATTGTTGAAGCCCAAGTGTTTCCATTCTAAGATCCTTTTTGCAATTCCTTCTACTTTCTCAAGGTTTCAATATGAATTTTTCCAGTCTTGATCCAATACCACAGTTATGAATGCAATATAAGTACAAGAGTAGAATAAAATAAGGTTGGGGGGGGGGTTGAACAAGCTTAAGCACAGTCCACCTGGTGCACTAAATGAGACACGGTCCCGTGGAAATAATCATATGTTATCATAGAATTAGGGGTTATATCCTATTGCATACTCACAACGGAACAGCATTAAGGTTGCATGTGCAACCTTAACTTCGTTGTCTCCTGATTCTCCTGAGTGCTTAACTGGGCAAACTTTGTGTTTTCACAGCTCCATTGCAGTCAACAGAACAAAGCCACTTGTCACCTGCCGAGGATCCGAGATGTGTGTGCCCCCCACCCCACCCCGCAGCCCTGAAATACTACCCCAGCCCTAGTGACATGACGACAGTGGATTTTGTTATATTTATAATTATTTCTTTTAATTGAGAAGAAAATATTAAAAGTGCTTATCCCCAGCCTTACGTATCCTCCCTAAAATCAATCCAGCAGCCACACCTAACCATAGAAATGACCAGCACCCACAGAACACTTACAGCTTGAAAGTTTAAATTGTTGCACCATCCCCAGATAGTTCCCATCCCACAAAAAAAAAATCCTAGTCCCAAAATGAAAGTCAGCAGCTGCTCCAACCAAGATGGGGGCAGAGCTGCGGCATTGAGGATCCCTCACAGATGATGTCATGCCAGCAGCTTCCTCCATTGTAAATCCAGGTAGCTCCAGCTCCTCCACTGACCACAGCTGTGGCAGTACGGCTCGGGGAGAGAGGTGTCTCCCAGGGTAGCTGGTCCCAAGCCTTTTAGAGCTTGATAGGCCCAAACCTACCACCATAAAACCCACCTAGAGCTGAGAAGGATGCAAGTGCAAATCACGGACTAGTGTCGCATGGTCACAGAGGGCTAAACTGCTTAACGAGGGGCTAGCCACCCACTGCACCTGGTGTCCAGGTGGGTGTTAAGTACAAGCCTACGTACAGCACATTGTCCAAGGCTGAAGTATCATTTCTGTTCAAAGAGATGTTTTAAATCGCTGAAGATGGGGAGTGCTTGTGAGCAGGCAGCACCTCTGGAAAGGGGGCCTGGATTACAGTTCTAACTTTAGGACCTTCAGGTTGCACATGCAATGGTAACTCGTCCCCTTCTGCTTATTCCTGGTGATAGAATCTCTGGCTACATGGTCCTGTTGGATTTCACAAGTAAGGCAGACCAGACCCCAGTTTTTTATACCACTTCACACACACACGTTCTTACTGACAGCGGTTTTCTTGTCAAAACTTTAACCACTTCCCCATTTTAACTAAGTTCTCGTGCATGTTTGACTAATTCTGCCGGTGACCAGGACGTTAGCTGTTTGTTCCCAACCAGCAGCACAGCCTTGCTGAGACATTTCCGGAGTGGAGGTGGTTAATTATGAAGCTAGTTTTGCATATCTGGCAATGCCACCTCCGGCTGTGGCCCTCCTAGCACTCAGGCATGGCACTGTGGTACAGACAAGTCCAAACAGACCTGTGTATTAACAAGCATTCCCCTTAGAGGGGCTCGTTTATTAACAGCAAAGAGTAACGTATGAATAAGCAAAACCAGTTGTCCAGGTCCCTCTTGGGAAATCCAGTCTTTCAGGGTCAGTCCAATTAACTGCTTGGTCCTTTAGCCAGGGGGCACCCATCCCAAGACCCTCATCTGAAGCCAGGGCTTATAGGCTGTTCCTGCTCCCTTTCCTTGGAAAACAGCCTCCAGTACCTCCTTATTAGGAAACTTCCTCCAGTTCCTTCCTTTAGGAAACTTCCTGCCCGTGGAACACTCTCCCTCTGGGTTTGCCGTCCCACCTCCTCTTCCAAGCATCTTCTCCTCAAAGGCCCCTTCCTCCTGGTAGTACAGCCCCTGACCGAGCTCAGGCAGCCGTTTTATAGGGTGAAGTTCTTCTTCTACAGAACAAGCTCCTGGGGCAACTCGTTACTGCCAGGTGGATCTTCAGAGAGCTGTCATGGGCAGGCAAGGCCTGACTCCCCTTAATGGGACAATTGCCCTATGCCAGGACCAAGTTTGAAACTGACCCGGGGCCAGTTTTTCAAGTGTGCAGCACTTACAGTTGGAGCCAGATTTTCCCAAGAACTTGGCAGCTGTCATGCTACCACCGCAGTGAGCTGGTCTGAAATTCTGACCCTGACCGAGAGTGCTGAGCCTGGCTGGAAATTCCAGTCTCTCTCTTCAGGCCTTCAAAGCTCTGCTAGCTTGCAAAATATTGTCCCTAATGCATGTCAATGCCATAGTCTGGCACTGTTGGGTAGACACCACTGGAATGCTCTTCCTTACAAGGTCTTTGAGGAGCTCCTTTCCTGTATGTCCTGGGAGATTGTATGGGGAGAAGCCCCTTCTCCTGCAAAATATCTAGATAATGCCCTGCAGATGCTGGTGAGAGACGGTTGAAACCAGGAGAGACAATCTAAGAAATAAAACATGAAAGATAAAAAGGGATCTGGGCAGGAAGGATTTGTTCTCAAAGTCATAACACGCAGATGGGCCACACCAGCACACCGAACTATGAACATAACATAAGGGCAGCAGCTAGGCATTGTTAGGAAGACAGAGGAGAGAGGGATACAGTGAGAAAGCAGGGAGATGGCGTTGAGACCCTTGGGGGGGGGGAGTAGGTTCGTTGGGCCAAGTGACCTTTTCCCATCCAGCAATTTCTTCTGTCCCAGTGCAGATTAACAATGGACTCCCAATGGCAGCACAATATGACACCCCCGTTAATACCGAAAGAGATTCCATGAGGCCGTGCTGTGCTGCCGCGTCCATGGGACGCTGTGAAACAAACCGGCCCCGGGTTTCCAACTCGCCGCCTTTTCTGTTGTTGTTGTTATTGCTGTTTGTTTCCATTCACCCCCTGGATCCTCATCTTTCCCTTTCTTGACTCTGATGGGGGCTCTTTTTGTGCACAACAAGCCCTTCTGATCTCTTTGAAAGGCAAGCTCATGTCATTCTTCCCGATCATCATTGTATGACATGTTTTTATATCAGGCTGACAAAGGAGCTATTTGATCAGGGGGTATGGTGTGTGATTGTAAGAAATTCAGCTAGCCGGTGGCAACCATTGTTCCCCAAAGCGGCTCCCTGACCCCATTCTATTCAAGAAAAAACTCCCTTGGAGTGGCCTCTATTCATTGAGTAACACCAGTCCGCGGTCTCACTCCAGGAGCATGCTCAATTCAGAGGTATGTCACCGATATCGCCCATCAGCCAGCCTTTAACTCTTTCATCAGCATTAGGTTTCCAACACAACAGCTGTTATCATGGGGATGAGCTGGTGGGGTTCAGTGATGCATTCCAGCTCACTCTAACTCTCCTTATCTTGGAGAAATTTAACTTTCCCTTCAAAAGTTGGTTTGGAAATTACCCGTCTGCTACTTTGCACAGAGCATGGCCCAGGTTTCATGTCCTTGATTCCTAGGCTGCCCATTTTATTATGCACATTTTTAAATGGGTAAGCTCTGGATGGGCTGAGCCAAAGCCCATTCGAGTCACTGGGCACCTTTCTGTTGACTTCATTGGTCCCTGATCGGGCCCTAAGTAAACAGATAAACACCCAATCCTACAACCCTGGTTTGCACAAGTAGCCCTTATTCATGTGAGGAGCCCTTGGTTGCAATGGGACTACTTGCAAGGTGAAAGTTTGGCCTTTGGAGAAGTTCCTGCCATACTTCCTATCTTCTTGTTAGCAGAAAAAGTTTAATGAGTGTGACCTCTGAGATAGCCTATTCAGTGAAATTCCTGATCCTCCATTCTAGCTGAGTACCCCATGCATCCAGATAGGACCTGATCTAAAGCCCATTGAAGTCAGCAGAAGACCCCCACTGGCTTTAGGGGGCTTTGAATCAGACCCACGGTGCCCCATTTGTAGTGACTACAAAGCATTGTCATCTGACCACTGTCCTCTGGTCCATGTGAGGGGAGATCGGGGGCTGAGTCCAATTTCAGCTGTCATCTATGCTTCAAAATGAGGGGCTAGTGGAAAAGGGCAAAGATTTGGCACCCAGGTAATTCTGTTTTGGTGAGTAGTGTATAAATGTTCCCAAAGGAAGGATAAAAATGACAAATGTTCCATTAATGCAGGTGCACAGGTCACCAATTGCTGCTGGAAGAAAGCACGTGACGTTTCATTTTATCCAGCATGTTGTGACTTTGCTACATTTTTCAATGCAGAGCTCGTTCACTGAGAGATAAACACATCCTCTGGTGGATCTCCACTCTCTCCAGCCATTGCTCTTCAGATTTCATGGCTTCTCAGAGTCTAGGCAACTGGTCATTTCAGTTACATGTAGGTCCTCCTAGTGATGTATCAGATTTCATTCCTGAGCTCTCTCTGGTTTGTAATACAGTCACAGTTTCAATATCATGATTGGGCTTGCCCCATCCCTTGTGAGCGGGCAGCTCAGTAACAAGGTTCCCAGCTTCTAAGGTGACTTCAACTTGGCTCTAGATCCTTTGCTCCCTGATTTGTCACCAGCTCTGGGGTTAGAGATTGCTAATGAGCTTGTGCTCCCTCTGCTGGTGCAGAGCACAAAATACCGATGAGTCCGTCAGCAAACCATGGCTATTTCCTTCTTTGGTTTTCTCGTCTTCTCAGAGGCATTGGTGGAATTTAAAAAAATATATTTATAAGCCCCAAGGATGTTCTCCACCAGGTGATAAATAATAATAATGCTAATACTTTGTTCGATAGCACCTTTTCATTTGAAGTTTTCAAAGGTGACTTAAGCTTCATAATACCTCCCTGAAGTGAGTTCCGCATCATTATCCTAATCTTACAACTGGGAAACTGGAGGCACAGACATGGTAGTGGATTTGCCCACGGTCACACTGCGAACCAATGCCAGAGCCAACAAATTATTCCCAAATCCTCTGCTCCGATTCCCTAGAATACACCCCTCCCATAGGTCCTCACCAGTTTAAGGTTTAAATTCAATATTGAGCCTAAGCTGTGTAACAGCGTCCCTTTAAAATGCTAGTTCTTCCTACTTGGTGTCTTTAAGAATGAGGAGTGTAAATCCTCAAAGAATTCAGCAACATGAAGAGGTCCATTTTTCTCTTCATGCAGACACGTACTCCGCAACGAGAATGACCGGTGGGCACAGATAAGAGATCCCAAAGAACACTGCTTGGGTTGGAAGTGAGTTGCCACATCACAATTTCTTCACAACCTCTCCCAGCACTCAGAGAAGATCCTCCCACCTAAAGACCAGACTAGCCTATGATCAACTGACTTACAAGGAAAGACGGAAAGCCCCAAACATGAACGCTGGTGAGTGCTGATTCTGGAGGTGTAACTGTCAATGTGCATTTCAGATGTGTAAGCCCTAAGGAAGGAGCAGAATTGATGGGGGTGTATAAGAGTGTATATAACTAGAAATGATCAGATGAACCTGAGCAAATGAAAATGTAGGCTAAATATTAGGGAACAGTTAGTGACAATAGCGCAATCTACTAGAGAAGAGCTGCAAGATCTAATACTTGAGTAGACCAAACAAAGGCCAGGAGAAGATACTTCAAGGAATAATCATGTATTGACCCGGGACTTCCTATGTCCAGTTTCTGTGATTTTTATCATGCTGCACCTTCTTCCTGACCCTTAATCCATGCATGTGGAGATTGTGATTGCACCCATGGTTTCTCAAACAAAAGACCACGGTGAAGAGTAAATTAAAAGAATTTCCTCAGCAGATTTACTGTTGTTATTGGTCATTTCAGCGTTTCCTGCAGCAGGGAGCAATCTGGGATTTAAACAGGGTAAGCTGGTTTCTGGGAAGGTCATAGTCGTTCTCAGCAGCATTTAGAATTTGGACCTGCACTCAAGTAGCTCAGGAAGGAGACCTCTTCCCTTCTGTGATGGGAAGGTGGTTCACGTCTAATTCTGGATTCCAGCTGAGCCCAGTGTTCTAATCCTGTATCAGCCCATTAAGAACATAAGAATAGCCAGACTGGGTCAGACCAGAGGTCCATCCAGCCCAGTATCCTGTCTTCTGACAGTGGCCAATGTCAGGTGCCCCAGAGAGAATGAATAGAACAGGAAATCATCACCATCCCTGACCATCCGGGCTAATAACCATTGATGGACCTATTCTCCTGAACTGATCTAGTGCTTCTCTGAACCTGTTATAGTCTTTGCCTTCCCAACATCCTCTGGCAAGGCGTTCCACAGGTTGACTGTGTGTTATATGAAGAAATACTTCCTTTTGTTTGTTTTAAACCTGCTGCCTATTCATTTCATTGGGTGACCCCGAGTTCTTGTGTTATGAGAAGGAGTCAATAACACTTTGCTTTCTCCACACCAGTCATGATTTTATAGCCCTCTATCATATCCCCCTTAGTTGTCTCTTTTTCAAGCTTCTTCCCTGCCAGCTCCAATCTTGTACACTAGGGCTGAGCTATATTAAAAAGTCCCGCTCTAGCTAGTCCTTTTGACTAGTGTGCTCAGTTAGGATTCACACCAATTACAGTTGACTTCAAGGGATTGGGCCCTCAGTTCTTTGATATTAGCCAGCTGGTTTTACTGTTGCACAGTGACAGTTCCTGAAGACTGACTCCTCCAGAATAAACTAGTGCAAGCCGAGATTTTCACAGTAAAAGACAAGTCATAATGATAACGCTTTAGAGTTATTTAGCATCTCCCAGCTTGAAGGACCCCAGAGCTCCTCACAGACCATGGGACAGATTCTGATCTCAATCACACCAGTGCAACCCAGAGAAACTCACCTCTATTCAGCAAAGCAACTCTGTATTGATACCAGAATAGTTGAATCTGGATCTATTCAGAAATTCCCTCACTCACCAGCTCTGAGATGGAATGCTGAGTTGGCACTTAACAGCAGGCAGCCAGCTCTAGATAACAGAATAGCCCTGGAATAGCTTGCCCATGTCAAGGCGTTTTGGTTTCACAGTTATTTACCTGAGTGAGACTCCTCTGAAGAGTCAACAGCAAAGGCTGCAAGTTTGTCACCTCTGGAGGTGTTAGGAGATTTTCAATCCCCCATGTGCTTCCCTGTGAATTTTTAGTGCTAGGTTTTCTCTCTCTCCCCAGGGCTGCTTATTCTATGGACAGACCTTCCCCCTCGCAGCCCAAGTAAGCTGCAACAGCAGGTAAGGAATCTTTCAGCTGCTTATCTGCTTCCAGCTAGAACCCAGTGAAGTTCAGTTTGCCCATTTCTAGCTCTGTCACCTTCCCTGATTGCCTCACCTATCATAAGAACCGGAGACTTCTGGGATGCTTTCACATCAACCATTACCATGAAACATGCACAAGAAATGCAGTGGTGCCAATATCGCAATTTCATTGTGAGTTTCATCATAGCTGGTGTTTTTCTGAATACTGCAACTCCTGGAGTCATGTGATTAGCTGAAAATCCCAGGTGGGTTTTTTTTAAGGTTTTTCTTCATAGTTCCTGAGAAAAGCTTGTAAAAACTGAAGAGTTAAAAAACTCAAATAAAATAATCCCAGGATTTGTTATTTCTAAAATCTCATGATTTTTGAGCCAATCTTGTGAATCGAGGGGGGGAGAGGATGGAGAACCTGACTCATGACTTTTGAATGCTAAGTTTGGCAGTACTGTAAATGGTATTATATTAATTGCACTATACCTGCTGCTGGTGTTTGAGAACCCAAGGCATCCCAGGCTCCCACCATGACCATGAAGGGGCCATCTACATTGGTTGGCCTTTAGGCTTTGGATGGTAAAACTCTCTGTTCTTACCGTTGACTGAGAGGAACTTGGCTGGAACACAAGAGGCCCCTTTTCTGGATACAGTCATCAAGCGCCAGTAATCCCTCTGTGCTGGTGTCAAGTGCAAGGTGAAATCGTGACTCCTTTAGGGGAGAGAGGTGGTGAATTTGTCAGCGCCCGGCAATGATCTGTCTTGAGTGGGAGTGAAGTGAGGACACGTCTTTCTGCTCCATGACGCAAGGCCTCATGATGTGTCAGCTACCAGCTTCCTCCAAGGGCCGCCCGCTTTGGGGTCAAGAATCAGAGAGGTAGCCGTGTTAGTCTGGAATAGCAGAGGTAACAAAGTCCTGTGGCACCTTAAAGACAAAACTTTATAGTTAGTCTTTAAGGTGCCACAGGACTTTGTTACCGCTTTGGGGGGTTTCTCTGCATCAGGCAATAGGAGTTACCATGAAAGGGATTATGTTATTATTTAATGTTTCTAGCCCGGTGGCACCAAAAGGCTGGAATCAGGTCTGTCCACGTTAAGCTGAAGCTTGCCCTCTCTCTCTGCCCTCTCCACAGCCCTCCCGGTCCCCGCTAGTTCAGCGTGCCTTGGAGGTAGTTGGAAGATAGAGTTCATCTCTACAGAGGGCCAAGGCTGCTGAATCCTTTGACTCTACATGTGGACGAGTCCTGCTCTTACTGTGGTTATTTTGGATGGGGGAACCTTGCAAATATTACTTGCAGCTCTGTTTAGGCTGATCTTTTATACACCGGGCCCGTTCTGCTCTCATTTAAACTGGTGTCGATTCAGACTGATTCCATTGAAGCCAAAGGAGTTTCTATGGATTCACACCACTGAAACTGAGAGCAAAACCTGGCCCCTGTCTTTATAAACCAAATATTTTAATGGCCAGATATCAGCTCCTTCTAGAATCTAGACTCCTGTGTGTTTCATGATGAGGTCCAGTGTCATTAGACTGATCATTCCCCTTTGTTCTACAGTCATGTTTCAGATTTTCCAGGTAATATTCTCAACAGACAAAGAAGCAGGCGGCAGCTCTGTCCCCAATGCAGATCCCCTGGGCCTCATCCGTGCCTTTGTCCCTCAAAATTAGCCCTGCTGACTTAGAACTACAGCCTCACATTCCTATTTGTGACCCACTCCCTGATCCAGCCCCAGATTCCAGTACTGGATGCTGTGTCCAGTTCTGGTGTCCTGTCTTCAAAACCAATGTGGACAAATTACAAAGGGTTTAGAAAATGCTACAAGAACAACTGGAGATCTGGAAACCCTTCCATAGAGTGAGAGACACGGAAGCTCAGCCTATTTCGATGGCTCTTTAATCTAGCAGAAAAAGGCACAACAATCCTGTCTTAATCTTGATGCAAAATAAAACACAGGTTTGCACCCCCACCCCCTCGCCCTGCTCCTGCCCCCTCTGTGCTTCCAGGGGCTTGTCTACACAGGCTATGTTTTGGAGTTAGACCAGTATGATTAGACCAGTATGGTTCGCCTGCTATCGGTATACTGCTACAACTTCCTGTGGGGACACTTAGGTATCAAAGGGTCTTTTTTTAGCTTAACTTAAGCTGCCAGAAGAAGACTAGTCACCTGCATAACTACAGCAGTTTAAATTCACATCTTCCCTTATACTGATATAACTGTCCTGTGTGGGCAGGCCTGTCATTCCCCCCTCCCCGCCGCACTCCTTAGCTGTGTCACACTGAAGAGCAGTCGGCCACTGACAAGCGGCACAAAGACTGTGAATGGCAGAAATGCAGGTAAAACAATATCCGTCCATTCGCCTGTCTCGGTGCTTATATCACACCCATCACCCTCAGGGCTGAACTCAGCCCCTCCCACCACGTACTGGCAGCCTGCTCAAGCCATAGGGGGAACAGGGAAGAGCTTCTCAAATGGCTTTCAAATGCCCGCCCTGGCCAGCCCAGAGAACTGAGAGCACCACGTCCAGCCGTCCTGAGTTGGCGCCTCAGGCGAACTTGGAGAATGCAGAAATAAGGATGGCATTGTGTAAGGGCCCTGGAATGGGACTCAAAAGATGTGGGTTCACATTCCCAGCCCTTCCAAGATTTCCTGGGTAACCTTGGGCAAGACATTTAATCATGCTGTGCCTCAGTTTCCCCACAAGGAAAATGAGGGATAATACTTTCTTTTTCCTCACATGTCCATTTCGACTGTGAGCTCCCGCCATGCACGCCAGAGTCCGGTTCTTACTGCAATACAAATAATGAGTCTAGTAATCCCGTGAAGGATCCAGGAAAATACTCGGGAACGTTTGGATACGTTTCTCCTGCTGAACTCCCTGCTAAGGTTTTCGTTCAGTTGTCATGGCTGCTGGAAGCCAGGCTCCTGATGAGGAAACGTTTTAAATGTCTTAAAAAAAATAAACCCTCAAACCAACAGCAAAATCCACCTGGTCTGTTTATAACTGACCTTAGCCATTCTCCCCGACAGAGTCTGAGCAGGCCGATACCATCCAGCGAGGAGCCAACCGCTGCAGGCCAAAAAGTCCCTCTCACCGCCTCTAGCGTGGATGCGTTTGGCTGACTGCTGGAAAGAGAAAGAGCGACATTGAAAACGCGCTGGGCATTCCCACATCTTCAGTATTAATGACTGAGCGGGCACGTGACAGCTTTGCTCCTAGGACTGGGCGTCTGTAGAGCTGGGTTCTAATTCTCGGCTCCTCTAGTGACCTTGGCTAAGTCACCTCCCCTTGCTGTGGTTCAGTTTATAACATGGAGTGAATAATACGGACCTAGCTTATACCGTCACACGGGGATGGGGAAGCTGGATGTTTGGAGATCCTCGGATGGAAGAGGAGAGTGTTAGTTTTATTAGATACATATAATAAACACCCCCTACGTATTGATATTGTAAGCAGGGAATGTCTAATCTGCCTAATTACATGCAGAGAACATGTGGTGGGCTGGACGGCTGCAAAGCTGTTACCACCATGAATCTGAGAGGACCACATCACCCAGGTGAGGGGGATAAAACAAAGGCATTGCACAGTCATTGCGTCAATCCAAAAATAGATCTAGTTATTGGGGTGACCAGGGCCTAAGTCACTTGGGCATTTGGAATGTTTTCCCCTAGTCCCTAACCCACAGCTGTGCCCCCCTGCTGTCATTGAGCATTTTGGGGCATGTATTTCACAAGGTCAAGACTATTCCGCCTCTAGAGTGTGTGTCCTCTGTATTTACAAGTATTTCCAAACAGGTGGCTGTCTTCCTCCTCCCCGGGCGTGCTACAGCTTGAATCGGCGACTTTGATCATAAGAAAAACATCCAAGCCCAGCCCTTGAAGTAGCAGCAACGCTGTGTTAGCCCCCACCTGCCAGACTGCAGTGCACAATGAGCCCCAGACACTACAGCCACTGACTGTGTGAGAGGGCGGGGGGGGGGGGCAAACAAGTTGGAACAAAATGAAGAACTGACCATAAGCCTCAAACTAAATCCCGCCTGATCCCCAAACCCTGAGCCCCGGCTGAGGGTTGACGAACGTTTTGTTGCGTTTCAATAACTTTTTGTTTCATTTCTGCTGATGCTTCTGAACTGCCTAGTTCCAGAAAAGACACGAAGTGGAAATACCACGATACCAGCATCAAACCTGTTGTCGCAGCGTTTCCAGGCCTGTGGGACGCGATGGACTCTCACGAGAGAACCTCCTCTCCTAAGAGCTCCCAGCCAGCCTGGCACACCCACATGGAGAAGCAGCTGGGCTTCTGGACGCTCACCCGCATTGGACAAACTCAGCCTTGCCGGCTCCCCTGCCGCGAGAGAGAGCCCCGGGTCAGAGTTACCTCCGTCCACCTCACCCGGCTGGAATGCCGAGATGTCCCACGGGTGCCGAACGTGTTGTCCTCCCGCAGTGCCTGGTACCCAAGACAGCGACAGGGCCCAACCCGTAGCTGATGTTTCTGTAGAAGGATTCTGAAAAACCTTCCCTAGCACCCAGCTGATCTGTGGGTGGCTGGGGGTGACCTTCTTGAACTACTATGGGGTTAGTGCAGGAGATCCAGGCTACCGTGTTCATTTTTGAGCTCGGTGCCTTCACAAAACCCTGCTGATGGGATTTTACAGCCCAGGTTGGCTCCTCCAGCCCAGCCACAACGGCTGAGGAATCAATCATTACCAGCACTTAACTGTTAGATGGTTAACAGCCTGAACCGAAGCCAAACCGGTTGTTAATTGCGACACCGACTGTTTTCAAGGGGTTGTTTCCCTGGGACCAGCACGCTCAGTGATTTGCTTTGAGTTGGTATTAGCCGCAATAAGAAAAATCAAGAGAAGTTCACAAGCCATTAGCAAAGGGCTCTCGCTCGCTCGCTGGACAGCGGTTTCTCATTCAGCAGAATGTGGACTGCAGCCAGCTGGCTGGGCCTTAGCACAGCAATGAAACTGGATCTCTAGGTCACATTGTACATATTGCACAGAACCATCAACGACCAGACAGTAAAGATGGTCTTCTCCAGCTAACTGAGTCTCCCATCCCATGGCCAGACTCCTTTGACCAAATATCTCCTTGCATAATTGTACAGAGCTCCCCAGGGGCGACTGGTTTCAGAGAGGTGGCCGTGTTAGTCTGTATCCACGAAAACAACGAGGAGTCCTTCTGGCACCTTAGAGACTAACACTTTTATTTGGGCATAAGCTTTCCTGGGCTAAACCCCACCTCATCCGATGCTTGGTCTCTACAGTAGCCACAAGGACTCCTCATTGTTTGACCAAGGATGAACGTGGCCCAGTGTGTGAACACATCCTGAGAGTCACTGCAGCCAAGACCAAGGGCCCGTAGGAAGAAGTTCTCCCAGAGGAGCCAGCGAGGGTTCTTCCCCTCACTACACTGGAGAATCTGTGCTGAGCTGCTCTCTGGCAGACACTGCTCTTTGCAGAACTGCAGGATGGCCTCAGAGCTGCAGTGATCTCTGGCCACCACCGATCCGAAGTGAGCTATAGCCATGAAAGCTTCTGCTTCAATACTTTAGTTAGTCTTTAAGGTGCCACCGGACTCTTGGTCACTTGAAACTTTAGAGCGCTGTTGCGGGAACGCTCCCATGGCAGCGCTTTGAAGTGTGAGGGGGTCGCTCCTGGTAATCCACCTCCACGAGGGGATTAGCTCGGAGCCTGGCCACACTAGCACTTTAAAGCACTCAGACTTGCTGCGCTCAGGGGGGTGAGTTTTCACTCCCCTGAGCCAGCAAGCTAAAGCGCTATAAAATGTCAGTGTAGACAAGCCCTTAGTCCTGGTGGATATTATTCCTGATCAGCACAGTACATGACAAAGGTGCACACAAAACAACTCTCCCCCTTCCCAGGGACGGAGACAATTCCATTGCCGTAAAGCCTGAGTTTTGTGTCTAAGGAGCTGTCTAAACAGCTCTCCACTGGTTCTGTTAACCATAGCAAACCTTTCTGTGCACGCGCCGCTTTCAGCTGAAGAGCAGTCAGCCTGCTCTGCACAAACAACTGCACCGGTTTAACTAGCGGGGCGATTTTAAACTGGTACAACTTCATGCGTGGACACTTGTCAGTTCATGGAAACCTGGCGGATATCAGGTTAGCATGAACCCAGCCACCATAAACACACGCCGATAGCCGCCATCCCCATAGCAACTCCAGCTAGTCCCATTTTACAGAAGAGGAACTAAGAGACAAAGAGACTATGATTTGCCCCAGGTGACACAGTGAAGCTGTGGTGTTGTGTTGAATTGACTCCCATGATAACAGTAACCACTGGACCGTCCTTCCTTCTCCACCTGTCACGAGCTGAACCAATCTAAGTTGTCAGGTGTGTGTGAATCCAGGGAGGCAACAGTTTAACTAGATCAGTTTCTAAAGAGGCTTGGAAAGAGTCCGTTTTGATGTGTGAATGTTGATTTCACTGTCTCACTCACGACAAAAAACATTTCCAGTGCTAATAATCCCAATGTACAGGAGGCACCGTAAGAAAAATGCTGCTTCAGGAGGCGTTGGAGCCTGATTGAAGGAGAGGGACTTTGGACATTTTGCCACGTGATGTGGACAGTTTGTGGTTTAACGGGGCTGAAGCTTTCGCTTTTTGCATCCCGGTGGCTCCTGCTATTCATTATCGTTGGAGCCCCCCACACCCACCCCATTGCCTGGCACCCCCCACCCCCCATCACATCCCGCTGCTGTGAAAAGTCACAACGGATAAAGGATTTTAAAATGTTTGAAAATAAACCTCAATATTATCCGCCAAAATTATTTAAAGAAAAACAACTCAAACTCTGCCAAGCCTAGTTTTAAACTAAACCAGGGCAATGTGTGTGGGTAGGACCAGGCCTTCAACCGCTTCCTAACCAGCCTGAGCTACAGTAACGGGGCCTGGCTGGAATGGAAATCAGCGTCTCCCCAGCCTGGAGTGCCAGTTTAACTAAATCGATTTAAATGCACCCGTCAGTTCAGCCCTGTGCGGTGACAAGCCTTAAAACTCAGTGTCATGGGAGCGCCCAGCGGAATTGTTTATAGGTTTTAATTAGAGAAGAGCCTATCTAATTACAGTGATTCCCGCTGCACCCGGAAAAGCAGACGTAGAAATGGCAGGGATGGCATCCCAGTTTGTCATCTCTCGGGATCTTTCGACTCAAACCTGTTTTACAGGAGAAATACGTGGGGTTTCCTAATGGCCCCCCTGGACCCTGAGTTCTGATCACTGTGTGTACTGCTACTGAATGGTATGAAATGTACACCCAGCAGTCCGTGCTACCACTCCCTATCAGCCAGCTTTCTGTCCTTCAGCCACTTGTTTGTTTCAATCACCTGTTCCATCTGGTCTTTTACAAAGCAAGCTCTTCAGGGAGGGAGGGACAAAAATAATAGCAATGGTATTATTCCCTTACTAGCTGGAAATGGTAGAATTGTCAATAATAATGCAGAAAAGTCTGAAGTGTTCAATAAATATTTCTGTTCTGTGTTTGGGGAAAAGTCCAATGATGTAGGCGTGGTTTATGATAATGATAATGATGAAATACTTTTAATTCCAACAGTAACTCAGGAGGATGTTAAACATCAACTACTAAGGTCAGACTTTTTAAATCAGCAAATCCAGAAAATTTGCATCCAAGAGTCTTAAAAGAACTGGCCAAGGAGTTTTCTGGTCGTATAATTTTGATTTTTCATTAAGTCTTGGAACACTGAGGAAGTTCCAGAGGACTGGAAGAAAGCAAATGTTGTGCCAACATTTAAGAAGAGCAAACAGAATGACCTGGATAATTATTTACCTGTCAGCCTGACTTCGATCCTAGGCAAAATAACGGAACAGCTGATACAGAACTTGATTAATAAAGAATTAAATTAGGGTACTATAATTCGATAAGCATGGATTTATAGAGCTCATCAAACTAAAAATATCTTTTTTGATGTGATCACAAGTTTGATGACGGTAATCGGGTTGATGTAACATACTTACACTTTTGTAAGGCACTAACCAAGCGACCAGGTGACATTTCGGTTAAGATATTAGCATTATACAAATACAACACGGCACGTTACATGGATTAAGAACTGGCTAACGGACAGGTTTTCAAACGTAATTGTAACAGGGAATCATCCTCCCTTCTGGCTTTATCCTCTAGGACGCTCCCCACACACAGCACCAAAGGTGTCGTCTGCACTGCAGTGTTAGCTCAGGCTCTTACTCTGGCCTGGCCTGGGTGCCAGTGAACATGTGCCGTGCAGCAGGCTTGGAAGCTCCGGGCCTGGGTCCCAGGTCTGGGAGCACTGCCAGCCTGGTGCTCGGGTCCCACTTTGCAAGCCAGGCCCTCCAAGTCCTTCTCCCCTACAAGACACGGGATGGGTGGATCCGAGACTCACCAGCAGGGAGGAGACCAGGGCGGGTGAGGCAGGGGCCTCCCGGGAGGGGTGAGTTTGGGGGCTCATGGGCTGGGGGGTGGGCAGGATGGTGGGGAAGGGTCAGGCAGTGAGGGCAGGGGATAATGGCCATTTTTCTGCATCCCCATCCCACACCAACCCTCTCACCTGAGTCTGGTGCTTTCACCCCTGGACTGGCTGGGGATGGCCTAGAGTCCAGGTTCCACTTTCCCTGGGGCTGGTCACCCCCCTGCTTTGCGGTGCAAAAACCACACGTGCGCTGCTCGTCCTCCGAGGCCTCCCCCCTCCCCCCCCCCGCCCAGGACCGACACGTTCTCCCGCAGTTCCCTGGGAAAGAATCCCAGAGCGTCTCAGCTCCCTGCAGCACCAAGACCCCGGGCTGTGCCCCCAGGAGTGCCAGCGCCACGCCCGGGAGCGCAGCACCAGTGAGGACGCAGCAACTCGGGCAGGGCTGGACCGCGGGCTGCTCCCACCCCGGGGAGGCTAACCCGGGGCTTAGACCTGATCACTGGAGACCCTGCAGACTGTGGGTCCCAGCACATGACATTGCCACGGAGTTACCCCCGTGCCTTAGAGATGGGGGCAGCTTCTGCAGAACCATGAGGTGAAAGATGATCCACAGGCTACCCGGCGTTCCCCAGAACGGGCCCTTTTCCACCCCTGGTTTAAGTGTATTGCTCCCCCCCCCCCCGGGGAGTGCAGGCTGTGTGTATCTGGGAGAGGTGCAAGATGGATGTTGTAAGTGGGATGCAGGGTCATTAATTAGCTACCCGGCAGGTGTTTTGAATATGCAAAGTGCTACCGAAGTGCTAAGTGTTATTATTATGGTCAGGAAAGAGGCTGTGAAAATGCCAACTTATTCCACATCCCTGCACCCCCACCCCCCACGCCTTCCCGCGTGACAGCCACCCGTTCACCAAGGCTGGGCAAACCCCGCCAGTTCGGCAATTCACCTCCGGCTGGAGTATCGTATGGGTCAGGTTGGACTGGCGGGGGGGGGGGGGGGCTGTGAATAAAGGACTGTGGGGGCAGGGGGAGAAAAGAAATATGATGGAGGAAAGAGATAAAATGAAGCAGAGAGCTGAACAAACCCACAAGGGAGACAAAGGATCCAGTGGAGAATTAGATACAGACTATGGGGCCCAGCACTCCAAGAACTGGTAAGGGGGTGGGGACAGTTGATCAGGATCCCAGAGAAAAGGCTGCCTTCCCCTTACGCAGTTGAACCCCGTCTCTCTCTCTCTCTCTCATACACACACACACACAAGAATCACTCATGAAAAAAATCACAAGTTGCAAAGTTTGCTGACAGTCCTGAATGGCCTAAGCTAGTTAAATCAAAAGCAGCCTGCAAAGATCGATAGGGCCCCGTCTACACTGGCACTTCCTGCGGCGTAACTGGTGTCACGCAGGGGTGTGAACAAGCCCCCCTCCCGAGCAATGTAAATCGCCCCGAGCTAAGCACCCCTGTGGACAGTGCTAGCTGCAGGAGAGCTTCTCACACTGAGCTCTACAGCCGCTCGCAGTTCTGGGGTCAGTAAGCCGACAGGAGAGCGTCACCCATCCGGTGACATTAGCGAGTTCACAGCAGCGCCCAAGTGCCACCCTGCAAACCTCTAGTGTAGCAACAGCCTCCCAAAGCCTGGTGACGGAGCAATAACCTGGCAGATGAAATTCAAGGTCGATAAGCGCCAAGTATTGCACACCGGAAAAGATCAGCCCAACGACCCGGACACAGCGATGGGCTCGGACTGGGCCGTTCCCACTCAAGAACGTGGGCATCATCGTGGACGGTTCTCTGAAAACATCCACTCCGTGGGCACCAGAAGCCAGTAGGACAGGACTAGATAAGAAGACAGATGATAGCCGGATGCCACTATACATGGGCGGCTGGTGAACCCCGGGCTGGCTAGTCCCCGTCCATCCCTTCTGCTCGATGCCCTGTCCGTCCTGCCAAAGTCCAGAGCACCCCCCCACACCCCCATGCAGCTGCCAGTCTCCCCCCCCAACCCCGGAGCACAGGCTCCCCCGCCAATCCCGGAGCACAGGCCAGCCCCCATTAGTTCCAGGCCATGGGGGGAAGAGCCTAGGGGGCCTAGGGGTGGAGCATGGGTGGGGCCAGGCAAGGCTGATGGGGAGGCTCAGCCTTCCCCGGCCTTCGATGCCGGCCGCCCAGGCCACTCTAGAAATCCATGGTACCTTGAATACGGGGTGAGGGCTGGTCGCCCCATCTCACACATGATGTATTGGAATTGGAAAAGGTACCGAGAAGGGCAACAAAAATGATGAGGGGGCTGGAACAGCTGCCATAGGAGAGATTGGAAAGCCTGGGACTGTTCAGCTTGGAAACGAGAGGACTGAGGGGGGATAGGATAGAGGTCTACAAAATCATGACTGGGGTGGAGAAAGTGAGCAGGGAAGTGTCATTGACGCCTTCCCAGAACACAAGAACCAGGGATCACCCAATGACATTAATAGGCAGCAGGTTTAAAACAAACTCAAGGACGTCCTTCTTCACACAAAACACACATTTAACCTGTGGAACTCATTGCCAGGGGATGTTGTGAAGGCCAAAAATATCGCTGGGTTCAAAAAGGAATGAAATAAGTTAATGGAGGCTAGGTTCAGCCACGACTATTACCCGAGATGGTCTGGGCCACAACCCCATGCTCTGAGTGCCCCGAACTAAGTATCTGTTTGCCAGAAGCTGGGAGTGGGAGTCAGGGGATGGATCACTGGATGGTTCCCTGTTCTGTTCATCCCCTCTGGGGCACCTGGCACTGGCCACTGTCAGTAGACAGGATCTTGGGCTAGGTGGACCTTTGATTTGACCCAGTCTGGCCGCTCTTATGTTCATAATTCCAGGGAACAATGAACATTTCACACACAGAGACTCATTTGTGAGCCCCTCCTGCCAATAACTTCACGGGGGTCCCTAAGTCCCAGACCCCGCCCCGGCTTTACTCCCGTCAGCCCCGGGGTGGGGGAGCTGGGTTCTCTTTGGAGATGCAGGTCGCCTGGCCCACATGCTTGGCACAAAGCAGCCTGTCGGGGGTTCAGCACCAACCCCGGGAGCAGGGATGGGGGGTGTTGCCCCAGCAGGTTGAGTTGGGAGCTCGATCCTGCTGAGCGTCCCCAGCCCCCGTTGCCCTGCAAACAGAGCCCGTTTGATCTAGAATAACCCAGAGCGGCTCAGTCTGGGACTCCCCTGCTGAGCTCCCTTCTCTGGCTGTAAACCCCTTCCGAAGGGGGGTGAGTTAGAAGGTGCAGCGGGCGCCATCGGGAGGGGAATTGCTCTCCAGCCAATGACCTGTGTGTAATGAATGGGCAGGGGGCTGGACAGGTCTGAGATGAAAGCGCTTCCTGGACTTGTCCTTCATTTGCATAGCATCAGAAGCTGCTCAGAAGGTGTGACTTTTCCCACAGGCCGCTCCTTGGCACAAGGGAGCCGGGAGTTCTCCCCCAGAATTCATTAAGGGAGGGGGAGGGGGAATGGCAAGAGAGAGGCTTGAAAGCTGAGCCCGATGCAATAACCCAAACCCTCCGGCCTCTCCTTCCTGAGCCGAGGCGGCCCAAACAGGCCCCCGTCTTCGGGGTGCGGTGCCGGGGGCAGGGGCCGAAGCCCAGGGAGAAGCTGGGTAGCAATCAGAGACAGGCCTCAAGCCGCAGCACTGGGAACTGGGTCACAACTTCCCCCAGGGATCGGGCGTCCCTGCCGTGGGTTCGAAAGACTCCCGGGCGGGTGAAACCCTGGAGAAAATGGGTGCAAGGGCCCCCTGAAGATCCAGGGTGCAGGAGCTGCTCACGCCAGGAGAAGAGCCCTGCGGGGTGAAAGCGACACGCCTTCCTGGAGGGACAGAATGGGCCCCCAGCAGGCCTCTGTCACAGGTGAGCTTTGCCGCTGAGGCTGCAGGTGTAGAATCCACTAAGGAGAATAAGGGCAGCCCGAGCCTGGAGCACCTCGCAAATGGCCATTCATTAGGCCTCACAAACAACATCTCCATGTGGCATGACCCCAGCATGGAGCCAAGCAGGGAGATTTCTCAGCATCCAGCCAGCAGGACTCATCCGGTGTGGCTCGCCCCGGGCCGGCTCAGAGCTCACCTCACTGGAGTGTCCCTGTCTGGGACACCAGCGAAGCCTCCGGACCTTGCACCTGCTTAAACCGGGGTGAATCTGTCTGGTGAAGTGTGATTGGCCGGCTCAGTGAAATGACATCACAGTCACCTGGCTCGTCCAGGGGCTCGGGTCCGACGTGGCCTCACCAGAGTATCGGAGCCCCAAGGACCAACCCGGCGCCAGCTCTCTTCTGTGGAGCGTCCCGCCTTGAGCGGGAGACACCTGCCCCCTCGCTGCAGCGTCACGTCGCGGGCCCCGGCCGTGCCCAGCCTGGGCCGGGGAAGCGAATGGTCCGACCAGGGGACCGAATTCAGTGATGACTCCTGGCCACGTGACGTGCCGCCTCCGGCCCGTTGTGCACACACTAAGCAGCACCCCTGGGGGTGCCAGGGGACGGGTCTCCAGCTAGCCCCTGGCGTTCTCAGCAGCCCTATTTGCCCAATTTCCCCCCCTTTTTGTCGGGGGAAGGGGAGCCGCACGGGCCAGGAGCACAGTGGCTGCTTCAGCCCCTCCCAGTGAGAAGGTCCTAACCCGCTCACAGGGAGGGGAGGCTGGTCCCCTCCGGCCCATCGGCCGCACTGTTCCCACAGTCCCTCCCCTTCACTCGCTCACTGCCCATTGCTTAATAATCCCCCATCTTCACCTCACCTACCTCCCTGGGACCATCCCCATTTCACAGACGGGGAAACCGAGGCATAGGAAGGGGAAGAGATTTGCCCAAGGTCACCCAGTGAGGCACGTCAGAGCAGGCTGAGCTCTCAGAAGCACCTGACTCATAGCCTGGAGCTCGGACTTTTAGGGCACAGCTGTTATGGAGGTGAACATTACACCGGTGTAGACACCCCCTCTGGCCACGCTGCCTCCTGTGTTCCTCTGCTTTCTGTCACACGGAGAGTTCCAGTCCCAGTTCGGCCATTCTCTCTCTGTGGCACTTAAATCACTTCCCCGTGCCTCAGTTTCCCAATCTGGAAGGGAACAATAAGGTCGTCCCCCCCTTGCAGCCTTCAATACTGTTTCCACATGCCGTGGTTAGCAAGCCCTAGCAAGGCGCTGAGGAGGCTCATGATGGGTCCTCGCTAGAAGGGCCGGGCACCCAATTCTCTCAGGGACGAGACCCCCGCAAAGGCAGCACTCACCCTTTCTGAGCTCTGAGCGAACGGGGTCGGCGTCTCACGGGCCAGGCGCTGCCGTTCCCCTGAGCCGTCCCGCCCACGGCGTCCCCGCTAGCGCTGCACCATCGACGGGAGGGGCGCCCACTTCGGAGCGCCTGCCGTCACGTGGCCCTAGAAGAAATTCCCTGTTAAATGAACCTTAGAAAAACCCACCCAAAGCCAGGGTGCGTCAAACGGCTCCCCCAGCCCCCGGTGGTGTGTGAGCCCAGGAACTCCGGTGCTCAAAGCAGGAACAGCTCCTGGGTGAACCAACCTTCAAAGGGCCCAACGCTTTCTAGTACCCAGACCCCAATGTCTCAGCCCTCCACGGCCCCTGGTTAATTATTAGCTGTAAGTATATTTGAGACCCTTCAATGCCCCATGCTTGAGACCCGCAGTGGGAAACCTTATTAGTTCCCTTTGCCAGTGCAGCTCTGCTTTGATCAGCCAGGAGGATTTCCCCCCAGATCCCTCCCTTTGAAAGCGGAGGGCGTAGAGACCAGCGGGTGGTAACCAGGAGCCAGAGTCACGCCCGTGCACAAGGCGACCCACTCAGCCCCACTTTGCACGGGTGTAAATGACTCCACAAGGGCCACCAAAGGAGTCAGCCTTCGGCGCCCTCCGTCTCAGAGGCCTGGCTCACCCAGCGAATACCCCCGAAGTCAGTGAACGAGGAAGAGCCCTGAGCTGCTTATTATTCAGGGTAGATTTGGCTTTAGTAATCTGGGCCTGGGTTTTCACGGCTAGTGATGCCCTGCTCTGTGCCTCAGCTTCCCCATCTGCAAAATGGGCTCGACGCGGCGGAGTCATTCGTGCCTGTATTCAGTCAGTGGCCGAGGGCTCCTGCCTTTACTCAAGGAAGGCAGCACAACATTCAGTGGCTGGAAGTGGAAGCTGGATCCGTTCAAACGAGACCAGAAGTAAGTGAAGAATCTGGGGGCTGGGCTCATGACCCATGAGAACCCCTTACCTAAGCTGTGGCGGGTTCCAGGCTGGGCGCCAGGCGCTGCAGCTCCCCCAAACTTTCCAATCAGGCGGCCCCGGGAGAGGCCGGTGCTCGGCAGGAGGTGGGACGTGATGATCCGAACGGGCTCCGAGCCCGCGTGCGGCAGATGCAAAGTAGTGCGAAGCCAGGCCGGGCCCAGGGCAGGCTCTGCTACCGGAGAGCGGGCCAGGAGACGCTCTGGCCACTCCCAGGTTAGAGCCAAAGAAGCCCCAGCGAAACAACCAACCAGCCCGGCCTCCGTCCACTGCCCATTTCCCAGCAGGTATTTGCTGCGGGTGGGAGTAGGGGGCTAACGGGCGACCGGGGGCAGGAACGGCGAGGCTACGGGGTGACTCACATGAGGATGTAGCAGTGCAGCTGGAGGGCTGATCACAGGGGTGAGACCAGCCGCGCGTGACAGCCCCTCTGGCCTTCGCGTCTATGAGTCTATCGTTCCAAACCCCCAAACACCCCAATTGTCGGCCCCCTCCTCGCCCACGGCAGCAGAGAAACGGACAAGCCAAGGAGCGCAAGCTACTGACTCAGCCCTACGGAGCCCTTCTCAGGCAGGGCTGAGGACCATTAGCAGATGAGGGGGATGAACCTCGTCCTGATGGGCCTGTCTAGCACCCTGCTGAGGGGATCCCACGGCCTGGGGGCATCCAGCTAGACTCCCCTCACCCCACAACCCTGCCCAGGGAACCAGCCCCTCCACTAGAATCACTAAGGAAGGTGGGAAGAAACCCGCCGGGCACGAGGCTGGAGAGAGTCTGAGTGGCTGGGGGTCTTTGCCCATCCCGAGGCCCAGCAGGCCGGAAGCCAGGCCTGGCCCCCGCGAGACGCCGGGGGCCTGCCATGCCAGACTGGATTTCACCCACCAAATCACTAGCAGCTGCCATTGGAACCAGCAGGTTCTGCCGCGGAGAACCTGGCCCATGACCTCATCCCAGGCCCTGGCCGACAACCATCTGCCCTCCCTGCCGTAGCGAGCCCCATTCTCCCTCCCCACAGCAAACGCACCAGAGATCAAGGGGGCCACTGAGTCTGAATCCCCCCCCCAGGCAGTCTCTCCCCTCCGCCCCAAGACCGGGGTGTGGGGGAACCTGCAGCTATTCTGTAAATACATGAATTCCTTGGTCTCCAGAGCCAGGAAGCCAACGCCACGTCCCACCAGACCAACTCTCCTCCTCTGCCCCAGACCAACTGTGATCTCGGCCGGGACGTGGCCGGCTCCAAAAGTGAAAAAGCCCCTTTTCTCCTCACAAGCTCTCAAGTCCTCGCTGACCTCGCTACGGGGCTCGCTGACTCCGGTGACTCGATCACAGGGAAAAAGTATCTTCCCTGGGAGAACACACCAGGTGCTCTTTAACCTAGCAGAGCCAAGCACAAGGATCGGTGGCTGGAAGCTAAAGCCAGACAAACTCCAATTAGAAACGAGGCGCAGATCCTGAACAGGGAGATTAACCCCCGAAGGGAAGCGGGGGGTTCTCCCTCTCTTGAACCTTCCAATCAAGAGATAGACCCTTTGCCAGGAAGAAATTTTATGCCTGTGCTGTGCAGGTCAGACGATGATCGGCTGGTTCCTTCTCGCCTTAAAATTGACGACCCCAAGTGGGAGCTGAACTCTTCGGAAAATCTGCCCCCGATCGTGTGTGCTGAGCCCCGGGGGACTCTGGCCCTAGCAGGCTGAACTCAGCTGCAAATCGCTAAAACCTCCTGGTCCTCCCAGGTCCAGCCAGGTCCCTCACTTTCGGGCCTCGCCCCTCCCTCTCTGAAAAACTCCCCTCCTCCCACCCCGCCCTTGAGCCCGGAAAGCGGACAAGCTCCTTTGTACTAATACAAATTTTAATGCACATATTAAATAAATATTTCAATCAGTTCATATTAAATTTGTACACAACAAAAAAAGTCCTCAAGGAAATCAAAACAAACAATCAGAAAGATGAGCGGAGAAGCCACTTGGGCCTGGCTTTGATAGAGCGGCTCTGTTCTTTCTGCCCATTTACAATCTTTTTATTATTATTTTTTTTACCCTTTGCAGGGTCCTCCTTCTACAGCTCAGTCACAGCCAGGAGGACGGGAAATGTTTCCATCACTATTTCCCCCCCCCCCCAAAGGAAAACTGAGCATTTCACAAAATGAAATTTGTCATTGGAAACGGCAGCCTTCCTCAGAACAATTCCACGTTTGGGATGGAACCTGAAACACTTGGCCTGAGAAGAGAAATTTAAAAAAAAACGCAGCCAAAAACTGCTGAAAATTTTTGGTTTTTGAAATTTTTGTTTTAGCCATTTTTTTCCTTTCAGTTTTCAATGAAGAGTCCCAGTTGTTCATGGGGACCAACCCCCCCCCAGCCCCACCCCCGTTATCCAATCTGCTCTAGTTCAGTCACTGCCCCCCCCCCGTCCCCCTGTCCTTCCAGCACAACTTTAGAAGAGTCTCAGGTTCCTTTCGTTAACCGAGGTACCATCCCCACTCAGGATTTTCCCTGGGGGCATCTCTATCCTTCCCCCCCCACACACACACACCATCCGCTCCAACCTCCTGCTGAAAGATGGGGAGCTGGAAAGAAGCGGTGTTGTGGGATCAGAACAGTATCAAACCACCCCTTGTCCAGCTAAAGACATAGCTATATTGATAGCGGAAAGCCGCAGGCAACCCAATTACAACCAGAAACCCAACAGGCATCTGAGTAGAGCTGGGGAAAGAACCCAGGAGTCCTGGTTCCCAGTCTTCAAATCCCCCCCATGCCTCTTTTCTTCCCCATCTTTTTTTCTTTTCAAATCAGCATCCATGTCTTTAGGGTAAGTACTTTGGTCCCAGGTCGGGGTGGGGTTTTGGTGTTGCTTGTTTGTTTTAAAACGACTAATTTTGCCCCTTTTCCCCTAGAGCTACAGAAATAAAACACAACCCCAAACCGACTAGAATGAGTCTAAGTGAAAGGGCTTCCCCCACTCACGAGTCTTGGACCAGTTCATCTCCTTTTGAACGTTGGAATACAAAAATAGAGCCTCTTTTCCTTTTGTAAAAAACAAAACAGAACAAAATTATAAACAACTAGCTCGGCTCATTTTTTTTCCTCCTTTTTTTTTTCTTTTTTAATAACCGTATTAAAAAAAAGTCTCTAGTCACAGCCCAGCCTACGCAGAGGAAAAGGGGGCGGGGCTTGGGAAAGGGGGCGGGGCAAGTCAGAGGCCCGGCCGACGGCTGGAGTTTCGAGTCCTTTTACTTCTCCGGTTGAAGGGGTAATTGAGGAACTCAAAGCGTCTGTGGGGCTCGGTGGTCTGGTGGCCCTTGGGGAGCCTCTTCATGAAATGCACCTCGCGCTGGTGCTGCCGCGTCTTGGAGCCCTTGCGGGGCCGGCCCTTGCGGGTGAAGGCCATGTACCAGCCCTCGTACTTGGCGTTCTGCAGCGCTGTGTAGTTGTTCTCCAGGACGATCTCCGTGAAGACGCAGTCTTTGCCTTTGCCGTTGCTCTGTGGGCGGGGAGAGAGAAAGAAACATTCAACAAGGGTTGGACTTCACGGCAGCCAGCCCCAGCCGCTCACAAAGCAGGAACCAGGCCCCAGAATCATGAGTCTGGCTTCAAAAAGGAGAGCTTTAAAATTAATAAACGCGGTTTGTGGCCGCTCAAGAGCCAAGCAGCACCTCTCTGCGGGAGCTTGCTGGTATTCCCTGCTTCCAGCTCGGCCAGACACATCCCAGGACACTGGGAGTCAGGTTCCCAGTTCTTCCACCTTAGTCATTTTCCCTCCCTCATTGGTTCCTACATCTCTCTGCATGGGGAAGCAGAACAATCGCAAGGAGCGCTGTCCTGACGTCTTGATCTCAGGCTCCCCACATGCTTCACAAATCTCAGTCGATGTCACTGGTTCTGCAAGGAAGCACTTTTATACCCATTTCACCAAGTGAGAAACTGAGGCACAAAGAGATCAGCTGACTTGCCCAGCACCACCAGTGGCCGAGATGGGACTAGACTGCCCGAGTCCTGTCTCCTTGTCTCCTGCTAGACGGTGCTCTTGCCCTGGGGAAACAGCAGGACAGAACCCACGCTGGGCTATTTTTTCCTGCCAGGAGACCCCAGAAATCTCAGTGGAAAACTTTCCCACCTGAGATTTCCAAGCACACGAGGGTCTGTTCGGTGCTGACCAAGCATCCGCCCCTGCGCTCTGCTCTCGTTCTTGGCCCCTTGGAGACACCCACCCCCACTCCCTCGCGCTGGTCTGTATTTTAATGCTCTAACTCAGGGAGAGTCAACTGGTTTTTGTCAAGATCCAAATTTCTTGGTTGAGTCTAGTCAAGCTCCAGACTCCAGAAAAATAATTAAAAAATAATAACGGTAACAAGGCAAAGACTTTGGGGTCTGCTCAAAAGCCGGTGGCCCGGATTTGGCTCCTAGTCCAAATAGCATCATTCATTTGCAAAGGAGAAGTCAGGACACGTGCGGAGGAGGACCGCGCGGTGCACTTCCCCGGCCCCAGGTGGCCACTGTCACCGTTATTTAACAGAGGTAACAAAGTCCTGTGGCACCTTAAAGACTAACTATAAAGTATAGAAGCATAAGCTTTCATGGGCTAATACCCACTTCGTTGGATGCAAGCAGTGGAAGTGTCATCCGACGAAGTGGGTATTAGCCCACGAAAGCTTATGCTTCTATACTTTATAGTTAGTCTTTAAGGTGCCACAGGACTTTGTTACCTCTGCTATTCCAGACTAACACGGCTACCTCTCCGTTATTTAACACACACTCGGGGGGAGCGGGACGGATGCAGGTGGAATGACCCTGGCGCAGGGCAGTTCCTCTGGCCCTGCTGTAACACCTAGTGCCGGAGGCCGCAGGCCGGGACATGGTGGCACATTTTCAACGAGCAGGGAATAGTCTCTCGCTCGGAAATGCAACTCGCGGCAGCTCCCATGGGCTGAGCATCGGGAGCTTCCACTGACTGGTGCTCCGTGCCTAGGAGAACTCCCGCCTGGGTGACACGCCCGTACACACACGTCCTGTTAGGCACCCTCCCGCCCCCAGCGTGCGCCATTGCCCGGAGACGGGGCTGAACCCAAACAGCTCCAAACACATCCCAGGTTGGCCACGGGGCCCTAGGGAGCAGCCCTGGACACGACACCCTCAAACCCGGAGGGGAGTTTGGCTGCCAATGCAGACCTAGACCCAACCCACCTGAGAGTGCAAACATTCACACACGTGCTCTGTCATACCCACACAAGCAGCCCCGGGGGGCGGGAGCTGTCCTCACTTGTCTGTACAATCCTGAAGTCACAGTCAAACTCCATCACAAGGGACTGGGGTATTTTTCATACCC
The DNA here is from genome assembly GCA_032164245.1 of Sternotherus odoratus. Lineage (NCBI taxonomy): Eukaryota > Metazoa > Chordata > Testudines > Kinosternidae > Sternotherus > Sternotherus odoratus. Next base: position 105,880,928 of record JAVMKO010000005.1, read on the forward strand.
CTCCCGGCGGGAGCCTTAGGCTACGTTTACACTGGCAATTGAACCACAAAACGTTTGTCATTCAGAGGTGTTAACCCCTCCGCCCCCGGCAAAAGACACAATTTTTGCGGTGGCAAGTGTCAGTGTGAACAGAGCGCTCTCCTGTCGACAACGCCGCTCGCTGGGAGGGGGGACGTATTTGCCAACAGGAGCGGCTGCACTGCCTGACTTTTAGCAGCACTGAGTTGAGTTGCTGAAGGGTGCAGTGTAGACAGAGCCCTGGGGACCGCAGGCCAGCGGGACGGGCAGAGGGAGAGAACGAGGCCAGAGCCGATAGATGTAAAACCTCTACCTGCCAGGGCTAGAGACGAACCGGGCTCCTGACATACGGAGCCTCATGTGACCGGGGGCAGCCCTGTGGTAAGCCAGCGCCAGGTGCTGCTCGCATTGTGAAGCCCAGATTAAAAGGGCTGCAAATTTGAGACTGAAAAGCAGCAAAAGAGGCGCTAGAAAGAGGGTGAAATCCTGGCCCAAGGGAAGCCCGAGGGAGTTGGCCCCCAGCGGGGTGAGGAGTTCGCCCACAGGTTTGATTGTAATAGGCTGAATTCTTACCGCTGGGGAAGGACTGAGTAAAAGGGGAGGAAGGAGCCAGAATCTGCCCTGACCTCAGCAGTGCCCGGCACGTCTGGATCAGCCACTAAGATGCTCCTGGACAGTGCGCGAGGACATGCGGCCATCATTCACCGACTGCAGGAGGGACACTGGCTCTGGGGTGAAGCCTGGAACCCGGTTAGCCGCGCACAGCAACACTGCACGACAAGTTAGGACAGGAAGCCCGGAGTGCGGACAGGTGACACCGGCGGGGGACGGAGCTCTCGGAAGGCAGAGTGTCATTTCCCACGCTGGGCCCAGCGTCAATAGTCTGGCTCCCGAGACGAATGCCCGGGGATCTCCAGCGAGCAGGAGCGGCCTGAGCTCAGCCAGGCCGAGCCTTTGGAGCAAGGGGCCGGCAGCATCACATACACATATGAAGCCGTATGCCAGAAACGGGGAGAGTCCTCCAGCCCGGGGTGGAGCCCCCCTTCTCCAAACCCTCAGCCCCGCCTTGGGGTCTCACTAGCCCACCCACAGCCAGGGAGGTACCAGTGCCCAGGGCCCCCCAGATCTTGACTATAGGTATGCGGAGACCACAGTCCCAGCATGCATTGCAGCCACACCTCTCAGATCACCCATGCTGGGACCAGTCGTCTGCTCCATCCGACGCCGGGCCCCTGGGCTCCCCGGGGTGCTGGGCACTGTTTGAGCACCCGGCGCACTAGCTGGGTCACACGACGTTTGGCTCCTTTCTGGGGCCGCACACCCCGATCGGAGCCCTAAGGCGCCTGCATGTGAGCAGTGAGATCAGGCAGGATCCAGACGGCGCAGGGAGCTCATAATCCCCCACGGCCAGATCACACGGCCGGGGGAGGTGGGGAAGAGGGGCAGGTGGGCAGGGCAGGCCGTTAATGTCCGCAGAGCCAGGGAGGAGGGGAGAGGGTGGAGAGAGAAATCAGATGGAAGCAGGCTGCAGGCACCCAGGGGCGGGGGAAGGATGGACGGGGCCGGGAACGTGGGCCAAGAGGCGCGGTTTGACGATCCCCCGTGTGCGCTCCATTCATGAGTGCAGCTAACCAGCCTGTGGCCAGCCAAGGACCCGGCGGAATCGGCCTGCGAGCGAGACGCACGAGGCGGTGTGTGGAACTGCCCCGCTCCCTGGCTAGCTGAGGAATCCAGAACAGGACCGTCCCCTCCTGGTTACCTGCACGGGCGCGTTGAGAGGGGGAACTGCCCCGAGAGCTCTAGGCCCAGTGGAACCGCCTCCCACGCCAGACCCGGCTTCCCCAGCGCTGGGATCCCTGCGTGCACAGAACGAACCCTGCCGCCCCAGGGACAGAGCCTGCGAGTCCCAGAGCGCTGCGAGCAGGTCGGCGTAGGGATTCCTCACGGGCCAGACCCCCGGCGGGTGCAAATCAGAGTCTCTGGACAGCAACGGCACGCCACCGGTTTGCACCAGTCACTCTTTCCCCAGGGCCCGCCCGAGAGCAGTGGAATAAAGGGGCGGGAAGAAGAGAGAACGGGCCCACGGGGATGCCAGTCTAGGGACTGCAAGTGGGGGCAGCGGCAGGTTGAAGGGAAACACTCGCTCCTGCCAGCAGCTGTTCAGAGGGGGCGAGGGGGCAGGAATCTGGGCACTGCTCAATTCCCTCGGTCCCCTCCAGACAAGCACCAGGGAAGGGAACCCAAAACCTTCCCGCCGATTCTGCCCGAAAGTGGAGTCGACCCTCCCCTCGCTCCACAGAGCAGCTGCCCCGGGAGGAAGGAAGCGTTGGGAGTCCAGGGGGCACGTACGGGGGGGGGGGGGTGTCAGCCCCACGGAGCAGCTGAAGGCTGCGGGTGCTGGTCCCCGACTGGCCGGGTTATATCCGTGAGGGGAGAGTCATGGAATTCGCCCCATGCTGCCCAGCTCGCCATCCACATTCCCCCTTCCCCTGCCTCTCGGGGGTTTCTGTCCATCCCCCTCTTCCCTGGGGGGCGCTGGGTCCCCAGGCCGCCCCTCCCCCTTACCTTGCCAATCAGCTTCCCCTTCTTGTTCATGCAGATGTAGAACCCGGTCTCGGCCCCTTTGATGCGCACGCGGCTCCCGAAGGTGTCCGTCTCCACGATGAGCTTGGCTGGGGGAAGGAGAAAGGCCGGGTCATAGCGACAGGCTCCAGCAGCCCCTCCCCACTCTCCTCCCCCCACGGAGGGAAGGCACCGATCCACGGCCCCCCTCCCGCCGGTCCCCACGCCTGACCCCGATCACACCAGGACCACAGTCGGCTTCCGGCTTCCACACCAGGACCACAGCTCTTGCTGGGCCAGGCTATGCCGAAGGGCGCTTATTGGGCAGAGAGAGGTGCCCCCGTCAATCTCATAGGAAGGACCCTGCCTGGGACTAAGGAGATCACAGATTCCGTGGGTGGCCCTGGTCCAATCACTTAGTGGCTCTGTGCCTCAGTTTCCCCACTGTGAGAAGGGGATGACGGCAAAGATCAGAAAGATACAAAGAGCACTGGGGCTGCGTCAGTTCCCCAGGGATCTAGACTTTAGTTGGGAGCTGCAATCTAAATAGCCGGGGAGAGAGCAAAGTCACCGTGGACGCTAACTCGGCAGCGAAAGGACAGGCAGGGAGGCGGATCTGGGAACAGAATCCAAGCCAAGGGGAAGGAGCGGGGAGCCGCTTAACCCTCCTTGCGTCTCCTCCCCCTGCGGTCCAGGCCCCCGCTCCGTCACTCGGCACCCCGGGCCCCGGAGGGCCTCTCCCTGCGGTGACTTTGTGGCCGGCGGGGGAGACACCGACGGGCACGGTCGACCCGCTAACGGGGTTCACCTCTGGGGGGGTTGAGGGGGCGTATTGATTCGGGCTCCGTGTTTTAATGGAGCCTTCGATCGACGGCCGAGGGAGCGCCTATAAATAGACCTGTCACCAGCACGTCCCGGCCTCCTCCCTGGGAGCGCGGGGGCTGGAGCAGGGAGACCCCCCAGCACTTGGCTCTTGCTCAGCAGAGAAAGCCTCTTGCAGAAGGAGCTAAGGGAAAGCAGGGCCCTGATCTTCACTAGCCCCGTCCCGATCAGCTCTCCCCCTCCTGCAGAGCGGGCATCAGTCTCCAGGTCCACGCCGGGGTGAATGGGAGGAGTTAAGCCCGATAACTCAAGGATGCAATGGACATGAAACGAGACCAGGTCTGTTCCCCTGAATCAGCTGAGCTCCCCCCCACCCCAGGTCACAGCCCAGGGGTGACGCTGGCAGGATCGGGCCCTCGGGAGCCTGTAGCAACCTGGGGAGCTGGTGATTACGCGGCCGGCGGGGCTGTCACTGCAGCTTGCCCTTCTTGGCCTCAAGGCTTTGAGCGCCCACCAGGGCCTCGGGGATCACGCGACCGACGCGCGCCCGGGACAAACGCACGGGCCGGCTCGTCTTGGCATGGCCCCGCGGTGGATTTCCCACCACACCTTCGAACCCTTGCAAAGCACCTTGCAAACATTGCTCCAGTGAGCTAGATTCATGGACTGAATGGCAGCAATCCCGTGTTCTGCAACGCACAGAGGGACGTAATGAGGTGCCCCAGTCATGGGTGCGGCCGGGAGTAGAATCCAGGAACGCCTGGGCTCCAGTCCCTGGAGAGCCTCTCACCTGCTCCAGTCACCTCCCTAGGCAAGAACTCTCTCTCTCTTGTGGCCCGGGGTTGCTTGCAGCCCAACAGCTCCTGCGTTCCGCCCCAGAGGCAGTTGCACCTCAGGGGCGAGCGAAGCGATCAGCTCTATGGTTTGGCACGGTTCTGGTGGTGCTTTGGGATCCTTGGGCATGCAGGCGTTGGATTGACAGCAGGGAGTGGGGCTTTTTAGAGAGGATCCAAAACTACGTTTGAAAACCAAAGGGAAGAATTGCACCAAGTGCCCACGCTATTCTTAACACCCTCTCCCCCCCCCCCCGGAACAGCAGACAGACAGACCAATCTGGGACACCGACTGCCTTCCTTCTGATTCATCTGTACAGCGCCTTGCACCGAGGGGGCAGGGGGAGGCTGATCCATGATTGGAGTCCCTGGCGCTACCGCAACGCCCCCGAGGTCACTGAAGCAAAGGGAAGCAATGGGTCTCCGGGCAGGTCCTGCCCTTTAACCTCTCCAGGCCAGCTAGCACCCGCACAATGCTCGTCGGGCCAGGCCCTGCCCTCAGAATCCTGCACTAGTCAGTCACTCGCCCCGCAGCCCGGATCGCCCCGCAGCCACAGTTGAGAAAGCCCTTTAAAAATCATCCCCAGGATCCAGGCCCCCCTAAAAGAGGGGCCAACTCCTCCATTCCTGCAGGTCAGCTAGACAGACAGGAAAGCTTCAGCGAAGCAAGATCCATTGAACGGGCGGGAACACTTGTCCGAGACCCCCAGCCTCACGATGCCAGCACAGCTTCCCACCCCCAAATGGTCCGGACGGAGCCTGACACCCTCCTGTGGATCTGGCATTCAAAGCCCACTGGTACCAAAACCGCCTGGATTGGGTCTCTCCCCCCTGGGCAGGCTGAATTTTGAACTGATGGGCTGGAAAGAGCGTCATACCTATCCTCCACCCCTCGCCCCCCGTCACACCCCCTCCACCGCTCCTCCTTGGTCCCATCCAAACATCTCCAAAAACGCAACTGGAGCCGAGAGCCCCCGGAGCAGAGTCCCTGCGATCGGCCTCTGGGGGGGGCGGGGGGGGGGGCAGAATTGATCGGAGAGGCAGTTGAGGTTTAAAGAGCATTGATTTTCTTTCCCTTTGCTGATCGATTGACAGATCGGGGGGAGGGGGGGAGGAAAGCCTGAGGAAAGCGGCACAAACCCACAGCTTTAAAGACGCACATCTCTTTCCTCTCCGCCTCTCCCCTGATTTATAGCCCTGTTGGTTGCTTTTGCTTCCCCGCACCAGCCTGGCCGGGGAGCCGCTCCAATGCCGGGCAGCTGCTCACACCGAGGACCCTGTAAGCACTCGCCAGAGAGCGGCTGGATAGAAACAATGGGGGCGCAAAAGAAAAGACGGACCCCAGCCTGCCCTAGGGACACGCAGATCCCAGGGCTGTACGCTGGACTCGGGCAACCTGCGCCCTTCCACAACCAAATTCCCCGGCCCCAAAAGGTGCAGCCTGGAATAAATCGCCCAGAGATTAGAGCACTTTGGGATTGGTTCTGGGGGACCCAGCCCCATTTCCGAGTCCCTTGGCCTGCGGACACTGTAATCCAGATTAAAACCGCACGGGGCTGGTTGTTGCTCAGGAAGGATGAGGGGGGCTTTCTGATCCATCCTGCTTTGCCCATAATTAAAAAGTCGGTCAAATATTGACAATTAAGACAAATAACCGAGAACAGTGCATGACATTAAGTCGGCAGTAAAAGCGTCACAGCAGGGGAAACGGTCAGTTGCAGAAATAAATCAACCCTTTTATTCTCATCTGAAATATAGAATCCAAATGCTTTCGTTTTTTAATTTTTCTTAAAGGGGATTTTTAAATAATAGTTGTTGGGGTTGATTTTTTTTAAAAAAAGCTTCACATATTCAACTCTATTCTTCCACTTACGTGACAGATTTATCCCAGTAAAATTATGTTTCATGCTAAAACTTTGAAGGGAAAGTGGCTACGTAAACGCTGAAAAAATGCAGCGAGACACACTTGATCCCCTAACTGGACTGCGAAGAGGAGAAAGTATTCAGGAAATGTTAAAAAAGGTGAAAGTCAGAAGAGTTTTAATAGCTCTTCCAGACATGGGGGTCTCTCTGGAGATTCATATAGAACAATCCTGAACCTCTATTTTAACATTTACAGACTTGCAACTCTTTTAAAACTTTACATCTGAAAAACTGCTTGGACTTTTCCTGTTTTAGATCATTCTTCATTTTTTTTTCTTAGTGTTTCAAATGCTTAACCTTTTTTATTACTTTTTAATAGAGTTTTTCATGCTGCCACTAGCCCTCCCTCTTGCTGGCTTTGTTGGACGTGGTCATTATTTAAATTTGCAATAGCTGCTCTTCTTTTTTAAAATCTATATAGATCTAAAACAAGAAGAGATTTTTTTCATTTCCTGGGAAATCATCTAATACCCTTTCAACCTGAGCTACTTTATGCCAGGGAGATTTCATTTGAAAGGTGAATATAGCGCACAATGTGGAATCCACACTTCGCTCTAACTATTAAAGTTCATCATAAAATTTTCAGCCAAACCAAAATATATATATTTTCCGCTAATCTCTCTGAGCAAGAAAGGGAAATTGCAGCTAATACCAAAGAAAAACAGTAATGATTCGAACGTGTAGCACATATAAATACATAAACATACAACAGACGTGAGCGTCTCCGGCCACTGAATTCACCAGGAGCGGGAGCCAGCCTGTAACCTCATAGCTGCGTCCCACATGTTCGCAGAGGCTGCCAAAGACCCGCAACCATTTAGAGCATCCAGAGCCCTGCTAAGACCCCTGACCTCCTGTATGTGTTTGGCCATTTGATTGTGTAATTAACACACACGATCAAAGTATTTAGACTTTCACACGTCTTGGGGCTGCTCTGTCACACTCTGTCCCCTTTGAGAGTGAAAGCTGCCGGGACTGGTGTCTTTCCATGGGTCAAAGGCCCCATCTGGGAGGCTCTAGGAAAGGAAACACCCTTGCAGGTGGCAGGGGGAATCCGTCCCTAAACTGATCTCCAATTCTGGAGCCCCCTTGCTTTTGTCTCTGGAGGACACTGCAGTCCTCTCTGCCTTCTCCCCCCTCCCTCCCGGCTAGCCCGGATGGGTGTGAAAGTCGGGGGCACAGAGTATATTTAAGGGAAAGACCACCCCCAGTCAGGGCCTAGTTCTAATTTGCCCCCCCTTCCAACAAATCAGTAACTCGTTTGTGTTTCTTCGAAGGGAATATTTGCAGCCATCCCAGTCCCGGAGCCCAGCCTGCCACTGACTGCAGCAGCTATCCAAGGCAGGCCCTGAACACACCGGGGTCAGGTGTAAAACCCCCCAAAGCTCCTATTCCCTCCTTAGCTCCGGTGTCGCTTGGAGCACACCCTGACCACTGGCTCACGGCGGAGCTAAGTCTTATCATAAGCACGGATGCCCATCTTCTCCCTTTGCAGGGCCCCACGACCCAAACGACTGCAATGATTCCTGGCTAACGAACGGGACGGGAACCGTCAACCGGTACCGCTCCCCCGTCACCGTCTGGCCCCCCGTGTGCACCCCCGCATGGGCCCCTACCGTGAGCATCCCCGTCCTCCGCCATGGCATTGATCTTCTTGTTGTCCAGGACTTGCACGTGCTTCCCGCTGGTCCGGCTGTACAGCTGGTAGGTGCGGACGAGCCGCCGGCTGAGCTGATCCGTCACCAGGCTCTGCTCCCTCACATGCTGTGTAAAATTAGGTGGGGACTGAACAGTTACCTTTAGGAAATTAAAAAATATACGACACACCATTATAATCTCTGCTCCTCCGAGGGCTAATGGGCTGCGTGACAGTCGCTGGCCTCCAGCGGGGGGTTTCTACCGTGCAAAGCCAGGATCGCTATGGGATGGAACACGTATCGAGGGCTTTCCAATGGAAAGTGCTGCACAAACATCGATCGGTGGCGAGAGGGAAATCACGGACTCCGGGGGGCAGGTGATTAGAGTTTGGCAGGGCGGATTCTGATCTTAGGAGTCTCATTTTAGAACCAGGGTCATTCCATTCAGAGGAGTTACTTCAGATTTATACGGGTACACGCCAGATCAGACTCCAGGCTGGTGCACACAGAGGAGCAAACTCCTCTCTCGGCTACGCTGTCCGCCGTCAGTACGGTTACTCAGGATTTACCTCCAAAGTGACAGCAGGATCTAGACCACTACATGATACATTGTCCCTACATCTGCCGCGGGAAGAGACTGGTGCTCGCATTCTGTCACCACGTCCTACCCGCGTGCGTGTCTAGATAGGCAATATCATTCCCCTTCATTTTGAACAAGTTCCTTTCTCTCTGGCCCTTTGCGCTATTTTTCTGCTCTTCCAAACAACCCCCTTCTGATTTTTGAGTCCTCGTTCAATGAAAACCCACCAATCAAGACAGAGCTGGGAACCGTGCCTGAGACCAAAATAACCGATGGCACAGAAAGCAAACACGGCCACAAATTATCCCCCAACTGGACTCAGCCCCGGCACTTTGCAATTGTTTTTCCTTCTAATATTTATGAACGGCTCCATTCACACAGCGCCCGGGGAGGGGTTTTCCTTCAGCGCCCCCCCCCCCAACATTCTGATCAAACAGAAACCCGTTAGCACCAGATCAGTCACTGACCCAGTTCTCTACAGAACCGACTGTGCCACGGGGGGGCTTTAGTTCCCGCCGAACGATTTGGGGAGCATCAAATCTGCTTTTCCTCCGCCAGCCAATTCCCTGGCCCTGGGCTCCAATCCCTCTTTTAAGTCGGGAAGGTTTCCCTGACCCCTGACATTTATAAAGACGTATTCTGAGCAAATGTTGAGGAGACCGCTCTTTTCAGCATCACCCGAGCCCCCCGCCCCACCTCCATGTCAAACATGAAGGATCCCTCCCTGCGATCAGCCCCAAAGCCGAGTTTATATAGAGATCTCTCCCTGACAATTTAATCTCTCTCGCTTTGTGTGTGAGTTTCCTATGGATGGGGTTTGGGATAATATCTCTGGGTTCTCTTGCCAACTCTGATGAGGGTACCATGTGGAGAAGAGGATTGCCTGCCATACGGCTATTTGGTCTCCATCCGATACTCCCAAATATTGCAACTATGTTTTAGCACAACTCCATCTCGCTGGGTTGGCTCCGTTCCCTTTGCTTTCCACCCCCTTCATGCCGGAATCGTTATTTTTCCAACCTTCCAAACTTGCAGAATAACGTCCTTTTTCAACAAAACCTCCCACCTGTTCGATTGTTCCCCCCCTGGGTTTGAAATCCGAGGGGCTGTGATTGCCCAGGGTGGGTTTTGCACAGCATTTGGCTGTGCAGGGGAGGGCTCGTTGAATATATCCACAACACCATTCCACCCGCTAGCAATCAGAAAGAGTGATGCTAAAGACTGACATGGCTGGTCAAATCAGATTTTTTTCTTTAATAAAAAAGTGAAGGTGTGTGTCTAAAAAAAGACCCAATCGTGAAAACCCCACCATGCCACTGGCAATGAAAAGAACCAAGCCACTTCCAAGTCCTGCTCTCTGATTTCATGACTCACCCTAGAGCTCCTGCTGTGTATTTTTGCTCTTCTTCTCACTTCATTTCTTAAATCCGCAGCCTGCAATAACCTTTTCTCCTTCAACCTACTACCAACGGATTATTTCCCCGGGACCTCACTCTCCCGTCTGCCTCAGGATGGGGCAGGAGTTACCACCAGTCTCCCCCTTCTTCCCAAAACTCCCCTTGGGTGATTATTAGATTTTTGTGGAAAAGCAGATTTGGCTCGGGAACAATTAAACGACAAGATTGTTTGAAGCCACCCAGTAAAACCAAAGAAAGACTAAAAGAAGATACTTACCTGAGCTTGTAAGGAGAGAACAAACAAGTGCAATAACCTAGAAGAGGGGGAAGAAGAGAGAGGTGTGAAGTGACTGCTTTGAAATGGAGCCGAAATAAATGTGGAAAATCAAGGGAGGGGGGTTTGCAGCGGGGCCGGGGGAGGGAAAACGACACATTCAGCCGAGGTTACTTACAAATAGCTAAATACTGAGGAGGAGGAGGAGGAGGAGGAGGGCTCCATCCTGGGACGGAGGGGTAGACGGAGCTGGAACTTTGTCAGAGGTGGGCGGCTGGTGCTGGGGGAGGGGGGGGCCTTAAAGGGCTTTTCCAGCCCGCTCGATTCCTCGGTGGTGTTTCAAAAAAAATATGAACGATTCAGTGGGGCCGAGGGGCGCGTCCCCCCCAGAGCAGCCGGCCGCAGGCGGGGAGGGCAGAGGCGGCTCCTCAGTGCGGGGGAGTCCGGCTGGCTCGCCCGCCCATGTCCCCGCAGGGCCGATCGCGGGGAGGGGAACGGGGGGGATCTGGGCAGCGCCGCGAGGCGCTGGGGTGCAGGTGGAGGGCGGCTCGCGGCGGCTCCCCCCTGGGATCCTGAGAAATCCTGGGAAGTGCCCGGCGCCGCGGCGGGGCTGGTCCCGGGACGCGCCCTGCCCGTGCGCCCAGGCGGGTCCCCGCTGCCACCCGCGACGGAGGCGGCTCTGGGTGCGGGGCAGCCGGGTCCGGGGGGACTCCGGGAGGCGGCTTTAAAAAGGCCGGGCGAGGGGCGCAGGGGCGCGAGGGCCCCGGGGCATGGCTGGATCCGGGCGCGGGGCGCAGGGCTGGATCCGGGCGCGGGGCGCAGGGCTGGATCCGGGCGCGGGGCGCAGGGCTGGATCCGGGCGCGGGGCGCGGGGGGCAGGGCTGGATCCGGGCGCGGGGCGCAGGGCTGGATCCGGGCGCGGGGCGCGGGGCGCAGGGCTGGATCCGGGCGCGGGGCGGCGCGGGGCGCAGGGGCGCGGGGCGGCCGCTCTCCGCCGGGCCGGGGGTTCCTGCGGGCGGGCGGGCGGCGGAGCCTCCCCGGGTGCTGGCCCCGCGTGGGGACGGCCGGTGGCGTGTGTCTCGCTCCGCTCCCGGCGCGCGGGGTGGGGGTGCGGCTGGTCCCTCCTCTCGCCGCGGCGCTCCGAGGTCCGACCCCCGCGGAACCAGCCCCGAGCCGCGCAGGGCACCGCGCTCCGCGCCGAGGGGCAGGAGGAGGGGCTGGGAGCGGCTGCCCGGGCAGGAGGCAGTTAAGGGGGAGGGAGGCGGGGGGGTCGGGGGTATAAGAGGGGGCTGGTGGGGGGGAGGGGGGAGTGTCCACACGTGGGTGTCAGAGGGGTGCTGGGGAATGGGGGGGGGGGGCTGAGCCCACACAAGGCAGCGGGGGGGGGGGCTGTACAGACTTACACACTTACCCCAGGGGAAAGGCCCAGAGCTACACACCACCCGGAGCTACACACCACCCGGAGCTACACACCACCCGGAGCTACACACCACCCAGAGCTACACACCATCACAGAGCTACACACCACCCGGAGCTACACACCACCCAGAGCTACACACCATCGCAGAGCTACACACCACCCGGAGCTACACACCACCCAGAGCTACACACCATCGCAGAGCTACACACTATCACAGAGCTACACAATACCCAGAGCTACACACCATTGCAGAGCTACACACCACCCAGAGCTACACACCACCCAGAGCTACACACCACCCACAGCTACACACTATCACAGAGCTACACACCACCCAGAGCTACACAATACCCAGAGCTACACACCACCCACAGCTACACACCATCGCAGAGCTACACACCACCCGGAGCTACACACCACCCGGAGCTACACACTATCACAGAGCTACACACTACCCACAGCTACACACTACCCAGAGCTACACACCACCCGGAGCTACACACTATCGCAGAGCTACACACTACCCACAGCTACACACCACCCAGAGCTACACACTATCACAGAGCTACACACTACCCACAGCTACACACCACCCAGAGCTACACACTATTGCAGAGCTACACACCACCCGGAGCTACACACCACCAGGAGCTACACACCACCAGGAGCTACACACTATCGCAGAGCTACACACCACCCAGAGCTACACACTATCGCAGAGCTACACACCACCCGGAGCTACACACCACCTGGAGCTATACACCACCCGGAGCTACACACCACCCAGAGCTACACACTATCGCAGAGCTACACACCACCCAGAGCTACACACTATCGCAGAGCTACACACCACCCAGAGCTACACACTATCGCAGAGCTACACACCACCCGGAGCTACACACTATCGCAGAGCTACACACCACCCAGAGCTACACACTATTGCAGAGCTATACACTCCCCAGAGCTACACACTCCCCAGAGCTACACACTCAAGAGAAAAGGGGCCCCAAGCAACAACAAAAAATGGTTACAAAATGACAAGTTCGCAAGGCCTTACATTAAAAAAGTCTCAATTGAGTCTTGGGCGGAGTCCAGGGTCTCAGGGCCCCTTGTGCCTGGCTAGATAAAGCTCGTCAGTTTTTTATTTAAACGCGACATTGCGATTTTTAAAAAATGGGGGGCCCATTGCTTGGCTGAGCTTAGGGCCCCACGAGCAATTAATCCGCCCCTGGCTACACACTGCCGCCGGGGAAAGGCACAGACCTACACACTACTGCAGGGGGTACAGTGGTGGGTGCAGCACAGAACTACACACTACCACAGAGCTACACACTACACATGCCAAGATCTGTTTAAAATAAGGCCTTGGAAAAAATCCCCCCCCCCCCCACGCTGGATGGGGAAATACGGGGCAGAAACAAAAGGAGCAGCGGGCTGGGGGTGGCTGTTCTCAAGGAAGGCTAAAGGCTGACTACATGCTGCACAGGGTGCCCCCTGTGGACCCCCGCTGGCCGCCGGGTGCTCCCCCCCGACAGCCAGGCTGAGTTCGGCTCTGAAGCGGGCCCCTGGGTCTGGACTGGCTGAGGAGATGGGAGGGGGGTTAAGCGGGCCGAGGAGGAGGAAAGCAATGTAACACCTACGCAGCTGGGAAGAAAACATTCACTTCGAACACAAAGGACCAGACACCCAGGGCACTACAGAGGTGCCCAGAAATGCCCCTGTGCCCATCCCAGGGGCCCCTCAGAGCCTCCCCCTCCCCCTTCCATGGGATGGGGCCAGGTTCTCTTTGTGCTTTGAGGTTCCCGAAGCAGAAACTTTCCCTTTTGAAACCCGAGAAAGCCTTTTGGGGATCAGGGGCTGAAAGTCTAGAGGTAACCCAGACCCTGTCCTCGCCCCTTACCCCCAAATCCCAGCCTGGCTGCAGCCGCCTTCCCCATTCGGGGGCGCTACCCACCGAGGCTCTTGTCCAGCAAAGCACTTAAAGTACCTGCTTAAAGTTAAGTACTTGCTTAAGTGCTTTCCTGAAGAGGGCTGGTTTCCTCAGTGATGGCCTATCAGCTTAGCCAGCGATCCAGGCACTGAGTGTGTCTACAGATGCTGCCACATACACACAGATCTGTATCATCCCCATCAACCTGAGGCCTACGGGGTTTGTGATTACACTGTTCCATAGCAGCCCAACCCCTGCCCACCTGGGCCAGCTACGGTGTTGGGTCCCTTCCCCTAGCGATTGTTGGAAGGGCCGGGCCGTAGAGAGCACACCCGGCTCTGGCTGCTCTGGGTCTTTGTGGATTGGGGCAGCCTGCCCTTCGAAGTGTGAGACGTTAAAAGGATTACAGTGCAGAACAAGAGTTTTGGGGGCAGAAAACCATCAACAAATAAATAAGCTGCAGGCCCCGTGGCCTTCACGCCTAATGGAACATTCTTCGCCACGCTCCCCCAACACACACAAATACACACACACACACACACACACACACACACACACACACAGCACCGATGCCCAACAACCCCAAAGAACAGGCGGTGCCAGTCTCGGGATGAGGGGGGTGACTGTGAGGAGCCAGCAGCAGCAAATGAAGCCCCTGGAGACCCCCTGGCCACCTCCCCGACATGTTATTTACCCTCTGCTGCTATCTCCAGCCCAAACACAACAAACGGAGGGGGGTGGAGAGGGATCCCAGCGCTGGGAGAACTCAGAGAGCGACACACCTTGTGCTCTGGGGTAATTCTATCCCCACTGCCTGCTGATAAGGCCAGCGCAGCGACACAAACTCCCAGAGCATGCAGAGTGTGTGTGTGTGTGTGTGTGTGCGCACGCACACCTGTGTGTGATGACTCCCCTTCAAATACAGCCTGGCAAAGGGAAGCGCTGGGCACTTTTTCTTGCCGTGACCTCTGAGCGGCCAACCTTTCCGTTTCCAGTGGAAGAGGGGTGGGTTGAACCCGACCTAACGCGGATCAGGATGGGCATTTCACAAACAATCACAAGTCAACCCAAACCAGAACACTCCGCCCCACACACAGCTCCCCCCCCCCCCGGGGAGAGAACGACCCACGCGGGACAGATGTCAGTCCCGGTGCTAATGCCGGACTGATGGGCGCTCGCTGGGGTGGGACAGAACAGACCTGCGGAGCAGCAAGGCACCAGAACAGTCCCATGAAAAGACTAGAGAGATGGGTGGATTAATCACACAGTCCTGCACTGATACGCTGCTTCTCACTGATTTATGTTGCACTAGTTACAACTAATCTACCGCAACATTCATCACGGGCCAGGGATGCTGGAGTTTGCGTTAAACCAGCCAAGAGCCGTCAAACTCACGGGTTTGCTTTCAGCCAGGAAACCTGCAAGGTTAATTACAGTTTCTGCCATTCAAACATGCTGAGTCAACCTGCTACAGTGTGCGTTTAAAAGCCAGCCACGGAGGATGCCAGAGGTCTTTTCAAAGAAGAACTTTTCCTCCTCTGTTGCGAGAGGAAGTGGGGCTGTTTAAACCTCACCCCTCCTCCCTCCAGCTTCCAGCATGCTTGTGTAGATCCACAACCACGCCCACATCGGATGGAGACGATTTTCCCTACCTGATCCTGCAGGCGGGCCCAGGCGCCTGGCTGTGCAGGAGATGAAACAAAACAGAATCACTGAAAAACACCAAGGGCAGAAGCAAGGCACTCCTGGAAGCAGGCGATTCGAGGGTGTGTTCGTGTGTTGGAGAGGCCAGGTGAGCGGCAATGGAAAAGCCATCAGGAAATCTACATCCTCAGACCCGAGGAAGCACCCGAGGAAGGTTGGACAACAGCTGCATTGGGTCCCTACAAACAACATCCACTGGGATCCTAGACCAAACCCACCTGCCCTCCAGCCACTGAAAACGAGCATCAAACAACCACCAGCACCACTGGGCTAACCCACCGGGGCACGTATGTTTCCTGGTAGACCCCAGCACTGCACACCCACCCCAGCACCCTTGGGAGCCGGAGAGCTGCTCCAGGGTAACCTTGAGTAATACCCAGGGAGCCTTTTCTAGGCCACTTGGGTCCCAGCGACGCAGTGTCCAGATGAGCGTCAGTACTGCCCCGGCCTGGACATCCATAATCCGAGGGCGCAGAGAGGAGCCCAGCAGCAGGACGAGGAGGAGGGGACGGCGGCAGGGAAGGAGGCATGTTCCGGGCAGGGAACTCATGTCATGGGCATTTAAAGAAAACACCAGGTGGCAGAATCGATCCTCTGTGTGTTTAGGGTGACCAGACAGCAAATGTGAAAAATCAGGACAGGGGGTGGGGGAGTAATAGGAGCCTATATAAGAAAAAGACCCAAAAATCAGGACTGTCCCTATAAAATCGGGACATCTGGTCACCCTATGTGTGTTGCACTGAAAAACTCCAGACAGCTCACCTGCCATGAGCGTACCTGAGCGGGGCTCTTCCCACCACAGGGCGAGGATGGGGAGGAAGAGACGAGGTGAGGGCACCCTGCCGTCTAGTCACTCTGCCAGGGGGGCTTGTTGCCCATCACAGACGAGGCTACCGGGCTCTCCACACCTGTGGAGTAGGGGACAAGGGGCGGGAGGGAGGGAGACCAGGGAGACTGATAATTAAATGCTGCTGGTTTGCAGGATGAGGCAGAGAAATTACCTGGGCAAAAATGTTTATCCCCTCGCCGCCTGCTGCCCCGCTGTGAGTGACAGCTGCTAATTCCCTGCTCCCTCCTCCCCCCTCGCCCTGCTCCCTCTCCTCCTCGGCCTCCTTTATCTTATCAAAGCCCATAATTACAATTGCTATTTTGTTTCCTCAAATCAGCAATCAGTGCTCTGGGGCAGCGCTGGGAAGCCAGCTCCTGTCAGCCTGCAGCCTGAGTGACAGAGTGACACCCCCCACCCCACCCATCCTCTCTGCCACACACAACACAACCCTAACACATCGGCCACCCCCACAGGCCCCCACACCATTCCGCCAGTGCGCACACCCCTCCCCCTACGTGCGCACACCTCCATTCAACACACACACACCTCTCCCTGCTCATCCCTCCTTCGCAGACCACACTGTCTCTGCCCGGCTCCCCTCCTGTGGGACTCTCAAGAGGGGAGACCCGGCTCATGGGGATTAAGGCTAAAACAGGACCAGAGAGCATGTGGATTTTAGCTCCTAAGCCAGCGCTTCCCTCAGACCATCTCCTCAGCTCAAGTGACCGCTAGGAAGAGGGAGGGAGGAGACAGGGCCAAGGAAGCTCCTCAGACTCTCTCTCTGGGTTACCTGAGGAGACCTCCAGCAAAGCCAGGGGAGACAAGATTGGATTTTCCTGCTAGTCTGCAGTAAAATAAGCTCCCGCTCCTCTAAAAACCAAACTCAAACAAGGGGTACAAACCCCATCTCCCTCCTCCCAAGCCTGCCCTCACTGAAGACTTCCTTTGCCTTTAACAGACACCAAATCAGGGGCCGTGTTCATATCCTACGATAAGGGACCGGGAAACTCTGTCCCCCCCCCCGGTCGAATCCCCACGGCACAGACAGAGCAGCAGCATTCGAACCCAACCCCCCATGCGTAGCTCAGATCCCAGAGCAGACACCCCCCCAGGGATGGGAGCAGGCTGCACGGCCCGGGGGAGATTTACGACAGGCGGGGCAGGGGCAGGGTCAGCAGCGAGCTAACAGGCTGGGATAGCAGGACTCAGCCGGCCCCGCTCTTGACGTGCCCATTGAAGTGCCACTCACAGCTGTAAAATAGCTTCAATGGGGGATAAGCCAGAGCCAGCCGCATTCTCCCAAGAGCTCCATTGATCCTGCCCGGGGCTCCAGCTCCCACCATCACCAACAGGCAGAGAAACTCCCCCGCCACATCGTACCCGCTGTTCATCACTGAGAAATGAGAGCAGTGTGGCTTAGGGGGTAGAGTGAGGTACCAGGACGCCTGGGTTCTATTCCTAACCCTGCTAGGTGACCTTGGGCAACTCACTCCCCCCCCCGAGCCTCAGTTTCCCTAGCTGTGAAATGAGGCTGATACTTATGCTCATTTGGAGATCGACGGAAGCCTGAGAGGTCTGATTGTTTCTTAAAGGGCTTCCCCACACCTAGATTAGGAAGTTTGGTCTCATCTCCCCTGGAAGGCTCTATGGGTGACTGGAGAACTGGTAGGTTTATTGTTTCCTTAGACTCCCCCCATCAGTCCTTATCCATCTGTCACATCTTGTCTCACACTCATGAGCTCTCTTTGTCCTGTGTTTGTGCAGCGCCTGGCGCGCTGGGGCCCTGGTCCGGGACTAGGTCTCCTAGGTGCTGCGGCGATACAATGAACAGGCCACGCAGGCACCCCTCAAACTCAGGAGACCACAACCTGGCCTCTTTCCAAAGTAAGAAACCGACCCACTGGGATTTCTTCATCCGCTGGAAAGAAACCCGCCAAGGCCCGAGTCCAGGTATTGCAGCTCCTCTGCTGGCCGCCTTTAGCGAAGGAGGAGAGTCAAAACATCCCCCCCCCCCCGCCCCGTGCGCAGCTCACTTCCTGGCTCCCCAGCTGGTGTCAAAGGGGCATCACGGAGGACAGGGGGCAAGGGCTGTCCAATGGTTCACTCCCCGCCCCGTGGAAAACATGGGCCTTATTTCTAGGCTGGCCTTTCATCTTCCAGCCCCTGGATCCCGTGCTGCCTCTGCTAAGTTAAAGAGCCCTGGGCTGGCAGCATTTCTCCTCCCCCCCTCGGTGCTCCAGTCACCTCTCGCGGTCCAACTGGTTCCTCACCTAGCAGCTTTCCTTGTGGGCAAGACCACGGAGCTCAGAGCCACACCACGTGCCAGAGGGAGGCGCCCGTCCTGCGCCCTCCCGGGGACAGAAACCCAGAGCTCACAGCCCTGTCCCCTGAGAGAGGAAGGGCCGGCAGGCGAGGCCGCCGGGTCAGAACCGTCACCGCCAAGGGGCCCTGGCTGGTCCCCAGCCCACGAAGGCCCCACGGCCGCACCTCGAGCCCCTTTCCAGGCGGTTTTGTTTTCCAAAAAGGCAGAGCCACCAACCAGTCCCTGTGGCCCCAGCAGGGCCGAGATCCCTGGGGGTCTCCCTGCCCCCGTCTTCCCGCTCCGGGGCCTCCCGCAGGGGTCCGCTGCGCTCCACTCACGGAGCAGGCTGCCTGCGGCTTCCTCCAGGAGACCTTTCCCCAGCAGCTCCCACTGCCTCCCTGCCCAGCGCGCTCTGGCGGCCTTGGCCAAGGGACTCCCCACGGTGCCCACTCCCTGTTCCTCTGGTAGAGCAGAGGCCGCAGGACCGCTTCTGGCCCTGGCGCCGGGCCCCAAGATCGACTGCCCCCCTGGTCCCAGAACCAGCCAACGCTCAGCCCCAGGACCGACCATCGCCACTCTCAGCCCACCGGTGCCTAGCCCCAGGCTCGCCCCTCCCCCAGCTGGCTCCTGGCCCCAGGACCGACCTTCCCAATGCCTGGCCCATTGTTCCAGCTCCTCTCCTCCTGCCTCTGCTCACCAGCCAGCTCCTAGCTGCTGGGCTTCCTCCCTTTTTAAGCCCTACACCCAGCGAGGCTAATCGAACCGGGCCGGCTAGCCCCAGGCCTCCTGGCCCTGAGTGTTCCATGGTATCCGTGCACAGCTGGCACCCATACGCACAGTCACAGTGCCAAGAGATCCCCTCCTTGTAATCGCCCCGGGCCCAGGCCGTCCTATGCACACCAGCGTCGCAGTAGTGCTGAGACCCAGCTGTGCCAGGGGTACACCCAGAGTAGCAGACACCTGAGCAACCCAGTGCCCGTGGGTTGACCCCTCCTTGTGCCCTCAGGTCCTGGCATCTGCAGGCCAGCATGGGTCCCACCAACTCTGACCCACCCTTGGGTGCTGGCGTCTCCGGGTCTGACAAGCAGGGATTGCTGAGGGAGCGGTGTGGCAGGCCAAGGCTTAGACCCCAAAAGGGATTCCCTGCTCTGCCCAGCGGGCAGCTGCCACGCAGAGGGGGTGTGACGTGTGTGTGTGTGTGTGTAGCCAGCACTGCCACAATCTGAGACTACCACCAGAAACACCGTCTGTGCGTAGGAACACGTGCACACCGCAGCCTAGACAGGTTCAGGGTTATAACAGAGTCTCCTCCACAGGCTGAATCTCCCCTGTGGGCGCGCACACGGCAATCTGTGCTTATGCAGGCAAGAAAACTCCCCTGCACATCTAGTAATGTCTGTCTAGTGCGTACACCCCCCCCACACACACACACCCCCCACACACACACTTACACTTTTAAATCATGAAACACCCAAAGACACTCCCCCAGTAAGCGAAGAGCCTACGGTCAGGGACTTTTCCCTCCAAAAGCTCCACGTTCCCGCTGCTTTGTTTTCAGGGGACCTCCTTGAAAAAGCATCTTCAGAGGACCTCTTGGAGAGGAGGCAGATGATCCCGCTGCCCATCCTGCCTGTGGCCACAAGGTGGCATCCGGAATATTAGGTAGGCAGGGAGGAGAGTCCCACAAGAGAGCGGGGCCAGCGGTTCCTCCCAAGGATGTGCAGGGGCGGAGTGGGGGTTCCAAGCTGGGGATCGTTTCCCTTCCCAGTGATCCCAACCTGGCCCCAGAGTCCTGGTGCAGGACCCGGGAGCTGCCGCATCAAACTCCAGGCCCCGATTCCTCCTCCTAGCAGCCCCGCGGCAGGCTCCGTCCTCAGGGGAGCGCCGGCCATGAGCCGGGCAGGCGCCGTGCGCTTTCGGGAGCCAGGGACTCTGAGCCTCGTGGAGTGAGCGGAGAGCATCAGCAACGGGGTCAATTCTGTCCCCAGGTGCAGCGGAGTCCAGGGGAGCGGCAGGGAGCATCTGGGGCGGGATCCAGGCCGGCTGCCCCGGTGCCAGTGGCCTCTTGTTCCTGTTGGAAGTGTGCACCCCAGGGGGTCTGGTTCCCACCCCCAGGCACATGCCCCCCGCCTCTCAGGGCCAGGACAAGCGTGAAAGCTGCTGGGTCTGGGCCCCGCTGCCCCACAGGGCCCCACGGGCAGAGTGGCAGAGGAAGCGCACCGGCAGCCTACTCAGAAATGCTTCCAGGCCAGAGCACGCCGGCAGGGCCTGCGCAAAGGAAACTGGAAACCCCTGGGCAGAGACTGCTGCTCGGGAAGGACCCGGCAGCAAATCGCCCGGCGGGATCTGCAGGAGGAGCGCGGCATAGAGCCACTCGCAGCCGGGACCCGCGTAGCACGCCCCCTACAGGCTCAGCCGAGGAGATGCCCCATGGAGAGCAGCCCACAGCTCCGCCACTGAGAGACAAATCCCAGCAGGGCTGGGCCCCCAGCTCAATGAGGAGCCGGCGATTGCCAGGCAAACCACCAACCTTCCTACCAATTCCCCACCCGAGACCCGCTCGGCGCAACTCCTGCCATCAGCTCACCTCTTGGATCAGCTTCCAGCAGAGCTGAGGGTCCCCAGGGGGGTGTCAGCAGCAGCCACACCCGGGTTGCACACACAGCAAGGCCAGCTGTCCATGGAGGTGAGTCCACACTCGTGTTTGGCCATCAGCGGGTGGATCCCGCCACATTGCGGGGTTCTGCCGTGACTGCTCCACTGACCACCACGAGGAGAAGTGGAGCGGTACCCTAGGCCATCTCACACCCCAACAACCCTGTGTTGCAATTTCAGGAGGATGGAACGGCTGGATGAGTTACAGAAAGGTCATGGGCCTCGGATGAGATGGGCTCATTTGAGCATCTGTCCTAATACAGTGTTGACCCAGACGTCAGGGAGGCATTTGGCTTAGTGTTAGCACGATGCCAATTCACTGCAGCCCACGTTAAATGGATTAAAAACTGGCTAACTGATAGATCTCAAAACCAAACTGTAAGTCGGGATCATTATCCAATGGGGTGTTTTAGTGGGATCCCAGGGGGGACCGGTTCTTGTTCCAATGTTACTCACTATCTTTATCAATCACCTGGAAGAAAATGGTAAAATTTGCAGATGACACAAAATTTGGCAGAGTGGTAAAATGATGGGGACCGGTATACAGACCAGCTGGGATCTCTGGGTGAGATGGTCTCACCTGAACATGAGTTTTAACAGCCAAATGCAAGGTCAGACCTCCAGGAAAAAGACTGTAAGCCATGGGGGAGTGTATCCGGGAATGCAAGGACAGTGAAGAGGGCTTGGGGGTCATGGTAGAAACCAATCGCACAGTTGGTGACGTTGTTCCCGTAGGTTAGATCTGGCCAAGCAGCTCCCTTGGCCTGTGGCTGAGGGGCTGGCACAGCCTTGCCTTGTCGACTCAGTGGCATTGGCCTGTAACTCGGGAGGCAATGACATGCCAGCAGGCCCCCCTCTGCCCGGGGCACCAACACGCTCAGTGCCACGTTCAGCTGCAGCAGGGCAACGGATGGATTCCAACCAAGGAGCCTTAGTCTTTGGAAACAAAGCTCATTCTGGGAAACGCCGCACGCTCCCGGTAAGCTGTGAGCTACCGCGCTCCAAGAGCAAACCTGAGCTCACACGACAAGGCTCCAGACAAATCACCTTGCAACAAGAAGGTGGTCAGGGAAAGTGTGGGACCCTTAAGAGAACGGGGGAGGCCACCTACTGACAGATGATGTGGCAAAATCTGAAGTACTCAATGCTTGTTTTGCCTCTGTCTTCACAAACAAGGTCAGCTCCCAGACTCCTGCACTGGGCAGCACAGCATGGGGAGGAGGTGACCAGCCCTCTGTGGAGAAAGAAGTGGTTCAGGACTATTGAGAAAAGCTGGACGAGCACAAGTCCATGGGGCCGGATGTGCTGCATCCGAGGGTGCTACAGGAGTTGGCGGATGTGATTGCAGAGCCATTGGCCATTATCTTTGAAAACTCATGGCGATCGGGGGAGGTCCCGGATGACTGGAAAAAGGCTAATGTAGTGCCCATCTTTAAAAAAGGGAAGGAGGAGGATCCAGGGAACTACAGGCCAGTCAGCCTCACCTCAGTGCCTGGAAAAATCATGGAGCAGGTCCTCAAGGAATCCATTTTGAAGCACTTGGAGGAGAGGAAAGTGATCAGGAACAGTCAACATGGATTCACTAAAGGCAAGTCATGCTTGATCACCCTGATTGCCTTCTACGATGAGATAACTGGCTCTGTGGATGAGGGGAAAGCAGTGGATGTTTGTTCCTTGACTTCAGCAAAGCGCTTGATACGGTCTCCCACAATATTCTTGCCAGCAAGTTAAAGAAGTATGGGCTGGATGAATAGACCATAAGGTGGATAGAAAGCTGGCTGGATTGTCAGGCTCAACGGGTAGTGATCAATGGCTCCATGTCTAGTTGTCAGCCAGTATCGAGCGGAGTGCCCCAAGGGTCGGTCCTGGGGCCAGTTTTATTCAATATTTTTATCAATGATCTGGAGGATGGTGTGGACTGCACCCTCAGCAAGTTCATGGATGACACTAAACTGAGAGGAGTGGTAGATGCGTTGGAGGGTTGGAACAGAATCCAGAATGACCTAGACAAATTGGAGGATTGGGCCAAAAGAAATCTGATGAGGTCCAGCAAGCACAAGGACAAGTGCAGAGTCCTGCACTTAGGATGGAAGAATCCCATGTCCCGCTATAGACTAGGGACCGAATGGCTAGGCAGCAGTTCTGCAGAAAAGGACCTGGGATTACAGTGGATGAGAAGCTGGATATGAGTCAACAGTGAGCCCTTGTTGCCAAGAAGGCTAATGGCAAATTGGGCTGCATGAGTAGGAGCATTGCCAGCAGATCGAGGGACGTGATTGTTCCCCTCTATTCAACATTGGTGAGGCCTCTTCTGGAGTACTGTGTCCAGGTTTGGGCCCCACAGTACAAGAAGGATGTGGAAAAATTGGAGAGAGTCTAGAGAAGGGCAACAAAAATGATTAGGGCCCTGGAGCTCATGACTTATGAGGAGAGGCTGAGAGAACTGGGATTGTTTAGTCTTCAGAAGAGAAGACTGAGGGGAGATTTGATAGCTGCTTTCAACTACCTGAAAGGGGGTTCCAAAGAGGATGGATCTAGACTGTTCTCAGTGGTAGCAGATGACAGAACAAGGAGTAATGGTCTCAAGTTGCAGTGGGGGAGGTTTAGGTTGGATATTAGGAAAAACTATTTCCCTAGGAGGGTGGTGAAGCACTGGAATGGGTTCCCTAGGGAGGTGGTGGAATCTCCTTCCTTAGAGGTTTTCAAGGTCAGGCTTGACAAAGCCCTGGCTGGGATGATTTAGTTGGGGGTTGGACTAGAACCTCCTGAGGTCCCTTCCAATCCTAATAGTCTGTGATTCTGTGTCCGGGGGAGGGAGTACTCAGGAAAGGGACTAGTGTGTTCACGGGGAAAGGATGGACATGCACACGTATGTGCAAGAACCGTGCGTGCGTTACACCAATCCTCACCAATAAAATGCCGATCCTCTCCCATGAAGGCAGTGTGATCTAGTGGGCAGTGCTGGGAACTGGGGCCTAGAAAGGCCTGGGGTTTAATCCCAGTCCTGCAGCTGACTCTCGGGGTGGCCTACAGGTGGGCTGCTCCCTCTCTCTATGAGCACCCCTCTCAGCTGTGCAAACCGGGGCGGCACGGCCTCGCGGGGCTCGGCGGGCGCCAGGGAATAGAAGCGAAACAGGTGCCCAATGGCTCTGTGGCAAGGCACCAGGGTGGGGTTGGCTTCAGCAGCCCCTGCCAGGCCAGGGCCAGAGCCAATGCCTCTGCCTGTGGCTAAGAGAGAGGGAGAGTCCCTTCCCTCCCCTCTCCACGCCTGCCACGGTTGCCTGCCAGGAGCCACGGGAGGGGAGTTCCCACGCGTGGGCCTGGCTGGGTGCGGAGAGGAGAGCCAAGCTGGGGGCAGCCCTCAAGGCCTGGGCACAAGGAGCCAGGGGGCTTGGGGCTGGCAGGCTCGGGGTCCTTCGCTGGTTGCCCTGCCACTGCCGGGGAAGGCGAGGAGGTTCCAGGGAGGCTGGTGGATCGGCCCCAACCTGCCAAGGGTTTGGGAAACTCCGTCCCTGCCATTGCTGCTCACCCCAGAGACGGCTGCAAGCCACAGGGCTGGAGCCACCTCCAGGCCCTGGGCTTTGGCTTACAGTTCCCATGAGCTGACTGGCTGTTTCTAAATGCTGGTCCCGGCGAACCCTGGGGGTGGGGAAGGAGGTGCCCCCCTCCTCCCCCCGGAGCGGTAACTCTAGCCCCGTTTGTTTGTTTCCAGCCTGCACGTCCATGTGTGTCAGGACCCCCGGCCCTGCAGCAGCTGAACCGCTGACCCCAGGAGTTTGCAAAACACCAGGGTTGTGCCCCTTGTGACATCCCGGCCCCCGGGACAGCCAGCGCCCCCCACCCTCAGCGCAGGACAGCCACCCGCAGGGCACCCCTCGCGGCATTCGGGGGGGGGCAGCCAAGGAGAGTCAGTCCCCAGCGGGGAGTGAAATGGAGGGACACAGTCACCCCACGGCGCTGGGCCCAGCCCCCCTCAGAACTGCCGAGCCTGCGCTTTGGGAAGCTGGGGGGTGGCAGCGGAGCACACAGACACATTCCCTCCACGCTGCCCCCCCCCCCCAACCCGGGGTCATGAGTGGAGCCCATTCAGCCTTGAGCTCTCCGCCAGGAAGCCGAGACCCCGTCCCCGGTGGAGGAACCCCCATCCCCCAGACACAACTCATTTCACAAAGAGCCTCCAGCCGCCCTTGGCCAACCTTCCCTGATCCAGCCCCACGTTGTGCAGGGCACCACGGGCTAGTCAGCAGCAGCTCCATGTCAGAGGTGCTTTCAGCGCATGTAAGGAACTTTTATGGGCCTCGCCCCCCGTTCTCTCCGAGCGCCTCCCATCCTCACTGACCAGATGGGCACCTGGGGCCGGGAATTGAACCCGCTCCTGCTAGGCTAGTGATCTAACCACTACAGCCTCCTACCTCACACACAGCCCGTCGGTGAAGAAACTTGGGCCTATCCGAATAAAGGCCCAGGAGAAAAGGAGCCATGTTATAAAGTCTGCAGGGCCAAAGAGGAGCATGGTTCCTGCTCCCATCCGCACAGGAGTGGAGAGCAGGATCCCAGCTGCCCCTGCCAGAGACCCCTGTCCAAGCCCCCCACGCCGGGTCCTACCGTCCCTATATCTGGGGAGAGTGATGCTGAGGGGACCCTGCGGCCTGTGCCATTCACATAACAGCCCCAGCTGCCCCCTCGCCAACTGTGACCCCCCCATTCCGTTTCCCGGCCCTTTGGGGGGTTTAAAGATTCAACATGAAGGAAGAAGTTTGAGGAAAGAACTGAGCTCCAGAGTGTCAAACCCAGACACCCTGCCCCCCGCCGCAGACGCCCTGCTGGGCTCCCCCAGTGCGCGCTGGCCAGGGTGGGTGCCCCAGGATGGCGCGTGGTAGTGCCAGGCGAGCTGGGAACCAGCACGAGACGCGGAAGGGAGCCCGCAGCCCCTCTTGGAGCAGAGGAGAGACAGGACGTGGCGGTGGTGGCCAGGATGGGGCTGATCCCGGGGCCGCGGGACACAGGAAGACTCTGGGGTTCTGTCCGGCTCTTGAGCTGGCCACGCTACAGGCCTCTACCCACCAGACCCGAGTCCCCTCTCCCCCGCACTGAACTAGGGAACGGTCCCGTCAGGATTAGGAGTCAGACTTGGCGCCTAGGCCCAGCCATGCAGCGGGCGGAGCAGAACACGGGCTCCAGCCACCCCCAGGCGGGCGTGGGAGAAACTCTTCCCAAACCACTCAGCTTGGGGCCCCGCTAGAACATGACCCCGGAGCCCCCGGCCTGGGGCGGAACGTACCTCACCAGGGGCGTCCGGCCGCTCTGTGGACCAACAGCCTCACAGCAAGTTTGAATCTTCGGCCATAGTTCAAACTAGACGCAAAGCTGGGGCTGATTTCTCCTCTCTCTCCTGCTGTCTCGGACTCCTGGGTTCCAGTGGGGCTTGGCAGCAGAAACTCTGGAATCTGCGGCTCTCGGGGCAATGCAGGGTTGACTCGAGTGGTTTGCAGCCACGGGAGGGACCTCAGGCGCTGTCCACACTATTCAAGGCCAGCGCGGCACGGCAAGGGGGTCAACCCGCCCGGAGGCTTCTGCATATACAGGCCGTCTGCATCAGCCTCCATGCCGGCCTGCTACACGGCTGCTTTGCATTCTCCGACCACAGACGCCTGCTTTGCAAGGTTGGTCCTGCTTTGAGCAGGGGGTTGGTCTAGATACCTCCTAGATACATTCCCCTCCCCCCAAAACACCCAGCCGGTTTCCGGGTGATTCCTCTGTCTCTCTCACCCCTCCCCCCCCCCAATGTGGCAGCTTCTCGCCTTTGGGTTCCTGCTCAGCTTTTCCGTCGGTTTAGCTCAGAACTCTGTCTTCACTTCTCTGACAGACGTAACCTGCAGCTGCACCTCCCACCCGGCTGGGTTATGGGGGGCCGTGCGGACTGCCAGGGGAGAGCGCCCCCTACTGAGAAACTCACCCCACTCCCCGCATAGCAGCCCACGGGGGCCAGCACCGACTACAGGGAGAGCGCCCCCTGCTCAGCCCTGTGCCCTGCAGCACAGCACCCGCTAGTGCCACAGTGGGGCCCGGGATTGGGGCTAACAGGGCAGATCTCGGCTGCATCTCTCCGCTCCGGGGCACTGGGAACTCCGTCCTCTCGCAGCTCTCTGCTCTGTGGGCTTCTGCTGGTTTCTCCGGCTCAACACTTGCTTTGATGCAGCGTCACAATTATTTTATCAGGGCCGTGACCATATCGAGGGCTTCAGAGGAAACAACCCCTGGCCTAAGCAGCTTGCAAACGAACCGGTGTGCTGGGCGGACGGGAGAATGGAGCAGAGCGCAGGCAGGGGATGGCGCCGGCCCGAGCGGTACTGCTGCTGGGCAAAGCGGGGCTCTTGGTGGTTCAGAATTTTCCTTTGCTGCTCGTTTTCCCCCGGGCGACGCTGTGGGAAGGAGCATCCAAGTGATGGTGGAGCAAGGTGGGGACGGAGGCCCAGTGAGTCGATTTAAAGCAGGTGGGACGTGCCACCACGAGGCCACTGGTGCTGGTCAGGGGTTGAGGGGGTCACACAGAAGGAGGCCAGGCACTGCGTGATGGGTGGCATGAGAACAAGACCAGGGAGTGAACTGGGGAGCCAGAGAAGAGTCTCGAACAGGGGGTGATGGGTTGGGGTGGTGGATCTTGGCAGCCATGTTTGGTGGGGGCAACCGGCCAGGGATGAAGAACCCCAGATTTCGGTGGGACTCCTCTGTCAGAGGCTGACACCCACCCTTTAAGAACACTGCCCCCGGCCTGTCGCCTCTAGACCCCCAGCTTGTCAGCAGCTTGTCTGAAATGAGTTGGACCGGATCTCAGCCCAATTCCTGGGTCACGTCTCCAAGAAACCAGGATCCATTTCAGCCTCTGGTCAAGAGTCTCCACGGAGAAGCCAAAATCTGAATGGGCCACAGAGACCAACCTCGCACCTGTCCCTCGTCAGTATGTCGGGTGCAGAGGGACCTGGCATTGCCAGGTCATACCCGCTGTGCAAGTAGAGGGTGGGCATCTCTAGCGCTGCCAATACAGCTGCACCCACGGAGACTAAATCATCTTTGGAGAGGGAGGGAGGGAGGGAGAAGCAGCCTGGGACCTCCCCCGGACCTGGAACTGCTGCAGCCTTCCGCAGACCCGCTATGGAATGAAAGAGCATCCCCGCGTCCCGGGGAGGAAGACCTGGCAATCCCTCATGGGCCTGTCATGAAGGCAAAGGATGATTAACTGGCCGGGCAGAGAGTTGCCATCGGAAAACAAAACATCATTTTAGCTCTAAAGAAAAAAAAATCCAAGCCTGGACATCTGGAACAGAGACACCGAAAACCATTTGAAAAGCACCCGGGAGAAAGCAGCGGCTAACGCAAAGGCCAGGGCGCCCCCAAGATGACTTTAGCAGCCGCATTCCCCCGGCACGTCCCAGCTCAGCGCTTTGAAACCCCTCTCGTCTCACTTCCCTTGGTCCTAGCGCCGCGGTCCGATGCCCCCCACTCTGGAAAGGCACTTACAGCTGCCGGGATGTTTGCAGTTCAATGCCAAGGAGTTCAGGATTGGGATACCTGCCCCCCCTCAGCTCTCCCTCCCTCACGGTCGTGCACACAGAAGGCAGCTGTGTATTTTTTCTGTGCTTGTGTCTTCAGTGAATACGCGGATCATAATCCGGGTATCGGGGGGGAGTGGAGAGGAGGTTTACGGACTAGCCCCACCGCTGCTGCGGTGAGCTCTGGCTGAGACCAGAGCCCAGGACCAAGGCTTTTGAGATGCTTTCGGAGCTTCCTGGAGGGGAGAGGCAAACAATGGCACATTTGCATTTACCCAAACCCCGCCCAGGCCCACAGCACCACCTCCCATCTCAGCTTCTCCTTCAACACTGGCCAACATCCAACAGATGAAGTCTCACCTCCGAGAAGCACCTCCGAGAAGCATGTCGTCTGGATACTCTCGGCACCTTTGATACCATCCTGAAATAGGGAGCTGACCCGCCCATCCCGGGCCGACAGATCACCTTCCCCAGATATGGGAGAGCAGTAATTCAATACTCGGTTTACAAAACCCAGGTGGCTGAATGGAACCCTTCCCCAGCGAGCACGGCATCACAAAGACAGTTACAAACGTAACCCCGGGCACACAAGCAGAATGGTCGATAAGCAAACAGCAGGGACCAGACTGAGCTGCGAACATGAGGAGAGATGGAGTACAGGCGCTGCAGCGTCCTGAACGCGGATCAAAGCAACCACTTTGCAAAAGTGAGGTCATTCTGTGTAGAGCAAACCGCAAAGAAATGCAAAAACGAAACACGCCAGGCCGGGACCAAAACCTTAGCGCTAACTTCTGAGGAGCTTCCTGAGCCATAAGAATGAACCTGGGCCTAGCTGCAAGAGCTGTATACCAGGAAACGGTGACGGGACTGCCAGTTACCCTCACTGCTAGTGGGAGAGGATACTAGATTCGGCATCACCCACCCTTCTGGTATTTGGTGTTTTTCTCAAAGACCCAGCGCCTGGAGCCAGGTGATTTTGGGAGGCTCTCCATTTTCATTCCAAAAAGGAAGCTGGGAGTAAAGGCCTGAACCTGTGACCCAAGTGCAAGGTAAATCAAATCCTGATACCACAATATACCGATTTTCTTTTCGATCTCATGGGGGCAGGGACAAGACAAGCTCGCGGGGTTTGGACACTTGGGACTGGTACCACTTAGAGTCCGAAGAGAGGGTGGTCGGTCACTTGCCAGTGCAATAGTTATACCATCCACCCCAGGGCCACAGGTCCTAGCAACCTTGGGGAGACACAGAGACCCTAAACCAAGCCAGGGAAGAACCTGGCTGTTTCTCAAGCGTGCTCAGACCGCAGCTGACCGTGCCCTGTGCCTGCCCTGGCCCCCAACACACAAAGTCAAACAAGCACCAATGAACCGAGACAGCCCCGCCCAGCTGGCGCCTGGCTCAGAGCGAGACCGTGGCAAAGTGCCCTTTAGAAAGGTGGAGGTTTCTATGGCGTCCAAGACCAACGTGAGCTGAGAACCATGCAGCCATTACAGTGCATCCTAAGGAGAGAGCGTCTCAGCCTCCTTCACTGCAGGGGTGTGTGGAGGTGGGGGGGGGGGTGATTTTTTTGGGAGCGGGGGATTTCTGTTCCTTCTGCTTCCTCCCCTCTCCCCTCTTCAGCTGTGAGTTGGCCCTGAGAACCAGGGTGGATAAAAATCGATGATTTCAACAACAAAAATGGGATTTTTTTAATATTTAAATCAGATTTTTTTCCTATTGTTTATCAGTCCCAGTAAGCTTTTCTTTTTAAAAACAAAATCTGAATTTAATACAAACTACGAGAAGGTCTAAACGTCTTATAATCTCTCAACTAATAAACAACCCCCCCCGCATCCGCGACCCTCTACCCAACTCTCCGCATCCGCGACCCTCTACCCAACCCTCCGCATCCGCGACCCTCTACCCAGCCCCCCGCATCCGCGACCCTCTACCCAACCCCCCGCATCCGCGACCCTCTACCCAACCCCTCCGCATCCGCGACCCTCTACCCAACCCCTCCGCATCCGCGACCCTCTACCCAACCCCTCCGCATCCGCGACCCTCTACCCAGCCCCTCCGCATCCGCGACCCTCTACCCAGCCCCTCCGCATCCGCGACCCTCTACCCAACCCCCCGCATCCGCGACCCTCTACCCAACCCCTCCGCATCCACGACCCTCTACCCAGCCCCCCGCATCCGCGACCCTCTACCCAGCCCCCCGCATCCGCGACCCTCTACCCAACCCCCCGCATCCGCGACCCTCTACCCAACCCCTCCGCATCCGCGACCCTCTACCCAACCCCTCCGCATCCGCGACCCTCTACCCAACCCCTCCGCATCCACGACCCTCTACCCAACCCCTCCGCATCCGCGACCCTCTACCCAACCCCTCCGCATCCGCGACCCTCTACCCAACCCCCCACATCCGCGACCCTCTACCCAACCCCTCCGCATCCGCGACCCTCTACCCAACCCCCCGCATCCGCGACCCTCTACCCAACCCCTCCGCATCCGCGACCCTCTACCCAGCCCCCCGCATCCGCGACCCTCTACCCAACCCCCCGCATCCGCGACCCTCTACCCAACCCCCCCGCATCTGCGACCCTCTACCCAACCCTCCGCGTTCAAGGCGGCTTTACTAGATAATGAAGGAATCGGGATAACAACATCTAACTTCTGAGGTCAAGCTGTCTCAATGTGGCATAATAGGTCCCGTGCTGTATTAGGGGTTTGATCATTTCGGGGATGCAGGGGCTGTGTTCCTGGGTGCTAGATACTAGCAAAGTCATCACAGGCGCTGGGACCCAGCTCCTGTCTCCAGGAGATACCGTCCTGCATCTCATCCGGATCAGCCACTGAGCGCACCTGGCTCGTCCCATACTCCTGTTATAGCTGCTCCCTCTCTGGGTGCTGATTTGCTCCGTTCTCAGAATGATGAATATTTATGACCCCCTCCACAGGGACACTTCCTTCCTCCTGGTCACGTATGCAAAACATTGAAGTTGTGCTTTTTAACCAAAATACTTTGTGTGTGTTTAATTAAAGTCCAGTTCCCATCCTAATGCAGCTTCACACACACCATGAGCAAAACGTGAATTACCCAGTAAAGGAGCATGCGCTCATTCCCCATTTCCTAATGTACTCAACATGCGCAAGGAATAAGAATCTGAAAATATTAAGCTCTATCAATTGCTACATAAATATCCAGATCTTTGCCTAGCTAAAAGAGGAACCAAACCTAATGTAAAGGCTCTATTTAGTTATAAATCAACCTGTTTGAATGGTTATGTCAGCTCCAGAAGAGAACACACCTTTCTAGAGAGAACGAGGGAAGCAGAAATGGAAAAGTTGGTTTAAAATGGATGATTTAAATTGAGGGTTTCCACGGGTGATTTATCTCGGTCCACTCTGCGGAGATGTTTTCAGTGTGGGGCAGTGGGAGAGAGAGGAAGGACAGAGAAGGTCCCATGTCCCTTCTCCAGCTCAGCCCCTGGGCCCCAGTTCCAATCTGGAGGAGGCAGAATAGTTCCCATTTAGAGAGGTGACTCCTCACACCTACCCTGAACTCCACCCTCGCCCCTCACTGACTGGCCAGCGTGGGAACCAGCGTGAGGGGACGGCGCCAGCTACGGGGGGCTTGTTCAGATCAGTGCTCGGAGCCCTAGCGGCCAGTCCCCTTCTTCTGCAGACCTTGTGCTCAGGGGCTGGCTGGATATCTGATGGGAACATGATCTCTTGGGTCACAGCGGCCGGGGGGAACCTGGGTGGGGTGCAGAGCTGTCAGGAGGGGAGAGGAATGGAGGGGCCGGGCCTGGCTTGCACCAAGTTTCAGGGGATGTTTTATGGGTTTGTGGAGGGTTGTTATTTTACCCAGGCTAGTGCACCCGCTGCCTGGGCCTTCAGGGAGAAGCTCTCTTTGGCAGATCACATCCAGACCTGCTGCAGCAAGGGACCAGGGGCTGTGGCCGGTGGACGGGGTGTCAACTTCCTGGCCTCACAGTTTTCCAGCAGGCCCCTGCCCTGTGCCCCCGTGTTGAGAGCACATGTGCCCCTGGAGCGCTGCAGGCCCAGGGAGACACAGGATGAGGCGGGAGACGCTCTCTTTAGGGGTCACCGTCAGCTTCCAGGACCCCGGAGTCCTGAAATGAGAGCTGGGAGGAAAATCATCACCGGGAGAGTTTGCCAAGGAAAAACACCCTTTTGATCCAGCAAAACCTTTACATTTAGACACGTCAATTTCAGTGAAAATTCAACAGGAACAGTTCAAACCCATTCCAAATGGAGCGCGAATGTGGCTTCCCAGCTCCCGCGGCTCCCGGGTTTGGCTCAAAGAAGTAAAAATACGTAACCAACCTTCCCTGGTGTCCGATCTGCGTCTATTATCTTCACTGCTGTGTGGGGCCACCAGTGTTTCACCATCACCCAAACGAGACGTTTCCACCAAGTCGTTGCGTCACATCTGAATCGAAATGTTCCCGACCCAGAGCGAAAACAAATGTCCAATTCCCAGCATTTCCCACAGGCTGGAAACGCCGTTTTCTGACCTTTAAAAAATGTCCAGAGCCACCTTCCTCCCGGACCCCCCAGGCTTCACCCCAGAGCCACTTGCAATCCACAGGGCCCATCCTCAGCCTTTTCCTGTCGCAGTGCCCCCTCTCCTGAGAGCCTTGCCCTCCACAGCCCCCCATTCTCCACAGCCCCTGCCTCAGAGCCCCCATCCCCTCATAACCCCCTGCCTTCTGCAGCCCCCCACCCTTCACCTCCCCACTCCCTCCCATAGCCCCCTACCCTCCACAGCATCCTCCCTCACTTTAAAGCCAGACTAACCTTCCACAGCCCCCCACCTTCTGCAGCCCCCCGCCTTCGAGCCCCCCTGCCCTCCACAGCACCTATTCTCCACAGCCCCCCTGCCCTCCACACCCCGGTATCTTCCACAACACCCCCCCCCCCAGACCCCAGCCCAACCTTCCCCTCCCTCGCCAGGCGGCCTGCGGTGGTTGTTAGCTCTGTGTAAACAAGACCTCCCCCTTCAAACAGAGGGGCCCTAGGCCTAGGGGGCTGTTAGCCAGGGGGCCTCCCTGAACCGCTGCTAATGGAAACGCCAGCGGGACCGGCTCCCTCGCTGGGGGGCGGGTGTAACGGGTGCCCACTCCTCACCCAGCCATGCCCGGACATACCCCCTCCACGCACACCGCCCCTCCGCTACCCCCTTGGGCCGTCCTGCCCAGCCCCCCAGGAACCCCCCCACACCCCGGGGACCAGAGAGCAACGGCCACCAGCATCTAACAGGGACCCCACCCACATTTCCAGCCACCCTAGAGGGCTCCCCCGCAGCCCCTCTCTCTGCCCCCACCGCCCTCCACGAAGGGCCGAGCTGGGAATCCGGAGCAGGCAGAGGACTGAGGCCGAAGCAGAGACGGGCAGCGGCCTGGTGACCTGAGCTCTGGGGGGGGGCTGCGGTGCTTATAAATCTCCTGCCCTCACCTTGGCATCCCGGGGGGCAGGGAAGAGAAACCGCAAATTAATTTCCCAGACGTCAGTTAGGAGCCCCGGGCCTGGAGCAGAGCCGAGCCGCGGAGAAGGCGAAACAGCTGGGCAAACGGGGCCCCACCGGAGTCCCTGGGCTGCTCCCAGCCCCGGGGAAAGGGCCGGCTCAGAGCGGCAGAGCCCACGGACCGCACGCCGGCTCCCCCCCCCCCAGGAGAACGAGATGGTGGGGGCCACAGTGGAGGAAACGGGGGCTGGTGGCCTCTCACCCCGTGGGTGGGGGGAGCATGCAAGATTCGCCTCCCTCCGCCGAGATCTCGCCTGGACTGACCCGGGCACCCCAAGTCTTGCCCGTGTAAT
This sequence comes from Sternotherus odoratus, assembly GCA_032164245.1. Lineage (NCBI taxonomy): Eukaryota > Metazoa > Chordata > Testudines > Kinosternidae > Sternotherus > Sternotherus odoratus. The sequence goes on from JAVMKO010000005.1 coordinate 105,915,193, forward strand.
GACAGGCTCTGAGCCCTGGTGGGCTGTGTCGCCCCCGTGCGGCGGGACGTCCTGCGGGCTGACCGCCTCGGGCCATATTTGCTGCCCATCGGTTCGGCCCATCCCTCCTGGGGAGCCTCACAATGCCAGCGAGAGCCAGCTGTCCTGCACCCAGGGACCCCAGAGCCCCCCGCCCCAGCCAGGAGCACGGGAGACCCCTGGGTGACCAGCCGCATGCTGTCACCGCAACATCTCTGTTTGCGGATTGGGAAACCGAGGCACGGCACCACTATGGTGATGGGCTCGAGAGAGGGGCTCGGACCGGTAACGTGACCGTGAGTCAGCACCAGGGCCTAGAACAGACCCTGCAGCAGCCGCGGCTCAGACCCACCGAACCATCGTTCCTCAGGCCCTCCCCGGCCCCAAGCTCCCGCCGGGGGGCACCGGGGCCCAGCTCCTTCCAGCTGATCACACTTAGCTGGGCTGGGGCCACTGGCACCTCCGCACAAGCTCTCAGCACCTGCAGCTTTGGCTTCCCAGACAGGTGAGAGGCAGAAGGGGCCTCTACAGCTCTGACCCCCCCTCCCTGCTCTCCCAGCACCGGCTGGGGAAAGGATCACACGGGCTGCTGGGACCAGCCGGCCCCAGGGAGCAGCTCCAAGCACTGCTATCGCCGCAGCTTCACCTCCCTGCCTCACCTCTCCTGGGATGGGCCCGGCCGACAGAATCAGCCATTCGGGGGGGGGGGGGGGAGGGAGCAATGATCAGGGCTGGGGGTCCAGCGATGACCCAGGTCCAAGGCCCGTGTGGGGATGGCTCTTTGCCTGGCCCCGACCCTCCTGCAAGCAGCCAGCAGCCGGAACGCCCGAGCCCGTCTCCACTGCAGCCCAGAGCGCGGACACGGCCCGGCGAGGGGACACACCCCTGCTCACGCGGCAGGGCAGCGGCAGAGCCAGGTCTCCCAAGTCACAGGCCTGTGTGCGACCTGGTATCCACGCTGCACTGAGACCCGGGAGTACAGCCACCCGAAGCCCCCACTCCAGTCTCCCCCCCCCCACTGCCCCCTTCCCATGCCAGGGGGTAACGCGCCAGAGGCACAGGGTCCTGCTCCTGCCCCCAAGAGGTCAGCAGATACCCGGGTCACTAGCCGCCCCAGCGCGGCAGCTGACTCCAGCATGTACGTCCCCGGGTCTTTCAGACAGCGCCACAGTATAATGTGCACAGCCACTGCTGAAGGGCAGCCACCCCATCTGTCCCCGCTCAGAATGCCAGCCTCCCTGCCCTTGCCACTCCGCCCCCCGTGCTGGCTCCCGCTCATGCACGGAAATGCCTCCCCGGGCCAGCTCGCCAGCCCCAACCCTCCCCGCCCCTCCTGAAGGCTCCCACCAGGGCCCCAGACACCCGCCCGCAGCAACGCCGTGCCCTCTCCTCCCCGCCTGTCGAGAGGGTCACGCCCCACGCTGTCCCATGCTCCACCTGGCACTGACGAAGCCTTGAGCTCGGCGCCCAGGGACTGAGGCTAGTACAGCCCCAGCCGGTCTCTGCAGCCCCCGACGCGAGCCAGGCCCCGCGGCCGGCCGAAGAAAGCATCAGCCGTCCGTTCTAGGGGCCAGCGGCCCCCCAGAGGCACTGCGGGGCTTGTGCTCTCCCAGCCCAGGAGCCAGGACCCACAACCATCTGCAGACTGGGGCCATCGGCAGAGTTTTGGGGGTTCGGCTCAGTTACGTCTCCTGGGGCACTTGCCTTTCAAGCTTTCTCCACAAAGCTGGGCTGACCCTTTGAGGAGGCCTGGGCTCCGTCCCGCCTGTGCCCAGTCACCTGCCTCGGCTTGGACCAGCGGTTGGGCTGGGTGATCAGGTCTCAGGCGACCCGAGTGCAGGGGGGTGTGGAGCGCCTATAAGAAGGAGCCGGCTCCATCGAGAGAGCTCCAGAGTGACCAGGGGAGGGGCTGCTGCAAGGATAGAGAGACACCCGCAGGGAGTCCAAAGGGGGCGCAGGGCAAGGGGCCCAAGGAAGAAGTTCTCCTGGCTGGAGCTGCTGCAGCACGGGACACAAGAAAAATCTTCCAGAGGGACCCGGGGGCCCAGGTCTGGCCTCAAAGGCTGGGAGATTCTGACTTTGAGTTAAACTGTTATTCCAGACTCAGAAGCACCCATGGTGGTGGCTGGTTGGGCTGCAGGAGGAGGGGACCGAAGGAGAAGCAGAATCCAACACAGGGCAGAAGTTCGATCCCGCGACAGCTAGAAACTTAAATAAAAGCCGAGAGTCCCACCTGGCCACGTGACTCCTGGAGCTGGGGCTTTAAGAAAAGCACCAAAGATCGCCAGGCCCACGGTAACATCGCAGGAGGTGGCAACCCCACGAGCCCAGCCTGCCAGGCACCCTCCTGTGAAGCACGTTCTGTGCGCCAGGTATAAAAGCGAGGGGAGGCTGGCCAGGTCCCAGGCTGGGGGGGAGGGAGCAGGGCTCACACCAGCTCCTTAGCCACAGACTCACCACTGGCTGGCCGAAGACACCCAAACACAGCCGATGTGTTTAACAGGAGGAAATCGTTTAGAACGGTGCAGGCCACCCAACCGGAGAGCAGAAGCAATAGCACGGGATGCAGGGAACCAATCCTGCGCCACAGAGAGGTGGCACTTCACAACAGTGCTTGGAGCTCATGGGAGCCCGCCCGGCTGTCGAGGTCACAGGCTAGGCCGTAAGCAGCAGAAGCCACATGCCGAAGGATCGGGCGCGCGCCAAACCAGGCTGGCCAGACTCTGTGGCTGTTCCAGGAAAGACAGAAACAGGCTCAGTTCTAATCAGCAGCCCGGGGGTCGGACAGACTAGCCCAGCCCTGGCACCTGGGCATCTCCAGGGATCCCAGCCGTGGCTGACGGGGTGGCTTCCTGGGCCCCATGCCCGATTCCTCTCCTTCCTCCTCTCCGCCCTGTTTTCCTTCCTGTCCATCAGCCTCGTTATCTGTCTCCCCCACGGGGACACCAGGCTCTGCTATGCTAATCACCACGGGTGGTGACAGAGCGGCAAACGTCTGTCTCTAGACACCGATAACCTCCCATCGCTCCAGCTGGGGGAGCCAGTCCCACGGAGAAGGGGGCTGGGCTGGGAGCTCGCCCTGATCGACTGGAAACGCTGCAGAGGGACCAGAAAAGCCAGGAGGGGAGAGCCAGAGTCCTGGGCTTGGTCAGGTCAGGGCTGTGGCATGTCGGTGGGAATGCAGATGCCCTCTGCTGTACTGTGCCAAGGATGCCACGGAGGATGATTTTCAGTCTCTAGCCTTGGCAAGGCAGCGGCTTTCGCTGGCATTCACAGAGCGGCCAGGCCGGAGCCAGCTGAGTCCAGGCGTCCTGGATCTCTAGCAAGGACACTCCCCGTTCCCGGGAAGCAAAGAACGAAGAGATTGTCCCCTCCCAGAGCTCGGTCCAGGCACTGATTGCCTCTCGGTCTCACACTCCTCTTTCAAGTGTGAACCGGGTAACGACAACCTGGCCAAGCAGAGGCAAGGTCACGCCTTTGGCAGAGGACACGGGGCAAACGCCATCGAATCCTGGACTGGGCCATGGGACCGTTCCCGGGTTCACTACCCCAGCGACAGGCACTAAAGGAGATGGAGGCATCGATCAACGAGGACTCTGGGGCTTAGGGCTTGGACGGGAGCTGGGATGAACCCCCAGGACCCTGTTAGGAGTCACTTCTTGAGGGATTTTCCCGCCTTGGGCTCAGCTCCCCCGTGCTGTCCCGTCTGAACCACGTGGGGTCGATTAACACCACACACACACACACACACACACACCCTGAGAGGGACACATGGCTCTGCCTGTGTCGTGTGCACAAGGACCATGCTTCCCGTGGGACCTTTAACATCCCACCTTTCACCTGCCACGCTGGGTTGATCCCACGCTGTAGTTCCGTAGGGCTTCCAGGGGGCCGGGGAGGAGGGACAAGTCACCTATAGTCAAGCCCCTGTCCGCCTTGCAGAATATTAACCCTATATGACAGCACTAGCCCCTGCTCCAACACTGCACAGACAGAGCTGCCCTGGGCAGCCACTTTCTCCAGCCATCACCCACGACCTGCGTGCCCCCTGCTCCCCACCAGCCAGCCGCGTCCTCCCCTCCTGTGGGGCTGTGGCCAGCCGAGGCACTGCTAAGCGGGCAGGGGACACCAGCATGTTCACACCAGCAGCCGGCTGGGCGGATGCCCCTTGGCCTTTAAGAAAGAGTAGCAGGGTGGACTGGTGGTGGGAGCGCCCCCACGTGGCTGGCCACGGTGTAGCTGCTCCGTGTTCCCCACTGCCCCTGGCACCGGCCACCCCGGCCAAATGGAACCTGCCGGGAAAATCAGCCTCTCCCGTCGCCTTCACTCTTTCACCGTCCATGCTGAGGGGTTTCCCCGGGTCCAGCAGCCTGGTCCCTGGCACCCTCACCTTCCCGGTCCTCCGCCCTCCTCCCTCCGGGCTGCTCGCCGGGGCTTGGCCTAACCCCTGCCAAGTTCCTTCTGGCTCTTGGTTCCGGGTGCCACCTCCCAGGAACCTCCTCTAGGGCCCATCCCTTCCTGCAGCTCCTCTCCACCAACCCCCAGACTTCACCCTTCAGCTCGCCCCTTCCTGCCTCCACGGCCTCCAGCTTCCTCCTCTCTCGTTCTGGTTCCAAGCTTCAGGGACACCAGCCCCAGAGAGGAACCTCCTGGCTACCTCCCTGGCCTTGCTTCCCCTGCCCTGGGCTCCTCGCTTTACAAAGGCCCAGCTCCTTCTCCGATGGGTGATCCAGATGCCAGCCGTGGCCCAAGGGGGCTCAGGCTCCTGTTCGCCCCTGATTAAGTGGTGTGGGGTTTATAGCCCCCATCACAGCAAGCAGAAGAGGGGGAGGGAGACATGCAGGCCACAGAAGTTACCTGGGCTCAGTGCGGGAAAGGTGGAGGGTCAGGAGGTCAGAGGAGATGACCATTCCATCTGGCTATGAGAAATGCAGCTGCAACAACCCCACCCCATGGATCTGAACCTGCATCCACATCCGCTAGCGGAGTAGCTCCCTTGGCTAGCAGCTGTAGTAGACTCTTCTCCTCTCCTGTGGACTGGCCACTAGCAGGACAGAGACTCACTGTCGGCTAGTGGGGGCTAAGCAGCTGCTACAACCGAGTCGAGGTCGGCCAGCAGGAGTCCTGCCATCCCGGCGCACACTGGGCCGGCTCTCCCCTGGCCGATGGGGAGCAGCGCGTTTTGACCTTAAGGACTCAGGGCTGTCAGTCAGGTGGCTCCTTTGGCAGGTATATTCCTGGGTCCAGGCACCTGTCGGGAGCGCCCTCTGCTGGCTGCTCCGAGCTTTGCAAGAGGAGCTAATGGGACCACATCCACCCTGACCGAATTGGCTTCGGGGGTCAGCAGAACAAGGCCTGCCTCTGGACCTCCCTGAAGAAGTGCGGTTTTGCCCACGAAAGCAGATGCCCAGACCAATCTGTTAGTCTTTAAGGTGCCGCCGGACTTCCCATTGCTATAGGCCATCCCAGGCTCCGGTTCCCAAAGGTTCCCCCCGCTCAGCCCTCGCGGCTCTTTGCCCCGTCCAGGGATCCCCAACGGGAGCCTTCCTGCACCATGCACATCTCTAGCTCCCCTGAGCTCTTCCTGGCCTTTATAAGACAATTGCCTGCGTCCTAGACCCACAGCTGGGAGGCTGCTGGTTAATCACAGGGGAGCTGGGCCCATCGCCCTGGGCACTGATTTCACCTCGCTTTGAGGACGTCAGGAATCGTTTGAGTCAGGGGGGGGGAAGCATGAAAACCCAGCAGCGTGGCAGGGGCATCCGGGACCCCTGAAGGCGCCTGTAATCCAAGCACAGCCCAGGAGAAGGACGTACGCGAGGGACGAGCAGAGACCAGGGGCACACGGCCTGGAGGGGTCGGTGTGATTGCCAGGGTGGGTCCCGCTAGGCACCGGCCCAGTCCAAGATCTGACGGCCTGAAGCGAGTGGGACAGGAAGGCTCAGCAGAACGCCAGCCCCGGTACGGGACCCGATTCAGCCGCTCCCGCCAGCCCTGCACACGAACCAGGCTGCCGTGGCTTGATCCAGGCTATTTAAGCCATTAACTCCATGGCCCTTTTGTTGCCCTTAAAATGTAAGAGGCGCCTAATCTCTTAAACCTGCATGTTCCCCATGAGCCTGGGCTCCACTGCCCGCCCTCCCAACGACGGATTTCAGAGGCAGGCAGCCAGCCCCAGAGGAGACAGCGAGAGCATTCTGCTTAGACCCTGGAACCAGACCACAGGTGACAACGGGGCCAAGGGACCTGGGCAAGTGAGCAGTCCCAGGGATACATGTGTGGCACAGACACGATCCTCCTGTGATTACAATATGGCCCCAGACTGTTACCGTGTGTATTTCAGCAGTGCCCTGAGAGCCCAGCTGCTCCCAGGACACCAGCCGAAAATGGGTTTTAAGTGCCTGGATTTTACAAAAGCGTTGGCTAGTGTCCCCGGAGAAGCCCTTGGCTTCATGACTGCACTCCAGCAAGGATTGTTCCTCTGATAAATGCTTTGCATGACGACGCTGCGTCTCCGTCAGCAGGGAGCGCGGAGACATGGAATGGGTCCAGATTGCTGCGGGCGTACGGAAAGGTTGTGGACGGTCCTCACTTCCCTTCAGCGAGGTCATCAGAGGAGAAGAACCGCTGCCGAGGACAAGGGATTTTCTGGGCAAGAGCTAAGCTGTGAGACTTAGATTTTGAAGATGACATGGTCCTCCTAGACACCAACTTGGATGGAAGGAAAAGGCTCTTGAGGAGCATAAAAGCAGAAGTGACCAAAGTGGGACTCCATATCCGCACACGGAAAACAGAGACAGGAGACAATGCTGTCGACACTGGCAGTTGGGCAATGGACGGAGAAGCGTGGAATGGAGTAGAGGACTTTGTCTAGCTGCTGAAGGCCGCTCGCTGAGGCAGTGAAGGCAAGAACTGGCAAAGCCAGGGCATCACTTTCCTGTTTCTCAACCATCTGGAAGAGTGAGAAATACAACGAACACCCTCAACGGAGACCATGCAACGCGACTGCCCTTCCAACGGTAGCATACACCACAGAAACGCGGGAGGACACCGGACGTGTTCCCCAGCATTGGTTAAGAGGAATCTTGGGAACTCCTTGGCGAGCGAATGTGGAAGCTTTGTGCCGCACAGGGCAGTGGTCACCGGACTCGGTAATTAGCGATGCTGAGATTCAGTCGCACAGGGAGGGAAGAGAAGGTGTGGAGGACACAGGACGACCTGTCGCTGGATGATTGAACAGGATGTTGCCATCCCAGAGACAATGCAGCCTGGAGTCAAAGATCCCACGCCGGACGGATGGCAGCGGGAACGAGGAGGTGCCCATGTATCACTACGCCTGGGACTGGGATCTGGGTCTCCTTGTACCAGGTGCTGCACAAACACACAGTGAGAGACGGCCCCTGCCCCTAAGAGCTTCCAGTGCATACAGACAAGACAGCCGAAGGTGTGAGAAAGGACGGGGCATTCCCATCCTACCGGGGGGCATCTGAGGCACCGGGCAAGATGCCAAGTGCTCCACTCCCCCTGCCCTGGCACATGCTACTGTCAAACCATCAGCGCCCTCAGCACCTTCAAAAGCTCCCCCCCCCCCCATTGCAATGGGAAATCCCGGGACACACTCCTCCGCTGGCCACCCCCTTCTCTGGAGTTAGCCACCTAATTGCCTCAGAGCCACCACCGCAGTGGGCAGCTTCTCCTCACCAGACGGGAGCACCAGATTCGATCAACCGGCAGAGCCCAGAGACCCCCGGAACAGAAGGGGAGCTCGGGCCACGTTCCTGGGCCGGCCCCCGTCATTCATTCCAGCTCATGTCCCTGCATCTGAAATACGCAGACATCCACCGGGAGAAGCACATCTTGGCTCTCGCCTGGTTTTCTCCCTCCCCTCCCCAAACTCATTACCAACCCCCCCCAGCCCAGAGCTCACCTGCTCTCCCGCAGTTCTGTTTGTTTGCCCAAGGGATCCGAAGTCAGGGGAACCTGCTCTGATACCATCAACTGGAGAGAGGAAGCAGCTAACCTGGCCTGACCCCTCTAATCCCATTCTCCCCATGACACTGTGTGTACAGTGAACTGATCGCAATCTGGACATTCAGCCTTTAATCCGGGGGGGGGGGGACATTACTGTAGAGCCCCCAAGGATACAGCCCTGTGCTTGTCCCTGACAGCCCCTTAAAGCCGCGAGCGCAATGAAGGGTCCCACGCACCGAGCTGCCCTGCCCGGCAGAGCGGAGCGGAGCGGAGCTCGGGAAGAGCCGGCTGAGGGCAGGAGCCGGACATTTGAATTCCAACCCTCTGGGGATGGACAAACGGCTGGGAAATTGCGGCGGTTTTGGCCAGAGCCAGGCAGGGCAGAGGGAGCCGGGGACGCGGCTGGGATGGGGAAGATGAGCTGAACTACTGTCGAGGTTGAAAGCAATGGCTGGATTCCGGTCTTGAGGCCAGCGTCGGGGTCAGTTACCTTCCCCCAGAGCCCCCGGCAGGGCCCCCAGGCCCCTGGGACCGACTCTGGACTGTCAACGGGAGGGGTGGTTTTCAGCAGAGGGGAGCGGTCCTACCTCACGTGCCATAGGATCCCCTATGGGCATCGAGGCAGGGCCCACCAGGCGGCCAGGCCGTCCCCCTACGCTCTCCTCTGCCGGGCCCCCTGCCCAAAATTGAGCACCGCGCCCGCAGCAGGTGCAACCGCGGCCTCTCGGCTCCCCGGTGGGTACCCCGCGCTCCCCGGCCACCAGCTGCTGTCTCCGCTCTGACGCTGGATGTGAGCTCTGCCCGGGGTCTGTGCAGTGCCCAGCAGCATGGGGACCGGGCCTGGAGGGGCCACACCCCCCCGTAAGCTCCTGGGGACCCCTGACGTTGCAGCGCTCCAAGGGCACCACTAGCACTGGGTCTGCATCTGCCCCAGCACAAAGGGTCTGGGGATGAGCAGCTACCCCCCACCCCACATCTCTGAGTCCCTGAAGCGGCCACAGGGGCAGGCTCTGGCCATCTCTCCCGTGCCTGCTCCCCTAATTACCACGCCTGTTAATTGGAGAGGCCAGATCAAGAAGCCCAGAGGCAGCTCCCTCTCCCCTGCGCCCCCCTCCCCCGCTTTCCAGTAGGGTCTCATTAAAAATGATCTACAGCCTCTTATCTGCCTTGACCCAGGCTGCTTGTCCAAGGAGAGGGGAGAAGAGCCGGGGCCGGTAATCTCGGGCCGGGGGGCCCAGGGGATAATGAGCCCCGCTGCCTTTCAAGTGCCTCACTGCGCCGTTAACTCTAGCTGGAGCCCAATTAGCGGGGGAATTCGGTAACTCGGGGCTCAGTCTCGCCTGCTGAAGGGGGGGGGGGGGCGGGCAAGGCCGGGCGCGGCCCGTCAAGGTGAAAAGGAGAGGCAGGGGAGCTGCGGGCTGCTCACCCCAGGCTGGAGCAGGGGAAGAAGCGGCCTCCCCTCCGGCTTCCACCTGGACATGCAGGTGTAGGTGGCTTTGTGGCAGTGGATTGTCTCTTCTCTGTGGGGCTCTGGCTGCTTCTGCTTCCCTCTCAGCGTGGCTGGCCGGCTGTCCGCCCTGTCCACGGGTCAGACCCTCCTGCCGGGACCGTCCCACCAGCTTCCTGCACTGCCCAGTTCACCTGCCGTCTCCTCGTAGCATCCCAGCTGGCAAGATCTCTGCTCCCCACCTGCTCAGCAGGACGAGCTCTGCTGAGGCCCTATGTACCCCTAAACCCTGGAGGAGCTTCCCTCCGGGCCTTCCCCAAATCCCGCCCAAAGCTGCCCAGCGGCACATCTGCCGTGGGATCTGCTGATCCAGGTGGGGCATCCCCAGAGCCAGCCAAAAGGATCCAGGGCTTGCCTAGGCCCAGGGAAACGGCTGCCTCCCCGTGGGGATGGAAAGAGGGGAGTCGGGGACCCCTATCGAAGTCTCTCATCAGCTCCCTCCCCGGGGATTGGGGGGTAGGATTCTTCCCAAGCCAGTCACAGCTCCTAGGCCTCTGCCCTTGAGACAAATCCCCTCCCTGGTCAGAGTTAGCTGAGGGAGGGTCTCCCAGCACCTCACGGTGACAGGCTCCAGGGGCAAGACAAAAGGTTCCATGCCCCATTTCGACCCCATGGATTGCCTGACATCACCCTCTGCACTCCACCTGAGGAACTCCCTGCTTCAGCACACCGAGGCCACGAAGTAAGGAGAGAGCAAACCAGAGCTATTAAACACGTGTCTCCATAACCCAGATGGGGTTATCTTGTCTTGATAACTCCGAGGGGGTGAGATACACAAAGAACCTAGCCCTCCTCTGAGCGTACAAACCCATCACTACCTTGCTGATTACAGCACAACTCCGCAGGGCAGGTCACCCCCTCAGGGGAGTTTCTTTCACCTTCCTCTGCTGAAGGAAAACGGCAGGGCCAGATCATTTGCATCCAAGAGTTTTAAAAGAGCTGACAGAGAAGCTGGCTGGACAGTTAAAGCTGATTTTCAATTCTTGGAATACAGGGGAAGTTCCTGAAGAAAATCAGTGTTCTGCCAGTTTCTAAAAAGGGTCAAGGGGGTAACCTGGGGGATTAAAGGCCTCTCAGCCTGGCATCAACCTCAGGCAAGATAAGGGAGCAGCTGATACAGGACTCGATCAATAAAGAACTAACGGGGATGATGTAATGAACGTCAATCAACGTGGGGTTATGGAAATACATCCTCAAACTCACTTGATTTTCTGATGCGATTACAGGGTTGATTGATAAAGGACTTAGACTCCCATAAGGGGTTTGACTTGGTACCACATGACACTTTGATTAAAAAATTAGAATGCTATAAAATTACCATGGCCCACATGAAATGGATTAAAAAGCGGCTAAGTGACGGCTCTGAAACTGTGATTGTAAACAGGGACTTGTCACCGAGCAGACGTGAGTCCGGTGGGGTTCTGCAGCGATCGGGTTCTGAATGGTTTTTAACATTCGCTATTTTTATCAATGGCCTGGGAGAAAACGTAAAATCACCATTGATATCGTTTGCAGATACAAATCCTGGGGGCGTGATAAACCACGAAGAGGACAAGTCGCTGAGTCACAATGGCCTGGGGCTCTTGGCAAACTGGACCCAAGCAAACAACATAAGTTTCAACGGGGCTGAATAGAACTGTGTATCTCCTGGGTCACAGGCCGGCCATTCTTCCAGATGGGGGACTCAATCCTGGGAGCAGGGACTCTAAGAGTTGGGGGCCAGGGTGGAGAATCAGCTGAATGTGAGCTCCAGAGGTGACGCTGTGGCCAAAAGAGCCAACGAGACCCAGGGATGCAAATCCAGGAGAAATCACAGGAGGGAGTCAAGGGGTTATTTTATCTCTGTAGTTGGCACCAGTGCGCCCGCTGCTGGGATCCCACGCCCAGGGCTGGTGCCCGCGGTTCAAGCAGGACACGGATCAGTTGGAGGGAAGAGCCATAAGAATGATGAAAGGTTAGAAAACCTTCCACAGTGAGAGACTCCCGGAGCTGGGGCTATTCAGCTGAACAAAGGCACGTGAAGGGGTGACTTGCTGCCGGGCTGTAAGTACCGCCGGCCTGGTCTAACGATGGGCTCTTCAGTCCCGCAGACGACGGTCTAAGGACTGACCGGAACCATCCAGTGGCTGGAAGTTGAAACCAGACAACTTCAGGCTGGAAAGAAGGTCAAGTTTGAATGGTGAGAGGAGCATCCAAGGTCCTGGTGGATTCTCCATCGACACGGGTGGGTGTTTTTCTAACAGATCTGCCGTAGGGATCATTTCGGGGACCCCCCGTAGGACACTGACAGGCCAGGCGATCACCGGGGCCCTGCTGGCCTTGGATTGTAGGAGTCCGTGTGGCTGTGGGAAGAGTGGTGCTGGAGACAGAGCGGCCGGTTTCACAGATGATCTCACGGGTGAGACAGTGCTCAGGAGTGAGCCAGGCCAGCCCACTGCTGGCCACACGCAGGCCTCCAAGACCTCTCCTCTGCAGCCCTGCCAGCCGCCCGGCTCCCTCGAAGGAGACACCGGCTCCCATCAGAGCCACGGCGCTGGGCTGGCTGGGGCACCCTGGGAGTTTATCGGCGCTCGGTGACAGAAATCACCCGTCATGGCGGATGCTGCATTTCCCCCAGAGCCCGCCACCAACAGCCTCCTCATGGTCCATTTCTTCTTCCATTCCCTGCTTTGCTCTCCAGCCTTTAAAGCCGTCAGGAATCCCCCGGATCAGCTCCGCTGCGGGGTGCATCTGCGACAGGGGCCAGCCCCAGCTCCTGCCGAGGGGCGTGAGGAGACCCCCGGGGTGGAGACAACGGACGCAGAAAGGCCCCAGCTGCAAAACACAGATGCAGATTTCAAGGGCCCCAGAGACCATGGGGGTGGCTGGATTAACCCATTTGGGGGAGGGGAACCTGCTGCACCCAAAGTTTGCAGACTCGGGGTTTCTCTTCCAAGCACCCATAAAGTTCAGGGAGTTTGGGCCCAGGGGATGGGGTCAGGTCTCAGCTCCGGCCCTGATCAACTTCCCGGGTAACTTGCTGCAGACACCTCCCCTTCCACCTGAGGGAGCTGGCCAAGGAGCCCGAGGTGCCCAGCGAGGGCCCCCTTCCCTTCCCCCAGGCTGAGCGCTGGCCGGGGCCTGGGGGCTCCCTCAGTTGGGCAAGTCCCCCCCAGCAGGTAAAACAGGTGCAACCCCCCCCTCCCCCCGGGCGCGCATGGTGCTGCCAGGCTGCCACCTGGTGGCCACACGGAGGAAGTCCCGTTCTTCGCAGTCCGGGGGTACAGGCCAGTGACCTGCCCTGGATGGCACCGCTGGGGAAAGCGGATCGCCCTGAGCAGTGCCCGGGCCTGAGCAGCCCCCACCCGGCACGGAAGGGGCGGCCCAAGGACTGCAGAACCCAGAACCTCGCTCCCGCTCAGGGCACGACGGGAACGGCAGAATCCATATGATTAGCCTGGATCGAGTCGAGTTCCTGGCAGGATCCCACCACTGAAAACAACCGCGCTCAGAGCTGGGTCCCCCCTCCCCCAACATCACCTGTCCGTGCCTCAGTTTCCCCCTGTACCATGGTGATAACACCCACTTCTCTGCATTCTCCCGCCCAGCTGCGATTCCTGCTCTCTCTCTCTCAACCCCGAGAGACATTCAGGTGCGAGGACAGGAGTCCAGGGTTCCTAACACACCCAGCTGAGTAAATACACTTCAGTCCTGCCCTGCAGCCCCCCTTCCTTCCAGGCCCCCATCCCCTGGAGTAGCCCCTCCAGCTGACCCTGTCCAGGCCGGTGCAGCTAATTTCTCAGAGAGGGGACAGCCGAGGGAAAGCCGCCCAGGAAATCTCTCGCGTAGCGATTTCTGCCATGGCAGAACGCTGCGGCAAAGGTCATGCTCCTAGCCCACCGCTGTGACCGCGTCGCCCCCGAGTCCCTCCCAGGCTCCCGCTTCTCTACTGCACCAACCACAAACTGCTTGTCTGGCCCTTCACATCCTCCCCCCCCATCTGTCCTCTCTCATCCACTATCCCCACGTGGTTTCCCACCTCCCACCAGCCTCGCTTGTCCCAGTTCCAAACACGGCCCTTTGTGCTTTTGCCCCTAATCCCCATAAACACCCACAAAGCCACCTCATTATCCCTGGGTGCTACAAGAAGCAGAGTGGGCAGCATGGAGGCTACTCAGGGATCCTGACCTTTCTCCTGGGAGAGGTGAGGGATGGAGTAAGTCCTAAGTCCTTGGACAAGTCCCCTGCCATTGGGGCGCGGACTGGTCCTGCCGCCCTTTGATCCAAGGGCTGAATCACTGCTGAAGCTCATTCCCCATGTCTGATCCAGCACCGCATGTCATAGGAAATGCACCATTTCTACCCCCTGCTGGTTCCCCTCTGGGCCCAGCCGGGCTCTGGAGTCTCCCGCCTTTTTGGAAACCCTGAGCAAACTCTGTTCGCTTGTTTGAGTTTAGCCTGGGGAGGGGCCAGGACTCAGGCACACACAACGCACCAGGGCACTTCCAGCCACCCGCCCCCGGGACGGAAGCAAAGGAACATTCAACGACGGTGACAGGCAAGTGATACAAGGAAACTGAAGACAATTGGCCTGTGGAATTCCCTGCCACAAGATGTCAAGAGGGTAGAAGGATTCAGCGGAAGGGCGGGACGTCCATAAGGACGAGGAAGAGCTGAATACAGGGGGAGGACAAGAGTTGTAAACCTGCCTTCTTCGCAGCAGTGCTTGGAAAGTAATCACCACCTGGGCAGGTTACTCCGTCCACTGGGGGGGGTGTCTCGCCCCTTCCTCTGCACCCGCTGGTCCCAGGCCCAGGAGAGGGGACGGAGGTGGGCTGAGGCTGGGGACAGGTAGGTGGGTTTTAAAGTGCAGCCAACCCCAGCGCACAGCTAGGCTGGGAGCCGGGAACAGGCAGAGGGGCAAGTGTCCCCCCCTCCACCTGGATCCAGGGGGATTTCCCAGCAAAGCACAGTTCTAACTCTGAACTTCCAGCCGAGATCTCTCCTGCGGCTCTTCCCTCTCCTCCGGGGAGGGAACCAGGGGAGTGGGAGACGGATGGCCCGGGGGGGTTCACCTTCCCCCACCGCCAGCGCAGGGCGGCTCCTTCAGGCTATTCTCCAGCACCAGGGAGAGTCATTAACAGCTACTCCGAGGGGTCAGACTAGCAATGCGGGGCGACTGCTCTGCGCCCCCATAGGGGACAGTCACGGAGTGCCCGGGCGATGGACTGGAACCGCTCCCTAGGAAGCCAGACCGGACTCCGGGTGGAGGGCCCCTTCTCCATACACAGCCTGTGTCCCAGGCCAGGAGCTTCAGGGGTCCCCACTTCCACCTTCCTGGGTCTGACCTCGGAGCATTCAGCACCTTCTGCCCCTCCGTGCGCTTCCCCCAGCAAGCCCGCCTGGGCGGGGTCCTGGGGGTGCCCATGGGTTCTGCACCCCAAATCCACAGTCAGACGTGACTCTCAGCCAGCCAGCAGAATAGACGGTTTATTTGAGATGTCAGGAACCATCCAACTCACAGCTTCTCAGTCCAAACAGGGTCCCTCAGTCAGGCCTTTCTGGGGAGCCAGGAGGTGAGACCCAGATTCTGGGCTCCTGCTTCTCCCCCAGGTTTATTCGATGACTTTCATCTGGTCCAACACAGACCATGCAGCGAAAGAGCGTGAGCCTTCCGCTGGATCCATCTCGGGCCCAAGAGGGAGAAGCTGGCTTCTCTCTCCTCTCTGGCTAGACCCAGACCCAGACTGACTCAAACCCCCTCTAGCCACTTCCTGCTCCTTTGTCTCTTTCCCGGGCTTCACTTCAACAGGTTCAGCTGACCTCCCTCCCCCACCTGGGGTCAGGTTACAGCTTCCAGGGATGCACAGAGGGGAGGGCGTTGCCTCCTTGCTTCCAGCGCCAGCCCCCATCCCTCCACACAGACACCCAAGAAATGCCCAGGGGAAACCGAGGCACACACACACACAGCACTCCCACTTCGTCACAGGGACACCGCCCCTTCCGCGTCTGACCTCTCACTCCCACGCCCGGACGCAGGGGGGTGTCGTGGAAGCTGCGTGCAAAGGCCAGGCCTGGAGGAAGGACGAGTGGCCCCGCGGGGAGCCCCGCAGCCAAGCCAGGAGCGTCCTGGCGTCTCCACTGAGCAAGGACCCAACAAGCAGGTGTCGGGACAGAGGAGCCCCTGGCTCTGCAGGGCAGACAATGGAGCAGGCCGGGAAGGGGTGGAGCCTCACGACAAGACAGCCAATCCCAGCCCACACCAACTGCGCAGCTGACAGCCAATCAGAAATGTTTATTGCAAGGTGTAAAGAGCCCTTTACAGAGAGGGGGTTCGGCTGGGGAACCACCGTGCAGCGGGGCGAGGGGGGAACTCAACAGCCGCCCAGACCCGGCACGACCCGGTGACACCAGCACCAGAGCCGGCCCGGTAACGCACGGTGCGGCACAGACAGGAGCCACCTCCACACCCAGCTCACCCGAGATACCGCACTGGGGAAGGGAGCTCCGGATTTTAGGGGGTGGGGACGAGGTTCTCGTGAAAACTTCCAGGGGTAAAAGCAGCAAGTATTTTAAAAAGGGCTTAACCCTCCCCCCTCAATGAATAGAAATTGGGGAGGGGGGGCACCACCCCACTCAGCACCAGGCACCCCCAGAACCGCCAGGGAAACTGACCAGGATCAGCGTGTGAAACTGACCGCTCTAGCTGCACTCTGTCCACTGGCAGACAGCAGCCTGGCACCTCAGAGGGTGCCAGAGAACAGGGGCCCAGATGGACCAGCCCCAGGGCTGGTTCACGCAGAGTAAGGAAACAGGGAACAAGCCCCAGCGCTCAGGAGAAGGAGTTCCTGGGGCGCGGGGCTGGCAGAGCCCGACACGGATCGCGCTGCCGGCTCCCCTCTGGGGATCTTAGTGCAAAGATCAGAGCACCCCCAGCGGGGAGATGCACGGGGCCTTCTAGCCCTCCATGGCCCTGTGCAGGGCACGGCTCACCCCTGTGCACCCCTTCATGGGAGGGAGCCCCCCAAAACCCGACAGGAACAAACAAAAAGCAAACGGACACGTAAACCAGGAGAACAGCCGGCCGGGGGCAGGGCTCCAGCCCGAGCCAGGGCAGCACCTGGGGACAAAGACAGAGGTAAGATGGCAGCTGTCGCCTCCTTCATCTCCATCACGCAGGCCCAGCCGCGGCTGCCATTCCGGGCAGAACGCCGCCCGCCTCGCTCCCAGCGCCCTGAACCAGATCTCAGCCGAGCTCACCAAACCGCAGCCCTCAACGGAAGGGGCTGATCCCCCTCCTCGCCCCCCGAAACGAGCTCTTCCAGCGGGTCTCTGGGAGAAGCCAACCCCGGCCAGGACCATGGGGGCCTCACAATGTGAACCGCGCT
This sequence comes from Sternotherus odoratus, assembly GCA_032164245.1. Taxonomy (NCBI): domain Eukaryota; kingdom Metazoa; phylum Chordata; order Testudines; family Kinosternidae; genus Sternotherus; species Sternotherus odoratus. The sequence goes on from JAVMKO010000005.1 coordinate 105,932,056, forward strand.
GTACAGCTCCTCCAGGAGCTAGGTCCGGGGTCCCCCCACCCAGCTCCCCGTCCCCTGTACCTCTCAGCTACTGCCTCCTTCGCTGCTTCTTGGCTGGCATGATGGGGGCGAGCTCTTCCTCCTCCTCACTCTCCTCTTCCTCGGACAGAACTCTCCTGTGCACTGGGACACACGGACAGGCCCCTTACTGAGCGGCAGCTCTCTACGCTGGGGCTTTCAGACCCAGGGAAACCCCCTCCCCGCCCCGCTCTCACGGCTGCGCTACCCCGACCGTCTCGCTGCCAGTGCCAGCTGCCTAGGACATCACAAACCAGCCCAAGTCCCCGGGTGCTCAGTGAGCAGCCCAGAGGGGCAGCTCTGGGGCCAGCCACTCACCCGACCCACACACTCAGCCCGGCGGAGTGGGAGCTGGTTGGGGCGCAGAACAGCACTCAGACATCAGCCCTCCTCTGCAGATCACCTGCTCAGCAGTGACCTCCCTGCAGAGCACAAATTCCTCCCTATCTCCGACCCCCGAAGGAACCACCTGCCTGGACGGAGACCCCGTCTGCATCCCCCTCAGCCCCGTACCGATCTGGTGCTGTCCGGTGAGGTGCACGGGGCCGGAGCCGGATTTCAGGTGGAAGGTGACCGGCGGCTGGAGCTGGAAGTTGTCCAGGCTCAGCTGTGAAGACAGCGGGGTCAGTGGCAGGGCCCGAGCCTGGCTCTTGGCTGGCCCCGACCCAGGCTCCCGCCGCTCCCGAGGGGGCAGCAGAGCCAGCCACAGAGGACACCCCGCAGCCACGGCATGAAGGGCAGGGTGGATTTCAGTGACCGAGGAACCGCGGGGCAGGGGAAGAACGTTAACGCCAGGCAAGTTCCCATACGCACAGCCCCCCCCCCCCCCCCTCCATCCCGACACCCCCCAGCCCTGTCCTCTGATGCAGACGTGCAGCACAGCCACCAGCTGAACCAGACACGGGGGAAACCAGGACTTTGAGCTGCAAAACCGCCCCGCTGCCCCTCGGGGGGGGGGGGGGATCCCCCCGCTGCAGTAGCACTTGGGTTTATATCCTCAGTGGGCGGCAGCCACTACAGGGCCATACAGAGATAGCGGTTCAGGTCCGGTTCTGTCCAGCAGAGGGCCGCAGTGAGCACCACCAGGTACGCTGGGTAAAAGGCTAGAGAACAAACCCAACGCTGACCGCCCCCCCCCCCCCCCCCCGAGCCCCCGGCCCTGCAGGAATCGCCCCACTAGGTCCGTTTACCGCGGGCTGGCACGACAGCTTCAGGTTGGCCACCGGCACAGCGATCTCCTGGTTCTGACGGTTCCGCCCCACGACTTCCACCACGTTGCACTCGTCCTTTGCGCCGTCCGTCAGGCAGACCTGGAAGGGAGCAGAGCGAGGGGTCAAGAGGGGGAGACCGGGCATCCCGCCCGGGTCTGCCTGCAAAGGACGGCTGGCACCTGGACCAACCTAGAACCACCCTGCAAATCAAGGTCCAACCCCGGGGTCCGGTCTGAGCCGGCAGAGGCGGAAGGAGAAGGGGAGGGAGATGCCTTGAGCGGCAGCACTCTGCAGCAGGCTTCGTTTTGTCGTTAAGATAGAGCAGCGGCTCCGGTCCCACGTCCGGCCTCCGCCAGAAGCCGCGGCTGCCTGCGTCAGAGGAACCGGCGGGAAGGAGGCGCAGACGCCAGCCCGAGAAGGTGAGTGACATTAGCCCCGTGCAGGGAGCAGGGTCCCTCTTACCATAGACAGGGCCAGGATGTGTTCGGAGACGTCGTCTTCATCCACCTTAAAGGTATAGGACCTGGTAGTGTCCGTCAACTCGCAGCCTGGGGAGTCAATGAAACCAGAGACGCTGCCACTTCCCCCCAAAGAGCCGTGGGGAGACCCCGGGGCCGCTGACCCGGCTGAATCCCTCGCTCCGGTCGCCCCACATTCTCTCCTGCGGCTCTAGCTCAAGAAGCGGCTGGCTGGGAGTCACCCCAGAGCCAGCTGCATTCCAGTGGTCCGAGAAGGAGCCCTGGTCCATCCATACAGCCGGGACGGGTGGCACCGTGCATCTCTAGGAGACAATAACTGACCCCAGTGCTCTGCGGGGCTCCGGGCCAGCTGCACCCCTCAAGGCTGGGATCCTTCTCCAAAGAGCACCCAGGAGTTTCCCCAGGGGGGGCGGCCCCAGAACTCATCCCCAGTGCAGGGGGCCAGCAGGGAGCACCATGGGCCCTCCCCCGCCCCACGGGGCACATCACAGTGTGTCCCCAGCAGTCCTGCTTCCCCAGCCAGGCCTTCCTCTATACCCCGACCCCCACCCCCCACGACCCCCACCTCCTCCCTGCCCCCACCCTGACCTGCTGCCTTCCCTAAATACACCACCCCCACCCCAAACTCCCTGCAAGCTGTACAGCAAAGGCATCCGCTATGGATGGGAACAATCAGAGGGAACACTGCCCCCCCCCCATCTAACCACCTCCAGAAATCAGCCCCGAACACACAGAGCTTCTCCCCCCACCTATGCGCTCCCCGCCCCCTCCCAGCGGCTCCAGCCCCCACGTGCGTTCCCCAGAGCCGGCCCCCCACGTGCGGACTCCTCCCCCCCCCAGCGGCTCCAGCCCCCACGTGCGTTCCCCAGACCCGGCCCCCCACGTGCGGACTCCCCCCCCCCCCCAGCGGCTCCAGCCCCTGCCCCTCAAGTGCGCCCCCCCCCCAGCGGCTCCAGCCCCCCACGTGCGTTCCCCGCCCCACTCCTAGCGACTCCGGCCCCCCACGTGCGTTCCCCGCCCCACTCCTAGCGACTCCGGCCCCCCACGTGCGCGCCCCCCCCCAGCGGCTCCAGCCCCCCACGTGCGTTCCCCGCCCCCAGGCTCCAGCCCCCCACGTGCGTTCCCCAGACCCGGCCCCCCACGTGCGCGCTCCCCCCCCCCCCCGCGGCTCCAGCCCCACGTGCGCGCTTCCCCCCCCCCCGCGGCTCCAGCCCCACGTGCGCGCTTCCCCCCCCCCCCCGCGGCTCCAGCCCCACGTGCGCGCTTCCCCCCCCCCCGCGGCTCCAGCCCCACGTGCGCGCTTCCCCCCCCCCCCCCCGCGGCTCCAGCCCCACGTGCGCGCTTCCCCCCCCCCCCCCCGCGGCTCCAGCCCCCCACGTGCGCGCTCCCCGCCCCACTCACCGAAGAGGAAGTTCCCGAGGCAGAGCCCGGCCCCGGGCCCGCGGCTCTCCGGCTCCAGGAAGGCGGCCATGGCTGCGGCGGGAGATCGGGCTGCGGAAGGGGCGGATCGGCCCTGCCCAGGGCCCGAGGAGGAGCCGCCTGCGCCCGCCCCCTGCGCCCCCCACGGCCCCCGCCAGGGGCAGCGCCGGGCACAGCCGGTGAGAGCCCGGCTCGGGGGCCGGACAGTGAAGAATCGGCCCCGCCCTACCTCAGTTTCCCTGCCTCAGTTTCCCCCCCCCTTCCAGACTTATTCGGAGTTTGCAATGGGGCCGGACGGACTCGCTCTGCCGGGGCAGGACCGAGTTCAAAGGGACGTTCCCGGGGACTGAACAGGGGACGGGGCAGGGAACTCCCGGGACCCCCCCAGGCCGCGGGGGTGGGGAAAGCGGCCTCTCCCCTTGGAAGCGGTGCACTGTGGATGTGGCGGGGTTTGCTTGTGCCAAGCTGTCCAGCCACTAAGGGACCCTGCCAGGCAAGGCCTTGTCCCTGGTGAACAAAGCAGGGACTCAAGCGGTGGGGAAGCGGCTGGTGGTTTTCTTGCATAAACGCCTGATTACGAGGGACAGAGTCCCTCGATCATGACAGTGAGAACAGGAACAATACCTAGCTCCGATCTAGCACGTCTCAGCTGTAGATCGCAACACACTTGGAAGGTAAGCAGTATTAGTCCCATTTTACAGGTGGGGAAACTGAGGCACCAGCTGGTTAAGTGACTTGCCCCATGTCACCCTGTCACGGGGCGCCCAGGCGATGGTCTGGAACCACTCCCTAGGAAGCCAGACCGGACTCCGGGTGGAGGGCCCCTTCTCCGTACACAGCCTGTTTCCAAGGCCAGGAGCTTCAGGGGTCCCCACTTCCACCTTCCTGGGTCTGACCTCGGAGCATTCAGCACCTTCTGCCCCTCCGTGTGCGTCCCCCAGCAAGCCCGCCTGGGCGGGGTCCTGGGGGAGCCCATGGGTTCTGCACCCCAAATCCACAGTCAAACGTGACTCTCAGCCAGCCAGCAGAATAGACGGTTTATTTGAGATGTCAGGAACCATCCAACTCACAGCTTCTCAGTCTCAACAGGGCCCCTCCGTCAGGCCCTTCTGGGGTGCTAGGAGGTGAGACCCAGATTCTGGGCTCCTGCTTCTTCCCCAGGTTTATTCGATGACTTCCATCTGGTCTAACACAGGCCATGCAGTGAGCGAGCGTGAGCCCTCCGCTGGATCCATCTTGGGGCCAGAGACCGAGGTGGCTTCTCTCCCTGTCCCAGCTAGACCCAGACTGACCACCCCCTCCCCAGCCCATCCGTGCTTTCCTTTGTCTGTTTCCCGGGCTGGAGATATCACCTGACCTCCCTTCTCCTCCTGGGGTCAGATTACAGCATCAGGGATGCACACCTGGAGAGGGGAGGGGTTCCCTCCTTGCTTCCAGGGTCAGTCCCTACTCCTTAAGAAATGCACAGGGGAAACTGAGGCAGACACACACACACACACACACACACACACACACACACACACACACACACACACACACACACACACACACACACACACACACACACACACACACACACACACACACACACACACACACACACACACCCCCTCCCCCACCCCGTGGCCAAGCATAGAATAGAATCCAGGTCTAAAGTGCCAGTCCAAAACCTACCGCCAGATTGTTTTCCCTTGCTTCGCTGTCAAGATCCCACCCAGCTCTTATCCCAGCTCCCCCTCCTCCTTCTCTCTGTGTATAGATTTAAAGAAACATTGTACAGCCTTCTAGTCCTTCTGTAAGGATACTGTCTGGGCAGGTCCCGTTTCAATTGCAGGTCTCCTGGACAGAGTTCCTGAGGACACCCGACTAATATGGCTGAACTAACAGTATGTGTGAGGCACAGAACTAGCCAGGCAACTCTTTGCTCTGGTCAGATTCTGCGTTGGGGGAATCATCGTCCTAAGATTCACTTGGATAATGCAGTCAGCACGTCCTACGCTAAACCTTTGCACCAGGAAGGACACAAGTGAGATGGTCTTAAAAATAAATAAATAAATAAAAACCCCAACCCTGGTTCTGCCACAGATTCCAGGAGCAGCCACAGGTGGACCATCACATGGGTCCATGCCTCAGTTTCTCCAAGTGTAAAGCAGAGGTAGAACTCACCAATTACACCAGAGTGGTGGTGAAACTTCATTTTACAAGCCTTCTGCAGCTGGGAAGCTCTAGCTAAGAACATAGGACTTGCCAGACTGAAAGACTCAGGGTCTATCTAGCCTAGTAACCTGTTTCCAATAGGGGTCGGTCAGCACCTGATATTTCAGAGGAAGGGGCAGAAACCACACCAGTAGCAGAAGTAAGAAAATCTGCCCCTGCAAGCCCCTTAAAGTCTCATCCTAATGCCTGAAATCGTGAGGTTTTCTATCCCCTCCACAACGTCCCCCTCTTGTTAGCGTTAACTGTTCTAACATGGGATATTTTTGTTATCCATATAAGCATCCCACTTGGAAACTACATTCTTGGCCTGAACATCATCTTGTGGCCTTGAGTTCCAAAGTCTAATTACACATCACATCAAAAAAAAGAAGTCTTTCCTTTTGTCAGCTGAGTCTGCCACCTTTCAATTTCACAGAACATCCTCCGGGGTATTACTATTGGTGCTGTGACGCAGTTGGAAGACAGGGACTCAGTGGTAAATATTGTCAGTACTGTATATACGAGCCTGATCCAGGAATAGGTTGGGGTGGGAGGAGAGGGTGAAGGTTTCTATTTTCAGGTCAACAGTTTGTAGCTGGTAACGGTGCTAGCCAGGAGCAAAGTCTGACAAGGACTTTAAGGACCATTCAGGCAGTTCTAGGAATCTGAGATGATGCGTTTTACTCACCTGTCTCAGCCCCATAGGATGCAGGAGTTTTAACTTTACCGCCGGAGTGGATCTGCAGCCCATCGCCACCCTAGCACTGATCACAGGACCCAGCTGCCGTGGAGAGCTAGATCCAGTAACGGCTTTGCTGCTAGCTGGTGATTTAAAAACCAAACTGCCCCACAGCACTGTTCCACCGCCTCGCTCGTGCCTCAGGGTGCCCAGCCGGCTTCACAAAGGGAAAAAGGTCCTTTCTAGGTGGACTCACTTGATTTAGCAGCTGGGTTGGGGAAAGGGAGGGTATCTGGAGAAACGTGGTATTTATAGTCTCTTATTTCCTCTCAATAAAACCGGGAGAGTTATTACCCCGCTGGGACCCTAATGAGTTTTCCTGGTAACCGGCCTCTTCTGTCCCATGGTGGAAGAGAAGAGCCGGGGGAGCGGTGAGGGGAAGGAGGAAAGCTCAGGCTGCTGGGCATGCCGAATGTGCGGAGCAGCCACACAGCTGCCCACAAGATGGACGACTTTTGCTGTATCGTCTCCTTCCCACCCTCGTAGGGCCAGAGCTAGAGCTTCTGGAGACTTGTCTCTAGCTACTCCAGAGATCAGTCCAGATAGTGACAGCCCCCTGGTTTCTGCATTACCCTGGCTCGGTACGCCATGCTCTCCAGCAGACCCCAGACTGCCCGCTGGCCCCATCTCAGCCTAGCGGAGTTGCCCTGCTTCACCCGTCACTGGGTAGAGGAGCAGTGCAGCATGCAGACGTCTGTCAGGATCCACAGTACCAAGGACGATACTTCGCTCCAGCCACCTTCCCTGATGCCAGGTCTCCAACCCTGAGAAAGGAACCCACAGGGGCGAGGGAGACCAAGGGAAGAACCGAGGCAGACGGACGAGCAGAAAGCTGAGGAGGTGGAAGGGGCCTCTGTTGGTTAAGGGAAGGTAGCAGGGACAGAGGCCCAGTAAGTGTCAGTGAAATGAAGGGAGCTGCTGTACTTGGCTCCTCTAGGGAGAAGAGTGGCTTTGAGTCTAAAGACAAGGGAACGGAATCTGTCACTTCATCGCTGTACGAGCTAGGACAACACACCAGGCCTCAGTTTCCCCACCTGTAAAACACCCTGGACTCTCACATAGGAGTGTTATGGGGCTGGAAGAGCACTTTGTGAGCCCTGGACGGCTGGAACTGTGGCACTGTAAAGTAGGGTTAATGCTGATCCCAGTGGTATTCCTCTGTTCTCCCGGAGGCGCTGGCTGCGAGAGGGTGAATCTGTGCATCAGCAGTGAGCTCACACCACATTGTTTAGACGCTGCACTCCCGCTGGAGGAAAAATCCACCATTTGTTCGGTTCCAGCTGGAGTCCGTTCAAGGAAAACATAACTGGAGCGGGATGAGGAGCTGACCCTGGGCACAGAAAGAGGCTGGTGGTTATACCAAGAGGGTTTACGATGTTGCAAACTCACTGGACTTCCAGTAGCTGCTTTCCTCTGCCACCTGGCTAATCTGGAGAGGTCAGGCACGGGCGCTCCCTGGCCGTGCTCCCCAGTGCACTGGGGATGAAAACGCCAAGTTTTGCTTTATGAGCCCTTCAAGGGACACGGTCAAGCTGTTTGGCAGACACAAATTTGACCTCCCCCAGCTGGGTTTTGGATTTTGGAGGGTTCACATGGTGCTTCCCCCTCAGCTCGTCTCCCTTGCCCCATGATGCTGTCTGCTCTACATGTGGGACCTGCCAGAGCACGGGAAGGTTTCATAAGGCTCCTGAGAAGGGGAATCAGCACAGAACATGGAGCAGTGCACAGGGTAGAGAGACCCTCGTAAATTTACACAGCCTGGCTGATCTCAGGAAAGGAGTCAGCTGAAGTACGCTCACACCTGCAGGCAGAGCCCCTCAGTATGTTTTTGCAGGGACACCTGGGAACGCTTTATATAACCAATCTTCTGGATTATGACAACTCTTAAAGACATAGAAAGTAAACATTGTGCTTCTGACTTCAGCTGTTTACATTATTTAATGGCAGGTTTTCTTTAAAGCACCATTCAACCATTAGGGCTCCCAAAGTACCTTACAAATTGATATAAAGTTTAGACTAAGAATGATTTGCCCATCACTGAAATGCACCCCCCTCTGGACTGGTACGTGGCAGCTGTTTATCTGCCCATTGCAAAACCGGAGTGTGGAACAAGAAAATGCAGAGGAATCTCCTACCCAGATGAAACGGCAGAGACACAGAGTACAGCTGGAGTTGGAATTTGATCAGGAGAGTAACATCAATGCCGCTAATGCTTGCAAAAGCTCTGTGGGACTTTTACCACTCAACCCACCCTGCATGGCATTGGGGAGCTCTGTGTAGCCACAACCACACTGTTGTGTGGTGCTATCATACAGATGAGATGCAAAACCATGGTGCTGCGATTCCTTAATGGATTTACAACATTGATCGAGATTGTCTTCTCTGTATCCTACCGCCCGGAGGAACATAGGAACAGCTAGACCAGATCACACCAGGGACTAGTTAGCCCAGTACCTGTCTCTGACAGGGGCCAGTACCAGATGCTACAAAAGTAGTGCAGGAAACTACTAGGGAGTGGATGGTTAAAAATTTGGCTTGGGCCCTGCGGCAAGGGATTTCATATCCCCTCCCCAAGTGTATCATTACCTCAGGATTGTCCATTACCTGTATCGATTCATTCATAGACGTTAAGGTCAGAAGGGACCATTATGATCATCTAGTCTGACCTCCTGCACAACGCAGGCCACAATCTCACCCACAGATTTCTAACCCAGATCCCCAACCGGCCCCCTCAAGGACTGAACACACAACCCCGGGTTTAGCAGGCCAAAGCTCAAACCACTGAGCTATCCTTCCCCAAAATCCTTTTAAAATCTCGCCAAGTTTTGAGGCTCAGTGACGTCCTAAGTCAATGAGTTGCACCATTTGATCACGGCTGTGGTACTGAGCCAATCAGAACTGCCCCTGGGTTTTTCAAACCCTGCCTCATGGACTGTCTGGCTCAACTCCCCTCTCCACTCACCAAGCACCAGTCCAGTTTTACCAGCATCTTCTCTGCTGCTTGTGCCGCCCAGAGAGCCTTGCTCCCTTTCTTGTCTCTCTCTCTCTTTTTCTGCAGTGTGTCATTTCTCTCTGTAAAGTGTTTTGGGACCCTATGCAAAATAAAGTATTACATTTTCATATCAATTCACCGCTAATTTATTCAAAGGCCATTCCCCCCAACCATTGCCTCCCTCTACAAGCTCTGACTCGAATACTTAACTCCACCAGATACATTCTTATGACCACAAACTAAACCAAGCTTTGACCTAAGACCATATTTGTTATTTCTTTTTATTCTTGACTGCTGGCCCCCATAAACTCCAACTCCTCCGCTGCACAGAAAGAACGGCTCAGAACAAAGAATTATTCCCCAGGAAAGGAACTCCTCATTTTTTTTAGCAGACAGCGCTAATAATTCAAAGCTGGGAGCCGCTGCCTGAAGACTTTTCTTTTTGGCTTGAGATATTTATTGTTCCTGGGATTGGGGCAGCCCGGAACTTGGTTCTTTCAGAAACAACAGATAGCGGACGTGGGGGCATGCACTGGGCCGAGGTCTGGCAGGCCGAAAGCACAAGAGGAAAACCAAAGAGGCATCACGAGAGATCTTGGGCAGTTTCCTACAGGAAGCTCAACAGGACTCTCCTGCTTAAACAAAGTCAGTCACTGAGTGTATTTCAAGGGCTCTGAACGCTGGATATATGGCACCCCCCAGGCCCTGTAACGTGCACACCTGGTATTGTCTCTGCAGTGGTCTGTTGAGGTCTAGTGCAGGGATTCTCAACCTAAAAATTTCAAATGGAGGTGGGGACTTCTTTGGAAACCTTACACAGTCTGCAGCTCCCCAAAGGTCCACAGGCTGAAAATCACTACTCTATAGGAAATGACAACCGTTCACAGACCCCTTAGACATAGTCTGCAGACCCCCTGGATCCCGGAACCACAGGGAGAACCACTGGTCTAGTGGGTAGAGTAAGGGAAGGGGCTGGCCACATGAGAAAGTTGCAGTGTTTTAACTTTAAGCATGAATGTAAACCATTATCGTTAAATGGATACAAAAAGCTGCGGGGACTTATTTTGATTTCAGAGTGGCTTACTTCAGTCCATTAAGAACTGGGCTAGGGCCCTGAAACAATCTTTGTACCAGTTTAATTATATCTGTTTATTAAACAATCTAACAGAACCTACCTTCCTTTTTACACAAGCCCTCGGAATTGTGGAAGGGATACGAAATGTCAAGCTTCAGGGTATAAGCCACTATTCGTTAATGTGGGTCAGGAGGAAACTTCTAGGCTGGCTATCTTAGAACTACCTGCTGCAAGTTTCTCTTCCTCCTTTCTTGGAAGCAGCTGCCACTGGGTAGGGCTGGCAACAGCCAACTGAATTAGGCAGCCCATGGCTCTGAGCAGGTCTGGAAATTGCTAATCTGTTCATTAGGTGATCCTGGAGAGGCCTGTTTTTCAAAGGTTTAAACACCCACAATTCCAGCTGAAGTCAAGTAGGAGCTGTTAACCTCTCTGCCTCATATTAGCCATCGATAGAATAGGAAGGATGCTGATCTTTAAACAGAATTGTGTGTGTGGACCCCCTCACCGAATCTGGCAAGAACAGGGCGGATATTGCAGAAATACACATTGCTAAGAAGTGCTCATGCAAACACAGCCCGCTATCAAGATGAATCGCACAGAGATTCTTTGGCCACCCGAGGGGGTAGGGGAAAGTCTCATCACTGACTGAGCTGCGTCCATTATTATGGGCATACAGCCTCAGAGCTATATCAGATTGTGCAGTTCAGTCTCCTGTTGAATCCTGTGAGTGTAAGGAACAGTCTCTGACAAGCACGTGGATCAGGTATAGTGCGTGACTAAGCCCTTGGTTACACTGGCACTGTATAGCGCTATAAAGCCTCCAGGAGCGCTATAACTCTGTACCCGAACACACTGGCAAGGCACATATTGCGCTATAAGTCCGAGTTTATAGCGCTCGTGGTAAACCACCTCCACACGGGGAATAAGGGCTGTTGCGTATTCCCTGTAGCGTGTTAGGGCAAGTGTAAACAGTCATTACGCTGTAAGTGATCTCTGGCACGCCTCTGAGCCATTTAAAGCAATTGACGACTCTGTTGTTTTGATCTCGGCAGGAGGAATGCGGAAGTACCTTTTCAGAGTTTCTCTCTTAACTCAGCAGATAAGCACTGCAAATGTTTACAAATGAGAGCTGTGTGGTGCGAAACTTATAAAGCAGGCTCTGATTTTAAAGGAAACTACTGACAAAGACGGCCAACCAAATCCCCCCCCCCCCCGCATACGTACTACGTTACCCCTCACCCCCCTCGTTTGAAAAGCACATTGCACCCAGCTCAATGCTGGGATAGCTGCCCATAATGCACCACTCCCTGTGCCGCGGCAAGTGCCGCAAATGTGGCCACGCCATCCATGCTATAGCGCTACACCTATTGCTGTATATGGGTACAGCTATAACCGAAAGCGCTATAATCCTGTAAGTGTAACCAAAGCCTCAGTCTGCCAGGTGCTATTACCATACTTCATCGACAATAAACCTGGCTGGGTGCCTTCGTACCTTAACGGATCGTGTGGTCATTGGGCAGTTCACTCACAGTCTGCTGTGCCAACTGTCTCCAGAGCTGGGACCAGACACAGGAAGAACACACACATACAGCCAAATATCTAACCACAGTGTTAAGTGGAAAAGCCCACAGGCTCAGTGGTGTCAGAAAGAATCAAGAATCAGAGAGACATGAGGAAATGTTTGTAAAACTGCAATAGGGTCAGGTGGTAAACAAGCCTGTAGGGATCATGAGGCAAAACAATCTTACATTTGGGGAGTAGAAGTTAGGCTGGTTTAGTGCTCCCAGCTCACTGAACCCCACAATAGAATTGTACACGGGCCACACCAAGAAAAGGTTTGGTTTGAGAAATTCTGGCAGAACTAAATTCCAATATGCTGTCAAGTTAGCTCAGCAGCTTATGCTTGGAGAGATGCTGAGTCAGCACCCCAAGGACCTAGGAAATTATTCCTTCATTTATCTACGAAGTTGGTCAGAAAGTTGGCTGCCTAAAGCAGTTATTGTATCTATGGGGATTATTTTAGAGGTAGTTTAACACCCTATTTCTCAAACTCTTATCAGTGCTAGGAGAAGAAAATTTGGCTAGGGGGATTTGACAGCCTCACCAGCAGGAGGAACTAAATAGCAAGTGTAAACTGTGTCGGGTCATTAATATATGAAGTCTATTTAAAATACACCTTGCTATAGAAGGGTAATTCTGGATCACACCAAAGGTATCCTGCCTCTGACAGGGGCTAATGCCAGGTACTTCAGAAGGAATGAACAGAACAGGCAAACATTGCATGATCCATCCCATCATCCTCCCATCACCCACTCCCAGCAGCTAGGTTGTGTCCTTATCTTGGGTAACAGTCACTGACGGACCTATCCTACATGATCTAGTTCTTTTTTGAACCTAGTTATACTTTTAGCCTTCACAACATCCCCTGGCAACAAGTTCCATAGCCTGACTGGGCCCTTGGTGAAAAAATACTTCCTTCTGCTTTAAACCTGCTGCCTATTAATTTCATTCAGTGACCCTAGTTCTTGTGTTATGTGAAGTGATAAATAACACTCCCCTATTCACTCCTCTACACCACTCATGATTTTATAAACCTCGATCATCTCTCTCCCTCAGTCGTCTCTTTTCTTTGCTGAAAGGTCCCAGTCTTTTTAATCACCCCTCATATGGAAGCTGTGCTATATCCTTCATAGTTTTTGTTGCCCTTCTGTGTCTTTTCCAATTTATGTATATCTTTTATGAGAGAGGCCGCTAGAACTGCACACAGTATTCCAGATGTGAGCATACCATGGATTTCTCTAGTGGCATTACATTTTCTGTCTTATTAACTATCCCTTTCCTAATGGTTCCTAACATTATGTTCGCTTTTTTGACTGCTGCGGCACATTGAGCAGAGAACTATCCATGATGTCTCCAAGATCTCTTTCTTGAGTGATAACCGCTAACTCAGACCTCATCATTTTATATGTAGAGTCGGGATTACGTTTTCCAATGTGCATGACTTCATACTTATCAACATTGAATTTCATCCACCATTTTGTTGCCAAGTCATCCATTTCTGTGAGATCCCTTTGAACTCTTTGCAATCTGCTTTGGCCTTAACTACCCTTTAATAACTTTGTATCTTCTGCAAATTTTGCCACTTCACCATTTGCCCCTTTTTTCCAAATCATTTATGAATATGTTGAACACTCGTCCCAATACAGATCCTTGGGGGACACCACTATTTACCTCTCTCCAGTGCAAAAAAACCTGACCATATAGTCTTATGCTTTGTTTCCTATCTTTTAACTGATTACTGATTCATGAGAGAACCTTCCCGCTTATCCCATGACTGCTGGTTCTCTTCAATCTCGTCATCAATGACTTGGATAATGGCATAGAGAGAGTACAGTTAAAGTTTGTGGACAATACCAAGCTGGGAGGGGTTGCAAGTGCTTTGGAGGATAGGATTAGGATTCAAAATGATCTTGACAAACTGAAGAAATGATCTAAAATAAATAGGATGAAATTTAAAAGGACAAATGCAAAGGACTCCAATTAGGAAGGAACAATCAATTGCACAAATACAAAATGGAAAATGATCAGGGGATATAGTGTGGATCACCAACTATGTCAACAATAGAATACTGTTGCAAAAAATAAACATTCTGAGATGCACCATCAGAAGTGTGTAAGCAAGACATGAGGACTAGTGCTTCCACTCTACTCAGCACTGATAAGGCCTCAATTGGAGTACTTTGTCCAGTTCTGGGAATCGCATTCAGGAAAGATGTGGAAAAATTGGAGAAAGTCCAAAGGAGAGCAACAAAAATGATTAAAGGTCTAGAAAACATGACCTTTCTTTCTATGTGGAAAGAAAAAAATTGGGTTTGTCGAGTCTGGAGAAGACTGGGTGGGGGAGAAGAGAACAGTCTTCAAGTACAGAAAAAAGGTTGTTATAAAAAGGAGAGCGATTGATTGTTCTCCTTAACCACTGCTAGCAGGACTATGTAATAACTAGATCATCCTTGACAGGTGTTTGTCTAACCTGTTCTTAAAAACCTCCAATGATGGAGATTCCACAACTTCCTGAGATAATTTGTTCATTGCTTAAGTGCCCTGACAGTTAAGTTTTTCCTAATCTCCAACCTAAACCACCCTTGCTGCAATTTGAGCGCATTAATAGTTGTGCTACAAATGGAGGGGACTTGATTAAAAGACTTTTCAAGGTCCCTTCCAATCCTACATTTGTATGATAAATGCCTACCATGAGTTTCTTCTAACAGTAGAAGGCTGGGCTTTCATTTTTGCTGGGCTAAGTCATCAAATCAAGGTATTTAAGGATATCGTCCCAAATTATATCACATTTTTAAAAACATCTAAGTGATAACTTCCTTTTGTAGGGTTTAACTCCTGATTACATCCATATTCCATACTAATGCCCCAAGGAAAGTCTTCATCAATTGGGTTGAGATAGAATCATAGAATACCAGGGTTTGGAAGGGACCTCAAGAGGTCAATATCACATTCCTTCCAACATAGCTGACCCACTGTGCACCTTAGGTTGAGTCCAAAGGGTCATTCCAAGCCATTAGAGGCATCCAGAATGGAAGTTCTCCTTAACTGCTCGAGCATGTATTGGCATTTTAACATTCAGTTACCAAAAAAAAGTCCAGTTGTTTCCTTGTAGAAGAACAATGCAGCCAACCCGACGTTATTCCAATCACAGAACTGCCCAGCAGGTTTCATACCAGGTACGCGGAGGCCCATTACTGCACATGCCCAAAAGGTTCCCACTGCAAGAACCAACATCGCTCCCAAACCATTCAAGTGCCCTGGGTCATTGAGCAGGGGGGAAGGAAATGTTCTATACCTTCAGAGGCGTGGGATCCAATGTTCCCTCTAATTTTTGACAGGCTGTGTGCACAAAAAATTTCTTCTGTGCAAATTTTTGCGCATGCGGTGTTTCACCGTGTGCACAGGGTTTAGGATCTGTGTGCGCGCGCACATGTGCACAGCTTAGAGGGAACAGTGATGGGATCCCACTTCAGAACGTAGTTACTGAGATGGGATTAACTGACACTTCTTCTCACTCTGCCACCGCTGAAACTCTCTCCAAGGAGAATTGTTTAACTCACTGACAATATCCAAGACAAGTATGCCAGAAGGGATGTGGCTTATTCGTCCTTGGTTTCCACTACTGTGTACTGAAGTGGTCTAGGGAGCACTGATTACTGCACTGCCTAGTCTAGGGGTTCTCAACCTGGGGGTCGAGGCTCTACATGGGAGTTGGGGGGGGGGGGGCAGGAGCAGTCAGCCTCCAATCCAAACCACACTTTGCTTCCAGCATTTATAACTGTGATAAATATATAAAAGTGTTTTTAACTTGGGGGGGGGGGGGGGGGGAGGGTTGCACTCAAAGGCTTGCTGTGTGAAAGGGTCACCAGGCCAAATGTTTGAGAACCACTGTCCTAGTCAGTGCAGGGCAACAATATTTTCAAAGTTCACTGTAGGCTCAAGGCAGTGAAGTCTGGGCTCAGGACCACAAGCAAACGATTCCTGGATTATAAAAACTAGTTTACGCAACTGACTTGCTGTTTGACCATGGGCAAGTCATTTTGCAACTTCTGTTCCTTATTGGTAAAATAGGGAGAATACTTAGCTGTCTGGGTGCTAGTAAATATCTCATAAAAAGGAACTGGCCATTTATTTTAGGCCTGGTCTACAATGTGTGTGGGGGGGGGGGGGGGAGGGGGAGGGAGAGTTTCCCCCTAAGATATGCAACTTCAGCTATGCAAATAGCATAGGTGAAGTCAAAGTATCTTAGGTTGACTTACCTGGGCGTCCTCACTGCGGCGAGTTGACTGCTGCCGCTCCCCCGTTGACTCTGCTTCCGCCTCTTGCCAAGATGGAGTACAGGAGTTGACAGGGAGAACGCTCAGGGATTGATTTATCGCATCTACACTAGATGCAATAAATTGATCCCTGATAGATCGATCGCTACCCACTGATTTGGCGTATAATGTAGACGTACCCAAACATTGTCATAATGGAACTCTGTTTTTTCCAGACGCTCAAGAGGACATCATTTTACTGAACTACTTGTGTGAGCCTGTGTATGATCCTCCCAAAGCCTCTAGAAGTAGAAATGCATAACTGGTGCTATTTACATTTGGATTAAAAGGATCTCATTTGTTGATTTCAAAGTGCTCTGAAGTGTCAATAGCATTCCACATCGCCCTCCCATGAAGAACATTAGGGTGGTCAAATGCTTGTCATAACAGCCCCAGTGCACCGCCCCCCCCCCCCCCCCCAGACCCCCGGGCAATCCCATGGAAAGCAGCAGCAGAGAGTTTACTATTAGGGTGCCCAACATACCTATCAAGATGGAAGAGGCGTATTCCCCTTGCATCTGCCCCTGACAGCTTTACAAACTAAACACATTACTTATTTACATTCACTTCTCTATTTTTATTCTATTTCTCGCATGGTCTTCAAATACAGTTTTACAGCTCATTTTTCTGCTACAGATACTGTTGATCTAAAAACAGATTAATGAAAGTGGCATTCCAACCTTAATGAAAATTCATAACCATGAAAGATGTCAGCTTATCACTCTACAATCCTAGAATGAGGATATTGGCCTGTTGTACAACTAACTTCTGTAACAATAAAATCCATTGGACGAGCTTGTGGCAACTCCTTAAAAGCCAAGATATAAGGCCACAAGCATCCTATCCTGTAATGCTATGAATCCAGATCAAATAGTAAGTTGACACTGGTATCCATTAAAAAAAGAAAAAAACCTCTTCCACCTGGTAAACCAAGGGATCAGCTACTTACTCAAAGCTGTATTAAAACTAGTGACATTCAGCTCTGATTTACATGACATCCCATAGCATGACCTTATACCTCTCTGTAAATGAAATGAACTTGTTTAAACTTAAATACTTCACTATTGAATTAAAAAATTATTCACATTCTGAAAAAGAAAATATCCTATGTGACTGCACCGGAAAGCCAAACATTTGCTTCTCCTTACAGGTTGTAGACATTAATGCAGTCTAATACCATTTGTTATAGCTTGCAAAACTTCTTCAAAGCTACACAGATGGGAGCTTAAATAAGGACCTGAATGTCTTTTGTTCGCCACCAAACCAAGAGGGACATTTTAAAAGGAGGAAGTTAAACATAGTTGACGGTAGCAGGTGAAATCAGTAAGGTAATGTAACGTAAAGTGTATATTATTGACCAATTATATCTCTGGAACACGGGGCTTCTACAGAAAAAAAAAATCAATAATCTCCACAAATGGTGTGACTACCTCACTACCAGATCCCCGAACCATGCTGACTCCAACACATTAGTCAAATACATCAGATCTGGGTAAAAACATTAAACTCTCAGAATATCTGCAGTTACATTAATTAGGTAACCATTTAAATAATTTGTAAAAATGTGCTTATTGTGGTGTTTCTTCTACAAAAATTCTTTGATACAAACATGCAGGATTTGAAGACCCTGATTTAGTCAAACCAGTATGAACAGTCTTTGAAACAGGAGACTGATCCAAGGACAAATCCTGACCATGGACCAGTTCCCCTTTCCTTTCTCCATCCACCTCCTCTTTGAGACTGCCACCAAAATTAACAGGTTCAGCAGGTCTCCCTCTGAATTGCTGTTTCAGTCCCAGGAGAATGATGATAGCACCAGGCAGTGGCAGCCTTGCAACAGAACTGTCTGTCCTCCGAAGAATGATCCTTTTGGATCAGCGCCTCTTACCCAACATGGTCAGCTTCTAGCCCTGGCTATGAGGCACAGGAGAAAACGCCAACGCTGAGGGCAGATTCGCTCCCCATTGTGATTTTATGTTATTCAAAAGTGCCGTCTTGGACCAATACCATTTCACTTTTCAGAAGAAAAAACAATTACAAAACCAGTGAACACAAAGAAGTTATTAAGCATACAGCTAGTTTATATACACTGACATTTACAAGTCTGTCATTAGTGACTTTTGCCACAGACAACTGCACATTTGTCCCTACAAAGCACAAAGCCTGAACCAATGGTCATTAGCACTGACAACTGGTCACTGCCTTATAAACAAGCATAAAGATAGCCAAAAACAGAACCGTCAATACCTGGCTTTCAATTTTGCTGACTGACACAAGTAATCCTTCCCATCTCTGTAACATGAAGTACCCCGATTACACCCCTCCCTCCTCACATCCTGCTGTATGACACAGAGAAAAAGAAAATCAGATCTTGATAGTTACTCCAGATAAAGAACACCATTCTGCTAACTTCACTTATGGATGCAAAGAACTGCTACCAACCACATCATTGGGCGGGGGGTTGGGGCTCCTCCCAGAGGATACAGCCCACACAAGATTCCTTGGCACTTCACGCAAGACCAGGAAAGGACGACAAGGTTTCTCTTTTTCAGAGCTGGGTTTTCAGCAGCACTCTCTTCATCCAGCAAGTTAACGTTTGAAATGTGGGATGGGTGGATTTTCACATAGCCCCTTCTAGCAAGTTGGCTGACTGCTGCGTTTGTGCAGTTAAGACCATATGAAGATCCCCACCACCACCTGCCCAGCTGTTAAGGGACAACAGTATTCGAACAGTTCATTGTCAAGGACTTCACAGGCTCCTTCCAAGGATAACAACATCCTTTGGAAATCCCTCCATTTTAGCTATTTCAAAACAACCCAGCTTGCTGTAAAATTCCAGGATTCTTTTATCATCTGGTCTCACTTCACAAAAAGCCCCACGGGAGCCTGAAGGGAAAGAAAAAAAAAAAGAGGGGGAAGGGTGGGAGAAGAGTCATTGTAACAAAACACCCAAATTCTGCAAACAATGTTAGATTGTTTTCCATTTTTTAACATTTAAAACTAATCAAATCACTGAACCAGTGCCATACCTGGTATACCTATTGCCAGAACCAGAGGCTACATTTATGGTAACATAGCGGATACCGCTCCACAAAGAGACTGTACCTTTATGTTGCTGGCTTGTGGACTGTATCCTACCAGTTTGTAGTCCAATTGCCTCTACAAGTCTAGTTCACATGAAAACATCCTGAAGCTCCGGCACTGGCTGAGAGAACAGCACCACAAAAGGGCGTGTGAATTGTTCAAGATAATGGCAAGGCTCAGCTATGCAGTGAGGCAGAAGGCCAAGTGCCTCCAGCGTTCAAGAAGGAAGATCTCAGCATACTATCACACTTCAGAAACGGTTTCATGGATTTCAGGGGGGAAATAAAAACATGTGGGGGGCTGCTGGGGACCTCGGTTAGCCAAATTGCGCTCTCAGTTCTCCCCACTTCCTAATTTGCAAAATGTCGGCTACAATGATAGTATCTTTTACTGAAGACAGACAGTAGCATTACAGCTAGAATGCAAAAGCAATTTATAAACATCCTCACATGCCAACTTAGCAGAAAACAGGTCTCTGACAGACATGTGAATGCAAAATGCATTAGCACATACTGTGGTCATTCTTAAATCACGGTACCTAGAGCAGCCCCCAACAATTCCAAGTGCAAACACTCACCATTAGCTTTCAAAGAGGACAGCAGGCAGGCCATCATGCTTTTGGCCACGCTCGGGTCCGTCACTTTTTTGTGGATGTCTATCTTTATCAGTGACGGGAAGTTGGCGAGGAATGTCTCTGGCATTACTTCTTGCTCTTCATGGAAACTCAACATTATTTTCTAAAGAGGACAGAAAGGACCAGTCTTTTCATTATGATCCGTTTGCTGATGTGGGCGGCTTTGTTCAGGGCTATATGCCACTAAGAGCATCACACACAAATCAGAGACCAGGCACTTCAGATATACCTACCTAAAGCAAAACAAGCCTTTTAAGGACTTGCATGAAATTAATCATTCACTGAATCCTGTAATGAGTGCTAGTTAGCCTTTTACCTTCATCCTCTTGACACAGGAAAATAAATCCAGTGTTTAAAATAAAAGCAAGTTCTCTTTTCAGGGGTCTGATTCCCAATCAGCTAGAAATGCAACCAAAGTAGAAACTACCTGAATTCTAACAGTGGGTTAAAACCGTTAGGCAAGTGCCTGAGGTGTATTAATGTTGGAAAGACAAAAATAACGGATCAGAGAGGTAGCCGTGTTAGTCTGGATTAGCAGAGGTAACAAAGTCCTGTGGCACCTTAAAGACTAACTATAAAGTTTTGAAGCATAAGCTTTCGTGGGCTAATACCCACTTCGTCGGATGCAAACTAACATCCTAGAAAGTTACACTGCTCAGCTGATATGGAGGATCAGTCCTACCAGGTAGGTGGACAAGAATTTTAGAAGATGACTTCACTTTGGAAGAGGAACTAACAGCGAAATGCAGGGACTGGATGCTGGTAAAGCGATGGTAGGGGAGAGATTGGTAGAAATCATTTAAAGTCCCTCGCTCTTAAGCGCACTCAAAACCTTTATTTATGCCACACTAAAGTGTGGCCGTGGTGGCACAGTAGGAATGCACCTCAGATGAAGTGTTACCATAATATGTAATCTACTTTACAAAACAAGGCCCAACAAGAATTTGTTTTCTCATACAGGGGGAACAATATCCGCTTGCAAGGGGGAAAAAATGTAACCAGCATTTAGAGCAATGACTGCAGTGTAATGGGCGATCAAAATAAGCTGTCCTGCCCACCAGTTTGCAGCCAAACCCACTGAAGGAAAGTTATCAAGCTGCTTCCTACTATTCTAAAATTACAATTCTTCCCCAGTACTTCGACATGCAATCAGACATATGCAAGCAGGACAGGCTTTTAATTCTGACTACTGATAAGGGAGTTTCTATCAAGCCTGGGAACAGGCATCAATCAAAACCAGAAAAAGTGTAGAGTCCATTCTTTGCCTGTGCAGTGCAGGACTATTCCCCAACTAATTTCTTTCTGCAGGTTTTTTGCAGCAAGTCAGTTACAAAAAGAGGAGCACAGCGATAATCTCTAGCATGCATCAGCGTGACATTTGGTAAGGCTTGTAGCTTACATTAGAAATTCACTTTGTTGTACTGTTCTAATTTTGCATTTATAATATTTCTATGTTCTAAGCGGTCATCAGCACCAAAGTTTTCTCATTCATCTTAATATGGGAAGAGCGACCCACCTGAAAATTCAAAAAAAGGTGTCTGTTTTGTTGCACTTGCTGTGGGCATATTTGGGGAATTAATTTTTCCACTTGCCAATTTTTATCGCCAATATTTACATGTCCTGGCAGGACAGGCCCTGTGTTTCCATTCCTGCTACCAACTTCACAACAGTTACGAATGCAATATCAATTCTTTATGCACCTGAAACAAGACCACATCAACTGGCAGGTTCAAGAAGTGGACTGGTGGATGCATGTACTTATTGGAGCCACCTGTTCTGACACCACAGCAGAGTTCTTAGATGTAGACATATCTGACAGATGGAAGAGTTAAAAATTGTGTTCCTTCCCTGTTGATTTGCTGCCTGTGCTCTAACTGCAAAGACAGACTGTGGGGCATTCATTCTTGGACATAGACTGGCCAATCGGAATGAAGAGTCATTTCCCCTTTAGTTACTAGTGATCTGCACTCCCAGGAGAAAGCTTCCATAAGCTGTCAGAGGACCAGAATTGTCCACTACCTAACTCTCCACTTCTGGAAAGGTCTCATGTCTCAACCCAGCCAAACAGTTTCTCCTTGGGAAGACTGTTCCTTTCTGACCAAAGACGACAAACTAACAGGTAACGAGCAAGGCAAAGCTTCAGGGCTTCTGTATAGCAGTCCTTACAAGTAGAGGAGGAAGACACAACAGGAAGGCTACCGATGGACAGGAAATGTGAAACAGGGAGAGGGCCATCCTCTTGGAAAGAAACACTCCTTGAGGAATCACTAAGAGTAGAGCGCTCTCCACCCAGTGGCAGCACTGACTGATAATTCTTACGTTCCAGATGTGCAGTATCTTGAAAAGTTCATTCACTCATGCCCGGTGTCACACTGTCTAGGATGCAGCTATAGGTTTAGTGCAGCAAGCTTTGCATGTCAGCTGACACATAAGCCTCTCAGATATAAGTGTAGACCCATTCACCAAAACAGCCCTTCTATAGGCCCTAAGTCCCGTCCTGCAACTCTCAGAGTATGAACAGGACAAATAACTCCCAAAGGTTTGGGATCAGAGCAGGTAAATCCTAAGGCCCTTAAGTCAGCCCACATCTTTCCTAGTTTTCCGCTTGCAAGGAAGACATCTGGAAGTGAAATTCTGACATCACCATTAAAGAGAAAGCTAGCCTATCGATGGAGAACTACACTGTCTTGGAGGAACACTAGGAAACCCCCTTGGAAAATCATTTCTCTCATTGGATCCCTTAATGTGCTGATGAGGAAAGACAGGACCTCGAGGAAGTTGAGACATCCTTAAATATTTCTTGCAGAAATGAAGAGAAGGCATTTTGGCATTCCTGGCAGAAGTTCCCTGCTTTCTACACCAACCAGGGAGACATCCCATGCATCTCATTTCTAAGCAAAATAGTTTTATTCCTGGAGCACACAAGGAGCATGTTATACCAGTTCTCTGAAGCATGTGCTGATTTTCTATTCCTTTCCAAGAGCAATTCAAGGATGTACCTAGGACCTAAGCCATGTCAAACAAGAGGCCCTCCCCCTATCATACATGCTACTGGCACAACTGATGTGCATTAACAATTCTCAGATTTGAATGTCAGAGGTGGAGGCGGGGCAGTCTCAGAGGACCCTTCCCTCTAGAACTTCGTTTCATCCCCTGGGCACTGCTCCCTCTAAGCTGGGCACGTGTGCATGCACACACAGATCCTAAACCCCACACATGCAGCAAAACACTGCACGCACAAAAATTTGCACAGAAGAAATTTTTTGCACACACAGCCTGTCAAATATTAGAGGGAACATTGCCCCTGGGTGTGAAAAAGCAAGGGTGTTCAGAGGCACTCATGTGGCAGGCTGTTGGGCCGGGGAGTGAGGTGGGGGGCAGAGGAGATGAAAAAATCCTGTTAGTTTGATTGGTGATGCGTCTTAATTTTTCTTTGAATTGTGATGTCTCCTGAGTGGGAGCTGTATCCTTTCTGCTTGGAAAGCTCCTAGCATATTGTAAGCACCAAAATATACCATTCTGATTATGTTAATTGTTATACATGCACATAGTGCCTACATCATGACTACACTATCAATTACAACTCATTCATATAGGATTTTGTAGTGAAGACAAAATTTTGGTTTACTTGTAAAATGCCCAGATACCATGGTGACAGGCATGGTATAAATGTTTACACAGATCAAGCGTGCTATTCTAATGATGAGAAAGCTCAAAAAGGCAAGTGGATAAATACCTGCTTTAAAAAACAGGACTGTTAACATATAGCACCATCCCAGTCTCATGGGATACTAACCTCTGCTTCAGAGAGTTCTTTATCACCATTCGGCTTACTGTACTTTTCCTGCATAAAAGGGATCCAAGAAATTTTGCATTTTTTAATGAAGGGTGTTACATCGACAGTGCCCAAAGCATAGCCACATATGCCATCCTCATCTTCAAGGACAAAGCAGTAATCCAGACTGAGGGAAAGAAGGCCTCCCACTAGCCTGCAGAAAGGAGAGAAGGATCTGGTTGAGTTCACCACACAAAGAAAGCAACAAGTCACTTCAAACTAGGTATTGTTATTGCAGGTTAACAGTCAGGATACTGTACGCAAGGAGCGAGAATCATTATACAAGGGTGGAAGATGAAGGCATTTATTTACTCAGCCACTTAGGACCAAATTTTCCATGCTGCATGTAATCACCACCACTGTGCACACAACGGCACAAACTGTGAATGCAGCTCTGAAGATGTGGAGAATCAAAGAGGACGTATTCAGGCCATGAGATCAGTGAAGCTGTGGCTCAGCAGCAAGGAGAAAGGGAAGACCCAGTTGCCATTCCGTTGCAATGGACAGGCTTCCTCCTGCCAGGGCCCCAGTGAGCCCATCCTTCCCATAGTCATGGAGATGTGGGAACAATAACAGAACCTTCTAGTGACATGCTGTGCCAGCAGTCCTAGTCTGCAGCCTAACTCTCCTCTCTTTGATTAGTTACAGTAAACCATCTCTTTCAACCCCCTCCATAGTTCCTGCAGGCATGTCCATGGTGCTTCCCACCACTCCTTCTACCTTCTTTTTTACCCCATTTATATTCTTCTCTCCGTCCCCCACACGATGGGGTTGCCCCATGACAGCGCTTCAATAAATCAAAACAGTAACAGGATGAGAAGAGAACTCAAATAGCTCATGCTCAAGAAGTTAAATAAAAGCTCCGTCTTCCCTTCTGCTTTCATCTCACTTGTCATTTCTTCATCTGGTGTTCAGGCTGTGGTGTGGAGAGTGCATCTGGTCATGCATCTCACATTTTTACAAAATACATGTATGTACCTTAAAAGATAGTTGATGTCTAGTAGAATGTTTTACTAGACTAACTCAGGTATTTAAACATAATATAAAATGAGACTCTGAAAGGAAGCTGAAGCAAAAAGGACAGGGGTAACTAAAACCACATTTACATCCAGGACATTAAAGAAAACTCCCACCAGTGCTCTCACTAGACCTGAACCAGTGGAAGCCCTTGTGTAAAAGGCCCAGCAGCAACAGCTAGAAGAGTCTTCCACCACTTTAAAGTAGCTGAAAATATATCAAAAACGGATAAAGGGTCAGTTTGCAGGAACCTGGTTTATACTTGAATTCTCACTGGTGCTACCACCAGTTCAGCTGAACCACTGGTGAGAATGTCTACACCGGGGGAATGTACAGAGACAAGAGTTGGAAGTAAAACCTTCAATAAAACAGGCAGTTGAGCATAAATGGAGAAACAACTCCTGTCTTAGAAGTCAGACTGCCATTCAATGATACCTTCCAGTGGCTGAAGTGGAAAGGGAGTGATAGTCCACTCCAGAGTGTAGTTCTGTCTCTTCTCCCATCTTTTTACACTTTTCCTTTTATCCCTTTTATTTTTCTCGCTCTTCAATCTTATGCCCTACATAATCTTATGCTACTACAACCTTCTAGGACCTGGTTCATGACAATTCTGCTTTCTCCTCCTAACAATCACTTCTGAACACAAGCTTCTTCCAAGAGGCCCGTAAACTCTAACTCAGCCCCCTTTTCTGAAAACTAAAGCTATTGAATAGAAAGAAAACAAAGTGAACAGAAAAACCCTTCTATTACCACTCTGCTATTTTGTGTTTGTTTCACCATTTCTTCAATTATCTATGCTTTATTAACTGTTCAATGCAGAGACACAAAGCACCCAGCACTCTATTGATGCTACATAAATATCAACACACCAAAGTTACAATGGCTGTAGACATACATGCAAATTTAAAAAGTAAGGCTGTCCTACATACTTGTCTCCAATTAAGTCTGGCTGACTATGGAAAGGTTGATCAACTCCATCATCATACATCTCTCTGCAAATCTTATACACTGATGCCTGAAAACAGATACAGAGTGATTATTTTTCTAGTTCCAAAACACTCTTATTTAAAATAAACACACTGATTAGCATATTTGCCTTGAAGAACTCATTAATATGGTCTCAAACGTGGAACGAGTTTCGACATGCAGTTTGGTTGTATGGATCCATGTAAAGTATATTTTATCTGTTAAAGACTCTTCAAGGATCTTTCTTGCAACTAGTTAAAACTCTGCCTCAAAAACCCTCATGCCCACAGTGCTTCTAACAGACAAGGAATGCCGAAGATCAGGTCAACATCTGTCACAGCCATGAAGAGCATTAAACATGCTCGTTAATTACTAAGGGCTCTCTGGGTATATTTAACAGGCTGTAATGTTAAACGGCTACAGGGCTGTTTCATCGTCAACCAAAATAAGGTACTTCTGCAGGGCTGGATATGTCCCGACAGATTCCTTCATATTAAGGAGTTTCTGCCCTTCAGCAGCAGAAGCAGAATTTTTCTATTTGAAAAACTAACCTATTTACAGATCGGACATGTTAAACAGAGTATACTAGGTTTTCCTTAAAGTTTTCATTTTAGAGAGGGAGAATGGGCTAATGGCTAAAAAAGGGGACTAGTGTCTGGTCTTATGTATTGTAGACTTGGCTCGGAGAGTGACTTGTGTGACTTAGAGAGTCATTTCACCTTTCTACCTCAGTTTCTCCCCCTTCCCCCCCCAACCTGTAAAAAAAGGACACTTGCATCTCACAGGAGAATTAGGAGGCTTACTAGTTATGAACGGGTTTTAGAAATCGGTATGTAAAAGCAGCATATTATTAACCAAGGGAATAGAGGAGATTAGGGTAGCATAATAGCCAGTGGAATAGCTCAATAGTAATGTTCATTAATGTCAGAGGCATATAGTTACCTCATCTTTTGGAAAGTAGGGCCTGATAGTGTAAACCTTGGAAGTTGGAGTCAACGGAGGTGGCTGAAAAAAGAGGTCATTTGCCCCATCAATAGGCAGCAAACGCTGTGAAAACAAAAGACAGAATATAAGTGTTTGAAAGACAAGAGAGACATCGCACTCTGGCATGTGCACTGCAGACTCCCAAATTAACATTTGCTACTGCAGGCACCCCAGAAGGTGGGGTTGGTATGCGTTACAAATACAAAGACCTCATTATCTGATTAGGAATTATCCAATTGATGTTTTAAAATATGCAATTGTGACAACACATTAATAGTGTTTATGTTAAGCTCATTTCTGCTTTAACATACTTATACCAATCATATCTACACTGTCTCTGAACATAGCATGTCAGGAGGAAAGGTTTGGTCTGAAGAGGGTTAACTGGCCAGAGGAGACGCTTTATCCCAAAAGCAATGCACTGATTCTATTTGCTGCGCGCAGAGCACCTGTGAGGGGGAAAAAGTACAGCACTTGAAAAATCCATGAACAAACTCAAACATGGTGTAACAGAGGTTTAAGAATATTCTCCAATTGAAAGCTTCTCAGTAAAATGAGTTACTACTTTGTTTAGAGAAGAATCAAAACATGTGTCGGTGACACTCTCTTGCTCATGGAATTCCCACTGGCAGACAAGCATGCGCGCATTGTGCAATTGCGGGCGCAGATAAAAACGCTGTGCGACCTGCAAAGAAACAATGTGAAATGTACAACTAAAGCCGCTGCACTTCGCGGGCGCATGGGACACGCAGCATCTCCTTGAGAAATTACTGTGGAAAGGGGAGGAAAATTATTTAAAACCAAGCTGTAAGGCTAATTGGACTTCGGACCAGAAAGCCTTCGGCAGACCAATCCTTCCAGACCTCTGTTGTGCAACAAAAGGTTTCTCATAAAACAAAGAAAATGTCATTCAGTTGTGAAGTCATATTGATACCTGGAACTCTCCTGCTAGACCACCTCTAAAGGCCCAGGGTTCTTGGTCTCCACTTAAGAACTGTGCTGAAGATTGACTACGACACCCTGTTGAGATCAGATCCAAGCGGAGAACGTTACGAGAAGGGGGATTTCCTGGGGTGTCTAACATGTCCAAAAAGCTAACATACACTTGGTGGAAAACGCTCGCTAACTGAGCTATAATCCAGGACTTTGGGGGAGGCTGTAATAATGTTGTACAATTTGTAAAGATTTTAAGTGCTCAAGCCCATAATGAATACATAAAATGCAATATCTAGGTTACTGTTTTCAGATAAATGGGCTAAAGAGCAGACAATTAAGTAGTTAAAAAGCCAATAATACACCTCATCCCACACTGGGAGGCATGAGATCTGTGCAATTTGCGATGATTTAAGCTTCCCAGATTTGTTTGTACATGCTTCTGCCATAAATGTACAGGCAAAAGAACCATGTCCTTAGTGAAAAGAGGACATTTTGGAAGCAATATGGCCTGGTTAATAACTACCATTGCAAATTTAATCAAAGAGATAATACAAGACAAATTCCATTACCACAGCCCCTTGAAAAAAATGGACCTGTCTGAAGTCACATTTTATTATTATTTGTTGTAATCTTGTCAGAAAACTAGGGTTGGCAATAAATGCACGGTATGGTCAGACTCACTTAAGACAGCTATATGGAACAGTGGCCTCATTGCAACAGACTAGAAAGGTCAACTTAGTTCAGTTCTGGACCTGTATCTACAGCACTACTGACATGCTGAAGAGGCCAGTAAGTTAACTGCAATGACTTCACAGTTTGATTGTAATTAGTAAAGAACTGTTGAGCACAGAGTTTTATTTTTGCTTTTTAGCTTCTTATTTCTTCGTCCTCAAGCATGTCAGTCACACTAGGCTTCCTACCAACCAACCACGAGGCCCATTAAAATGCTCAGCATAGAATATGTATTAAGTACCGAAAAATCTGCTTTAATCAGCAAGTTTAGCATTTAAGACTGTTCTACTAGGCGAGCATTACAGCCTTTAACACCAATTAACATATGACGTTTTTGACAGAGGAAAAGATTGGATGAATGTTTGGAGTAGGGATTACGTTCACCTGCCTAGTTTTCTGATAAGATAAGCAGCGCAAAAGTTCTTTTCCTTTTGTGGACAGCAATCTACCTCCTGTCTCAGATCAATACAGTCAATTATGTTGTGCTAGTCAGAGAGTCCCAAAATGTACCAAGTTTGACATAGAATAGTTTAATAATAAACTTTAAAAATATACTTTTCTTTAGTATGATAAATTTAGAACATAATCCAAATATCAGGATTTAAGTTTAGCTTGCTCCCACACCTGAATGTCTGATGTAAAATGATACCCTTTACAACTAAGGTTTAGTCATTAACTTGGAAGACAGTATTTGTCTCTCCTTTGAGACTACAACATAACTAGCACTTCCAATTATTACAGTAAAGAGCCGCGTGAATGAAGAGCTGTGTAAATGAAAAACATAGTTAATGCCTTAGTCGCTGCGCAAATGTGACTTCAGTTCATGCCTAGTGCACATCTAATCTATCTGAGCTGCCTCACAGACAAAACCTTTCCATTTTAATTAATTAATGACGACGCGCTGCGAACATCTGGCGCTGTCCATCCAATAGCAGTAGAAACTTGTGCTGAGGATTCTCCCATCTGTACACAGTGGGGAAGAAGACAATAGAAGGCATTAGTAATCCATAGTACTGTACAACCACACTATTTAAAGGGACTGGATGCTAGCTGGACTGGGAGGAGAGGCAAAGAAAATGAACTTTCAGTGGACCATTGAACACGCCATTGTGGGAAGTAATTTTGTTCAGTGTATTTAATCTCCATGAACTATATTAATATGAGCTGTGGAAATGTATTCCCGTTGAAGAGCTTTTCCTCAACTACACTTTTTTTAAAACTACTGTAAAATTAATCAAATAAAATAAAGAATGAGGAGACTGAAGTATCTCCTCTCCCAAATCACATTCTGGGGTCATGGGAATCAGCCTGTAGAACAGTCAGAACTCTTACTAGGTCTTCTGGCTACTTAAGACAAGTTTTGGGACTGAGATTGAACAGGGTTAATATTTGCAGAAGTGGCTCCTGATGTGGACTGCCTCAATTTTTGAGTGAAGAATTTGAGACATCTTAGATCTGATTTTCAAAAGGTACAAAGAATAATTCAGGACTTCAGCTACAGTCACTGGCAGCAGCAGATGCTTAGCAACTTTGAAAAAAATCAGGCCCGGGGGGAGGGGGAGGAGGGGGTGTCACATTAGAAACCTGAATCCAAAACTTGAAGCAGCCAAAACTCAGATGAGCGCTTTTGAAAATTTTGGCCTAGGTTTTTAAACAAATAATTGAGCTATCAGAGAGACTACTTTCTGCTTCCATCTCAGTGTAACGTCAGAGTAACAATACTAAGCATTTTTGTGTCTTATGGGTTTTAAGGAATCATGAAGTCAAGTTTTGAAGCTGCATGGGAATGTAGGCATGTTAACACACTAAATGCTACCAGTCTCTCCTCTTACAGCTATTATTTTTTGCTCTCTTTACACAGTAAAAGGCCGATATCTGCTCACCTCTTTATAAAACTTTTCATATCTCAAGGGATCGGTGGATATTTCAACTGCACGAAGTGCAAGTGAACTTCGCATTGCCCTAGCGGAGTTGACTTGATGATCTGCAAGGTCTTCTGTCTCTAATGATAAATTATTTAAATCTAGCTACAACTTAGTAGGATTTAAGAACAACTGAAACACTAGAACTAGATGAAGGCTGTGTAATGGTTATCCACTGTGGAGTTTGTGACAGCTACAAAAATTGTGACGTGAAACCATCAGCTTTGCGGCCTGCTGTGTATGTCAAGCAAGTCCACAGCATATTCCTTACAGTTGGATTGAAACCTGAAAGTAAAATGAGGTCACTAGAAGAACCCAGGCCATGCTGGTGCTATCTGCCAAGCTAGGATCCCCAAAAAACATGTTTCAGCAAAAAAAAGCTGCATTCAAAAAATGTCTTTCAAGTTCTGTTTAAAAGTCTCAGATTCCATCTGGACAAAAGCTGACTTCGAGAGCTCTCCAATTTCCACCCGTTGCCAAAAATCAGCTATTTTGAAAATGATAAAACAAACCATTTTGCACCAGAATAGCCTTATATGCTAAAGCTCGCATGCGCAAGGGCTGGGAGGATCAGCTTCCTCTTGGCCAGGCCCATTGAAAGGTCACTTCTGCAATTGTTCTGTTGAAGACAGCAATAATGTTATCAAGACAGAGCAAGCAGCAGATGGCTGATGTGCGGGTCACATTTCATAGTGTCATTTCCAATCACATAACAGGGTGTAGAGCGAGTTATATGGCATAGTCCAGTGTGCATTCAGTCAGAGCAAGTTAAAGTCAGCGCTTATGTTTCAGAGATGAGATTTAAGTTGCATTAGCCCAAGAAGAAAAAATGGAAGTTTTATTTAACCACCAGTGCCTGAACACTGTTACTCATATCACCAGCACGAATTCAAAGTTGAGTGAACAGTGTTTCAGAATAGTGAGACAGGAAAGATTTCAATGAAGATCAAATTAGACCATAAGCCACAAATATGGCATTTTGAGAAATATTTTTTCCGTGGGCTAATTAAAAACAAAAAAGGTACACTATTGAGTGTAAACCCATTCCCAGTGCACCTACCTAACCACTGCACAAAAGATTTCACCATTGACATGATACTCTTGATATCCCAGACATAGGAGTACATGTCATAAAGGATCGTCCTGTTGGCACAGTTGGAGAGGCGAGTGAACATTCCCATGACCAATCCACACATCTCTTCAAACTTGGCTGCTCGGGAACGCCATTCTTCAATCTATTGAGGGAGACAAAAGATCCACAAGATCAAAACACACTCTTCTAGAGACTAGATTTCTCCAAATAAAAAACTGCACTATGCTGTATTTTTTATTGTATAAGTTCTCTCATTACAGTTCTAACCCAACACCAATGTTCAATACCCTTTCGCTACTGCTGCTACATCAGGGAACGCCAAATTGTGCTTCTCTTCTCAAATGCCAGCAGACTTGGCATGTCCTTACAGCCCCTGCACAAAGTGTACCTTGGGGCTATATGATCTGCTCTTTAAAATAATGACACGCAGCTCCTGCACATCTAGAAAGTTGCCAGGGACACAATCTCCCTGTGCGACAGGAAATGTGTAATGCAGCTCAGGATGAGGATTTAAGGAAAGAAAAATAAGACTTAGTCCCACTCACTTTTTCAGAGTCCTTTCCTTTACAGTTAACACTGACAACACTGCTATTTGCTCTGAGCCACTGGAATTCTCTCAGCATCTGTGCACCTTTGGGCCCATGTTCATACGGAAGGTAGAACAAGTCAGCAAGTAACTGCAGATCCTCTAGAGTCACTGGTTCTACTGTGTAGAGAGGCTTCTCATTTGGCCCAGGCACAAACTGTTCCTTATTCATTTGCTCATCAGTCTGCATAGGGGCAATGTCACTACCACAGTCTTCCAGCATAGACATCTCCGGGGACTTCGATTCAGCTATGCTCTCTTTATCAGTGTCCATTGGTTTTAGCTCCTCAGACATTTTAGCTTCAGCAATATCTGTCAGTATTTGATTAACATTCTTGTCTGTGTCCTCTAGTTTTTCCACCACCATGTCCATTGGTTCCTCATCAGACTGCTTCTTTTCTTCCTCCTTGACCAGTGCTGGTGGCTCACTGGTCAGTGCTGCCCCCTGACTCATGATGGGCTCTTGGTAAACAGTAGTAACCACAGTTGTTACATTTAGAGAGGATGGCGCAACCAGAGGCACCACATCAACTACGCTGGTTTTAGCACCGCTGTGGGCCACTTGCCTACCTGAGAATAAAATAAACACGTTTAAAAGTTTGCAATCCATACCAACACCAAATCAATCTTTCTAAATTCTGAATAATATGCATGATCAGTTGTCAAGTAAAATGATCATTAGTGACTCCCTTACAGTGCTGCTAAGAATATAAATTTATCAAAGTAAAAAGCCTGTTCAAGAGATCTACCACGACAGACATCTGAATCGGAGATTTCCCCATCCATATATGATTGGTGGCACAAACCAGACGGAAGCTGCTTTCTAAATAGACTAGTTAATACTTATGCAAATGGTGCTGTAAGTGCAACTAAGGTGAGAATAAAAAGGTTATCAATTAAAGCAACATTAGTTCTCTGACCGTACGGCTCTGTAGAACCATACTGAGATCGTGTGCCCTGCCACAAGGTTACAGAACTCACTTGAAAACAGTTGGCTAAGTGTACACAAGCACCTTTACTCTAGTACTCTAGAGCCCAGGGTAATCTAGTCCACCCTCAACTGTCTCAATTTCTTCAAATCCAGGCATAGCGTTAAAAATTGCTGATGAGAGGAGAGTGCCTCCACATCAGGTAGCACTACTGATCCTGAGGATTCAGGCAGAGTAGGTCTTTTGAGGGAATATAGAGACCTTGGCCTCATCACCACTCCCTGCCAAAGCCAGTTAGATTAAATCCTTGATAAGACTTGTCCCTTTGGACAGCTCTGTGGTTCAACTGAAGCACTCGAGACATTTTTGTCCGTCACATGCTAGTGTATAGTGGGATCCCCCTGATTCTTTCAGAAAGACAGAACTAGAACACCAAGTTCTGATCTGGCAGGAACAATGGGCCCCACAGATCCAGGGGTTCTACCTCAGAATTTGGCTCCTACTGCAGTGAGGACTCATCCGTATTGTGCTGAGGGGACACCATTCCTGAAAATGAGCATCAGAGGAATCAATCGAACAACTTCCACGGGACATTGTTATTGGTTTAAGTCATCTCACATCCCCTACAAGGGAGACCCCATCTTTCCCAGGCCCCCAGTATCTATGGACGTACACTGCATTGGGGCCAATCAGATCTGACAGCATGACCTCTGTTGATCCTCTTTTCTATACAGAATGGCCTCTTGGAACTTCTGGCACCATAAGAGATGTTTTCCTCAGCTCAGTCAGGACCATCTTTAATAGAACCTGGTTTAACACCAGTTTCTGCACAAAAAAGTCTGACAATACTTCCACAGAAATCATGGAAATATTTTTGGTTTTGTAAAACCATTTATTTTAGCCCCAAGCTTAAACCTTTATACCTGTTTTACAGTGTTCCTACTGTGCCCAGAGGAAAATCAAGTGAATTCAACTCACTGCTGTATTGGTGAGGTACCCCAAACTCCTGCAGCCACTCTGTTAAGGCCAGCTTCAGAGCCATTTGAGGGCTATACAGAACATCAGTTTCAATATCTTCATCACTCCCTTCATTTTCCAATTTAATCTGGATTGATACTGTACTGTCTTCAGTGTCAGCTAAAGGAAAAAGTTGAGAAAACAGCACATAAATTACTATGCAAGACTCCAGATTAGATTAATTATTTTTTAACTTTCAATAAGAGCACTAGACCAGGAAGCCCAAGCTTTGCCAGATATAGCCTCATTTTGCAAAAACAAAGCTCAACTGCTACATTCAGTATGTGTAAAATAGAGCAAATTGCAGCCTCCCTCACCTTCAATGTGGAACTACAGCGACAAAGACTACAAATCTGATCATGCAATGTTCGTTCTTGATCTGAGTGGAGGCCTCTTAGATTAAAAAGGAGCAGGATATACGGGAACTGTGAGTTTGGCACCTGGAAGCAGGGATTAGAACAGGCCTGCACAACATGCGGCCCGGGGGCCACATGCGGCCCGCATGGGCTCGCTGTGCGGCCCACGGGGTGTGAGTAGGGGTGGGGCAAGCCAAGTGGATGAGGGTGTGGGCAGGGCTTTTCCGCCCACAGCTGGTTTTTTGCAGTAATACGGCCCTCGCTGCTTTCGAGGTGTGCAGGCCTGGATTAGAATAAGAGTAGAACACCATGATTTGTCACTAAAACCATTTATACAAGACATATAACAAGTTGGTCCAGTTGTCTTTCCCTTTCTCAACAGACAATGAACTGTTAAACCATACAAATCTACTTACTCATCACCACATCTTTCCTCACTCCATTCATGTTGGATTTGTACCAAGTTGCAAGTGTGTGAATAGCAACATAATTGGCTTCAAATTCACAGTTTGGATTGGTCAGGACTCCCTTCAGTCGAGGGATGAGCTCAGTCGACCGACCTTTATATGGCCCAAGAAACAGCCTCTTCTGATCATAATCATTAGCATGAATATTATCCCAGATGACTGGAGCTCTCCTGATGATCTTAGAAACTTCTTCAATAGATTCTACTGGAATGTCTTTAGACACAACTTTAGGACCTACATGTACAATTGGATAATTAGAGGACTTTACATAGAGTTAAGAAGCACTCATACATGAAAGCAACAAAGTAGTTTCAGTGGTGCAACAGAAATATTTACTAAAAACTTGAGTTCATTTAAGACTACTAATCAACTCCAAGATCATGATTCCTACCTGTCCACAACACCTCAATGCCAGGTAACAGCTTCTCTCCTACAGTCCGTAAATAAGGGGACTGGGCAACATTTGGATAGCAGAAAGTTCCACAATATTCTAGAGGGGGGGGGGGGGGAGAGAAAAAAAAAAGACATCCTAGTAGTAATAACAGTCATTAGAAAGAAATGTACTGTGAAAACACAACAGTTTTGGAAAAATGGTGTTTTACTTGGCATTGTTACTAGCCCAGTGGTACAGGTGGATATGGGACCATAGCTCCATCTTCAAAATTAGGCAGGACAGAAAGTAGTTTGAGATGCAGCAGGTGAGGTAATACCTTTTATTGAGCCAACCTCTGTTAAGACAAGCTTTCAAGCAACACAGAAGTTGGTCCAATAAAAGATATTACCTCACCCAGCTTTTCTCTCTAATATCCTGGGACCACTGCATGCGGTAATTTGACCCATCATTCCCGTAAGACCCCTTAGGACAGTGGTCCCCAACCTTTTTATCTCCGTGGACCGGTCAACGCGGCGCAGTCAATGCTTGCGGACCGGGAGGTTTTTTTATTTTTTCCCGCGGCGCGGCCGAGCCTTATGTCCGCCGAAAAGCCGCCGATTTAAAGCAACATGCGTGTCGCTTTTATATTTTTCACTACGGCGCTGCGGACTCCGGTATGTCCGCCGAAAAGCCGCCGGAAACGGGAACCAGGAACCGGCCCGGCCGATGCGGAAACCACAGCGGCCGATACAAAGGGTAAGGCGGCCGCGGCCCGGTACCAATTGCTCCACGGACCGGTACCGGGCCGCGGACCGGGGGTTGGGGACCACTGCCTTAGGAAGCAATTCCTAACAGTACTGTTCACATTCCTCTCCAATATATAAGGCAACATAAAAATAAGTACAGTACATGAAAATCCTGTTAATGCACAAGATGGTATATGCATAACCAATGCAGCTACAAAGTGAACACGTGTTTTGTCAAGAAAACACGGAATGAAGCAGGGCTCCACATTAACAGTACAGTCAAAAGGCAGCATGCTTCAGTTGATAGAATGCCGGACTGGTAATCAGCAGACCTAGGTTCTATTTGATCACTTCACCTCTGTGGTTCAGTTTTACCTCCCCTTTTTATGTTGTCTAGCTTTTCAAGGCAGAAAAACAAGGTTACTTACCTGTAACTGTTGTTCTTCGAGATGTGTTGCTCACATCCATTCCACTATAGGTTAGGCACGCGCTGCGGGCCTGGTTGCCGGGTAGATTTTCCCCTAGCTGCAGACTGGGTGAGCAGGGAGCCCCCTGGAGTGGCGCCACTGAGGCACTCTATAAGTACCCCTGCGACACAGTCTGGCCCTCAGTTCCTTCTTTGCCGGCTAAACCGACAGTGGGGAAGGAGGGTGGGTTTGGAATGGATGTGAGCAACACATCTCGAAGAACAACAGTTACAGGTAAGTAACCTTGTTTTCTTCTTCGAGTGATTGCTCACATGCATTCCACTATAGGTGACTGCAAGCAATACCTAGGAGGTGGGGTCGGGTTGACCCATTGCTGATCGTAAGACCGCTGACCCAAACGCCGCATCGTCCCTGGTCTGCTGGACTATGGCGTAGTGGGCGGCGAAGGTATGGACGGAGGACCAGGTAGCCGCCCTGCAGATGTCCGTAATAGGGACTCCCTCCCGGAAGGCCGCAGAGGACGCCTGCGCTCTCGTGGAGTGTGCTGTTACTCTCTCAAGCGGCTTGTCCGCGAGTTCATAACAGGTGTGAATGCACGAGGTAATCCAGGAGGAGAGCCTTTGGGCTGAAACTGGCTGGCCCTTCATCCTCTCCGCAACTGCCATGAAAAGTTGGTTGTTTTCCTGAATTGCTTTGTTCTATCTAAATAAAAAGCAAGAGCCCTCCTAACGTCCAACGTGTGTAATTGTTGTTCCCTTCCAGAGGTGTGTGGCTTAGGATAAAAGACTGGGAGACAAATGTCTTGATTAACATGGAAGGGAGAGACCACCTTAGGCAGGAAGGCCGGGTGGGGACGTAGCTGCACCTTGTCATTGTGGAAGATAGTGTAAGGCGGCTCGGAGGTAAGTGCACGGATCTCTGACACTCTCTACGAGCCGAGGTGATAGCTACTAGGAATGCCACCTTCCAGGAAAGGTGGAGTAAGGAACACGTGGCGAGGGGCTCGAACGGGGGCATCGCGAGGCGTGAGAGCACAAGGTTGAGATCCCAAGGTGGAATGGGACGCTTGACGCTCGGGTACAGCTTATCTAGACCCTTAAGGAAACGGTATACCACAGGGTCGGAGAAGACTGAGTGGTTCGACTGACCTGGATGGAATACAATATGGCAGCGAGGTGGACCCGGATAGTAGAGGTAGAAAGGCCCTGATTTCTGAGGCCTAAGAGGTAGTCCAATATGTGTGGGATAGTAGCCTCACTTGGAACGATGTCATGTTGTGTGCACCATGCAGAGAAACGGGTCCACTTGGCGGTATAGGTACTTCTGGTGGATGGTTTCCTACTACCCAGAAGGACGTTCTGTACCTCGGCTGAGCATAAGAGCTCAGGACCTCTCAGCCATGGAGTAGCCACGCTGTGAGCTGAAGGGACCGCAAGTCCGGGTGCAGGAGGCGACCGTGATCCTGGGAGATCAGGTCTGGCCACAGCGGGAAGCTGATGGGAGGGGCCCTGGACAGCCGGAGGAGGGACGCATACCAGCATTGCCTGGGCCAGGCTGGGGCTATGAGGATGACGTGTGCCCTGTCCTGTCTGATCTTCAGGATCACCTTGTGGAGAAGTGGGATCGGAGGGAACGCGTAGAACATGTGCCCCGTCCAGGGTAGGAGAAAGGCATCTGTCAGGGATCCCCGGGAGCTGCCTCGAAAGGAGCAGGACTGGAGGCACTTCCTGTTCTGTCTGGAGGCGAAGAGATCGATGTGGGGAAACCCCCACCTCAGGAAGATCGGCCGGATGACATCTGGCCGAAGGGACCACTCGTGAGTCATAAAGGATCTGCTGAGGTGGTCCGTCAGGGAGTTCTGGATTCCGGGAAGGAAGGAGGCCACCGGGTGAATAGCGTGGGCTATACAGAATTCCCACAGGAGAATCGCCTCTTGACACAGGGGGCTGGAGCGGGCCCCGCCTTGCTTGTTTATGTAGTACTGGGCTGTGGTGTTGTCTGTCAGCACCGCTACACAGTGACCCCGTAATGTGTCCCGGAACGCCTGGCACGCGAGCCGGACGGCCCTCAGCTCCCTGACATTGATGTGGAGGCAGAGGTCTGACTCCGACCAGCGGCCCTGGGTCCTGAGTTCCCCTAGGTGAGCTCCCCACCCTAGTGACGAAGCGTCCGTCACCAGGGACATGGACGGGCTGGGGGGAAGGAAGGGGACCCCTCGGCACACATTGTCCTGGTCTTCCCACCAAGCCAGAGCGGATAGGGTGGCTCTGGGGATGGAGAGGAGGGCGTCCATACTGTCCCTTCTCGGTCTGTAGGCCACCGCGAGCCACGACTGCAGTGGGCGTAGCCGTAGTCTGGCGTGCTGTATGACATGAGTGCACGATGCCATGTGACCTAGCAGGCTGAGGAAGACCTTGACCGTAGTCATCGGACAGTTGCGTAGCTGTCTGATGGCCGACTGGATAGTGAGGAACCGAGGCTGGGGCAGGGATGCCCTTGCTACCGTGGAGTCTAGTAAGGCTCCTATGAACTCTATGTTCTGGGTAAGCTCCAGGGTGGACTTCTCCCTGTTGAGAAGGATTCCCAAGCGGTCGAACGTGCTGATAACGAGCCGCACGTGAGCTGACACTTGGTCCCTGGAGGTGCCTCGGATCAACCAATCGTCGAGGTACGGGTATAAGTGTACCCCGCGGCGCCGAAGGAATGCCGCTACTACCGCCATACACTTTGTGAACACCCTGGGTGCGGTGGACAGGCCGAAGGGTAGGGCGGCAAACTGATAGTGTTCCCCCGCTACCAGGAAGCGGAGGTAACGTCTGTGTGAGGGTTTGATGCTCATGTGAAAGTAAGCGTCCTTCATATCGAGGGCAGCGAACCAGTCTCCCGGATCCAGAGAGGGAATGATAGTGCCCAAGGTGGCCATGCGGAACTTGAACCTGATCATGTAGGTGTTGAGTTCGCGCAGGTCCAGGATGGGCCGGAGGCCCCCTTTCGCCTTGGGGATCAGGAAGTAGCGGGAGTAGAACCCCTTCCCCCTGAACTCCTGCGGTACGGGCTCGATGGCTCCCAGTGCGAGGAGTGACCTCACCTCCTGTACGAGGAGTTGCTCGTGAGAGGGGTCCCTGAAGAGGGACGAGGAGGGTGGGTGGGTGGGAGGAGTGGAGGAGAGCTGGAGCGAATATCCCACCTCCACCGTGCGGAGGACCCACTGGTCTGATGTAATGGCCGACCATGCACGGCGGAAGTAGGACAGACGGTCTCCAAAGGGAGGATCCAGGTTTATGATTGGTGAACTGCCCCCGGGCGCACCATCAAAAGTTGGATTTGGGCCCCTGGGAAGGCTTAGAGCCTTGTTGTTTCCCGCCCTGCCTAGGCCCTTGCCGGCAGCGGTAAGGGCGGCTTCTCCTAAGGGAGGAGTCCTGGGGCGGACGCGCAGGTGGGAAGAATTTCCTGCATGGCGGGATGAAGGGACGCCTCTGTGGACCTGGGGTGTGCATGCCCAGGCCTTTGAGGGTTACCCCCCCTGTCCTTGAGGGCCTGGAGACGGGCATCCGTATCCTCCGAGAAGAGGGACTGCCCCTCAAAGGGGAGGTCCTGGATTTTAAATTGCATGGCCGGGGCTAGGTTGGATGACGAGAGCCATGCTGCCCGGCGGAGGGCTATGCCCGAGGCCATTGTTCGGGCCGCAGAGTCGGCCGAGTCCAGGGCCGCTTGCAGGGCATGACGAGATATGTCCCTGCTTTGGAGCAATAGGGCCCTGAACTCCTGTTTGCCCTCCTGCGGGAGAGCAGTCTCAAATTTAGTAAGGGCCTCCACCGTGTCGAAATGGTGCCTACTCAGGAGTGCCTGATGGTTGGCGACTCTGAGTTGTAGGCCCCCGGAGGAATAAACTTTCCTGCCGAAGTGGTCCAACCTTTTGGCCTCTTTGGCCTTGGGGACCTGCGCCTCCTGCCCGTGGCGCTCCTTGTTATTAACAGAGTCCACCACCAGGGAGGAGGGCGTGGGGTGAACATACAAGTATTCATATCCCTTGGCTGGGACAAAATAACGCTTCTCCACCCCACGAGCAGTGGGGGAGATAGAGGCGGGGGTCTTCCAAATTACCGCCGTGTGGAGTTTAATAGTATTAATGAACGGCACTGCCACCCGTGCCGGAGTGCCCTTAGTTAACATGGTGGTGACCGGGTCGTCCACCACTGGGACCTCTTCCAAAGGCAGGTTCATGTTTTTAGCAACTGCCTGGAGGAGATGTTGGTAACTGGAGAGGTCCAAGGCGGGCGGGCTAGTTGATGAAGTGCCCGCCACTGCCTCTACCCCTACGGGGGAGGCGTAGGGACCCGGCTTCATAGGGCTACGTGTCGTGGAGGGCTGGACTGCCGATGATGGTCCTGCCAGCACGTCCACTGGACCCTCTGAGCTCACCTGGAACCCGGGTTCAGACTGGGTTTCCCGGGGCCGATCATACCCCCATGCCGCCCACTCTGACCAGGCAGGGTTCTGGGTGACTTGGGCTGGTCCCGCCGAGCGAGGGGACCGCGTGCCGGCGGACTCTCGACGCTCCCGGTGCCGTGGGCTTCTCGACCAGTGCCGGGCGGTAAGGTGCCCATCCGAGGAGTCGTGGCTACCCGAACGGTGCCGCCTCGGGAAGTCTCGGTGCCGAGACGATGATCGGTACCGGGGGGGACCTTCGGCGCCGCGACGGGGTCCGGTGCCGCTCTCTACACTCCTGGTGCCGTGGGCTTCTCGACCGGTACCGGGCGGTGTGGTGCCCATCCGAGGAATCGTGGCTACCTGAACGGTGCCGCCTCGGGGAGTCTCGGTGCCGAGACGATGATCGGTACCGGGAGGACCTTCGGCGCCGCGACAGGGTTCGGTGCCAAGACGACGAGCAGTGCCGGGACGCGGAGCGGCTTGTGGAGCGATGTCTCGGACGGTCTCGGCGCCAGCTGAGGGACCGGTGCCGGGAGTGCGACCGGTGCCGAGAGTACGACCGGCCCTTGCCAGGGTGCCGGGACTCTGATCGGCGGCCAGAGCGCGAGTGGCGCGAACGGCCAGGAGGAGACCTTGAGCAGGGTCTCAACTCCTTGCGGCGCCGAGACTGCGACCGGAGCCGGGCGGGTGACCGTTGCCGGGAGTCTGGTCGGCGCCGCGAGATCGAGCGGTGTCCATGCCCTGCCGGGCTCCGACACACGATCTCTGCCTCGGTCATGGGCGGCCTGCCCGTCGACCGGACTTGTTGCTGCGGGACGTCCCCGGCAAGCAACCCTCTCGCAGCAGTACACGCCTCCATCGTGGAGGGAAGCTGCTGCGGAGTTGGCACCCCAAGTGGCAAGACCACTGGCACCGGACTCGACGGGGCCTCCTGCGGCGCCGGAGTCAGCGGTGCGGGTGCTGGCGGCTCTTCCTCAGGTCGGCTCCCCGGAGAAGGCTGAGGTCGCGGGACTGGTACCGACGGCTGGACGCGGTCCGGCGCCGGAGCGGGGCGAAGTTGAGCGCTCCTCTTCCGCTTGGTGCTGGGGGAGCGCGACCGGTGCCGAGGCTTGGCTCTCGGCGGTTTGGGTGCGGGGTCCGGTGCCGCACTCGAGTCCGGGGCCGCCTCCATCAGGACGTGCCGCAAGCGGGATTCCCTGTCTTTGCGGGTCCTGGGCTGAAGGTACTGCAGATCTAGGAAGAAACTGCCAAGTGCACTTACCAGGCACTTGAGAGGCACTTAGAGTGTGGGTCTCCCACAGGCATAGGCTTCCCACACTCTGAGTGCTTGAATCCCGGAGCCTTGAAGACAGAGGCTCTGGCAGCAGGGAAAAACCCCTGCACTTGACTATTTACACTACAAAGACTATGTAAACTAACTAACAACAACTGCTAACAACGAACAATTAAGAGAACAATCGACTAGCTAGGAGATAAGGAGAACGCTGAAAAGCAGAACTCCTCTTCCGACTACCAGCTCGAGCGGTAAAGAAGGAACTGAGGGCCAGACTGTGTCGCAGGGGTACTTATAGAGTGCCTCAGTGGCGCCACTCCAGGGGGCTCCCTGCTCACCCAGTCTGCAGCTAGGGGAAAATCTACCCGGCAACCAGGCCCGCAGCGCGTGCCTAACCTATAGTGGAATGCATGTGAGCAATCACTCGAAGAAGAACTTCCCTTACTATGTATCTGCACAGTGGCTCTCACGCCAGATTTAATCTGGAATCTTAAGCATTGCTATAAAAAACAAAACAAAATGGCAGCCCAACCAGCTGAACCATTCCCATCCATGCATTGCATTTAACAGTCTAGTGATCCATACATCCTATTTACATAAATTTAAACAATTCTTTCTCCATTGTACAGATAAATGATGTAAAGACCCTAGGAAATACAAAAACACAAATTAGCAAAGCTGTAGGTTAACTACATTGTCATTCAGTTATAACCTTTACAAAAATCCAATATCGTAAAATGAAAGACAGCCAAATCAAGCTTTGCACTATGACAGTGAATGTTATGGTAAAATATGTATGTGAACTTCCAGCTGAGGCTAGTCAATGTGACTGTATCCTTTGTTTTTTAAGGGGTTCTGCTGTGATTGTGTTTGAGATTCTGATTTAAAAACCATTAACTTTTTGTCAGTGAAGGTTGTTGAGTTGTGAAGAAATATGTATTTCTTTCTAGTTCACTCATCTGTAACTGGAGTTCTTCAAGGTGATCTCTGCACATTCATTGCATTGGGATGTGCCAACGGTGCAGCACAGAATAGCAGAGCCTTCTATAGGTGTGCCCACTGGAGTGCTTTTGAACCCCTTCCCCTGCCCTCAGAGCTCCAAGTGTTTGGAGTCTGGGTCTATAAAATAAGAGGAACAGCATGTCGACCACCTCAGTCCCTCCCATCACACCCTCAGGTACCATGATGAAATTAGGACTGGGGAAGAGGGTCCGCCAATTTCTTTGGCTTCAGTTCTGACATACTAGAAACCAGAAGTCTGTGCAAGGATATTAAGACTCATACATTTCAAATCCAGAAGGGACCACCAAAAATGGTTCAGTCCAATGAACCTGGGTCCAAGGCCTTGGACCATCTGCTACTGTAAATGGAATAATCAAGGCAATCAGTAGGCCATGTTCCTCTTTTATAGGTCTGCCTTATGAACATTGGAGTAGTGAGGGAAGGGACAGACACTGCCATTAGAAAGTCTGATCAGTCCAAGCTGCACTGTTAGTGCATCCTAAGAGGGCAGATACCACGTGAAGAAAAATGCCTTTGTTCATTGAACAGTTGGTGATGTGTATTCATATCCTTGGTTTTACAAGTGTGGGGTTTTGTAAGTGATGCAATAGGCAGCTACAACATCGGGCAGATATCAAGGGCCATGATGGAAAGGGGCCATGACTGGGATGCACTGCAGTGCAGGGTTAAAGTGAAGGAGCTGCGGAATGCCTAATGCAAAGCCCATGAGGCAAATGGCTTCTCCAGTGCTCACTACCTGCCGTTTCTACAAAGAGGTGGACGTGATACTTGGGGGCGACCCACCACCACTCTGAGGACCCACCATGGACACTTCAGAGCCCAGTCCAACAAGGCAGGAGGAGGAAAGCGGGAGTGAGGGTCCTGAGGCAGAGGAAGACACCCCGGAATCCCTAGATGCATGCAGCCAGGAGCACTTCTCAAGCCAGGAGCACGGTAGCCAGTCATGGTGGACGGTGCTTGGGGAAGGACAAACACCAGAGGAGTTTCCCAATAAGCAGCTTTTTTGTGGGGGGGAAGGAAGTTATTCAGTGCGGGCTCTTGGGACAAGGAGAGTTTGGGATGCATGTATGTCTAGATACAGAATAGGGCATTGAGGTGCTCTCACATTGCGGTAATCTGCCTCAGTGATCTCTTCAAAGGTCTCATTCAGAACTTGGGCAATGCGCTTGTGCAGGTTTATTGGGAGAGCCACGGTGGCCCTTGTCCCAGTTAGGCGAACATGTCCGCGCCACTGTGCCATGAGGGGCAGGTGGACCATTGCTGCAC
Organism: Sternotherus odoratus; assembly: GCA_032164245.1. Taxonomy (NCBI): domain Eukaryota; kingdom Metazoa; phylum Chordata; order Testudines; family Kinosternidae; genus Sternotherus; species Sternotherus odoratus. Next base: position 105,976,198 of record JAVMKO010000005.1, read on the forward strand.
ACGGGCCAGGATGGAAGCGCACTCCAGAGTCATTCAGCACCAGTTCAGCCTGTTGTTGAATCTCTCCTTGCTGTGGTCAAGGTTCCCTGTGTACAGTTTCATGAGCCACAACATTAAAGGGTAAGTGGGGTCCCCAAGAATCACAATGGGCATTTTGATTTCCCCTACAGTAGCAGTTCTCAAACTTTTGAGAACTGCTACCCTTTTTCCTTTTCCTCGGTGGCGCGGCAGACTCTTGTATGTCCGCCAAATTGAATACTTCCGTATTCGGTGGCTATTTTCAGCGGACATGCCGAGCGCTTCCGAGAGACTCAGGTGCGCTCGCAGCTGGCGAATCCCCCCCATCCAAAGGATGGGCAGGGGGGCGAGATAGAAGCCCCCCTCTCTCTATGGGTGGCTGGCAGGGGCTGTAGAAGCTGGGGAGCTGGAAGCACAGCCCCGGCCCTGGAGGGCGATTATCGAGGGTGTGGGGACCCTCCAGCACTTGAGGATGGCGTGGGCAGTCTCCTTTGGAGGGGTGGATGAACCTAACGATATCCTCATTCAGAAGTCCATAAAGGCGACCTTTCTCCGGTTGGCCCCACATGAGCTGAAGCCCTCCCTCCTGGCGGTGGTCATGGCGGCAGATGGGCGCGTTAGCGAACTGGCTTCCACACTCATGCAGTTGGAATCCGCCCTGGCGAGCTCCAAGACGCAGGCGGTGGGGCGCTCAACGATGGGGCGGGGCCTGAGTGGCTCGGAGGCCCGGGCGTTCACTGTGACGGTCACACTCACCCTAGGTAAGGTGCCACCCTTGCAAGGAACGGTGTTAGCGGCACCCATCGGTGAGTACATTCTGGGTATTGGCGTCCTGCGGGGGTGACAGGTGGAGATGCAGTATAGCCTCTTTGCTGAAGAAGTTATGCTGAGCTGGGGAACGGGAGCCTCGAGCCACTGGGCCGAGCTCCGTACAGCAACGTTGGCCCTGGATTTGCCCCCCGCCCCCCCCCCCCCCGATCTATGTGTACACCGATAGCCTGCATACTCCTTACCAAAGGTTGGCCTTGAAGACCCCGCTCATGGTCTGCTTGTGGATATGGTTACAGCAGTTGCCAGGGGAAATAGACACTGCCCAGAACCTGGTCCGCCTTGTTGCGCCCAGGCCAGGCTCTCTGGACGCGGGTACGACCACACACCCCTGGCCGGCCCACGCCAAGGTGCACTGTCGGCTGCCCACCTTGTTCTTCCTTTCCCCCTTGCTTGAAGGGTTAACCTTCTACCCCCCATACTGGCACAGCAGAGATGGAACACTGGGTGCTGTGACTTGTGGGAACCACACCACTGCCTCCCTCCAATGGGAGGCAGGGACCGCTCTTTGTAATGTGTCCACTCTCCCCGCTTTCACAGGTGCAAGGCGAGACAACGGCGACCGCGGAGGGCCCCCCTCCCCCGCGGCCAGTATCTGGTGGACTACTCCCAGGAAGGAAGCTAAGGCTGCAACCATCCTGGCAACAGGGGGAGGGCTGGCTCTGGTCCTGGGCAACCTCGCTGCGTGGCTGGGCTGCCCATCTCGTCCAAGGCCTCCTCCTTGGCCTATTGGGCCTTTGTGTTCTTTACCTCCTTTGGGTGTGCGGGGGGGGGGCTCAGCTCTCTGTGCCCCTGCTGCTGGTCTTCTTTCCCCTCCCCACCCCCTTTCCCTGGAGTCTCTTGAGGGAACGCGGGGAGGAGTGTAGAATGTGAGAAGATTTTGTTACAGTTGTTGCTAGGGAAATACAATCGCTCCCATGGTCGACTCTAGGGAAAGGGTACTGTCGGTCAAGGTAACCGCCTTGTATACCAGTGTTATCTTGTGTCCCAGAGTTTCCCAGCTCCATCTGCTTGCCGGCTTGTGTGAGATAGGGAAGCTAAACAAGGCAGTGCAGCAAAACAAGTTATTGCTATTCATAAGCTATGTATGAGATGCAAATGTGCATGGGTATTTCTGTGTCAGCATGCCCCGGCATGTTGGGCTTCACCCTGAGCATGGATCCGATGAGTCAGGCTTTTTCCCCGTCTCGGTGACAGCAACGCTGGGGGCCCCCGTTGCGGATATGTCATGCTCACCTTCAATAAAATTGCCACTTTTATTCATCTAGCATCTGTGTGTGCGCCTCGTTTCTACGGGACTCAAAAGTACCCTGCAACAGGTCCTTCGTGTGAATATCTGATCTATACCTTGTGCCTGAATCCAGATAGTTGTTCTCGAAGCTTGCATCCACTGCCTCTTTTGTCCTGAATAGTATCACACTGCTGAAGACTTACTCTACTCTATGTTGTAGGGAAACGGTTCTCTAGTTGTTACTGTCAGTGAAATCACTCTTCTTGGGCGTTCTGACAAAGATTCCATGTTTCCATTGGTCAGAAGGGGTTTCTTTTCAGACTTCATTAAACAGTTCTGGAAGTTTAATTCGAGTGGCAGTATCAAGTGCTTTTAGCATTGCTGTTGCAATTTAATCATCTCCCACTACTTTGTTATTTTCCAGTTTCTTGACTGTAACCTGTACTTCTGTCACCTAGATTAAATTGATGTTAACGACAAGTTGATCAAATTCAAACATTTCATATATCTGGTGCTGAGGTGGGGCTGCATCTGTTGAAGCCTCCTTTGAAATGCTCCAGCCTTCTATTTTTCTGCTCTGCCTCAATTGTAAACGTATTTCCACCTTGAGAGGGCCATGGACACAGATAACACCCCCACCTCCACCAGATCCTGCTAAATCCCAAATAATAAGTGGGATGTGAAACTTTTCCTAGCCCTCTCCATCCAAGGAGAGTCTGGCTAAGCCAGCCAAAACTATATTTTGCAACACTACCATACTCTGTGACCAGAAAAAGAGGCAACTAAAAGCAGTGTCCTAAACAGCCTGATGCTGGTACAAGTTTGTCAGGTCTCAGAGCAGCTGATAAGACATGTGGTATACCTGTGTCTATTCAGAAGTGATGTTACAAATGAAAGTCAACACCAGAAACAGAAGCTGCATTTTGTCTTTGCTACTCTTTTCCCTTGTGCATGTTTGTCTTGTTTTGTCTTTTATGAAATGGGACTGGATTTTAAGTGCAGCAATGACAGCTCCAGCCCATCTTAACTAAACGTCTCTTGTTACCAAAAAGGTCTGTTATTACCAACTGAGTTGCAAGAGTTAACATTAATATCTCTTCCAAAATTAAAGCCTCATGTTTCAGAGTTCCAGCCAATCTCTAACTACCAGGAATTAGGTGGTTTCTTCCACCTTTTCCTCAAATATCCGGTGCTGGCCATAGTCAGAGACACAATACTGGACTAAGTGGACTATGACTGTGATCCAGTCTTTCAGTTCAAATAAGGGAATCCGAATTCAGAGTCTATAGATCAGGAGACAGGCTACAGGAAGTTTTAGCAGAAGACATTGCCAGCTCTGATCCCAGGCTCATCATACGCTTAAAATCCACAATGCATGCTTTATTTGGATTTCTTACAATCTTTAACTGAAAGCTATGGCTGCATCTAGGCCAAGGATCCTAACTTGACATTCTCTGGAAGTGTGAGGTAGATTACAGGTACAGTGACTGTAAGTGAAAATGTAGATTGCATTCCCTAAAAACACCACCAGACAGTAACATGTTGATGATGATGGAGTGGTCTCCAACATTTACATGAGACACAAAACTCAGAATGCAAGTACTACTGTGTACTACTTACCTGTAGGACAGAATAGGAATGTGTCTGGTTCTCCTAAATACTGATATATTTCATTAGTAATGGAGACCTGGGCATGAGCAAAGGAGCTAAAAACTTCTTTGTCTGCTGCACACATATTGTGATCAATATCATCAAACAGCAGTGCAAAGGATCTGCAGCCAAACTGGGAAACCTAGAGCAGAAAGGAGAAGTGAAGAAAACCCTTTAGAAAATTAACAAAACCAACAATATAAAGTTCTAAAAGCTAACTTGCCTTTAACAGGATCAGCCAACATTTCCTCCCGCCAGCAAAATGATACGTATGAGTCCATTTCTTTTTGAGGAATCACTGGTTTTCAGTTTGTAATTTGTAATCTAAAAGTACACTTGAAATTCCCAAGTGTACGCCAACATTTAAATCAAATCCATAGTAACCTGCATGAAGTGCACAGCCTCACAAGATGAGTGACGAACGTTGGAGTGCTTCCATTTCCACAGTGTGCCTTGCAAATTCAGAACTCTTTCCAATAAAGGAAGGACTAGAGGAATGGGGAAGGGAAGGAAGAGGCACGCTTTGGCAGTTATCTCCAGTTAATGCATGACTGACTATTTTTGGCAAGGATACCACTGGAAACAGGAGGTCTGTTCCAATTTCCCAATCCAAAGCTTATCTCATAGGAGAAGGAGACAACTAGGAAAGACCAAATCAGCAACTGCCCTCGGGTGAAGTGGAGCAGAACATTACAGGAACTTAGAAGGTATGTGCACTTTAGGTCTTCTCCTTTGGAAATTGTTCTTGGAAGAGTACTCTTCTTCCCCTTAGAAAGGAGTCTTAGTTTGAGGATCCTAATATTTTAAAAATAAAACTCCCAACAGCTAGTAAGAATTGCTATTGCAGATCAGATCACTAGTCCTTCATCTAGGCTAGAGGCTGGCCTCTAAGGAAGTTCCCGTAGTGCCTAACCAAATGTACAAAATCTAATATTGGTGAAAAAAGTCTTCCTGACCCTTGCAATAGTTTCAATCCTAAAGCCGGATTGTTCATTTTATGAGAAACTCTGAAATTATTAGACATACGGTAGTATTATATAGACGTTGGCACTTATGTTCAATACTTAAAAGCCAAATTGGTCAAAAAATGCCACCAAGCATTCAGCAGATACACGAGTTCCTCAGTTATTTTGGAAGGTCCAAACATTCTTAAATCACATGGGCTGAGAGTTTCAACAAGACCTACCTGGTCCAGCTTGCGTTTCAATGTGGACACTTCTTTTGGATTGGAGAAAGTGATATCAAGTCCAGGTGAGATGGCATAGATGAATTCTATCTCATATTCTTGGGCAGCCGAGATTAGAGTCATGAGTTGCTCTAGGAGTTAAATCCAAGTATTTCAGAAGGGTTCATCAATAAGAAAGCTTAGATACCTCCTCATAAATATTAAGAAATACATCATAAAAAGCAAATTACTCTATTGCTAGAAGCCAAGAAAGTTTTCAGGTAGCTTTAACAAACATTGTGAATGTTTAAAGATTACTAATGCAGCAGTAGGCACTAAGCTATACTGCAAATTGTGTAGAGAAACAACATTAAAGGGAGGTGACAAATACTTGTCTTGTAGTTTAAGCTTTATTTCACATATATCACTATTTTTAAAAACCTTCTAAAAGAATGAGAATAATGCCAGTTTGATCTTCTTGTTGTGTGACAAACATGAGTGCATTTTACCTATTTATATGGAATCAAATCTAAAAGCTCTTAAACTGTTACTCATTTCCATATGGGTCAAAAATATTTTTTTTAAATGATTCAATGTAGTAATCAATTTTTGCAAAGAGGATTTGATCATTTGAACTCTTTGATGCTTTCAACTGCAATATCTGCATACTTCTGAGGTACAGGATGCATCAATACTGGCTTTTTAAAACCTATGAGTAGAAGTTACCCTTAAAAAAAAAAAAAAGACGACATTTCATTCTCCAAGCTGAGAGAAACAGAAGTAAAAATATATATATATTTTGGAACCTGTAATAATCTATGGTGTTATTTATAAAATTTTCTTACCTGTTACCAATATCATTGTAATTTGCCACCATCCCTTTAACTTTATTCCCAAAGCCATTTAAAGTAGCCCCTACAAGATATAATTCTGATGTGGTTAACGTCTCTCTCCTTCACCCAAGAAAGAGACTTCTACAAATATCCCGTTAGCCAACAAGCCTCTGTGCTCTGACAAAATAGCTCTTTTCCACTGGCGTCAGGAGCACCTGAAAACTGAGTAAGGGCTCTCTCCTCTTCTCAGTGAAGTCAGTGGCAAGACTCCTAGGTGCAGGCCCTAAGACTGTACCATTTTATTTATTTTCAGATTGTTAGGGCTAGCAACACTAGGGCACTAACGGACAAGAACACCGTAGTTATGCTAGCTAGATCTCCTCTGCTGCTCGGAAAGCAAGGAAGAGAAAGAAGAGTAATCACTTCTTGTGAAAGCCACCAGCTACTAAATAAATCCAAAATGTCAAACTTTTGGTTTTTACCTTAAAGTTCTGATTAAGGCAGAAGCTGAAGTTCCAGTCATGGCTCCACTCACTAGTATGTGCGCACTTGATCAACCAGACACATGAGCAAGCTGATCTGCATACATAGCTTTTAGAAAGGCAATATTTCCCCCTTCCGTACAATAAGGTCCAGATGACCAATACAGATAAGGAAAAAATTCAGAATGAACCTCTCTCACTGCCAGACGAGGGAAAGTTGAAGGACAGTAAATTCCACAATAAAACTAAATCTAGTTTTAAAAAAGGGCCTTTTAGAGGTGAAACAGGTTTTCCTTCACTTTTTAATTTTAGCTTTTCAAGCTTATGATGCAAGCCCCCATTAAGTAAATTTGCAAGGGGCATTTCAGTATATAAACCTGGACCTAATGCTTTTCTGCCTTACCTTTAAAACTGAATACAATGATTAAACATACAAGCACATGTACCAATGACTGATTCATGCATCAACTCCTTTTAGAAAATTCAGAGTGGAATAAAGGCAATTACCAGCTTCCTCCACAGAGTACATTTCTCGCCAGAACATCCTATGCTTGTAGTCATCTTTTGGAGCATACAAGTAGGTATTCAGTCCCCATTTCTGAAGCCTATAATGGGGGGAAAAAAGCGTCCATTAGTATTCTACAAGTCCAACCAACCTGCATTTTACAGTATCTAATTCTCAAATTTATCCATTTGTCTTTGAGAACATTCACTATATAACTCACTGTGGTATTGCAAAAGTTTGAGACTAGACAAATTCAGAATAGTCTGAGCAGGATTAAAAGAGAAATATAACCAGCTAGAACACAAATCATATGTAAAATGCTGCCCTAACTCAGGCTTGAGTATCCTTAATATTCCACTAACTGGAAGATGATAGTTTTACTGTCCTGGAACACATTGCAAACCAAGGGGAAACATGACTTGCCTTCTAAAAAGTTCCTTCCTCTGCTCCATAACCCATGGTCTTCCATAAAATCCTGTAGGAAACAAGATTAAAATTATCCAGTTATATATCAGACTGTATCTGTTTCATGAAACAAAGACTACACTATAACCCACTTTTCTCCTCCTCCGCCCATATGATGTTTCTATTGCATTCAGTTTAAAAACCTTCTAGCAATCAGGGGGGAAAAATCAAAATTGCATAAAAAACATAACATACAAAAAAATCATGAGGGAAATGTAGTACACTAAAAATCTATATTTTCAATGTAATTACACCCTACATAATTTATGATCCGTGCAGACAATTTTAGCCACTGAAGCAATTAATTTTCAAAATCCAAGCAGAAGTCCTCAGAAGATGCCCTTCACAAGTCAGGTCAGCACTACCACACAAGTAGCCCGAACAGTAATAACCCAATTATGCTATCATTCTAGAAGTCTGATGAACAGTTAACTTTAATAGTGGAATATTGAACAGTTTTGAAAATAGTTGCCAGTGCAAGAGCGTTTTTTGATACAGACAGATCACACAACCTAAATCTACACCAATTATGCTCAAATATACAGGAGGTGGGATTTGGGCAAATAGAGGGCCAGACTCATATAGGTAAGATCTGTTCCCTTTCTAATTTTAAGAGGCTCTTGATAGTGCCAGCATTAGCTAGGAAACGCTGGCGTCTTATTACACCATGTCCAAGGATATAAAGTTTCAACTTGTGAAAAATGGAGAGGCGCCTAAACAGAAAGTTTTTAGATAATATTCCAATAATATTTCAATGGAAATCCAGAAGTTTGATCTGCCTCAGACTTCAAATCTAATAATTTCCTCCCAATCTACCTTCTATGACTGACACTTCATCAAAAAATAATGATCTCGACTAGCCTACCATTATTCAAGCAATTTCATTTAGTACTATGTGCCAACAGATCCACACTTTCAATCACAAGTGGACACTCTTCATATTAGAAAGTCTCAGTCTGGCAGTCTGAGGGAGAGACCCAAGACTAAAACAGTGAAATGTAATAAGCTTTCATTTTCATCCAGCACAACAGCTCTGCTTGATGAATGATGCAACTGGCAGGACAAAGCAAAAGTATGTACAAGCCCTTACATCACTAGCCTGAAGTTAAACAGTCCTATTTCCAGACCTGAAGACCCACTATCACGATCTTTGCACTTTCATTTTAAATGGAAAGACTAGACAAACTTTGTTCATTAGACTAATGTATAACACTTTAAAACATGGTACAATTTGAGAGTGTCCTATGTTCAAAAAGCAGAGTTAACAAAGTCCTGTGGCACCTTAAAGACTAACTATAAAGTTTTGAAGCATGAGCTTTCGTGGGCTAATACCCACTTCCACTGCCTGCATCCGACGAAGTGGGTATTAGCCCACGAAAGCTCATGCTTCAAAACTTTATAGTTAGTCTTTAAGGTGCCACAGGACTTTGTTAACTCTGCTATTCCAGACTAACACGGCTACCACCCTGATTCTATGTTCAAAAACTGACTCGCTACCCATTAAAAATGAACCCTGTTATTTTAAGTCTGAGAAGTTCTAAATAAGCTCAACTTTAAATGTTATTAACAGAGCAACTTTTAGTTACTCAGTGCCACAAGGTGGTGAATTTAGGTACTACCGCTCCCATCTGGTTGAAATTGTGAAGTGACAAATGGAGGACAATGAAACAGCAGAGCAAATAAAGAGGAAAGGTGGTGTGCAGGGAACAAACATGGGAACAGAAAAATTCTTCTCATTTACAGAAATGTAATAGAGTTACATTATCACTGGTGGGCCAATCTGGTCCTAAATTAGGAAAATAGCTAATCACAAAGGGATCTAATTAATTTGGTGCCTAGTCAATACTTGGCACTTCTGAGATGTAAGTAGAGTATTCTAAACATCAGAACACAATTTGAAAACTAATCGTGTAGTGACCTGAAGTGAAATCAAGATGTGAACTTAAAAAAAAAAAAGCAGTGAAAGGTAATGGGTAGGGTTAAAGTATAAACAATGAAGAGTACATTTAGATTAAAATATATTAATCTAAAGTGTTAGTAGTACAGTAAAACCTCGATATACGGACTAATTCGGGCGAGGGGGTGTCCGTTAAATCCGAAAGTCCGTTATTTAATAATTTTTTAAAAATTATTAAATAACGGACTTTCGGATTTAACGGACACCCCCTCGCCCGAATTAGTCCGTTATATCAAGGTTTTACCGTCAACCCGCCCGCCCAGGTCCCAGGCTGCTGGGACCCCGGCGGGAACCGTCAGCCAGCCCGCCCGGGTCCCCGGCTGCTGGAACCCGGGCGGGAACCGTCAGCCAGCCCGCCCGGGTCCCCGGCTGCTGGAACCCGGGCGGGAACCGTCAGCCAGCCCGCCCGGGTCCCCGGCTGCTGGAACCCGGGCGGGAACCGTCAGCCAGCCCGCCCGGGTCCCCGGCTGCTGGAACCCGGGCGGGAACCGTCAGCCAGCCCGCCCGGGTCCCCGGCTGCTGGAACCCGGGCGGGAACCGTCAGCCAGCCCGCCCGGGTCCCCGGCTGCTGGAACCCGGGCGGGAACCGTCAGCCAGCCCGCCCGGGTCCCCGGCTGCTGGAACCCGGGCGGGAACCGTCAGCCAGCCCGCCTGGGTCCCCGGCTGCTGGAACCCGGGCGGGAACCGTCAGCCACGACCTTGGCGGGCTGGCAGCCGGCAGCCAGCCCGCCCGCTGCCTGGAAGGGGGGCGGGGTGGGTTCGGAAGAAGGGGGGGGGCTGAGGGGGGCGGGAAGGGGGGCTCGGAACAAAGGGGGACTGGGGGCGCGGGAAGGGTTGGGGCTCAGAACAAGGGGGGAGCTGGGGGAGTACAGAGTGGGGGGGGGGGGAAGAGACCGGAGAGCTGGGAGTGGGGGAGATCCGGGCGGCAGCGGGGAGCCGGCAGCCAGCCCGCCCGCTGCCTGGACCCGGGCGGCAGCGGGGAGCCGGCAGCCAGCCCTCCACAAACGGATTTTGGATGCATCAGACTTTCTGAAAAATTTTGTCCATTGCATCCGAAGTCCGTTAAATGGAGGTCCGTTAAATCGAGGTTTCACTGTATTTTAAAATATTTTAACCTGACAGCATCCCTTTAAATCAGAGTACTAAGACATGTCAGCTGAGAACAACATTAATATCTGACAGGTTTAAGATTAGCAGCCGTGTTAGTCTGTATCCGTAAATAAAACGGGGAGGACTTTGTAGCACCTTGGAGACTAACCAGTTTATTTCAGCATAAGCTTTCGTGGGCTATAGCCCACTTCATCGGATGATTAATAATTATTTCTTAATATCTTTCTGTCCAAGATAAGATCTTGGTCTGTCTTTCCCATATATTTGTGGGTGTCTAGCAGTGAGTTGAAACACAGGCAGAACAGAGTTTTAATTCCCATCCTCCCACACATACCCTCATGCCTTGTCACTATGGGTCTTAATCTGGTTGCTGTATTTGATCATCAGGTCCCGGGAAAAGTTGAGACCCTGACAATTCTTTCTGTCACAATGTGTCCACTTCAGGCCTTTTCTCCCCATCTGCAGCAAAAGCTTTTGTTCACTTCCTATCTAAACTACCAATTTCTTCACCTCTGGCCTTGACCAATGCCATCATTTGACCAATACCTTGACCAATGTCAACTGCTGCAACAACAGTTCCTGACTCATCACTGATCACATTACATCCCCCTCTGGAACCTTTGCCATATCTCTCTCTCTCTCTGATATGTTACTGAGACCCTGATTCCCACTGATTGCCTAAACTTAGATTGAAAGCTCTTCAGAGCAGAGGCCTTCTTTTTGTTGCGTCTGTACAGTACCTAGCACAATAAGGCTGGGATCTAGAGTCTATCTAGTTGGTACCATTATATAAACAAACAAAATGGTCTTCTGGGAAGGTGAGAATGGAGAGAGGGAGAGACCAGGAGATGAGTAATTTGATAGAAAGCCTTTCACCTCTAGGTCTCGGATTCAAACCAAATCAGTCAGAAGTGACCAGAAGCTTATTACCATCTGAAAACTATTTGGTATCTTATGTGAAACATACTCATCTTATACAGGAAGTAATATAAAAGGCTCTCACTGCTGCCATCTGTGCTTATCTGGCTTCAATTTCCAGTGCTATCAATTTGGCACCTTTCATTACAAGGTCAAAATCTACTTCAGTAATGAACATTTTTGAGTAGACCTGAATATACCCAGGCTAGCTGTACTTATGGGCTAATAAAGGCCCAAAAGCCTGACAGATATCAGCAATGACAATATCACCAAATGATACATTTTTTAAAAAGTGATCAAAAAAGATTTCTGAACCTTTTCCAATTATGATAAAATATATAATATGAAAAAAAATATTCAGGGTATTGAACAGCTGATATAGGAGGAGAGATTAACAACACTGGGACTTTTCAGCTTGGAAAAGAGACTAAAAGGGGATATGAGAGAAATCTAGAAAATCGTGACTGTAAATAAGTGTTATTTACACCTTCTCATAACACAAAAACTATTGGCCACCAAATAAAATGAATAGACAGCAGGTTTAAAACAAACAAAGGAAGTATTTTTTAACACAACCCGTAATCAATCTGTGGAACTCCTTGTCAGAGGATGTTGTGAAGGTCAAGTCTATAACAGGGTTCAAAAAAGAACTAGATAAATTCATGGAGGATAGCCACTGATGGGCCTATTAACCAGGATGAGCAGGGATGGTGTCCCTAGCCTTTGTCTGCCAGAAACTGGGAATGGGCAACAGGGGAATGGATCATTAGATGATTCCCTCTTCTATTCATTCCCTCTGGGGCACCTGGCATTGGCTTCTGTCAGAAGACAGGACATGCGCTAGATGGACCTTTGGTCTGACCACCCTTATGTTATGTTAATATTTACTGCAGCCAAAGGGTGTTTTCCTTTTAGACATGAACAAAAGTAATGTAAATGCTGATTTTAATAAACAACCCTTTCACTCCCCACTGCATCTGCTAATTGTTTTGTTATCCAATTGAAAAAGTTCTCTACAAATTTAAAGTGACCTACCCCCATCGCTGTCAAAAAAGCCTCAAATTTCTCAGCCATTAATGAAAAGTATGAAAGTCTACTTTATTTTACCATAATAAAATTTGCACAAGATCTCAGAAAGAAAGGCAGATTATTCCAGATTATTATGCAGATTATTCCAGAATGCAATTAAAATGACAAGTGACAGGAGGATAGAGAATAGGGACGTGCTTGGTGCTAATGTGAGCAGATGCCCATGGACTCCCCTATTTCTTACACAGGAGAAGTCTCAACTTCTAACCTGCAGGCAGGGAGCATGGCTCGGGTTTCTGTACCACAGGACGGCCCTGCAGGCTGGGTCCCCGTCCCCGTATCCAGGAGCTACCCAGGAATGCCAGACTGCGCCTGCACTGCGAGCCCATTGAGCTACCAGCCTGGCGAGCCGGCTGTGCCACCCCGGGGTGGGAGAATCTGCAGGGCGGGGCCGGATGTGCCCCCCTAGGCGCCCCAGGGTGGGGCTGGCTCTGCCCTGCAGGCGACCCCGACCGAGGCTGTGCACGAGCCGTCACGAGGAGACGGACCGGGCTCCAGGGCAGAGGGCGCGGCCCAGGGCGGGACTAGCCACGGACCCCCGTTGCCTTGGTTACCGACCCCCCCCCCCTTACCTTCCACCACACCGCAGAGGAAGCGCCGGGCCCCGGCCACCGTCTCGGTCTCCGTGTCCGTCTCCTCCCCGCTCGGGCCCGGCCCCGCGGAGGCCCCCGCCGCTTCCAGCGGAGCCACCGGCACCCCGGCCGGGCTGGGGCTGCCCTGGGGCTCCCGCTCCTCCAGCGCCGCCTGCCCCTCTTTCTGCACCATGCTGCCGCCCGCCAGCGCCGCCGAGGACCCCCGCCTGTGCCGGGCCCGGCCCAGCCCTTTGTCTCCGGCTCCCCCGCGCCGACCCGGGCGCCCCAGCCGCCGCTTCCTGTTTATGGGGCCCTGCGCCTGCGCGGGGAACCGGCCCCAACCGGTCCGCGCCGCCCAGCCCGGAGCCGCCCCGCCCGCTCGGGAAGCGAAGGCGCCGCCGCCCCGCGGATCTGGCGTCCGGTCCGACAGCGGCCTGTCGCCCCCGAGCCGGCGCCGCAGGGCTTCTGAGGGGACGACGGACTGAGGAGACGGTGTTACCTCAGGGGGAACACAGGGAAGCCGCCACCTAGCGCGCATGCGTACAGCCTCCGGACCGGTGAGGGGAGTACCACTGCGCATGCCCGGCAGGTCAGAGGGGGAGGGGAAAATGCGGCGGTGGCTCACGACGCGTGCGCAGGAACGATTGCGCTCTAGTGCGCATGTCTCGGAGGCCAGGGACGGAGGGGAAAGGCGGCAAAGTGTTAATGCGCAAGCGTCGAGGAGACGGGCACATGCGCAGCTAGCTCGCAGCGGTCGGTGTTTACTCCGCCTCTGCGCACGCGCATGCCGCCTGGGGCAGCCCATGGCGGCTTCGTGACAGGCCAGCCGCTGGACGGACGGGGTAGCTCAGTGCGCATGTGCAGAGCGAGGAAAGGCACCGCCTCCCCTTGGGCTTGACCCACATTCCGTAGCCGCCTTGCCCCGCCCCAGGGCTAGGGGCGTGGCCCGGCTGCCCCGCCCTGCGCGAGGTCTACCCGCGCTCCCAAGCTAAGCAGGGTCCGGCTGGGTCAGCGCTGGGATGGGAGACCTCAGGCCTATCCCCCTCCCAACCACTGCCCTCCTCGCTCTCCCCCGCCTGGCGGGGTACACAGGGGGAGGGGGAGCGGGTGTCCCGATTTCATAGGGAGAGTCCCTCTAAAAAATGGGGACTGTCCCTATAACATCAGGATATCTGGTCACCCTCAGGGGCCATGGGAATGCTGATCCAGCAAGTTCTGCATCCCACAGACATTACAAGACTCCCGTGCTGCTGTGGGAAGTCAGGTCTTGCAGGTGAAGAGGCTGGAGAGGAAACCCTGGGGCTATGTCTGCAGTGTGCTGCCTCGCTGCGCCTTGGCGGGAGAGAGAGCGCTCCTGGCAACAAAATAAAACCCCAGACACAGGCACGTTTCGTGTTTTTTCCCACACCCCTGGCGGACAAAGGTTTTACCCACCAAAGTGCAGCGTTAGAGCCTGCCTAAGAGTGAGACTAGCTGAGAGTTACACCCAGGTGCTGTAAGGGAGCAGGGCCGTTTTCATGGCAAGCAATGAAAGTCTTTGGAGGGGTGCACTGTGAGAACACCAAGGTACTTGATGAATGACTCTTGCGGCCCGTTTGCTATCCCTGAGAGGGAAAGTGCAGCAGCCGTGGATTGAGAGGAATGTAAATGGGGATGAACCAGGGCCTCAGACATTAGGAGCCAGATTCTGCTCTGAGTCTCTATTAGGGTGCCCAGACAGCAAGTGTGAAAAATCAGGACGGGGGTCGGGGGGTAATAGGAGCCTATATAACAAAAAGACCCAAAAATCGGGACTGTCCCTATACAATCAGGACATCTGGTCACCCTAGTCTCTATGCAAAGTAAACGTGGCAAAGGCAGGAGTTATTCTGAACTTTCACTGCTGTAACTAAGCGGTAGGATTGGCACATTTTGCTTCCCTCTTCAGGAATGAGAAGTCCAAAGTCCAAAGGGACTCTAGTCTCTCGGGGAAAGTGAGGTCCCAGAGGAAATGAGTGAGACTGAACTCAATTCTGATCCCACAAGCCTGGTCTACACTACAGAAATTTACCATTCAAACCTCCTAGAACCCTGGTCATGGCGGATTCTCCATCACAGACAATGTTAAAATCAAGATTGGATGTTTTTCTACGAGATCTGCGCTAGACATTATTGTGGTGCAGTTCTCTGGCCTTATACACTGACGCTTTAAAAAACTCCCACACCCCACTTTGGATCTATGCTGGTTATGTGATATGCACCTTGTAAACCCTGCACCTGTTACCTAAAATCGCCTATAACCCCAGCCTGACCCCAGATGTCCAGTACCTCACCTCTCAATCCGGGTATGTTTTCATGTTTAACCTTAGCTTTAAAATGTTATCCCTCTGCCACAAGCGGGCGCTCTGAGCCAGCCCATGGCAGGCCAGGTCTAGGTGCCATCAGCCACCCGGGCAGGGTCTTCGGGCCTGGCCCTGTTCCCAGCCAGACCAACCCCACAGAGGTGAATAGAGCTGCCCAGGGAGCGAGAGCTGCCCCCCCCCCAAACCAGCCTTTCCAGGACGCTCCCAGGGTCCTGCCTGCTAGCCCCCCACGGCCCCAGCCACGCTCACAGGGCCATCACCCCCGTCCTGCACCCACAGCCCAGCTGGAGCTCGAGGGGGCAGGGGAGATGACCAGAAAGCCACAACCCACCCCCATGCTTCCCCCCCCCCCCCCCAGGTATCCTGCATGCTACCTTCCCCTCACACCGGCTCCTGGCTGGACTGGCCCCCTCTCCATCTCTGCACAAGCCTTTGGAAAACCCAGAGACCAGACCTCTGTCCCACACCTCCCCCAAATCCATCCCCTAGAGGGTTCACCAGCCCAGGCTCTGAGTCGGGGGTCAGGCTGGGCTCACCCCAAGGCCCAGTGATCAGCCCGGCGTTGGACAGGAATCTGCTGAGCAGAATGCGTGTTTGCCAGTATGCACCTGCACAGGGGCTGGAACGAGGAGTGCGGGGGGAGGGAGCCCTGGGTAAATTGCCCCTTTGGTCCTCCCCCAGACAGCCCTGGGGCCACCCCCAGGATTGAATCGGGGACCTTCACTGTGGAAAGCAGGAGCTGGTACTGCTGGAGCCAAGTCTCCTCAGCTGGGGCTGGGACGGCCTCGCCGCTCGGGCCCCAGGGTGGGGCACCCGGTAGGTTACACTGGCTCCCTGCATGTGGGTAAATCTAGGGCCCAGCCGAGCATCACCATTGCACCGGGGGCACCCTCAGCGTCTCCCTCGTGTAATCCCTGCACCTCCCCGTGTGGGACTGACACCTCCAGCAATGCACATGGGTGGGGATCCGCCCTGCAGCCCCGGCGCTGGAGAGGGGTCTTGGAAACTGAGCCCCACACTCACACCCGGAGCAGACCCCCCAGCCTGTCCCGCCAGGCTCTATCCGGGGAGCACTCTCTGGCTGGGCCCCACCCCACAGACGCCCAGACACAGCAGGGTGGTGCATAGCGACTGTGGTTGGATTTTATTGTACTTCTGATCATTGTTATTATACAAAATATACAGAGTTGAAAATGCAAAGCGGCTAGTGGGGCCCAGCGCCCCGGTGAGGGGCACACGCCATGCGGCCGGGGACGGGGCAGGGCTCTGGCACTAACGCTGTCGCAGGAGAGGAGCAAGAGGGCAGCCAAACAGACAATGCTCCCCCCACCTCAGAGCGACCCCAGCCCCCCCAGGTGGAAGGGGGCAGGACTGTCTGGATGAGAGCACGGCTCAGCCACACTCACAAAGGGGCCTGCGCTCAGGCTAGAGAGGTGGGGGTGGGGGGCAGCGAGGACCAAACCACGCCGGGTGCCGGGGCTCTGGGATGGGGGTGAGAGCTGGGCCCCGGGGCATGGCCAGGGGGATGGAACGGAGGAACATTAAAAAACCCGTCCTGACAGGGAGATCTCCAGGGCCCGGGGGGATGAGGGAGCATTGTCGGCCATCGGCTCGGAGCTGGACCCTGCTGGGGAACAGCCTGGGGGGGGGGGGAGCCCCAGCTCCCCAGCCTGCAGAAAGCCCTGGAGGGGGGCACAGGGGGACGGTCTTGAGCGCCAGCGACTTGTGGTG
The DNA here is from genome assembly GCA_032164245.1 of Sternotherus odoratus. NCBI lineage: Eukaryota > Metazoa > Chordata > Testudines > Kinosternidae > Sternotherus > Sternotherus odoratus. The sequence goes on from JAVMKO010000005.1 coordinate 105,993,094, forward strand.
GGGCGGGGGCTGGCGGCAGCCTCCTGGTTTGTCCCGGTCTAGGGACAGGGCCCCGTGCAAAGGGCGGCTCCAGCTCGGGTCGTTTCCTGGGGATTCAGATCCAGGCCCTTTGCTAATCAGCACCGGGCCCCACAAGCCTCCCCTCCCCCCCCCCCCGGGCCCTGCTGAGATGGCGCCAGCCCTCGGCTACCGCTCGCTGACAAAGAGGCTGCAGCTCGGGCGCTGGGTGGGTTCTCTGCCCCGGTGCACCACCTGACCTCTAGCGGCACGGGGCACAGAGCTCCCCCCCCATACCCAGCAGAGACAGGAGCAGGACGGGCGGTTCCCAGCCTGCCTGGCAGTGCCGAGAGCCATGCAGGGAATAATCACCCAGATTCGCCTACAAAGCCAGTGGTGATGGCTGGCCAGGGCTCAGTCTGACCTGATGGGCCCCGGTCATGGAGCTGCTCCCCCGGGGAGATTCCCCAGGCTGCCTCTGGCTCTGCCTCGTGCCGCACCCCCTCAGCCCTGACAGCAGCACTCATCCCACCGCTCCCACCACTGCCGAGGCCTGCCGGGCTAGGAGCATGTTGAACCCGCCTCCCTGCCCAGATGAACAGCTCCACTCAGCCGTCAGGAATGAGGGGCAGCCCCCCTCACAGGACCCGGCCAGAGGGACAGATCCTGGGAAGCGCCTTAGTGCAGCATGCAATTGACTTGTGGAACTTGCTGCTGCAGGAGATTGTAATGGCAGCTGGCTCAGCACGGCTCCAACAAGGCCATCGCTGTGAACAGGAACTGCGTCTGCAGAGAGAATTACAGGGGCTGGGGCGTCTCAGAGCCTGGGCTGGAGCAAATCTGCAGCCGGGGTCCGGAGGAACCTGCCCCATGTGCAGGGCAGGAGATGGGGCCACATCCTCCTCTGAAGCCCCAAGCACTGGCTACTGCTGGTGATAAAATCCCCGCGGGGACGGCTGCGCTGCCCCTCGGGGGCGTTAGGAAGCGACACGCCCCCGTCCCTGGCGGGACCCCAGGGGCCAAGCTGCCCGCCTGTCCCCAGCGGCACTGGCTGGGCTGTGAGCCTAGGAAGGCCCGTGGCTCTCTCTGGCTCCCTGCCTGTCATGGCAGCCGAGCTATCCCCCTTGATCCTGATCGTCACCCAGCTCACGGCGTCGTCTCACTTCTGGGCTCTCTGTGCAGAACCCCCCGTCCCCCCGGCTCCCATCACCCGCCCGCATCGGCCTGAGCACAGAGCTGAGCGACGCCTCCGGGCTCCCAGCCTCCTCCTCCATCTGGGGGGCAGCTGACGGTAGCAGCCTCGGCCCCACTTTGCTCAGGGCTGGGGCGGGGGGTGAGATCTCAGCCCCTGGGTGGGGGAGACCCCAGAGCCACCGGCTCTCCCGGGAGTGTTGCCCCCTGGCCCTGCGGCGTGCCGCCCGCTGCGACTGACCGGAGTGCAGTGGCAGTGGGGGGCAGCAGAGAGCAGGGCGCCGGGAGCAGAAGCGCAAGGAACTGAAAAGCCGCCCAGAGAGGTGCCAGCAGGCCCGGACTGGACTGCTCTGCTCCGCCCACACACACCCACACATCCACACATCCACACCCACACCCACACACACACCCCCATACACACACACACACACACACACACACCCATACACACACACACACACACACACACACACCCCTGGGCTGACCGGGGCCGGGCTCCTGCCCTTAGATCATTTCAGAGAAACATTTTGCCCAGGCACAAAATACCAGCTGGATTCCTGACGCCCCCTCTGCCCCCCGCAGTCCCGGAGAGGCTGGGCAAATCCCCCCGTCTGTGCTTGGTGCCCACCACACTCAGCAGCCCTCCCAGCAAAGCCCCTCTGCCGGGAGCCGTGGGGCTGGGCCGTGGTGCCACCTGGCTTGCCCCGACAGCCACTGCCCCAGTGCTCCTGATGGGACGGGGCCTCGTGGTGAAAGGTTCCCGGCCCCTTCCCCAGCCGCTCACCGCCCCAGCCTCTCCCTCCGCCCTGGGCTCTAGGGGCCACCTCATTCCCCTGCGCCGGCTGCGCCTAGCCGAGCCGCCTGCTCCCGACGGCGACTAACCCTTGAGCGCTCAGAGACGCGCCCAGCCTGCTTCTCTCCTCCAGGGCATCCGGGCACTGCCCCTCGGCCCACCCTGACGGGGAGCAGGCGGAAGCAGCAGAGGGCAGCTCCCTGAGCCAGCGCCCGAGGGAGGGGTGACGCCCCCCATCATGAACGGCGATGGGGGCTGGCGCAGGTTTGACGACACACACCGCCCCCTGCTGGCCATGGCTGGAGCCGCAGAGGAACCCATGCGGCCGGCCATCCAGTGCAAGACTCCAGACGGTGTCCTGGAGCTGGGGCCAGAGACCAGGGAAGGGAGCCAGCTCTGAATCCTGAAGAGAAGGGACAGGGGTCACTGTGAACCGGGGGGCGGGAGGTGTTCGCTGCGCGGTGGATGCCGGAGCCAGGCTGCTCCGCTTCCCGGCTGTGGGCGTAGGAAGGTCCGTTGGGGCCCAGGTGCCCCCGGGACAGCACTTGCCCTGTGCCAGGCTGTGCCCACGCTCTCAGGATGCCCGCGTCCCCATGGCAGGCAGAGCCGCAGCTCGCTCCAGGGCAAGCGAAGGTCCCTTCATCGTAGGTGCCGCCACCATGTCTCCCGGAGCCGAAATCCTTCCCTGGCGGCGCCGTGGAGCCCGTTTCCGCACAGCCAGGACGGGAGGGTCTCGGAGGAAGAGACAAGAGAGAAGCGGGAGCTTGGCCCCGTGGCGGGTCCGGCGGAGGCTAGATCACGTTGTCGAAGAGCTGCATGGATCTCATGATGTTCTCGTCCTGCCGGGGCGGAGGAGGGGAGGCGTCAGGGCCGGGCCGCTGGCCAGGTTCTCCCGTCAACCGCACCCTGCACCCCAAATTCGAACCCGCGCTCGGGGGGTCCGCTGGGACCTCGACTCTGACAGCGAAACCTGGGTCCAGTGCCCCACTCACCGGGCTGTCCTGGCACCACCCAGCGCGCCAAGCTGGCATGCTGTGGCTAAGGCCCAGGCTCGCGGGCAAAGCACTGGGGGCCTCTAAAGCAGGGTGGCCAGCCCGGGGCTCCGGGGCCCATGCGCCTCTTCAGAAGTTCATCTGCGGCTCCTTCTACAGGCACCGACTCCGGGGCTGGAGTGACAGGTGCCAACTCTCCAGTGTGCCGGGGGGTGCTCTCTGCTCAACCCCTGGTTCTGCCACAGGCCCTGCCCCCACTCCACCCCTCCCCGCCCTCCTCCCCTGGGCCTGCCGTGCCCTCGCTCCTTCCACCCAGAGCCTCCTGCACGCCACGAAACAGCTGATCCGGAGGCGTGGGGAGGGAGGGCTGCCCGTGGGCAGGAGGCTCTGGGAATGGAGGGGGGGCAGGGGAAGCTGACTGGGGGGGCTGCTGACATGTTACTGTGGCCCTTTGGCAATGAACTCTGTTAAATTCTGGCCCGCCCCTGCGTTAAAGGCTGGGACGAGCGGGCGCCCCCGGCTGTACGACTCGTTGGGAAGGTGCCATCTGGCCCCCCACCGTAGCCAGGCTAGGGAATCGGTCTGGCTCTTAGGGGAGTGCGCCCGGCCCTGCCCCACGTCCCACGCAGTCCTGGGGACCCTCAGAGGTCTCCCATCCAAGCACGGGTCCTGCCCGGCCTCACCTAGCGTCTCAGCTCTGGGAGGAGCAGCTGGGCAGCAGCACGGGGCAGCCGTGCCCAGGAGGCTCAGGGCAGGGGCATGGCGGGGTGAGGAGCCAGGCGGGCGGCAGGAGAAGGGCCCAGCCCAGGGACGAGCTGCGACTTTACCTTCTGGCACGACTCGATGAACTCCTCGATCGTGACCACCCCGTCCTTGTTCCGGTCCATCTTCTGCAAAGAGACACAGCGTCACGGAGCCGGCAGCGGGTCCCGAGACCGGGGAGAGGCTGATGTGCCCAACAGGGGGCAGCACCGCCCAAAGGGGGACAGCGCCCCCCACTCTGATCCCTGCTGGGGGGACAGCGCCCCCCACTCCGATCCCACGGGAGGGGGACAGCGCCCCCCCCACTCCGATCCCACGGGAGGGGGACAGCGCCCCCCCCACTCCGATCCCACGGGAGGGGGACAGCGCCCCCCACTCCGATCCCACGGGAGGGGGACAGCGCCCCCCACTCTGATCCCACGGGAGGGGGACAGCGCCCCCCACTCCGATCCCACGGGAGGGGGACAGCGCCCCCCACTCTGATCCCACGGGAGGGGGACAGCGCCCCCCACTCCGATCCCACGGGAGGGGGACAGCGCCCCCCACTCTGATCCCACGGGAGGGGGACAGCGCCCCCCACTCCGATCCCACGGGAGGGGGACAGCGCCCCCCACTCTGATCCCACGGGAGGGGGACAGCGCCCCCCACTCCGATCCCACGGGAGGGGGACAGCGCCCCCCACTCTGATCCCCGCTGAGGGGGACAGCGCCCCCCACTCCGATCCCACGGGAGGGGGACAGCGCCCCCCACTCCGATCCCATGGGAGGGGGACAGCGCCTCCCACTCCGATCCCACTGAGGGGGACAGCGCCCCCCACTCTGATCCCCGCTGAGGGGGACAGCGCCCCCCACTCCGATCCCACGGGAGGGGGACAGCGCCCCCCACTCCGATCCCATGGGAGGGGGACAGCGCCCCCCACTCCGATCCCATGGGAGGGGGACAGCGCCTCCCACTCTGATCCCCACTGAGGGGGACAGCGCCCCCCACTCCGATCCCACGGGAGGGTGATAGCGGCCCCCACTCTGATCCCCGCTGAGGGGGACAGCGGCCCCCACTCCGATCCCACGGGAGGGGGACAGCGCTCCCCACTCCGATCCCACTGAGGGGGACAGCGCCCCCCACTCCGATCCCACGGGAGGGTGATAGCGGCCCCCACTCTGATCCCCGCTGAGGGGGACAGCGGCCCCCACTCTGATCCCCGCTGAGGGGGACAGCGCCCCCCACTCCGATCCCTGCTGGAGGGACAGGGCCCCCCACTCTGATCCGACAGGGGGGACAGGGCCCCCCACTCCGATGCCACAGGGCTCCCACTTCAGGGCACCAGGCAGTGGCAGGAGGGGTTTGGGTGGGGAGCCTGCCGGGGGGCAGCTCTCCCCACAGGGAGGAGCCCGGCACCTCCCTCAGCACAGAGACAGGACACTGGGTTCATCTGGGCCTATGATCCCCTGGGGCTTTCCCCCTTTGGGGGGAGGGAGTGTACACGGGGGAGGGGGAGCCTCAAGGTTCATCCTGGGGCTTCGAGGGTGCTGCTCTGAGCAATCTCTCCTTCGCCCTCCCGTCCCCAGCCCCCTGGGCCGTTCCCCTGGTCACCGACTCCTCGCCCTGCTCCCGCAGGGACCCCCGGGCCGGCTCCACGGGGCTCACCTGGAAGAAGTTCTCCACGTGCTCCCGCGGGGCCTCCTCCCGCATGGCCGGGTACGTGTATTTGCCCATCATGTCGTAGATGGATTTCATGATGTCCAGCATTTCCTGGAGGGAGGGGCCCGGAACCGAACAATGAGCAGCGCTCGCCCCACGGAGCAGCCCCCACGCCCCTCTTCCACTCCCCCCATCAGCAGGGGACACTCCGGGCAGCTTCTGCTGCCATCCAAGGAGACAGAGACCCCCGCCCAAGGAGGAGCCGGGGAGAGACGTGAGGAGCCGGGGGGCCCAGGCTGGAAACTGATTATTGCCCCCCACAGCTCTGCCGGTGCCCCTCAGTCCCGACCCCCAGCCCCAGTTCTCCCCCCGCCCCGGCTCCCATCTCTCCCCCACCCACCTCTTTGGTGATGCAGCCGTCTTTGTTCAGGTCGTAGAGGTTGAAGGCCCAGCTGAGCCGGTCGTCTACGGTGCCTCGGAGAATCACGGACAAACCGGCCACGAAGTCCTGGGGAGGAATCGGGGGTTACGGGGACGGAGGACAGACCCTGGGCCTTCAGGGGACAGAGCAGAGAACGGCCAGACGGGCTCCAACCAGCAGCCACCCAGCCCCGTGGCCTGTCTTGGACAGCGGCCGGTGCCAGGTGCTTCAGAGGGAGTGAACGGAACAGGGCATTCTCAGGTGACTCCCCACTGCCAGCGGGCACACTGATGTCATGATATGTACCTGTCACAGTGTGGGGGGAGTCGGGGCCCTGCACCCCCCCTTCCTGTAATTCACCGGGACTCTCAGCCATATGGTACATGTGACGAAGTGGGAGTACTGTGTGTGTGGGCCTCAGTTTCCCCTATGCATTTCTTGGGCATCTATGTGGAGGGAAAGGAATGTAAAGGTGAAGCTGTAACCTGACCCCAGGTGGGGGAGGGAGGTCAGCTGAATCTGTTGGAGGGAGGTCAGGTGATACCTGAAGCCCGGGAAAACAGACAAAGGAAAAAAAGGAGCAGGAAGTGGCTAGAGGGTTTGGTCAGTCTGGGTCTGGGTCTAGCTGGGAGAGGCAGAGAAGCCAACTCGCTCTCTGGCCCCAGGATGGATCCAGCTGAGGGCTCACGCTCGCTGGCTGCATGGTCTGTGTTTGACCAGATGGAAGTCATCGAATAAACCTGGGGAGAAGCAGGAGCCCAGAATCTGGGTCTCACCTCCTGGCATCCCCCAGAAAGGCCTGACTGAGGGGCCCTGTTGAGACTGAGAAGCTGTGAGTTGGATGGTTCCTGACATCTCAAATAAACCGTCTATTCTGCTGGCTGGCTGAGAGTCACGTGGGACTGTGGATTTGGGGTGCAGAACCCATGGGCTCCCCCAGGACCCCGCCCAGGCGGGCTCGCTGGGGGAAGTGCACGGAGGGGCAGAAGGTGCTGAATGCTCCGAGGTCAGACCCAGGAAGGTGGAAGTGGGGACCCCTGAAGCTCCTGGCCTGGGAAACAAGCTGTGTACGGAGAAGGGGCCCTTCCCCCAGAGTCCGGTCTGGCTTCCTAGGGAGCGGTTCCAGACCATCGCCCGGGCGCTCCGTGACAGTACAACAGGAGGTTTATTAGGGACGACAGGAACCCAGTCCAAACCAGAGCTAGTCGGTACAAACAGGACCCCTCGGTCAGGCCCTTCTGTCTCTTCCCCAGCCAACCCCAAACTGACACCCACCCCCCCAGTCGCCTCACCCAGCCACCCCCCAGCTCCTCCTCCAGCCTTTGTCCAGTTTCCCGGGCAGAAGGTGTCACCTCCACCCAACCTCCTCCTGGGCTCGGGTTACCTGCTCAGGTATCGTCCCTCAAGGGAAGTCTACCGTCCCCAACGAAACTCTCCTGCAACACTCCCAGGTCAAATCCGCCCCCCTCCCTGCTGCCTCCCGGTCCCCCAAAGGTGGTGACATAGCACTGTAAAACTCACAACTCCTGACCGGGGTGTTCTTGTGTGACGACTGCCCAGATACGTTCCTGGTGTGCAGCGCCTAAGCCACGCCTGCTGTTCCACCCGCATTGCCTGGCACGTCTCAACACGAGATTTCACTTGCCCTTTTCTCACCCGGTCTCCCCGTTTTGTGAGACCCCCCTTGTGGCTCTTCACACCCTGCTTGGACTTCACAACCAGGAGTCATTTCACATAGTCTGCCCATTTTGCCACCTCACTGTTTACCCCTTTTCCCAGATCATGGATGACTATGTGGAACAGGACTGGGCCCAGGACAGACCCTGGGGACACCACTAGTTACCTCTCTCCCCTCGGAAAACCCACCCTTTGATCTCATTAAACTGGGGGACTGGGAAACAAAATGGCAGATGAAATGCAAAGTGATGCACTTTGGAAAACACAATCCCAACTATCCAATAAAATGATGGGGTCTAAGTTACCACGCAAGGGAGAGATCTTGGAGTCATTGTGGAGAGTTCTCTGAAAACATCCACTCAATGGGCAGCAGCCATCAACAAAGTGATCAGAATGTTGGGAATCATTAGGAAAGGGATAGATAATAAGACAGAAAATATCATATTGCCTCTGTATAAATCCATGGTGCGCCCACATCTTGAATACTGCGTACAGATCTGATCACCCCATCTCCAAAAGGATACATTGGAATTGAAAAGGTCCAGAGAAGGGGGGGAAATGAAGTAGGGGTATAGAACGGCTTCTGTATGAGGAGAGATTAAAAAGACTGGGACTTGTGACAAGGTGGCTCCCCTGCTCCCCTGGCTCAAGTCCTTTGGGTCGCTGTCACAGCGCTGGCGCCCTGGCCAGACTGTACCAGACTCAGGTTTTTCTGCTGCTCCTTAGCTGCTCGCTCCCTTTCTCTCCCTCCCAGGGACAGGCTCCTGCAGGCTAGGAAAGCTAGGTCCCCCACTGGTAGGGACCCTTGGTCCTCTTCTCCTGCTTGCCAGCAGCCTCTCCGTCCCTGCCTCCTCCAACTTGCTCCTCACACTCTCTGCTTCCACCAACTCGCTCCTCTAACTCTTACTGCCACCAGAACTCCCTCCTCAAACTCCCACACTCCTCCCTGGGGAGGAGTCTCTTTAAAGGGTTCTGGCAGCCTCCTTAACTGGCCTCAGCTGGCCCTGCTCCTGGCTGTGGCAGCCTTGCTCAGCTGGACCCAATTCCCCTGTAGAACCCTTCTAATTACAGGTCCTTCTGGCAGCTCCCTGCCCTGGGTCTACCACAGACTGTTTAGATTAGAATAGAGAAGGCTAAGGGGGGATATGACAGAGGTCTATAAAATTATGACTGATGTGGAGAAAGTGAACAGGGAAGTGTTATTTATCCCTTCCCATAACACATGAACCAGGAGTCTCCAGTGAAATTAATGGGCAGCAGATTTAAAATAAACAAAAGGAAGTATTTCTTCCTACAATGCACAGTCAACCTGGGGAACTCCTTGCCAGAGGATGCTGCAAATGACAGTAGTATAACTGGGTTCAGAAAAGCACTAGATAAATTCCCATAGGACAGGTCCAGCAATGGTTATTAGCCGGGATGGTCAGGGATGCAACCCCTTGCTCTGGGTGTCCCTTGCCTCTGTTTACCAGATGCTGGGAGTGAACAACAGTGGATGGATCACTCGCTAATGGCCCTGTTCTGATCGTTCCCTCTGAAGAACCGGGCACTGGCCAGTCGGGAGACAGGATCCCGGGCTGGTTGGACCCGATCAGACCTTTCTTCTGTTCTGATGATCAGGCGGTGAAACCACGGCACTACAGTCACAGCCGCTTTGCTTGTGGCTGCAACCAGAGATGGCACCTTCCGGGAGATCACCACCATTTCTCCAAGGGTGCAAATCCCCCCCAAGAGCAGGTGTAAGGATCTCACAGCCTGATAGACTGATCCTCTTCCTTGTTACTGATCACCCCACAGCCCCCAGGCGTCTCTGAGTCATGGGGTCCTCAGGGGCCTCTGACAGGCAAACACTGGAACCCCGTCCTTAAGCCTCCAGCAGGGCTCGGCATTGTTCACATCGCCCGGCCTGGACTGTCATCTGGGTAATGCAGGATTGCTTGGGCCTGACCCTACAACACCCAAGCTGTCAACAGAGGAGCCCAGGAGAGCCACGGGGTGTGGCTGGGTCTGTGGTATTGTGACGGAGTAGGAATACTGGGTGGGTGCCTCAGTTTCCCCTATGCATTTCTTGAGCGTCTATGTGAAAGGATAAGGATGTGTAGCTGATGCAAAGCAGAGCCTCTCTGCAGGTGTCCATACCTGAAACTGTAATCTGACTCCGAGTGGATTACTTGGAGGGAGGTCACCTGACCTGGCTGAGCGGGGGGGGGGGGGGGGGAGGGGCTGAAAAGAGGAGTTTGAAGTCTAAAGCTAGCTAAAATAAGGCAGGGAAGGCAGAGAAGCTATCTCGCTCTCTGACCCCCAAAATAAATCCAGCTGAGGGGTCACGCTCGCTGTATGGTCTGGATTAAACCAAACAAAGATCATTAAATAAACCTCTGTTTTACTAGCTGGCTAAAAGTCACGTCTAACTGTAAAATTGGGGTGCAAAATCCACGGGCTCCCCCAGGACCCCGCCTGGGCGAGGGGGGGGGCAGAAGGTGCTGAATGCTCCAAGGTCAAACCCCAAAAGGTTAAAGTGGGTACCCGTACAGCTCCTAGCCTTAAAAACAGTCTGTGTACCAAAAAACCACTTCCCCAAAAGTCCTATCTGGCTTCATAGGAAGCAAGTTCAAAACCATCACCCGGGCACTCCGTGACAGGTACCCAGCCATGTCATCCCCACGAGGCCAAAAATCAGGAGTTGGGTGGGGGAAAAATCACCAGATCTGCTTAAAATTCTGGGGTGCTGGTTCTTTGCCTTCTGCCATCTACAGGCCTGTAAGGGTCCCATCTGCAGGCTTTTCTCCCCACCAGGAGGGCTAAGACCTTGCAGACACTGAGATTCTCACGTCATCACCTGACTCCAGGAGCTAGGGCTTTAACACCCACTAGTACGAGACTCGCAATCGCTAGCGAGCGTCGATGACACTTGTTCCGCCTGAGACCCGACAGCATCAGACTCAAAGGCTCTAGCCCCCGCCCCCAGGTCCGTCCCAACCAGGTAGGCGCGGAGGCTCACCTCGAAGCTGATAGAGCCATCATGGTCGGTGTCGAACGCGTTGAAGAGGAAAGCGGCGTACGTGCCGGAGTCTGCAGGAACAGCCAAATGGAGGGAGTCAAACAGGGACAGGACTTACTGACTTCAACCCGGTGTACGGATGACTTGATATTAATCAAGGAACAGAGCCAGCTTTCGGATACCGACCTGGGGAACTCACTGCCACAGGAATCCAGAGAGCTTCAGAACTGCAGCTGGCTAATTTGGTCCTAGTCACTCTAAACTACATTAAGGGTGATCCACTCTCCTGCTCCAAGGCATCAGCTGATGGCGGCAGGGTCTGGAAGGAGCCTTTGCCCCTCCTCAGACTCCCAGCATGGGACAACAGAGTGGATTTCTTTTCACCCTCCTCTGAAGCGTCAGGCAGTGGCTTGAGGGACACGCAGGGCGACTCGCGTGCCTGACCATGTGCCACCATCACCTTCCCTTGCCGAGTGCACCACGGACACAAGGAGGGCGCGGGTGGGGGTCAGTGCACGGCGATTACCTTCGGGGGGGGGGCCTTGAAGCTGCAGAAGTTGGCTCCAGAGATTGTGGAGAGCACACACCTGAGCTGCTCTAACACGCTCTGACCCACTGAGCCCCAGCGGCTCATTAAGAACAAGCCCCTCCCCACCCCACGGCCTGACCCCCCCCCCAAAACCAGAGCTCCTCTGTGAGAACGTGGGGCAGGAGCCACCGCGAGTGGAGATGCAAGTGCGCCTGGTTTGGCTATTTGCAAGGGCAGGTCCCCGATTTGCACGTTTTGCTTACAGGAAGGGAGCCTTGCGTTCCTGGCCCTCTGGCCCCGAGTGTGGCGGTGTGGGAGCCACCTCTGGGGTGACCCCCCCCCATGGGGACTGTCCCACCCTGAGCCCCCTTTTGCATCCCCACTGGAGCCGGAGTTGAGAGGGGAGCTCACCTCCTTGCGGGAAGAACTGGGAGTAGATCTGTTTGAAGTTCTCTTCGTTAACGAGGCCGGTCGGGCACTCCTGCCAAAGGGAAAATTACAGACAAAATCATCTCCCTCCGAGCAGCCAGGGCGGGACGGTCTGAGCACAGGACGGGGACCCCGGCTTTCCTGAGCACGCCTTGGGAATCTATCCATTCCATGCCGCTCATGTCACCGCTCTGTGCCTCAGTTTCCCCATAGACTCCTGCCTTCCCCCTCTGCTTGTGCTCAGGACAGTATGTCTTTGGGGGTGGGAGCAGGCCCATGGGGTTCTGGGTCACAGTCCCAGGCTAATGCCAGCTCCCGCCCTCCAAAGCGCTGTCTGTCTAGGAGCTACTTCCCCCACCACTGGAATGCGGCCACCTCTGGGTAAGAGCACAACCACACCACACAGCCCCTGCATCCTTTAAGATCCCAGAGCTCTCTGCAAACTCTAGACACACATCCCTACTGGAACATGGCAAACCACCAGCAGGATGATGGACCGGCTTCTCCCACCAGGGTTTGGCTCTGGGATGCCAGGCACCTCGGGAAGTTCATTAGCCCCCTGCCCTGGCACTAGCCCTGCCTGGGCAGGCTCCTGCAGACACCGGAGGGCTGGGGCCAGGTCTCAGCTGCAAGGGAGCCCATCTGCCAGAGGAGCAGTAGGAGAGGGGAACTCGGGGCAGAGGCCGGGACGGGGAGGTGCTGGGGACAGAGGCCGGAGCAGGGGTTTGTTGCCAATTCTCCAGGATTGGCTGGGAGCCTCCCAGAATGAGCCTCAGTCTCCTGGGTGCTACTGAAAGCAATCCCAGAGATTTTAACCGGCCAAACGTCCGGTCGGTAGCACAGTGGGGCTAAGGCAGGCTCCCTCCCTGGCCCGGCTCTGTGCGGCTCCCAGAAGTGGCCGGCATGTCTGGCTCCTAGGCTCAAGGTGGCCAGGGGGTCTCTGTGCACTGCTTCCACCCCGAGCACTGACTGCGCAGCTCCCATTGGCCAGGAACCACAGCCAATGGGAGCTGCAGGGGCGGTGCCTGCAGGCAGGGGCAGCACGCAGAGCCGCCTGGATGCCCCTGAGCTTAGGAGCCACAGAGACAGGTTGCCGCCTCTGGAAGCCACCCAAGGTAAACGCCCCCTGCCAGTGCCTGCAACCGTTACCCCCTTCTGCACCCCAACCCCGATACCCCTCCCACACCCAAACTCCCTGCCAGAGCCCATACCCCCTCGTGCACCCCAAACCCGGTTTCCCTGGGAGTCTCCTGGAATCGGGCTCTATCCCCCAGGGGACACCAAGCCGGGAGATTTTAGCTGCTCAGGAAGTGGCCAGCACATCTCTGCGGCCCGAGGGTGGTGGTGGGAGGGGCTGGGGGTCTCCGCGTGCTGCCCCTGTCTGCAGGCCCCGCCCCCGCAGTTCCCATTGGCCGTGGTTCCCAGCCCTCTGCCCCAGCCTAGTGAAAGTGAGTGAGGGTGGGGGAAAACGAGCAACGGAGGGAGGGGGGATGGAGACAGCAGGGCGGGGCCTTGGATAAAGGGCGGGGCCTCAGGGAAGGTGTGGGGCAAAGGTGTTTGGGTTTGTGTGATTAGACAGTTGGCAACCCTACTCCTGCCCCAGCCCTAAGTCCCCTCTCGCCCCCAAACTCCCTCCCAGAACCCACACCCCGAGCCCCCTCCTGCACCCCAGCTCCCTGAGCCACAGCCAGCCCCCAAACTCCCTCCCGGAGCCTACACCCCGAGCCTCCTCCTGCACCCCAACCCCCGCCCTGGACCTGAGCCACTGCCAGCCCCCAAACTCCCTCCCAGAGCCCACACCCCGAGCCCCCTCCTGCACCCCAACTCCCTGAGCCACTGCCAGCCCCCAAACTCCCTCCCGGAGCCTGCACCCTGAGCCCCCTCCTGCACCCCAACTCCCTGAGCCACTGCCAGCCCCCAAACTCCCTCCCGGAGCCTGCACCCCGAGCCTCCTCCTGCACCCCAACCCCCGCCCCAGCCCTGAGCCACTGCCAGCCCCCAAACTCCCTCCCAGAGCCCACACCCCGAGCCTCCTCCTGCACCCCAACCCCCGCCCCGGACCTGAGCCACTGCCAGCCCCCAAACTCCCTCCCGGAGCCTGCACCTTGAGCCCCCTCCTGCACCCCAACCCCCGCCCCGGACCTGAGCCACTGCCAGCCCCCAAACTCCCTCCCAGAGCCCACACCCCGAGCCCCCTCCTGCACCCCAACCCCCGCCCCGGACCTGAGCCACTGCCAGCCCCCAAACTCCCTCCCAGAGCCCACACCCCGAGCCCCCTCCTGCACCCCAACTCCCTGAACCACTGCCAGCCGCCAAACTCCCTCCCGGAGCCTGCACCCCGAGCCTCCTCCTGCACCCCAACCCCCGCCCCGGACCTGAGCCACTGCCAGCCGCCAAACTCCCTCCCGGAGCCTGCACCCCGAGCCCCCTCCTGCACCCCAACTCCCTGAGCCACTGCCAGCCCCCAAACTCCCTCCCGGAGCCTGCACCTTGAGCCCCCTCCTGCACCCCAACCCCCTGCCTGAGCCTGGTGAAAGTGAGTGAGGGTGGGGGAGAGTGAGTCCCGGAGTAAGGGGAGGATGGAGTAAATGGGTGGGCGTGGCCTCGTGAAATGGGCGTGTCCTCGTGAAAGGGGGCGTGTCCTCAGGAAAGGGGCGGGGCAGTGGTGTTCGGGTTTGTGCGATTAGACCGTTGGCACCCCTAGGCCGGAGGGGGGTGCTGGGGACAGCGGCAGGGCCCCCCCCACGCCGGCCCCGTGACTCACGTTCTTGAAGCCCCGGTACAGGACCTGCAGCTCCTTGCGGCTGAACTTGGTCTGTTCCTGCAGCTGTTCCAGCCCCTCGGGCCGATGGCAGACGGTGGAGAGTTCGAACTCGTCCTCCACGCTGTCTGCAAGGGGGAGAGCGGCTCAGAGCCTCGGCGCCGGCTGCCCCCTCCTGAGCTCCCCACGGCGCCGCCAGCCCCCTCCTGAGCCCCCCCCCCGGCGCCGCCTGCCCCCCCGAGCCCCTGCAGTGCCAGCTGTCCCACCGAGCCCCTGCCACATGGTGCCAGCTGCCCCCCCTGGGCCTCTGCCCCACGGCGCCGCCTGCCCCCTGCTGAGCCCCCCACGGCGCCGCCTGCCCCTTCCTGAGCCCCTGCAGCGCCAGCTGTCCCACCGAGCCCCTGCCCCACGGTGCCAGCTGCCCCCCCGAGCCTCTGCCCCATGGCGCAGGCTGCCCCCTCCCGAGCCCCCTCAGCGCTAGCTACCCCCTCCTGAGCCCCTCCCCATGGCACCGGCGACCCCCTGCCGAGCCCCCTCAGCGCTAGCTACCCCCTCCTGAAGCCCCTGGGCACCGGCTGCCCCCACTTGAACCCCACATCGTACCGGCTGTTCCCCCAGGGACCAGCCATTGGCTCAGTCACAGGAGGGGCAGCTCCCCCCACGCGCCCCCACAGAGACACCCCAAGGGATCAGTGAGCCCCTCACACTGGCACTGCCCGGCCTTGGGTCCTGACAGCCCTCGGGCCTTAGCGCTGCGGGGCCATGGTGTGAGTGTGGGCCAGGCCCAGGCTAGGCTGGACACGGCGACATAGCTGGAGGGAGTCTCCTCCCCCACCCCCTAATCCTCCCCCAGCCTCCCGTCCTGCCCCCTCAGCCCCTAACCCTCCCCAGCCTCCCCGTCCTGCCCCCTCACCCCCTATCCCCCCAGCCTCCCCGTCCTGCCCCCTCAGCCCCTATCCCCCCAGCCTCCCCGTCCTGCCCCCTCACCCCCTAATCCTCCCCCAGCCTCCCCGTCCTGCCCCCTCACCCCCTAATCCTCCCCCATCCTCCCTGTCCTGCCCCCTCGCCCCCTATCCCCCCAGCCTCCCCCCTCAGCCCCTAACCCCCCAGCCTCCCCGTCCTTCCCCCTCAGCCCCTAACCCCCCAGCCTCCCCGTCCTTCCCCATCACCCCCTAATCCTCCCCCAGCCTCCCCGTCCTGCCCCCTCACCCCCTAATCCTCCCCCCAGCCTCCCCGTCCTGCCCCCTCAGCCCCTATCCCCCCAGCCTCCCCGTCCTTCCCCCTCACCCCCTATCCCCCCAGCCTCCCCGTCCTGCCCCCTCACCCCCTAGCCTCCCCGTCCTTCCCCCTCACCCCCTATCCCCCCAGCCTCTCCGTCCTTCCCCCTCACCCCCTAATCCTCCCCCAGCCTCCCCGTCCTGCCCCCTCAGCCCCTAACCCTCCAGCCTCCCCGTCCTTCCCCCTCACCCCCTATCCCCCCAGCCTCCCCGTCCTTCCCCCTCAGCCCCTAACCCTGCAGCCTCCCCGTCCTTCCCCCTCACCCCCTAATCCTCCCCCAGCCTCCCCGTCCTGCCCCCTCAGCCCCTAACCCTCCAGCCTCCCCGTCCTTCCCCCTCACCCCCTATCCCCCCAGCCTCCCCGTCCTGCCCCCTCACCCCCTAAGCCTCCAGACTCCCCATCATTCCCCCTCACCCCCTAATCCTCCCCCAGCCTCCCCGTCCTTCCCCCTCAGCCCCTAACCCTGCAGCCTCCCCGTCCTTCCCCCTCACCCCCTAATCCTCCCCAGCCTCCCTGTCCTGCCCCCTCAGCCCCTAACCCTCCAGCCTCCCCATCCTTCCCCCTCACCCCCTAACCCCCCAGCCTCCCCGTCCTTCCCCCTCACCCCCTATCCCCCCAGCCTCCCCGTCCTTCCCCCTCACCCCCTAATCCTCCCCCAGCCTCCCCGTCCTTCCCCCTCAGCCCCTAACCCTGCAGCCTCCCCGTCCTTCCCCCTCAGCCCCTAACCCTGCAGCCTCCCCGTCCTTCCCCCTCACCCCATAATCCTCCCCCATCCTCCCCGTCCTTCCCCCTCACCCCCTATCCCCCCAGCCTCCCCGTCCTTCCCCCTCACCCCCTAATCCTCCCCCAGCCTCCCTGTCCTGCCCCCTCAGCCCCTAATCCTCCCCCAGCCTCCCCGTCCTTCCCCCTCACCCCCTATCCCCCCAGCCTCCCTGTCCTGCCCCCTCAGCCCCTAACCCCCCAGCCTCCCCGTCCTTCCCCCTCACCCCCTAATCCTCCCCCAGCCTCCCCCTCCTGCCCCCTCAGCCCCTAACCCTCCAGACTCCCCGTCCTTCCCCCTCAGCCCCTAACCCTGCAGCCTCCCCGTCCTTCCCCCTCACCCCCTATCCCCCCAGCCTCCACTTCCTGCCCCATCACCCCCTAATCCTCCCCCAGCCTCCCCGTCCTGCCCCCTCACCCCCTAATCCTCCAGACTCCCCGTCCTTCCCCCTCACACCCTAACCCCCCAGCCTCCACTTCCTGCCCCATCACCCCCTAGTCCCCCAGCCTTCCCGTCCTGCCCCCTCACACCCTAACCCCCCAGCCTCCACTTCCTTCCCCCTCAGCCCCTAACCCTCCAGACTCCCCGTCCTTCCCCCTCACACTCTAACCCCCCAGACTCCCCTTCCTGCCCCTCCCCCCAGCCTCCCCGTCCTGCTCCCTGACCCTTAATCCTCCCCCAGATTCTCAGGCAGGGCCGGGCGTTGGTGCCATGAAATATGCTCCTCACTGTGCTGGGGGCTGGGTGTCCCGGACACCCCCCGCTTCGCACACCGGCTCCCCCCATTGCCTGGAGGCAGGTTTCACTGGCGAGACCCCGCAAAGGGAGACAGCCCCACATAACTGCCTGTGCCGGAAGCACTCGAGCTCTGCCCCCCACCCCCTGCTTTCCCGGGGGTCCCTCCCATCCCTGAACGTCAGCGCCGGGGTTCGGTCCCGTCCACTCGCACCCTCCCTGTGACCGGGCGCTGAACGAGACGGGGATGAGGGGGACTCAGAGTGGCCCCTGGGACTCTGGAGATGGGGGCCCGGTGCCCAGCGCAGCTCTGCCTGGCTGCTCCCCGCGGTGCGCCCCCCTTCTGTAGGCAGGCGCGGACAGACGTGCGCGCCGATGCTCCCAGTAGGGTCCCCCCGACCCATTCCACTGGTGGGTGGTTGCAGAGTTTAACACCGATGCCCGATTTGGATGGCGCCGAGAGCCCCTCCGCGCCTGGCACCGGTTCCCCTCGCCATGGCACTTCTGTGCGCTCGTGCCCGGCTGGTCCCACCACGTAGAGGACCAGCAGTTACGGGAGCCCCCTGGCTGCAGCCTCCTCGGCCTTGGTGATGGGAAGGATCTGTCAGGCCGGCTTCACTGCCCCTCCCCTGGGGCGCCAGCCAGCCCCTGCTCCCGGCAGATCTGGAAATTCACCGGCAGGACAGCCTCACTCCGCTGGTTTCAGCAGATTCCCTCCCGCCGGCGCCCGGCTGCGGCCTGCTGAACACGCCGACCTGGGGAACGGGGCGCTCGGCAGCTCAGTCAGGATCGGCGCTGGAGCAGGACTGTGTGTGGACAGGGGGCGGGAGCGAGACTCGAACCCAACGCCGGCCAGTAGCGCAGAGAATGGGCCGGGCCCCGGTGGGTTTGACTCGGGTGCCACACCGCGGAGACCAGCGGCACGAGGCCAGCCAGGAGACTGGACGGGTCGAGAAGGAGGCGAGACGGACACGCTCCCACCCAGCCCGGTTCCCTGGGGCGGCTGCACGTTTACCGGGGCTTTGGCCAGTCCGCTGGTCACCCCCCAGGTTTGCACCCGTGCACAGCGGCTGGGCTCAGCGCTGGGCATGGCTCTGAGTGTCCAGCGGCCCGCGAGCTACCCTGGGCCTATGCTGCCAGTGCCAATACATCACCCTGTACCCCCCAGTCCGTCCCCTGACCTGGGGCAGGATCGCCCCGGCCATATCCCCGCGGCACGGGGCGGCGACGGTGCCCCTTGTCCCGGGGAGAGGGTCCCCCCGGGCCACACACACACAAAGGGAGGGAGCGGCACTTGCTTTCGCTGACTGAGGGGATGGACTGGGGCCCGCAGCAGGGCAGCAGTTTGAGGAGTCGCAGCTTCAGGGCTCTTTTGGTTTGGCCGCGCGGGGTGCCTAGGAAAAACAACAGTCACCAAGCAGAAGAGTTAACACAGCGGCAGCCCGGCCCCCGCCCAGCGAGGAGCCCCGGCCATGCCAGGCGTGGGCACCGCGGGCAGGGAGAGAGGCATGCAGCCCCAGAGCAATAGGGCAGGACCCAGCTCCGCCCCGGCCCCGTGGGACTAGGAACAAACCCTTCTCCTGCCACAGTCAGCCAGGCCAGCCTAGCTGGGAGGGTGGGGAACCACTGGGTGACTCCTAGGCTGCAGGGCCCGAGGGATGTTGGGGCGCCCGCAGGCAGATCTCCCCTTCGCGCAGGGGCTGGCGGAAGGAGGGGTCTGGGTTTGGGGAGGCTGGTCCCGCTCCGGAGAGCGCGAGCAGCTGCCGCAGTTTTCAGGCTGGCTCCGTTGGCATCCCAGGTTGACCCTGTTGGTCACCGGGGGAGGGTCCCGTCCGCGCGGTCTCAGCTCGGGCCGATTGGAGACGTAGCGCAGGGACCGTGACTGCCCACAGGGCGGGGGGGGTCACCGGCCGGGCGGGGGGAGGGGACCGAACGCTGGCTTTTCTCGCAGGGAGGGAATTAGCCATTGGCACAGCCTCCCCGAGGGGGCGGGGAATGGCCAGCGCTGGGGGGTCCTTAGGGCGAGATGGGCTGGGACTGGAGTAGCTGGGAGAGCCCCCCCCCAGCCAGCTCTTGCCTCACTTCCCAAGCACCCCCCCCCCCCCCGGGAGTGGCTGGGGCTGGAGTAGCCAGGAGCTCCCCGCACAGCCAGTGTCCTGCCCCCCGGGAGGCCCGGCTGGTGATATTCCCCAGGGACACCCCCTAACTCCCTGTGGGCAACAAACGTCTGAGCAGACCCCGCGAGGAGGCTGGGGGGCGAGCAGCGCTGGCCGGGGGAGGGGGCTCTATGAGTGGGGGGTTTGTTCCTTTCCCCACACAGGGAAATGAATAAAACACAAAACAGAGCCGCACAAATTAAAAGGCAACATGCACAGCACGGTGGGGGGGCAGGGTGGATGGGTGAGCGGGCAGGCGGGGGGATGGGGGGGATCAGCGGGCAGGCGGGGGATGGGCGGGCAGGCGGGGGGATGGGGGGATCAGCGGGCAGGCGGGGGGATGGGCGGGCGGGCAGGCGGGGGATGGGCGGGCGGGATCAGACCCGCAGGGCTCTGCTTTGAGACAACCAGAAGGAGCCGGGCATAAGCGGGATCCCGGGCTTTGGAGGGAGGTTGTCAGAAGTTCCTTGCCAGGCCCCTGGACTCCCCAGCACGGCACCACCCCATCGTCCCTCCTTGCTTAGAGTCTGGGCTTTCATCAGCCCCCCTGCCCCCAATTAAAGCCCTTGGACTGGGCCCCCCCAGCTGGCACACCCAGGTCTCCCCACCCGCCTCCTCCCTGTCCCTGGGGCTGTCTCAGAGCGCAGGTGCCCTGCTGGACGGCACAGACAAGGGGGGACAGACAAGGGGGGACAAAGCAGCAGCGGGACACGGCCCCCCGGAGGACAGGAAAAGCTGGCGGGGGCGGGACTGATGCTGACAGGTGCGAGTGTCCCTTTGGGGCTCCCTACGCACAGCGCTGCCCCCCTCTTCCCCACACCAGCATTTCCAGCCAAGCCCAGCGGGATGGGGCAGCCCCAGAGGTTTTACCGACAGCCGTTCTCAGGGGCAGGTCCCGCGCCCTCGTGGGACCCGGTTACTCCTTGGCCTCCGCTGAGACCCCCCTAGCAGCAGAGGGTGGGGATCGGGCGGGGGATTCACCTCCACGGGGACTGGGACCAGCAGGGTGTCACGGAGCGCGGAGCAGTCCTCAGACACTACGCTGCGCTGCGACCCACCCGAGCTAGATTTGAACCCACGTCCTACTGGCCTCTGCCACTGCTGATCTCTTAGCCCGGGTACCGCTGGCACAGCCACAGCGTGGTAGCTGTTTTTGGGGAAGTGGCTCAGGAATTGGGTGCGGGCAGGGTCCCTGGGGTGCTGTGCGGGGTGACGGGACTCAGGGATCCCCGAACTCTAGTACTGCTGAGATCTGGGGATGGGTGGAAGTAGGGCAACCCCTGAAATTCAAGCTCCGCCCTGACCAGGCCCTGTGGGGATGGGAACGTGGGACGCTGGGTTCAGGGCTCCGATTTATATTATTTCTGGGGAAAACTGAAAACAACAAATTTTTCTTTCATTCAAAAACAAATATTTTTCCTGAATTTTCAAATTTCTCAGTGAACCGGTTCCAAAGGCGACTGACCCAAGAATGGGTCACCTGGGGAGTTTCCCACGTTCCTTCCTCCACCTAGGTGCCCAGACAGCAAGTGTGAAACATAGCGGGTAAGAGGCGCCAGCTGAGACAACGTCCTGAATATTGGAACTGGCCCTAGCAAATCGGGACATCCGGGCACCCCTCCTCCACCCGTTTGCTAGTGAAGGGAAAAAGGCAAAAGAAAGAAGAAATCACCCCAAAGCGGATATTGATTCAAAATGATTTTTTTCTGTTTCCAATTTCAGACAAACAAAAGGGGAAATGGCCCATAATACAGACGTTGGCTGGGAAAAGTTTCTATTATTCCTGAAGTCCCTTTTCCCAAAAAACCCCACAATCCTCTGCCAAAAAGAATGGTCGGCCAGCCCTGGTCACTGTCTTCCACCCAGTCCCTCAATCTCCAGCTTGAATGACCAGCCCCTGCAATGCCCCTGAGATCTGGAACAGGAGCTGCGTCTTTCCTGGCGGGTGCCTGGTGATTCTAACCTGGCGCGGAGAGAAGCCAGCTCGCCTTCCTGGGGCCGTCTCTGCGCTTGGCTAGACTCTCAGTTTCTTTCTGTCTGATCTGATGAGCACTAAGACGCTAACTTGACAAAGCTGCTTTTCGGGGGCTTGAACTTGCAGTGGGAAAGGGACAGTGCAGTGGGATGGTGAAATTCACCAGCGGGTAGCACAAGTCCTCGAAGGCGTGTGCACCACACTAATGCCAAGGTCCTGTATTAGGCACAGCAGCGAATTTCACCCTTCAAGCGTCACGGGGCTAGTTCTGTGCCCTGTTCTCATCCCTCGTTGAGCAGGGCTGTGGGAATTCACCTTCCCCCAGGGATAAAAGGCCACCCAAGCAATGCGACGCACCATGGGGCAGGACAGCCAGGGAGGACGGGCGGGGGGGGGGGGGGAGACACAGGAACCATCACACACAGAGAAAGATGCAACAAGGAAGAAACTCCGGTTGAACTCACAAAGGCAGCAGGTAAATGCACGTGCAGCAGGTCAAGTCGGGTGCAAGTTACACTTTAGTTTGTAAAAATAAAGAAGAAACAAAAGACACGGACATTTCATAAGGGTGGAAATCGAACAGGGGCAAGTTCCAGGGGTCGCGTGGGGGGGGGGGGTAATTTCAGCACATGCAGCTTAACAACGGAGGGGAGGGGGCAGTTTGGGGTGGTTGGTTTTTTGCTGTCCTGGCTTTTGCTCTCCCGCCTCTGTGGGACACTTGGGCCGGAACGACCCGCTGGGGGTTAGCTCCTGGTTGTGTCTTTTCTCTCTACATAACACCCAGACCACGAGGAAAGCCCAGGGACCTGGCTGGGTTCCAGGTAGCCCGTGGGGGACTCCCCAACGATTCAGAGAGATCCTATCCGCCCACCACGCCTCGCCCGCACACTGGTCAGCAGACTGGGCTTTTACAAAGCCACACGCAGCCTCCTTCCCCGCTCGCCACGACCCCTTAACCCAGGGTTTCTCAAACTGGGGGGCGCGACCCCCGGGGGATTGCCGAGCGCTCCCTGGGGGGTCGCGAGCTCCTGCCGCCACAACTCGCGGCGGGGACTGGAGGGGTCACGTCGCGCCCACGGATCCGGAAAAGGGGTCGCGGTCTCACCAAGTTTGAGAACCGCTGTAACCTCTCAACCAACCAGCCCCAGACCTGCAAACAGAGATGGCTCAGGGCGTATTTCCGCCGCCCCTGGGAAGCCCGCGGGGTTAGACAGCCGGTCGCTTCCTATACGGTGCAAAAGAAAGAGACCCACCAGTGCACAACCCTGCACCCCGGCCGACGCCCCGAGGGAAGCGGAACCTCCCAGCACGCTGTTCAGACGGGATCGGACGAGCAATCCCAGTGCGCGTGGGGAACGACGCACAGAGCCTAGGTCTGCAGAGCGGGCCACGGAGCCCGGCTGAATCCCGCCAGCACTCTGCCCCCGATAACCCACCGTGTGCCCAGGGACTAGCTGGGGTTAGCGGTTGGATCTGGGGAGCGGTTCCTCCCTGGTCTCTGCCGGTCACTGGATCTGATGGGGTCGGTTAGGGCTGTAGGTGTGGAAGGGGCTACTGCAGCTTTCCCGGGCCAGTCATCTGTGCTCTGTTCAGCTGGGATCCGGGGGGATTTCGGACGGTGCTTTCAGTGGAAGCAGGTTCCAGGTTACTGGGCTGACGATTGTAGCCCTGGCTCCTCTCCGCCCGCTGGTGCGGCGTCTGTGTGAGCAGCACAGCGCGATCCTGGCACCGGCCTGGTCAGGGAGCCCAGCACAGGAGGCCGCTCTCCCCATCAGCCCGGCAAGGGAGCGGGCGCCGGCTGGGATCCCATAGTTGCGAGGTAAACCCCATTCCTGTGACACGCGGCTCTGGGCCTGCCCCCGAGTTGGCTGCACCCCCAGGATCAGTCGCTCCACACCTAACCGAACGCCGGGCCGGCTGGACAGGTGCTACATCGTCTGGCAGGTGGCCCAGGGTCCTCCCGGGGGGCCCAGCCTGCCACGCCGCTGGGTACATCGCAGCCTGGCCTGTGCGTTGAGGATCGGATGCCAGCAGGCGCGGCAGCTGCTCCGCACCAGCGCCAGGGAACTCCGTTCTCAAAAGGGACCCTACGTAAACAAACCAGGGCCCCAGACCAACCCAACGACAGCAAGCCAGTGAGCAGAGACCTGGCACATACACCAGCAAACCCACCCGCTCTGCACCAGCCCCTACAATGCCAAGCCAGCGCCCAGCTCCCCTGATCCGAAAGGCCCTACAACAAACCCCACACTGGGGTGAAACGGGGCACGAGGCCTCCGCCCCGGCCTGGCTGGACCCTGCTCCCAGCAGCCTCCTGGGACGAGGAACCAGCCCAGCTCCCGCCCGGTGGTGGCGAGGGTCCAGTCCCCGAGGCTAGCGCTCTTGGACGTCCTGGGCAGGATCCAGGCTCTTGGCCAGCCCTGGCTCCCCAGTGCCCACCCCGGCAGGCGGCACCTGCTGAGCTGCCCAGCTCGTCCGCTCCAGCCGACCCAGCCTCCAGGCCGGTGCAGGTCAGACGCTGCCGCTCGGGGGGTGCCCTGGCTGACCCCTGCCCGGCTGGCCACGTGCAGTGCAGGGGCCTGGACGGAGCCAGCCATCCGGGGCGGGAGATAATTGAGCTAAATACACCCCCCCCACACCCCGATCCCTCCCTGCCTGGCTGACGCAGCCACAGCCCAAACCTGCTGCCGGGGCCGGGGCCAGCTGCGGTGACTCCAAACCCGCGGCTCCCCCGGCAGCCAGCGGTGAAAACATCCCTTGGCTGGGAAGGGCTCTGACCCGGCTCCTCGGAGCCCCCGACACTCGATGGCTGGTGCCCCGCGTGATCCACCGTCCTGTCACCCCCGTGCCAAACCAGGACCCGCTGCACCCACGAAGCCGGCTGCCCCCGGGCACTCGCTGTGCACTGCCCTCCCCCCCCCGACCTGCCCGCCCCGCTCTCAGCGCCGCGTTCGACCGCACGGCCCCCAAACAGCTGGGACACGACACCAGGGGCTGCAGCGCCCCCTCCCCGGCTCTGGCGAGCGGCCGCCCCTCGCGCCCCCAACTGCTCCTCCCTGGGCAGCAACCTTGACCCCTTCACGTCTCCGCCGTGGGGGGATAGTGCAGGAGTCAAATCCCGCTGCCACTTCTATACGGCTGATGCCCACCCCCAATGCCCTCCACCCCCACCAGTACCCGGCTCATCGCCCGTCATGCTGACAGCAAACACCCTCCCACCTGCGCCCGTCCCATTCATCCCCGTCCTCAGCTCCGCTCTCCCCAGTCCCTCAGCCCGGACCCCCCAGCTCCTGCAGAGCCGGGACCCAGGGACACCAGGGGTGAGGATCGCGGAGCCAAGGAACCAGGCTGAAACGGGCAGTTCTGGCGTTCAAGGAGCAGCCAAGGGCCCCGGGCAGATCAGCTTGGTGTGGAGAAGAGGTGGAGATGGATCTGCTGAGGTGATGGGAGGAAGAATTACTGGGGGGGGGGGAACCTTTCCAGCTCCCACCCACTCCAGCCGGTGCAAAGAATTCTCCTGCGCTGTGAAATTCCCTCGTTAGCCAGCGGCGCCAGAACGAGCCGGAGCCGGGGTTAAGTCACCTATGGCGGGGAACGCCTGGGTTGAGGATTTTGGGGGGGAAGGATACGGGACCCGTTCAGGACAGGAGGCTGGGGAGCTATGCGGGGCTCAGCCAGTGTCCCCGTCAGTAGGGACAATGAAATTGCCGTGCCCCACACCCGGCGCGTCACACGGGACAATTCGGTGAAAAAGACACAGATTTGCAAAATGTTTTGGGTGGAGCCAAATCTGACAGTTTGGTCTGAAATTTTTTGCCCCGCTCTGCTCAGAGCCCGCGGGTCAGGATGGATTCGCCCTGGGGCTCCAGAGGGGCGGCAGAGGTCACTGACCCGCTCACGCCACCTCATGCTGTGCCCTCCCGGCCCAAAGTCCTTTGCAAATCACGGCTAAGGACCTGGGAAGCCCTGCCCCCCAGGCAGCCTCGGGGGAGAAGCACAGAGGTTTTTCCTGCTCTCTGACATTGCACACGGCCTCAGTAAAAGCGTCCTCGTTCCTTTCAGTGCCCAGAATTCCCCCAAGGTCATGCCAGGCGGGTAGTGCGGAGTGAGCCAGGAAACCGCTTGTGTGTGAGCAGATAGAGCCAGCCCTGTCCGCACCTGGTGCTGGTGGTTGGAGGGAGCTCGGCTGATCAGAGAGCACTTAGGATGCGGAATGGGGGGGATGCACTTTAGGGTCACGTGTCAGCCCTCAGACCTGGTGAATCCCACCGGGAGAACATAAAACATCCCTCCCGCTGTGTCCCATGCTAATGGAGGGCAGGGCAGCACCGGCTTTGTAACGTACAATGCTGGGCACAAACCAACGCTTCCTGCAATAAGGGAGCTGCTTGTTCCTGGAAAGACATCCCAGGAGAGAGAACTTCCCCTGGGGGGTTCTCCCAAGACATTTTTGGTGGCCTCAGAGAGGGGCCTTCATCCACTCTTGCTGGTGGCTGCTCTGAGAATTTTTACCTAAAAGACCCAATTAACGTTAGGAAAAACAAACAAAGATGCACCTCGACGGGAACAAATCAGTGTCATTGATTTCAACAGGGTTATGGTTTTACAGACTCAATAATAAAAAGAACGTCCAGTTTCCTGGACCTACACAGCCTAGAAACACCACTGAGGGCCTGTGCAGGTTCTTGTCTTGTTTCTTTGGGGTTTTCAGACTTGCTGGCTAGTAAATCTCCTGCTATGGAAATTGATCTTTGTAGACTTGTTCATTTTGTTTTTCACCGCAGACTGACTCAGCCCTCCAAGCCAGGGGAGAAATTAAACCCCGAATGGAGAGGTGGGTAGGGAGGCAGCGGGGGCCAGGGCAATAGAGGGCTGGGGGAGGCAGCAGGGGCCAGAGGCGATGGGGGAGGGAGGTGAGCCAAGGGCCGGAGCCCGAAGCCCCATGGCTGGAGCCTGCCACCTAGCACCCTAGGGCTGATGCTGGAAGCCCAAGCCCCACTGTTCCTGGGAAAATGGGGACCCCACTGGCTGCCTGCTCCTCTGGTGTTTGTGGCTCCAGAGGGGGGCAGGTCCCAGCTCCTACTGGTGGCTCCGGGGAAGGGCCACAAGAAACCCCCTGGTGGTCAAATGCGCCCACAGCGGCTGCATTAGAGAAACATTTCTGCTGGGATATCGAACTAGAACATCACCGTTCAGCCTGCAGGAGTCAAAAGCCGTATAAAGGAATTACGAAGCCCACTGCTGAAATGCAGCCACCTCTGGGGTGTCACACGACAACTACTTAACAACACACAGCAACACTGCGCAACCACTGAGGCCAGGGGGTGAAGATTTATTTTTCAATTCAGTTGAAAGGGACCTGCATTTTTGGGTGGCAGGAAGTAACCACCCCCGGCTAGATTTGGATCGGGGATTAGGTTAGAGGGAGCACTGAATGCCACAGGGATTTTAATGACCAGCAGTGAGCAGCATCTTGATTTCCTGCTGCATCTGGACTACCGCACCTCTGAGCCCCCGTATGTCTGACGCCGGTTTGGGGTTTCAGTATCTGACACAGAGCCGAGGGCCACCTCCCAAATCCCCTCCCCCACTCCCGACAGCTCCGTGTGTCCTAGCAGGAGAGACGTCCCATTTCGCCCGCTGACAGCCTCCTGCGTCCCGCGGAGAGCCAAGTGCCTGGCAGCCCGAGGCTGGACACCGTGGCAGCGCACGCTGCCCGCTGCCATACCGCAGAGCGGACAGAAGGGCTTGGTCTCTTTGGACACGTCTCCCCTTACAGGAATTGCTAGTGGGGGCCAGTAGCATCCCCTGACGGTAGCCAGTTCCAGACACATCACAAGGGGGCGCTAGCGGGAAATGATGAAATACCAGGGAGATACCAAGCACGGCCAGCTGGGTAGGGCACTCCCTGCTGTGTCACAAACTCCCTGCGAGACCTTGGGGATGTCACCTAGCCACGTGGTGCCTCGCGGTCCCCATGGGTAAAATGTTCCCCGTCTCACGGGCGTGGGGAACATCAATGTGTTAAACATTGCGAGGTGTTTAACTTCAGATCCTGAGGAACGGGCCAGCTCTCTGCCGAAGACAGGCAAACAATGTCGCTGTACAAGGAGAGATAACACTGGGACTTTTCAGCTTGGAAACGAGACGTCTAAGGGGGATAGGATAGAGATCTATAAACTCATGACTGATGCGGAGAAAGTAAAGTGTTATTGACTCCTTCTCATAACACAAGAACTCGGGGTCACCCAATGAAATGAATAGGCAGATGTTTAAAACAAACAAAAGGAAGTACATCTTCACTCAATGCACAATCAACCTGTGGAACTCCTTGCCAGAGGATGTTGTGAAGGCCAAGACTATAACAGGGTTCAAAAAAGCACTAGATAAGTTCCTGGAGGATAAATCCATCAATGGCTATTAGCGTCCCTGGCCTCTGTTTGCCAGAAGCTCGGAATAGGCGACAGGGGATGGATCACTGGATGGTTCCCTGTTCTGTTCATCCCCTCTGGGGCACCTGGCATTGGCCACTGTCTGTAGACAGGACACTGGGCTGGATGGACCTTTGGTCTGACCCAGTCTGGCCGCTCTTATGTTCTTATGCACTAAAGTTGTGTTGACTTGGCTGATCACTGACTTCATCCTCCTTGGCAAAGGGAGAGGAGCGGAGATCCGTCTCATTCCAAAGAGAACTTCCCATGGCAGTTCCACCTCGCCAGGCCTCTCAGACCCAGCCCCATCGTTCCAGATTAGACACAGGCCCCAGGGACAGCCTGCCAGACACGACGTGGCCTAGATGCACCGTCAGGCCAAATAACCCAGAGCCGGGAGCGAGCGGCCCTGGGCGAGTCAGTTTGCAGCTATTGTCACTGGGGCTGGGGGGGGGGGGGGTGTCTCTGGGACAGCCAGTCTGTAGCTGAAGGGTGGGATCCAAGCCCCCCGAGCGCCCCTTTGAATCACTCAGAACAAGCAGCCTAGCAGAGGCCCTGGCACTGTGTTATGGGTGGCCAGATGGCCTAGTGGTTAGGGCAGATGGCCGAGCCGGGATCTCGGGAGAGATTCGGACACTGAATCTTCTCCCTCACCACAGCTGTGAGTCGGGGTAACGCTCGAGAGCCGACTGGGAGGCTGGGGCCAGGGGCACAGGGCAGTTTGTGCCGTCGGTGCCCCACTCAGAGCCATGGGGAACTGCTCATTTCCTCGTAAGTGACCAAGCCTCGCCCGGCGGTGACCGCACGCCCCTCAGTGATCCCCACACAGGCAGATCCGGAGCAGTGGGGAACCGTCCGTCTGGGAACGAGAAGCCTCCTGCACCGGCTGACAACCCTGCAGCGGGGTTGGGGGTGGGGATAGGGAGGGCTGGAGCCCCCAGGTACCTTGCTGGTGCCGGCCCAGAGGAACCCCGGCCTCCAGGTGCGGGATTCCCCAGCCCCCACACAGCCTCGTGGTCACATCCCCTCCAGCATGGGCAGTGGGAGTGAGCTGGCATTTCCCCAGCCAGTGAGCCTGGCCCCCAAGCGCCCCCGCCCACCAGGAGTCTGTCCCCGGGGGAGGGCTGGGCCCCTGGCCTTTGGGGTCAGACCCTCCCCGGTTCCTAGGGATCACCCCACTCCTAATGCAGTCCTGATCTACCAGGGTCTATTGGCCTGTCGGTGCGGTGGCACATAGGCACCGACAGACACATCCCTGCCACCAGCCCCCCGCCCCCGCCCCCCTCCACTATGTCACCGCTTCGCTGCCGGACAGCGCGCCAGACCCCCAACCGCCGCCTTTGTCTGCAGCTACCGCTCCTCTGCCAGATCGCAAGGAAGGAAAATCACTTGGAACAAACAAGCGACCAGCAATCCCATGACTCCACCCAATGCTGCAAGCCAAGGACGGGGAGAACGACACGCGGGAACCTGGCGGGTGGCCCTTGACTGACTGGGGGTTTCTGGTCCATTAGGTATGGTGGCCTGCCAGGGAGACTCTTGATAGGACATTGGAGGAGAATCGCTTCACGCACCACTGAACTGCAGCCACCTCTGGGGCAGAACACAGCGGCTGTTTAGCATCCAGTTGAAACTGCAGGGGACGTTTAGGGAGGCAGGATGGGATCAGCTAGGCCAGGACTTGGCTAGGACCTGGAGCTGATGTCCCAGTTCTCGTTAAATGAAGTCATGTGATTTTCAGGAGCCAGAGCTCCTGTGTTACATGTGGCACCTCCGGCAGCACAGCGCCCCCTTGCAGGGGGCAGAGGGACTGGCTCAGGGTTAATTTAAGGAGGAAAGCACCATATTTAGAAACAACAGCTGCTGGTTCCTACACCTGCATTTTCCCCGCGGTCTGCACGGAGTATCGGCTGCCCGGCTGATCAGAAAGTCTCTTTGAGTTGATTTTTTTAAGCCGTCTAATCTAAAAACCCCTTTTGATCCTGCCGCAGCGTCGCCATCGATCCCGGATTTGATCTGCACAGAGTGTGCCCAGTGTGGGGAGAGCGAACCTGCTTCAGCTCTGACCTTAAAAACCACAGAATCAGAACGGGTAGGACTGGGAGGGACCTTGAGCGGTCGTCTAGTCCGGTCCCCTGCACCCACGGCAGGACTCAGTATTATCTAGACCATCCCCGACAGGTGTGGGTAAAACCTGCTCTTAACAATCTCCGGTGATGGAGATTCCACAACCTCCCTGGCAATTTATTCCAGCGCGTAACTGCCCTGACCGGTACAAAGTTTTTCTTAATGTCCAACCTAAACCTCCTTTGCTGCAGTTTAAGCCCCTTGTTCCTTGTCCTCTCCTCAGAGGTGAACGAGAACAATTTTCCTCCCTCCTCCTTGTAAGAACCTTTTACATACTTGAAAACTGTTCTCAGGTCCCCTCTCAGTCGTCTCTTCTCCAGACTAAACAAACCCCTTGGTTCCCATCTCCCCTCGCAGGTCAGGTTTTCTAGACCTTCCATCATTCGGGTTGCTCTTCTCTGGACTTTCTCCAATTTCTCCACATCTTCCCTGCCATGTGGCGCCCAGAACTGGACACAATCCTCCAGCTGAGGCCTACTCAGCGCTCTGGAAAGCAAGAAACCAGGGTGGCCCAGAGCATCGCCCTCTCCTGCAGGCCCAGGGGGGCAGGAGCGCAGGGCCGCGGGCCCCGGGACGCCTGGGGGAGAGGATGCTCTCAGACCACTCAACGCTGTGGCCCATGCAGAGGAGCTGGCTCTCCGGGGGCCCATCACCGAGCCCCCGCCCCAGGCCCGGCCTCGGTCCTCGCTGTC
Source organism: Sternotherus odoratus (assembly GCA_032164245.1). Lineage (NCBI taxonomy): Eukaryota > Metazoa > Chordata > Testudines > Kinosternidae > Sternotherus > Sternotherus odoratus. Next base: position 106,023,439 of record JAVMKO010000005.1, read on the forward strand.
CCACTCCCTGTATTGACCGCGTTTGTTGGCACCTCGGCCACCAGGAGCAGAGCCGGGCTGGCAGCCGGTCTCGGCTCTCCAGTGCCACCGGGCTCTCCGCCCGGCCGCTGCGCCCGGCGCTGGTCTCGCCCCGAGGGGGCTGTTGGCAGCAGCAGCCAGCGCTCAGGTTGCCAGGGAGAGATTTTACCACCGCCGGATGCTTGCGGAAGACGATGGTTTCCCTGGAAGCTGCCTCCCCTGCTCCACAGAGGTTCCAGGGCCAGGTGGCATGGAAGAGGGGGGCTGCCCCAAAGCACCAGGGGATATAGAGCCCAGGCCTGCCCCCTCAACTCCCTGTGCACGGGGAGCAGCGAGTTCCACGCAGGCAGGAGGAGACTCCCCGGCATCCCAAGGCGCGTGAACGGCGGGGGAGAGAAGCAGCCGGTCCCCGGCCCTGCATCCGCACAGCTCAGGGGGACGGCGGCTGTGGGACTGAAACGGACAGTCCCCCCCCCCGCCCCCCCGGTCCTGTTCCGCTACCAGCCCTGCGTCCCGCTGGCCGCAGCTCCCTGGGCCGGTTCGGCAGGGCTCACGGCCACCCCGCTTTGCTCTGCACCCCGCCGGGGCTCAGTGACTCGGCTCCCCGGGTCCCGCCCCAGCCGTCTCAGCTCCCGTCTCTCCTCGCGCACCCTGGCCAGGCCCCGGGAGCCAGCCCCATGCGCTGGGTGCAGGGGGTGGAGGTTTCGGGGGCCTTGCTCAGAGCTTAGCTCTCAGCGTGCCCAGAGGCAATGCTCACTACAGGTGGGGAGGGAGCCTGTCCCCCCCAGGCCGAGGCTAACCGGCCCGCCCCTCCCTCTCATCTAATATTCAGCTGAGGTTCAATTACCAGGCGGCTCCTGGCCTTTTATCTCCCTGCGGCCCCTCCCTGGCCCTCCTTCCTCCCAGCCGGGGCCCATTGCTCCTCGCTGAATTATTGATACGGCCCTTCAGCCGCCAGCATCGATCACGCTCCCTTTCCGCCTCCCCCGCCCATCGAGCGCCCGCCTGCAGGGCACGTCGATCTCCCGCCGGACCGGGGGTGGGCATGAAGATCTCCGGCGGGTACAGGGTAGGGTCGGGCAGCCGGCTGACGCACGGTCAAGGATTCATTGGTCTCTCAGCTGCCTGGCTTGGGCATTGACTGCCAGCTCCGTTAGCTCTGCCCATGGCCAGGCCGTGGTGCACGCTGCGGCGCTGCCCCACCATCTATTAGTGCCACCCTGGCATACCGCAGGCTGGACTCGGCCCGTGGGCAGCGCGTGGTCAGAAGTGACCGGCGAGATCAGCGTGATTATTTAAACAGGCGCTGCCGAGTGCCAAGCTAGCCAGCGGGTGAAGCAGACACATACAGAGCAGCCGCACTGGCACGAGACTACAAGGGCACGCCAGCCGCAGGCTCCAGGGCACAAGCCACGCGCCAGTTGGAGGTCAGGAAGAAACAGCCCCAGCCCCCGCCCCCGGGGGGAAGTTTGGTTCATCCAGGTGCGTCCTGCCTCTCCCGGAAGCATCCGGCAGCGGCCATTAGCAGGCTGTCGTGATGGTAACACTGCCAGCGCGTGGCACAGACAGCACTCTGCAGTGCCTGATCCGGCGCTCCTGCGGGCCCTGCCCGTGTTCCTGTCCACACACACAGGAGGTTATTATTCCTATTTTGTAGATGGGAAAACTGAGGCACCTAGTGGTGCAATGAATGTCCCAAAATCACCTAGCAGGCCAATGGCAGAGTCTCACCCACTAGGCCGCACTGCCGCTCCTGCGGTAGAAGAGACCTTATGCCGTGTTCGGGCGGCCCAGTTAAGAATCAGAGCCAGAGCAACAGGTCTGACCCCGTCCCGCTGCGTCTGCCGGTTAAACATGTGATCTGTCTGCGTGGTGCCCCAGGACCGGACGGTGAAGGCCCCGCCTGGCGTCCCCGGCTGTCTCCCATCTCTGGCCATGGCCCTGCTGCTCCGACACTAACCAGAGTCCCACACAGCCGGGGGAGCTCCCAGACATTGGTGGTCCCACCTGATGGCCCAGTTTGAGTTTGCAGAGAGCTGGCCAGAGCCGTCCAGTGCAGCAGTCTGCCCCCAACCCCCACTGTCACCGGCCCAGCCCCACAGACTCCCCCACCCTCCTGCTGTGGGTGTGGAGGGCGCCGACTCGGAAACTGCCCGGCTCCCCTTCGCTCCCACAGCTGGCGCCAGGCCCAGAAGCCCTGGGTCAGGGATGGCAGACCAGGGCATGGGGCCAGCACCATGCCGGCTTCGAGGGGCAGGATCCAAGGCGCCCAGCATCGCTCCCAGTGGGGCCCAGTCCGCCACACCCCACTTCGGGCTGCAGCAAGGGAGGCTGGCGGCCTGGCTGGGAACAGAGGTGTGGCCTGGGCGTGGCCGCTATCACAGGGATCCTCCCATCCCAGGTTCTCCTGCGGTGGGGAACCTGTCTCAAAATCAACCAGACCATCACTGGTTCATTCACCTGCACATCAACCAATGTCATATATGCCATTATATGCCACCAGTGTCCCTCTGCTATGTACATCGGCCAAACTGGACAGTCCCTACGAAAAAGGATAAGTGGACACAAATCAGATATTAGGAATGGCAATATACAAAAACCTGTAGGAGAACACTTCAACCTGCCTGGACACACAGTTACAGATTTAAAAGTCACCATATTGCAGCAAAAAAACTTCAAGTCCAGACTGCAAAGGGAAACTGCAGAGCTACAATTCATTTGCAAATTTAACACAAACAATCTCGGATTGAACAAAGACCTACAATGGCTCGCTAATTACAAAAATAGCTTCTCCTCTCTCCATGTTCACACCCCCCATTCAACTGCTAGAAGAATAACCCACCCTCCCTGATCGGAGATAACAAGCTGGTTCAGCCTAATTGGACTAAACTTTTTGCCTCCCACCTGGTTCTTGCCTATTTTTCTATACCTGCCTCTGGACACTTCCACTGCCTGCATCCGACGAAGTGGGGATTAGCCCACGAAAGCTCATGCTTCAAAACTTTATAGTTAGTTAGTCTTTAAGGTGCCACAGGACTTTGTTACCTTTGTTGTCTCAAAATGCGCCTCTTCCCTGGGGGAAGCCCAGGGGTTTTTGGGGTGGGTGGGAGGCAGGTCACAGCAGAACCAGGGCCCAGTCAATGTCCAGCAGAGATGGGGGGAGGGGCCCCCCATCTGGACAAACCAGCTGCCTGGGGTGCACGGTGCTGTCCAACTGGCCAAGGGTGCCTAGCACTGAACTCAAAGCCCAGGGGGCAGGGAGAGAAGCCAGCGGCTCCGGTGCTATGTGGATCGGAAACGTCACATTCCCCCACCCCCACCCGCTCACAGGAACAGCAGCTTGACGGGTGAGCCCACAAGCGGACCGGGTGCCAGGGCTCCCATCGCCTGGGCGCCGTCCGGAAGACACCCACCATGGACAGGCAGCCACCTCTGAGCTGGACGGCGGCAGCTGATGAAGAGCCCCATTGGAGCGTCCCACTCAGGCCAAGCCCAGCCCCCCAGCTGCAGGAACGGCTCACTCTCTGCGTCCCAGTCACCGTTGGGGGACAGAGGGGGAGGGGAGCCGAACGGGCTCCCAGCTCCAAGCCCTGATGCCCTCGCTCAGCATGGGCGTTTCGGCCGGCTGGGGGGCAGCGATGCCCGCTCAGCACGCCTGCGGGGGAGGGGAGGGAGCAGGGCTGCATCGATCGGCCAGAGGGGCTGGCAGGGCCCTGGCGCTCCATTAGCAGCCTGAAGCCATTAGCCGTGTTATTTCACCCGCCGCCGCGCTGCAGCCGGCTCTGTGGTCACAGCGAAGCCCTGGCAAGGCTCGTAAATAACGCGGGGGGGGGGGGGGAGGCGGAGGGGGAGGGCTGGGGACAGGAAAATTTGCTGGCGGAGAGGGGTGGAAATTCATCCCTGGGGACAGATGGAAGGGGCTGCGCGCCTGCCGGTTCCTGGCGCCTGCTGCTGGGGAAGGCTGGGGGGGGGGGTGTTCTCCGCTGGTGAGGAGACAGGAGAGGGAGCCGCAGGGGGCACTCGACAGCCCTTGGGGAGGCGCATTGGGGTGCCCCGCCCCCGGGACTGCAAGTTAAGACACATGGGGGAGCGATCCGCCCGAGGTCACACAGCCGGGCAGGCAGGGGAACAGTGCTACCCACTGGGCTACGCTACCCCTGTCAGGCCTCCAGCCCCCCCCCTCCCCCCCCCAGGGGTCAGAGACAGGGAGCACCAGGGGCCTGGAGCGCGTGTTGGCAAAGGGCTCTGAGATCCTCAGACAGAAAAGGGTAAGTCCAGGCAGAGAAGCAGGATACAGCCGCCAGCACCCCCCCGGGCTAGGGGCCCTGCCCCCCCCATCGCCGGCACAGCCCTGCCCCCCCACATGTCCCCATGACCCTTGCACTTTAGTGCCCCCCCAGGCTACCTGTCCTGACAAATGCACCTTCAGCCCATAGGGCCCCCCATACAACCCCCAGATAGGGGGCAGCGTCTCCATGGGACCCAGGCAGTGCTGCATTTGTAACGAAAGAGGAGTGGGAGTGCAAGCAATATTTTCACTTTTGTACCTGACCTGCCTTGGCCAGAAGCGCCGGGTCCCCGAACCGCCGGGTCCCCGAACCGCCGGGCCCCCGAACTGCTGGGCCCCCGAACCGCTGGGTCCCCGAACCGCCGGGCCCCCGAACCGCCGGGCCCCCGAACCGCCGGGCCCCCGAACCGCCGGGCCCCCGAACCGCTGGGTCACCCGAACCGCCGGGGCACCTGAACCGCCGGGCCCCCGAACCGCCGGGTCCCCGAACCGCCGGGCCCGGAGGCGCCAGGGCTCCAAACAGCTGGGCCCCCGAACCGCCGGGCCCCCGAACCCCTGGGGCTCCGAACCGCCGGGCCCCCGAACCCCCGGGGCTCCGAACCGCCGGGCCCGGAGGCGCCAGGGCTCCAAACCGCCGGGGCTCCGCCTGGCCAGCCTTGGCACAAATTAAGCCCTGGGGCCAGGCCTGTGGCTGCAGGTTCCTTTCCCTCAGCCCGGGGGGCAAGTGGGGATCCACTCAGTACCAGGGGAATGGGGGGAGGGGGCTGTAGCAAACATGCCTGCGCCAATGGGACTGCAGGAGCCAGGGGCTGGGGGTGCCACGCGGCAGGCGGCCCTGGCACCCGCCGGCCCCGGGGAGACTCAGTTCCCAGCCTCGAAGCAGTGAAAGCAAGAGTGGCACAGTGACACACACACCCCCCCGCCCTCCAAGGGCCACCTCTGGAGACTGGATCCCCAGCGGCAGCCAATACTCTGGGGGGGGGGTCTGCCCTCCGGGGGGAGGCGCAAAGACAGCATCCCGCCGCTCGCTGCCCCTCGCTGCCAGCCCAGGGTAGGACCGTGGGGCGTGCGCCAGCTTTGGGCCCCACGGCAGCGACCGCCCTTCCCTGCACGGGCGCGAGGGGCAATCAGCAGCCCCGTCACAGCACAGGCAGGCGGGGGGCCCTGCCCCCTGAAGAGCCGGGGGGGGGATTTTCCAGCCGCACTGAGGGCGGGAGAACAGGCCCGTGGGGCTGGGCCAGCTCCCCACCGGCCGCGGGAGGTTCTGACGTCTCACAGGGACAGCAGAGCCCGCAGCTCCTGCCCTAGGGCTGGTGGGTACCCCCCTCCTATCGCCATGGGGACACCGCCTCCCGTCGCCATGGGGATACCGTCGTGGGGACAGGAAGAGGCTTTGCCCAGGGCATGGCCCTCTTGAACAAGGCCAGATGCAGGCAGGGGGCTGAGGCCCCTTAGTGCCACCCCCGCACCCCACGGCGACCGGCTTGAGTGTTGGGGGGGGGGGGCAGGGAACACAGGAGAAGCTGCCCACCCAGTGCCCCAGAGGCGTCATTCCAGCTCCGGCTATCGCAATGCGGAGCAGCCAGCGATCAATGCTGTGACTTTGGTGCTGAAACTCAGGGGTTTGGGCGTCCGGCCGAGGACACGGCTCCCCCCCACACACCACCCCCGCCGTGCAAATCACTGTTAATAACCCTCCCCCCCCTTCACTCCCTCCAGCTCCACCATGTGGAGTCAGGGTGGCTTTATCCATAGAAATCAAACCCCAGGATGAGGAGCCAGGACTCCTGGGTTCTATTTCCAGCCCTGGCACAGACTCGCTGAGTGACCATGAACAGGCTCCACCCCCCCCATGCCTCCGTTTCCCCATGGAAACGGGGATATTGTCCTGGCATGGCTGTGGGTCGGGATGGAGGGACCCTGGCAGAGCTGGGGCAGGGGAAATTGTCAGGGGGCCGGGAGAGCCCATGGGGTGGTCAGCGGAGCTGGGAAAGGGCCGGAGGAGGCCCGTGCTGGGTCAGACTGGCACTGAGGGGCCCCGTGGGACTCACTGTCGCCCTCCAGTGGCTGGTCTGGAGAGGAGACCTGCTGTGGGGGCGGCCAGATGAGGACACGGGGCCCTGTCTGGGTGCAAGGATGTGAGCGGGGGCAGGGCTTGGCCCCAGCTCCCCACGGGGGTGGGCAGGGTCCACCCCGTGCCCGCCGCTCAGGGAGCGGGCTTGGCTCAGCCAGCCGCTCCCAGACGACGGGGGGGGGGGTGGAAGTTTCCTCCAACCAGGGCTCCCTGTCCAGGCCGCACACGCCCCACGGCGGGGCCCTGCAGCGCTGCCTCGGGGTCACCTCTATCCCCCCGGCCGGAATATGGGGTGCAAAGCCCCGCTCAGCAAGGCCGCCCACTCGTTCACTCCCAGGGGCACGTGACCCTGTGCCCCTTAAAGCTACAGAGCCCACAGTAAAGAGAGAAGCCCCACAAAGGAGCCCTGTGGCCCCGTCACGTACCCTTCCCAGCTCCGAATCCCCTGCAGTTGAGACCGACAACAGCCAGCATGGGGGGGCAGGAGGGGTCCCCCCTGCTCTGAAGGCACCAGGAGAGACCTGGGCTTACTGCCAGTGGGAGGCAGGACTCCTGGGTTCTCTCCCCAGCTCCGTGACCAGGGGTGGGCTGCTTCCCCGCTCTGGGCTGGAGATGCCCGTCGGGAGAGGCTGCGTGTTGCCAGCATGGGGCCGGGCGGGCGGATTGAGCGGGATCCTGGGAAAGACTAGACCGTTCCAGCCCGCAGATAACAGCTGTTCTGAGTCACCCACCCCGGCAAAGGACACCCCCCCCCCACCGCACCCCCAGCACCTGCATGGAAAGCAGAGGGGGAGTCGGGCTCGGCAGGGCGCCCCAGAGAGCTCCTGAGGCTGGCACAAGGGGGGGCATGTGCCACTGAGACAGGACGAGCCTGGAATTTCTCTGCAGCACGGCTAGCGGCTCCCACGCTGGCCCGAGCCCGCGGGGCGGCTGGATGGGGAGGGACGTCTCAGACTGGCCGGGTCACAGCTGCAGGAGGTGAGCCACAGCTTGGGAGGTCGCCCAGACTACGAGAAACTCTGGGTGGCTACAGAACCATTAGCCCAGGCTGGCACCCCACTGCCTGCCATGGCAAAGCAGAGCGGCTGGCCTGGCGCAGGCCGAGGGGCCCGTCTCCAGCAGTGCCCACTCCTCGACACGCCGCACTTGACCCTTCTCACACCCCGAGCAGCTACCAGCACTGGCTGCCACCCAGGCAAGCCCCAGCTCCGGGACTTGGTGCAGCGAGGCTCCTGTGGCGGTGAGTTCCGCAGGCTGCAGCTGTCCATTGATTGGCCACTGGGACTGGACACCGCTCGTCAGGGGCTGGGGGGGAGGGGTGGTTGTATCACACACTCCCGCCCCTGCTCCTGGCTCACTCACCGCTCCATGGGGTCACCAAATACAGAGCTCAGGCCCCTGCCGCGCCCGCAGCCCAGGCCCCGTTTCCCACTCACATGAGGATTCCCACCAGCACGCAGGGGCTAGGACACACAGCAGAGCAATTCCAAATGCACCCAGGGGAGGGAAGAGGGGTCTCACTCACACGCCCTAACCAGCGCTCCACCCCCCTAGGCTCTGCCCCGCGTCTACACAGCGGTGTACCCCGGGCTCTGGGGGGTGGTCGCAGGGCTGGGCCTGGGGGAGGAGCCCCACTGCCAGAGGGCGCCGCCCTGGAGAGCAGATTGTGGGAAGTGCATGGGGCCCTGGGCCCCCCCACCGCTGCAGGTCACCCTGAACTCACTGGGGCCTTTAGAGAGAGCCCAGCCCCCCACTCCTTCCACCTCCACCTCGGAGAGAGCGGAGTAGCTAGACCCCCCCCCCCCCCGCCTGGCTCGCCCCACCTCGCCTGTCCTGCCAGCATCCCCAGGGCCCGGTGCAGGCTGGCTCCGGGCCTCTCCGCCCTCCCCTCGCGCAGCCCCATGCCCCACGCGGGCACAGACACCAGCCCCAGCGGGGGCAGACGCACACACGCCAGGCCTCACCCGCCAGTCCCTGCTGGCAAGTCCTGCCTTTGCCGTCACTCTGGTGGGGATCCGCACTGGGACCTGCCCGCTGGCGTCTGGCCCTGCTCTGCACCCTGCGCGTCCCGTGCTCACCGCAGAGAGACCCCGGCCTCCGCCGGGGGCTCCAGCCAACTCCCAGCCCCGGGGCACCTCGCAGACCGCTGGGCGCTGCCAGACCCCGGCATCGGACAGAGCCCTGGCTGCTCGGGCCGTCCCCGGCTCTCCCCGTCGTCCCGCCCGTGAGGCACCGAGTGGCCGGTGGGTTTCACTAGCCCAGGCCGGCCCGCGCCCCGGTGCTGCCCCCGCCGCGTTACCTTCCAAGGAGACGGGTTCAAAGAGGCCGAACTGCTCCAGCACCTTGACAAACAGAACCAGCACCACCAGCACCGCGATGATCTCCAGCCCTTCCAAGTTCATGGTGAGGGGAGCTCAGGGCACGGCCCCCCTACCCCCGACCGGCTCGCTCCCCCGGCGCCCCCACCGCCGGGACGCGCATCGCCACGGAGCCGCCAGCCCTGCCGCGGGGGCATCAGCCTTCACCCCTCCTCCTGGGGGGCCCCCGCCACCCGGCACCGGACCAGCCCCTGCCGTCCAGAACCCCCCGGCGGGGGTACCCCGCTGTGCCGGGCAGGGGGAGACGGGGAGACGGTCCCAGGCAGTCCACCTTGCGAGAGCGGGGCTGGAGGACGTGTGAGTGGAGCGGGAGGAGGGGGGGTGGGGGGAGCCCTGCCCTCCCATTCCAATGACACCACCTCCATCGATTTGCTTAATGCGGTTGCTAAGCAAACGGGCCACAGATATTAAGAGGATCTCAGCTCCCCTCCGGGGACGCTGGGTTAAACAGCCACGGGGAGGAACGGCTCCGGTACATCCTCTGTGCCCCTCCCCGGAGCGCTGCTCCCAGCCACCCATTGGGGTGGGGGGCCGACCCCCCCCCAGCACAGTCCGCTGCCTGATGCCTGGCACAGCACGAGAGGAGAGCAACAGGCCCGTGGCAGAGGGGTGCCGCCGAGGCTGGGGGGCCAGGACTGTGCCAGCCTGCATGCAGGAGGCATGGGGCAGTGGGGGGTCTGCACCCTTCCCCCCTCTTTCCTTGCTCCCCCCCCCCCAGTTTGTGTGGGCGTCAGACAGACCTCCAAAGCCCTAAGTTCAGCTGCAAACAAATGCCAGGAATCCTGCCCTGCTCCGGGGCTCACGGCCACTGCAAAGGCCCCAGCTCACCAGAGCCGGCACCCTCCTGGCTAGATCCCCACCCAGCTCCAGCCAGCAGAGAGCGAGGGAGCGGAACGACTGCCGCTCGGGGCCAGGCGCTCCAGCGTCCTGCCTCCGGCTGCATCAGAACAGAGCAGCAGGTCAGCCAGGCAGCCACACCTGGCTTGACAGCTGTTGACACCAACAGTCCTTTGCTTTGGTCACCTGACTGCCTGGCTCTCTCTGCCTTGCTACAGCCCTGCAGCAGTGAGTTCCACGGGTGAAAGGCTCTGCCCTCTAGGGGGTTGGCTGCGAGGCACAAGACTCTCCTCCTCCCACTCCTCTCTGTCCCTGCCCGAGTGGAGAGGAAGCCTCGGGTTCCCATTTGCTGGCTGTTTGGCGGGTCCCGTTCTTCGTGGCTGTGACCAGAGCCACCCGTCACACATGGCACCAGCAGCCCCTTAGCAGAGGCCACAGAGGGACTGGGCCTCGCAGCCCCACAGGCTGGAGCGGGGGGAGCAAGGAAAGAGGGGGGAAGGGTGCAGACCCCCCACTGCCCCATGCCTCCTTGAGAAGAAAAATCCTGTAAAGTTGAATTCATTGGTTTGTGCCTTTATAAACCGATAAATATGGAGTTAAACTTGATTTTTAATCACTATTTTCTTTAAACCACTGGGCTGACTATAATTTACATACAGTGTAACAACTAAAATCCATTTTTCTGCTCCTCTCCCAGCTGCCTCGGCTCTAGGGAGAGGAGTCAGCCCCTGGGGCTCACAGTCCAGCCCCTTGAACCTCCACAGTCTACCCTGCAACTCAACTGCCCCCGCCCCCTGCGCAGCCCTGCTCTGGGATTCAGGGAGCGTTCCCTGCCAAGCGATGGCCAGAGCAGGGCAGGTGGGCGTGGCGATACCGACACTCGGCCTTTCCATGGCCGCTGCCCACCTTGGAGCTCCAGGCATGGAGCCAGCCTCAGGGTTATTGTCCCCTTTAACTGCAGGGGAAACAGGCATGGAGCAGGGATGTGGCTCCTCGGTCAGAATCACCCCACGGGGGGTGGAACCCAGGAGTCCTCATCCTCTGAGGGATCCCGCACAACCGCTGGGAGCTTCCATCCACAGCTCGGCCAGCCCCTGAGTAACAAGAAAAGCTCCTCCCCCGCCCAGCTTGTCCACAACACGGTTGCCTAGATCGTTAACAAAACCACGTTCATTAGCATTGCCAACGAATCTGTCCTTGCAGAACCCCACTAGAAACACACCCCTCCGATGAGGAGTCCCTGCTCCGTTACATTCGGAGGCTTCACAGCTAGGCAGCTTTTCCTCCAGGTAAGGAGGCCATGGTCAATGGATATTGTTCTAAGATTTGTAACCAGAATGTTATGCGGTACCAAGTCGAAGGCCTTATAGCGCCTAGTACATCAACATTATCACCCTGATCAACCACACTCCTCATCCCATCAAAAACACAACCAAGTTACTTTGACAGAACCTATTTTCCATAAGCTCATGCTGACTAGCATTGACGACATCACCCTCCTTTAATTCTTTATTAATCAAGTTCCGTATCAGCCACTTCATTAGTTTATTATCCCATTTTTAATGTTAGCTTTCTTCCAGTCGTCTTCCCCCATGTTCCAAGACTTATTGAAAACCAACATTAACAGTCCAGCGAGCTCCTCAAAAACTTTTGGTGGCTCTTCTAAAACTCTTGGATCTGCGGATTCAAAACCATCTAACTTTAGAATCAGAGAGGTAGCCGTGTTCGTCGGGTTTGCAGAAGCGACAGAGTCCTGTGGCACCTTAAAGTCTAACAAAAGTATTGAAGCATAAGCTTTCGTGGGCTAGTGTGGGTATTAGCCCATGAAAGCTTATGCTTCAGTACTTTTGTTAGTCTTTAAGGTGCCACAGGACTCTTTGTCACTTCATCTAACTTTAGTAGCTTCTGTTTAACATCCTCCTGAGATATTAGTGCGATGGAAAGAGTGTAGATAAATCTCTTTTGTATAACTTTATGTGATGTTTGTGTTAACTTTTCATATAACCTTGTTTTAGAAACTCTGTATTGAACTTTGGTAATATGTTCTAGCCCCTAAGGTAGTATAATTAAGGTAGAAGAAAAATGTCTTTTTGCTAGGAGTAGAATAAGATCTTCCCCCCGCTCTGTAATCAATGGCCCTGTTGAATGAAGGAGGTGAATGAGGAAGGTAGCACCTCCAGACAGTGCAACCCTTGGAGAGGGGATGGGAGCCAGACCAAGGACAATCAAAGTGTCAAGTGGGCTGACTAAAGAAGATCAGATTGACAGCCTGGGGGAGGGGGGTGTTAGCATTAAACACCCTCTCTGCAGCACTGGGACAACCCCCAGAGAAAAGCAGCCCAAAGAACCAATGGACACAGACCCAAATTTTGAATCTGAGACAGATTTGCATAGGAGAGAAGCTGCTATAAAAGTGAGGTGCCTCGCAGAGGACCCCGGGTCTCGTCTTGTCAGCATCGGAGCGCCCGGCTCCACCCCTCCCCCATCTAACTCACCTGGTCTTGGATTGTTTTTTAGACCAGACGCTGCAGCTCAGAAATCACTTCCTGATTGGCCCACCGGTACCCCCTCCAGCTCCCCTAACTGTACCCCTCCCCGAGGCTGCTCCCCCTCCCCTTCCAATGTCCTCTTTTTGGGAACCCAAAATATGGGAACCCTACCTCGAAGCCTGGTCCCCTTTAACCAGCTCACCCTTCTTCCTCGATCCTGGGTTTCAGGGCACCTGGCAAAGTGTCTTAAACAATTCCCAGTGATCAGCCACATTTTCCTGATTCAATTCTGCGTCCCAGCTGGTCTGGCTCATAACGGTTTGTAGCTTGGTGAAACCGGCCCCTGTAAAGCATCAAGTCTGTCTGTCCCTGGCCTGGCCTTTCCTCTGTTGTGACCCCTTGCTGTGCCCAGCTGCCATTCGTCTTTAGCTCTGTGATCAGCCCCTCTGTGTCTGCCCAGACGAGGGTGAACATGGATCCCCCACATGCGGGGGGAGGGGGGGAGGGATGCTGCCATTCAAATGTATCGCCACAAGGGGGGGGGCCTTTCTCTACACATCACGGAGTGGGGCAGCCAGTCTATGGGGCCAGCAGAGAGCGCCCTCCCTGGTCACTGACTGAACAAGCAGCCCGGGCTTCCTATGGCATCCGGCCAGGCTGGGGTCACATTTCCCAGCCCGATGCCCCTCCTGAGCGCCTGCTGTCCACACCTCTGCCAGTGCCCCTCACTCCCGACCCGCAGCCCCCTCCCGGCCCAGCCCTGGGCACCCCACCCCCAGCTCTGCCGGTGCCCCTCACTCCCGACCCGCAGCCCCCTCCCGGCCCAGCCCTGGGCACCCCACCCCCAGCTCTGCCGGTGCCCCTCACTCCCGACCCGCAGCCCCCTCCCGGCCCAGCCCTGGACACCCCACCCCCAGCTCTGCCGGTGCCCCTCACTCCTGACCCGTAACCCCCTTCCAGTCCAGCCCTGGACACCCCACCCCCAGCTCTGCCGGTGCCCCTCACTCCTGACCTGCAGCCTCCTGCTGTTGCAGTCTTTGGCCTCTACTTACATTTCCATCAAGCCCAGCTGTGCAGAGGGGTGGGATGGAAAGTGATCAGACTCACTGTCCATGGTACTTGGGGGGCTGAGATCTAACCAGAGGTCGTTGCAACCGCAGCCCTGCCCCCCAGCTCTGACAAACACCAGGCCAGGGCCCCACTGCCAGGCAGACTCGGTGCCTTGCCCACAAGCCGGCTGGAGCCCCCCGGAGTCCCGCGAACAGCCCCTATTCAGTCCTGCCACCGGGACCCAGTGGGGGCGGGTCAGGGCCCGGCAGAGGCCCCCAGTCCAGGGAACACCCCAAATGCAGATGGACAATGCAAAGCTCCATGCAGACAGCTGCAGGAAGGAGCTCTGGCTGGCTGGGGAGGGCACTGCTGCCCCGTCTGAGCAGAACAGCCTCCCTGCCTGCCTTTGGGGCTCCCCTTGTAGCCCATGGCCTGCCCTCCCTGCGCCCAGAGAGCCGGCGAGTCACCCCTTTGGGCTGGATCCGCCTCCCTGGCTGGAGCACACAGTGCTATGCACCCCGCCCGGCTGCGTGACTGACACAGCAAATCCCCCGGGCAAGCCCCGCTCCCTCCAGCACCCGGGCACAGTCAGTGCAATGGCAGGGTGTGCCCGGGCAGGGCTCCGCCTTGCCCCCTGGGCTGGGGAAGACGCTGTCGGGGCAGCGCACGCCAGGCTGCTCCCTTGGGTGCCTGCTCTCGGGCTGCGTCGCATCGATTTAAACAGACCCAGACTTGGCCCGCGGAGGAGAGTCCTGACTCATGCAATAGGAAGCAGCATCTGCTTCCAGAATCTCTCCCCTCTCCTACAGCCTGGGAATCCAGACAGACAGACCGGCTAACCCGGCCCCCGCAGGCAGGGTGGGGGTAGAATCAGCTGGCATCTGCCCCTGGCCTAGAAATTCAGTTCCTGGCACGATGGGATTCGCAGCGAAGGAGGCCGAGGGCAGAAAAGCTCAGACGGCTCCTCGGGCCCATCCGGCCCCGCGAGTGGCCGGAGAGTCCCACCCTGGCCAGGCAGGGGTGGTGCCAGGGAAGAGAAGGTATCCGGGCAGGTGATTTGCACATAGCAGGACACTAGGGATTCCCGAGGGCTCCCCAGCTCCACCCTGGCACAGTCTAACCAGGGGAGAGACCTTGTCTGCCCGACGTACTGACTGGCAATGACACAGCGCCCGGACCGCGCAGTCCGCTCGCTGGGGTTCCACAGGAGGGTGTTCTACAGACACACACGTTCACCACACACAAGCTAGCGGCTCGGTCAGTCCAGCCTGGGAGACCAAACTTCTTTCAATTTTCAATGGAAACAAACAAGCCCCAGCCAGACACAACAGTTCCAAGAGGCATGAACCGCCCAAGGACTCTCAACCGGGTGTTCACTCTGAAACCTAACAAATAACAAATGTTAATAATTAACATCTAGCTACATCCAGGCTCATTGGTTTAACAGGATCTATCTAGCCTGCTTATCCCAGTCAACCGGTCACCTCAGCAGAAGATTTAAAAACAAGATAAACCACATGGCAGCTGCTGTGCTGATTGAATTATTAATTTCCATGTTGAATTTCTTCAAAACCTCCCGTGTTTAATTTCAGCCCAGCTGCTGCGGAGGCGACTGCTGAGGGCCAGAAGACAGGCCCCTCACTGCAGGAGGGAAACGCGGCTTCCGCAGAGTCCCTGGGGTCTTGATCTGTGCTGGGTTCGAGGTGGGCTCCCTACACAACTGAGCCCACTCACGCTCGCTGCACTGGGGAGCTCGGGCGGGGGTAGACAATTCTGGCACTTTGCACAGGTTCTAGGTCTCGCAGTCCCTGGGGAGCTCTCTGCACACCGCCCTGTCCTTGTTAAGCACCCCAAGGGGGTTCGTCATTAGGGAGATCGCACCGCAAACTCTCGGGGCTCAACCCAGGGTTCTGGCTGGGAACAGCCCAGCGGGATGAAGACGGGTTGGGGGGTTGGCTGTGCACCCTGCTTACGAACATGGTTGGGAGCCAGAGCAGCCATCTGAATTAGGCCTGAATCCCCACCGCCCCTGGACTCCCGGCAGGCAGCCGGCCGGTGGGCCTCCAACTGGGATCCAGTTCCTCCCAGAACCCTGGGTTTCCCAGGGATGTCAGCTGGGGGCCTCCTGACTCAGCACTGATGGCTGGTGAGTGCCGCGTGGATGCCAGGCTGAGAACTAGGAACTCGCATCACACCGATGGCCCCCGGGGACGGCAGCAAGCCTCGGGTGACTGTGCCCTGGGCTAAAGCCTCCCGGACAGACCCGGAGCGCCGCCCTAGAGGTGATGTGCCCTGCACCCGCCGACCCGTTGTGCTCACTCTTAAAGGAAACGGCGCCTGATTATTAACGGGAATGGCACAAGGCCAGGAATCTCTGGGAGCAGCAGCCTCCTCCAGCTGCCAGCCCCACCGGTGCTGGGTCAGGAGAGGGATGGACACAGGGAATCGGGGGGGCTGGGGATAAGAAGCCCCTCGGGGTGCCCAGAGCACCTGACCCCTCCAAACACCCATTTCCAGGCGAATGACGTGAATGCAGATGTAGGTCCCGCCCCCAGGGGCTGGTGTAGAAGCCCAGCGGATAAGTGACGGATCCGGACCCATCGCCAGCCTGCCCCGGCCCCGCCGCGGACTGGTTTGGTAGAGGCTGGAAGCCGGAACGCAGGCCGAGGGGCTCAGCGCCGCCCGCGGACAGGGCAGCCGATTCCACGTAGGGGAGCCAGGTCCCTCTGCCAGAGCGGGGCACAGTCAGGGAGCTGCCGCCTGGCATCGCCGGAGCACGGCACAATCGCAGCGGCCGGGGACGAGCCAGGGAATAACCCGCCCTCTAGGCTGGCGGCTGCGGGACGAAGGAGAAAGGGCACCCGGGGGTGCCGGCAGCTTGGAGAAGGAGAATGTAAAGGGGAAATATGGGGGGGGCACTGCCTCCCCTCCTGCTCCAACCCCCCTCCCCCATCTCTCTATGCCACAGTCACAGACAAACCCTTGCCGGGCGTTTGGCAAACCCCAGCCCTGCCCTGCCCCCGGCCAGGTCCCCCCGCCGGCTACCTTCGATGCCGCTGATGATCTTGAAGCACTTGGTGGTGAACCAGTAGGAGATGAGGAGGAGAATGACGATCAGCGAGGCGTAGAGCAGGCTGTCGCTGTGTGGGGATGCCCTCTCCATGGCTCCATCCCAGGGGCCCGCCCCGGTGCCAGCGCCCCCCTGCCAGCACGGGCGCCGGGCTGGGACTCCCCGCCTCTCCGCAAAGGGGTCGGGAGCGACACACGATAGCCGAGCTCCCAAACCAATTACCGTAATTGCTCTCATCTAACACATGGTTCCTGTCTAAAAATAACCGCCCGGCCCAGGGGAGCCCGGCGGAGAGCGTGGCACTGCCAGCCGGCACCGGCTTAGCTCCCCCCCAGGAGCCAGTCCTGCCTCCCGTGCAGGGGGTTGGACGTGTCCCTGGAGAACGCTGTGTAGACGCTGGAGCCCCAGGCTGGGGGCCGGACTCAACGGTGCCCCCCTGGGGTTCCAAAGGAGGGGGCTGCTCGGGCCCTAGGTTAACAAACCCAGGCCGGGCTCCCTCGAGCTCTGCTGGCAAAGGCAGCGCAGGCTGTGGGTGCCACACCCGAGTTACAGGCCAAGGGAAACCCCGGCTCCTCCGCAGGCGTCACCTCGACCCGCAAAGACGGGCAAAGCCACAAACAGCCTCGTCTGCCGTGGGACTCCGGAGAGGAGACAACGCAGTGCTGGGGACGCTCTGGCGAGCCCTGGTCTCCACCCATCACCCCCACCGGGCCAGGGGAACGCGGACAACCACGGCACCCAAGGGCCGGCACCCCGGCTGCAGCAGGAGTCTGGACCCTCCAGCACCCCCTGCTCCCACCTGCCCCCTCTGCACAGCATCTCGGCATTGGGGCATCTGGGCAGAGCAGTGACAGCCTGGGGGCTTGGCGTGAGACACACACACACACCCAGGCCCCACCGACCCGGGGCAGAGCCAGGCCGAGGGGTGAAGGCCGGGGCGGGGGGGGGGGGGGAGGAGTTCTGGCAGACAAGGCCACAGCACCGCGCTGCCACCCGGCTGAACTCAGCTGCCGTGGCGCACAGGATATAAATAGCCGGGTCCGAGGGTCGGGCCGTTCACCCACATGCAGCCGTTGGAGCCGTCTCCGCGCAGTCCCCCGTTTTGGGGCCCCAACCAAGGAAAGGCCAGCAAGGGTTCTGGGGGAGGGGCGGCGTGGGGGTAGATGGGGGGGGCAGCCAAGGGTTCTGGGTGAGGGGCGGCGTGGGGGTAGATGGGGGGGGCAGCCAAGGGTTCTGGGTGAGGGGCGGCGTGGGGGGTAGACGGGGGGGGGGGCAGCCAAGGGTTCTGGGTGAGGGGCGGCGTGGGGGGTAGACGGGGGGGGGCAGCCAAGGGTTCTGGGTGAGGGGCGGCGTGGGGGGTAGACGGGGGGGCGTGGCCAGCCAAGGGTTCTGGGTGAGGGGCGGCGTGGGGGTAGATGGGGGGGCCAGCCAAGGGTTCTGGGTGAGGGGCGGCGTGGGGGTAGACGGGGGGGCGTGGCCAGCCAAGGGTTCTGGGTGAGGGGTGGCTTGGGGGGGGGGGGGGAGACGCAGGGGGGGGGGGGGAGCTGGCCAGCCAAGGGTTCTGGGTGAGGGGGGGGGGAGCTGGCCAGCCAAGGGTTCTGGGTGAGGGGCAGCATGGGGGTAGATGGGGGGGGGGGAGCTGCCCCCAAACATAGTCCCTTTGGTCACCACCCTGGCCGGTCGCACCACTCATCCCTTGGCCCCGGACCCCCTCCCCGGCGCCGGGGATAGATGCTTGCAGGGCCTCTCAGGGGCTCCCACAGCATGGCCCAGGCAGGCCGCCCTGCTCCCCTGGGGTTGTGCTCCGGAGCGGGGGGCTGCAGGGTCACTTTCCCGATGGGGGGCCCACTGGCTGGCCCCAGAGACAAGTCCCAGAGGAGCTGGAGTGGAGCTCTGCTCCACACTGGGTTGGAGCCCCACGGGGGGCACAGCCCATAGCCCCGGTCAGCTCTAGAGACTCCGCTGGGCACTTTGCTCCCTGGGGGGAGGCCGGGTCCCTCCGAGTGCAGAGCGGGACCTGGGCCGCGCAGCCAGCCCGTGAGCTGATGGATGGGGGGGGGGGTTTGGGTTCTCACCCATTAGGAGAGTTAAATGTAGGTCACAGCTGCTCCCATATTACCCAGCTGCTAATCAGAGGCGGGCGCGTTATTAATCAGCACATGAACACAGCGGCGCCGTTCTATTTTCGGGTGCTGCAGTCACAGTTTTAACCGGCTAAATTGATGGAGTCATTCCTCCGGCCCCAGCCTCGCCCCGGCCTTGGCCCAGACAACGCGGGCTCTCGCCAGGCCCCCTGGCAGGCGGGGGATTTGCCCCATGCCAGGCGCGGCCTGCTCCCCTGGCACTACCTGGGACCTTTGCCGGCTGGGAGGTTGGCCCGGTGAGGATGAAATTGGAAGATGCCCAGATGCCCCTGAGCTGTGGCGGAGCTGCTCACGGCCCAGGCAGCCCCAGCGGGGGAAGGGAACGGCACACGGGGAAGGATCGGGGTGACACTGCCCGGGAGCCATGCGGGGGACTGGCACAGGCACGCTGCGGGGGCGCGGTTCAGAGACCGGGATTGCAGAGAGGGAGCGGGCTGATCTGGGGACACGCCCTGCACTGGGCCCGGTCCCACTGTCTCACCTGGAGGGTCCCACTCCGCCATGCACGGGCTGGGCAGCTTCCGGGCTCCAGCTGCCACCGCCAGGGCTTTCCAAAGCAGGCGAAGATCCCAGCCAGGAGCAGCAACACCATGAGCCCATCTAGCCTGGCGTCCCGCCTCCTGCGCCCCGGTCCCCGCCGGTCCCCACCGTTCTCTCCCAGTGAGCTCGCTCCTCCAGAGCCCGCCTCCTGCGCCCCGGTGCAGAGCAGTGGCGTCCCCACCGTTCTCCCCCAGCGAGCTCGCTCCTCCAGAGCCCGGGGCCCGTCTCCCAGACCGGCTGTAGAATTATAAACCTGGCCAGGTCCCGCGAGGGGGTAAGCGCCAAGCTCCTTGCGCCCAGCCGGGCGGGGAGGGCGAGCGGCCCTGCTTCCACTGTCTGCGTGCTCTGGAGGGCTGGTTTCAGAGCCAGCGACCAAGCGAGACCCCTGCCACAGACAGAGGAGAGGCTGGGGTTCCCTGGGCCAGGGTGAAAGTCTGAGCTCAGGGCCTGGGCAGAGGTGGCAGCGGGGGGTGGGAAGTTTCCCGCGGGTGCCGCCGTTCCCTCTCAGCTGTGCGGCCACGCAGCAGGTTATCCAGGGCTCCCCCAGACCCAACCTCGGAGCGGCCACGGCGAGAGTCCTCTCTCCACACTGCAGTCCCGGTGAAGCCTGCACCCCAACACCCCTCATCCAGCCAGAACCCTCCCACCCCAGCACCCCAACCCTCTGCTGCAGCCCCGAGCCCTCTCCCACAGCCCCACCCCCACCAGGAGTCACCTCCAAAAGTCACTCCGCACAGGGATGTAAAAAATCCCTTTTTTACATCCCAGGAACCTTGGCTGGTGCTTGGAGGGGGGGGGGGGGCTTGGCCCCAGCCACCTTATGAATAGTTGGGTTCCCAACCCAGTCCAAACCCCTTTCCCTAAGGGCACGGGAGCAACACGGCGGCCACAGACCCAGGATTCATCCCAGCCCAAAACCCAAGCAGAGCCACCCAGAGGCAGCGGGGGAAGGGACACACGGATGAGCCTGGAAAATGAGAACATAACTCCCAGCCATGCCCATGCCCCCATGGGCCACGGCTGTGTGGACACAACCCCAGAGACACGGACGTTTCTCCCCTCGGGGAGCAGCCGCCCCAGTGTGGCCAGCCCCGGAGATGATAAGATCAGGAGTCTCGCCACATGGGGGGCTTTCCCTAAGCCCCAGTTCTGCCTTCACTTGATCCATAACTCCTGTTTCCTTACACCATCGCCAGACTTAGTCCAGGGAATTCTAGGATTCGCCAGCAGCTCCGGCTCTGGGGGAAGTGACGGGTCCTTCCTGAATATGGCTGTGATCCAGGGTGTAAGGACCCAGCGATCAGGAAGGCAGCTCACCGGTGTTCAGATGCACTGGCGTAGCTAGGCGGGTGCGGGGGGTGCGGACCGCACCGGGTGACACCCTCTCAGAGGGGTGACACCCGGCTCGGGCTGTCGGCGCCGGGCGCCCCCGGGCCCACCCCGCGCTGCCTCTGGCCCCGGGCCGGCCGCGGGGGGCTGCAGGGTCCCGGCCGGAGCCGTGCGGGGAGCCCCGGGGGGGGGGAAGGGCGCCCCGGATGCTGCCTCCGCACGTGCGGGGAGCCCCGGGGGGGGGGGGGGGCGCGCCCCGGATGCTGCCTCCGCACTGGGTGACACCAACCCTAGCGATGCCACTGTTCAGATGAGTTCCTGTCTGCATCCTGTGAACTTGCCCAGACCGGTATTGCCCTGGCCCCTTCTTTTGTCATTCAGTTTCACCCGGATTCTATAACAATGTGCTTACTCTCACCTTTGGGGGCGAAGCCAGACTTTGAGGCACCTGCTCCCCTACTTGATGTAAACTTTGCTTGTGCCAATCAGAAGCGAAAACAAACAAGTTTTGGGCCCGAATCAGAGAGGTAGCCGTGTTAGTCTGGAATAGCAGAGGAAACAAAATCCTGTGGCACCTTAAAGACTAACTATAAAGTTTTGAAGCATGAGCTTTCGTGGGCTAATACCCACTTCGTCGGATACAAGCAGTGGAAATGTTTAGAGGCAGGTCTGGGAAAGTAGGTAAGAACCAGGTGGGAGGTGAAAAGGTTAGTCCAAATAAGCTGAACCAGTTTGTTATCTCCGATCAGGGAGTGTGGATTATTCTTCTAGCATTTGAATGGGGTGTGTGAACATGGAGAGAGGAGAAACAATGTCTGTAATGAGCCAGCCATTCTAGATCTTTGTTCAATCCTAGAATGTGTGTGCTGAATTTGCAAATGAATTGAAGTTCTGCAGTTTCCCTTTGTAGTCTGGTCTTGAAGTGTTTTTGCTGCAGGATGGTGACTTTTAAATCTGCTAATGTGTGTCCAGGCAGGTTGAAGTGTTCCCCTACAGGTTTGTGTATATTGCCATTCCTAATATCTGATTTGTGTGCATTTATCCTTTTTCGTAGGGACTGTCCAGTTTGGCCGATGTACATAGCAGAGGGACACTGGTGGCATATAATGGCATATATGACATTGGTTGATGTGCAGGTGAATGAACCAGTGATGGTATGATTGATCTGGTTAGGTCCTGTGATGTTGTTGCTGGTGTAGATATGTGGGCAGAGTTGGCATCGAGGTTTGTTGCATGGATTGGTTCCTGAGTTGGAGTTATTGTGGTGCAGTGTGCTGTTGCTGGTGAGAATTTGTTTAAGGTTGGCAGGTTGTCTGTGTGCCAGGACTGGCCTTCCTCCCAAAGCCTGTGAAAGTGAGGGATTATTGTCCAGGATGGGTTGTAGGTCACTGATGATGCGTTGCAGAGGTTTTAACTGAGGACTGTAGGTGATGGCCAGTGGTGTTCTGTTGTTTTCTTTCTTGGGCTTGTCTTGCAGCAGTAGGCTTCTGGGTACACGTCTGGCTCTGTTGATCTGTGTCCTTATTTCCTTGTGTGGGTATTGTAGTTTTGAGAAAGCTTGGTGAAGATCTCGTAGGTGTTGGTCTCTGTCTGAGGGGTTGGAGCAAATCCGATTGTACCTCAGTGCTTGGCTGTAGACAATGGATCGTGTGGTATGTCCGGGATGGAAGCTGGTGGCATGAAGGTAGGCATAGCTGTCGGTAGGTTTTCGGTATAGGGTGGTGTCGATGTGGCCGTCATTAATTTGCACTGTGGTGTCTAGGAAGTGGATTTCCTGTGTGGACTGGTCTAGACTGAGGTGGATGTTGGGGTGGAAGCTGTTGAAGTCATGGTGGAATTCTTCCAGAGTTTCTTTCCCATGGGTCCAGATGATGAAGATGTCATCAATGTAGCGTAGATAGAGAAGGGGTGTGAGTGGACGAGAGTTGAGGAAGCGTTGTTCCAGGTCTGCCATAAAGATGTTGGCATACTGTGGGGCCATGCGGGTGCCCATAGCAGTCCCGCTGGTCTGGAGGTATATATTGTCACCAAATTTGAAATAGTTGTGTGTGAGGATAAAGTCACAGAGCTTAGCAAATGACACTTCTGTGATGTCATAGTTAGTGCTTATGGGTCTGTCTGCCATGTGCAGACAGAGAGGAAAACGAAAACGAGTCCTGTGTATCCGTGTATCCCCATAACCGAGCCTGATCACCTCGAAGCCTCTCTCTCAGCTCACGTGTTTTCAAACAGAGCTTCTACGTTTGCCAGTCGTTACGCGTTGGTTTGTATTTGTAAGTATCAGTTATTACTAAATGCTGCATCTTTGTTTGTAAATATTGTTAGTAGGTATTTTAGTCATTATGTGTTTTACGTTTCATTAAGTCTATTAGTTAATCAAAAACCTGCTCCCTTACCCCTTGTAATTATCCCCAATAAAACTTTAAATTGATTAATCTTAGTTGTGTGTGTGTGCGCGTCTGCAGCTCGCGTCCTGACCCACACTCCCCTTGCATCCCTTACCGATATAGTCTATTGCCACGTGCAGCCTGGTAAATAACAGGCCTGCAATTTTTTTTCGCCCCTGCGAGCCCGTGGCAATCCACGACCGGGAGCAAGACAGACCGGAGAGCCCCGGGGGACTGTCTGGGACTCCCTGGTCAGACTGTTACAGCCCCTGAGGGGTTCACACTTGATAACTGGTGGATGACACCTAAGTGCAGAACTCACAGCGGCTAGTTCCCGCTGGGTATCTGCCCCCGAGTCACTGCAGGCAGCGTTAGACTCTCCCCATCACTTCACAAATCAGAACGTTTCTAGCCCTCACGGCCTCAGAGAAGCACCTGGAAGCGCCTAAAGGCTCAGACTCCGGAAGATGGGCCTTCGCTCCATCAGTCCTCAGGGAGACGCTACATTCCCTCTGCAGGGAGGAACAGAGAAGACAGGTGAGTGCATCTGAATTTTCTGTTAACCCTTTCTCTCCCTCTCTCCATTCCCTGCTGTGTGGGGTTGGGCAGCTATTTGAAGGTGACCCTTCTAATCATCCCACTGACTGGGCCTGGGGTTCGAATGGGGGCATGACAGACTGTACTCTTATGTTCACCCTTTTTACCAGCCCATGATAAGTTGTGTACAAAGTATACCTTGTGAGGTGTCAGTGGAAAACTCATAACCTGCTGAACATCAGTGACCTGGTAAAATGTGTGTGGTACTATTGCATGAAAAGTTATAAGAGTCTACTGTATGACATCGCTGAGACATGCTCCAAGTTTAGAAAAGCTGCCACAACCCAGTTCCTCCAAGACCAAAGGTAAATTGAATCACATGAAGCATCACTTGGTAAGCGGACATTCTTTGGCAGGAAGAAGGGTGTGAGCGAGAGATTTACATATTGGCAAAGGAACAGCAGGGGGTTCCTATGTAAACAGATACACAACTGAGGAACAGAGGTCCCGGCTCCTCGCTCTCCTCTCAGCTCCACTCACCGCATCAGCAACAGTTGAAAAAAATCAAGGAAGCATCATGGAACTTGGAGAGGGGAGCAGGCTGAAGGGGTCCGGCTAGATGGCTGTAAGCACATGGCGAGAGAAACCTTTTGCTTTAAATTCACTTCGGTTGTTAAGTTTGGTATTAGTCGGCATTTCACCTTTTATTTCTTTGTAATCGGTTCTGACTTTTATGCCTTGTTCCCTGTAATCACCTAAAATCTATCTTGCTGTAGTTAAACTTATTTTATCGTTCGCTCTAAGCCAGTGGGTGTTTGGGAACCTCCATTTGAGACAACTGGGTTTGTGCATCTCATTATCTGTTAATTAAATGACGGCCTTTCCGTCATCTTGTATTACACCGCAGGACAGAGCTGGGCAGCACAAGATGCGCATGGCAGGGACTGGGAGTTTCCTCGGGTCTCTCTGCAATAGGACTCAGGAGCGGCTGGCTAGAAGCTGGGGTGATTTTCGCATGCTGGAGGCAGTGTGAACAGACGGGGAGTGGCTGTTCTCACAGTGAAGCAGGGTAAAAGGCTCCCAGATTGGAGAGCTGAGGAGACAGCTGTCCAGATTGTCACAGGGGGGTCAGCTCTTGTTTCCCTCCAGCTGTGGGGAGTGCCCCACGCTGCCCGGGGGGACACAGGGGCTAGGCGGGAGGTCAGGAGATTCCTCTCTCGTGTCTTCTGCAGCCTCATGGAGGTTCATGGAGCCATCCCTGGCCAGCTGGGGCTGGTGTGATCAGGAGGTAGATCTGGAACCACATGGCTCAGGCTATGTGCAGCCGCTCACCTCTAGCTCACCGGGTCCAGGCCAGCCTTAGCTGGAAGCAACCAAGAACTGCTCCGGGGCCTGGGGGGGCGGGGGGTCTCAGCAGCCCCGAGAGCTGGCGGCAGGTGGCTAGGAGCACTGCCGAAGGACCAGCGGCCCTGCAGTGGGGCGGAGACGGGAAGGGTCCCCATGAACTTGAATTTGGCATAGAAAGAGTCGAGGCTGCCTTGCTGTCACGGAGCGCCCGGGCGATGGTCTGGAACCGCTCCCTAGGAAGCCAGACCGGACTCCGGGTGAAGGGCCCCTTCTCCGTACACAGCCTGTTTCCCAGGCCAGGAGCTTCAGGGGTCCCCACGTCCACCTTCCTGGGTCTGACCTCGGAGCATTCAGCACCTTCTGCCCCTCCGTGTGCTTCCCCCAGCAAGCCCGCCTGGGCAGGGTCCTGGGGGAGCCCGTGGGTTCTGCACCCCAATCCACACTCAAACGTGACTCTCAGCCAGCCAGCAGAATAGACTGTTTATTTGAGATGTCAGGAACCATCCAACTCACAGCTTCTCAGTTCAAACAGGGCCCCTCCGTCAGGCCCTTCTGGGGCGCTAGGAGGTGAGACCCAGATTCTGGGCTCCTGCTTCTTCCCCAGGTTTATTCGATGACTTCCATCTGGTCTAACACAGACCAATCAGCGAGCGAGCGTGAGCCCTCCGCTGGATCCATCTTGGGGCCAGAGACCGAGGTGGCTTCTCCCCCCTTCCCAGCTAGACCCAGACTGACCACTCCCTCCCCAGCCCATCCATGCTTTCCTTTGTCTGTTTCCCGGGCTGGAGATATCACCTGACCTCCCTTCTCCTCCTGGGGTCAGATTACAGCATCAGGGATGCACACCTGGAGAGGGGAGGGGTTGCCTCCTTGCTTCCAGGGTCAGTCCCTACTCCTTAAGAAATGCAAAGGGGAAACAGAGGCACACACACACACACAGTACTCCCACTTCGTCACACCCACTTCCACCTTCCTGGGTCTGACCTCGGAGCATTCAGCACCTTCTGCCCCTCCGTGCGCTTCCCCCAGCGAGCCCGCCTGGGTGGGGTCCTGGGGGAGCCCGTGGATTCTGCACCCCAAATCCACAGTCAAACGTGACTCTCAGCCAGCCAGTAAAACAGAGGTTTATTCAATGACCTGTACCTGGTCTAACCCAGACCATACAGTGAGCGTGAGCCCTCAGCTGGATCCATTTTGGGGGCCAGAGAGCGAGATAGCTCCTCTGCCTTCCCTGCCTGACTCCAGCTCCAGACTCCAAACTGAAAGTCACTCTCTCCAGTCCCTCCTCCCCACTAGCTCAGCCAGGTCAGGTCTCCTGACCTCCCTCCAACAGGTTCAGCCGCCTCTTTGTTATTCAGTTATGCTGTCTCTCTGCTTTGCAACAAGAAATGCATCGGGGAAACTGAGGCACACACCCAGTATTCCTACTCAGTCACACTTGCAACCCCTGAAAGCGGAGGGGGGAGTAACAGCCTGCAGCCCCCCTGCAGAGCATGACTGCTCAGCACATGGGGAGCCGCGAGATGGGAGGGTGAGGATCAGCCCAGGCACTCGTCCAGCTAGACTGGGGAATCCGGGGGGAAGAGCCTGCACCAGCCCCTTGCAAGGAGCGGGGCCAAAGGCCTCCAGCAGGCAAGGCAGCCCCACAGCTCAGAGCACACCCGGAGAGAGTCACCGGGCTGCCTTGTTCCCAGCAGCGTCTGGGGCCCCTGCAGAGGCGGGAGCCCGCCCCCCACCAACCCTGCAGGGCGTTCGCCGAGCCATCTCCTCCGCTAAAACCCACCTGCTCCCACCCCGGCTCACCAAACACTGCCACGTGCCACCCGACCCACCCACTACGCATCTTCCAGGACCTGCACAAGCTAGCGGAGGCCAATGCGACGGCTCACTGGGCCGTAAGGGGATGACACCAGCAGGGCCACGCGGCACGGGAAGGTCACTCCGCCGACTGTTCCAGGGGAACGCTCCCGCCCCACGCATCGTCCCCTTCTCTCTGGGGGCAGCACCCAGGCCGCATGAGCATGGACACACACACACACACACACACACACACACACACACGGAGCGTGTGTGCAATTAAGAGCCAGTTGCCGCAGGCGTGGGCTGGCCCGGCGTGGCAATGCTCTGGGGTGGATGGGGCTGTGTGATGCAGAGCGAGGAGCTCCCCGGGCGGGCCTCCAAATGGCTGCACGTCCCGTCGGCTCGCATTCGCCTTCCTCGCCGGGAGCCCGCGGCGCACGGACTACACCAGGGGAGCGACTGCGGAGCAACTGGCCGGCGGCCGAGGCCCCGGACAGCGCCGCGAGCCGGTTGGCTGAGGGCCGCTGCAGCTGGGGCCAAGGGTGGAGCAGGTGGCTACGTGGATGGGCGGAACGTGGGCTGGCGCCAGGCTCCTCTCCTGGGCCTGCGCAGACGTCACTGCAGCCCCGACACCAGGCCACGTGGCAGGGGAAGGTGGGCAGCTGAGAAGAGCTGCACCCCAGAAACTCATTCAGCCTCCCACGGGCCCCCAGCTCTTCTCACTCCCCCCAGCACAAACCCGCTGGCCCTGGTCCAAACACCGAGGGAAGGAGAGGCGTGGCCAGCGAGTGCCACACCAGTCCTGCTCACAGCCCGGTGCCAGCTGTATTCACACTCCCGCTGGCATCCCTGCCCGCTCTTGCTGGCCTAGGAGACACCTCCAGCCCCCAGCTGGGAGCAGCTGACTCCAAAAGGAGAAGGCCCCTTAATAAGCCCCCTGCCCCTGCTCTTCCAGCACCCCCATCACTGCACTGGGGCACGGGAACCAGCACCGACCGAGAAGAGAGGCCACCTCCCGCCCATCGCCACCCTGCATTCATCCAACGCTGCCCACTCTCCTCCCAGCCCCGAGACGCGACAGGCTCCCTGCTGCTGAATGTGAAATCGGAGCCCAGCGGCTCCGCCAGGCCCAGCGCCAAAGACCCGGGTTCCTTGTAGGCTCTGCCACAGACGGTCCTGTGGAGAGCGAGACTGACAACGCCACGAACCCAGGCACGCGACAGTCTCACGCCCTCGCCCAGCACCATAGAGCGACCCGCCCCCCCTGGGCACCCCCAGACGAGCACTCCTGCCTTCGCAGCACCCGCCCCGTCAGCCCCAGGATACCCGAGACAGGAATCAAACCCCGGGAAGCACCCCAGCGCAGGGAGGAGACCAGGGGGAGCTCAGCCAGCCCCCGCCGAGGGGAGTCCAGGGTTTAGGGCTGGTTGTGGTGTCAGGTCAGTTCTTGGTTTAGCCCAACCAGCGTGCCTGGCGCTAGCTGGATCTGGTGGGCACAGACACGCCCTGAGGTGGGGGGGGGGAGGCTTCAATTACTCAGCGCTGCCCGCTGTGCGTGCGTCACTGGGTCGGGGTGTTGCTCCGTACGGCTGTTGCCTCCCCCTACAACAGACACCTGCAGAGCCATCTAGACCCTGTTATGGGGAGGGGGGCTGGGTTTGCTGGCAGTGAATGAGTGCGGGGGGATGAAGACGCCTGTCCAGGAAGGGGCTTGGGAGCCAAGGCCTTCACCCCTTTTTCCTGTGGGGCAGAAGGAGTCCTGGGGTCACCCACCAGGGCGGACCGTTACTAAATGAGATTGCGGAGAGGCCCAGGGTGACCCCAGATGCCCAGGAGGGTGGGGGTCTCTCCCGGTGCTGCTGGGGAAGCAGCAGCTGGTCTCCTGGACCCAGGGAAAGGGGAGGGTTGGGTTGTAACTCGGCATCAAAGACAACCTGCCCCTGGCGCTCAGGGCGTGGGCTCCCCAGGGACTGACCCCCAAGCCTGCAACCCCCAGGGCTGGGGCCGGACATACACATGGGGGGGGGGGGGTGTGGAGGGGAGACTGGAGCCCTGCCCCAACCCGTGCCCCAAGACCCCAGATCATCTCTCCTGGGGGGCAGGGCATGGGGAGGCTGCAATTCAAAGCCCCCCACACACACACAGTTGTGTGTGTGCAAATCACACACACACACACACACACACACACACACACACACCCCTGACCTCTGTAGCGACCCGCTCCCCAACCAGAGGCCCTTTGTCATCCCCCACACCACCCCGCCTCCCCCCCGAATAGCTCTGATACCCCATGGGGGGAGGGGGGGCTCTGACAACCCGCCCTTCCCCACTGCCAAGAGACTCCAGCCTCAGCCCCTTAGAGACAAGCCCAGTAAACGCACCCCAGCCCCGTCGGGGCTCCGCTGCCCATTGCCAGCCCCGGGCACAGTCTGGGCAACACAGACCCACACACACCCCCAGACCAAGACCCACACACACAGACACCCACCCACACACCGACCCACAGGCACCCCTAGACCCCCAGATACCCACACACACCCAGACCCACCCCCAGACCAAGACACACCCACCCACCAACCACACACACAGACCCACCCACACACCGACCCACAGGCACCCCCAGACCCACACACCCAGACCCCCCTCCACCCCGCGGGCGCGTCCTACCCGGCGGGAGGGTGCCGGTGGCCAGGCGGTAGAGGTAGCGGATCCCCTGGCGGAGCTGGCGCTGGCACCGCCGCGGGCAGCGCTCCATGGTGCCCGCGGGCGGCGCTGGGGCCGGGCCCGGCCGCCGCCCTCCCCGGCCGGGGCGCAGGGACGAGCCGAGGGGCGCGGGGGGCCCAGGCGCCGCCTTCGCCGCGAACCGAGGCTCCGCGGCCATCCGCGGGGGCGGGTCCCGCCCCGCCCCGGGGCCCCGATCCCGCCAGCCGGGGACACGGGCCGGGGCCGGGCGGGGCCGGCTGCGGGGGGAGCCGCCCCCCGGGCTCTGCTAAGGGGCCGGGCGGAGCCGCGCGGCCGGGGCGGGGTCCGGCCCCCCCCGGGCTCTGCCCGGCCGCGATGGGGCGGCCCCGCGCCGGGGGGGGCCGCGGGATGCTGCGGTCGCCATGGCAACGGCCAGACTCCGCGGGCCCCGCTGACCAATGGGCGCCGCCGCCCCGGCGAGGAGGCTCCTTGTGCGCGGGGGGGGGGCACAGCCCGCCCCCCCCCAACATCCCCGACGCCTCCCCCGTCAAGGGACACCCCACCCCAACATCCCCGCCCCCCCCGGCAGGGCGCACACACACCCCACACACACGGACACCCCCCCACACACACACGGACACACCCCTCTGCATGGCACATCCCCCCCCCCCCGCCCACTGATTGGGGCGGGCACAGCCGAGCAGGGCACGTCGCCCTCCCGGGGCACCAATTGGGGGGAGGCACAGCCGGGCACATTCACCCCAGAGCCCGGGCCCCGGCCATTGCCCCGCTCCTCTCCCTATAGCCGGGGCTGCACGGGGGGTGGGGGAGGGAGGCCGCACAGGGCCAGCCCCCAGTGCCCCAGGAAGGCCCCACCCTGGACACGTTACCGGCTCCCCACCCAGGTTCAGCCGCTCCCTCGGCCTTTGGCAGCGGGTGGGTGGTGGGCTGTTGCCCAGAGCCAGAGGGGTGTGCTAGAGAAACACCCCCCCAGGGGCGGGGGGTGGGGAGAGGCTCCTGTGTGCCCTGGCTCCAGTGCGTTGGTGGGATGCTGGCTGTGCCCCCTCCCCACCCACCCACCCAGTGGGAGATGCTCTGTTAGGGGTACGGCACCACACAGGGGCAGGGAGAGTCTCATCCATGTAACACATCCAGTCCCTTTTCCTATCGTGCTACGTTTTCGGCCTCACTGACGTCCTGTGGCCGTGAGTTCCACATACTAATTCTGCTCCTGGAAGCATTTCCACCTCTCCAGTTCAGTGAACAGGCCCAGCTGGTGGGGTACAGGACACGGCCAACAGCGCCCCCCCGCAGACGTGTCATTTCTTACAGACTTCTCATCCCTCCTCCTAATGCCCCCCCTCGGGCAACACCCCCCCTTTTCATCCTCTTTGGAAGAGAGTTTTGCAGGCCATGGATCCTCCTCATCACTCCTCTCGCCTCCTTCCAGTTTGGGGGTCGGGGGGGGGGGGCACTGCACATCCACTCAGGGTTCAGATCAGGCTGCATCATTGATCTAGCTGCTGGCATTAGAATAGGCCCCAGATCACTCCTAAGCCCTCGCCTCACGCAGCCTACCACGGAGGTAGATATTTTTTTAAAGCACTAGCTGCACCGTTATCAGAGGTCTCCTTGTGCTGTCAACAGCGAGCCCGGGGCCCTGTCACACAGTTCATCTAGGGTCCTAGGTGATGTACAAGGAGGCATGGAAGGGGGAGAGTGTTGTCGGTAAATGTCAGTCAACTTGGATTTCCCCAGACGCACAAGCCAAAGGAACTATTTCCATCGGTGCTGATCGGACTAAGAACAGCGCCGCCCGAGATCCTCGGAGGGGTCGATTTAAGGAGATTTCCTTGACACATGTTGACATGGGATATCAACATTGGGAGTTTTGCCCATGATAAAGTTTTCACATTTTGCATCTCAGCAGCTACTGGCATTACACGCTTGACCTGCACCCCGTGGGTTTCCCACAACAGTGAACATTTCAAATCAATCCAAATAAAAAAAACCTTAAAACCAAACATCAATATAATTCATCCAGAATCATACACCTCTGCCCAGCCCCCCGAGTACTTCAAAAAGTCCCCTTCCACCACCATGCATTACTTTGCATTTATCCACAGTATGTGTCACTTGCCATCATGTTCTCCGTTCCCTGGGCTGGTCCTGCCCAACCTACATAGCCCTGTGTCATCTGCCAGTCCCCCCATTCCAGATCCTTAATGAATATATTAAACACAGACCGCAGCAACAGAGACCCCGGCCACCAGCCTCCTGCCTCCTGTGGAGCAACCCTACTGTCTCAGCCAGTGTTTTGCTCCATGATGATACTTTGCCTCCGTTACCTTCCATAGGACCACGTGTGAGGAGCCAGTCACAGCCCAGCTGAGAGTCTAGGTTATGTTAGTTAGTGGGTTCTGCTTTATGGTCACATTGTGCAGTGTAACCGCTGGTTCTGTGGGTCACACCCGTGCACAGGGAGGGTCACACCCGTGCACAGGGAGGAACCAGGACCTGGGTTGGGGGGAGGCAAGAAAGGGGGTTGATTATTGGAACCCATCACATGATGCCAGTCACCACGGGACGGAAGAGCAGGTCAGAGGCTCAGACAGCTCTGGGATGGGTGGGGTCCATAGAATCCACTTCCCCCACAGCATAGCCCCTCACCAGGCAGGTCTCCAGGTATCTCCATTACAATGGTGCCAGCTCACCGCCCTCCATCTCCCTTGGCATCACCGTCTGCCACACAGGAGCTGGGGGTTTGGATTATTTTCCCCAGCTGGCTCAGGCTGCACCTCTCCTCCCCCTCCAGTCTCCCATTAGCCTGTTATAACCACACCACCACCTAGCAGCTCCCTGCCCCCCTCCAGTGGCCAGATCTCACGAGAGCCCACTACGGCCTCCCAGCTAATGGGCTCAACTCATGCTTAGTCCAGTCAGAGGTCCCAGGTTCGATCCCCACACATGACCCAGTCTGGGTCACTAGACCAACCGCCCAGCCTGGTATGCACTGGCTAGGGATATGCTGCGTGGGGTCCCCACCCCACGTCTGACCCAAAGAGTGCACATCAACCTTCAGCTTTGGGTTTCCACGCATGAACAGCAGCCGAGTGCTCACGGGCACCCTACAATAACAAACCTGCACCTACAGGCAAGTGCTCCCGCGCGAGCCTCCACGCCAGTGCACAACAAACTGCATGCTGAACACGCACACCAGCATGTGCAGTACCTGAGCAACCCTACAACAACAACTGCTGGTCCTGAGTGACCCTGCCCAAACAAAGCAACCTGCACATCGCCGGCAGGGCTCAGCCAGAGCCTGACCAGGCCAGCGGCTCACTCAGTCCTCTGGCAGGATTTCCGTTTTCATTTAGCAATATTCACGTATCTCGCCCTCTATTCGTCCGAATGCAAAGGAACAGGTGCTGTGCCCCTTGGTGTCCAGACACGGCAGTGATGGCTTCATTTGAAACCACAGAAAGAACAGCTGGACCAGTTCTAAAAGAGGCATGAGCTCTTTCTGTTCACCTTGGTGGGGTGTTGACTCTGAAACCTAATGACACCACCATAAAAGTGAACTTGACTATTTCAGATGGTACCAGTGTGTGTTTCTAGCAGTGCCCACAGACTGCTGTACAATTACAAGGGAATGCACAGTTCCTGCCTTAAATAGCATATAACCTTAAACTAAGATTGGATGTTTTTGTAAGACAGCTGCCCTAGGAATTTTTGGGGAGTAAGTTGTGTGGCCTGTGCTATACAGGAGGTCAGATTAGAAGATCACAGTGGTTCCTTCTGGCAGTGGAATTTATGACCTAGACAGAGGTGGGGAAGAGGGGAGGGGGCGAGGAAAGGGGCTAGATCATGCAGGCAGAGCAGAGCGGGAGACTCCTGTCTCTCTGGGGACCCATATGGTGAACATGTGAAAGAGGCCAGGGTGGGGCTCTGCAGACCAGCCCCAGGTACAGTGGGTGGCCTGTAGGGTGACTAGATGTCCTGATAAAATCGTGACTGTCCCGATATTTAACCCTTTGTCCCGCGTCCTGATCAGGATGTCAATTGTCCTGATATTCAGGTAAGGAGGCAGCAACCTCCCGACTCCTTCCTGTCTCCTCCCCAGCATGCCACGTCCCCGCTCCTCCCTCCCAGCGTTTCCTGCTGCCCAACAGCTGTTTGGACTTTCCAGGAGGGAGGGAGAGGAGCGGGAACACGGCATGCTGGGGGGAGAAGGTGGAGAAGAGGCAGGTCAGGGACTTGGGAGCAGGCGATGGAATGGGGGTGGGGTTGAGGGTGGCCAGTGACTCCATGGGGAGGTTGTTATTGCGTCTTAGGAGTTCCCACTTGATGACTGGTTGGTGAAGTCTAAGTGCAAAACTCGACACCAATTTGGTGTTTGTGTCTGGTACGGAGATTGGTACCAGTGCTAGACTGAGGGGCAGGCAACTGCCTGGAGTGGCGGGCTTGGGGGGCTGCTTTTGTTGTTAGCGACAAAAGGGAAAGTAGACTGTTTGAAGTAAAAATATTCCACCCCTAAACTAAGAGGTGACCTAATGATGGACTGAAGTCGTTTCCTGGCTTTTCATGCTCTGGTTTCTATGGACTGAACACTATATTCTTTCAACATCGTTTAGTGGGGGTGAACCACACTGGCTTATGCAAACACAGATCTGCTATCGGAGGCAAATGTGGCTCACGCTTTCTGGGTACAATTACTGGCTATAACTTAGCTGATGCTCTGAAGCAACAGGAGTTTTCTCTGTGTCTTATGTCTACCATTCCCTCAGCCTAGTTGTCAGATGCCGCATCATCTTCTTTACCTTCAGAAGATTTCTTTGGAGTACTGCAAAGGAGATACGTCCTCTTTTCAGCATCAGCTATCGAGTGCAAGATCCTCATGGCCAATGTTCTAAAACTGACCAGGAAGCAGTTAAGTGACACATAAGAATGGCTGTACTGGGTCAGACCAAAGGTCCATCCAGCCCAGTATCCTGTCTTCTGACAGTGGCCAATGCCAGGTGCCCCACAGGTAATGAACAGTGACCCATCCTCGGTCGCCCATTCTCAGCTTCTGGCAAACAGAGGCTAAGGACACCATCCTGCTAATAGCCACTGATTGACCTCTCCTCCAGGAATTTATCTAGTTCTTTTTTGAACCCTGCTATAGTCTTGGCCTTCACAACATCCTCTGGGTGACTGTACATTGTGTGGGGGAAAAATATACTTCCCTTTGCTTGTTTTAAATCTGCTGCTATTCTTTTCATTGGGTGATCCCTGGTTCTTGTGCTATGAGGAGGAGTAAATAACACTTCCTTATTCACTTTCTCCACACTGGTCATGTTGACTCTGAAACCTAATGACACCACCATAAAAGTGAACTTGACTATTTCAGATGGTACCAGTGTGTGTTTCTAGCAGTGCCCACAGACTGCTGTACAATTACAAGGGAATGCACAGTTCCTGCCTTAAATAGCATATAACCTTAAACTAAGATTGGATGTTTTTGTAAGACAGCTGCCCTAGGAATTTTTGGGGAGTAAGTTGTGTGGCCTGTGCTATACAGGAGGTCAGATTAGAAGATCACAGTGGTTCCTTCTGGCAGTGGAATTTATGACCTAGACAGAGGTGGGGAAGAGGGGAGGGGGCGAGGAAAGGGGCTAGATCATGCAGGCAGAGCAGAGCGGGAGACTCCTGTCTCTCTGGGGACCCATATGGTGAACATGTGAAAGAGGCCAGGGTGGGGCTCTGCAGACCAGCCCCAGGTACAGTGGGTGGCCTGTAGGGTGACTAGATGTCCTGATAAAATCGTGACTGTCCCGATATTTAACCCTTTGTCCCGCGTCCTGATCAGGATGTCAATTGTCCTGATATTCAGGTAAGGAGGCAGCAACCTCCCGACTCCTTCCTGTCTCCTCCCCAGCATGCCACGTCCCCGCTCCTCCCTCCCAGCGTTTCCTGCTGCCCAACAGCTGTTTGGACTTTCCAGGAGGGAGGGAGAGGAGCGGGAACACGGCATGCTGGGGGGAGAAGGTGGAGAAGAGGCAGGTCAGGGACTTGGGAGCAGGCGATGGAATGGGGGTGGGGTTGAGGGTGGCCAGTGACTCCATGGGGAGGTTGTTATTGCGTCTTAGGAGTTCCCACTTGATGACTGGTTGGTGAAGTCTAAGTGCAAAACTCGACACCAATTTGGTGTTTGTGTCTGGTACGGACATTGGTACCAGTGTTAGACTGAGGGGCAGGCAACTGCCTGGAGTGGCGGGCTTGGGGGGCTGCTTTTGTTGTTAGTGACAAAAGGGAAAGTAGACTGTTTGAAGTAAAAATATTCCACCCCTAAACTAAGAGGTGACCTAATGATGGACTGAGAAGTTGTTTCCTGGCTTTTCATGCTCTGGTTTCTATGGACTGAACACTATATTCTTTCAACATCGTTTAGTGGGGGTGAACCACACTGGCTTATGCAAACACAGATCTGCTATCGGAGGCAAATGTGGCTCACGCTTTCTGGGTACAATTACTGGCTATAACTTAGCTGATGCTCTGAAGCAACAGGAGTTTTCTCTGTGTCTTATGTCTACCATTCCCTCAGCCTAGTTGTCAGATGCCGCATCATCTTCTTTACCTTCAGAAGATTTCTTTGGAGTACTGCAAAGGAGATACGTCCTCTTTTCAGCATCAGCTATCGAGTGCAAGATCCTCATGGCCAATGTTCTAAAACTGACCAGGAAGCAGTTAAGTGACACATAAGAATAGCCAGAGTGGGTCAGACCAAAGGTCCATCCAGCCCAGTATCCTGTCTTCTGACAGTGGCCAATGCCAGGTGCCCCACAGGTAATGAACAGTGACCCATCCTCGGTCGCCCATTCTCAGCTTCTGGCAAACAGAGGCTAAGGACACCATCCTGCTAATAGCCACTGATTGACCTCTCCTCCAGGAATTTATCTAGTTCTTTTTTGAACCCTGCTATAGTCTTGGCCTTCACAACATCCTCTGGGTGACTGTACATTGTGTGGGGGAAAAATATACTTCCCTTTGCTTGTTTTAAATCTGCTGCTATTCTTTTCATTGGGTGATCCCTGGTTCTTGTGCTATGAGGAGGAGTAAATAACACTTCCTTATTCACTTTCTCCACACTGGTCATGATTTTATAGGCCTCTATCATCGCTCCCCTGAGGTGTCTCTTTCCCAAGCTGAAAAGTCCCAGTCTTATTCATCTCTCTTCACATGGAAACGCTCCATACCCGTAATTATTTCTGTTGCCCTTTTGAAAGTTTTCAAAGTCCAAAATATCTTTCTTGAGATGGGGCAACCACAGCTGCACACAGTATTCAAGATGGGCGCGTACTATGGATTTATATAGAGGCAAGTTGGCAACATGATATTTTCTGTCTTATTATCTCTCCTTCTTAATGATTCCCAACATTCTGTTCGCTTTTGTCTGCCAATGCACATTGAGCGGATGTTTTCAGAGAACTATCCACAGCGACTCCAAGGTCTCTTTCCTGAATGGTAACAGCTAATTTAGACCCCATCATTTTATATGTACAGTTGGGATTACGTTTTCCACTGTGCATTACTTTATGAACACTGAATTTCATCTGCCATTGTGTTGCCCAGTCACCTAGTTTTGGGAGATCCTTTTGTAGCTCTTAGTGGTCCGCCTGCGACTTCACTATCTTGAGTAGTCTTAGATCATCTGCAAGTTTTGCCACCCTGCAGTTTACCCCTTTTTCTAGAGGATTTATGAATATGTTGAACAGGACTGATCCCCCGTACAGACCCCTGGGACACCACTATCTACCACTCTCCCTTCTGAAAACTGACCATTTATTCCTACCCTTTGTTTCCTATCTTTTAACCAGTTACTGATCCAGGAGAGGACCTTCCCTCTTACCCCATGACTGCTTACTTTGCTTAAGGGCCTTTGGGGAGGGACCTTGTCAAAGACTTTCTGAAAATCTAAGTACACTCCACTCACTGGATCCCCTTTCGCCACATGCTTGCTGACCCCCTCAAAAAAAAAATCTAGTAGATTGGTGAGGCGCGATTTCACTTTACAAATCCATGAGGACTCTTCAACAAATTATGTTCATCTCGATGTCTGACAATTGTTGTTTACTGCAGTTTTAACCAGTTTGCACAATACTGAGCTCACAATACTGACCTGTAATTGCTGGGACCACCTTTGGAGCCCTTTTGAAAAATTGGCATCACCTTAGCTATCCAACAGCCATCTGGTACAGAAGCGGATTTAAATGATGGTTACAAACTACAGTTAGTAGTTCTGCAATTTCACATTTGAGTTTCTTCAGAACTCCTGGGAGATCATCCTCCAGTCCTGGTGACTTATTACCATTTATCAATTTGTTCCAAAAACCTCCTCTAAGGACACCTCAGTCTGGGCCAGTTCCTCAGATGTGTCACCCAAAAGAACAGCTCAGGTGTGGGAATCTCCCTCAGATCCTCAGCCGTGGAAACCGACGCATTTCATTTCTCCGCAATGGCCTTATCGTCCTTGAGTGCGCCTTTAGTGCCGCCATCGTCCAGGGAGCCCACTGGTTGTTTAGTGGCTTCCTGATTCTGATGTACAGTAGACTCCTGATTATCTGGGCGCGGGTTAACCAGGCTGCGGATTAACTGGGATGTCTAAACGGGTCGGTAGGGGAAGCCCCAAAGCGGCAGCGGGCTCAGCCTTAGCCTGCTGCTGCTTTGGGGCTTCTCCCACTGGCCCCTTATGAGCTGGGGTCTCAGCCTGCTTCCAGCCTGGGTGTAGGAAACCCAGGCTGGCAGCGGGCTGAGACCCTGTCACGGTACTGAAATAGTTTGGTACCATGTAGATCAATGGGTGCACGAAATATTATGTGAAGGGGGTCATAACAGGTGTCTTATGTATGTATCTATTCCATATGTGTGTATCTATTCCATGTGTGTGTATCTATTCTGTAACTAAAGTTAAAGGTGCCTGTAATGCAAGCTTAGGCTTGGCTCCTGTGAAGGCTCAGACAGGCTGGGGCTGCCTGATGGCCCATTAAGGAACATCAACCACACAATGGATTTTGTATCTGCCTGTCCACACCCCAGCTGCTCTAGGAATGTCACTGCCTGGTCAGAAACTGAATCCTGGAGAAGTCTGGTGATTGGACCTTGTGACTGTGAGCCTCCATTTTGCAACCGGACTCTGCAGAAGAAGGAGGAGGGTCTTGGCCCAGAAGAAAAAGTCTATAAAGCCTGGAAGAACATTCCCCATTTTGTCTTTACCTCCAGACTTCAGCCTGCCTTGTTTCCAGCTTTGGATGGAACTTTGCTACTCTGGGAACTCTGGACTAAGGTGCTGACCCACCCCTAAATGGGGTGCATCCAAAGACTTTGATTTGAACCTGCAGTTATTCTACCTTTGCTGCAAGCCTAAACTAAGAGATGTGCCATTACTGCGTGTAATTGATTTCTTTTAACCATTCTTAACCCTCACCTATACCTTTTTCCTTTTATAGTAAACCTTTAGATTTTAGATTCTAAAGGATTGGCTACAGCGTGATTTGTGGTAAGATCTGATTTGTATATTGACCTGGGTCTGGGGCCTGATTCTTTGGAATTGGGGAGAACCGTTTTCTTTATTTGGGGGATTGGTTTTCATAACCATTGATCCCCAGGACAGGTGGCTGCTGGTGGTGATACTGGGAATCTGAAGTGTCTTAAGGGGATTGCTTGTGTGACTTGTGGTTAGCCAGTGGGGCGAAACCAACGTCTTTTCTGTTTGGCTGGTTTGGTGCCTTAGTGTGGAAAAACCCCAGCTTTGGGCTGTAGTTGCCCTTTTGAAAGCAATCTGTCCTGATCGGACACTCACAGTTGGATCCCACCAGAAACAGCACCGTCACAGACCCCGGCTGGCAGGAGCCTGAGGGGAAAGCTCAAAGCGGCAGCAGGTTGAGTGCTGAGCCCGCTGTCGCTTTGGGCTCTCTCCCCAGGCTCCTGCCACCGGGGGTCCTGCCACCTGCCCCACTCAGCTCCCGCTGCCAGCCTGGGTGCAGGGAACCGAGGCTGACAGTGGGAGCTGACTGGGGCAGGAGGCAGGACCCCGGCTGGCAAGGGGCCAGCGGGGGGAAACCCCAAAGTGGCGGCCGGCTGTGCACTCCACCTGCTGCTGCTTTGGGGTTTCCCTCGCTGGCCCCTTGCCAGCTGGGGTCTCAGCCTGCAGCCAGCCTGGGTGTAGGAAGTCCAGGCTGGCAGCGGGAGCTGAGACCCCGGCTGACAGGAGCCTGCGGGGAAACTCTAAAGCGGCAGAGAGCTGAGAAGCGGTAGAAGCCCAGGCTGGCAGCGGGAGCTGAGACCCCGGCTGTCAGGAGCCTGGGGGGAAAAATCCCAAAGCGGCGGCAGGCTGAGCACTCAGCCGGCTGCCACTTTGGGGTTTCCCCGCAGGCTCCTGCTAGCCGGGGTCTGAGCTCCCGCTGCCAGCCTGGGTTCCCTACACCCAGGCTGGCAGCGGGAGCTGACTGGGGCAGGTGGTGGGACCCCCACCATCCCCCCCCCCAGCAGCGGTGAACCCCCCCCCCCCATAGATTATCCGGGATTTTATTAACCGGGATTAAGGTTTTCCCGATCATCCCGGATAATCGAGAGTCTACTGTACTTAAAAAATATATTTTTTGAGTCTTTGGCTAGCTGTTCTTCACATTCTTTTTTGTTCTTCCTAATTATATTGTGACACTTCACTTGCCACAGTTTCTGCTCCTTTCTATTTTCCTCACTAGGATTTAACTTCCATTTTTTAAAGGATGCCTTTTTGCCTCTCACTGTTTCTTTTACTTTGTTGTTTAGCCACGATGGCTCTTTTTTGGTTTTACTTCTATGATTTTTAAGTTGGGGGATACATTGAAGTTGAGCCTCTATTATGGTATCTTTAAAAAGTTTCCATGCAGTTTGCAGGGATTTCACTTTTGGCACCGTACCTTTTAATTTCTTTTCAACTGACCGTCGGGTGAGACAGGTCAGTCACTTGTCTGGAAGTCCAGGCTACAGCCTGCGTTCTAGGTCTTACTTTTACCTGATGACCCCTTCTACTCGCTTGGATTTGGGTCGGTCTCGAGCTCTGGGAACTAAACGTCCATTTGGGTCTACTGGAGACACAGCTCGGAGGGGAGAGCACTGAACCGGGGTGTCCGACCTTCCCCGAGGCAGCCGCTCAGCATACATGGCAGGCGGCCAGAAGACAAGGCACCCGAGTGTAATAGAGCAGGTGTGTCACTGCTGAGGCCTCGAGCAGCACCTTGTCCCGGAGCGCCCGGGCGATGGTCTGGAACCGCTCCCTAGGAAGCCAGACCGGACTTCAGGTGAAGTGTCCCCTCTCCGCACACAGCCTGTTTCCCAGGCCAGGAGCTTCAGGGGTCCCCACTTCCACCTTCCTGGGTCTGACCTCGGAGCATTCAGCACCTTCTGCCCCTCCGTGTGCTTCCCCCAGCGAGCCCAACTGGGCGGGGTCCTGAGGGAGCCCATGGGTTCTGCACCCCAAATCCACAGTCAGACGTGACTCTCAGCCAGAGGTTTATTCGATGACTTCTATCTGGTCTAAACACAGACCATACAGCGAGCGTGAGCCCTCGGCTGGATCCATTTTGGGGGCCCAAGGGAGGCCAGACCCTGCCTGGGCCTGCCTCCTTTCTGCCCACCCAGCTCCAGATTCAAACCCTCTCTCCCTAGCCAGCTGCAAACTCCCGAACTGAAACTTCCTCCCTTCCAGCCCCTCCTCCCTGCATTCCTGTTCTTTCCTGTGTCTCCCTCCCGGACAGGAGGTGTCACCTGACCTCTCTCCAACAGGTCCAGCTGACCTCTTTGTTATTCAGCACTTCCAGCCTTGAGAGGGGGGAGGGGCCCGGCCCTCAATTGCCAAGGCAGGTCGGCCACTTGCTTACACGGTCTCTCTGCTTTGCATCAACTACACACCCTTATCCCTCCACATGGACACTCAAGAAATGCAGAGGAGAAACTGAGGCACACACACAGTATTCCTACTTTGTCACAGCGGGCGGCCAGAAGACAAGGCACCCGAGTGTAATAGAGCGGGGGTGTCACTGCTGGGGCCTGGAGCAGCACCTGGTGGTAGCGGAGTAGGGTGTGGGGGGTTGTTCTCTAGGTGGGTGCAGACCAGGCTCCCTCCCGCTATGGCAGGTGGTCGCGATTAATCCCAGACACCAAGAGGCATCCCAGCCAGGCAGCTCTATTCTCGGTGTCACCGTGTCCAATGAGAGGTGTGCACAGGAGACAGCCAGCAGCAGGCCACGTCCTTGCTCAGAAACCCCACGTCTGCCTCCAGCAAGACCAGTGCCCAAGAAGCCCAATATCCTGGCTCCCCACCGCCAACATACACCCGGCCTCCGACCCATCTCCCAGTCCCAGGGTTCACAACCAGGGACACTCCTCGCTCCCAGGGCTTAGCTCAGACGCATTGTTCACAGCTGCCTCCACCGCATAACCCGGCCTCAATGGCGCCTTGCACGAAGTCTGAAGAAGGGTGCCTGGCACCCTGCCAGCCAGTCCACACCTGGCAGTTTCACCCGCAGGTATGTCAGGGAGGGGCGAGGTTGTTTTACTGCCACAGTTACGCCAGTGCAAGTCCTAGGGTAGATGCAGTTATACTGGAATGAGGAGCTGCAAAGTGGTCTAGCTTACTGTGCTTTGCGGAGCCAGGTTTACACTACAAAGTTCGGTCAAAAAATCCCTCCCCCACTCTGTGTGTAGACAACATAGACCAGCAAAAACGCCTCTGGCCAATCTATGCTGCGTCTCTACTGGGGCTTTGCCAGCAAAGCCTTTGCAGTGAGGAATTAGATACAAACCAACCCCCTCACTGGATGGTCTAACAGCAGCCTTTCTTAGAATTCAGACCACCACAGAGCCCAAGAACAGAGAGAGACAAAACAGGCTGCTGCCTTAGGCAGAGAGGCAGGACTCACCCCACCTTACTATAGATGGGTTGGCTGCAGACTGCAGGAGGTTGGCCCAGATCACATGGTTCCCTGCAGAGCCCCAGGGCTAGGAAATGGCCGTTCTAGCCGTAGAATTACCTGTCTCTGGGGAGCTACTTTACTGATATAGTTAAAGTGGCAAACACATACGTAGGGCTTGTCTAGAACAGTGATTGCAGAATATCTCCCCACGTCACCACTCTAGCCTGGAATAAAAAAGCCTTTTTTATGCCAAACTACTTAGTGCACTTCCCAAGCAGAGTAATTATTCCATAATAAAGCCACATTGACTCTGAAATCGTATCTCCCCGTTGGAGCGATTCCAGTCAGTTCTCTCCTCTGCAGGCAATCCGCGCTTGTCTCTGGATCAACATCTTAGCCAGCACAGCTGTTAGCATCTTTCCGTGTAATATTACTGCCATGTCCCCACCATGCTTCGGGGTGGGGGAGTATGACATTTATGTAGGGCCACCCGATCTGCCATATGGCCGATCTGTATTTATGGGACTAGACTCCCAGCATGGCAAGAGATTTTTAAATTATGCATATGAAGAAACAACAAGAACAAAAATCAGAGTCCCTTGAAAATATAAAACTCCCTTCAATTTATTATTGTTGCGTCATGTGGGCAAGTTATTTGGAAGCGTTTGAGCCATTTTTTGTGCAGAGCTCAGGGCATGACCCCGCCGCAGGCGCCCCAAGAACGGAAGGAAGGAAAGCGAGATTCCAGGGGGATGCAGACCAGCCACGTGGGGGCAGCAGAACCTCAGAGATGAGACTGCAAGATGCGGTAGCTATGGGAATGGAGCGATTTTATTCAGGGCCGGATCCTGCAGTGTGTGCTACACAACCCCCATGGAGGTTCCAGGTAAGGTCCCCCCATGTGGCAAATATTGCAAGATAAAGGGCCTGGATATTTAAGGATAATCCACAGATATTTCCTTATATTACCCCCTAATTCTCCTCCCCCCTCCCCTCCCCGTCCTCCGGCTTGCTTTCTGTTCACGAGGGTACACACCCGGGCCACGTCCCAGCACAAACCACCCCCCTCCGATCAGCAGCTGATTTTGCAAATAGAGGCCTGTTTAAGGCCTGTTTTCTGGGGGGAGGGGAGGTGGGGGGGGGTCAGATCACTGACTGCACTTGGGCAGGTGGACAGTGGTGGGGGGCGAGCAGCAAGAAAACTGACACTGATCCCGGGACGATCGTGGGCTTTAACACCAAGCAAGGATGAAGGCAGGATGAACCAGTACCTAAGCCACTAGCCTTGGACTTGTGAGACTTGGACTCACATCCCTGCTCCACCACAGACTCCCTCTGCGACTTTGGGTGAGCCACCCAGCCTCTGTGCCTCAGTTTCCCCACTTGTATACTGAGACAACAGCCCTGCCACACCGGGACAGTGAAAGGATAAATACTTTACAGATTGCAAGGCACCCCGGGATCTCAGGGAATTGTATGCTCTTGTCAGTAGGAGACACACTGACCATATCTTGGGTCTGTGCTTGGGGCAGAACCGTAGCACCCAGGGGCCCTGCTCCATACCTGGGACTCCCGAGTGCGACCGAAACAACCAGTTATAATAGTTACACCCCCCCCCAAAGGAGTCGCCATTCGTTACTCGCCGGGGTAACGATCCTCGGCCATCCCATCAAAGAGCAGCAGCGACACTGTGACTTGGCCTGGAAATGGTTCGCATACACTCCCGGCGCACCCCACCTGCTTGTGGGGCAGTGAACGGAGAGTCCTGCCTTGTTACCCCCAGGAACCGGGCTGGTCAGGGCCACACCAGCCCGGCCCTATGGTTTCCCTTTCCCGGTCATTTGTCTGGCTCACCCATGGTCACCGCTCGGGCATCCCGGTACGTCCGGCAACTAGCGACCGGAGCCGGTCGAGGTCCCCGGTGCAGTAGAAGTAGCGACAATGTGGTTAACGAAGCCCATTCACCGCGGCTGCCCAAACGGCCCCATGCAGCCTCGCGAGGAAGGGACGGGTTTCCAAGAACCGGAATCGGGTTGTGCACAGAAAGAAGGCCCCGGTGAGACTTTCCTGCTGCCCCTTCCCCCGGGGAGGTCGTCTAACGAGACACATGGTCCCGTTTAGCCAGATCAGACCCTCCCTCACT
Source organism: Sternotherus odoratus (assembly GCA_032164245.1). Classification (NCBI taxonomy): domain Eukaryota; kingdom Metazoa; phylum Chordata; order Testudines; family Kinosternidae; genus Sternotherus; species Sternotherus odoratus. The sequence continues at coordinate 106,067,490 of JAVMKO010000005.1, forward strand.
GGGAGATTTTAGCCCACTAATGTTATGCCCCCTAACGGGGAGCTGGGTAATTTCCACCCCCTAAATAGCATCACATGCCCATCAGGCTACAGCAAAAAAACCCACATGTAACACGCAGACGTTACCCCAGGCCAGGCAGCCAGCCACCAGACCCACCTCCTGCTAGGCAGGGCTAATCAGGGTGAGCAAAGCAGTGACTTACCTTTCCAGCCCCAGGCACTGCTGCCTCAGTTTCCCCCCTCAGGCAGATCGTTATACCCGCTGCTTAAACTAGCAAATACTCCATCCAGGAGAAGCAACACTTCAAATGACGATTCAGAGCTCTGTGCTCTCCTCGGGGACAGCACAGCCCTCTCTCCCTGTGCCACCACGGGTGTATTTATAGCCCTGCCCACTTCCCCAGCATTCCTTGCTCTAGCCTCTAATTCCCAGAGTGCCCCTGGGGACTACAACCCCCACAATGCCTAGCGGTTTGGACAGGGCCCTGCCAAACTATAAGCCCATCTCAAAGGGCCCCACACACCCTCTGAATTCTCCCTTCGCAGCCCTTTGATTTCAGCTCCCAGCTTTTAAGTTTGAGCAAACCCCAGAGTGGATGTTTCCAGCCATCAGAAGCCTCCCCTATGCCCCGCTACCATCCTCCCCACCTCCCCCGCTGGGAATTGGGGTGCACAGCGCTGGCTTGACTGGCCCCCCCCTGCACGCACACAGAGGCTAGTGTCCCAAGAAGGGAGCCACGCGGTCACCCTGGGGCAGGAGGGAGTCTGGACAATTCAGAAATATCACTCCGGGGGGGGGGGGGCTGTTTGGGGTATGAAGTGCACCCCCGAGCTTTGCTCAGCACACGGTGCAGTGAGCGGCACATCACAGTCTGGTGTGGCCCGTCTCTGGGTACTGGCCTGAGAACGACAGGGAGCCAGGTTCCAATCCCGGCTCTGAAACACAATGGCTGAGCTGGGAGGTTGCCTCAGTTTCCCCTCTGTCAAAGGAAAAGCAGAGCCCTTTGTCAGGGGTCTTTCCACCTGTCTTTTCCATGGAGGAGTCAGGCGGGAACGGTAGCGACTGCTGGAGAGCCGGCTTTGCCTCGTATTTCACACGGGGCCAAGCGGTGGGAATAGCCGGCGTAAGGACCCACGAAACATTAGCCCAAGAACGGCCCCATGGGTCGGCGGATTCAGCCAGGCTCCGATAACCACCTGGGGTAGCGAACCTTCTGTCTGCGCAGACGCCTCTGGCAGTAGTGGGGACCCCACCAAACAGGGAGCGGGTTTGTCAAATATGGACAAGAGGCCAAGACAGAATGGACTACGCCGGGCCCGGAAATCGGTGGGTCGAAGGGGTAGGTGTGTGAAAGGGAATCACACCCGAGGCCCGGGACAGCAGCCCGGCGGGCAGGGGAGTGTACGGACCGCGGAGCTGGCTGCTGTTCTCAGCGTGGGGTTCGTGTTCTGTGCTCCGGAGCCTATGCCAGGGGCGTTAATGACGGGCAGAGACTTTGTGTGCGTCTCACCCACCAATTCTTCACTCACCGCCAGGGAGCCCCCCAAGAACGAACCCGCTGGTAGGGACAAGCGCGTTCTGCTCCCCAAATCAGCCCTACGACTACCGGCTTCCCTGGTATTTGAGAGACCAGGAACCCAAGAGGCCCTCCTCAGCCTGGGCTTTCTCGCCTCGCGTGGGGGTCCCAGGCAGTCCCTGCCCCCAGATCACAGCTCCCCCGCTCGTTCCCCCCCAGCCTACTGGAGCTAACAAGCTGCAGCAGAGCCAGCTTTGCGCGGGGGCCTGGTGCCACTCCCGGGGGGAGAGCGGGCCAGGCCAGCCCCCTGAGCAGGGGTGGTGCCGGTGTGCTTAGCTACCCGCCTCGGGGGGGGGGGGCAGGGGTCGTGGGGATCAGGGCTGGATCAATGGATAGGCCACGGGGGGAGCCTGGGGCCCAGGCAGTGATGGGGGTGGTGGCACCATGCAGATTTGGCCCATCATGGTGAGTGGCAGCAGCCGGTCCTGTGCGCACACACACACACACACACACACGCGTGCACACACACGCACGCACACACACACACACGCACGCGCGCACACACACACACACGCACACACACACACACGCACGCGCGCACACGCACACACACACACACACGCACGCGCGCACACACACACACACGCACACACACACACACACACGGCACACACACACACACACACGCACGCGCGCACACACACACACACACACACACACACACACACACACACACACACCAGTGAGCGTCCGGCATGGCCGGCTCCTGTCACTCAGGAGAAGGCGGGGCCCAGAGGGTCCCTTTGCCTAGGACCCAGGGGGGCCTTAGCCCAGCCTGGTGGGGACTGGCCGCGGTCTGCGGCGCGCTCTGTGCTGTAGGAGGAGCCTTCGGCCCCGTGGCAGGTTCGATCCAGCCCATTGGCAGGGCACGCGCTGGCACTGCCATGCTGCCTGGGATGCCCGGGAGTGCCACCCCCCCACACACGGAGAGACTCCAGGCTGACACTGGGTGGCACTGTGGCCCTCTGGCAGAGCCCAGCGGTGTGTGGGGGGGGCTCCCTTGGGTCCCCCATTCCCTGTGTCCCTGCACCTGGGCCGTGCTGCCCCCTCCCGCAGGAAGGAGGGACCCGGGGGGGCCGCTCAGCGAGGCCCAGTGGGGGAGAGGGAAGCCAGGGGAAAGTTCCATGAGGAGAGGTGGGCTCCCCACACCCTGCTGCGGTTCGGGGGAGCCGGGCGCCAGCGGGAGCCCAGGCCGGGTTGGGGGGGACAGATGGAGCAATGCCCAGAAAACACCCACTGCTCCCCAAGCCTGGGAAACCTCTGCCAGCCTACCCCCAGCTCCATCCCAGTCTAGTCCTACAGTGCAACTCAGGGGCCAGCGGCCAGAGGGAGGGGGCTGGGTGGGAGGAAGCCCCGTGGAAGCCCCATTGCCTGGGCCCTGTCAATCTGGGGTATCGCCCCCTGCCCCGCGCCTGGGGACCAACCAGGCTTTTCCCCTCCCCATGAGCTAATCATGTGCAGTCACATTGGGCCTCTTGTGCAGCCGAGTATGACAAACTCATTGCATTGATGGAGACCCTGACCACAGTTTGAGCAAAGACAGAATGGGCCAAACCGCTGGTCTCCCCACACGCTGGGCCTCAAACGGAGGAGGAGGACTCCCTGCCAAGCCGATGCCCAGCTCCCCCTCCCCAGGGACGGTATCTTGGCAGAGACACGTCTTCCTAATCCACCAACATCTGGGCTGGTACCTGCGGCAGGAGAGCCCGGAGCAGGGGATCAGCCTGGGGGAATTCTGGTGCGTACTGGCCATGAAATATTCATGAACTCAGCCGCTCCGAGAGGAAGATAATTAAAGGAAGAAGATAAACAACAGGAAAGACGGAGCAGGATGAACGGACGCTACATATCCAGAGTCCAGCAACACGGTTCCACAGACCGAACACGCCGAGGGACCAGCTGGATCGGGACCTTTGGGGCCGGGCCCCCGATACTGGCACCGGACCCCTAAGCCCACGCAGAGCCCTTTAGGGGTGCAAAGGCAGGTTCAGTGGCCTACTTCCCTTCCCCCAGATCAGTTATCTTCTCACCCAGTTCGAGGGACGCTGCCCGACTGCCCCGGCTCCCCAGGCCTGGTGCTCTGCACAGCTCTGGACCAGCCCCGGGGAGGCCCCCTTCAGTGCGTCAGCGCCCTTAGGGTCACCGTCTCTCTGGGGTCAGCCCCTTGGCTTCACCGCCTCCTGGTCCTGAACCTCGGAGCTTCAGCTCCCTGCCTCACGCCGTGAGCTCCCGCGGCGAGTCCAGCTGGACTGGACGACTGGGGAAGACTTGCAGCCCTGGTTCCCTTCATCAGGAGTGACTCAGCCATCGGGGTAAAACCAGGAGTTATGAAATGTCTGGAACACGCGGAGAACGTCCGGAAGTAACAGAGAGTCACAGCCCAGAGCCTCCTCTGACCCGTCCAGCAGAACGAGTCCTGCTTCCTTCCAGGCCCACCCCAAAGGGCCCCTGCTTCGCCCTTTCTTCTTGTTCCTGGGCAAACACAGTCACCTGCCCCTGCCCCAGCTGTTCTCCAGCTGGTCGCAACCGGCTGGCTTCCTGCAGGGGGTGGGTCCCCATGGTCCTTAGTTGCTGGTACCCAATCACCAGGCCATTGTTTGGGCCCAGGCCCCAGTCACTCATACCTGGGTCTCCCCAGAGAGTAAACAACCTTTTCCCACCATCCAGTTCACCATGCAGGGGAAACTGAGACACACACACTATTCAACCAAATATCATGACAAATTCCCACTCCAGCACAGCGATCCCCGGCGATTGTGACAATAATTGTACACGCACACACGCATGCACACGCACGCACACGCACGCAGGCACACACACACGCATGCACACGCACGCAGGGTTGTTCTGTGCACCAGGCAGGTTGCAAGCAGAGGGGAGGCCGGTCAGTTTCACCTTTGTTTCTAGTCAGTTTCAGGGTCTCAGGTTGGAGCTGCAGGGAGATGTTTGCAGAACTCCATCTGCTTTGCTCATGTCCCGCTTCAGCCTGCAGGGATCTGCGCAGTTCCTGCACAGCGCTTGTGCTGTCCCTCTGCCTGTCACCCGCAGGGAACAAAGGCCTTATAAAGTCTCCTTAGGTCTCTCGGGGTGTGTAGAGCTCCCCTCCAGGCCTACACTCAGCAGCAGCCTTTATCCCAGGCACTGATTACCTGCAATGTTACAAGGTCTTCATTTACACTGTGCTCTTCTGCAAGCCTTCAACGCCGCAGGGCTGAAACATGCAGCCGCTTCTGGAGGGGAACCCAGCTGTGGTTTAACTGCCCCCAGCAACACACCGGGTATCAATGTAACACTGCTCATTCCTGACACCCGCTCGACCCAGAACATCCCAAAGCTCTTTGGGAGCAGATTGAAAGGGATGGTGAGGAATCAGGCAACCGCCTCTGGGGCGGAACAGCACGTCTGTTCAACGGTGCATGGTACAGGCGTCTTGGGCAGAAGTGAAGAAGAAAATCATGGTCCAAGGAAGCTGCCGGGGCAATCAGAGGACTCCGACGGCAACGGCCCAGGCTGGGGTTTGGTCAGGTTTGGTCTTGACCAAACTGCCGTGGGTGTGGGAGCCAGCGTGGGCTGCTGGGACCAGTCCCGGGTGAATTCATGATGTGTCAGGATGGGCCCATCAACATCAGGAGAGTTCCATGGAAACTGGAGCAACCCCCCCCCCTCCCCCAAAGGACTCATTTAAATGTGCAAAATGTGGCACCGGGGGAAACAAGTCCGATAATGAACTAATTTGCATAGCCGTTAGCAGCCTGGATTTGCAATCACCGACCTGGGACCTGCTGGCATCACATGTCACCACCGAAGCCCCAGCCTGTGGGTTGGGGAGCTGATCTGGATCAGCCGGGGTCTGAGGGCAGCAGTAACCACACCCTGTCATGGAGCGCCCGGGCGATAGTCTGGAACCGCTCCCTAGGAAGCCAGACCGGACTCCGGGTGGAGGGCCCCTTCTCCGTACACAGACTGTTTCCCAGGCCAGGAGCTTCAGGGGTCCCCACTTCCACCTTCCTGGGTCTGACCTCGGAGCATTCAGCACCTTCTGCCCCTCCGTGTGCTTCCCCCAGCAAGCCCGCCTGGGCGGGGTCCTGGGGGAGCCCATGGGTTCTGCACCCCAAATCCACAGTCAAACGTGACTCTCAGCCAGCCAGCAGAATAGACGGTTTATTTGAGATGTCAGGAACCATCCAACTCACAGCTTCTCAGTCCAAACAGGGTCCATCCAGTTAGGCCTTTCTGGGGTGTGCCAGGAGGTGAGACCCAGATTCTGGGCTCCTGCTTCTCCCCCAGGTTTATTCGATGACTTTCATCTGGTCCAACACAGACCATGCAGCGAAAGAGCGTGAGCCCTCCGCTGGATCCATCTCGGGCCCAAGAGGGAGAAGCTGGCTTCTCTCTGCCTCTCCCAGCTCGACCCAGACCCAGACTGTCTCAAACCCCCTCTCTAGCCACTTCCTGCTCCTTTGTCTCTTTTCCCGGGCTTCCCTTCAACAGGTTCAGCTGACCTCCCTCCCCCACCTGGGGTCAGGTTACAGCTTCCAGGGATGCACAGAGGGGAGGGCGTTGCCTCCTTGCTTCCAGCATTAGCCCCTATCCCTTCACATAGACACTTAAGAAATGCATAGGGGAAACTGAGGCACACACACACAGTACTCCCACTTCGTCACACACCCCCACCGCACACAGAGCACCTCCCTCCTGTCTGCACGACACCGCTCGGACATCAGCTACTCAAAGTTCACAACCGGCCCCCAGAAGGCAGCCAAGTGCTGCTCAACAGGTGGGGAAACTGAGGCACAGACAAGGAAGGTAAATCACCTGCAGAGTTGGGGAGAGAACCCTGGAGTCCTGAGCCCCTGCTGTGCTCTAACTACTAGATCACGCTGCCTCCCATCAGGCGCCATGGGCTGGAACCGCACACACGCACCACACGGTGAAATCCAGTCCTTGCAGTGGGACCAAGCAGACCTGCAAGGCAGGGCTGGGATTCCCCTCAGGGCTTGGTGGCGTGGCTGGGATGGGCCTGCCCCTTGGAGCGGAGAGTCCCATTAATATCCAGGCCGGGGGCCGTCAGCCAGAGAGCAGCAGTGATGTGTTCGCACTTTCCCCTCTCTCTGGGGCCCCGCATGTTAAGGGGGCGCCCCACCGGCGCTGGCTGGGGCCTGCAGCAACCACGTGGCGCGGTCACGGGTCCCAGGAGCGCCGAGCCGGCCTCAGCCCGCAATCCCCAGAACAGGCTCCTTCACCCCGAGTTCTGCTCCCTTTTGTCTCCCGCCGTACAAATAGAATTGATCTGTTTCCGGGGCAACGTCTCAGCCGTGCGAGATGCAGAACTTCAGTGCACCCCTGGGCCTCACGCTCCACTTCTCTCCCCCCGCTCCTCGGCTCCCATGTCGCTCGGCGCTCGCTACAGTTTGAAAATCCGCCTGGATGCTGCAAAGTCTCCCCGAGGACTCCAACCTCCCGGGGGAGCCCTGTGTCTCACATCCCCCCCTCATGTCCCAAATCCCCCCCTGTGTCTCACATCCCCCCCCACCCCGTGTTCCAAATCCCCCCTGTGTCTCACATCCCCCCCTCTGTGTCTCACATCCCCCCGTGTCCCAAATCCCCCCCGTGTACCAAATCCCCCCGTGTCTCACATCCCCCCTCTATCTCACATCCCCCCATGTCCCAAATCCCCCCGTGTCTCACATCCCCCCCTCCCATGTCCCAAATCCCCCCTGTGTCTCACATCCCCCCCTCTGTGTCTCACATCCCCCCGTGTCCCAAATCCCCCCGTGTCTCACATCCCCCCCTCATGTCCCAAATCCCCCCCTGTGTCTCACATCCCCCCCCACCCCGTGTCCCAAATCCCCCCTGTGTCTCACATCCCCCCCTCTGTGTCTCACATCCCCCCGTGTCCCAAATCCCCCCGTGTCTCACATCCCCCCCTCTGTGTCTCACATCCCCCCGTGTCCCAAATCCCCCCCGTGTACCAAATCCCCCCGTGTCTCACATCCCCCCCTCTATCTCACATCCCCCCATGTCCCAAATCCCCCCGTGTCTCACATCCCCCCCTCCCATGTCCCAAATCCCCCCTGTGTCTCACATCCCCCCCTCTGTGTCTCACATCCCCCCGTGTCCCAAATCCCCCCCGTGTACCAAATCCCCCCGTGTCTCACATCCCCCCCTCTATCTCACATCCCCCCATGTCCCAAATCCCCCTGTGTCTCACATCCCCCCCTCCCATGTCCCAAATCCCCCCCTGTATCTCACATCCCCCCCTCTGTGTCTCACATCCCCCTGTGTCCCAAATCCCCCCCGTGTACCAAATCCCCCCCGTGTCTCACATCCCCCCGTGTCCCAAATCCCCCCGTGTCCCAAATCCCCCCCGTGTCTCACATCCCCCCATGTCCCAAATCCCCCCCTGTGTCTCACATCCCCCCTCCCATGTCCCAAATCCCCCCCTGTGTCTCACATCCCCCCGTGTCCCAAATCCCCCCCCGTGTCCCAAATCCCCCCGTGTCTCACATCCCCCCCATGTCCCAAATCCCCCCCTGTGTCTCACATCCCCCCCTCCCATGTCCCAAATCCCCCCCTGCCTCACAACCCTCCCTCTGTGTCTCACATCCCCCCGTGTCCCAAATCCCCCCCGTGTACCAAATCCCCCCGTGTCTCACATCCCCCCCTCTATCTCACATCCCCCCATGTCCCAAATCCCCCCGTGTCTCACATCCCCCCCTCCCATGTCCCAAATCCCCCCTGTGTCTCACATCCCCCCCTCTGTGTCTCACATCCCCCCGTGTCCCAAATCCCCCCCGTGTCCCAAATCCCCCCGTGTCCCAAATCCCCCCCGTGTCTCACATCCCCCCCATGTCCCAAATCCCCCCGTGTCTCACATCCCCCCCTCCCATGTCCCAAATCCCCCCCTGTGTCTCACATCCCCCCCTCTGTGTCTCACATCCCCCCGTGTCCCAAATCCCCCCCGTGTCCCAAATCCCCCCGTGTCTCACATCCCCCCCATGTCCCAAATCCCCCCCTGTGTCTCACATCCCCCCTCCCATGTCCCAAATCCCCCCCTGCCTCACAACCCTCCCTCTGTGTCTCACATCCCCCCGTGTCCCAAATCCCCCCCGTGTCCCAAATCCCCCGTGTCTCACATCCTCCCCCCATGTCCCAAATCCCCCCATGTCTCACATCCCCCTGTGTCCCAAATCCCCCCTGTGTCTCACATCCCCCCGTCTCACATCCCCTCCCCGTGTCTCACATCCCCCCCCCCATGTCTCACATCCCCCCCCCCCCCCCGTGTCTCACATCCCCCCAGAGCAACTCCACAGCCCCGGCTCCCAGGGATCAGAGTCTCACAAGCCCGGCTGACACACTCGGTCAGGGGGTGCAGAACTTACACCCCCCCCTGCAGGGCTCACGAGCGTCTGGCGGGGCTGGGGAGGGAGACTCACTGTTGTGAACCCCACTGGAATCCCGCTCGCTCCCACACCCAGAGGCTCCCGTCCAGAGGTCGAAGCGGGGGGGGGGGATCCCCAAAGAGCTCCGGGAAAAGGGAGTGGGGTGTCCTGGGGAGTTAAGGGAAGTGAGATCTGGAGGGGATGCAGGAGGAGCCCCCTGCCTACCCCAAAAGCCCACTCAGGACAGGGGTCCAGGGCACGGTCTGCTCCACAGACCCCCCCTTCCCAGGCAGCCGGGCACCTTTCCTCCCTGCACCCCGCCGGCAGCCTGCCAGGCCGGGTCTGGCCTTGATCACAAACCTGCCCTGACAATTTGGCTCACAGAGTGCGCTGGCTGGGCAGAGCGTGGGGCCGGGGGCATCCCTGCCCGGGCCCGGCTTGGCCCCAGGGAATCAGCTGCCAGCCCTGCAGAGCCGGGAGCAAGAGCCAGGGCCGGGAAAGGGGGGAGTCAGAGGAGTCCAGCCTGGTTCCTATTAGCTAAACCACTGCATGGAGGTAACAACCCGGGCTGGGGCTGCAGCCGCCCCAGGACACTCCTGGCAGCTGGCTCCCTGGAGACAGACCCACGGGCTGGCAGGACGGAGGGCACGGAGGGCCAAGGCCCAGCCCGGGAGCGGAGGCAGAGAACTGTAGGCGTCTTTTGCAGGTGAGCCCCCGGAGGGCGCTGCTGTCTGAGACGGACCTGCGGGGTGGGTGCACCAGGTCCCTGCAGGGGCGATGCAGGAAGGGAGGGGCAGGGGGAAGGCAGGCACAATATGGACCCTCACCGGCTCCTCTTCACGCCCCTCATTGTGGTCTCCAGCGACGCGTTAAGTCTCCCCAGCCCAGCCCCAGAACTTTGTTACACTCAGGACACTTTGTCTGCCGCTGAAATGCAGCCACCTCTAGGGCGGAGCCTAGCGGCAGCATGTAACACTCCCAGCAACCCCCAGGCAGGCACGTTAGGACAGGAAGTGAAACCCGGCGAAATCTGCAGGAGTTTAGGGGGTACAGTGCAACCGGCAAAGTTGGGGTTTGCCTGGGATTAGTCCCCCTCCCAACTTCTAACACCTGCAAGGAACCTGGTGTCCTGCCACCCATGGGAACTCTTAAACCCTGTGGGCCTGGTCGGGGCATCAGAGGGGCGGGGGCGATGTTCCCCCAGGCATGTGGGGGCTGCCGGCTCTGAGGCAGGCTCAGGAAGGTTCCCTGCCTCCCCAGCTCTGTCTCCTTAGCACGGCCCCCACTCTGCCCAGTTTAAATACCTCGGCTTCATGCCAGGCGCACCCGGGGCGAGCCAGCGCCAGCTAAGGGGGAGCCAGGCAGTGGGACACACCGAGCGGGACGGGGGTGCCACGGCAAAGCGGAGGGGATGCTGCCCCAGGGCAGCCGCAGTGCCGAGGGGAGCTGACCCCGTCGTGCACCCCGATGCTTCAGGGCACGTGAGGGGGCTCCCCACCCGGCTTGCAGGAGCTGCGGTGCCCCCCCCCCCCCCCGATCAGTCTCAGAGCCCCCCAGGCGCGGGGTTCAGGCAGTCACCAGCTCAGGCACAGCTGTATTTTTAGGGCCATTCTGCTAAATATTTCAGGGATTTACACAGAAAAGCTCTCTGGTGCCGCGGCACGTCGGACCCGATCGGCATCACACGCAGCCCGCCCGCCCGCCGGGGGATGAATAATTCACCCACTCCCCCCCACGGGGGCTCGTACTGACTCCATCATCTCACCCCTCAGCGGGGGCTCGGGGAGGGGGCTAGCGCGGCGGCATCGGGCCAGCACCATTCACAGACACCCTGCTCCCCACTTCAGAGAGGGAAACTGAGGCACAAGGAGGCGCCGGGACTTCGCCCAGTGAGTCAGGGCAGAGCCAGGCACGAACACGGGCGCCTGGCCCCCAGCCCAGTGTCTTGTCCGCTGGAACCATCAGCAACGTCCCGGCAGCCTCCCTCCCCCCCCCCCCCCGCCGGGATCCCTCCTGGCACTGCCCCCCCAGCCCAGCCCAGCCCCCGCAGCCAGCTGGGGAAGCAGCAGGCCGTCCAGCGGGGGTGCTTATGAGTGCAACGTGCAGCAACCCCTTTGATCCCCGCCCCCCGACGGACACCGTCCTAACCCAGGTCTGTGGAGCCAGCCCCAGCTCACCCCGATCCCGTCTGGCCGGGGAGGGGCCGTTCCCATGGCCAAGGGGGCGAGCGCTGGTCTCTAGGGGACGGCTCCCGTGAGCCAGGCCGTCCAGGCCCTAACCCCCCACCTCCCCCCGAGTCACCGCCCAAGCCAGCGCCACCCCACCCTGCAGCAACGCTGACCCGCGAGCCAGGCTGTGCGGACGGGACGGGCCTGTCGGGGTGACAGCCCCAGGGCACAGCCACCACCCAGCCTCATCATGGCTTTGAGTGCCACCCTCGTGAGCCCCTGCAGATCCCATGGGATCCCGCCCCGCCAAGGGATCCGGCAGCACCGGACACGCCCTCGTAAGATCCCACTGGGCTGCGCGCACCGGCCTGAAGTGACGCACAGAGATTTCTGCTCTTCGCTTTTGCTCTATTTTCACAGACCGACTACAAAGCAAACACAAATGGAGGCATGAGAGAGCGAGCATGTATGTCCACTGCCCTCTGCTGGATGGAATCAGACCTGCTCGCCCACGTGTCATAGCCCCTGCACTGCTCAGTTCTAGTGGAGATTCTCCGTTCGCACCAGGGCCAGGTGCGTTCACAGCCAGAGGATCTCAGCTCTACCCCTGCTGTGGCTGGGAAGCCATGAGAGGCCCTGGAGTGCAGCGAAGTCCCTGCTGCCCCATAGGTGTTACAATATCATTTGGCTCTCCCCAAGGGACTACTTTTCTGGAGCAGGTGGAAGAACCCCAAGACAGACGGCGGTGCCAAGGCCTTCCCGGCGCACGAAGAGCCGTGCGTGTGAGCCAACGCGTCGCTCACCTTTCCCCTGGCGCTGTCAAACCTCCCCTCAAACGCCTCCGACGGGACGAGACCGCTACCTCCATCCGTGGGTGCGCAGGGCTGCTCTGTGTGGGGCCGGCTCAGAACTGACGCCGTTAATCAGAGACAGCCAGGAAGCCTCCGGGCTCACAGGAGAACTTTCAAGTCTAATTAGTGGCGGGTTTGCACCAGCGTCCCCTGAGTGTGAGCGGGATCCGCCGGCGCGGCCACGGAACGAGACACTCGGCTGTAATTAGCACCAGCCTCCCATCGGCGAGGATTTGACTTCCAAATCCCCCCCTGCCCCGCCCCCGGGCCCCCGGCTCTCCCGTGCAGGCAGGAGACAGGCCAGCGTAGCTGCGTTCCCAGGATCACCGACCGGGGTCAGGCCACACAGACGTCAGGCGCCCGGGGCCACCGGCTCCCGTCGAACCTGCCTGGCGATATCAGAGATCGCGGCAGAGCGGGCTGACCAGCAGCGTCCCCTAACTTCCTTACACCCCCCCCCCCCGGCCGTCCGGCTCCAGCTGCTGTCGCTTGTCCAGATGATCGGGCCCCTGGGGGAGGGAGGCCTCTTTGCTCTGGGTTTGTACAGCGCCGAGCACCGTGGGGGTCCCCATCCAGGACTGGAGCTCCCAGCGCGCTGGAGAAGCAGTCAGAAGAACCGCCCGGGGCTCGGGGTTCACCAAACCACCGGGCAGCCGGCGTGCGGGGGGGGGGGGGGGGAATCTGGCTCAGCCTGGCGGCTAGGGCAGTTCTTCCGCTCTGGGCTCCTCGGCGGGACCGGGAAGAGCTGAAGGAAAGCTGCACGGGGGAGGGGGCGGCAACTCCCGAGACCCCAGAACACGCCAGAGAGACTGGCAAGGAGACGAACACAGGGAGGGGCCCTGCCCCAGACTGACCCATCACCTCCCGGCAGGCTCCAGGCCCGGCCTGGGAGAGAAGCCAGGTCTCCCGGCGCCCAGGCCAGATCGCTGGCCACGAACATTTGCCACGGGGCTGGCGGCCGCGAGCGGCCCAGAGCTCTGGTCAGAGTGACGCAGGTCAGGCAGGTGGGGGCAGGGAGGGATGAAGGTCGCTGGGACCGTGCTGGGGGCTCACTGGAGATCGAGGCCTGGTGAGGAGCCAGGGGACAGGGCAGTGGCTCCACCCCGGGCCCGGGGAAGGATGGAGATTGTAACAGGGAGACATTGCTGCCAAAGCAGCTGACGCCCGGATGCACCAGCCCTCCCGATCTGCCCCTCCTCCTAGCCAGCTGCACCCCCCAACCCCGAGCTACTGGGGACAGAGATGTGATCCCGGAGCTCTGCGAGCCAAAGGGCTCCGGGGAACGTTGCTCCCCATCAGGCGGCACCAACATCTGACTTAGAATCAGACTCTCAGGGTTGGACGGGACCTCAGGAGGTTCTAGTCCAGCCATTCTCAACCGTTTTTGGGCCACAGCCCCCTTAGAAGCTCTTCTCAGGTTCCAGGGAGGGAGGGAAAGTATTGACTCCAATTAAGGTTGCTGCTTGGGCATTTCATCGGTTCAGTTACCAGGGCCCCCATAAACCCGTGGGGCTCCCCTTCTCACAGTTTTCAGTCTGTGACCCCCTTCAAATGTGCCAGGGCCCCCTTGGGGGCCATATGCCCCCCGTTCTAGTCCAACCCCCTGCTCAAAGCAGGACCAACCCCAACTAAATCATCCCAGCCAGGGCTTTGTCAAGCCTGACCTTAAAAACCTCTACGGAAGGAGATTCCACCCCCTCCCTAGGGAACCCATTCCAGTGCTTCACCACCCGCCTAGGGAACTTTTTCCCCCTAACATCCAATCTAAACCTCCCCCACTGCAACTTGAGACCATTACTCCTTGTTCTGTCATCTGCTACCACTGAGAACAGTCTAGATCCATCCTCTTTGGAACCCCCTTTCAGGTAGTTGAAAGCAGCTATCAAATCCCCCCTCAGTCTTCTCTTCTGCAGACTAAACAATCCCAGTTCTCTCAGTCTCTCCTCAGCAGTCCCGTGCTCCAGCCCCCTGTGCCCCAGCTAGGGCAGGAAGAACGAGGAGTGACGGTGCAAAATCCGGTGGGGGGCAAACGCTGCTGCAGTGGGGCTGGATTCGACCCGCTCCTCCGGGCGGAGCAATAGGCAGGATCAATCCCCCGCCCGCCGCGGATCCATCACTGGCTGGATCACTCCCCTCCCCTGGCCGCCCATCACATCTGCTTGGCAGAGGGTGGAGGAGGCGGTGGGGGTGGGGGTGTTTCTCCCCGTTACCACAATGGCGGGAAATTTCCTCGCCGTCTCGCCCAACAAGCCACGGCTGAGACTTGCCCAGAGGCCCTTGCTGGTGCGTGCGGCCCAGCGGCTGACGTGGGTGCCCACGCGGGTCCCTCCCCAGCCCCAGCCGCAGGCTCTCCGTCCCCTGGCAGAGCCCCGGGGGGAGTTTTCTCAGCCCTGGATTTTCATTCTGAGGCATAAAACCCCGGGGAGACCCCTTCCCCCTGCTTCCCCCACTTCCCAGCTCTACCCAGGTGATTAATTCCGGCTAATGAAGTGCTAATGGCCCCTCACTTCCAGCCAGTTATTTAATTAACCAAGGAGAAGAAGAAAGACGGATTATCCAATAGTGGCGGCAGCGTATAATTAATGAACAAAACAAACAGTGACTAACCCGCTGGGACTCCCCTGCCCTCCCGGGCCAGGCCCAGGCCTCACAGGCGGGCGAGGGGGTCGCTGCGGGGCCAGGAGCCCCACTTCCCACCTGGGGCAGGATCTCTGGCTGCACGGCCCGGGCATGTCCTGCCCTTCTAACCACTCGATGCCACGCCTCCCTCACACCCCTCCCCTGTTGGAGCTCGGCGTAGGAGACAGGAGCCCCCCCCGCACCCCACTCCTGAGCCAGCCCAGTGGCTGCAGCTTCGGCGACGCTCAGGAGAAGCGGGGGGCACCGCTCCCTGCCCTGGGGGGGCGAGTGATGGGACTCAGGAGCAGCCAGGGCCCCCCTCGCCCTGCCACCCGTCCGGTACAGTCAGCTCTGCCAGCGCCTTTGTCTTTACTGGCCCAACATTAGAGATCGCGATTTCCCCTCTAAAGCGCCGGGTGTTGCTTGCCCGGGTAGTCAGGCGGGCAACCCCGCTACCAGCCGGACGGGCACAGGTCACAGCTCCTCGGCCAACTCAGCCCGAGCTCTCCACCTGCTCCCTGTTCGCAGGGCAGGATGCCCACAGTGCCAGCGCCCAGCCACGGTCCAAGCTCCGACCCCCCGCGCTGAGACAAGAGCAGCGTGTGGCCCAGGGCAATCAGGGTCTTGTTGAAAGCCGGAGCCTGCGGCCCCCTCCCCACTGCCGGCCTGGGAAGGTTCCAATCGCCCCCCACACACACCAGGCCTGAAAGCATCCATCGCGAGGGAGCAGCCAGAGCACATCTCCTCTGCGAGCGTCACAGGCACTGACCTCTACCGGATCAGAACTACTCCTCTGTGCGTGTCATAGGCTCTATAGGGCAAGTGGCTGATGGGGATTCTCCCTGAGCTTGCAGGTCAGGACCGGGAGAGCATTAGCACCTGGAGTGGGGCAGGGCAGCACAGCTTGGACACAGGGCACCGGGGACACCCGTCCGCGTGCCCGCTCCCGCTAGGCCAGGAGGCTGCCCCATGTCGCCCGTGGTCTCAAAGCACGCAGCCCCGCTG
The DNA here is from genome assembly GCA_032164245.1 of Sternotherus odoratus. Taxonomy (NCBI): domain Eukaryota; kingdom Metazoa; phylum Chordata; order Testudines; family Kinosternidae; genus Sternotherus; species Sternotherus odoratus. The sequence continues at coordinate 106,083,091 of JAVMKO010000005.1, forward strand.
GTGACACTAGAGCAGCTGCCCCCCCCCTCGTTAAATCCTCTCCCTCACAGCCCCAATCCTCTTAGACGCCACCTCTCCAATTGCAGCATCTTATGTTAATATCCGGCCAAGGAGTGAGCAGCAGCGGGGGGGGGGGGAGGCTTAACCGAGCGGGAGCTGGCCACTAACGGGCACAGCCTCGCCATGGCGATGCCCACGCACCGGGCGCTCGGGGCAGGATCACCCCGGGACGGCGGAGGAGGTATGAGGAACACAGAGACCCGGGGCGTTAGCCAGGAAGTGGAGTGGTCGTGAGCACGGCTGGGACAGCGGCCTGCAGCCCTGCGAGAGGCAGGCACCAGCCAGGGGGTATCCCTCTGCAGGACTAGAACCGAGGGCCTCCAGCCCCACCGCACAGCCCCCCTCCACTTGAGCTAAAGGAGCAACCCCGTGAGCTGGCGGCAGTAGTTGGCTGTTATCCTCTAAGGGGGGGTCACAAACACAGGCCCTTGGGCTGCGTGCTGGAGCTTCCCAAGGCACCGCCCGGCTCTCGCCAACCCCACCGGACGTGCCCAGGAGGGGGAAGCGGGCGTGGGGGAGCTATTACAGGAGGGAGCACGCCCCAGCGAGGGAACCATCGGGGGGGAGCCTCTCGTCCCTCTGGGCCAGGCCGTCGGCCTCGGGTCAGAGCCCAGCACGTCACACCGGCCCGGGGCTCTGTCCTCTCTGGCGCTTCACACAGTCCCAGAGGCTCGCAGTGCGGATGCTCAGACACCCCCTTGCCCCGGGAGAGGCAGCGGAGGGAGATGAATGTCCCGACGCTCTGAACACTGAACGGTGCTTAGCCAGCGCCGGTCCAGGTCGCCAGGCGTGTGGCAGTGCTCAGTGGAGACGGGGAGACCTTGGCCGGAGCAGGCGTCTGCTCTGCCAGCGTCACAGGCGCTGCCCTCTACCCCCGACCAGAACTGCTCAGCTGCCTGGGTCATAGGTTCTATAAGGCAAGTGGCTAATGGGGATTCTCCCATAGCTCAAGGGGCAGAGGCCTGCCAGACCGACGCAGGAATCCTGTCCCCCTCGCTGCTGCTGTCACATTGGTGAGAGCAGACGCCTTGGCGGGGACGCTGATCTGCCGCTGCGGGAATTCGCTCACTCGCCATTAAGAATTCATTGCCCTGTTCTCCGGGGGAAGTGAGCAGCAATGGAGCCAGATGCACGACCGGCGACGCTCCCCGGCTGCACCCAGCACGGCCAGTGGCCTCTGTGGCCGCACTGGGCGTGGGTCCGTGCCAGGGGCTTGCCCAAGCCGTGGCCACGTGGAGGGGGTAGCCCACGTGAGTTGAGGGGCCGGCTGGATTATCCCCTTTAACCGCATTGAAGGGCTTTCTCCGGGCAAAGCCACTTGTGACAATTTAATCTAGAGAGAAGCAATTATCCAAATGGGCCTGGAGCAGGGCTCAGCCCTCGGATCTCGTTAGAGGAACGTGGGTAACGGGAGCGGCTGTCGCGTGGCCTGGAAGAACCAGGGGAACGGACCCATCCAGCCCCCAGGGCAACTGAGGAGAGCTCTCGCCCTCGGCCCTCCCGGCGTGGAGGCGGCTGCTCACTCGTCCCGGGCCAAGGGGAAGCCATCGAACCGCGGGGGGGGGGGGGGCACAGGGGCGGAGCAGGGGGCCCGGGGCGTTCAGACAGCTGGGCCCTGAGCTGGTGCTGGCCCCTTGACGGTGACTGGGAGCGAGGGGCCTGGAGGGAGCGAGCAGCCGGGCGGGGGACCCTGAGGCTGGGGTCGGAGCTGGGCTTCTGGCCACGCTCTGCTGCGGGTGAGGGGCCATCTGCCCCCACCTCCTATAGGGCAAGGGGAGGAGCTAGCGGGAAGGCTCCGCCCCTAGTGGCCACTGGGAGGTAGGCGGGGGCTCGGGAAGCTGGCTGGCGAAAGCCCCGTGGGGGCAGAGTGAGCGGGGGGGGGGGGGGGGTTCTCCACCCACCCCCAGGCCGAGCCCCTGGGAAACGCCCCCAGGCCTGCTCTGTGCCGACGCCCTGGGACTGTTTGCGCCCCGGCCGGTCATTAAACCTCCCCTGGCTCCAGGCTGGCGTTTCACCCGCTCTGCCCCCCCCCCCCCCCCACGGGCTCGCCGCCGAGTGGGAATCGCCAAGCCTGACCCAGACACGGCTAGCTCAGCGGCCCCCCCAGCTCGGACAGCAGCCCAGCCCAGCCGCGGCGGGGGAAGCAGCGAGACACTTTGCAGCCAGCCACGGGGGGGCATCAGGGACTGGGGCACCTGCCTTGAGGGAGATGGGGGTTCACAGCCCCTGAAAAACTTGTGGCTTTCCTAAGCTTTGCTTTAATGGCTCCGGCTGGCCCCACGATCTAACAGCCCCATCCCTTTTAAATCCTGCTAAACCCTTGGCCTCCGTTACATCTAGTGGCAGTGAGTTCCACAGGTCAACTGTGTGTAAAGATCTTTCGTTCCCTTTATATTTGTCCTCTTTCCAGGTCACCGCATGTCCCCTTAGTCCCTTACTAGGCCCGAGGGTGAGCAGGAGACACCATTCCTTATCCTGTGTCAAAGGGATCTTGGAGGAGAGTGGGGTGAGGGGGCAGGGGTTCCACACCCGGGCCCCACAGGTCACGATCCCTCCATGGGCCCAAGGGGGTCCCTTCCCTGCTTGATACGCCCAGGGAGAAGGCACCTGCAGTGCCCGCTCTGATCTCCCCGCCCCCTCCCCAGCGGGTCAATGGCCGAGGGCTCCCCCAACAGGTGGGGTTAGCAATGACACCCCGTCCTGGTGACGCGAGAGACCGGAAGGAAGATCCCACCCCCAGCGAAGCCGGGACGCCTTCCTAGCACGAGACGGTGCACAGCTCCGGTATCGCACGTTGGCCTGCACAGCTGCACCAGCCAAGGCTGAGGCCTCGTCCGTACCTAGAGCCGACCCCTTGCGACTAAAGGATTTCAAAGTGATTAGTCAGCGGCCATGCAGACGCTCTGATTGCTGCTTGAACGGGGCGGAGAGCAGTTTAACTGAAGGAAATTAGGAGCAAAATAAGCCACTCAACCCAAAATCAGTGTGCACGCAATGGTGCAAGAGTGTGCACACACGTGTATTCACAACTGTAACCAACCCCTCCGGCTCAGAGCAGAGGAGCCAGGATGGACGTGAGCAGCGGAGAATGTTGTGGGCCCCCCGGTAATGCGGACACCGGCTCCACCACGTTCCCGTCGGGACACATGGCAGAGGGCAGTAACTCTGGGGGGGGGGGAGCCTGGCCCCGCCCTGCTCGGAGCTCCCCTCCTCCAGGGCGCCGGCTCGCAAGGCAAACACCTTGTCCGGGAGCCTGTCTCGGGGGCTGCACCGACGCATATTAATGGCCAGCAAAGGGCAAATTTACTTAAAAGCTCAGAGACGCTTTGGCCTCAAGACGGAAGCTTTTAGGGTCCTGGTAACAAGGCCCCACGGAGCCCCAGCCCACCAGCCCCCACCACTCACGGCCCCGATAACGAGACCAGCCAGTCCCAGCCTCCCCGGCACCCTTCTGCTGTCCCCACTCCGGACCCTGCGGGGCCCTCCAGGCCACGGACCGTGGCTGAGAGCTGGAGTGTGAGGATGTGCCTTGGAGCCAGGCTGGATGGGACGGAGGCAGAAGCTCTGCAGGGAGTCAGAGAGAGACCAACTGGCTTTATAAGAAGCTAAGACCGGCCAGAAATGGTCCGTCTAGCCCAGGATCCTGCCTCTGACTGGCCGGTGCAGGGCCCCAGAGGGATGGGCAGAACAGGGCAGTTATCGAGTGATTCATCCCGTCGCATGGGGTTGTGTCCTTGACCATCCTGGCTAATAGCCATTGATGGACCAGTCCTCCCGAACTGATCTAGTTCTCTTCTGAACCCAGTTATACTTCTGGCCTTCACAACATCCCCTGGCAAGGAGTTCCACAGGTTGAGTGTGTGTTGGGTGAAGAAATACTTCCTAGTGTTTGTTTTAAACCTGCTGCCTGTTAATGTCATTGGGTGATCCCTGGTTCTCGTGTTCTGGGAAGGCGTCAATAACACTTCCCTGTTCACTTTCTCCACCCCAGTCATGATTTTATAGACCTCGGCTCTTCTCCGAGCTCTACAGTCCCAGTCTTCTTAATCTCTCCTCTTGTGGAAGCTGTTCCATCCCCCTCATCATTTCCATTTCCCTTCTTTGCACCTTAAAATTCTCTTTTCTTTCTGAGACGCGGTGACCAGGACTGCACAGTGTTCGCGGTGTGGGTGTAGCATGGATTTCGAGAGTGGCATTATGAGATTTTCTATCTTCTTCTCTCTCTTTCCTAATGCTTCCTCTTGGCGTTTCCGACGGCCGCTGCACATTGAGCGGAGTTTTTCAGAGCACGATCCACGCGGACTCCGAGATCTCTTTACAGACGCTGCTGTCCTCATTTCAATTAGAATCAGAGACTCTCAGGGGTGGCAGGGACCTCAAGAGGTTCTAGTCCAGCCCCCTGCTCAAAGCAGGACCAACCCCAATTAAATCATCCAACAGATTTTTGCCCCAGATCCCTAAATGGCCCCTCAAGGATTGAACTCACAACCCTGGGTTTAGCAGGCCAGTGCTCAAACCACTGAGCTCTCCCTCCCCCGAAGAGGGAATTCTACTAGAGTTCCTTGTTCAGCATTAGAAGAAAGCGACTTCCCGTGGGATTTGTCACCATTCGCACCTGACCAGCTCCACAGCCCAGGGAATGACCCCGGTCCAGGAAGGCCGAGGAAGGGTCACAGCCCCGCCCGGCCGGAGGGGAATCTATAGGGGCTTTTCCATGGAAGGGAGCAGCAGGGTTTGCATGGGGGATGCACATGATTAACCCTTTCCTACATCCCCTCTGACACGGAGTAGGAATGCTCTGTTCCTCTGGCTATTGTGGGAAGGGGCCATACCTGAAGCTGTAACCTGACCCCAGGGGGGAAGGGAGGTCACCTGACCTGCCTGGGGAAGGACAGACGAAGGGAAGCAGGGGTGTGGCTGTGGAGAGGCAGTTTTAGGAGTCTGCTGCTGGCTGGGGCTGGCAAGGAGCTGTAGGCAAGCTCTGCCTGGCTCTTGGGCCCCCAAAATGGACCCAGCAGAGGGGTTGCATTTGCTCTACCTAGATTATGTTCCTGTCGTCGAATAAACCTCTGTTCTACTGGCTGGCTGAGAGTCACATCTGACTGTGGATTTGGGCTGCAGAATCCATGGGCTCCCCCAGGACCCCGCCCAGGCGGGCTTGCTGGGGGAAGCACACGGAGGGGCAGAAGGTGCTGAATGCTCCGAGGTCAGACCCAGGAAGGTGGAAGTGGGGACCCCTGAAGCTCCTGGCCTTGGAAACAGGCTGTGTACGGAGAGGGGACACTTCCCCCGGAGTCCGGTCTGGCTTCCTAGGGAGCGGTTCCAGACCATCGCCCAGGCGCTCAGTGACACCCTCCACACCCCCAGGGCTTCGTAGGGCTCTGTCTGGTGCCCCTCATGCCAGCCCCCCGCCCTAAGGGAATGAATCCAGGGTGAGGAGCTAAGATTCACTCGGAAGCCACAAGCGGATGCAAAGCCACCACCCGGCCCCAGGTTCACAAGGACGCAGGGGGAGATCTGGACCCATGGTGCCCCCTAGAGCTGGGGGGTCCCAATCAGGGTGGGGAGCTGGGCCCATCCCTGCCCTCGAGGTTCAGGACCCTTCGCAGACTGGGCCTGTGTTTCCCGAGTGGGATGGGAGGTGGCGGACAGATCTCCCTGCGGGGTCCAGGGTCCGTGCTGGGGGTTCTGAGCATCGCGGCCCTTCTGCAGCAGCACGGGATGGGAGTGGGGGGGGGGGGTGTTGTGTTTGTTTTACAGAAGAGTCATGTGGCTACCCCATGTGATTGATGTGCAGGGTCCGGTGCACACATTTCCCCTCCCCCCCCCCCCCCCCCGCGGATTGTCCCAGCAACCGGTCGGCAGATGGATTCATCATCTCCCAAGCAATTTGTCTTAAACCAAACCACTTCCCCTAATGAAAGTACCACTAATGAGCAGAGGCCTCCGGGGCGGGGGGGGGGAGGGGGGCTCTCTCCTGTCTCCCACACGCACCCCACCCCTGGGATTATAGAACCATCTGGGCTCATTCAGGAAACAGGCCGCTGTCCCCTCCGACAGACGGCACAGACCTGCTCCACCAGCTCCGTCCTCTCTGCAGGGCCATACCACCCCGTATGGCCCACGTGGGCACAGGAGGAAAGAGGGAGGCCGGGGGAGTTGGCGCAGCGGCATCTCCTCGGGGCATCGAGCAGCCCGGAGGGAGCTGGATCCCCGAGTCACTCGGCAAAGCTGAGGCTGAAAGAAGCCGATGCCTTTTGGGGGGCTGCTCCCCTTTAGTTCTGAGCACATGAGTCCCCAAACTCAGCTCTGCCAGCCCCCCTTGACTCCTGGCTATCCCAGCCCTGGGCCCCCCCAAACACACACAGCTCTGCCGGTGCCCCTCACCCCCGACCCGCAGCCCCCTCCCAGCTCTGCCAGTGCCCCTCACTCCCGACCCGCAGCCCCCCCTTCCACCCCGTCACTTGGGCAGCGGGAACACTAGGCCACTGAGACCAGACGGCTCATAGGAAGAGCGGCTGGATTGGAGGCCAAGCCTCTGGAAGCCGACATCCCTGGCCTCCAAAGCTCCCGTAAGGCATCCCGTGATCCTCACCACAGACAGAGCCAAGCACGCAGCCCCGGCTCCTCACACAGGTCACCGGCAACCCCCCTCCCCACCCCATTATCGGCACCTCGCTTGAAGTCACCATGCCCACAAGTCGGGCATGAGCGTCTGCAAACCCAGATGTTTCAACGGCAGCCACCAAAGAAACCAGCCTGGCCTCCCGGCCTCCCACCTGCCTCTGCCCAGGCAGGGGGCAGGAACCAGACAGACTCGCCGCCAGCCTCGCCCTCCAGAGGAAGGAAACGTCCCCCTGTAAAATCAGCGCCCTTCCTGGATCCCTGCCCCCGGCCGCTCCGCGGCTGACACGGGCACCGTCCCAGGAACGCAGCCAAGTTCATTCTACCTGCACCAACGGCGAGGAGCGAGCCGGCGGCACACACCCCTCGCTGCCCGCTGCCCTGGCACGGGCCATCTGCGGAGAGCCTGGGAGCAGAATCCAGGGAAAACACAAACCCCACCTGCCCCTCCACCCTGGGGGGCCGAGAGTCCCAGCCCAGGCTGCAGACACCCCTGGTCCCCGCCAGATTCCGGCCTCAATCAGGAGGAAACGAACCCCAGGAAAAGCCCCATCCGCGGCCCCAGGGGGACGCAACCCACCCGCTGCGAACGGGGGTGACCAAGCCAGGACAGCAAAGGGGAGAAAGCTCAGGAAACCGATGCAAGGCGGGGGGGAGGCAGCAGGCAGTGGGGAGACGTTCTGCAGCATGAGCCCCCCCACCCCTTGTTCCAAAGGTGCAGCATCCCTTTAGGGCACCGTGCTTTGCGGGGGGGTCTCTCGGCGTGGGATCTGCTCCCCTCTCTGCCCCCGCCCGGGTCTGTCCTACACACGCAGCCAGGGACTGGGAACGGGACACGGCTGTATCCAACACACCCACGGGACACAACAGCGGAGAGAGGGGAGCCCAGGGACAGGGGCTGCAGGACAGGCAATTCAAGGAGGCCGCTGCAGGGGAGAAGGCTTTTGCGCCAGTGCTGGGGAGGCCAGGGCTGGAGGAGAGGAGGGAGGACAAGGTCTGTTCTCATTCACAGCCGTACTGCCCCAGAGAGAGCAGCAGGCACTGCTTGGTGCAAAGCCACAGAGGGGTTTAGTCAGGCAGGGCTTGACTCAGATCCCAGAGCGAACAGGGAGTCTCGGTGCATGCTGCGTCCCCTATAGGATAACAGCCTACTACTGCTCTGCACTAGTGGAGTCATTCCCTTCCCCCCGGCCGGGGCTCCGGGCCGCGTTCCAGCCCTGCCAATGATCCCGGCAGGGCCGTTCCAAGGGGGGAGCAGCAGAGTCCCACGTGTGGAGGGGCCGGGATCCCCCCAAGCGACGCACTCGGGGAGATTTTAACACTGCTCCAAAAGCGGCCAGACAAGAAAAGGGGGGTTCAACCGCCCGACCCCATCTGCTCCCCGGACGCTGCCGAGACCTGGCCCCTCTCTGGTGTCATCTTCCCAACTTGCCCCTCTGTGGAGCCGCTGCCCACTGTGCTACCCAGATGGTGCGTGTGCCAAGCCCGGCCTGATCCCCGGACAAGGCTCTGCCCCCTCCCCGGGCACGGGAAAGCCTCCAGGCTGCCGGAGGGGAGAGGTCACTTAGCTACGGGCTTCACAGGGAGCAATCCCATGGGGAGAGTCAACATGGCCCCCAGCCGCTATCCACTGCTCTGGGACACCGCGATGGGCAGAGTCCCCCGCACCATCACACACACACACGGAGCCAACACCCCGCCATGAAAACACACGCATCAGCCCAGCATGCACCCAACACACTGCCAGACACACACACACACCCACACACGCATCAGCCCAGCATGCACCCAACACATTGCCACACACACACACACCCCACACACACACATCAGCCCAGCATGCATCCAAACACCACCGGACACACACCCCACCTCACAGCACACGCCCTGCCACAGCCAGACCACCCCCTCCTGCGCACACACACACACACACACACACACACACAACCACACCCCGCACTCCGCCACACGCACCACTGGTCCCCTGCCTCTCTCTTTGCTATTCTCGCCCTTCGGGCCCCATTCATCGAGTCACGTTACTGCTTTGCTGGTGCCTTTGGGTCCTGGGCAGACAGCACCCCCGCTTTACAAATGGGGAAACTGAGGCACAGACAGCTATCACATCACACAGCAAATCAGTGGCAAAGGAGAGAGGAAAACTCAGCTCTCCCCACTCGACCAGAGGCAGCGCCCGACTGATGTGGTTCATTGATGATCTAATCTGGGCCTTTGGAACATGGCCCAGCCATGGGCTTAAAGCGTTGATATCCACAAGACGATTCTCCCGCTGCCTGCTGATGAGGTTCCTCTAGCTAGAGGAGAGGTGAAGAAAACAGCATTGTGACCTGGCTAGTGTGGGAATGCCCCGACCCGCCCTGGCCATGAGCAGCCTCTAGAGGATAGACTTACTCCACTGTGTGTCAGAAGCCCTATACTGCTAACAGCTAATGGAGATTTTCCTTTAAGGGAGGATCTGAGTTTATTACTTCTGCAACTGGGAGGTCCCCAGCAACATGCCTAGCCAGAAGGTAGCTACCAGTTGGTAAGACTGGAGTAATGAACAAATGAGCCAGGTCTGGGATTATTTCTGCCTCACGCCCGGGGGAGGGAGGGGGGGTTTGCAGAAAATACCTCGCAGCGGACAAGGAGGCATATTTGTTTTTGTCTAATATTAGGGAGTAACCTATAACTCACGTGGGAGAGATGCGTGGTCAGCATTCCTAGCACAAACCCAATTATCCCAGCTCCTCTGCGTATCCACATTCCCCGGGGGGAGCGGGGAGCCGGCCTCATCCTTCCCTTTGCTTTCCGACTGGAAGAACTGTGGTTTTAAACGGCCCCGCTGCAGGCTGAGACCTGGGCCAGACGTTGCACAGTTCCTCCGTTACTAATACACTTTTGGTTCCCACTAGGTGATGGGCAGAAATGCTCAGATTGAAGGGAGTCTCTCTATCGGGCACAGAGGGAAAGAACCGCACGTTTTGATAAGGCCAGAAGGATCCCGAACTACTCTGGCGAATGCTCATCAACCACTCCGATGCGCCTGCCTCTGGGGCGGAACACGACAGTCGCTCAATGCCTGCAAGACACCAACAGCTGGCAGCAAGGGAGATGGAGGAGGAGGTCTCCCATCGGACCCACAGGAGGTGGGATGTAGGTACCAGGGCTGGAATTTCCTAAGACTCCGGAGCGAATTCCCTGCTCCTTCTGAAACGGACCCAGGGAAGCCCACAAGGGCTGAGGACGCTGGGATCAGGGTGCTGCCTGGAGGAAGGGGGAGTGTCTCCTACTAACAGCAACAGCGACCCACGGAGAGTCCAGGGGTGGTGTGAACAGAGCACACCCGCCTGCTCCAGAACCAGGGCGCAGACCTAGCGTGGTGGGAAAAAGCCCCGTTCCCAGCCCACACGTGGGATACTCGGCTGGGACAAATGGAGCCAGGGGCCAGGGATCGGATCTTCTGCCCGGCCGTTCTAGCCTCTGGCCCTAGAAATGGGGTATCCAGGAAAAGCCGATTCCTGCACCAGTAACTAGCCTCCCGGAGGGGAAACGGGCGGGACCGTGAGAGGGAAACACCTCTCCCATCCCTGGGCAGCGCGGCCCAGCCCTCCCGGCGCTCGGATCCCACTGGCTGCGTATGGAGGGTTCCCCCAACACCAGCGTGGGGGCTGCCTGCAAAGCCACCGCTCCTGTCCCCAGTGGGGTTGCAGGAACAATGTCATTTATGGAGGCTTTGATTGGCTGCTAGCGTCACCTAAACACCCAGAAACGGACCGTTTTCCTTAACGGTGCCTCATACACCCCATCCCCCACTCCCCCTGCCCCCACAGTCCCGCAGAGCACGCCTAGACCCCCCCCCACGTCCATGTGCTCCCGGCCCCACACACCATGCACACGTGGGCCCCGAGGCGCGGAGGGTTAGGCCTGGCGGGGGGCTCGCCGGGAAGGAGAGAGGTTCAGCTCCAGGCGCGGCTCTGTGCTGTCCACACAGCCATTTTCATACGCTCTTTAAATTCAAAATCAATGACCCGCTGCTGTCGGCGCAATGGGGGTCCGCTCTCCGCTCAGCACGGCGCCCCCTTCTCGCCAGACAGCGGGAGGGACGGGAAACCTCCCCCGCCGCCATCTCACCGGGAGCGGGTTACCGACGTCCCCCTGCAGCCAGGACCGGGGCGGGCAGCATGCCGCTCTGCCCTGTGAGTGCCACAGGCTTTGCTCCCTCGGTGCCATGGGCTGGGCACCGCTCCGGAGGCAGCAGGCAGAGGAGGTGCCGGCCACGTGCCACATCGGCTGGTGCAGCACCGAGGTTCTGAACGGTCTCAGTCGCTGCCTCGCGCCCCCCATCACCCCTCGAGGGGGACAAGGAGCCGGGAAGAGGCCGAGAAGTCAGGCCCGAGACCAGACCTCGCGGACTCCTGAATCTGAAGCAAGTTTGTTCTTGAACCTCCAACCCCCCGCGGTGCAGCCCTTCTAGCCCCAGGGATAAACTAACCTCGGGTGACCCTTGTGGGTACAGCACATGGGTTAAACCTTGACGGTGCCAGGCCTTAGCCCCGGTGCAGGGATGCGTCAGGTACAGGCTACACTGAACTGTGCTTGAACTGGGTCCCCACCCCCTCCACTACAGCTGTGGATTACACGCGGCCACGGGAAACCCCCGTCTTCTGCCCTTCATGGTCTGCGCCCTACATTCCTAGAGACCTGCCGTCTGCGGAGGCAGCTGGGTGCTGGGGAGGCAGAGTGGACGTTCCAGCGGAGAGGCACACACCGTGCTCTCTCCTGGTGACTCCACCCTCCATCTAAACCATGGGACTCGGACAAAATGCTGCTGTTAGCCTGGGAAATAAATGCAGAGCGAGCCCAGGGGCAGTACCAGGGAGGGAATGACGACCTAAGACAGCACCACTCCACCAAGCAAACTAACCGATGGCCTGGAGCAGAGACTGGCTCCTGGGCAAGCTCGCAAAGAAGGGACGTTTCGAAGCTGCCCTGGAGCAGCAGTAGAAAGCAGACGCGCGGCCAGGCTGAACTGACCATCGTTGTCTGCGCCATACTTATGCTGTCACCTGTATAAAGCAGCTTCCCTTTGCTGACCATTTAAGGAGCAAAGTTCGCCACAAAAATGCAGCTTCGGTCTTTCCCCCCAGTTTTCAAGGCGGAGGGAGGGGGAGCGAGCTGGGGAAAGGCCGGGCCTGTCGTCGGGCTCAGCCAGCAGCAGCCAACTCTATGTTCAAGCTGCACCTGCATTCTCGTGAGCAGCCGTGAAACATGATCTGGGGACAGTCAATCACTGCCCCGCTCCGTGCCTCAGTTTCCCCCTCACAACACTGGGATAATGATACTGCCCGGCTTCCCCGGGGGGCTGTGAGGCTTCTGGGAACAGTAACGTCTGGCTGGAAGATGCTGTCTGAACCGCAGGGCTCTGTACGGTGACTTGCTGTCAGCCGAGTCGCAGTGGAAGGTCTCGCACGCGAGAGAAGGGAGTTTATTTTTAACTGAGGGTTGATTTAAATCCACACGGACACTGTGAAGTTCCCAGAGAAGCTGAAAGTTGTGTGGGTTTCCAGTTCCTACGAGGCTCAAAAATATCTTCCTTTCAGCCCAGCTCCGCAGGCAAAGCTGCTCTCCCTGCACGCATAACGCTGCGCAGCAAACCGGGGCAGGGGGGGAGCTTTCGGCTCAACTCCCACAGGCCTCTGGAAACTCACAGCCGAGGCCTGAAATTCACCCCACCGCATGGCAGGAAAAGGCGGAGATCTAGCTCTCTGTGTAGGTGGGCAACCCCCTCATCCTAGGATCTGACCATCATTTGGTAGAAATGGATTAATCTCCACTGCCATCCCCGAGAAGTAGGTCGGAACCATTAATCCCATTTCACAGAGGGGAAGATCAAGGCCCAGAGAAATGAGGCATCACATGGGGGGGAGGCGGGAGGCATGGGAACCCAGAGCTCCTGCTGCCCAGTCCAGCATCTTCCCCACAGGACCATCCTTCCTAAGGAGCAACTGTGCCAAGAGGCCCTGGCACCGTGGCATTAATTACAGGTGCACTTTGGATTTCCTGGGGCCGGCTAGCTTTGTGCCCTCGCACTGGGGGAAGAACACGTCTGGCCAGCATCAGAGGAGCCGGACGATCTCCGGGCACCACCCGTCCACAGGCCCTTCCCGGACCCCTGGGATGCCACCGGCAAACACCTCCCCCACTCGCACAGCCCCTTGCACACGCACGCACACTCGCACAGCCCCTTGCACATGCCTCCCCCACTCGCACAGCCCCTTGCACACGCACGCACACTCGCACAGCCCCTTGCACATGCCTCCCCCACTCGCACAGCCCCTTGCACACGCATGCACACTCGCACAGCCCCTTGCACACGCACACACACTCACACAGCCCCTTGCACATGCCTCCCCCACTCGCACAGCCCCTTGCACACGCATGCACACTCACACAGCCCCTTGCACACGCCTCCCCCACTCGCACAGCCCCTTGCGCACACGCACACACACTCACACAGCCCCTTGCACATGCCTCCCCTACTCGCACAGCCCCTTGCACACGCCTCCCTCACTCGCACAGCCCCTTGCACATGCCTCCCCCACTCACACAGCCCCTTGCACACGGACGCACACTCAGACAGCCCCTTGGACATGCCTCCCCCACTCGCACAGCCCCTTGCACACACACACACACTCACACAGCCCCTTGCACACGCCTCCCCCACTCACACAGCCCCTTGCACACGCACCCACACTCACACAGCCCCTTGCACACGCACCCACACTCACACAGCCCCTTGCACACGCCTCCCCCACTCGCACAGCCCCTTGCACACGCGCGCACACACACACACACACACACACACACACATACACACACACTGGCTCCCAGGGCAGCACACACACAACACACCCGCAGCGGGCTCTAGCCTATTTGCCAGGCTGCAACTTCAGGAAGCAGAAACGTTCCCCCCCCCCGGCCCCTCCCCAGAGCCCAGTGACCGGGGCACCCCGGGGGGGGGGGGGACAGGGCACCCCCCCCCGTAACTTTACGTAGGGCAAACAGCAGAAGCAGGGAGGGCGGGGGGGGAGGGTCCTGTGGGAGGCACCTGCCCTGGGGGGGGGGGGGGACCCGGCTGCGCCCTGCACCTGGCTGCTAAGGGGATGCTGCCCCCCCCCCCCCCCCGGCCGGGCGGGACTCACCCGTCAGCTGGTCGTAGGAGCCGTCCAGGTCCCGGGACTCGGCCACGCTCCCCTTCCTGCCCTGGCTCCGCATCCTCCCGGCTCCGGCTCCGGCTCCGGCTCCGGCTCCGGGACAGAGCCCGGCCGCCCCGCTCGGGCGCACCCCCCGCCCCTGCGCCGGGTTCTCCTCCGCTCCGGCGGGGCGGGGCGCTCAGGGATAGAAAGGAGCTGGGGGGGCTGGCGGATGGAGGGGGGCAGGGACCGCTGGGGGGGTGGAAGGGGCTGGGATTGGGGGGGGCGGGGGTGGAAGGGGGCTGGGATTGGGGGGGCGGGGGTGGAAGGGGGCAGGGGCCGCTGGGGGAGGCGGGGGGCAGGGATTAGGGGTCCGGGGCCGGAAGGGGGCAGGGGCTGCTGGGGGGGGGCAGGGATTGGGAGTCCGGGGCCGGAAGGGGGCAGGGGCCGCTGGGGGGGCAGGGGCCTCTGGAGGGGCAGGGGCCGCTGGGGGGGCAGGGATTGGGGGGGCCGGAAGGGGGCAGGGGCCGCTGGGGGGGCGGGGGGCAGGGATTGGGGGGGTCCGGGGCCGCTGGGGGGGGCTCGGGCTGCTCCCGGAGGCTGCGGGGGCCCCCCGGGGGGCTCGGGGGCTGAGCCGGTGGCTCGCCCGCCTCCTGTCCAGGGGCTGCCCCCGAGCCCCCCGCCCAGGGGCCCCGGCGCGGCGCGGGGGGACTCGCCTCTCGGAGCCCGGCTGCGGGGCGCCAGCAGCAGGTGCGGAGCCGGGTGCAGCCCAGCCGCGTCTTGCCGCCGCCGCCGCTTCTCCTCCCCTCTCGGCTCCGCACGCAGCCTCCGCCCCCGGGCTGGGAACCGCCCGCGCCGCCCCCGGGCTGCTCCAGGGGGAAACTGAGGCACGGCGGGGGCGGGGGATTTGCCCTCGCACGTGGGTGCAAAGCGCCCTCGCCACGCACGTTTCCTAGGAACTAGGACGCGAGGCTCTGGCCGGAGCCCCCCGCACCCGTGTGACCCCCGCAGCGCCGCCACCTACGGGCACGGGCGTGCAAACGTGTGTGCACCCAGAGCACAAACATGCACACGCGCACACACACACAGAAACATGCAGACACGCTCATACACACACACACACACAAACATACACACACACACACACACAACATGCATAAACACACACATACACGCACACTCACACACAGAAACATGCAGACACACTCAAACACACACACAAACACAAACACACACACACAAACATGCACACACACACACACACAGAGAAACATGCAGACACGCTCATACACACACACAAACACACACACAAACATACACAAACATGCACGTGCACAGTCACACACAGAAACATGCAGACACGCTCATACACACACACACAAACATACACACACACAAACATACACACACACACACACAACATGCATAAACACACACATACACGCACACTCACACACAGAAACATGCAGACACGCTCAAACACACACACAAACACAAACACACACACAGAAACATGCAGACACGCTCACACACATGCTCACACACACAAACATACACACACAAACACACACACACAAACATGCACGTGCACAGTCACACACAGAAACATGCAGACACGCTCATACACACACACACACAAACATACACACACAAACACACACACAAACACACACACAAACAAACACACACACACAAACATGCACACACACACACACACAGAAACATGCAGACAAGCTCATACACACACACACAAACACACACACACAAACATACACACACACACACACAAACATGCACGTGCACAGTCACACACAGAAACATGCAGACACGCTCAAACATACACAAACACACACACACAAACATACACACACACACAAACGCACATACACATACATGCACACACACACACACACATACATGCTTGCACATCCCCACAGGGCCGGCCCTAGGCCAAATGGCCCCCCAAGCAAGGAGGCTCTTGGACGCTCCCCTTCATTCATTAACCTTATAAACACCTTATATCTGGGTTGCCTTTGTATCCCATTTCAGGATGCTGGAGGCGGCGGGGCAGGTGAGATTTCTCCCTATCCCGTCCGGTGATACATTTGCACACTCGGCTCGGCACAACAAAACCCCCACCCCACGCCCGGCCCCCTCGCTGGGCTCCTGGTTTCCTGCCCCTGTATCCAACCCTGCACCCACCAGCCAACCCCTGCACACAAATCCAGATGCATGTACGTGTGCTATGGCCACACGCTCCAGACCCTGGTGACGGGGGGAGCGAACGCTGCGTGCCTGGCGGGGCTCGCAGTGCCCTGGGGCAGGGGCACAGCCCCCCGGGGAGCAGCGCGCGGAGGAGCCAGCCAGGACTCTGCGCGGAGGCAGCCGCGGGCAGGCGGACGAAGCCGGGAAGCCAGACAGCTGTGATGCCCCCAGGGTGAGTCCCGGCTCTGCCAGGGAGCCGCTCTGCGCCCCCGGCCCAAGGAGGCTGCCCAGCGCCCCAGGGGAATGGTCCAGCGCGCAGGGCAGAGCAGCCACTCGCAAGAGAGACCTGGTCCATTGTCACCCGCCTTTCGCACCCCCCCCCCCGGTGGGGCCCGCGGGCACGAGCAAGTGACTGGCCAGCCTGGCAGCCTATGGCCCCAGTGCCGCGCAGAGGGCACCGGCCCGGTTACTGGGGCTTGGCTCCTGCACTGGTGGCAAACGGGAGGCCCCCACCCTGCTAGAGCACCGAGGCCGGGTCTCCGGTGTCCTGGGCAGAAGGGCACCCCCGGGGGGAGAGTGGGCGTAACCCGGGGCCTTGGAGGTGGCAGGCCCAGGCAGACGCGGGGGTCACTGCTCACAGCTTGAATACCCTGCCCCCCCCCCCGGGCAGGCACTGAGACGCCGCACTGGGAGCTGTGGAACTGGGGCAGGACGCAGGGCGCGTGGCAGTGCCAGGCAGCCGGCTGGTCGCGCCAAATGGCACCCGAGAGCCTGTTCGCTCTTCCCACAGTGCAGCTGCGCCATCTGGGGCCGACACGTGTTAGCTCCCAGAAGTGAAGCGTGGCTGGGCGAGGCCAGGCTGGCGGGGCTGGGAGAGGAGTCCCAGAGCACCCCCGGGTGCTGCAAAGAGCGGTGCTTGTGATTCACTAGAGAGACCCCCCGAGCAGCTTTCCTAGGAGACATGAATCCAGCGTCAGTGTTGCTGTCCACTGAGCTGAGGTGTTCTACCCCAGAGGTGGCTGCATTCCAGGGACGGCCGGTAACGTGACCGCCGGGTACATGACTCGTAAGGCACTTTGGGATGAACGGTGCCAGAGGAAGATCCGTTATTGGCACTGCAGAGGTTTCTCCAGCCTCCGTTTGTGAACCGACGCCGCTGCCTCTTCTCCCCTCTCCCTGCCCCCCACCCCTTCGCTGCGATCGGTGCAGGCAGTGCCTGGCTCAGGTTGCCAGCGCCGCACCGATCAATACGTCACCGTTAGTCGTGTCCTCGCTTATTTCCAGGGGCAGGGACGAGATGGCGCAAGGCCCGGGCAAGGCACCCACTGAGGACGCTCAAGGGGCAGGGACCTGTTTGGTGTGTGGGGTGAAAAGCAGCCCCCGCCCCTTGGATATGAAGCGTGTGGGAGGGGACTAGCCGGGAGCTCTGTGAGGACACGGCTTGAACCTCCGGGTGAGACGCGCTCGCTGCTGGCCCCGGCACGTCACCGACCTGCTCTGCCTGCCGCGGGGCGGCTCCTCCCCAGCATCAGCTCCCAGCGCCTTCCCTCGCTCGGGCAGGGCACGCTGCACCCCGGGGGGCTAGCCCAGTGCTGGGCCAGGGGCAGTCACAGCCCGCTCAGAGCCCTCCGCCCCGGGACCCCGGATCTGGCGCCGGGGGGGAGCTGGAAGGACGACGCCCGGATTCCCGAGGCCTGGCCGGGCGCAGGGCTCCGCGGCCGCGGCTCCGCTGCCCAAGCGAAGCAGCGAACCCAGCTTTGGGGAACTGCTTAGCAACTGCCTGGATCTAAAAATAAAGCCATTTACTGAATCACCAGAGAACTGCTTCAGAACGGCTCGAAAACACGTCCCCCCCCCCAGGCCCTTCCCTGGCTCCCCCCTCACCCGGGGCGCCCACGGGGACTGGCGGGGGCAGAGCGATGCTCAGGCCAGCCTGAGAAATGGCCTTGTTAAGTCAGCCTGGGGGGAGGGGGGGGGAGGGGATTGACCAGCGGGGGAGCAGCGCTGCCGTGAGGCGCCCAGGGTTCAGGCCTGAGGAATCCACCCTCGCCCCCATCTCCCCCTCAAAACACTGCCCCCCCCCCAGCTCCCCCCTCCCAGCCCCATCCTCTCTTCAGCCTCCTCTCCCCTGGGGAGCTGCAGCCAACGCCGCGACCAGGGGCCGGAGCGAGCCGGGACCAGGCGAGGGGCCCTGCCCGGGCGCGTTAGTGGGGGGCAGCGGGCAGAGGGGAGGAGCAGGGGCAGTGTAGAGGTCAGGGCCACTCTGCAGTGGAGCCGGACGGGGATGGACCAGGAAGAGCGAAGCAGAGCCGGGACGGGGGCTGTGGGGGCTGGGGTCGGCGTTCAGGCCTGAAGTCAGATAAACTGCAAGAGCAGGGAGCCGGGACGGGGCTGCAGGTCGGGAGTGAGGGGCACCGGCAGAGCTCGGGGAGGGGAGTTTATCCCCTGTGCTTTGGGCCTGGCTTCGGGCCGTTTGCACTCACGTGTTTCTCTGGTGCACACCCGTAGGCCCAGCTCTCGTCCGAGGGCAGACGGGGCCAGCGCTGGGTTCAGACAGGGATTCGGGACGGCCCCAGCAGAGCGGGGGAAGCTGGCGGGTGCTTCCATCATGGAAAGGTTTGGGTCAGTAGGGGAGCGGCTGCAAGGCAGGCCCCCCAGAGCCCCACACTATGGCCCCACCTCCTCCCAGCAGTGGCGTCTCCTCCCATGGGGGAGGAGGGTTGGCAAGGGGTTCCCAACTCCCCTGGGTGGAAGGGGGAGCAGCAGCGCTTGCCTGTGAATTGCCAGACTGGCTCAGACCCTCGTCCTCTGGCCCAGGATCCATTTGACAGTCCCTGGCACCAGGAAGAGGCAAGAGAATTGGTCCCCCGGAGGGCCCTGCTGGGGCCGGGCTGGTGGCTCCCCCAGAGCGGTGAGTCTTGGAATGAAAACCCCACTGAGAGGCGGGGGGAACTGCCCCACGTCCCAGCCATTGCTCCAGGCTCCCTGCAAATTCAGGCAGAGCCTGGGTGTGGTGCTCTCGGATCCCGTGTGGAATGGGGTTCTTTGCAACCGCAGGGGCTGGATTCTGAGGCCAGAAGGGGGCATGTCTGCTCTGCCTCCCGGCGGACACAGGCAGAGCATAGCCCTGAATCCATCATTCACTTCCCATTGCCATTGCCCACAAACTTCCCATTGCCATTTAAAAATGGTCAGTGAAGGAGAATTCCCCGGGCGCATTGTTCTACTGGTTAGCGCCCTTGATGTGCCCCTTAGTTCCCACCCGCCCGAGTGGGGCTGGCTTCAACTCGCGGCCATCGGCCCACGTTAGCCCTTTCTCTGCTGGACTGCAGAGCCCCCCATCAAATGGTCTTCGGTTGTAGGTCCTCCCAGACTGTGATCAGTCACCCCGGCACCTTCTCTTTCAAGAGCTTGAGCTCCTCGTCTCTCGCGCTAGCAGGCAGGTTTTCTAGCCCTTCAATCATTCCCGTGGCTCTTCTCTGACCCTCTCCAAATCATCACCAGCCTCCTGGAACTGTGGGCACCAGAACTGGGCCCAGGATCCCAGACATGGCCGCATCACTGCAGGGCCGGCGACAGGGGGGTACTACGGGTACAGCTGTACCCGTTGTCGTCCCCCCTTGTCGCCGGGCCTGGAGAGCGGGGAAGGGGCGGGGAGGCGGCGCGGCTCCCTCCGGACGAGCGAGCCTGGCCCCGGCAGGAGCAGTGAGCCCGGCCGGCGCAGCAGCGCTCTCCGGGGGAGATGGGGGGGGAGAAAGGGCGGCTCACGCAGCTCTCGCTGCCCGAGGGACGGGGGGGGAGCGCCTGCTGGGCTGGGCTGGGGGGGCCCGGCTGGGCTGGGGGGGGCCCCCATCCGCTGTCGGCTGGGCTGGGGGGAGGGGAGCGCCGGCTGGGCTGGGGGGGCCCCCAAACTATCAAAGTAGGGGGCCCCCAAATTTCTGTCGCCAGCCCTGCATCAGTGCCAAGTCCAGAGGTCCGATAACCTCTGTGCTCCTGCTCCAGATTCCCCTCTGTGCATCTAAGGATCCCATGAGCAGTTCTGGCCCCAGCGTTGCGCTGGGCGCTCCCGTGCACTGACCCAGGCGCTGGGGCTGTCTATAGCTTCTGTGCCTCTCTCTAGGGCTGGCAAGGTAAGCGAGGCCCCTGCTGCAGAACACGTCTGCTCAGCTAGCCCCCGGCCGTGGCCCTGGCCCACTACCCGGGTGAGTGGAAAAGGCTGCGTGTCCCGTGCAAGGAGCTGCTCGTCCATTTCTAAATGACCAGGGAGCGCCCACCTCCCGCTCCGCCGCTCTGCCCCGGCGCCAGGCGCTTTCCAGCCCCCCACGCCGATCGCGTCTGTCAGCGAGCACCACCGATGCCTCGATCAAAGCTCTCGGCTCGCTCCCCGCCCGGGCTGGGCTGATTGCGACTGACGAACGGCCGCAATCCGCGGCTTCCGTGCTGCAGAGGGGGCATTCGCAAGGAGAATCGGGTGAGGTTCACCCCCTAATGCTCTATAGAAATATCCTTCTGAGTGGAAATATGACAGAACTGGGTGTGTTTTATGCCGTGAAACACATCTGTGCAAAGGTCAGTGTCCCCCGAATATATTCACCCGTCTGCAGGGAGCATTTTTCTATCTGAAGTTAGGAGCCTTGGCTCTGTGCTTGTCTTTAAAGTGTTGCTGGCGAAAGCACCTAATGCAGATTTGGTCAGCACAGTGTGAGGGGGTTAGTCAAGCAATTGGGAGGACTTGGCCAGCAATGGACCGCGAGAGACGCCAATTAGACGCCATCTGAGCTTTCCTGAGAACGTTCGGGGTAACATGGCGTCGGCCTGAAAGACCTGAGTCAGCCATGGACATGGGACTTGGATTCGTGAATGTTTCATTCAAGCAGAGTCTGCGTTTTGGGGTGAAGAGACCGATCTGGAGGAATGATTTTGCCCAGATGTCGTGTGGACAAAACCCCAAGGCCTCTTTGCCCCTGAACCAGGGCTCTGCAAAGCAGGAAGGCAGACGGGCTGCCCCGCCGGAGCTCTGGAGCCATTGAGAGTCCTGCTGGCGGCCCAATTTCTGCTGCTAATAATCCTTTCAAAGGAAAAGGAAACTCCCAGACAAAAAACAACGCTGTGAACTTACCGTTCAGGTTCCTCCGGTGAGTAACTTTACAAGAAGACAAGCCATTAACCTAACGTCTTCCCTGGGCAGTGGACAAGACGGGATTCATTTCACATTCGTTACACCAGGAACGGGCCCCAAAGGAAGAGTTCAAAACGGGGGGGAATGAGCACAGTGGGGGAGGGGAAGGAGCGATAACGCTCCCACCCCATTGCCCCATTCCTAGAACCCCAGCGCCAAACCAGCTCCCGTGCCTGCTAACTCGTCCCGCCTGCCCTTGTAAACGCCTGGGCCTGGCTAACCGGAGTGGCCCGTGGATCACGGGCGTTTTAATTTCAAGGCTGAGCGGTCGCCCTAACTGAGCGCCGCCGTGAGCGTTAATATGACAGCCACAGCGTCTGCCGGGAAAAGTAGCGCCGACGAGTCCTCCATCTGGACTGGGATCACCACGCCCGTTGTTTGGAAGGAAATCTTACCAGCCCTGTCTATCCCGCAGCGGGCACCGAGCTCTTCGCCCCCCGGGCAGGTCACCTCTGCCCACCCCAGATGTGATTCAGTCCAGTAGCCCGGGGAACACGGGCCGTCCCATCCCTGACTGCCCAGGGACGGCGTCTCTGGGGCGGGCGCGACCGCACACAGCCATAGGACAGGTGACGCAGGCCCGGGGGATCAGGGGCTGTGTCTGTGAGTGGCACCGTGGGAATCGCCTGACGGCCTCCGTTCTTAGAGCTCAGAGACAAGAAGCCAGAGGGATGGAGATAAAAACGTCGCGTCGTCTTCAATGGGCCCAAGCCGCTGCCCCTAGCCCCGTGCAGCAGCACTGACCCACGGAGAGTGCCCCCGAGAGACCCAAGGCAGGCGGGTGGCGGGGAGGAGTGATGGGAACGGAGCCGGGGCTCTCAGAGGCGGCAGGTTCGTTGCCGAGATTTCGTCCTGGCGACAGATGAGACGGATTGAAAATCAATTTGCTGCGCCCAGTCCCAGCGGGGCCTGGAATTAAGGTCCCCAGACCTTGGCTGGAGCAATTACCCCCCGGCCCGTTGCCACGGGCAGCCCAGGGCCGCAGCAAATGTAATCAGCATTCCCGGGGAGGGGGACATGGGCTGGGGAGGGAGGCGCCCGGGAGGGTGGGAAATCGCTCCCGAGGGTGACGGGGACTGGAGGCTGCTGTGGGAGAACGGTCCCCAGCGCCCATCTCCAGCTGCACCGTGTGTCCCATGGCGGCTGGGAGGTGTGGGGGCCCCAGTGACGCTCTCCCCTGCCTGTCGCCTAGGGGTGGGGGTCTGGGAGAAGAGACTGTGCTGGAGAAGACTCCTGGGGGCAGCCACAGCTCCCAGCACTCGGGGTCACTCCAGGGAGCTGGACGCCGAATCCACACGGAGTCGCTGCACCTTGTGTCCCAAGAACCGTAACCCCGCTGGACGCCCCCGTCCCGCCCCCACTCCCCAGGGTCAGGCAGACAGTGCGGTCCGTCCGCTTCCCAGCCAATGCCCGCGCCGCCGCGGCCAGACCCCGCTGCTGCCAGCCACGGAGGGCCTGTTAGGAGCCAGTGGCCCAAGCTCGCCGTGCCTGCTGGGAGCCTCTCCTAGCCACGGGTTACCCCCGAGAGCCGCCACCGCCCCAAGCTGCTGCCCAGTGCCGTCCTGGCAGCCCAGAGCTGGGTGGGGGATGGAGACGCCGGTCTTCAAGGGAGACAGAGCTCCCACCAATGGGCCGTCCAGGGGAGCCCTGGCGTCCTGGCTCCCAGGCTGGGGGACCCCCTGGACGGGCGGCTGAATGGGCCTGAGCTCCCCGCGTGGTTCTAGCTCTCCTGACTGCAGGGGAGCAGGGACCATGAGCGACGGATTCGGGAGGTTCTGGTGCCAGTGGGCAGTGCCCGAGAGATCTGGAGGCTGGGAAAAGATGTGGGAGCCTGACCTGGGGACTGGGAATCTCGTCCGAAATGACGCGCCCAGGTATGGACACCAACGGAGGCCCAAAGAGGGCAGCGGGGGGAGGGGGTGAGAGGCTAAGAAGGATCAGGAGCTGCCCAAGGAGGAGGCTGGGAAGGGAAACGGTTAGAGCCCAGAGACCCCTTCCGGCCTGAGTGCCGGGAGTCTGGGACGGCCAAGTCCTGCCGCGTCTGGCTGCGGACAGTTAACACATCGTCGTGCTGGGGCCAGTGCCTGGGAGGAGAAAGCCAAACTCCTACCCGTCCTGCTGGGGAGCAGGGAGGTCCGGTGTGGGACCAGCAGGGCCGCACCGAGTGCCGGCTTTGGAAGTGATCAGCTGTGCAGCGGGGGCCGCGGTCCCCATGGCCTCCAGACACGGCGCGCGACCGACCGGGCCAGGGGCAACCTCCGTTTGCCAGTCTCAAAATGTCACCGTAACCGGCAGTGCAGCCGAGATCTTGGCCCTGGTCCCGCGCTATGGAACGTTTGTATTAATGACCTGGAAGGAAAGAGAATCGTGACTGGTCAGATTTGCAGACGACACAAGAATTGGGGAGCGGGGCAGGATGAAGAGCAGGTCACGGCTTCAGAGTGGGCTGGAGTGCCGGGGAAAGTGGGCACCAGCCAACAGTGTGTTTTAACATGGCTAAATAGAACATCTAGCAACAGAGAACGTCGCCCCCCCCGTCGGCTCTACCCTGGGAAGCAGTGACCCCGAAAAAGAGTTGGGGGGTCATGGTGGAGAATCAGCTGACCACGAGCTCCCGCTGTGAGGCTGTGGCCAAACAGGCTTTCCGGGCCTGCAAGAACAGGGGACACTCAAGGAGGAGCAGGGAGGTGATTTTACCTCTGGATTTGGCCCGGGCGCGTCCACTGCTGGGATCCTGTGTCCAGGCCTGGTGCTCACGGTGCAGGAAGGATGTGGGTAAATTGGAGGGGTCAGAGAAGAGCCCTGGGCATGATCAAAGGGCTGGAAAACCTGCCTGATAGTGACAGGCTCAGGGTGCGCGGTGTGTTTAGTTTAACGACGGGGGGGGGGGGAGGGGTTGATTCAAGGCTGAAAGTACCTGTGTCGTGGAGTGCCCGGGGTGATGCTCTGGCACTGCTCCACATGAAGCCAGTCAGGACTCTGGGGGAAGCGTCCTCTCCGTACACAGCCTGTCTCCAAGGCTGGGAGCTTCACAGGTTCCCGCTTCCACCTTCCTGGGTCTGACCTCGGAGCATTCAGCACCTTCTGCCCCTCCGTGTGCTTCCCCCAGCAACCCCGCCCGGGCAGGGTCCTGGGGGAGCCCATGGGTTCTGCACCCCAAATCCACAGTCAGACGTGACTCTCAGCCAGCCAGTAAAGCAGAGGTTTATTCGACGACAGGAACATGATCTAATACAGAGATTGTAGGTAGAGCGAACACGACCCTTCCGCTGGATCCATTTGGGGGGCAGTGACCCAGAAAACCCCATCTGCACTTCACTCCATGTCCCCAGCTAGCTCCAGACTGAGACTCCCCCCCAGCCCCTCCTCCCCTTTTCCTTTGTCTTTGTCCTGGGCCAGGACGTCACCTGATCCCTTTGTTCCCCAACACTTCCACCTAACACCTTACAGGGGGGACAGGGCCCAGACCATCATTTGCCTGGAGACAGGATGTTGACCACTCCATTACACTGGCCCTTTGCTCTGCAACAATCTCAGCCCTTATCCCACCACCTAGAGACACTTGAGAAATGCAGAGGGAAACTGAGGCACTCACCCAGTATCCAGAGAGAACAGTAAGACCATCCCCACCCCGTCACAGATCTCCCCCCTTCGAGACAGAACTGAGCGAGGTCACTTTAATCAGTGACCTGGGGAAGTCCGACCTCACCAACGTTCCCATGGGTGCCCCATTATCTTTCCCACTCCTTGGTGGGAGTCACACCAGGCCCTTTCACTTTCACACCCTCCCTAAGCATCGACTTGCATCAGCACCGCGCCCGGCTCTGTGTCTGAGGCGCCAGTGAACACTATACAGGGCTTGGCACTGTCTGGGTTTACCAGATATACCGGGCCCTGGATTAGAACCTCCTTCAGCGCACAGAGAGCCCTCGGGCACTGCTCGGTCCAGACCACCTCGTCTGGCTTCTCCTTCTTCCCTAGCTCAGTGAGGGGGGCAGCTAGGGAGCTAACGTGGGGTACAACCCCCCGGTGGTACCCCGCTATCTCAAGAGAGGCCTGGAGAACGGCCAAGCTCTGATCCTCTCCACCAGCCCGTTGGCTGGAGGGTGATTTGCAGAGGCCCAGGTGGGCCAGACCCCACATGTCTCCCACCAGCCCTGGAGCAGGGCTGACATGAACCCTGCCCCCCGGGCTGGAAGGAATTCGCTGGGGACCCCTTCTCTGCTGAAGCTGGTCGGCAGCATGTCTACCCGGGTGTCTGTCTCGGGGGAGGACACAGCCCCACCGCCTGGGGAGCGGTTGGTGAAATTCATCACCACCAGGATGCAGTTCTTCTCCAAACAGGTCGCCTGGCCAAGGGGCCCCACTATGTCCACAGCCCCCTTCCCTGCCGGGGACTCTCTTTCCAGCAGGACCTCGTCCTGCCCTGCCGGGGGGTCCCCCCACTCAGTGGGAAACCCGCGCGCCTCCCTTCTGTGGCAGCAAGAGCCGCACTTCAAGGACAAGAGCTATTTCGTGAAGAGCCCACCCCAGTCCCCGACCGCCCCAGGGTCAGGCAGATACAGCCAGAGCCCGGCTCTCCGGCCAGGAACGGAGGTCTTCGCGGGAGAGAGAGCCCCAGTTTAAGATGTGGAGGGGGGCAGGGGGGTAAATGCAAGCCGTGGAGGTCTGTTCCCAGCCCCAGGGGGCTACGTGGGTATTTCAACTCTGATTCACACCACTGGAGCAGCCGGGTCTTGTCATTAGTACATTTCACAGACAGAATCAGTGAGCAGCGTCTGGGGGTCCAGAGCTCAGGGCCCTCCCCTGGAGCCCCGAACCATGAGAGTGACTCGCTACCAGTGACGCCCAGTGGAACCCCCCCCCCCCCCAGGCCTTGTCCCTTTCCCAGGCAAACAGATCCCCATGTCTCTCTGTCCTCCAGCACCTTCCTTTGGTTGGCTCCTTGCAGGGGACAAGCTCTGGCCATCAGTTGCCAGGAGACAGAGTGTCGGCCGTTCTCTGTGCCCAGGCAGCCAAACAGCAGTCACACCTGCTGATCACACCTTTATCCCACCCCCTGGATACTTGAGTACCACATGGGGACACTGAGGCACACACAGTATCCAGGGGAAACATCAGGACCATTCCCCCTCGGTCACGGGACTCCCACCCCGGCTCTGGAAGCTGCTGTGATGATGCACTTCTGGACTTGGGGCGTGTGCCCGCAGGTGGGGACATAGAAACAATCCTGAAAGCCCCCCTTTCCGCTTACTGGGGTGACTGAACTCAGCTCTCCCCCCCCCCCCGGTAAATCTGGAGTAACGCCCCTGGCCAGGGCTGGTGACAGAAATTTGGGGGCCCCCTACTTTGATAGTTTGGGGGCCCCCCCGCCCAGCCGCCCCCCCCCAGCCCAGCCCAGCCCAGCCGGCGCTCCCCTCCCCCCAGCCCAGCCGGCCCTCCCCCCCCCCCCCCCCCGGGCAGCGCTGCTGCCGCCGGCCGGGCTCACTGCTCCTGCTGGGGCCAGACTCGCTTGTCCGGAGGGAGCCGCGCCGCCTCCCCGCCCCTTCCCCACTCTCCAGCTCCGGCGACAAGGGGGGACACAACGGGTACAGCTGTGTACCAGGACCCCCCTAAAGTCGGGGGGCCCGGTACAGCTGTACCCGTAGTACCCCCCTGTCGCCAGCCCTGCCCCTGGCACCAGCCACTGGGCACGGACCCCGTCCAAACTGAGATCAGCCCCAGAGCTCTAGACACGTCTCACACACGCACAGTCACACAGACGTGAGACCCACGGACCTTGGATCAGCTCCCCTGCAGGATCCACGGCCCGGGGGGCTCACTGGAGATTTGGGGCTCAGCTGGAAGGATCCAGCAGACGGTGAGCAGAGGTGGAGAAGTGCCGGTTTATCCCGCCAGCCCAGTCTCTGGCCCTGGGAGCAAGGTGCCGCGGTGCCCAGCTCTGCAGAGCGACACACCCGGCTCATTTAATCTATTCAATTGGATTCAATTTCCAGCCACTTGATTCAATTAGCCCTGGAGGGACAGTGCTGGCAGTCGGCCAGCGGGCTCGGAGGGGGCAGGTGCCAGCCCGTCACTCAGAGGGGGACCCAGACACGAGGCCCCGGAGATCACTGTTGCAACCACTGTTCTATATTTGCAGTGAGATCGTACAACGGTTGCCGTGCTGTGTCTGTGTGTAGCATTTCTGTAGTTGAAGTTAGTGTGGCGACGTGGGGGTGCTGTGTGTGTGTGCCTCAGTTTCCCCTATGCATTTCTTGGGTGTCTATGTGAAGGGATGGGGGCTAACGCTGGAAGCAAGGAGGCAACGCCCTCCCCTCTGTGCATCCCTGGAAGCTGTAACCTGATCCCAGGTGGGGGAGGGAGGTCAGCTGAACCTGTTGAAGGGAAGCCCGGAAACCAGACAAAAAGAGACAAAGGAGCAGGGAGTGGCTAGGGGGGTTTGAGTCAGTCTGGGTCTGGGTCGAGCTGGGAAGAGGGAGAGAAGCCATCTGGCTCTCTGGCCCAAGATGGATCCAGCGGAAGGCTCACGCTCTTTCGCTGCATGGTCTGTGTTGGACCAGATGAAAGTCATCGAATAAACCTGGGGGAGAAGCAGGAGCCCAGAATCTGGGTCTCACCTCCTGGCTCCCCAGAAAGGCCTAACTGGATGGACCCTGTTTGGACTGAGAAGCTGTGAGTTGGATGGTTCCTGACATCTCAAATAAACCGTCTATTCTGCTGGCTGGCTGAGAGTCACGTTTGACTGTGGATTTGGGGTGCAGAACCCATGGGCTCCCCCAGGACCCCACCCAGGCGGGCTTGCTGGGGAAGCACACGGAGGGGCAGAAGGTGCTGAATGCTCCGAGGTCAGACCCAGGAAGGTGGAAGTGGGGACCCCTGAAGCTCCTGGCCTGGGAAACAGGCTGTGTACGGAGAAGGGGCTCTCCACCCGGAGTCTGGTCTGGCTTCCTAGGGAGCGGTTCCAGACCATCGCCCGGGCGCTCCGTGACAGTTAGGAACATTGGCTCTACATTGTCTGTATTTCAAACGTGTGCTGTGTTTCCGGGGAACACCCCAGACCAGTCGGTGTCCGCTCTTCCTGGGTTGGTTGATGGCCCATTATGGACCATCAGCTCTACAGTGGACCCATTGAGAGAAGACACACACACCTTGTGACTCAGCAAGGCAGGCAGGGTCCTGCCTAGAGCCAGGATTCTCTTTTTCTGTGCTGGATAGCGAGTCCTCAGGACAAAGAAAGCAAAGACCCAGCCCAGGGCAAGAGACTATCAAAGGTTGATGCCTCCTCTCCATCTCCTCTTCCATCCGGCTTCTACCTCTGGAGGAACTTTTGCTACAAAGGGAAGCTCTGAACAAAGGACTGAAGGACCCATCCCAGCTGGGGATGTTTGTTTTCCAGAGATTTGATTTGAATCTGGAGTTTTTTCCATCACTGATCCAAGCCTGAACCAAGAACTTTGCCATCACTGCATGTAATTGATTCTCTCATCTGGATCGTTTTCTTTTTATGAATAAACCTTTAAATTCTAAAGGATTGGCAACAATGTGATTTGTGGGTAAGATCCGATTTGTATATTGACTTGGATCTGGGGTCTGGTCCCTTGGGATTGGAAGAACCTTTCTTCTTTTATTGGGGTGTTTGTTTTCATAACCATTGATCCCAGGACAGGTGGCTGCTGGTGGGGATACTGGGAAGCTGGAGTGTCCGAGGGAATTGCTTGTGTGACTTGTGGCCAGCCAGTGGGGTGAGACCGAAGTCTTTTCTGCCGGGCTGGGTTGGTTTGCAAAGAACACGCAGCCTAGGGCTGACGGCTCTGAGCAATCTGTCCTGGCTTGACCCCCTCAGCTGGGTCCCACCAAGCGAAGGGAGCACAGAGCTCATGCCCTGTTCATGCCATTAGCGACGGCGCTGGCCCCTCTCCCCCCATAGGCCTGACGGACTCAGTGCTGGACAGTGAGGACCCGGCCTCACCCCAAGAGCTTCCCGGCTGCCACCCCCCGGCCACGGGCAGAGAGCTGCTCAGTGTAACGACTCCACCGCACGGCTCCCTGTAGCGCTGCCCTGGAACCTGGCCAGTGCTCCCTGCTGAGCCCCGCCGTCCAGAACCCAGGTCCGTGCCCGCCAGCCGGGGCACGTCGACCAGTGCCAGGCCCGGGCTGGAATCCGGCCTCCGCGCTGCAGGACGCCGCCGGGCAGGTGAGATGGGGCCGAGGGGGCTGTAGAATAGATGAACTGTGATCAGAACTAGGGCCAGGGGTCTGGGACCAGCCCAGCGGGTGTCTCCAGCGCCTCTCACCCACGTCGCTACCCTGGGGCTGGGAGCAGAGAGCCTGTGACTAGCAGGGAGAGGGGACCTGGGAGTGTCACTGGAGATGGAAGGTGTCTCTGAAGTGAAATACCTGAGACTAACTTGAGAAGGGGGAGGGGAGCTGGACAAAGGCTGGGGGAGTGGCCGGGGGGAGGTGAGAGACAGTTTCGGGGGGGGGGGGAGGGTTGGGTTTTTAGGAGCTAGCTGGGAAAGAGGAGGGAGCCCTAATCCGGGGTCTCATCTCCCTGCCCCCCAGAAGGGCCTGACTGAGGGGTCCTGTTTGTACTGACAAGCTCTGAGTTGGATGGTGTTCCTGTCGCCCCTAATAAACCTTCTAATCTCCTGGCTGGCTGAGAGTCACTGGGAATCCCAGGAAGTGGGGGTGCAGGGACCGGACTCCCCCACACTCCGTGACAGAGCCGAGCTCCCCCTCCGACCTATCGGCCCTCGGAGAAACATCCGGGGCAACGAGTTCTCCCAGACCCAGGGCCAAATCAGCACCAGGGCCTGCCGGACTCGCCCCTTTGCTCCTCCCTGCGCTGAGAGATCGGCACCATGCGGCCAGGCAGCAGCAGAAGGGGCCCATGTGTGTTGGCTGGGAGCTGCCTCCCACACTGAGGCTACGCCAGGCTGTGCCCTCTCCTGCCCTACAGCCAGAGCCCAGCGCTGAGCCGGGGGCAGGTGACCTGTGAAGTCTGGGGTGTGATGGAGTCTCCGGAGCGGAGGGAGAAAAGCCAGCCTGGCAGGGATGAGCTGGCCTGTATGTCCCGGAGGAGAAGGCTCCTCTATCCCTAGCAGGCTGCCCAGGGCAGGACCCCCAGCCCGCGGGCGCAGCTCAGGCCCTCTCGCCCAGCCAGCTGAACGGCTGCGGTCGAAGGCAGCCGTGGCCGGGGACGGGAAGGCAGCAGAATCCGGCCCCATTGCCGAGCTCTGGCCAGGGACACGCAGGGGGCGCTCGGCCCATCCCCGGCTCTGCAGCCTGGAGAAGCTGCATCTGCCCTGGGGCGGGGACCCTGGGGAGGGGGGCTGCTAACAAAAGTGCGGGGACCATGGTGCATGGACCCTCCGCCGCAAAGGGGGCAGCATGCGTGGAAAGGAATTCCAGCCCCAGCCCCCCTGAGCAGAGCTCCCTAGAGCTCCAAGCCCGCAGAGACCAGTCAGGCTGACCCCCTCGATCCAGTCCATGTCAATCCTCCGAGTCATGCAGAATTGCCTCCCCCCTGGGGGGGCTGAGCCCAGCTAATTATCTCCACTTCCACTTGTCTCTCAATCCCTGTCTGACCTTCACCCCCCCCCCCCCCCGCCTCTCCTCCCAAAGCTGCCAGGCCCAAGCACGACTGGTCCCCATACATCCCTGGAGCCACCTCTCACCCCGGGCTGCCTTCAGGGGGACCCGGTTTGATGTGGGGCGCTCCCGCCCCCCGGAGCAATACCCCACCTCCATGTCCGCCAGCACATGGGGCACCGGGCGATGCTGGGACCAGACAAACAGACCTGCCGGGCCTGGGAGAAGTGAGAGCTCTCGGGGTGTGTGAAAAATGGAACCTCTGAGGACGAGGGAAGGAAAATTGATACAAAGAAAACCCAGCGTGTCAAAAATCAATTTTTAATATCTCCAGCCACCATTTAGCTCAAACTCCATTTTTCTCCTTCAGGATAGGCCATTAGTCTTGAAAATGGCTCTCCCGGCTTCGGCTGCCTGATTTAAACACCGGCGATCGGATTCCTCCCCCAGGGCCGGCGGCTCAGGAGCGGCTCCTCCGATGAAGGAATTAGAACAAAATCTGCTCAGCCCCTGAACCCGAGGCTGGGCTTTAAAGCTGCACCTTAGTGTTAAATGGCTCCCGGCTTGCCGAGGGCCATTAGGGGGATTAGCAGCCAGGCGAGGCTGCAGCTGGACCCGGCTACCGAGCCCCCGAGCCCTGATCCATTCTGCACCGATGCAGGAGTTCTCGGCCTCAGTCGTTCACAGCAGCGGGTGCCCAGCTCTGTCAGGGGCACTAGGCTAGGACCTGGGTGGGTTCAGCTATGCAAGCTCCAAAGCACCCGCTGCAGGGCACGGAGCCCCCAGGGCAGGAAGAACCGAGTGGGAGGGGACCAGAGCGGGGGCACCTCACACAGTGGAGGGCAGGAGACGTGGGGAGCCAGCGGGGAGAGCCTGGAGTCTGGGAAATGCCTCGCAGCGGCGGAGCACAGAGGACGGAGTGGATCGATGGGCTGGGCCCAGCTGGGCTAGGCAGCAATGGCCCCCCGTCAGCAGGACACCGCACTCGGGGATGTCGGCCAGTGATCAGGTCTGAGCCCCGGGTTAGCCGCCCCGGGGTGGGAGCAGCCCGCGGCCCAGCCCTGCCCGAGTTGCTGCGTCCTCACTGGTGCTGCGTTCCCGGGCGTGGCGCTGGCACTCCTGGGGGCACAGCCCCGGGGTCTTGGTGCTGCAGGGAGCTGAGCTGCTCTGGGATTCTTTCCCAGGGAACTGTGGGAGAACGTGTCGGTCCTGGGCGGGGGGGGGGGGGGGGGGAGGGGGGAGGCCTCGGAGGACGAGCAGTGCACATGTGGTTTTTGCACCGCAAAGCAGGGGGGTGACCAGCCCCAGGGAATACAGCCCCGGGGGGGCGGGGGGGGGGGGTGACCGGCCCCAGGGAATACAGCCCCCGGGGGGGGGGGGTGACAGCCCCGGGGCTCTAACCCGAACCCAGCCAGGCCAGCCAGCCTCGGCGCAGGCACCAGACTTGGGCGAGAGTTTTGTGTGTGGATGGGAGGGTGCTGGGAGCGACACCCGTGTAAGAGCCCGAGCTGGCACTGCCGTGACAGACCCTGGGGGAACAGAGAGGCGAGGAGCAGGGGACTGCGCACAGAGGGAAGCAGGGCCAGCAAAACCCCTTTGGTCTCCCCCACCACCATGCCCGGCTGGCCAGTGCTCCAGAACAGGCCCCAATCCAATCCGTGCTCCCCAGCGCACACAGCCACTGCCCAGGGAGGGGAAACACCTCCCCTCCCCCCCCCCCCCCCCCGCTCTCTGTGATGCAGGGACCCCCGTGCCAGGCTCAGCGATGCTGCACAGGACACAGGTCACCTGAGGGTTGGCTCAGCCGCTGCCCTCGGGACTGATCCCAGGCCGGCCCTGCTGTCGTCCCGTCAGCCAGGGAAGAGGGGACCGCGTGGCGGTCCCGACGGACCAGTTGGCTTGGTCTCTGTAGCAGTCAGCCTCGCTCCCAGCCCCCACCTTGCTAGGTGCAGCCTAAACCGAATCACCCAGTGCCCCAGTCCCCCTCTGGTGGGGTTGCTGGTACCAGGGCTGAAGGAAGCAGCTCAAGTCACCTTCAGTAGGGTTCTCCCCGGATCAGAGGGGGTGGCAGTGCCCCTGCTAGCTCCTTTCACACACGCTGCTGAAGAATCAGGTGGCCCCAGGCTCTGGGCGCTGCCCCCGGCCGTCCCGCAGACGCCGTCACACGCGGACCACGGAAAACGCAATGAAACGCCTGAGTCAACCGCTCAGAGCGGCAGGAGCCACCGCAGGGCAGCTGGTCTCCACGGCTGTACGTTCGGCAGCCCCCGGGGCGCAGGGTCCGGTTCAGCTGGGGCGGTTCCCTGCCCATGGCGGGGAGACGGCTCGTCAGCATGATCTGAACTTTTTAAAAACACCCGTGTGGGAGCCGTGGCTCCCGGCGCGGCGGAGAACGAGCTCGGGCCAGTCGCAGCCTCCTCTCACCGAGGCTCTCGCTCCTCTTCTCCACATGGTGGATGCAGCTGCCGGCGCTGCCAGTCCGGACTCTGCTGGGCGGAGGACGGCTGCAATGCTGGCGGGGCAAGCGGGACCAAAGACATTCCCACGGCCCGGTCTGACAGGGCAGGCGGCGCTGCCATGGTCCGGCCGGGAAGCGGTGCAGAGGGACCGTGCTGAAAGGGCGGGTGCTTGCGCAGGTAAAGCCGAGCGGCCTGCAGTTAACGCTGCCCGAGGAGAGGTCTCTGGCCAGGGACCGGCCTGTGAACTAACCCCCCTCGCTTCCCGCTAGGTTGGTGCGTGTATCTGAGAGCACAGGCGCCCCTGGCTGCTCCAGTCACCCAGGTGAAGATGGGAGCTCTGGGGCTGGGGAGTGCAGAGGAGGAGTGGTAAAGAGGGCGGGGGAGAGAGAAAGGGAGCTGGCCCCGCTCCCACCACCCCCCCGAAAGCCCTGGGGACAGCGAATGATTTGACAGGCCCAGCGTTAAAGCGACTCCAACCAAATCCCCCCTGGGGACGTTCTGGTGCCGCATGCCATGGGCAGACTGGAGGACGCAGGATCAGGGCAGCGGGACTCAGCCAAGTGCCCTGGAAGTGACGGGGCTCCTGAACCCCCCAGGCTGCTGGGCAGAGAGCTGGGAGGGGGCACTTCTGACAGGGGCTTTGGGGGATCCATGCTCGACGCCCAAGCAGCTCCCAGCACGCGACGGCTGCCCAGTGCCGGCTCCATGTGCATTGTCCCTGTAAGGTGGGTGAAGAGGGACAGGTTGCTTGGCCAGCCTGTCCCTTCCTTCGGGGGTGGGGGGACAGGTGAGTGATCTCTCCCCAGAGGCCCCCCAGCACATCTGGACTGACCCTGCTCAGGGGAGGGAACCCCCCCAGCTCTGCTCTGTACATTGCTAATGAGCCCCCCCCCTCGGAAAAATCTCAGCTAGTCCTCAGCAGGAACTGCAGCCATCTACCCCCACAGCATCCGCCATCTTCCCTGGCACCCTGAGGCTATTGCTCGCCCCGCGTACCAATGTCCCTGCTTCGCACGCTGCCCCAGGCGTGTGTGTGCGAGTCTCTCTCCCGGAGGAACGAACACACTGGGACTCAAACGCCCAGCAGCGATGTACCCCCAGGAAGTCCACTGCCTTCCGCGGGCGAGGGGCAGGCGGCCGCCGCTCTGTGGGGTTTGCACGGAGACGGGCCGTGCTCCTGGCAGCCCCGCGCGGCTCGCTCTCAAGAGATGGTGGAGAACTCTTTCAGCAGAATCTCCTGGCTCAGCGTGTTGAAGGCCAGGTTCCTCCGCACGTTGATGCTGATGGACCGAACCTGGCGGAGAGAAAACAGCCATTTCATCCAGCTGCCCCTGGCCTCCTGGCGAACGGGGCAGCAGCCAGGCCACCGGGCTCCAATTTCCACTCCACCGTCTGTTAACCTGTGGAAATGGCTGCAGCAGGGTCTGACAGGGAGCTGAGCCAGGAGCACAAGCCGATTCGCTCTTCACATAAACATGGCGAGCGTCTGCCATGGCAGCCCAGTGGGGAGGAGAGACCCACAAGGCTGCGCAGGCGGCAGGACCCGGTCTGAGGTTCAATCAGGCCCAGGGTAAATGGTCCGAACTGGACGTATTCGGCCGGAGAAACGCTGGAGAATGGGGAGGAGCCGCGAGGGAGGGACGTTGACACGTGGCCACCGAGATGCTGTCCTAGCACCTGGTTGAACTAACGAGAGCTGCGTGTATAACACAGGAGGCCATTCCGCTGATCTCTCTGCACTGCGTTCGCCCATCTCTCTCTCTCACACACACCCTCCTCCTCCCCCCCACACGTTCACCCATCTCTCTCTCTCTCTCACACACACACACACGTTCGCCCATCTCTCTCTCTCTCTCTCACACACACACACACACACACACATGTTCGCCCATCTCTCTCTCTCACACACCCCCACCCACCCCCACACCCCAAGAGACAGAAGCTGAGCAGGGAAACGGGGAGCAGGTTAGTAACCAAGCCCGGAGGGGAGGGAGAGGCCCAGGTGTGCTCGTTCTGGAGAAGAGGCGGCTGTTCTCAGTTCACACAGGGAGCAGTTACTCATTAATCAGCAATCTCCTGTTTATAACCCGCTGCTGCCCCGTCTCCCAGGGCCTAAAACCAAACCCTCCTCCGGTCTGCACCCCCGAGAAGAGGCATGGCGGGCGAGGCTGTCTACACCCCCGAGAAGAGGCATGGCGGGCGAGGCTGTCTACACCCCCGAGAAGAGGCCTGGCGGGCGAGGCTGTCTACACCCCCGAGAAGAGGCCTGGCGGGCGAGGCTTCTACACCCCCGAGAAGAGGCCTGGCGGGCGAGGCTGTCTACACCCCCGAGAAGAGGCCTGGCGGGCGAGGCTGTCTACACCCCCGAGAAGAGGCCTGGCGGGCGAGGCTGTCTACACCCCCGAGAAGAGGCCTGGCGGGCGAGGCTGTCTACACCCCCGAGAAGAGGCCTGGCGGGCGAGGCTTCCACACCCCCGAGAAGAGGCATGGCGGGCGAGGCTGTCTACACCGAGCCGGGGGAGCGAGGTGAAGCAGTTTGGACCCCGGCGTCGCAGCGCGAAGGCAGCTCACCAGCTCTTTGAAGAAGGCAGCCTCCTTGTGCTGTTCTGAGTAGCGCTCGTACTGATCCAGCCCGTCCTGCAGCTTCAGGGTGAGCGTGTCGTAGTTGGAGCGGACAACTTCCAAGACCTGCGGATGGCATCAGAACACAGAATGGGGAGTCAGTGCCCCGGTACCCGGGCCTGGGAGGAAACGCAGCTCTGGCTCCACACACACCAGAACACGCTGCCCGCCGGGGATGGACCCGGGGAAATGTCCGACCCTAAGGCCGAGGAGCAGACCTAAGAGTGAGGGGATTTCCCCACTTGTGAGAACACACACGACAGCGGACGTCCTGCTAGCGGGTCAGCACGCAAAGCTGCAAACCGCAGCCTTCAGGCCAGCCACCGGAGCCACGAGCTCATGAACTAAGGGGTTAAATCCAGACAAAACTATAGGCCCTGTGCAAACTTGTCTCTCACAGCTCTGTCCCCAGCCCCCTGCCATTCCAGTTCAGGGCTCCCCACACCCAGCACTGCCGAGGCACCGTGATCCTGACGCTCGTCCCCCAGGTTCTCCCTGCACCAGGCTCAATCCGCCTTAAACTCCAGCCACGTTGTGCGACTCTTTTGTGTTGGAGACACACGTCTGTTTGGCGCTGGGATAAGAGCAGGTGCTGGGGGGGCCGTTGGGGGGGTTAATGTGGTGGCCTTTACACTCGAGAGCTACGTTTTATCACACCCCCTTTGCCACCACTGGGTCACCCCACCATTGTTATTAATCACATTCCTGTAACACCCAGGAGCCCCGGTCAGGGCCCAACCCCCTCTCCCCCGGCGCTAGGCGCTGTACAGACCCAGAACAAGACGACGCTCCCTGCCCCGAGGAGCTTCCATCCGTTTACATTTCAACTCCCCCGTCTCCTCTTCTGACACAACTAAACCTCGCACAGGCTCCTGATGCCTCTCCCCACGTCTGCACCGTTCCTTTCTCTAGCCCTGGAATAACCCCGCTCGCCGCTTTCGCTCTGCAAAACGCGGCGCAGATGTCAGCGAATCCCCCCGAGCCCTCGTGAGGCCGTCGAGTAGTGATCCTTCCCACTGACAAGAGACACGGCCTTTGTGCTACTGGGCAAAATGGACCCACAAAACAATTCTCTCTGACAAATGACCGAGGCCTTCGCAGGCTGCTGCTTGGTCGGATCTCACTGCTGAGCGGGGTCAGGGCTTCCTTATTAACACGATTTGTACTCCAATCCCCCACCCGGATCGGGAGCGATAGACTGTGACGGAGTAGGAATACTGTGTGTGTGCCTCAGTTTCCCCTATGCATTTCTTGAGAGTCTATGTGAAGGAATAGGGGGTGATAGTGTTGCAAAGCAGAGCCTCTCTGCAGGTGTCCATATCTGAAGCTGTAATCTGACTCCAAGTGGGGGAGGGAGGTCACTGTATTACCACATCTTCACATTGCGTCAGAATCAGATCATCTCGTATTTCAATATTTGAGTCTGCCAGCTTTCCCCTGCTATCTCCTTTTAATTAGCAGCTTAAGCTTCAAAAGAGGGGTGCAATTAACAATAAACCTCGTCAGCTCCTGCTCATTTCCCTCGCTCGCTGCAGACGGAAGAAAACCTTTTGAGGCTGTCTCGGGGAGAAACCCATTTACTGATCGCTTCCTTTCAGAACCTGAAATGGAAGGGAATTGCTAGCAAGATTGCTGCTTGCCGTGAGGAGGCTGACAGGGCACTGGGGAAGGGTTGAAAGGAAGGACAGGTATTAAGGTATCAAACAGGCAGCAGGGAAACCTTTCTACAGAGTTTTTTTTAGGTGCCTGCTTCACAGACCCTAGCGAGCACCCGCTTCCTGCTACCTGTTCGCACAGCCGGGAGGGGAATTCAACCCTCTTTGCTCTGGATCCCAGAGGGCGTGGTCAGCTTCTGGGGTCTCAGCCGGCTGCATCACTGGTTTCTCTCTTGGCGCCTCCGGCACATTTCCTGGGCACTGACTCTCCATCTGTTCCACATCGGAAGTGGGGCTCCTCAGCCCCTGCCATAGCACTGACCCCCGAGACACCCCAGTTACTCAGACACCCCCTCCCTGAAAGATGTGAAGCGTCTGGGTGTCCCGGAGCGCCCGGGCGATGGTCTGGAACCGCTCCCTAGGAAGCCAGACCGGACTCCGGGTGAAGGGCCCCTTCTCCGTACACAGCCTGTTTCCCAGGCCAGGAGCTTCAGGGGTCCCCACTTCCACCTTCCTGGGTCTGACCTCGGAGCATTCAGCACCTTCTGCCCCTCCGTGTGCTTCCCCCAGCAAGCCCACCTGGGTGGGGTCCTGGGGGAGCCCATGGGTTCTGCACCCCAAATCCACAGTCAAACGTGACTCTCAGCCAGCCAGCAGACTAGACGGTTTATTTGAGATGTCAGGAACCATCCAACTCACAGCTTCTCAGTCTCAACAGGGCCCCTCAGTCAGGCCTTTCTGGGGTGCTAGGAGGTGAGGCCCAGATTCTGGGCTCCTGCTTCTTCCCCAGGTTTATTCAATAACTTCTATCTGGTCTAACACAGACCATGCAGCGAGCAAGCGTGAGCCCTCGGCTGGATCCATCTTGGGCCAGAGAGCGAGACGGCTTCTCTCCCCTCTCCTGCCTGGCTCCAGCTCAAAACCAGACTGACTCAACCCCCTCTAGCCACTCCCTGCTCTCCTTTGTTCCTTTCCCTCTCCTGACTCCACGCTTCCCTTTTCTTATCTGGCCCCCATTCCTGTGTTTCTTTAAACCCCT
This sequence comes from Sternotherus odoratus, assembly GCA_032164245.1. Classification (NCBI taxonomy): domain Eukaryota; kingdom Metazoa; phylum Chordata; order Testudines; family Kinosternidae; genus Sternotherus; species Sternotherus odoratus. The sequence goes on from JAVMKO010000005.1 coordinate 106,121,721, forward strand.
TCCGGTCACGTGGCCGCTTTTGTTGGACTCCTGCTCGGTCTCCACTGCTCCTCCCAGTTCCCACCCTTCAGAGGAATCGGCTCAAGTGGTTTTCTAAAGACACTGTGTCCCAGATGTTTGACCTGGACAGGGTCATTAAACCCCAAGCACCTTTTAGTGTATCTGGTGCAGACCTACTACCCGACTCCACAGATATACAGGCAGTCACGACACAGAACTTCCCACTCTCCATCGGAGTCCACAGCGTGTACAGATACGGCCCCAGTTCATCACACCCTGCTTGTGTCCTATGGACTTCCCTGGCGCATCCTGCCTGCAGGACTTCCCCCCGGCTGCTCGAGGGCACCCCAGCCGAACCAACCTCTTCGCCTTAGCAAAAGGGGAAAACTTGAGGTGGGTCCTTTCCTGCCTCTCTCGGTTGCTCCGGAAGGACTCCTCTTATATTCCTTCTCCTTAGTTTCGTACATTAGCCAGTCAGGTCCTGTCTGACGGGTCCTTCCTGGAAGCCGGGATGGAAGGCTGGAGAAGTGGTAGGCTGAGAACACTGCACACATCTGAACAGTGGAGGGGGGACGGGTTCTTTAGCTGGGTTCAGACGTGGTTTAACAGCCGTTGACAAAACCACATCTACAGTGTCGAGCAAGGGCCGAGAAGGCTCCGCTCTAGATCTTGGGTTTCCCAAGGAGGGACAGAACAGACAGGACTCGCTCAGATTGGCAAGGTACGAATAGAGAGAGAACTTTCATCTGCTTTAGCCTGCCTGGCTCTTTAGGCAGGAGAATGCCGAGGAAGACAGGAAAGATCCAAGCTTTCAGCCTTGCTCATCGCCATCGAAGGGATGAAAGGCTCACTGCACTGGAGGCAGGAGAAATACGGAGTCGGTCCTGAACACACAAAACCAGGGCTGCCGAATCCTTCTCACTTAACCGTCTGGGCTGCACTCGCCTCTCACACACACCAGCGCCAGGCCCCTGAAATCACCGGAGCTGGGCCAGAATGGAAGGACAAGTGGCCATCAGAGTTCGCTCTCTGCCCCGCCTCTCTCTCAGGCGCTGCTTTACAGAGATCCCAGAGCAGCAGCAGAGTTTCAGTCACTGTGTACTCGCGTGTACATACGTGTGTGTGCACGTGCATATGCTGCTCTGACTGGCAATCGCTTTTTGCAGCTGTCTGCATGAGTCCAGCTAACAAAATCTTCCCAGCAGGGGAAAGATTCTAGAGCCTCACTCCACCCAATAGCCCCTATTGCTAGAACCAGCGCCAGCTGGGGAACACAGCTAACAGCACGGGTCTTCCGGAGCAGCACTAGTAACAGCACTAGTCTTCCGGACTAACAGCACTAGTCTTCCAGAGCCTAAAATCATCAGGCTCTTTGCGGGAACCTGCCTCCTGCGCTGCACGGCTTGTGTGTGAAATGGCTGGAGTCCTGCATCTTGGCTGCAGCCGTTCGAAGGAGGAAAAACCACTGGCTTCTTTTCTCGCCAGCATTACATTCTTCACCCAGAACAACCCATAATGTGCCTGACATTCATTTGCCAATAGATTTTTCCCCTACTCCCTCCCGAACAGGCTCTGCGTCCTCTCAGGACTCGGCAGGGACAGTGAGACCTAGGAAGGCAACAGGGCCCTACTCACTTGCATCCCCCACCTCTCCATCCAAGGGAAAGTGCCCACCTGGGACAGGGAAAGCAGCAGAAAAGTCATTTGCTCCAGAGGAATCCAGGGCAATTCTGCCTCACGGACTTGGAGTGTTTTGCAAATCCGAGACTGAAGCAATGGTCTCAAGTTGCAGTGGGGTAGGTCTAGGTTGGATATTAGGAAACACTATTTCCCTAGGAGGGTGGTGAAGCACTGGAATGGGTTCCCTAGGGAGGGGGTGGAATCTCCTTCCTTAGAGGTTTTTAAGGTCAGGCTTTACAAAGCCCTGGCTGGGATGATTTAGCTGGGGTTGGTCCTGCTTTGAACAGTGGGTTGGACAGTGCTACTCAAAGTGGTGATCCGCGAACCGGTGCCGGTCTGTGCGCCATCGGCTGCTAGTCCGCGGTGAGTTTCCAGAAAAGAAAGAAAAATAATATGTGACGGAATCAGACCAGAAGGGTATAGGAGAGTGCTGGAAGGGAAGTATATCAGCCTCAGGATGAGCAGGTCTCTGTTCCCTGGCTAGCCAAACAGAGAAGGTTCTAGAAAGCCTCAAAAACAGCTAGCCTGATTGGGACACCTGAAGCCAATCAGGGGCTGGCTGAAACCACTTAAAAACCCTCCCATTTAGTCAGGTGGGTGTGGGTGTCAGGAGTTTGGGAGGCGTTGGAGCAGACAGCGGCTTGGAGGCGTTGGAGCAGACAGCGGCTTGGAGGCGTTGGAGCAGACAGCGGCTTGGAGGCGTTGGAGCAGACAGCGGCTTGGAGGCGTTGGAGCAGACAGCGGCTTGGAGGCGTTGGAGCAGACAGCGGCTTGGAGGCGTTGGAGCAGACAGCGGCTTGGAGGCGTTGGAGCAGACAGCGGCTTGGAGGCGTTGGAGCAGACAGCGGCTTGGAGGCGTTGGAGCAGACAGCAGCTTGGAGGCGTTGGAGCGGAGGGAGTTTGGAAGGAGGCCCTGAGGTAAGGTTGAAGTGGAGTGTAAAGAAGCAGGGACTGCTGTGGGGAAGTAGCCCAGGGAATTGAATTGTGTTTGGTGGTTAAAAGGTCAGCCATCTGAGCTGATACTATTAGGGTCCCTGGGTTGGAGCCCGGAGTAGAGGGTGAGCCCGGGCTCCCCCCTTCCTACCTTCCCCAATTAATCACTGAGACTAGGGAGACAACAGAGACTGTGCCAGGAAGGATAACTTCTCCTCACTGGCTTATGATGAAAATGGCTCAATAGGCTGTGACCTTGTCTCTAGAGAGAGAAGGGCCACGTGGATGGTCACAAATAGCATAATTTAAAAATCGCACCAGAATTCCACCAAGAATAATAATCAGTTGATAAAGTCAAGAATATTAAATAACCCTGTGTTTTCAAAAGCACATATTAGAATATTGATAATTATGCCATAGCGCTCCAGCACGTTTTGCACGAGATGTGGGAGCGCGCGCTTCCCCCACTCCTTCGCATATAACTGTTATGGAGTGCCTGGGCGATGGTTTGGAGCCGCTTTTTAGGAAGCCAGACAGGACTTTGGGTGAAGTGGTGTTTTTTTGTTTTTTTTTTTAAACACAGCCTGTTTTTAAGGCTAGGGTTTTTATGGGTACCCACTTTAACCTTTTTGGGTTTGACCTCGGAGTATTTAGCACCTTTTGCCTCTTCGTGCACTTTTTTTAGCAAGCCCGCCCGGGCAGGGTTCTGAGGGAGCCCGTGGATTTTGCACCCCAATTTTACAGTTAGACGTGACTTTTAGCCAGCTAGTAAAACAGAGGTTTATTTGATGACCTTTATTTGGTTTAACCCAGATTATACAGCGAGCGTGAGCCCTCAGCTGGATTTACTTTGGGGGCCAGAGAGCGAGATAGCTTTTTTGCCTGACTTTAGCTAGCTTTGGACTTTAAACTGAAACTTACTTTTTTTAGCCCCTCCTTCCCCCTGGCTCAGCCAGGTGAGGTGACCTCCCTCCCCCACTTAGCGTTAGATTACAGTTTTAGGTATGGACACCTGCAGAGAGCTCTGCTTTGCATTAGCTACACATCCTTATCCCTTCACATAGACGCTTAAGAAATGCATGGGGAAATTAAGGCACACACACAGTATTCCTACTTCAACAACACACGGTACCAGTCCCTAGCATATTGGAATAAAATTCCCGGTCTGCCACATCAGATAGTTTGGGGGGAGGGATAGCTCAGTGGTTTGAGCATTGGCCTGCTAAACCCAGGGTTGTGAGTTCAATCCTTGAGGGGGCCATTTAGGGATCTGGGGCAAAAAATCTGTCAGGGGACAGTACTCAATCCTGCTAGTGTAGGCAGGGGACTGGACTCGATGACCTTCAAGGTCTTTCCAGTTCTAGGAGATTGGTATATCTCCATTTATTTATTTAAGAAGCGCTGGACTAGATACCTCCTCAGGTCCCTTCCACCCCTGATCTCCGATTCTATGACTCGGACCCAGAGGATCCTTCACCATTTGCAAACATCCACCCAAGCACTAAATCAGGGAGTGATCCCTCCCTCCCCACACTACCACGTCCTTCCCACACTGGGTCACAGAGCTGCGGGCCTCCCTGGGTTACGAGCCACCCACCACGGACACAGGCAGGTGTGGAGGGGAAGAAAGAGGAGGAAAAGCAGCTTTCACAGCTGCCCTTCTAATCAGTTACAGTCGAGCAAGCCAGCCGCGCCTGCACCGCACAAGAGCATTTCCAGGCTTAGCAGACTGGAACACAACTCACTGCCCAAGGCAAAAACTCCCCCTCCCCCCAGCCTCCCTGCCCTCGGGGATGCCCTCTAGATCCTGCACAGGCCACGCCACAGGGCACCATGCACACTGCCGGGGGAGTGAGTTTACGAAGGTCTCATGGCACAGGAAGGGGATGGGAGCGCCCGAGCAGCCACTGGCCCCCATTCTGCTGTCTCCAGAATTTGATACAGGTTGGAATGGGCACAAGGGGGGGTCCTGTTGTGCTCCTGCCCAGTGCTGGCGCAAGTCCTAGCAGGGAGAGCAGGAGCTGTTCACGCCTCTCAGGCACTAACTACCTGACGGGGAGGGGAGCGCACGCAGCACCCCCTGAACGCTGGGGAGAGCTTGCACCCGGCCTTCCTAGTTCAGAACCAAACTTCCAAAATGTGGGGCAGGCTCCCCAACCCCCCAAGCCAAAGGCTCAGGCTGCGGCCAAAATGTGGCGCACTCTCCTCCTCCCAATGCCAAAAGGTTCAGGCTGTGTCTAAAACACAACCGGCAAAGCTGAGGGGCTGACCGGCGTGGGACCTAAAACTGAGGAGTTTTCCAGTCGGGGGAAAGCAGTTGGATTTTTTACACTCCTACTTCCAAAATGACTCGTCCAACCTAGCCCAGATTTTGGTCCTTTTCCACCCCGACACTCACACCAGCTAGTTCGGAGGGGCTTTTCCTAGGGACCCGAGATGGATGGTACCATTTCTCTTGAGAACAGAGAGTCTGCTGCCACTTTAACAATGACGATTAGACCGCCTGGCCACGATCAAGCACCGGATCATTTTACAAGAGCATGTTCCAATTAATATGGAAAAAAACTTAACAAAATCACATCACGCGCCTTTGTACAGCAACTTCCAAATTGCTGATGCAGGCTGAGACTCCACGGGAATGAATTCCCGGAAGGGCCAAAGACAAAGCACAGAGCTAAAGGATTAGAAGTTAAATGAAAACACACACACGCTCAGCACATTTTGAACAGTTTCGGCATTTCCAGGCCGAGTGTGACTGGACCAACCCCCGAACTCGTCCCTGCCGCGGGGGAGGAGGTTAGAGATGAGCTGCACTAAGGTGACCGAATTCCAGGCTGTGACGGAGTAGGAATAGTGTGTGTGTGCCTCAGTTTCCCCTATGCATTTCTTGAGCATCTATGTGAAGGGATAAGGATGTGTAGCTGATGCAAAGCAGAGCTTCTCTGCAGGTGTCCATACTGGAAACCTATTGATCGCTACACTTATCTACATGCCTCCAGCTTCCATCCAGAACACACCACTCGATCCATTGTCTACAGCCAAGCTCTAAGATACAACCGCATTTGCTCCAGTTCCTCAAACAGAGACAAACACCTTCAAGATCTCTACCAAGCATTTTTAAAACTACAATACCCACCTGGGAAGTGAAAAAACAGATTGACAGAGCAAGAAGAGTACCCAGAAGCCACCTACTACAGGACAGGCCCAACAAAGACAAAAACAGAACCCCATTAGCCGTCACCTTCACCCCCAACTTAAGCCTCTCCAACGCATCATCAAAGACCTACAACCTATCCTGAAAGATGATCCCTCACACTCACAGATCTTGGGAGACAGACCAGTCCTCGCTTACAGACAACCTCCCAACCTGAAACAAATACTCACCAGCAACTGCACAGCACACAACAAAAACACTAACCCAGGTACCTATCCTTGTAACAAAGCCCGATGCCAACTCTGTCCTCATATCCATTCAACTGACACCATCATAGGACCTAATCACATCAACCACACCATCAGAGGCTCATTCACCTGCACATCAACCAATGTGATATATGCCATCATGTGCCAGCAATGCCCCTCTGCCATGTACATTGGCCAAACCAGCCAGTCTCTACGCAAAAGAATAAATGGACACAAATCTGACATCAGGAATCATAACATTCAAAAACCAGTAGGAGAACACTTCAATCTTCTTGGCCATTCCATTAAAGATTTGACGGTTTCAGTTTTGAAACAGAAAAACTCCCAAAACAGACTCCAACGAGAAACTGAGGAACTGGAATTAATTTTCAAATTGGACACTATTAACCAGGGGCTTAACAGAACTTCAGACTGGTTCTCTCATTACAGTCATTAATTGCATTTCCTGAGTTACTGACAACAGATCTCCATTTCAAAAGGTGTATTTTTCTCCTAGTGATAATGGACCATCTACATTTAACAGCCCTCTTAGAATTGGTATGCTAATGTACAATTTTTTTTTTTCTTTTTCTCTCTGTGTGTATAAATGCATCTTACTTCTGTTCCATTCTATGCATCTGACGAAGTGGGCTATAGCCCCACGAAAGCTTATGCTGAAATAAACTAGTTAGTCTTTAAGGTGCTACAAGTATTCCTCGCTTTCATACCTGAAGCTGTAATCTGACCCCAAGTGGGGGAGGGAGGTCACCTGACCTGGCTGAGCCGGGGGGAGGAGGGGCTGGAGAAAGTAAGTTTGAGTTTGGAGTCTGCAGCTGGCTGGAGAGAGGTTTTTGGAGTCTGAAGCTGGGTGGGCAGAATGGAGGCAGGCCCAGGCAGGGTCTGGCCTCCCTTGGGCCCCCAAAATGGATCCAGCTGAGGGGTTCGGGTGCCTACAGGCTCGGTGTTAGACCAGGTACCTGTCATCTAATAAACCTCTGCTTTACTGGCTGGCTGAGAGTCACGTCTGACTGTGGATTTGGGGTGCAGAATCCACGGGCTCCCCCAGGACCCCACCCGGGCGGGTTCGCTGGGGGAAGCGCACAGAGGGGCAGAAGGTGCTGAATGCTCCGAGGTCAGACCCAGGAAGGTGTAAACTGGGACCTCTAAGCTCCTAGCCTTGGAGACAGGCTGTGTACGGAGAGAGGACATTTTCCCTCGGAGTCCCAACTGGCTTCATAGGGAGCAAGTTCCAGACCCTCGCCCGGGTGCTCCGTGACATGGGCCACATGCTAAACTTACTACGGCTGCTGTACGGCAGCCTGCTGATCCTGGGCTCCTTGGACAATGGGATAAGTGGGGAGCAAAGGGCTTTATACTGATGGGCCATTTTTCTACCTCCTCAACACGCCAGCCGCTAATTGCAAGTTTGCTGATGTCATTCCCCACCCTCAATTCCTTCGCATGTCACTGCTCCCTTGTCCTGGGTCTCTCAATGGGCCGTGGGCAGGAACGCTGCTGTAACAGGAGACACGGCAGAGCAGCGCCGGCAGGCAGCAATGGAAGTGACCTGTTATCCCAGTGAACTCCTGCAGAGAGGACATTCAAAACTCATCCCATCCCAAATGCGAAGCAAAGGAGAGCAGCTGGGCATGGGGCTGGAGAAGGGGACAGGAACCCTAGGCCCCGGTGTCCCGGAGTCCCCGGGGTGATGCTGTGGCACGGCTCCCTGTGAAGCCAGTCAGGACTCTGGGGGAAGCTTCCTCTCCATAAACAGCCTATCTCCAGGGCTAGGAGCTTCACAGGTACAGCTTCCACCTTCCTGGGTCTGACCTCGGAGCATTCAGCACCTTCTGCCCCTCCGTGTGCTTCCCCCAGCGAGCCCGCCCAGGTGGGGTCCTGGGGAAGCCTGTGGGTCTGCCCCCCAACTCCACAGTCAGACGTGACTCTCAGCCAGCCAGTAAAGCAGAGGTTTATTAGATGACAGGCACCTGTCTAACACAGATCACACAGCGAACGCAACCCCTCAGCTGGATAGATTTTGGGGGCCAGAGAGCTAGGCCAGCTTGCCTGCAGCTCTTCACCTGCCCCCAGCCAGATCCAGACTGAAAACCCACTCTCCAGCCTCTCCCCTGCTTTCCTTCGTCTCTTACCGGGGCTAGGTGAAGATCATCTGACCTCCCTCCAACAGGTTCAGCTGACACCTTTTGGGGGAGGGACGGAGGGACAGGGCATCGGCTGCTTGCTCACACTGTCTCTCTGCTCTGCACCAACTACATACCCTTATCCCTCCACATAGACACTCAAGAAATGCATAGGGGAAACTGAGGAACCCCCGCACTATCCAGAGGAAACAGTAAGAGCATTCCTACTCCGTCACACCCGGTCTGCACCTGCTCATTCCCTGATCGGTCTGCGGACGTTGGGCCAGCGTTTCCTGCTCCACGTGGCCTCCTATCAAGGGATTTGCCTGATGGCCCATTGTGCCAGGGATGGCAACTTCCCACCGCCTCCTTGGGAGACTTCATTGAATTGAAATACAGGGGCAGCGACACCCTTTGCTTGCCTTCATTAATGTTCTCTTCAGATCCCCGCTCTCCAGGACTCTCTGCTTTCCCAGACTCTCCATTTGTAATTCAAAGGTGTGGCAATTAAACGTCTTCTCCCATCACTTTGGGCTCGGCTCCGGGTGCTCTACCACACACACACACACACACACACACTAGAGGCTCCTTTTCAGACACCGCATTTTTTACAACACCCTCCACGTTCCAAGCCCGTCACACGTTCGTTCAAGGAAAGAAGCCCCCTCCCCAAATCCCCATGATACTCGCTCTTCACAGGGGACAGATTTTACAAATTCACACCGGAGCTGCATAGAAATCGGGGCCGGACTTGTCTTCACACCCGGCACAATGGTTTGAAGTGAGAAAAGAAAGTTACCAGCAACATCAAGGAGGGACATGCCATGCCCCTTTCCCCTCCAACGCGGAGCTGCTCTGCTGCCCGTAGATGATTGACGGGCATTTGGGTGTTTATTCAACAGCTGTACAGAGATCTGTGAGCTTAGAAGGAGCAAGCCCTACAAAGTGGACAATTTCCAGTCACAGCCGGAGGGGAGCAGGTTAAGTTCCCTCCCCCAGCCCCGCAGTGCAGACTGTCAGAGGAGGAAGACGTTAGAAGCTCCTGCTGAGAGTGACTGTTGCAATCCAAGCCCTTTGCAAAGGTCGCTGTGACCAGTAAGAATGGCGTCCTATTCTGGGTCTGGAGTCCTCTGTGCTGGAGTCAGTCTGATGCTGATGCTGGGCTCTACGCCGAGTTTAATGGCGGAGAAAGCGACCACGGACTAATGACACTGGGATGGTCAGAGCTTTCAGAAGCACCCTGATGACATACGGCCTGGCGGACATCGGGGCTCCTGCTGGGTGTTAGCAGAGGTGGAATCACAAGGGGTTTCCTGTTCTTGGATGAAAAGGGAGCAATGGCTGTTCCCATTACTCTACAGTCCCTGAAGCTCAAGTGATGTAACCCCAGCTGTAGAATAAGAGGTGGGGGGAGGCGGTGAAGGGTCAGGGATCATGAGTGAATTCTCCTTGTCCACGAATGAGGAGAGCAAGTGAGAACAACGACTCCTTCCTGGACCAGCCCCAGACTTAGAGACACTGATTGTGACTTGCTTAAGTGGTGCTGATCCTTGGAGGGGAAGGTAAGACTTTGCCATACTGCAAGGGACCAATGGGCCACCTAGTTCCATGGCTTAAATCCAGCTGTGGCTGACCAAAGGGGAAGGTGAAAACTCCATGCCACACTTGGTCAACTGTACAGGTCTAAATCCAAATGTAGCTTGGTGGGTCTCTTCCCCCCTTGGTCCAGCTGGTCATCAGCATATAGACAAGTGGCCAGAGACAGCAGACGCACAGTCTGTGTAACACTGTCATTTATTATTTGTATCTATAACACTCTGAGGCTACAACCAACATCCACTCCCTGTCGCGCTAGGTGCTGTACAAAAACCTAGTCCCTGCCCCCAAGAGCTTACTCGCAAAGTCAAGATTCAACTGGTTGTAACAAGAGGAGTCGTCGGGGATAACAGGGCTGGAGACGCACAATTACACAGACAAGCTGCAGGTGTGACAGAATGGGAATGCTCAATGTTTCCTCTGGATAGAGTGGGGGTGCCTCAGTTTCCCCTATGTTTCTTGAATGTCTATGTGGAGGGATAAGGGTGTGTAGTTGGTGCAAAGCAGAGAGGCAGTGTTCCCCCTCTCTGCAAGGTGTCAGCTGAAACTGTTGGAGGGAGGTCACCTGACCTCCTGCCTGGGAAAGAGACAAAGGAAAGCAGGGGAGGGGCTGGGGGGAGAGTTTCAGTCTGAAGCTGGCTGGAGTCAGGCAGGGAAGGCAGAGGAGCTATCTCGCTCTCTGCCCCCCGCAAAATGGATCCAGCTGAGGGCTCACGTTCACTGTATGGTCTGGGTTAGACCAGATAGAAGTCATCGAATAAACCTCTGTTTTACTGGCTGGCTGAGAGTCACGTCTGACTGTGGATTTGGGGTGCAGAATCCACGGGCTCCCCCAGGACCCCGCCTGGGCGGGCTCGCTGGGGGAAGCGCACGGAGGGGCAGAAGGTGCTGAATGCTCCGAGGTCAGACCCAGGAAGGTGTAAACGGGAACCTGTGAAGCTCCTAGCCTTGGAGACAGGCTGTGTACAGAGAGAGGATGTTTTCCCTCGGAGTCCTGACTGGCTTCACAGGGAGCCGTGCCAGAGCATCGCCCCGGGCACTCCGGACAGCACACACGCCTTGGAGGGGCTCCTTTCCACAGAGATGAACAACAGAGACCGATGATGCTGAAATCCCTGCTGGCCGCTTGAGGAGCCAGCACCAGGGCAACAGGACACCCCAGAAGGTCAAGGGGAGTCACACACCGAAATCCAGCTCAGCTCACTGGCCGGCAGCGGTGCCTACAGGACGCGCCGTGCACTTCAAACCCAGAGGAGAATGTGGCTCTGCTCTGAAGAACGTACAGTCTCAGCCTTGGTCCCACAAACACTGCAGCACAGGCTTGGCTTTCTTCAGGAGTAATTAGCTCCACTGGCTTCAACGCAGCAACGCACGGGAGCAGGATTCAGCGGGTTAAGTCTCTGCAGGGTCAGGGCCGGCAAGCCGGAGTCACGTCGAACTGCAGACTTTGGCCAAGGCAAGTTTCACCAGCGTAGTGACCAAAACCTGTGTGTCGCTTGTGCACGTCTTGATCTTTTCCATCTCTGACAGAGGCATTGAGCCGCTCACAAGAGACACCCGTTTGTGCGACGCGCACACAGCACCACACACACCACCGGCCCTGAAACCGATCAACCTAAAAAAGGAAATGAATAAAATCTGAAGACCACCCATGCAAGGCCAGTCTCCACCCCCTGCCCTGCAGCAGCAGAGTTCTCCCCCCAAGAGGGGAAGTGCCAGACACCCCCCGGAGTCCCCCGGTGACTCAGTTCCTGTGGAAGGCGGCCAGACCCCACGGTGATGGCAGGCGTGTGACGCTCTCGGCTTTGCCGTTTCAGAGTTACAGCACGTTGTGAAGCTTTGAACTCCGCTGAATTCTGTTTCTCGGGGCGAGGTGTGTAACGGCTGCCAAGCCTTGAGAACGCAGCGCAGTGATGGACTGGCCTGGCCTTTCCCATTTCAATTCAACTAAGTGCTGAACGTGACAGGCCATTCCCGGTGCCCTGTTCCAGGGGAGGCTTTTAGCCAGCAGTCTCCAAACTGCCAGTCCTCGTGCTCGCTGCACACCTTCAAGGGAGCTAAGGGAAGCTCCAGCTAAGAGATTCAGCTGCCTTGTGTTGCTCCTGCCAATCAACAGAGAGACCTGAGTTCGAATCCAGGGGACAGGCAGGACAGGACACTTTGCTCCCTGGCAGTGCACTGTGTGGGTAGGAACACGGGCAGGTTTCCAGCTGACCCAGTGGGTTTCTGAGAACTCAGCCCTGGTGTGTTGCAGGATTTGGCTCCATGCTGAATTCGGATACTTGCACTTAAAGAGAGGCAGGCTGGTGCTGGGGTAGTGGCACAGGCCTGGGAATCAGCACGTCAGTTTCTATTTCCGGCTCTTCCATCAGGTTCTTTCCCCTCAGGGTCAGTGGTGAGCTCCCTACAAGCACCTACAAAGAAACCCGGTAAGGTTGACCAGGGTAGTGCCTCCCTGCTGTCAGAGACGCAAGGCACACGTCTTGCTGCCCGGCCTCTGATTCTGGCTGGACAGGGAGGCCAGTGCCCAGGCGATTTATTGCCAATGGGCCAGAGGAGATGATTGCGTTGGCTGCACGCCTGGCTTTCCGGGAAAAGGAGACTCCTTGCTGATGCTACAGCCGTTCTCTCCTAAAGGACGCAGAGAATAAAAAGCTTGGGACCCTTCCTTCAGCTCTGCAGATGGGCTAGTGGCAGTGCCGGCCCCGGCTCCAGAACACAGGTGTTCTGCTGTGCTGCCTGGCTCCAAGCAGATCCACCTCCAAGTCTCCCTGGGCAGCAGCACGAGAGACCTCTCTGCAGTAAAGGAAGATTCTCTCTCTCAGGGGCAGGGAGATGCTGAGCAAGCATCCTTCTTCATCCCAGTTTCCCTCAGATCCGGGATAAGTATCCGCAGGGCCCATGTGGTAGAAGCTGCCTCTATTGGGCTTTCTGCAAAGCTCCGAGGGCCCGTTTCCTCTAGAGCCTGAAAATCCCTGGGAGGATTTCGTGCTGCCAAGCGCCTTCGGGACATCAAACGTTCGCAAAGCCGTTATCTCGGATCGGATTTTGAACAAGGCTCAGCAAAGTGCCAGGCACTCGGAGACGGAAGGTGGCTCTAAACCAGAGCAATCTGCAAATTGCTGAGCAGTGGGGGGCTGGGGCAGGAGGGGGCGTCACACAGCCCACGGCTTCGCACACAGGGAGATGAGATTTGATTTACTCCGTGATTCTGAGGCGTGTGCAATTTCCCCATGAATCTCAGCCGCAGAAATTCAGCCTTGCTAAGCAGCGGCCCCATTAGAAACTGTCTCCAGCAATAGAAGGCGATGCACACAATGATCCTTGAACACACACAGGTCCAAAGCCCCTCCGGGGTATTTTTAGCATGTTTTTGCATATGCAGCCAACACGCCGGCTTCTTCCAAGAAATCAGAGGAAGTCTTAACATAACAAAGCAATTGGATTCAGTGCATACACAGCTCCTTACGGCTGCCAATCTCTTTATTTATTGTATTCACTTGGTCTGGTTAATTTCCTCTTATTACGAAGCGTAGAGTCTGTGTTTTCCTTGTTTCATGGGGATTAGACAGGACAAGCAGAACTCGCTCACTAAAAGGACTTAAGGGCTTCGGTTCAAGGATTCATCTCTCAGCTGGTTTTTTTCCAGATTTTAAAACCACTAATTTGTTCTGGGTCGACTGGACATTTTCTCTGCACAGCCATTTTTGTCTTTATCGTTTTTTTAACTATGTGTTTCCCAATGCCCTGCTGCAATTCCCTCTCAGTCTAGTTAGTCTGGGCAGAATTACAGACGCTCGAGGAGAGGAACTTGTTTCACACACTTTCAAACAGCACACTGCCCGAACTGGCCACTTCTTCCAATGAGACTCAGCTTTTCCTCCCCAATCACGAGTGTGCCCCACTCAGAGACACACCCAGCTAGGAGAGGGACGAGGAGCTTCGGGCGAGTGGTTTCACCCACCTGGCTCTAGTGAATTAGACTGAGATAGAGTCTAAGACACTCTGGCTGATGATGGGTCAGTCCCAACTCAAGGATACGCCCGTTGTTCCACTGAGCTAACAAAACATTTCACTGATGCTGCCACGCGTCCGAGATTGGCTAGTGCAGACACCTGCAGTTCTCTGCTGGCCGAAGGCACTGCGGAAATGCATCCCCAGGGCGTATCCGCAGGAATTTCCCACCAGCCGAGGTTACCCGGGATGCCTGACTTTCCAGGTCCAGGAGCTGTTTGAAGTGGGAGCTATGCGCTTTCAGTGGAGGGTCCTGGATGCTAGAACTTCACCCAACTGTGTTGCTCCTTGGGGGACGTTATAAACAAAGCCCAGAGCTTTACTCTATGTCCAGGGCAATGGGTTCAGTGCTGGTGGCTGGGAGGGCGAGGCCTGAATCCCTTCTGTCTGTGTTTCTAGGAAGGGAACTGGGATTGCACCTCAAGGCTCGGTTTGGTGCATTTTTATACATTGTAATAAGGAGAGCGGCTCACTGTGTTTCACTGCTTCTGACTGGCAGCAGCCCGCGGATACTCAGCAAGGGAGCGCTGTGCATTAGGAAGGCTGTCATCTCTCCGCTATTCCCATGCCCGTGGCAGGGCCTCGGAGGCTCAGCAGAACAAGAGGTCGCCTCGATTGCTCTCCTAGGGCCTGAGCCAAACCTACTGAAATCACCGGGAGTCTTTGGCGCAAGCTCCTGACCCAGACCCACACCCAGTCACACGTTGTCAGAAACAGGCTCCGGGGATCACAGGAGCAGCAGAAGTGAGAGGAGTTAAAAGGGAACAACGTGACCTATTTTATACTGTACCCGCCTGTGAACAGGGAAGAGCCTGGAAATGCCAGAAAAGGCAGGTGGCTGCAGCAAAGGACCCATGACCAGCGGCTGTGCTGTAGGCAGCTTGATGGCACACGGGACCCAGGTGTGAGACCAAGACAGGGCCCCACAAAGCCGGGTCACAAGAACTTGAGGAAATGGAACAGAAGCACGTAGCTGAAAGACGTCTGCCTTCCCAATCCCAAACAGCCAGTAACAGAGACTTGTCTAAACTCCTGGCCGGCGGCTGGTGTTTAGCACTGGGAGAAGTCGGATCACTAGTGCCCACGGACGTGATCATTAGGCTCCAGCGACGCTACACACCACTGGGGGTGGCACATACTGTATGGGTAGCTACGGGTGCATCGCGTCCACACTGCAGTTTGTAGCTACACCCGTGTGAAAGGCTCTGCCACAGTCTCTCCCTGCGGCCTCCCCACTGCCAGATCCTCTCTCCACTGCCACAGTCTCTCCCTGCGGCCTCCCCACTGCCAGATCCTCTCTCCACTGCCGGAGCCTCTCCCCACTGCCGGAGCCTCTCCCCACTGCCGGATCCTCTCCCCACTGCCGGAGCCTCTCCCCACTGCCGGAGCCTCTCCCCACTGCCGGAGCCTCTCCCCACTGCCGGAGCCTCTCCCCACTGCCGGATCCTCTCCCCACTGCCAACATCTTTTCCTGTGCGAGGGAAGGACTCCATCAGCAGGACACTATACTGCTAAACCCAGCAGTTCAGCAGGGGAGGCCGGCTTGGGTGAGTAGAAAGCCGTGTACGTACCCACACCCTTCACCAGCTAAACTGCTACTTCCACCCCTGGGTGCGAACCCAAAACACTGCAGAAAGAAGGGTGCAGTAAGAGCCGCCTTTAACCCGCTGCTGGATCCTGCCCTGCTGCTGGTAACAAGAAGTGCTGCAGCAGCTGCTACATGTCTTGGGGGTGGATTCTTCAGGTGCGCACCTGCCCTGGACAGAGCACTGAGAGTTACAAGGAACAAGCAGCTCCCCCGGCCTGAGATCAGCGCTCCAGGAGCCAACCTCTCGCTCACGGGGCAGGCCTACCCTTCGGAGTACGTCCCACCACAACACGGTTAAGAGCTGCCCTAGGGAGCTCACCAAACACACAGACCATGGAAGGGTAACGAAACCAAAGGCCCCATCCCCTCTCCCAAGCACAACCTGGTTCCTGTTTTTAAAGAGATGTCAGGACCAATCAGCCAAAACCCACTGCAAGTGCTCTCTGCGTTCCCCACGGCAGTACCAGCTTGAGTGTCAGCAGCCCTTGAGCTGCACGCCAGACCCCTTGAGGGGCCGTCAGCTTGAGCGTAAAGCCCCACTTAGCTTGGGCTAGAGCTGCAGTGTGGATGGGAGCTGGGCTCAGTGACTAATTAACTTCCTAGGACAGCGAGTCCTCATGACCCCCCCCCCCCCCCCAAGTCCCAGCTGTATTTACGGTACCAACAGGGAGCCCTGGCGTCAAACTCTGAACCGTACCCGAATGTGAGAGGCCTGACAGTCAGACCCTTCCCCCAAACAGGCCCGGAGCATTCTCCTCCCTCTGGGCACGGCTGTCAGGCAACGGGGGCCGGGGGAAAGTCTCTCAGTGCTGCAGGCATGATGCCCACATCATGTCAACGTCCTTCCCTGCAGCGCTGCTGGAGAGCGTCACACCTCCGGGCCTCGGAGGCGAAGGCAGAGAGCTAGGGATTAAGGTAGATCTCGCTTGATTCCCCGGTGAAGGAGTTTAGCTCAGCAATAGATGCTGCCTGCGTTCCCACATGTCAAATGGCACCCAGGGACGGGCACTACGTTTGCTCCAAAGCCTCTGCAGTAGTGAGAGGTATTCCGTGGGGCTTGTGAAGTCCATGGTGGTTGCATGGCTAGACGTTCTTCTTCACACAGCGCACAGTTCTGTTAGCTCAGTGGAACAACGGGAGTATCCTTCAGCTGGGACTTGCCATCCCAGTCTTGACCCATCACCAGCCAGTCAGAGTGTAGTAGACTCTGTCAGGGTTGTGGGCCACAAGTGGCCAGTGGCTCCTGCCCAGCCTCTCAGTGGCTTCACCACCTTCTCCCAGCTCCCTGGGTTGGGTTTATCCACTGTCGACCTCCCATCTCCATCATCCCAGCCCAACGCCACTACAGCTCCATCACAGGCACAAGGAGCCCCATCCTCATCCCCAGTCTGGTTTTCCATATGCAATTGGCAGAGCCTGCCAGAGTGGACACCCAGTGACCTGATTCGCAGGCACAGATGTGGCGGCACTTGTGAAAACCGGTGTCTATGGGTACAATCAGTAGGCTCCGTGAAAGCCAGGGCTGGTGCATGGAGGGCTGATCCATTGGGCAGGCTCTGATTCTCCTTGGCTTGCTCTGTCTCTGCGTGCGCGTCAGTACGGAACTGGGACTACGAGACGTCGAGCATGTGGAGCTCGAAAAGCATGTGGAGTAGTCAGAGGACTGATGTCGGTACGCAGTGACCTCGTTATACGCTGTGCACTTGTCTCCTTAGGCATCCATATCCAGACACACACGTGTGTGACTGCGGCAATATCCACACACGGTCACCATCCCTGGTGCAGATCCCTCCCATCTCCCTGCTTTCCTTGACGCAGGCAGGATCCTAGGGCTTCCCGCTGCTGTGCGCTGACTTTCGCCTGTGCATTTGACTGGGGGGGTCTCTTCACCTGCTCCTCCCCCACCTCCCCCAAAAGGGAATGAAAAGCAACAAATCCGTTACATCTCAACTATTAATCTTGCATTAACAGGCTCAGGTCAGGGAACTCCCAGTTATGATTTCACTAGCATTTAACATGACCACACACCTCTGGCCTCTGAGTGTCTCTCCACGTGGCATTAGACACTCATGGCTGGTCCAGCTGACCCAGGCCTGGGACTTGGGCTAAAGGGCTGTTTAATTGTGGTGGAGACATTCAAGCTCCCTCCTCACAGGGTCGCTGAGCCGAGGCTCCAGCCCGAGCCTGAACTTCTACACTGCGATTAAAGAGCCCCTTTGCCGAGTCAGCTGGCCCAGGCTGCAGTGGGCGTCGGAGCAGTTTGCACAGACCCAAAGACAGCACCACAAACAACATGAAATACTCAGGGCGTCTCATTTTCGGTTCTAAACAACAAGCACCAATAAAACACCCCGACACAAACACATGAAATTGATGTTTATCTGACAAGCACCGGAAAAGCTGTCTGGTATCTAAAGGCTCGTCTACACAGAGTGGTGAGGTGGAGTACAGGGGTGGGGCTTCTCAGCAGCGCTCAAGAGCATATCAGGCTGTATAAGTAGGGGCATTGCCAGCAGATCGAAGGACGTGATTGTTCCCCTCTATTCGACATTGGTGAGGCCTCATCTGGAGTACTGGGTCCAGTTTTGGGGCCCACACTACAGGAAGGATGTGGAAAAATTGGAAAGAGTCCAGCGGAGGGCAACAAAAATGATTAGGGGCCTGGAGCACATGACTTATGAGGAGAGGCTGAGAGAACTGGGATTGTTTAGTCTACAGAAGAGAAGACTGAGGGGAGATTTGACAGCTGCTTTCAACTACCTGGAAGGGGGTTCCAAAGAGGATGGAGCTCGTCTCTTCTCAGTGGTAGCAGATGACAGAACAAGGAGTAATGGTCTCAAGTTGCAGTGGGGGAGGTCTAGGTTGGAGATTAGGAAAAACTTTTTCCCTAGGTGGGTGGTGAAGCACTGGAATGGGTTCCCTAGGGAGGTGGCGGAATCGCCTTCCTTAGAGGTTTTTAAAGCCCAGACTGACAAAGCCCTGGCTGGGATGATTTAGTTGGGGTTGGTCCTGCATTGAGCAGGGAGTTGGACTAGATACCGCCTGATATTCTATGATAACGTTTTGTGTATTCATTGTTCAATGTAGACCCGCTGGTGTGCTCTAAAGGTACCTCAGTGCTAGGACAGTGATGTTTAATGCACACTAGGGAACATTACAAAGAGACTACTCATTACACTACAAAGAGAGAGAAAGCCCCTCCCACCCCCAATTTTTGGGACATAAAATCCTAAAATTGTTTAAAATAAACACAGAAATATTGAATGATTAAACCCCAAAGACCAGAAGGTCTAAAAATACTCACCTGGGAACTGAATTACAGCAGCTGGGGGAACACCTCTGGGGACTTCCTGGAGAAATGTCAACCCCAATAATTCATTGTTCGGGGGCTGCATTTAGCAAGAGTTAGAAGTTCCCAGCACTGCGCCCCTAGAAGTGTTGTGGGTGCTACTGGAAAACACCACCACGGTCAGTCTCCCGGGGATGTCAATTGCTTTGAATGCATTCGGGGCAGGCGTGGGGGCTCTCTGAAGCCCACACTCTTCCTGCGGTAGGTTGTCCTGAACTCTGCCTTGTGCAGCCACAGGACAGACCCCGAGCTTGCACCTAGGGAAGCAAGTGTCCTCGCTGTAGTTAACATGGATGTAGCTCCCACGGGGGCAGAGCTGAGGGAGCTGTGAGTGGACAGGACTCAGGGGCTTTTTCACCACTGAGGTCCCACCTTATTCTGGAAACCTTACGTGCTCCCAATCATCTGGTTGGCTAGAGCCGTCAGCAGTGCTACGGAAGGACTGATACAAATCTCCCGACTGGCAGGCCCCTTCTCCTACAGACATTGGCACTGGATTGAAGGCCGTGATTTATGTGCAAATAGAAGGGTATTTCTATAAACAAGCAGCCAGGTAAACACGAACACCTCGCTCAGGATTCCTAGGCTTGCAGCGGGGCTGCATTGGCACCAGCCACATGGGGCGACACATGCTGCTCTGAAAGCTTCCCTGAGCCAATGGAGATGGCAAGTGTCTGCAGGGCTCACCCGGCCCATAGGATGGGAGGTGATTTGTAGACGCTGGCGTTTGGCGGGTGCAGCCCGGCCTTCTCCCCGCATGCTGGCGCTGAGAGACTCGGGTCAGTTCACTCAGCATTCCCGCCGCCTGCCCTAGATTTCCGGCCAAGGTGGGCTACATTCCCCTTCTACTCCAGTCTGAGGTTTCCCTTGGAGCTCCCTGATGTGGACAGTCCTTGCTGGCTGCATTTGAACTTCACTGCTCTGTGTCCAAAGGCCAGATGCTGGAAAGTCCAAAGCAAATCCTGCAACTGAGCCGAGCTCCGCCCGGTAATTTCATTTGCTTTCCCTGCCCCCTTCTGCGTCGGTAACATTTGTTTTCTCTTTGCACAGTGACTGCAAAGCTCCGTTTGGTTCCCACTCAGAAATCAGAGCAATGACCTAGTTTGTCACTTAGGAAAATGGATGCAGCTTGGGGTAGAAGATCCTGCAAGAGGCACGGGAGGGCAAGGAAGAAATATGAATGGAGGACGGTATTAAAATGAAGCCAGTCTGTATGACAGCACATTCCCAGCAAGGGAGGCCAGAAAGGCCAGCCCTCAGAAGGCAGGCAGGCTTCTCCCCAAGGAGCAGTAAGCACCGCAGGCTGCATCACTGCATTGCTAGCAGGCAGGCAGAAGTTGCTGGGAAAAGGCTGGAATTGAGCTAACAACCTGTCCAGGGTTATAATTGAAGCTAAAGACCTCTAAGGTATGTCACACAGCCCTGCCCCTCGGTTCTGCTACTCACCTTGCCCCTGGGAAGCAGAGTTGGACTGATGGCTGGGGCATCTGAAACCTGCTGCCTGCACAGGGAATATCTTTCTAGACAGCCCAAAATGCCAGAAGCCTCCGATTTCAGAGCTGTCAGGTGAGCTTTGTGGAGCAGGGGTTGGACTAGATGATCTCCTGAGGTCCCTTCCGACCCTGGGACTCTAGGATTCTAGCCATAGAAAGGTTCCACTGTGTGTGAACTGGTGGTTCCAGACCCATGGAGACCCGCCAGCCCACCTCACTGCAAACCCCGCCCTATCTGAGTGAGAAACGGCAGACCCAGCCTGTGGACGGGCGCCGGGGTGTGACTGCTGCGGACTAGCCATTCAGTGGGGCGTGCTCGAATACACAGCACAGCCGAGCCCCAGCCTCCCACGCCCTGCACAACTCACCTTGTGCTGCCCAGGGGTCAGTGCAGAATCCAGCAGCCAAGTCCGGGAGCAGAGACACCAGAGGCCAGCCCAGGCTTGGAGAGGGGAGAAGCACGGCTTCAAAGGGGGGGGGGTGCCTCAGTTTCCCCTATGCATTTCTTGAGCGTCTATGTGAAGGGATAAGGATGTGTAGCTGATGCAAAGCAGAGAAACAGTGTGGGCAAGTAGCTGACGCCCTCCCCCCTCTCTGCAGGTGTCCATACCTGAAGCTGTAATCTGACTCCAAGTGGGGGAGGGAGGTCACCTGACCTGGCTGAGCCAGGGGGGAGGAGGGGCTGGAGAGAGTGAGTTTCAGTTTGGAGTTGGAAGCTAGCTGGAGTCAGGCAGGGAAGGCAGAGGAGCTATCTGGCTCTCTGGCCCCCCAAATGGGTCTAGCTGAGGGCTCATGCTCGCTGTCTGGTCTGGGTTAGACCAGGTACAGGTCATCGAATAAACCTCTGTTTTACTGGCTGGCTGACAGTCACGTCTGACTGTGGATTTGGGATGCAGAATCCACGGGCTCCCCCAGGACCCCGCCCAGGCAGGCTCGCTGGGGGAAGCGCACGGAGGGGCAGAAGGTGCTGAATGCTCCGAGGTCAGACCCAGGAAGGTGTAAACTGGGACCTCTAAGCTCCTAGCCTTGGAGACAGGCTGTGTACGGAGAGAGGACGTTTTCCCTCGGAGTCCCAACTGGCTTCATAGGGAGCAAGTTCCAGACCATTGCCCCAGGCACTCCGTGACAACATGCCAATGCAGCACTGGGGAAGAGCCCGATGTGTGAACAGAGCCAGACTGTGGAAGGCCACAGCACCGCGAAGACTAGTGCCCTGATGCGGTGTGATAGGGCTGCGTGTTCTTTAAATAAATCAGCCTCCGGACCCGTGGGCTGAGCTAAGCCACTGTCCTGCTGCAAAAATATCTATTCTAGGACAATGGAAAAGCCTGAATCTCAGTGGTGCCGCGGGCTCCAGAGATCGTGGTCCACGTCGGGAGAGCAGCATCCAATGGCAGTGTGAAGGGGCAAGCGCACAGAAGGGTGTGTTGAGAGTCTTGTTTACATCCCCGCCACCTCCACCCCTCAGGATAGAGGCCGTCTCTGATCAGAATCCCGGGAGGCAGGCGGGAAGAGCTGACCGGGTGCGCACATGCCTGGAGCGAGAGTGGGTGCTGTGTGATGAGCTCTCACAGATACAGGGGAAGCCTGCGCAATGCCCTGGGGCTATTGCTCCCCGGCTTCATGAGGGAGTTGTTGAAAAGCAGGTCTCAGGTTTTACAAAATGCAAACTGAGCCTCGCGCTCCCACGGCCAGTGACAGCGTCTCCTTCCAGCACAGCCATGGAAAGTTGTCATTTAATCTTTGCAAATGCTGGTGGCTCTGGTAGCTTGGCAGAGACCCCCGCGAGCTCTCCGGCTCACACAGATGAGTAACGGTGAGGCTGGCAGGATTCTGCTTTGTACTCAAAGTGCTTTACAAACCCCCTCACCTCATTTTACAGATGGGAAAACACAGGCCACAAGGTGGCCTAATGACACAAGAACCAGGAGTCACCCAATGACAGTAGTAAGCAGCAGGTTTAAAACAAACTCGTAGGAATTTCTTCACACAACGCACAGCCGACCTGTGGAACTCCTTGCCAGGGGATGTCGTGAAGGCCAAAACTATAACTGAGTTCAAAATGAGAAGTTCACAGAGGAAAGGCCCATCAATGGCTATTAGTCAAGACAGTCAGGGGTGCAACCCCACACTCTGGGTGTCCCTAGACGTCTGACTGCCAGATGCTGGGACTGGGCGACGGGGGATCCATCACTCGATGATTCCCTGTTCTGTTCGTCCCCTCTGGGGCACCGGACACGGGCCACAGTCGGTACACAGGATCCTGGGCTAGACAGACCTTTGGTCTGAACCAGAATGATGTCTCTCATGTTCTTATCTGTTCAAGGTGGGTAATAGGAGCCCATAAAAAAAAGCCCCAAATATCTGGACTGTCCCTATAAAACCGGGAGATCTGGTCGCACTGGGAAGGGGTG
This sequence comes from Sternotherus odoratus, assembly GCA_032164245.1. Taxonomy (NCBI): domain Eukaryota; kingdom Metazoa; phylum Chordata; order Testudines; family Kinosternidae; genus Sternotherus; species Sternotherus odoratus. Next base: position 106,144,331 of record JAVMKO010000005.1, read on the forward strand.
CACCCTTCTGGGAGGTACCACCCATCAAGCAGGCACTGCCACATACGGACTCCTTGCTGCAGCAGGCTCCCCTGGCAGACCCGGCTGTATGGAGCCTCCAGGAGAGGGGACTTGTGGGGGGTCTTCCATTTTATGTTGGGACAGCTGGGGTGGGAGGGGTCAGATCTCCCCAGGCTTTGATGGACATTTCTGACAACAGCCCCTTCCCTTGTCCTTCCAGCCTGGCTCAGTCGCTCCTTTCCCGCTGCTCCAGGGACCTCTCTTTAATTGCATTCAGTGCATTAGCCAAATGAAAGGCAATAAACAGCACTAAGTGATTGCTCTGGAGCTTAACTGGTGGGGGGGGGGAAGGGGGGCTGCCTGAATCCTGCCCAGATACAGTCAGCCCGGCCTCACAGCCTTAACGCTGTCCAAGGGCAGTGTTCAACCACGTCACTCCTAGTGTAAGCTACGAAACGGCCGGGTGGGGGGTAATTTAACAAACCGCAAAACCACCTTAGCAGCCAGCTCCATGACTGCCCGTCAGGACGGGGTAGGGGGAACATCTGAATGACACTGATGCCCTGGAACCATGGCCCTTCACACTGCAATGATCAGTTGCCTTTCAAGCAAGGCATGTGTGGGTGTTTACAATGACACTATAAAACCCAACATTCCTACCTATCCCGCATGGACGGTACAGATTAAGATCTGGGCTCTGCCCCAGTGTCCTCAGCTGGCGTGTCTCTCTTTCCCTCTCTCTCTCACACTGCTGTGCACTAAATTGCATGCCACTGGACTGCTGCTTTCTACCCCAGAGGTGGCTGCATTTCAGGAGCAATCTGCTTCTTGCACATACCGTGTTTAAAGAGCTTCCCAAGGTGCTAGATGAAGGTGGGGTGTACAGCTCCAATGATACTCAGCACTGACAGCACATGTTTAATCCTCGGGGCGTTTTAAAACCATCCGCCAGTCACACACGTACGCCAGCAGACCCGCAGCTCTAGTGCCAGGGCAAGGCGTTGCTAGGATGGACACAGCTTCTTATAACGGCTCGGGGCTAGCAAAGCAAATGGACTAAACCATAGCAACGATGGCTCCCCCAGTCAGCTCAGGGCATCTCAAACCGATCACGTGGCCTTGTGGCTTTCTGCCTAAATCAGTGGTGAGAGCTCCCTGAGCTGTACTATGGATTAGTCCCTCAGAGCCCTACCTGCTAACAGAGGGCCAATTAAATGCAGGAATTGGGGAGGGGGGGAGTGAAAGGGGGGTAAGAGAACAGCTGGAGCATGATTTGAGCCAGAGGAAAAATGGCCTCCTGAGATTATCCAAATGGAAGCTGGATTGCAGCTCACTGAATTATAAGCTTGTTATGCCGCGGAACGAGCCAAGTGGTGCCCTCATCTGCCATACTTTCAAAGCTGATGCAGTAGATTTGCTCTTCAGTCACAGTCTGTTCTGGTTGCTAGCTCTCTTTCCCTGCAATTACCAGGCTAATGCATGCCACACAGGTATTCCCAGCAGTCTCCCCACACATACAGCAGGCCTTTGTCCCCAGACCTGCATTCCCTGACGTCTCTGCTGTGGTCAAGAAAGGGAAGGGGCGCTGTTTCTTACAAAATGATAGCTACCTGTGGTCCTACGCAGCTGTGTCAGCTCTGAGTGTCTGCCTGTACTTCTGCCATCTCTGTAGGACACAGTTTAAAATCCCTGCCGTGATGATTACAGGGGGAAGGGTGCCAAGAAACTGAGATCTGAACTTGCGGATTCTCCAGCGGATTGGTGTGACACACCTGTCCCTGGGAGGGATCAGAGGAGAGTTCGGTGCTCAGGTATCCCCTCATTTGAGCAGCTCTCGGAACAGTGCTAGCAAGATCCCAAGACCTGGTATTTCGGAGAGAAAGCTCAGCTCTGTGCCGCTCTCCACGGCTCAGGGCAGACAAAACTGGGCAGTTGCTCTGCCTAGATGTAGCTGGTTACCTGGGGCGCTTCCTGGGCCATCATTTCCTGGCTGGTTTTCTCAGCCATTGGGCCAGTGCTGGTCTAATGGTTTCTGTCGAGTAGAAAGTTGGTGGCCTTTGCAAATCAAATAAGATGCAGCGAGTCTGCTGCCTCCAATGCATCAACGTTAACATGAATGCTGATCAGTGACCGAGGAGAGAGAGCACTTAACGACAGACGGAGAATGGTAATAAATGGACATTAGTGATTAACGAATCCTTCACTAGACGTATGGAAAGAACAAGACACAGCAAAATCTATTTCAGCCGATTACTTTCCATTAACGACGCAAATCTAAGAAATAAAACTCCAGGCCATGCACAGGGGAGGGGAATCTCGGGTGCCAGGAGAAGCCCCCAAGCTGGGGAGATCAGGAGAACTGGAAGGAACAACACTGTAGCAGAGTAAGAGCAGTGGCCAGCCCATGCACCCTTGGACTGGGGGGACGGCGCACAGGTGCCAGAACAAAGGGGAGCCCACAGAGGAGCAGAGACAGACACTCGCATGCTGGAGAATCCAAGCGTTCGTTTCAGAAAACGTTTCTAGCCCTGTGTTGCGAAAGCCAACGTCAAGTGTGAACTGAGCCGAACCTCTGCAGAGCTACCCCGCAAGTCTACAACACAGCCTGGAACGAGAGCTCAGAGCCAGAGGGACCCAGCCCCCAAATTAACGTGTGCGCGTCGACTCTAAACTTTAATGACTGCGCTTTCAACGTCCGCATTAAACATGTCACCGCTGACTGAGCGGACTGGATGCAGAAGGGGGGACAATTTGGAGCTGCAGCAGGAAATAAAGGAGTAGAAAGAAATGCAAAGAAAGAAGGATGGAGAAAGAAGAGAAACTAAAGGCACAAACTGCAGCAGTGCTACCAATGAGCCGAATAGTGCGGAGTGCAAAGTACTGACCAAATACCCAACGATTACTGGGGGTTCACTTACCACATACAAGTCAGATTCTAGCCGTGACGTCTGCGCAGCCCCCACCTGCTATCCCTGGGAATGGCTGCAGATTGAAGGGCATGTGTAGGCCTGGATATATACCCCAGCTCCGGGACTCCAATGAAGAGAGCAATTTGCCCCCCCCCCCCCCAATGAGTTTGACACATTGGCTTGTACGCAAGCAGCTGGTGCAGTAAATCCATCGGGGCCCCGCCCCGCACTCACGAGTGTTCAGGGCCTCTCACCGTGCTGATGTCTCTACCTCCCGTACAGTTCACCAGGGCCTGGAACGGTTTTCCTTTCCCTTGATGCTTTCACTGCTTCAGGGGAAAGCTAAACTTTGACTCAAAGAACAGCCACCATCTTTCTGCTTCCTAATCGTCGCCCTCAAACTCCCCGACGCCTCAGAACGGATTTCATTTGATGACTGCTGCTGGAGATTTGACGAAGACGACAGACTTCAGGGGGACCTCCCTGATCTGCTGTGGGAGGAGTTGTAAGGAACAGGGTGGATCTGATCTGGGAGGTTTCTCTGGAGGGAAGGTACCTGGGCTGTAACCCGCCCCCCACCCTGGGGTCGGAGAGGTGAGGCTTTTTGCCTGAGTGTGGATATGAACAAAGGCTGGGGGAGTGGCCAGGGAGAAGGGAAAAGGAGCAGTTTCGGTAGAGAGGGTTGGAAGCTGGCTGGGGAAGAGGAGGGAGCCCAAATCTGGGGTCTTATCTCTCTGCCCCCCAGAAGGGCCTGACTGAGGGGTCCTGTTTGTACTGACAAGCTCAGAGTTGGATTGAGTTCTTGTCGTTCCTAATAAACCTTCTGTTCTCCTGGCTGGCTGAGAGTCCCTGTGAATCCCAGGAAGTGGGGGTGCAGGGACCGGACTCCCCCACACTGTGACAGGAGTGCTACACTGTGCTGACAGTGAAAAGTGCCCTTCCTTTTTCAGACTCAGCCAAACCCAAGCAGGGCCCAGCCCCCTCCCCCATCCCAGCCCCCCCCCTTTTGGGGGGCATGGGTTGATGTACAGTCAGTGAATGGGGAGACAGAGCACGAAACATCACAGAACACGCCACTGAGTGCGGGATTCTCGGCTGTAGAGCAACACGTGGAAATCGAGTCACGTAAATTCGAAGCTGCGGAAGTGCTATATTAGTGCGAGCCAGGAGAGAGGGACTTGTACAAACACGCGGTGCTGCCATTATGATGACATATACTAAAGGACAGCTGGGGGGGAGGGGGGGAGCCTCGGGTCCCTGGGCAAAGCACCCCGGGGGTGGGGGGAGGGGAGGGGAGGATGTGAAGAACGGGCCAGGACCTTTTACAGACAAAGACGTGGGCTCATATCCTGAGAGAGTGGCCAGTGGAGAGGGGTTGAGTAGGCCCCAGGTCTCTGCTCTGACAGGCCCAGCGCAGGATACCCTGGCGAGCGCCAGTGCTACAGCCCTCAATGCGCCTTCTCCTTGCAGTGCTTCAAAAGAGCCTGACTAGTCTATCCCGGAAAATAGGCCACCTCTTCCCTTCCTGAGGCCCTAAGCATCACCTGCCCTCGGGAGGCCCCATTTCCACACTCGCACAATTGAGGCTGGACAGGAGGAGGAGAAATCCGACTCAATTGCAGGGAAAAAGCCCCTAACAATCAGCCCTCCCTACGAAACCCTTCCTCTTAAATCTACTGCCGAAGAGCTGTTCAGGGCATCGTGAGCTCCATTCTCCTGGAAAACCTCTACCAACTGCAGCATATGTTCTAATGAGCCCAACAGCGGTTCAAATTAAGCTGCATTCAGCATTTCACTAATTAGCAGGTAGAGCCCTTGCCAAGATCCCACTGCGCGTTTCCAAACACCAGGACTTCTGAGAGCCAACGTGAGCCCATCTTCTCCCCCACCTGCTCTCCCTTCCGCATGGGCCAGGCAGCCGGGATCTGCAGGCAGCCCTGGGAAGACCAGCCTGGCCCCTTCCCTGCAGAGAGTGGTCCGGCGCTGCCACCACCCTGAAGCTGCTGCTCCATTGCCAGCCCAGCGAGCGGCCTGGACACAAACGCTCCAGCTGACACCACCCAGGGCAGCGTGCTGGTGGGAATCCCCTGGACGCCATGGCCAGCAATGAAACGAGTGTGCAGCTTACCTGCTCCTCCGAGAGCTGGGAGATATGGTTCACGGCAGCGTAGGACTCGATCTTTGGGTTGAAGTGGTTGATGATGGCTCTGAAAGAGGAGGAGGAAGTTGTTAGGAATAGAGCCCAGGAGAGGAGAGTCTCCCGAGCAATCTGAGCCAGTGCAGGGGGGTGGGGATCTCCCTCCCCTCACACACAGACACAGACACACTGTTCAGCCTCCCCTGCCAAGCTGCGATGCTACCAGCAGCTGCCGGGCCCCTGGTGATTTGTCAAACACTCGCTGGGAAACAGCAAACATGGAGCCTGCCCAAAGCGTGGTGCTTGGCCCAATGTTCAGCACGGAGTGCACGGGGCTGCGCTCACAGCCTGCAGAGCAGGGAGTCGTCACCACGCCAGGGCGGGCTGCAATTCCCTCTGCACCTCATGGGCAGAAAACGAGGGTGGGACTCTCAGCCATGCCCTGCTCGGAGGGATCCCCCTCCCCAGCCAGCGAGGATACCAAGCCTGGTATCGTATGACAGCTCGTCCCACACGTCTCAGGTGTGTGTGGGGGGGATCCCAGCTCCACTCTCCTCTGCACACTGGTAATTCCAGCCACAACCCCACACTCCCTCCCACCCCAATGACATTGAGCCAGGGGTCGGCAGCCCTTCCCAAGTGCTGTGCCGAGTCTTCACTGAGTCACTCGTGAGGTTCCGTGGGCCAGTCAGACATGTTAGCGTTTTTAGAAGGTCTCTTCTAAAGTCTATAACACAGAACCAAACTAGTGTTGTATGTAACGTAAATAAAGTTTTAAAAATGTTTAGGAAGCTTCATTTAAAATTAAATTAAAATGCAGAGCCTCCCTCCCTCCCCCCCCCCCCGGACCGGTGGCCAGGACCCGACCAGTGTGAGTGCCACTGACAATCAGCTCGCATGCCATAGGCTGCCTACCTCTGCGTTAACCCGTGGCAGAGCCCAGCAGAGCTGCTGCGGGCTGGTCTCTCTCGTCTCATTCATTTCACCAGCAGAAGGTCCCAACCCCGCGCTCTGGGCAGGCAGCAGGGGTAGGGCCTGGGGAATCTAAAACTAAACAGGGCAAGCCAGGGCTGGAGATTTCCTCTTCACCTCCCATCAGGTTCTCTGAGGTGCCGCCGGCGGGACGAACAGCGAGACAAACACCAATCCAACCGAGTCTCTGCCGCGAGACAGCCGGGACGGTGCCAGTGACAACTGATACTTGGACAGTAAAATCCCAGTGACCCTAGGCCAGCTCACTGGGGCGAGGTCTCCAGAGCACCCACAGCTCTGAGCTGCAGGGACCCTGACCACCCTCATTAGTCTCCACTCCTCTGACAGGTGACACCGGATAATGCAAGGGCGGGAGGTTGCCCCAGCAGGGAGAGAGCAAGTCCGGAGGCTGGTGGCGAAGGGCCTTATCTTTCCCCGGGTTCCCCTGCAGGACAGAAGCATCTGTGAGCGAGAATCTCACTCTCTGGTAGCCAGGCCTCCTTTTAAGCTGCCTGTTTCATGCCTGGCTGGAGTGAGTTTACCCCCCCAACTGCCACACAACAGGAACAGGAGACAAGACACACAATTCCCACAAGGGCTGGTGGCTCAGTGGGACTCGGTGCACTCCTGTGGCTCCAGCACTGAGCAGTCGTTTGGCCCCACTGCTGTGAAGCACTCCACAATGGGCAGCTTGCTTGATCCCTGCCCAGCCCGGGCTGCTCCATGGGAACGGCTACTCTACTGGGCTCTGTGATGTGCAGACACCCCCCAACCCCTGCTTCGCCCCCATCCTCACGGCAGAGCAATCCCAGGGATTCCTTTCTCCATCAAAGGGGAGGTAACTCTGAAATAGGGAGACCAGGCAGCAAATGTGAAAAATTAGGACGGGGTGGGGGGTAATAGGAGCCTAGATAAGAAAAAGACCCAAAGATCGGGACATCTGGTCACCCTACTCTGAAACCTCTCTGGGTTTTACCCCTTAAAGATGTGAAACCAGGGGCCGTCAGCTGCCCTGGCTCGCACCCACCGGGACGCACCTCAGAGCTGCCCTACGGCTCGTTACCAGCTGGAATTTCACTTGGCAAAGCAGCTACTCCACAGGCTGCTGCAGCCAAGCAGCATGGGGGAGCGGGAGGGTAGCAGCTCTTTGCACCAGCTCCCCAAAGCCGCAATTCCACTCCCTTGGTCTGAGTTGCCCCCAGGCAGCTCCCTGCTTTGGGGGCTGGGATAATTTCACCCGGTGGTAGCACTGAGCACGGGGCTATCGGTCGGGACCGGTACTCTGAGGTGCCCAGAGCTGAGAGAAAGCTGTGCCCGGTATTCGTGAGGAACTGGCAATCTGAACAGCAAGGAAACGTTTCACTCCCCAGCCCAGCCTCTGACGCTGCAGCACCCAGCAAGCCTGCTATGTCTCAGGCCGACTTCAGAGCAACATGGGGGTGCCATTCTTCTCCGCCAGCACCCCACGCCCTGCCTGATCTACAGCGCGGTCTCCAGCTGGCGAGAGGCTGCTCGCAGGAGGGAGAGGGTGAAATACGGCGCAACCATCCAAGAGTGGATCCCCGCTGACCTTGTCTTTGGGCTAAGGCCGAATGCAGCGAGGGAGAATACACCTCTGAACCCCCTGGAAGAGAGGTGAAGGGGGGCTCAGAATAAGCTGCACTGATCTCCTCCTTCCTAGGAGAGCCCTCGCACACTGACTAGCCAAGTCCAGTCTCACAGCTACCTCGGAGCTCACACCTGCTGTGTGCAGCATGTCGAGCAGAGAAAGGCACTCCGGGGCCACACGAGACCCCAGAAACGGACAGACAAGTTCATGTTTCTTTCCAAAGAAGGCAGACGCCATCTAAGCCCCCGGTGATGTAGAGCTTACTGACTGGGAGCGGGGGTGGGGGATGGCGAGGGAGCACACAGGGGCTAAGGGTAAGGTTTGAGCATTGGCCTGCTAAACCCAGGGTTGAGAGTTCAATCCTTGAGTGGGCCATTTAGGGATATGGGGAAAAAATAGGGATTGGTCCTGCTTTGAGCAGGGGGTTAGACTAGATCTCCTGAGGTCCCTTCCGATTCTGTGATTACCGTAAGGTTTTCAGAAGTGACTTAGGATCCTAAGTTCTCACGGAAGGCCAGGGGGACTTAGCCTCCTGAATCACTTGACGCTTGTGAAAACGTTAGCCAAAATCTCTTCACGTCTCAGTGTCTCCTCACTGGAGGATGTGTTTTCCGCTTGTCACGTTACTGAAATTATCTGGGATCATATAGATCATTGGTGCACCCATATAGATCATTTGGTGTCCTGTAGGGGCACCAAATCTTATGTAAAGGGGGTCATATAAGGTGTCTACGGTTATGGTCTGCTGCTTATGATTATGCTATCTGTATGTGTGTATGTTTTTTGTAGCTAAAGTTATGAATATTGGCTATATAATGTCTGTATTTCAAACTTATGCTCTGCTTTTGGGTGAAATCCCAGACAAGCTGCTGTTAGCTCAGTTGGCCTGGTTGATGGCCCATTAAGGACCATCAGCTACACAATGGACCCACTGATAGAGGGTGGACACACCCTGTGTCTTAGGGAGGGGGCAGGGATTGCCATGTGACTCAATACTCCATTTTTCTGTAAGTTTCCACAGCAAAAGACAGAGAATTCCTGCACCTAAGGCAAACCATAAAAGCGGCTTCCGCCCCCCATCTTGGTCTTCAGCCTGCAGTCTCCAGCTTGCTCCTACCTCTGGGTGGGATTTTGCTACACGTGGAAGCTCTGGCCAACGGATTGATGACCCATCCCTGCAGGGGATGCATCCCAGAGACTTTGATTTGAACCTGCAGTTTATTCCACCACTGCTGCAGGCCTGAACCCATCTCTTTTTCCTTGTATAATAAACCTTTAGATTTTAGATTCTAAAGGATTGGCAACAGTGTGATTTGTGGGAAGATCTGATTTGTATATTGACCTGGGTCTGGGGCTTGATTCTTTGGAATTGGGGAGAACCGTTTTCTTTATTTGGGGGATTGGTTTTCATAACCATTGGTCCCCAGGACAGGTGGCTGCTGGTGGTGATACTGGGAAGCTGGAGTGTCTAAGGGAATTGCTTGTGTGACTTGTAGTTAGCCAGTGGGGCAAAACCAAAGTCTGTTCTGTTTGGCTGGTTTGGTGCCTTAGAGGTGGAAAAACCCCAGCTTTGGGCTCTAGTTGCCCTTTTGGAAGCAATCTGTCCTGATCTGGCACTCACAGTTGGTTCCACCAGGAACAGCCCCATCACACCGTGGTGGCCGGCTGGGCCCACGGGGAGAACACAGCCAGAGGCAATGGGTGCTGCCTCAGGAAGAAAACCCCTAGAGCAAAATGCTGCCCGCAGCCTCCTGGCAGGAGTAAATGGCTAAAAACCATTGCAGGGGTTGTCAAACTCATCGCACGCCATCACTCATCGCACGGCTGAGTCCCCTGACCATGATGCTGGCCACAGCAACCAGGGGATCTGGCTACAAAATGGAACGAAGTGAGGCAGGCAAAAGGGGGAGCAATGCTGAAATGTGGCCAGGAATTGCATTGCTGAGCCCTGACGCGGGGGCTCTCCCTGCTCAGAACTGTCTGAGGGGCTGGCAGGGGGCTATGGGAAGGAGCAGGAAGCCTGTTAGCAAGTCAGCAATACTAGTCTGCGTTGAGTCCATTTATCAAGCCCTTGTTGTTCCCAATCCAAGGCAGGTCGAATACCAAGCGCTGGGCAGAGCGGTAATCTGCAGCCAGAGCTGTTTCACGCACAAAAGCAGCACCACCCGCTCATCTTCCTCTCTTACACTATTGCGACTCCAATCAGCAGGGTTATCAATCTATGCAGCATTCAGGGCCTGTGAAATGCTCCGAGCATCACCGCAACAGGCTGGCGTTAATCCCTTCACGACTGCACTGGTGTGATCTCTGCCCACAACTATTCTGTCAACTCTACTGAATGTTGGTGTGAGTCGTGTGCATCGGGCAGCACTGGGGCACCTCTGGCCAGGCTGTGCACAGCACAGCCCTCAGCATCAAAACCAGATCAACCACCAAGCGCTATTTACTATCTGTGTAGCCGCAGCCCCCAGGAGTCCCCGCCGGGGGCCAGGCCCCTGGGCACCGTGTTAGATGTGGTACAAACACAGAGCAACAAGATGGTCCCTCCCCCAACTCTAAGAACTCAACACCATCCTCATTCCCCTTTGAGCTCTGTCGGTGTAACAGCCAGTCTTGCTGCAGGACGTCTGTTGGTCAATTCCTGACGATTTCAGAGCACGCACTGAGCCGCTGACACCGACCGTGTCCAATCGGAGCGGGCAGGGCGGTTGGACTGTTTCACCACCTCTAAGTCAAACCAAACCAGCCAAACAGAAAAGACTTTGGTTTCGCCCCACTGGCTAACCACAAGTCACACAAGCAATTCCCTTAGACCAGGGGTCTCCAAACTACGGCCCGCGGGCCAGATGCGGCCCGCGAGGCCCTCTCATCCGGCCCGCGGCAGGGGTCGGGAACCAGCCACGGGGCCGGGGCGCGCCGCGTGCTCCGCTGCCGCCGCCGGCCGGGACGCGCCGCGTGCTCCGCTGCCGCCGCCAGACGCGGGGCCGGGACGCGCCGCGTGCTCCGCTGCCGCCGCCGGCCGGGACGCGCCGCGTGCTCCGCTGCCACCGCCAGACGCGGGGCCGGGACGCGCCGCGGTCTCCGCTGCCGCCGGCGGCCAGGGACGGCTCAGAGCTGGGGCCGGGACGCGCCGCACCGCCACCCAGTTACAGGCGGCGAAACAAGGAGCCACCCACTGCCAGGCGGCGAAACGGTCTGTGGGGAGAGACCGGGTCAGTTGGGGGGGGGGGGGGGAAGAGACCGGGTTGAGCGGGTCAGTTGGGGGGGGAGGGGAGACCGGGTTGAGCGGGTCAGTTGGGGGGGGTGGAGGAAAGGAGGTTTTGGGGGGAGAGACCTGGCTGGGTGGGTCAGTTGGGGGTTGGAGGAAAGGAGGTTTTGGGGGGAGAGACCTGGCTGGGTGGGTCAGTTGGGGGTTGGAGGAAAGGAGGTTTGGGGGGGAGAGACCTGGCTGGGTGGGTCAGTTGGGGGTTGGAGGAAAGGAGGTTTGGGGGGGAGAGACCTGGCTGGGTGGGTCATTGGGGGGGGGGGTTGGAGGAAAAGAGGTTTTGGGGGGAGAGACCTGGCTGGGTGGGTCAGTTGGGGGTTGGAGGAAAGGAGGTTTGGGGGGGAGAGACCTGGCTGGGTGGGTCAGTTGGGTTGATGTGTAGTGTTCATGTGTAGTGAACAGGTGTTCATGTGTAGTGTTCATGTGTAGTGTATCAATGTGTTATTAAATAATAACTGAATAAAATAATATTAAATAAATAATTAAAAACAACATCCATGTTTTGATTCTTTTTTATTTGGACCTCGAGTGTGTTGTCGGCCCCCGAACTGCTATTTGATAGTTAATGCGGCCCTCGGGCTGAAAAGTTTGGAGACCCCTGCCTTAGACACTCCAGATTCCCAGTATCACCACCAGCAGCCACCTGTCCTGGGGACCAATGGTTATGAAAACCAATCCCCCAAATAAAGAAAACTGTTCTCCCCAAAGTCAGCTCTCTTTTAGAAAGTCGGCTTTTGTACAGAAAGGGAGGGTGGAAGGTCCGGTGGGTAGGGCTCAGAACCTGGCATCAGGAAACCTGGATTCTGTACACAGCTCTCCTGCTGATTCACTCACACCTTGGACATGTCATGCCTGCCCCGTGCCTCAGTTTCCCCAGCTGTACAATGAGGATAAGGATGATTTATGGATGAGATTTATGGATGAGAAGCTAGGCTACAGACAGCACTATAGATAGTGAACATTTACACAGGAACTACCTTGCACTATTCTCACGTACCAAACTACCTCCCTCCTCTCCTTCAAATCCCTGCTCAACACACACTCTGACGACCCTTCACCTAACGGCTGTCCCAACTAACTAGTAATCTGCTCCTGGGGGCAAGGACCACGTCTCTGGGCTGTTTCCACACACTCCCAGCACTCAAATAAAGAGGCAGGAAAACTCACTTACTAAGTGCCCACAGCAATTGTCTGGGTCATTCGGCAGGTCTAGCGCCTGGCAGGAAGGCTTAGTCTGTGTAACAAATGCCTAGAGGGCATTTCTAAAAAGCAGGCAGAGATTAAACACAAGCAAACCATCTGGAATGGCAGAGTAACTTCTCCTCCTTATTCTACTTTAATCACAGGCGGCTACTCTTGAGCAGGCGGTTGGATTTCTTCAGGTCCCTCACTTTAATGAGCCCTCAATTAACCGGCAAGTCCACATCTTGAGAGAGCGCAGGGCCGGGGAGAAGACAAGACAAACGGCTATTTTAATCAGAAGAGAGCTCCTATTTCAGCTCACTGGAAACGTCTGACTCAGCACTGTTGTCATTTCTAGGAGAAATAAGCCCGCTACACCTGTCCCGTTCTCTCACCCAGAGATGTATTGATTGTGAAGGCCGGCTGCGGGTTAGGTGGAGACACCCGTCCTATTTATTTAATGAGACGGGGACAGAAGCGTAAGCATGGGGGTGGGGGGGGAGCTTTTGGCAGCTTTCCAGCGTTCCTCATTTGCTCCAGCTCCTCCCACGACAGGGAGCGTGCAGAGCGGTGGTGATTTCTACACGGCTCTCTCCAGTGCGCATTTCCACCTCCTCGCTTGTGGCATATTAAACAATTGGTTACACCCGCCTCGGTCGAAGGACGAGCTAATTTCTTTAACGTGGCTCATCACCAGAGGTTTAAGCCAAGTGAGATGCCAAAGTCCCACCCGTTCACCTAAGTTGCTTCCTCTAGGCTTCTTGTCCCAGGCCAACCTCAGAGGGGAGATGAAGTCACAGCAGTGAACCCAGGTGTCCTGGACAGCGCATGGCAGTGGGAGGGATTCTATCCACAGCAGTGTTTCCACACGGCCCGTCTGCTGCTGGAATCCCACCAGCAAGGCTCAGCCAAGTGCACCCCGTGGCCTAGGAATCACCATGTACAGGGAGCTTCCCTTTGGGGTGTCAGAATTAATTAGGCTTAGAGAACGGCTTGATTAAATTAAGCAACATAAATTATCAAAACATTGTCAGAGGTTTCGTGAATGTCAAATGTTATCCTGAGTAGTATTAATGCCCAGGAAGAAGAATTTCAAACCTAGCACAGGACACCCATCGGGCTACCATGCCCTCTCCCCTGGCCAAGGCACTGCTCGTTGACGGCGTTTTCCTACAAGGGACTCGTTGTTCGGACTAGATCCTGCCAGTGCCGGAACGTAAAGGGGATCGCCGTGTTAAAAGAGGAGAGGCAACACTCCCTCCACACCTTGCATCCCAAAAGCAATAATTAAACCCACGTCAACGCTCCTTCCATGGGTGCTGCCTTGTGTACGGGTGGATCAAATCTCGGCATCTGGAGCCTGTCACCTGGTTCCTGGCTGTTCGACAGCAAACACAAAGCTCAGCAGGTCCAGTCTGCACAAACTGCTGAAGGGTCAGAGTGCAGGGTGCTTTGGTCACGGTGGACACACCTCATGTCCTCTCTTCCCCACTAAGCCCCAACCCACAGCCTCTCTAAATGCAAGGGGCAGTCACGCTCTCTTCCTAGGTGCTTTCAAAGAACGACCGGGGCTGGTACTGTAACAATAACCAACCAGCACCAAGGTGTCCCTTCCAGATCCTAGCTGGCCTCTCACCCCAGGCACAGCAGACCCTGCCCAGGGTAGTTCCCTCACTGGCCTCTGCAGCGACTGGCTTGTATCATCACCTGGCTGGACATTTTTACAAACGAGCAAATGCCAGGGCAGGGATATTCCCCTGGTCCAGTGATGTACAAGGACTGCCCGCAGGAATCCGAGGTATTAGATGGCACCACCTCCCTCTCTGCTGACAACAGTTAATAACTGAGGACAAATATTGATTTATTCATAGCGACCACTGAAATGGGCTCATCATCCACCAGCTGCCTCACCGTTCACATGACAAGTTTAGAGTCCAACTCTGGAGACTTAAAACGTTGCAAAACCTGGCATGCCTGTGAAACATTTGAATTACTCCTTATGACCACTAGTAGCCTAATTAGTCATTTTTGCACAGGACATTTACCTTTTAGAAAAACAGAACGCCTAGTTGATTGGAGGCTTCTCTTACTGCTGAATCCCATATGGCTCGCAGGCACCGGCTTCCAAACACGCCAAGCAACAAGTGAAACGTCAGAAGTTTAGACTCCATCCCACCAGGCCACATAAAGCTCCCTGGGAGAGGCAATCAAAGGGACTATTGGGCTAATTAAGCAACTGAACCTTTACCATAAACAGTGTCATTTAACGTGAGTGCCGATGACTCTCTGTGCAGTTCGGTCAGGGCTCAGCCCCCAGGTGTTGCACAGGGTCCCGAGATGGTGCCCGTGAGAGAAAAGCCCCGCTCTTTAGGGCACAGAACAGAGATTTCTTCCATCACCTCCAGCAGTGAGACCGGCCGGCCCCTCCAAATCACATCTGAGAAGTCGCCTTCCTTTTCAGGGTGGGTGGATGAATGTTGGGAACAACCTGAGCAAGCCATAAATGGCTAAAGCATTGAAGGACTCTTGAATAATGGTCCTTCAATGGAGTAATGGTCCAATAATGGAGTAATGGTCTCAAGTAGCAGTTGGGAAGGTTTAGATTGGATATTAGGGGCTGGTCCCCTCTACGGGGGGGGTGGGGGGGTCGACTGCAGATATGCAACTTCAGCTATGTGAATCACGTAGCTGAAGTTTGTGTATCTGCAGCCGACTTACCGCTCATCCCCACAGCGGCGGCGGGCGGTGGCGCGCTCCCCCGTTGACTCCAGCTTACGCCTCCCGGCAAGCTAGAGTTCCGGAGTCGACGGGGGCGCCTCGAGCGATCGATTTCTCGCGTCTTCACAAGACGCGAGAAATCGATCGCCAGAAGATCGATCGCTACCCGCCGATCCAGTGGGTAGTGAAGACATACCCTTTGAAAAACCTTTTCCCTAAGAGGGTGGTGAAGCACTGGAATGGGTTCCCTAGGGAGGTGGTAGAATCACCTTCCTTAGAGGTTTTTAAGGTCAAGCTTGACAAAGCCCTGGCTGAGGTGATTTAGTTGGGGTTGGTCCTGCTTTGAGCAGGGGGTTGGACTAGATGACCTCCAGAGGTCCCTCCCAACCCTGAGATTCTATGATAATAGGAGAGGGTTGGGCTCGCTCACTGGCTGAGCAAGACTCAGCCACACAATGAGGGAAGAGAAGTGTAACCCCGCACCGATATTTAACCAAGTTAACAATTACACCCGCTGTGTCGGTCACGGCTGTGTCAGCGCTGCCGTGTAAATCTCAAACCCGGACGCTATCTGCTACTCGGCGGGCTGAAACCTGTTATTTACAGTGCCGTTCTCCGCAGAGACAGGATGATGCCAGTCTGGAAATTCACCTGCCAGTGCCCAGGGGCTGCAGAGAATGTTTAATGGGACCTTTTTGGGCGACACTGCTCCTGCTCAAAGGCCATGACCTGTGGCGCGGGATGTAGAATCAAACGCCAAACCTGGGGTGCTGATCAACACAAACTTGCAGGTCATTTTTAAGGGGGAGGGGAGCAGATCTTCCACGGAGATGCTTTGCCAAGGAAAGTCACAGAACTAGCCCTCATCCTCCCTCTCTGAGCAGCTACATCCAGTCTGAAAGCCTGTGGATTTGCAAGCGCTCCGATCTCCATCTCACCATGAACACACATCTCTTCCGCTCCTGGGGTAGAGGACCCAGAAGGGTTCACCCCAGCTTACTGCACGGGTATTCCCTGCGCCCCCGAGCCCTCCTTTCTGCCGTTTACACCCCTTTGCCAAATTTACTTCCTGGTAGGTTCCCTCTACCTGCCCCATGTCCACATCTCCCTTACCTGCTCTGCATTATTCTAGGGCACTTGGCACCATGCCATTGTCTTGAACGATCTTTGGGCACTGTGCCCAGCCATAGCTCTGCCCCGATTTCTACCAGACATTGACTAAGATGTTCTGCTGGACTGGGCAAGAGAGAGACAAAAGCTGGCAGATGTTGGGAGGAGACTTTTACGTGCTGCATCTGGGACTGGAAACAATTCCCGTCTCTTTAGGTTCTCAACCTGCCCTCATCCCCATGGTATCAGAGCACTGTCCCGCAGTGCCCTAAGCAACATGACTAGCACGTCTATGCAGGCTGCACTCGCTAGCCAAAGGGGAAAAGAGGTGATGGTTTGTGTTCTGTTTTTTCATTTATATCTGTATTTACTTTCCATCTGCGGTGCTGCGTGTGGTTATTCCTGAAGGCAAGGTGAAAAGAACACGTCTTCCACCTGGGCTGGAAAGTGGTGAGATTTAGAGACTCTTCAAAAGTTATTTGCTGACTTTTTCTGCCATGCAAGTCGCTGGAGACAGAGCCCGGGGTTAAAATTCCTATGCTATTGACATGCAGCACCACAAAATGGCCTTCTGGAAAATAAGCCCTCGACGACCTTACTTTACCGGTCTGCTGGGTTTAGAATAACAAAATGTCAATAAAAACAACATAACAAAATAAAACAGACACTGCAGATGGGTCCTAAGCATCATTACACACCACACAAAGCAAGTGGCCGTGAAGACTGGCCCACAACAAGTCCCAGACTTCTCCGGAGGAATGTAGAACAGGCGGTTTGCTTCTGAGCTCTCAACAGTAAAATTTCCCTGACGAGACGCATCCGTGTTACAAATACAACCGGAATTATTGTGGAGCTGCAAAGTCCGGAGAGGAACGTCAGATCTTCAAGGTCAACAGTATGAAATGGATCACATGAATTGCAATTATACAACTTTGCAACACTCCCAGCTGCTACAGACAGATACACGCTTAAGCCAGGAGTGCCTGGTGTCATGGGTCCCATTTTGGGGTGCCCAACCGGAAAGTTTGGGCCTGATTGCTGGAAATATTGAACATCCACAACTCCAACTGCAGCCAATAGGCTCAGCATCCTGAATTCAGGCCCGAACCATCTGACGCCGGACATCCAAAAACCGAGACCACCTTTGAACATTTTAGCCTTCGTCAATCAAATGAACATTCAGGAAAAGCACAAGCAAACCTGATGGAAAAAAGGCCATGCAAAATGTTTCCTCCATGTTTGGTAATTAACAAATGCTAAAAATAGAGGCCAGACCCTCAGCTGATGGAAATTCTGGGATTTGGCCCAAAATGAACTGTCATTTTAATATTCAACTTGCATTAACTAAACTACAGCGCCAGCTCATTTTAAGGTGTTTGTTTCTTCTCCATCCCTCTCAGCACCCCTCTGGGGGGCTTTGAAATGTTCCTTTCAGACCCATTTTTGCCCTTCAACTTGGTCTGTAAATTGATTCCCCCATGGTTCGGAGGGAGCTGCAATGAACATGGCGCTTTGCTTATTTTCCTATTTGTGAACCAGCATCACTGACGTCTGCCCGGCACAGAAAATATTTTAAACAATGTTATTACTGCACACCCAGCAGGGGGAGCTGCTCACTAGGAGGGGTAGGTTTGTGGAGTGAGTGGAACAAAATGGGGATGTCACAAAAAAGTCTTTGAGTGCTCAGGTCGCTACTAAAAAGCCAGAAATTGCCAATACAGTAGACTCTCCATTATCCAGGATGATAGGGAAAAAATTAATCCTGGTTAATAAAATCCCGGATAATCACCATCCATAGGAAATATGGGAGGAGGGGTTGGTTCACCAGCCACCCTGCACAGAGGGGGATTCACTGCCTGCCTACACCCTGGTAGGTTTTTTGTGTGCGCGCGCTTGGGGCGGCAACAAAGCCAGAGCCAGCCCTGCGAGTTGCGTGTATTTTATTTTATTTTTTGTTGACATCCTGGTTAACCCAATTCTGGATAATCGAGTCTCTACTGCAGTTGCTGCCTAGTGGTACAGGCCCGGCTGTAATTCCCCCTATGCTTGGAAAATACAAATTGTGCGATTTCCAAGCCACTGTTGGCAATCTGTGCACACACTGATTTTATTTAAGGGTGTGCATGTCTTATCGGTATGGACAGCTACATGCTTTCCTCAGTAATTTAACACGGGTTCTGAACTGCTACACTAGGTAATAAAGCACTGCAAAGGTCTTGCTCTGAAAATATTAGTCTAGCTTGCGATGGGAAAGCTGTAAGTGCAGCACAGAACAATCACACTGCCCCCGGCTCGGCTGTCAAAAATGAAGCACTTTCCCCTCACATGGGCTTCATTTTCATATGCCAAAATTTTCCACGTGCTTTCAAAAATTGTATTAGCCGTCTTCGCTCCAGGGAATGGACAAACCAGTCCCTGGACTTTGGGGTGGCAATACCATGCCCTCGCGAACAGCCATCGCCCCCCAGGGGTAAAACCAGTCTGAGTCATTATTATTTTAAATACCAGGTCAGATTTTCCAAGACCCCCCCCGCCCCAATCTCATGGGCACCAACACATACTAGTTGATCGGCACATAAGCAGCGACATGGACGGGGTATTTGATGCTAATGACCAGGGACCGAGACAAGGGTGGGCAATGTCTCTATAACACTGAAAAAAGGAAAATTATGTAACCCCGTCGGGAAAAAAAATGAATTGAACACTCCCTGCGGGGCAGATCGAAATTGGGCTCACACACACTCAGGATGCTCTCCAGAGACAGGATTTAAAATTACAACAGTGGGAGGACAAATTCCATTTTGAAAAGGCTTTTAGATTTCAAATCTAGCTCTGTTTCTTATCGAAACCCCCAATTTTTTAAATTCGCCACAGAAGAAATTTCTGAAAATTTCCATTTCAAAGCGATCGAAACATTTTGTTTTGACAAAAGAAAAATGTTTATATTGTATTTTATTCTAAAAATGAAAGTGAAACATTTCTAAACAAAAAGTTATGTCCAAAGACCAGAAACAAAGTGTTTTATTCGGACAGTGTCAAAACGGGATATTTTAACAACTATGAACTTTTACCCTCCTTTTTTTCTCCAAAACAAAATTTCAGCAAACGAGGTAGGATTTTCCCAAGTGCTTTCATTTCATAGAATCGTAGAATATTAGGGTTGGAAGGGACCTCTGGAGGTCATCTAGTCCAATCACCTGCTTAAAGCAGGACCAACCCCAACCAAATCATCCCAGACAGGGCTTTATCAAGCCTGACCTTAAAAACCTTGAAGGAAGGAGATTCCACCCCCTCCCTAGGGAACCCATTCGAGTGCTTCACCACCCGCCTAGGGAAAAAGTTTTTCCTAATATCCAATCTAGACCTTCCCAACTGCAACTTGAGACCATTACTCCTTGTTCTGTCATCTGCTACCACTGAGAACAGTCTAGATCCATCCTCTTTGGAGCCCCCTTTCAGGTAGTTGAAAGCAGCTATCAAATCCCCCCTCAGTCTCCTCTTCTGCAGACTAAACAATCCCAGTTCTCTCAGCCTCTCCTCGTAAATCATGCGTTCCAGGCCCCTAATCATTTGTGTTGCCCTCCGCTGGACTCTTTCCAAATTTGCACATCCTTCTTGTAGTGTGTGCCCCAAAGCTGGACACAGGACTCCAGATGAGGCCTCACCAATGTCAAATAGAGGGGAACAATCACGTCCCTCGATCTGCTGGCAATGCCCCTTTCTTACAGAACTGCATTTTCCAACACAAAATGGCTCCCAAAGGTTTTCCGACCAGCTCAATTTATAATAATAAACTCACTTACTATTGGACAAGGTTTTACATCACATGACCCGGGTGCACCTAGCAAAGTTGGCCATTCAGTCCTCAACACAAATCAATTCCATTCCCCTACTTCAGGGATGGCCCAGAGAGCAGCCCCCATCTCCCTGTTACCATCACCTGTACCAATCAACTGCACCAAGTGACAGGATCTTCAGAGGCAGCACCTCTGACAGCTCCTCTACTGAACGATTTACTGAAAGTTAAGCATGGCCGCAGGCTCCCAGCAAGTTGCCAGAGTTGTCCAGTTAAGCAAAGTCGCGCTAGTTTGTCACGCACGTGGCTCTGAAGACTTGCCAGGCTGCTATAGAAAGTCAGCTGCATTGCAACTGACCTTCACTGTCCCCGGAACTCTCTTTAAGGAGCCTGGACAATTAATATTCACTCCGCTTCCGAGGCTCCATACTGCATGAGTGACAGAGAGCCTGTCTGCCCAGCCCCAGTAACACGGCAGAGAGCTAGGTAAACAGAACTGTTAACCCCAGGGATAGCAATGACAAGCTGGAAAATGTCAACAACTTATTGAGTTAAACCCCCTCTTCCATTATTTAATACACACACAGGAGAGAGGAGCAGCATGAAGAAGAATAAAGATGCACGTACTTCACACACACACGCACTTCACACCCTCAAGGTTATGGAATCGGGATCAACTAATCAGGGATCCAAATGAGGTGGTCGCTTAAAGTTGCCCTCAAACAAAACCTTAAACACAGACGATTCCATAGTAGCCGCTGTGTTGAAGGGCTAATTGCATTCCCTGTCTCCTGTTAAAGAAAACGATTTTAACCCACTATCAATAACTCACTTGTAAGTGGCTTTAGTTGCCTCATAAAGAGCTAGATGAGATAATTAAACATTTTGGGATTAGGTTCTCCTGTGAGGGAATTGTGATTCAGCAAAGACTTCTCTGCCGAGGCCCAGCCCTGCTTAGTTCCATCACCTCGCACCAAGAAATCCTGAAACCCGAATGCGGACCCTTTTGCTGCAGAACTTTTGTTTCTGAGCCAGTAAAACCAGGTCACCACGCTTTCATGCAGCCCACCTGAGTTACACTCTTTTGTTTGTGGGCATCAAAGGTTCAGCTCCTGCTCCTCTGGCTTCCTGGTGCTCACAAGGTGCATCTGTCACAGAGTGTGGGGGAGTCGAGGCCCTGCACCCCCACTTCCTGGGATTCACAGGAACACTCACCCAGCCAGGAGATCAGAAGGTTTATTTGAACGCAATCCAACTCAGAGCTTGTCAGTAAAAACAGGACCCCTTAGTCAGGCCCTACTAGGGGGAGGGGGGAATATAGGGAGATAAGACCCCAGATCAGGGCTCCCTCCTCTTCCCCAGCCAGCTTCTAAAACCCCCTACCGAAACTGCCGTTTCTTCCTACCCCCTGGCCACTCCCCCCAGCCTTTGCCCAGCTTCCCGTCCCCCTTCTCATCTCAAATTACAGTCTCAGGTTTTCCCCCTTCTGAGAAACCTCCCTCTCCAGTGAAACTCCCAGGTGCTATCCGCCCTGCTCCCTGCTGAATCACAGCATCTAACAGAGTAACTGCTCCTCGTCCTCAGTTTCAGAGCTTGTGACAGAATGGGGAGGGACGCCTCCTGCAAGTGCCAGGCGTGCCAAGGGCAGGTGCTAGGAGAGCTCTTCCATATGCATTTTGTCCTGAGCGAAGGTGAGCCCAAGCCTGGCCTTGGAGCATGCCAGGCGATGCCGGATTGTGCTAGAGACCGGGCTAAATCATTGCTCACAGGTATACACGAGGACAGCTCCAGAAGGGAACAGCTTTGGCATTATCCCACTATGACACTCTAAACTCTCCTACTACTTCACACGTCAACTCTGGTTTCATTCCGTGCTGCCGAATGAGCCGTCAGAGACCTGCCTCAAAACTCATTTCCCTCCACCGCCCCCACCTGCAGACTTCACACTGTGCAGAGCGGCCGGGGCCACCAGGAGACCATCTGACAACACAAGTCTGCCAAGCTGACAAGCAGGATTTTAAATGTCATTAACAAAGGAAACATCCTGATGTCCTGCTCCGAGGGCAGCCCCGGCTGAGGGCACCCTGGAGTACAACAGTTAAGAACAGCTACAATGTGATGCTGTCTCGCTAGCCTTTTCCAGAAGTCCTAACGAAGACGATAGAGACTAGGCTGAATTAAGCAGCATTTGACCCCACTTCACCCCTTTCCAGGAAGATCTGAGGGTCCCAGAGCGAGGAAAGCTTGTTTCTCTCTCCCCCTTCCCCCACTGGGACTGCTCAGCTCTGACAGTTCCCCGCCTGCGGTTCAAAGATTACCTGAGTACATCACTCTGGATAAACATTTCCTTTTAAACCCAACCAAACAAAAGAATTATCACAATGCTGCTGCACTGACTATAAACCTGCCACCGCGTGCAAAATCCCCAAGACCCTGGGGGGAGATGTGTGAATCGGGTGAGGCTGAACACGGAAAAGATCAAATGCAAAACTTTGACCAGGAGGCCAGGCTAGGGAGTGATTTCCCCACCACTTGTAGGCAGCACTGCCCCCAACATCTCCTCTCCAATCCACATCACTCCTCTCTGCATACATCCTTCTCGGTAGGCCCCTCCATGCCCCCCACCCCTCGCCACATCCTCATGTATGATCATCGCTGGGACTGTCAACGGAGAGAAAAACCACTTGATTGGAAAAATCAGAGGTGTTCAGCCTACGGATGTCTCACTGAGCATCTTCTCTGTCACTGGACTGCGCCTTTGAGGTGACAGCTCTTCCAAAGCTGCTTCCAGCGCAGTCGTTTGGTTTAATTGCTGTGCTGATGGATTTTGATAGTTGTCGGACACGGCTTGGCAAAGACCAACATTTTCACAACAGGGAAACACAAGGCTCAGGTGCAGGAACTGGGATTGTTCATGTTTAGATTTAAACGGCAAATGAGACTTCTAGCCAGACAAGGAGGGGGAGGTAATATCTTCTCTTTGGCCAACTTCTGCTGGTGAAAAAGACCAGCCTTGGAGCTCCACAGAGCTCTTTTGCAGGTCTGGGGAAGGGACGCTGAGCGTCACAGCTCAGTGGAGTGCAGACAAGTGACCAGACAGGCCACCTCCGGAGGGACTCGGCACTGGGGACAGCAGGAGCAGGACTATTCGCACTGGAAATGGGATGTGACCAGACTTAACAGAGCTAAAACCAACCCCCCAACTTGGAATTGGGTGACTTGTAACAAACAGCAGCCAGAGAAACGCTGACTGGCGTGAACTGGGGTGTGTGTGAAAGGGTATTTTCTCCCAACTGATGGAATCATCCCCTGGCTGATCTCACTAATGTAGACAGGACCTCATGCGCAAATGTTTACTAAACCATTGGGAGAAGAAACCTCTCTGCTAAAGATTCAAGCTGCCTTGACATTCTCGCTCTTTTCAACATAACAAGTCAACAGGAGAAGAAACTTTTCCCTCTTTAAAGAAACCCAAGATCTATCCATCTTCCCAGACGTCTACATACATCACAAGGACACAATATAGGGCACAAAGCCAATTCTGTTTCCATCTGCAGGTCACCTTTTGCAAGAGAGTCGGGAGATTTCATACAGGTGTGCTGGATACATTCCAGTTAGAATAATTATATTTTGGCTCCCTAAAGCCCTGCGAGATTTCAAATGAATAAATTATACATCCCGTCCCCTCATGAAACGGACTCTGCAGTGCAACTAGTGCAAACCAGCTGTTTGTTGAGGTACTTTATACCCGTGCACACAGCCTATAAAGCACTGTGATCTTCAGGCTGAAAGGGGCGTACAAATGTGAGGATTATGCAGCTAGGACACAGACCTGGGCCTGGATCTTGCTGTGGTTCCCCTGCACGGATTTGATTTCTGGCTAGTCTGAAGTGAAGTGCTGCAATATCTGTATGTTCAAAGCTATTGGTTTGAGCTCTGAGGTATAGCTTACCCCTCCCTCAGTCGGGACTAAGGCAGTAAACCAGCTAAGCAAACAATCTACTTTGTACTCTATGGGTAACTGAGAAAGTCCTAACCCTGATCAGATAATCTTAAAGTGCCCCAATCCCTAGGATGTTCCTACAGCACACTAGATCTAGTATCTCGGCATTCGTTATGGCACTTGCTCAAGGAAACGGAGACACAAATCAATAGGAGCGCTAACAGATGGGGTCTTCGTGGGGTTCTGCCGCAGCAGCATTCAATGCTGAGCCGAGTCTTTCAGCTGAAGCACTGAGCAAGCAGGGAGGTTTGCTTCAAAAAGCCTGAGCGAGGAGAGATTCCAACTGCCGGCATTTCACTGAATGAGGCCAGCACCTTCAGCCTCACATCTGCACACGGGATCCAGCAGGGCGGAGAGCAGCCCTATGCACATTTCCCACAGCTGGAGTATAAATCATGCAATGGGGAAACAGTCCAGCTGCCTCACTGGGCTAAGGCAGCTCGGCTGGAACACAGACCTCTTTGCCTGTCAGAGGCAGCTCGGCTGGAGGAGAGGGACCCGCGGGAGTTGTATTCACTGTTGGCACTTGTGACCGTTGCAGATCTCGGCTGTGCTGGTGTTTGCTTGGGGGCAGCGCAGATGGAGGGGTCAAGCTAGGCAGGAAGGCTAGCTTTGGTATGGACAGAAATAGGGGCTGAAGCCTTTCAGTGACAGTCCAGCAGCAGATAGGTGTGCCTGCCCCACACCCAGAGAAACATCCAAGCCCACAGCTCCGTAGATTTAGGATGACAGGTGCCAGCAGAATACATCACGGGCTCTATAGGAAAAACCTTCAGCTCAGCCTTTCTCTAGCTACTCCCAGTTCTGTTCACCTCGGCTGGTCTCCCCAGATCAGAGCGTACGGCTAAGAACCAGTGATCATTGGAGGCAGAATTATAGCTGGGGTCTCCAACCCAGATCCATTTGTTTCTCTGCTTGGCACCCTGGGGCAAAACTGAGGACCACTGATTTCAGATTTAATGAAATTTTGAGGTTTTCCCACAGAGAATTGCACAAAACTGCCTTCGGTCCCTTCTGCCCCTCCGTGCGCTTCCCTCAGTGAGTCCACCCAGGCGGGGTCCTGGGGGAGCCTGTGGATTCTGCACCCCAACTTCACAGTCAGACGTGACTCTCAGCCAGCCAGTAAAACAGAGGTTTATTAGATGACAGGTACAGGGTCTAAAACAGAGCTTGTAGATAGAGCGAACACGACCCCTCAGCTGGATCCATTTTGGGGGGCCAGGGAGGCCAGACCATGTCTGTGCCTCCCTGCCTTTCCCAGCCAGCTGCAGACTAAAACTCCCCCACCCTCCTCTGCCTTTGTCTCTTTCCCAGGCCAGGAGGTCCCCTGATCCCTTTGTTTTCTAACACTTCCAGCTAACACCTTATGGGGCAGGGAAGGGCCAGGCCATCATTTGCCCAGAGACAGGGCACTCAGTTGGTCACTCAATTACACTGTCCCTTTGCTCTGCAACAATCTCAGCCCTTATCCCACCACCTAGAGACTTAAGAAATGCATAGGGGAAACAGAGTCCTGTGGCACCTTAAAGACTAACTATAAAGTATAGAAGCATAAGCTTTCATGGGCTAATACCCACTTCGTCGGATGCAAGCAGCGGAAGTGTCATCCGACGAAGTGGGTATTAGCCCACGAAAGCTTATGCTTCTATACTTTAAGGTGCCACAGGACTCTTTGTTACCTCTGCTATTCCAGATTAACACGGCTACCTCTCTGATTCTTGGCATAGGGGAAACTGAGGCACTCACACTGTATCCAGAGAGAACATTAAGACCATTCCCACGCTGTCACAGAAGGGACCTCAAGAGGTATCTAGTCCAACCCCCTGCTCAAAGCAGGATCAATCCCCAATTAAATCATCCAACAGATTTGTGCCCCATATCTCTAAATGGCCCCCTGAAGGATTGAACTCACAACCCTGGGGTTAGCAGGCCAATGCTCAAACCACTGAGAGGAGCCCAGTTTATCAAGCAATCCAGACCGTTCTAAATCACTGACCCGGCCAACTCGGTTATTTATCACTCTCCCAATTCTTGTGTCATCAGTAAACTTCATCTGTGTTGATTTTATTTCTTCCAAGTCACTGATAAAAATGTTAACTAGCATAGGGCCAAGATCAGATCCCTGCGGGACCCCTCCGGAAACACACCCATTTGATGAGGACTCCCCATTTATAATTACATTTTTAAGTCTTTCAGTTAAGCCAGTTTTTAACCCATTTAGCGTGTGCCAAGTTATTTATATCACTAGTTTTTTAATCAAAATGTCACGTGGTACCAAGTCAAACCCCTTACAGAAGTCTATTACAGCAACACTATTTATTGCCCTTATCAACCAATCTTGTAATCTTCTCAAAGAGATCATTAGTTTGAGAGGATCTATTTTCCGTAAACCGATGTAATTAATACTAATAAACATTATCCTTCTTTATTTCTTTAAAAATCAAGTGCCCTATCACAGTGGTCTTCAAAGCGAGGTGCACGAGACCCCGGTGCTGCTCGGGAAACTGCCAAATTTGCTGTCTATATTTGTCCCGCAGAAACGCCGCTGAAAGAAAGAGGAAGCTTTCTATTCGGAGGCATTTCGGCGGACATACCCGGGGGCCACAACTGGAGGCGGGACCGCAAAAAGGGGCCGCCAAGCACACAGTTTAAAGAACGCTGCCCTATCAGGCACTCCATTATCTGGCTCAGGATCTATGTCAGACTGACAGGCCTATAATTACTATAAAATATTGCCACAACATCAGCTTTCTTCCAGCCTTCTGGAATTCCCTCTGTGTTCCAAGACTTAATGAAAAATCAACATTAACAGCCCAGAGAGCTCCTCATCCAGATCTTTTAAAACTCTTGAATTAAGGTTATCCAGAATTTATGAGTGGAGGCCGAGGAAACTGGGCTTATTTAGTCTGCAGAAGAGTGTGTGTGTGGGGGGAGGGCGGATTTGATAGCAGCCTTCAACTACATGAAGGGGGGTTCCAAAGAGGATGGAGCTTTGCTGTTCTCAGTGGTAGCAGATGACAGAACAAGGAACAGTGGTCTCAAGTTGCAGTGGGGGAGGCCTAGTTTGGATATTAGGAAAAACTATTTCACTAGGAGGATGGTAAAGCACTGGAATGGGTTCCCTAGGGAGGTGGTGGAATCTCTATCCTTAGAAATTTTGAAGGTCAGGCTTGACAAAGCCCTGGCTAGGATGATTTAGTTGGGGTTGGTCCTGCTTTGAGCAGGGGATTGACTTCCTGAAGTCTCTTTCAACCCTAATCTTCTGTGATTCTTCTATGCTGATTTTAAGACATCTTTAGCAGCTACTGAGTTATTATGGGAATGCAAAGTGTTTCCTCATCTTCATATATGACACAAGTGCCTCATCTGGCATTTCCCCGAATACAGAACAGAAATATTTAGTGAACACTTCTGCCTTCTCTGCATTATCACTGATAATTCTATCATTTCTATCTAGTAACGGACTAATACTACGTATTCTTCATCATCATCACTCCTAGAACCACATTAGTCGCTGGGGCACCATCACTGGTGAGCAATCAACCAATTGCCTCCACCCTGACGATTGTGTGTCAGTGCTTGAGTCTCCGCGAAGTCCATTCCTGCCCACTCTTTTATGTTGTCAATCCATCTCTTCTTCTGTCTGCGTCTTCTTCTCTTCCCTGTACTGTCCCTGGGAGGAGGAACATGGATAGGCCAGTTCTTATTACATGGCCATACCACCTCACGTTCACGGTCGTCAGGTGGTCTTCACCTAATGCGCTGGGTCGTGTGATGATGTTGCAGACCTCTTCATCAGTGACGTGGTCAAAGTCAGAGAGGCCCAGGATTTCACGGAAGTATCTCTACCATCTGTATTTTCCATTCAGGTTCTGCCCTAAGGGTCCATGTCTCGCACGCATACAGAAAAATGGAGATGACCAGCGTGTGCAGCAGTTTCCATTTGGATTCCAGGGAGATGTTCCTATTCTTCCAAATTGGCCTTAGCTTTGCCACTGTTGCAGTTGTTTGCGCAATAGTATTCTTGGGGTTCTTTTATTCCTATTCTACTTCAAGGAGGAGATTTTACTGTGCTTATCTCTGCTGACCATAGATGCATCTCTGTCCCTTTGCTTCCCTTATATATTTTCTATAATTCCTAGCTTCTAATTTATATTACTATATATTCCCCCCTTCTTCCCTATTATACATAATGTTCAGAGAAGGTAGATACCTCAAACCCTCCAAGCTCATGGGGTTGAGATATTGGAACAAGAATGACAGATCTGACAAACTTCAGCAGTGGCCTGTGGCTGTGATTGCAAACTGATATGATGTAATCCTTTACCCAACAGGCAATGGAGGTCTTGAATGCACCTTGTCCTTGTTACAGCCTTCAAAGCAAACAGCTACTTGGGCTGCTCCTGAAAAGCTATGAACAGAGGTAAAACTTCGGCACTCATTTGTTGTTCTGGGCTCTGAAGACCTGGTCAGTAAAACGATGGGTTCATTAACACGAAAGCCTGGGTCAACCTTCTGGGATAAATTCTATGGGAAGGCAGCACACTATCCTATCCGGAAAAAAACTAGATAAAGGGCAGACCAATAATAAGGGGACTCAGCTTTAGATCAAGAGAAGTCAGAGAATAAAAACAGATTCCCGTATTAACTTGGTCATACTGTAAATACTCGATCTACTACAGGGGTAGGCAACCTATCGGACGTGGGCCAAAGGTGGCTGACGAGCTGATTTTCAGTGGTACTCGCACTGCCCGGATCCAGGCTACCGGTCTGGGGGGGCTCTGCATTTTAATTTAATTTTAAATGAAACTTCTTAAACATTTAAAATCCATATTTACTTTACATACAACAATAGTTTAGTTCTATATTATAGACTTACGGAAACAGACCTTCTAACAACGTTAACGTATTACTGGCAGGTGAAGCCTTAAATGAGAGTGAATAAATGAAGATCTGGCACACCACTTCGGAAAGGTTGCTGATCTCTGATCGAGTGAGTGTAAACAGTAGTCAAAAATACCACTGAGCAATGAGGCCACATTAATGTTGTTGTGAGAACATTCACTTGTGAGCACTGAAATTCCCAAACTTAATATTGCATCAACCTAGGGATTTTTTTGGGCAAGTAATCACATTTGTACTGTACAATAAAACTCTGAGGATAGCTTTCCAAGGAAAGGAGAATGAACTGGTACTTAAGGAGTTTGAGGCAATTTTTATACATAGAATGTGTGTACACACACACACACACACTCTCTCTCTCTCTCTCTCATTCTCTCTCTCTCTCTCTCTCTCTCCCCAAAGGGCTTTACATCTGGAATCGACATCATAGAATCATAGAATATTAGGGTTGGAAGGGACCGCAGGAGGTCATCTAGTCCAACCCCCTGCTTAAAGAAGGACCAATCCCCAACTAAATCATCCCAGACAGGGCTTTGACAAGCGTGACCTTAAAAACCTCTAAGGAAGGTGATTCTACCACCTCCCTAGGGAACCCATTCCAATGCTTCACCACCCTCCGAGTGAAAAAGTTTTTCCTAATATCCAATCTAAACCTTCCCAACTGCAACTTGAGACCATTACTCCTTGTTCTGTCATCTGCTACCACTGAGAACAGTCTAGATCCATCCTCTTTAGAACCCCCTTTCAGGTAGTTGAAAGCAGCTATCAAATCTCCCCTCAGTCTTCTCTTCTGTAGACTAAACAATCCCAGTTCTCTCAGCCTCTCCTCATAAGTCACGCGCTCCAGGCCCCTAATAATTTTTGTTGCCCTTCTCTGGACTCTTTCCAATTTTTCCACATCCTCCTTGTAGTGTCAGCCCCAAAACTGGACACAGTACTCCAGATGAGGCCTCACCAATGTCGAATAGAGGGGAACAATCACGTCTCTCGATCTGCTGGCAATGCTCCTACTCATACAGCCCAAAATGCCATTAGCCTTCTTGGCAACAAGGACACACTGTTGACTCATATCCAGCTTCTCATCCACTGTAATCCCCAGGTCCTCTTCTGCAGAACTGCTGCCTAGCCATTCGGTCCCTAATCTGTAGCAGTGCATGGGATTCTTCCGTCCTAAGTGCGGGACTCTGCACTTGTCCTTGTTGAACCTCATCAAATTTCTTTTGGCCCAGTCCTCTAATTTGTCTAGGTCCCTCTGTATCCTATCCTGACCCTCCAGTGTATCTACCACTCCTCCTAGTTTAGTGTCATCTGCAAACTTGCTGAGGGTGCAGCCCACACCATCCTCCAGATCATTGATAAAGATATTGAATAAAACAGGCCCCAGGACCGACCATTGGGGCACTCCACTCGATACCGGCTGCCAACTAGACATGGAGCCATTGATCACTACCCATTGAGCCCGACGATCCAGCCAGCTTATGGTCCATTCATCCACCCATACTTCTTTAACTTGCTGGCAAGAATATTGTGGGAGACCGTTGTCACGGAGTGCCCGGGTGATGGTCTAGAACTTGCTTCCTATGAAGCCAGACAGGACTTCGGGGGAAGTGTCCCCTCTCCATACACAGCCTGTTTCCAAGGCTAGAAGCTTCATGGGTACCCACTTCCACCTTCCTGGGTCTGACCTTGGAGTATTCAGCACCTTCTGCCCCTCCGTGCGCTTCCCCCAGCGAGCCCGCCCAGGCTCTGCACCGCACTCCACAGTCAGACGTGACTCTCAGCCAGTCAGTAAAACAGAGGTTTATTAGATGACCGGTACCTGTTCTAACACAGACCATACAGTGAACGTGACCCCTCAGCTGGATCCATTTTGGGGGCTAGAGAGCCAGACAGCTCCTCTGCCTTCCCTGCCTGACTCCAGCTACCTTCAGACTAAAACTCCTCTCTCCAGCCACACCCCTGCTTCCCTTTTGTCTTTCCTTCCCCAGGCAGGTCAAGTGACCTCCCTTCCCCTCCTAGGGTCAAGTTACAGCTTCAGGTATGGCCCCTTCACACAATAGCCAGAGGAACAGAGCATTTCTACTCCGTCACAACCATATCAAAAGCTTTGCTAAAGTCAAGGAATAACACGCCACTGCTTTCTCCTCATCCACAGAGCCAGTTATCTCATCGTAGAAGAGAATTCGGTTAGTCAGGCATGATTTGCCCTTGGTGAATCCATGCTGATTGTTCCTGATCACTTTCCTCTCCTCTAAGTGCTTCAGGATTGATTCCTTGAGGACCTGCTCCATCATTTTTCCAGGCGCTGAGGTGAGGCTGACTGGCCTGCAGTTCCCTGGATCCTCCTCCTTCCCTTTTTTAAAGATGGGCACTACATTAGCCTTTTTCCAGTCATCCGGGACCTCCCCCGATCGCCATGAGTTTTCAAAGATAATGGCCAATGGCTCTGCAATCACATCCGCCAACTCCTTTAGCACCCTCGGATGCAGCGCATCCGGCCCCATGGACTTGTGCTCGTCCAGCTTTTCTCAATAGTCCTGAACCACTTCATTTTCCACAGAGGGCTGGTCACCTCCTCCCCATGCTGTGCTGCCCAGTGCAGGAGTCTGGGAGCTGAACTTGTTCGTGAAGACAGAGGCAAAAAAAGCATTGAGTACATTTGCTTTTTCCACATCCTCTGTCACTAGATTGCCTCCCTCATTCAGTAAGGGGCCCACATTTTCCTTGACTTTTTTCTTGTTGCTAACGTACCTAAAGAAACCCTTCTTGTTACCCTTAACATCCCTTGCTAGCTGCATCTCCAAGTGTGATTTAGTGTTCCTGATTTCACTCCCGCATGCCTGAGCAATATTTTTATATTCATTTGCCCAATCTTCCACTTCTTGCAAGCTTCTTTTTTGCATTTAAGATCAGCAAGGATTTCACTGTTCAACCAAGCTGGTCACCTGCCATATTTACTATTCTTTCTACACAACGGGATGGTTTGTTCCTGCAACCTCAGTAAGGATTCTTTAAAATACAGCCAGCTCTCCTGGACTCCTTTCCCCTTCATGTTCATCTCCCAGGGGATCCTGCCCACGAGGTCCCTGAGGGAGTCAAAGTCTGCTTTTCTGAAGTCCAGGGTCCGTGTTCTGCTGCTCTCCTTTCTTCCCTGTGTCAGGATCCTGAACTCGACCATCTCATGGTCACTGCCTCCCAGGTTCCCATCCACTTTGCGTCCCCTACTAATTCTTCCCGGTTTGTGAGCAGCAGGTCAAGAAAAGCTCTGCCCCTAGTTGGTTCCTCCAGCACTTGCACTAAGAAACTGTTCCCTACACTTTCCAAAAACTTCCTGGATCGTCCGTGCACCACTGTATTGCTCTCCCCGCAGATATCAGGGTGATTGACATCTCCCATGAGAACCACAGCTTGTGATCTAGGAACTTCTCTTAGTTGCTGGAAGAACGCCTCATCCATCTCATCCTTCTGGTCTGGTGGTCTATAGCAGACTCCCACCACGACATCAGCCTTGTTGCTCACACTTCTAAACTTAATCCAGAGACTCTCAGGTTTTCTGCAGTTTCATACCGGAGCTCTGAGCAGTCGTACTGTTCTCTTACATACAATGCAACTCCTCCCCCATCAGACTGACTAGTGTTGACTTCCCTTAATATCTTAGGCTGTTTGCATACGTGTGCTGCTGTTCACCACCTTGTGTGGAGATCCGGCCAGACCCCAGAAGAAAACCAGGCTTGACCCAGGTCAGTATTTGAGTAGGAGGCCTCCAAGAACGAGGCCTAAATCAACCCTGAACCAACACTCCGACCTAGCTGGGAATGCTCAGTTCATGTCTTTCAGGTGCAGACACAAAAGACAGGACCTGACCTTGTGGGGCCAATAAAGATTCCCGAGTGCTGTCTGCAAACGGAGCTGGGCTAGTCTCAGCCTCCCCGACAAACTCCTGTTGGGGTTTCTGCTCCCGAAACAGGCACCAAGAGCATCCCTTGGAAACGCATGCTCTTCATTTCTTATTCCAAGTGACTGCGTAGTGCAGCTGTGCACTGTTAATACAGCTGTTCTGTTTCAATGCAGAAGAAGAGGTCCCCGAGTGTGCTCTCTGTAGTTGGCTACCTTTATAAAGCAATTCAGGATCTTTTTGGAGAAAAAGGCAGAAGGCAGTGGCCAAAAAAAGCAAAACATAATGGCTTTTACCCATGCTAAGAGAAAGCATGCTGGGCTAAACAGTTATAAAATAATTAAACTAAAGTAGAGAAAAATGTCAATGTAATTAACATACAATATGGCCTAGCTAATCACACTAGGAGGAGATCAAATAAAGCGGTGTGCACTTTTATGGAGCAATTTAATCTGGCAAGCTATTAATCGTGGAAGCACGAAGTCAAATGAATAGATTTCCCTTTAAGGAGATCTCATTTATCAGCTGTATGGATTCCAAACGGCAATTTGTTGGCTGGCCTCTGAATTTTACAGAACACATTTATTGCCCTGTTGAAGCTGGAAAGTGATTTTCGACTGACTGAAGGGAGTGGCATCGGGCAAGGGTTAAGGGCAGGGGGTACGGGCTGGCATGGCATGCTAGTAAAAGGTAGACACCAGTACCAGCCCGTACCACTAACTTTAACGTTGCTGCCCCACTGGGTCCCTACCAGGCAGTGGTGGGCACCTCGGTGTCAGGGCTGCCACCCACTGACCACAGGGCCCACCAGGAGTTACTCCGAAGGGTCCCCCAAAGCCTGGGCCTGCAAGCAGAGGAGGTGATCGAGCAAGAGGATCCGATGGTGGACATCATCAGCCCAACGGGTCCCTCCAGGATCACTCTTCCGCTTATAAAAATGATCTGCGGTTCCCTACCAGCAGGGTTGCCAATGGGGGGGGGGGGGGGAAGGGACAAAAGGGGCAGCGATGACCCGGCAAGGCCGCCGATGGGGGAACGTAAAAGGGGCAACGACATTAATATCGATATCCCTTTTCCCCCGCAGCCGCCGATGGGAGCATGGGGGGCAGGAGCTGCCACGGGGCTGCAATTTAAAAGAGCACCGGGCAGCGTGGGCCAGGGAGCACAGATGGACTGGCTGGGGGACACTGACCCCCAGACCCACCCCTTCTGCCTAAGGCCCCACCCGTTCCAGGGTGTGTGTGGGGGGAGGTGCAGAGCGGCCCCATACCGATAAGAACAGCATTTTACTTTCACCCCCAGATGAGTATCCTAGCTACTATGGTCTTCATCTATTCCTAAAATTCCTGCTATATTCAACCTAGAGGAAAAACATGAATTTAAAGTAGCCTCTTGCCAATCCAAAGCTAAATAGTCTGGTGTATAGTGCGCTGAAAAAAATCCACAGACCGTGTTCCAGATCAGATTCATCTAGTACTTCTCCAGACAAACACCAGTCAGAACAAGGCCTTCATGAAAGCAGCTACCACAAAATACCACTGTGCTATTACAGCAAATACATGAAGGCTCAGCAGAGAATTTCTAAATGCAAAACTAATCAAAATCTGCACTAAAAACACACACAGAGGAGTGTGACCGAGGGACCCCCTTCATGCCAACTGGCAGAGGGCATGCATAAGGGTTACAGGTATGCATAACAATTCACTGAAGGGTGGCATATAAGCCAGAAGCTTACTGGTTGTCATTATCATTGCCAAAGATAGGTATGGATAATATTTAAGGATTTATATAGATATCCTGAAAACGACATTCTTAAGGGACGTGAGTTAAGACAGGCCATCAGAAGGTGATAAACAGGTTCTGTTCAGGCAGGAGACATCTCTCTGTTGGGTCAAGCATGTTCTGAGTATTGTATGCCGAGTATTGTATGCCGAGTATTGTATGCCGAGTATTGTATGCCGAGTATTGTATGCCGAGTATTGTATGCCGAGTATTGTATGCCGAGTATTGTATGCCGAGTATTGTATGCCGAGTATTGTATGCCGAGTATTGTATGCCGAGCCAGACCCTAAATCAAAGTTTTCAAAACCTACAAGAAAGAACAACCCTGAGTATCCCCAGGATGCGCCATGAAGAAAAAACCTCCCAGCAACTAAACTTCCAAATCACTACGGTGCAGAATATTCTGAGGTGCAGAATATTTTCTTTTCTACTCTACTGCACGATACTTATAATGGGGCTGATATCATAGCAAACACAGGCATAATTCATTGCCCAATCAACCAGCCCCCGGCTATGCGTTCTCCCTTGTCATTACCCACCTGTCTGAATGTCCTGTTTCACAGAGCCATGGACTTCCCCTTACACACTAGACATTACAGGCGTCGTTTGACAGGGAGCTTTCTGTCACCCTCAGCAGCATTGGGGGGAGGTGGGGTGTGTTTCCGCTCACAAACGACTCCGCTACAGAGAAGTATCTCAACAACAGGACACAACTTCCGGACAATTTCCTATCAGGTGATTGCAAAGCTGAATCCCCAGCGTTCTCTCTTCCAACCCATTTGCCACCCGGATCGGATCTTTCCTTTTCAAAACACAGAAGGGCCTTATCTTCAGAGATGGTCCGCGCCCGCAGCCGCCACTCAGCACCTCTGGGCAGGCAGCCCAAAGCTAGCATGGCAAAAGGCAGCCTTACGCAAAATGGGGCTGTCAGTGACTGCACCGCTCCTGACACACCAAACCTTCACCCACCGAATGAAGCAAACGACCCTGTTCCTGACCCAATGACAAGCCCGGGGGGAGGAGGGAAGGGGGGTCCCTCTGCCCCCTCCACTTGAAAAAATGTTTGTATTGAGCTGTAGAAGCCACAGGAGATGGAAGAAGGATATTAGCCACTGCAAATTCCACAGCCTGTCTCCGCTCCACCACCGCTCTACTGTCACACCGGGACTGACCTCAGAGCAGCAAGGGCTTTCAAGTGCTAATGCCTGAAGAACCTGGGA
Source organism: Sternotherus odoratus (assembly GCA_032164245.1). Lineage (NCBI taxonomy): Eukaryota > Metazoa > Chordata > Testudines > Kinosternidae > Sternotherus > Sternotherus odoratus. The sequence continues at coordinate 106,179,831 of JAVMKO010000005.1, forward strand.
ACAGATGGCGGACCACTGGCTCACTGGCGGGAGCGTGTGCTTATCCCAAACATCCATAAAACGTTACTGCGGAGTTCAAACGCCAAAGCAAATCAATTATGCCGCAAAATTATAGGCAGGATATTAAATAATTCACCAGAGGGACAAGTTAACTAAACGCAGTGGGTCTGTTGAATACATGCCCGTGTTCCAGTTTGCTAAGCTCCATAAGCCTTTGGAGACACTGTGTAAGGAATGGTTTATAACCAAGTGTATCATGTTCACACCCCCAAGTCAGCAGAGAAAGCGTTACATTCACTTCAACCTTCAGGAAGAAAGATCCAATTGAAGGGCTCGCTCCTCACCCCATCCTGATGTCTGGGAACCATCATTTTACTTGTCTCTTGGAATAAAGGGCTTTTATCGCTCCTCACGACACAACCCCCGGCTACATTTCCTGCAGTTCTCGTTACTGTAATCAACACCATCCCTGAAAGTCAATGGTCCAGACAGCTGACCTCATCCTTTCCTTGGCCCCAACGTCTGCAGGACACCCCAACCTTTCCAAACAGACCTAAGCAACTCTTCATATTCCAGCTACGGAGGAGAAAAAACAGCATGGTAATTAACGCACACGCCAATGGCCTAACGAATCCCTAACGCAACAAGACGTAGCTATGGGCTCAGGGTCAGCAAGGTCCGGTGCCCTGCAGAGCCCTTCCCACAGTGCACCCCCATGAGAAAAAACCTTTGCAGAAATGTTTTTATTCTCCTACTGAATGGGAGCCTGCTGCTGTGATCCCCTGCCCAGACCCTGGCCAGCATAAGGAAGAGTCTCTTTTCAGGACGCCCTGCTGAAAAGTAACAAGGACTCCATTGCTGGGGTCACATGGGATTCTCAAGCTCTACCCCACAGGCCTCACACCAGTGCGAAACGGACACACAGTGGACTGTGCAGTTCTTCCCAAGACCATCATCATCCTTCCCTCTGGGGCGTTTCCCTTTCAGCAACGAAATGGCTAATATTGACATTTCAAACATCAGAGCCTTCAGCATCCACCCTCCATTGAGATGAATGGGGCAAGTCAGACCTCGAAGCTACTGCTTCTAAATGTGTGCCGAGTCAGACCCACACAGACAGCAGTGTCTGGCGGACAGTGATCTTTTCAGCTCCTGGGCAAGAGCCATTGTTTTAAATCTCACACACATTCTGGAGCACAAGATGGCAGCCTCCCAGAAAGGGACAATGGGCTCTCTGAGCCACTAGAATTCAGCCCAATCCAAGCCCTGCAATATTCTAAATTAGAGGCAAAGATGCCTGAACCCAAGAGCCTTTTTCAAATGTGTAGAGAGAAAATGATTCACTGGCGTCCCCCTTTTTCCAATAGCCAGTGTTCTGGTTTCTAAGCATCTCCAGCTACGCCATCAGGCGCTCGCTGGCTGCTGTGATCCTACCACCGAATCTACCGGTGGGACACACTGCTCTGCTCTGTGCACATCAGAGAGCTCCTGAAAACAAAACATTTTAAACCGTGAAAGCTAGGAGGCATTTCCACCCAACATGGACTGTTTCCCTTTAATAAAACAAAAGTCTTATTTTAGCTCTCTGTGCCTTCCTGGGGACTGGTTTCCACATTTTTTGAGTAATCCTCAAATTGATTGCAGCATTTGGAGTCACGCTAGCAATCTATTATCATTGCTTTCAGTACACCACTAAGGTAGGCACTTCATTATCTTAATGAGCAGATGTACTTAATGAGGTGGTACTTTGTCAATTTAGTCCTAAAGGAAAAATTAAGAGACGAGAACATTTCCATTTCTCATGAAAAATCAAAGTGCAGAATAATTCGGGTGGCTGCTATTCTTCAGAGAGCAACAGATTTCCTCTAACAGGCCTCAGCGCTGCAGCATCACTGCGCTGGTTTTCCGGTGAGGAAGGTGTTATTTAAAACATCATCAGCTCACAACTCTCTTTACAGCAGCTGGGTTATGAAGAACACACCTGGAGGATTATCCTTCATGTAAGTGAATGTTTATGGCTAGATTGGTACCAGTGGAGACAGGAACGCTGTATCCAGTCTCAGAAAAGGCACAGCATGGGCAGAATCTGTACAAGCTTCCTTCAACCCTGAGCCGGCAGGACCAACACTTGGTGCCGAGTAGGCTAGTCACAGGGTCCACTCCTGGCTTCTCTTCAAGGCTGTGATTACCAACAAAGGGTTAAAAACGAAGGTGACACTTGTCAACTAGGAACTCGTTCGAGGCCCCCCACAATCCTACCGAGCTAGTTACTAGGCCCCTGCTGGTAAAAACAAGAGCCTTTAAAAAAGAAAACTGAAGCCTTGTGTTTTCGGTTGTCTTTGACACTGAACAACCCTAAGATACCGGAAACCTGTTGGTGAAAATGCATCCTGAATTTGGAAGATTCAAATCTTTTATTACTGGTCACATATCAAGCAGACCTCTGACTCTCTTGCCTCCACACCTAACCCATAATCACATCCAGAAGTCACCTCAGACTGGGCAGATGGAGCATCTTTAAAGAGGCCATCAGTGTGCCCACACGGTCCCCACAGCAGCTAAGCGCCGCTTTTCCATGCCAAAGCCCCTCGCAACAGATACGATACACAAGACGAGATCTTCCAACCCGCCCCCTCAAACAGCAGCCTAATGCAGAGAGTCGACCAAGAGTCCAGGACTCCTGGGTTCTACTCCTAGGACGTGCCCTCACTTGAGCGAGTCGCGATCTCTGCACCTCATGGTACTCTGGAAAAGAAGGATTATTACACAGAGCTGCCTCTCGCAGGAGTCATGAAGCTTAATTAAAGTAGGTGCAAAGGGATTTTAACACAACAAATTAAACAACTCTATTCCGAGCAGCTTGGAAAAGCCTTCCCTCTCCTCCAGCCTGGTGTCTTGCTAACAGCAGTCTGCATGACACAGGGCAGCATCTACTGGAGAAAAGACATTTGCTACCTCACTCTGGGGAGCACTCTTATGAGACTGCATTTCTGTAACTAGCCCAGCTGTAACCGTGGCAATAACAGGGTGAGGATTTGAAAGCAAACTACCAATGACACCAGCAATCATTGTTTTAGTTAAAGGCCTTTGCTACCTCGGAACATAAGATCAGCCAGGTTTGATTAGCAGTGGCAGTGCGCCAAAGGTCATTACTGTTAAAACATACCTCAGTGAGCAGTTTAATTGAGTCATTAGTCTGTCACTAGCCGGCATTTACAATTGGGCATACCAATCAATACCAACAGACCTAGTGAGCAAGCCAAGCCAGCCTGAACGTCAGAGCAGAGCCCACGCAACTACTCCCCCGGCCAGCCAAGGCCCGGCTGCATAGTGTGCAGGTGAACAACATCCCACTGTCCTTCCACCTTGGCCTGGCTACGCTGGCGCACTGCCTCCCACAACGGAAGGGAAGAGACTCGGAGAGGCACTAGTAGTGTGACAGGGAAGGTATCTCTGGGCTGGAACCCGACCCCAGTCGTGGGAGGTGAAGCTCTCTGCCTGTGGGGATCTGAACAAAGGCCGGGGGAGTGGCCGGGGGGGAAGGGAGAAAGAGGCAGTTTTCGGTCGAGGGGTTGGAGGAAGGATGTTGGGGATGAGGCGGGAGCCCTAATCCGGGGTCTCATCTCCCTGCCCCCCAGTAGGGCCTGACGGAGGGGTCCTGTTTGTACTGAGAAGCTCTGAGTTGGATTGTGTTCCTGTCATCCCAAATAAACCTTCTAATCCACTGGCTGGCTGAGAGTCCCTGTGAATCCCAAGAAGTGGGGGTGCAGGGACCGGACTCCCCCACACTCCGTGACAACTAGTCAGTTCCACAATGTGCACAGCCGACCTCTTGATCCTCTAATGTGGTTTCAGTCAAGCAAGCGCCCGCTGCCTCTTCGACTGCTCGCTTAGTGCTTGAGGGTGGCACTATGGTACATTTCTATCTTACACTTCCCTTGGCTCTTTGAGTTCCTGTCAAATCAGTCCCAAGCTCGGCCTCCCTCCTTACACATCTGCTGCTCACCACAGACCCCTCGGTGCACTCCCGACCTGAGTGAAGCTCCCTGTGATCCGCCTAGAAGCCCAAAGTCTCCCTAGGACTCCCACGGCACGGCACCTGTGTCAACCCTAAATACTCCTAGACCATGAGCACGTCTCAGCCCACTCTGAGATACGGGACTCCTTGCTGTACGACAGGTACCACAGCTGCGTGCCAGACAGGCTGCAGGATTCTAAGGAATCCTCCAGTGGTGGAGGGTGATAAAAGAAGTGGGTAAGCTGATCTTTTCGGCGCTGCAGGCCAGGCCGTGGTAAGGTCGGTACTAAGGGGGTGCAGACGTTCCCTCACTGTGAACTGGGTTTAAGCTATGATGCCATTGGAGGCGAACACGAGACGTGCCATTACAATGTGTTTTGGGCAGTCACTCACAGACCAACTTAACAATTACATTCTTCCTTCATTACTTTAATAGCTTTGTCACTAAAAGTGAGTAAACTCCATATTCCCCCTGAGAAAAGAGACAAGAACTCCGATTACCCGCTTCCTCTCCCAGCACTCCAGTTCCCAGCCCTGAGTTCCTTCTGTGGAGCACCCGACAGACGACCAGGGGCTGCTGGCTGAGAGCTGGGAGAGACGGCTATACCAGGGGTAGGCAATCTATGGCACGGGTGCCAAAGGCAGCACACGAGCTGATTTTCAGTGGCACTCACACTGCCCAGGTTCTGGCCACCGGTGCAGGAGGCTCTGCATTTTAATTTAATTTTAAATGAACATTTAAAAACCTTATTCCCTTTACATACACTATATTAAAGACTTCTAGAAAGAGACCTTCTAAAAACATATGACTGGCACGCGAACCCTTAAATGAGAGTGAATATATGAAGACTTGGTACACCACTTCTGAAAGGTTTCTGACCCCTGGGCTATCCTAATGTAAACAGCATCATAGTCTCAAATGTAAATCGAAGCTATTCACACACAGACTGACAGCCAGCATATCCATTCTCTATGACCAAGTGATGCTCTGCATACTCCGCTACCCCACAAATATCTCCTGTGCGGCACAGACAGCAGCTGCAGAACCAGCAGGGCCTTCTGCACAAAGGAAACGTACCACCAAGGGCAGCTACCATGGAATGAGAGTGGCTAGAGTCAGAATGCCCAAGCGGCGAGGGGTCCTACCAGCACAAATACAATCACTTAACACGTGAATCACAAGATCTATGACACCTCCCTACATGCTGCAGACATTCCCCATTTTAAAATGGTTTCAGTGAAAAACAAAATGACTTTAAAACCAATGATGATGTGACTGCATTCCAAATAATGGGGAAGTTCAATCTATTAACCATTGGGTTAATCTATTTATTCACCTTGAGAAAATTACTGATCGGGAGCAAGTCTATTAAGAGAGTACAATGATTCAGCTGCCACCTCTCTCACTGCGTGAGCAATCTCAGGATATCCCTCTGAACTCGGCCGTAAGAAAATTCTCATTAAATGGAAAACCTGCAAGAGGCTTGTTAGCCTCAAAAAAATCACTTGCCTTAAAAGTTGCTTATTTCCTCCTAGGTGTGAAGGTCAGTTTTCCATCCACTACCTACTGGAGTTTCTTATTTCAGCCAATCAGTGCAGCAGTGACATATCGGAAAACCAACACAACTCAGCCACTTCTCAGTAACACAACTCAGCCACTGACACCAACAGACCCGTGCACAGCAGTGAAATTCACCACTGACGGAGCATATACTCTACCTAGCCAGGTCTGAGCTAGGCTGCCTTTTCCAAATGTTGGTTTTCTCTCGGTTCGCAAGCAGCTTTGTGGCATAGATTCCACTGCACACTCACAGCCATCCTCCCCACAGTGCACTACGGGGCCCTGGCATTGCAAACTCATGAGTCACAGACACCATGTCTGGGACAGACGACAGGGCAACTCAAAGAGACCCCTCCAACACCCTGCTGAGATCAGCCCGTGTAGAAATTGGAGGGAGTCGCTCTTCCGCTGTTATCTCCTCTGTGGCCTGCTGCCTGCACATCTGTAGGGTCACAGACTTTAAGGGAAGAATGGATTATAAGATTACCAAGTCTGACCTCCTGTATATTAGAGGCCATTAAATTTCACCTATTTCATAGAATAATAGAATCTCAGGGTTGGAAGGGGCCTCAGGAGATCATCTAGTCCAACCCCCTGCTCAAAGCAGGACTAATCCCCAATTAAATCATCCAACAAATTTTTGCCCCAGATCCCTAAATGGCCCCCTCAAGGATTGAACTCACAACCCTGGGTTTATTTATCCCTGCGCTGAGACTAATAACTTGAGTTTGGCTAAAGCATCTTCCAGAAGAACAGCCAGCCACGATTTGAGGACATCAAGACCCGGAGAATCCGACACTGCCCTGGGGAACTTGTTCTGGGGGGTAATCACCTCACAGTTAAAAACATGCGCCCAATTTCTAATTTGATTTGTTTGACTTAGTCTCCCAGAGAAACGCCGAACTAGAACCAATGGCTGGAAGATGGAGAGCCCTTCACTACCAATATTTTCTCCCCATAATTCACCGTCATGGAGTCACCGCCGGGTCCTCTTTTTGATACACTAAACAGACGGATCTCCTGAAGTCTCTCACTGGGGGCAATTTTCTCCAGACCACGTATCATTTTGTGGCTCTCTTCTTCACCGTTTCCAGGTTTTCCAACATGCTTCTTTAATGTGGATGTCACGGAGCGCCCGGGGCGATGGTCTGGAACTTGCTCCCTATGAAGCCAGATAGGACGCCGAGGGAAAATGTCCTCTCTCTGTACACAGCCTGTTTCCGAGGCTAGGAGCTTCACGGGTATCCACTTCAACCTTCCTGGGTCTGACCTCGGAGCATTCAGCACCTTCTGCCCCTCCGTGTGCTTCCCCCAGTGAACCCGCCTGGGTGGGGTCCTGGGGGAGCCCGTGGATTCTGCACCCCAAATCCACAGTCAAACGTGACTCTCAGCTAGCCAGTAAAACAAAGGTTTATTCGATGACCGGTAGGTACCTGGTCTAACACAGATCATACAGTGAACGTGACCCCTCAGCTGGATCCATTTTGGGGGCCAGAGAGCCAGATAGCTCCTCTGCCTTCCCTGCCTGACTCCAGCCTGAAACTCACTCTCTCCAGCCCCTCCTCCCCCCTGGCTCAGCCAGGTCAGGTGACCTCCCACTCCCACTCGGAGTCAGATTACATCTTCAGGTATGGACACCTCAATAGAGGCTCTGCTTTGCATCAGCTACACATCCTTATCCCTTCACATAGACGCGCAAGAAATACATAGGGGAAACTGAGGCACACACACAGTATTCCTACTCCGTCCCAGTGGACACCAGAACTGGATGCTGTATTCCACTACCAGCCTCCTCAGCACTGTGTCCAAGGTAAAATCAACTCCTGACCCCTGCTCAATACTCTCTTAGTTATGACAAAGAGTCCTGTGGCACCTTAAAGACTAACTAAAGTATTGAAGCAGAAGCTTTCGTTCCGTTTCGTTCAAAGACTTTAGTTGGTCTTTAAGGTGCCACAGGACTCTGTCACTTCTGCAATTCCAGACTAACACGGCCACCTCTCGGATTCTCTCAGTTACGTTTGCAAGGACCGTGTTGGCCCTTTTTGGCCGCAGCAGCTCACTTGGAGCTGCCTGTCTACTCTGAACCCTAGATCCTCTTCAGAGTCACGGCTTTCCAAGACACGCCTCCTTTCCGTGGGTCTGGCCTGCATTCCTTCTTCTGAAACGGGCAACTTCGCATTTCACTGCATTAAAAAGCACTTTGTTTGAATAGGCCCAGCTTAGCAAGAGCTCCAGATGGCTCTGCGCGACCCCGCCGCACACAGGGAGAGATTAACGGGGCAGGAGGAGCTGTAATGGGGATCACTCTCTGCTCCGACACCTCCCTGTGACCGGTATGGGAATTAGCTCAGGTAGCCAGCGCGCACTGCTCTGGTGGTGCTCCGCCCATCCCCTCTTCCACTCCTAGACCCACGTCCCTCCAAGGACTGGGGGTCCCTCGGCTTCTGGCTGTGCCACACTCTGGGCTCCCCCCTTCCAGGGGATGTCTCTGCGATCCCCCGCCAGCCCCTTCTCTCAGTGGCGACTGCAGTCTGTCTAGCCCCTTCCCCAGTGGCGAGTGGGGGCCTGTAGGAGGCTGCTGCTTGCTGCGTCCCCTCGGCCTCCTCAGTGGATTTCCTTGGGTCCCTTCCCCACGACCCCAGCATTCTCTTCACCCCACCTCAGGGCCCCAACCTGCAGATCCCTGCAGCCCGCCAGGAGCTGCCGTTAGCTCCCTGGGTCTCTGCCTGCAGCACAGCTCTGTGATAGCCACCTTCAGCCTGCAGGCAGCCAGTCCTCCAGCTCCAGGGAGCAACTGAAGCTGCTCTGCCCCAAAGATCTTCTTATGGGGCTTGCCCGGCCCTCATTGGTTGCTCCCCTCAGTCCTTCTCTGATTGGCTACCTCCTGCATAGCCATTAACCCCCTAGTGCCCAGTGTGAGGCAGGCCCCACATCATGAGTCAATTAACTTATATAGCCTTAGGGAAGGTGAAGCCCAGCTGGGGGGGGGGAGGGGGGAGGGATTATAACCCAGGAAGTCAGAGCAGGAAGAGGTTGCAGAGAAGAGATCTGAATCCCTTCCAAGAAGGAAAGGGAGTTAGCCAGGGCCAAGGAGGAGATCCAGGGGGAGAGTAAACCCTGGGATCCTACCCTGGCCTAAGGAGTCTTGACAAGAGGCCAAGAGGGGTGAAGTAGTCACAGGGAGTGGCCAAAGCTCTGGTGGAAACCCAGCTATAGTCAAGGAGATAGAGAGGTGCGGTAGGGAGAAGCCAGGGAAACAGCCACCGGGATCATGCAGGCCTAGGGTACTAGTCACAGAACCCCGGGCTGGAAGCTGGAGTAGCAGGCAGGCCCAGGTTTCCCTACCAGCCACTGGGAAACAGGCACAGGAACAAAGACCATCTGAGGCTGCATCTGGACAGCTTGTCTGGTGGGACCTTGTTACCCGGGAAGGGTGGGAACAATCCAGAGACTTGGCCAGAGGGCTGACCCGGGGGGGGGGGGGGGGCACAGCATGAGCAACCATTGGAAGGGGGTGCCAGACAGGGTGAGAGCTAATTCCCACACCGAGGTACAAGGAGCCCCCCCCTGCAGTGAGGGGAACCCCTTTCACTGCCCTGTTTTCATCAGCATTCATCATTCTGCCAACGTTGGTATCATCTGCAAATCATATCAGCCATGATTTTATATTTGCTTCCAGACGATTGACGAGAACGTTGAATAGCATCGGGCCTAGTTCCATTCCCTGAGACCCCCCACTAGAAACTCCCCCATTCACTGATGTTCCCCATTACAACTATTTTTGCTATTGCTATTTTTGAGTTCTGTCACTTAGCCAAATCTTAATCCATTTTATGTATGCCTCATAGCACTTATTTTTTAACCAGAAAGTCATGTCATGCTAAGTCAAGCCCCTTACCAAGTTTAAGTACATTACATCTACAGTTATCTTTATCAACCAAACGTATCTCAGAGAAGGAAATCAGGTTTGTTTAACAAGAACTGTTTACCAAAAAAACACACTGTTGGCAATAATTATATTCCTAACCTTTAATTCTTTTGTGATGGAAAAGCCAATCCAGGATTCAATTACTTTGCCCAGGCTAACCAATTTATATTTACTCCAGTCATCCCTCTTGCCGTTCACAAATATTGACACAACATTAGTGCTCTTCCAGTCTTCTGGAATTTCCAATACTCCAAGATTTATTAAAATTTAACAGCAACAAGCTATACATCTCGTCGGCCAACTCTTTTAGAACTCTTGGGTGAAACTTATCTGGGCCTGCAGATTTCAAAATGTTTATCTCTAGCAGATGTTGTTTAACCTTCTCCATTATAGGTACTGGAAGTAGGGGTGCTGCCACACCTGTTGGCTTGAAGTGGTAGCAACAACACAAATACATTATTTCCACCTTCAGCACCCCAATTATAAAAACTGTTCCAGCACCACTGTTCTCCATAGTAACTAATGGACTGAAAATACTTCCTCATCCGCGTGTAATTTCAATACATCATCCTGCTCCTTTTCAAATACTGAACAGAAATATCTCAAAAATTTCTGCATCATTATTAACAATGTTACCATCTCCATCTGACAATGGGCCTATACCATCACTTGATTTCTTTCATTCCTAATACATTTAAACTCCTTCTTATTGCCCTTGGCTCTGCCAGCCATAGATTTTTCATTGTCTTTAGCTTACCGCATCAATTTTCTAAACTTCATGACTTCTCATTTATATCGATTGTGATCTATTTCATCTCTTTCCCATGTTAGACCTTGCTTTTTTATTTCTAATCTCTGCGTTCACTCCCCCAAATGAACAAGGATTGGCTTTTAGCCAAAGTTGTCCTCTTGATTGTGGAGTTGTGGCTTTTCAGCCTTCAGATAAAGTACTCTCACTTTTCATTCAAATTTTTCCATCGAAATTTTTCCTCCCAACCAATTTCACTGATAATTTTCCTCATCTTTGGGAAATGAGCCCTTCTGAAGCACCAAGTCGGTAGGTCTATCATTGGATGGGACTGTCCTGAATAACCTCTGGGACTGTCCTGAATAACCTCTGTCCTGAATAACCTCTGGGACTGTCCTGAATAAGTCATGCCAACAGTAGACAACCGCCCACTGGCACCAAGGCACTGGTTGTGGTTAAGGGTAAAAACCAGTTTCGAAAGCTTCCATGATATGCCAGTCCAAGATGCAGGAGTGCCTCCATTTTGCCCAGTTGAGACCTACATAAACAACCTGCCTAAATCTGAACCTCTTGCCTTCCTCGGGTGAAACGCAGCCCCTCTCTCCTTCGCACAGTATGTGTGACCAGCAGACGCTGCAGGCCCCAGCAGACAGCACAGAGCAGTGAGGGGAAATTACAGAGACTAAAATGGGAAACTGGTTGATGGCTTATGTGCAAAGGTCTTGAAAGTCCCGTCTTCCCCCCACCTCCACTCTGCAGTGAAAGTATCTCTTGAAGCCCTGCCTGAGAGATGGAAGAACACAGCTTCACAAGAGAACTCACCACTCCCCCGGCCGGGGTCGGCAGGCAAGTCAACACAGAGACCACCTCTGTCAGCTGCTAGAAGAGCGGCTCCCCCACGCACAGTTTGGGCTGCAGCCAGGCCCATACGGATTCAAGGACTCCACACGATATTGTAGTAGCATTACCAGGAAGAGGGGGTCTGACATCCTCCCTTGGGGAGCGACAATTCATGACAAAGAAGGGATCTGAACGGAAGGGGAGGGCGGAAGAACAGTGTGCGCGGAGCAACAACAATGAAAATCTATCTCCAGGCTGAGCCAGGAAGCTGTGGGGCTAGTTTCCCCCTTCCCCCCACTCTGCCGGCTGTTGGGTGCCCCTGGCGAGGGAGTGGGAAGGAAATCACGTTGCCAGTGGTTTGCTTTTATGTTTTCAGCTGCTTGAGAGGGTCAGTTGTAATAAATAAGTGTTGGGGAGCCAGGTGTCCAGAAGGGAACATGCTCATTTATGTGCCACAGGGCAAGCCTAGAAACCTGGGTAGCCATATCCTTTCCACCTGGGAATACTCCCTTCCCAGTCTGGGGATGCTTCTGGGTTTCCAGAGCACTCCAAGGGCAGACACTTGTGACACTCTGAAAGCGGTCTGCTCTGTGGTGTCGTTTAAGGTGTATTATATGCCCACAAAGGTTTCATTTTGATCTGCTTATGAAAAATAAAGATGGAAAAAAAGAACCTCTACGTGAGGAAATGAAACTTACAGAGGAAACCTTTAAAGGGGGTTTATAGACACACAAAACACGTATTCCCTTGAAATGTGCCCTGAGAGAGAGCGCTTGCCTTGTACACGCTGTCGCCTGTTGTGAGGGAATTTCAAAGAACCAAGACAGCTCCACCGAGCTACATTCTGCTTCCCAGGAAGGCAGCATGCCTTGGGGCAGTTCCAGTTCGGACTCTGCTCCTGACTTTTAGTGTGGACTTCAGCCTCAGTTTCCCTTTCTGGAAAATATGGCCAATGCCACTGATTATTTACATGGTAGTGCCCAAATGGTACTTGGCACCTCCCAAGCACAGAGAATGGTGCAGTGCCTGCCCATGGAGCACCCCATCGGCAAAGAGGAAAACACACCAAAAGATGAGAGAAAGGGGTTAAGTCCCAGGCAGACTGCGAAGCGCTATAAAAGGATCTCACAGAACTAGGTGACTGGGCAGCAAAGTGGCAGATGAAATTCAATGTTGATAAATGCAAAGTAATGCACATTGGAAAACATCCTCCCCCCTGTACATATAAAATGATAGGATCTAAATTAGCTGTTACTACTCAGGAAAGAGATCTTGGAGTGGTTGTGGATAGTTCTCTGAAAACATCCGCTCAATGTGCAGCAGCAGTAAAAAAAGCCAACAGAATGTTGGGAAGCATCAAGAAAGGGAGAGATCAGACAAAAAATATATTGCCTCTATATAAATCCATAGTACGCCCACACCTTGAATAGTGTGTGCAGATGTGGTTGCCTCATCTCAAGAAAGATATATTGGATTTTGAAAAGGTTCAGAAAAGGGCAACACAAATGATTAAGGGTATAGAACGGCTTCTGTATAAGGAGAGATTAATAAGACTGGGACTTTCCAGCTTGGAAAAGCGGCAGCTAAGGGGGATGTGATAGAGAGCTATAAAATTATGAGTGGTATAGAGAAAGTAAATAAGGAAATGTTGTTTACTCCTTCTCATAACACAAGAACAGTCCCACCAAATGAAATTAATAGGTAGCAGGTTTAACACAAACACAAAGTATTTTTTCACGCAACGCACTGTCAACCTCTGGAACTTCAGCCAGCATGTGTTGTGAAGGCCAATACTATAATGGGGTTTGAAAGGGAGCTAGACAGATTCATGGAGGATCGGTCCATCAATGGCTATTAGCCACGGGCAGGGATGGTGTCTCCGGCCTCTGTTTGCCAGAAGCTGGGAATGGGTGACAGGGTATAGATCACTGGATGGTTCCCTGTTCTGTTCATCCCCTCTGGGGCGCCTGGCATTGGCCACTGTGGGCAGACAGGACACTGGGCTGGATGGACCTTTGGTCTGACCCAGTCTGGCCGTTCTGATGAAGCCTCTACAGCTGTGGACTAACATGGCAATAGGGACAGCTACTCCCTAGCCCCACTGGCTAGTGACTGACTTGTGGCCCTGGGGCAGGAGAGTTCAATGGGTCCAACTGAAACCATCTTTAAAAAAGCATTTTTACTTTTTTTTTTTTTTTTTTTTTTATTCCTTGCAGTTTGAACAGGGGCGTGGGACCTGGCTCAAAGCCTCTGGTATGGGCTCTGCAAAGATGTTCTCTGACACCACAAGCAGGTGACTCAACAGGGATTGTAGTCTCGGGAATGCAATGGAATCAAGCGAGAGCGAAAGCCCATTTGACCCACAATCGCCTTGCCAGGGTGCAGTAAGGGTTAACTCCTTAGTGCTTTGACAAGGGAGAGCCCCCGGAAGGGCTCAGCCTTGTTCTTATAGGGAGTAGTTCACACTTGCACGAGCCCTCTGCTTAAGGCAGCAATTTAGCCTAATACAGTAAAGCAAATTCCAAAACCAACTCTGTGCCGCAAACATGGAAGTGTGGAACCAGGGCCAAGCCACGCGGACACCTCCCAAGAACCCCCACGCTGCTCCTCATTCCCACGCCTTACCTGATATTGACTAACGCGTGGGTCACCTTGCTGGCAGGCTCCTTCCACTGACCGGCATTGGTCGAGAGCCGTAGAACTGAAAGAGGGAGAAAGATCCTTAAGGCTGCTGGCACTGAACCGACAATAGCGCAACACTTTCTAGCCTGGAACGTCCAGTCAAGCAGCAGCTGGAGGGCCAAGTTCCAAGACCAGCCTTCCAGAGAGTGCACCGGTTTTAGGTTGGCCAACAGAACCCTGCCTTCTGCCCCCATTCTGGATGTCTCACTGTTGGGCCATAATACGCAGCCTCTGTTGAAGTCATTTCAGAGATTTTAGGAATATAAACAAGCTGCATAGGCCAAAGCGCAGCCTCCTTTTCTGGAGTGGGGTGAGGGGGAGCTAATCCTGCGACCTTATTTCATCTCCGTGTCTCCAAATCCTCTTCCTGCAGAAATAAGAGCTCAGTGTCGGATTCATTCACTGCTCTCTGCTTATGCCACTTTCTCTGGTATCTTACTCCATATTTGCTCCCCTTCTGCTCATTCTGGATGATGTTTTCCAGTGCGCATTACTTTGCACTTATCAACATTGAATGTCATCTGCCATTTTGTTGCCCACTCACCCAGTTTTGTGAGATCTCTTTGTAGCTCTTCGCAGTCTGCCGGGGACTTAACTATCTCGAGTAGTTTTGTAGCATCTGCAAATTTTGCCACCTCACTATTTAGCCCCCTGGCTATGCGTAGCCAGACACAGCTCTAGCGCCTCGCTTTCAGGAGCCCCAAACGTCCGCAGTTTACTGGAGAAAAGAAGGTGCCAGCTCTGAGGGGAACGCTGTTTTTATCAGAGAGCAAGTATCCCCTTTTCTAACACCATCAGTGATGAATTCAGAGCCCGTTTCCACTCAGGCATCTAATTCACGGGGTTTCACTTCACAGAGCGGAATGGAAAATGTATTCATGTGAGAAATGAATTGTTTCAGCAGGTCAGACATGCCCATTACAGCCCAGTCAAGAGAGTACGAGTGTGTTACTCCTTCATTCCACTTTTCGCGGGCTTTGCCCGCTGCCCAGTGCAGACGTGTCCTGTTACCAGCTTAGCTCCTTGGGCACTGATTGGCTCCCAAGGGAAGGGCAGCAGCATTGGCTTTGGGAGCATCACTGACTTTTTGGTACTTGGCACGGGAGACAAAAAATACAGGTAATTTACAACAGAGGGATAAAAACAGAAGAACATAATGACCAGACTGAGTCAGACCAATGGTCCATCTAGCCCAGTATCCTGTCTCTGACAGCAGCCGGTGCCCCAGAGGGAATGAACGGAGGAGAATTTACTGAGCGATCCATTCTCTGTCATCAGGTTCCAGCTTCTGGCAGTTAGAGGTTTAGGGACACCCAGAGCATGGGGTTGTGTCCCTGCCCATCTTGGCTAACAGCCATTGATGGACCTGTCCTCCAGGAACTTAGCTAGTTCTTTTTTTAACCCACTTATATTTTTAACCTTCACAAAATCCCCTGGCAAGGAGTTCCACAGGTTGACTGTGTTATATGAAGAAGTATTTCCTTCTATTTGTTTTAAAGCAGCTGCCTATTCATTTCATTGGGTGACCTCTGGTTCTTGTGTTATGGGAAGGGGCACTTCCTTATTCACTTTCTCCACACCAGTCACAATTCTATAGACCTTTATCATATCTCCCCGCTTAGTCGTCTCTTCGTCAAGCTAAAGAGTCCCAGTCTTTTTTAATCTCTCCTCAGACAGAAGCTGTTCCATTCACCTCATCATTTTTGTGACCCTTTTCCAGTTCTAATGTATTTCTTTTGATAGGAGATGTCATTTATTCTGCAGAGATTCAGTTCAATTGCAGTCCTAAGAAACAGCTAGTGATCGTTATTTTAATGGGGGTGCTGTAGTGCACCATGGCTGGCTAACAGGCTGGCGCTCTCACAGGCCTTCTAGCCCCTGTGAAGTGCTTGTCTTACTCCCATTACTTACAATGGCAGTTACACGTTCACACTGGGAGTGAGGGAGATGGGGGGGGCATGCCCCTCAGGAGAAGGGCAGACAAAGAGCGCACAGACCTCCTTTTATCTGCAGCTTCCAGCACACAGGCGCTGAACCAGCCCTGCTGCGGCTGTTCTTGAATGCAGGCTCCTTGATTATGCCTCCTTGTGTTTTTTTGCTCCTCTCCTTTGTTCCTCGCCTCCCTGCTGGGTTCACTTGGTGGTGTTCCAGTGCAGTCCTCTCTCTTTGAAGGATGGCTTCTCCTTGCTTTGCCAGTGTGTGCATTCTTCTGTCCAGCAATTTCCTCCTCGCTGCCCGTGGGGGCTGCTCTCTGGCTTTGTTCTGGCGCCGCAGGAGCGCAGCGTGATTTGTCCAAAGCAGCGGGTTTCTTGTCATACGTTTCTCAAATGCTTTTCACCCCTTTTGTTCACAATGCCCGTTTCCCTCTGCCGATTGGTTCTGCAGCTTGTGTTTGCTCTCCAACCTCAGAGGAAGGCATGTTTTCCCAGCTGGGAGCTCAACACGGCTTGGCAGAGACAAACTAGAGGCTGGTTAACTCGACATGAGGGTGCAGGGTGTTTTTGCTGACATTTCATTATCACATATTTAGTCACATGGGCAAACACATATTTGCATTAACAACATATGCTTGCTAGACAGGTGCCCTCTTGTACACCCATACTGGATCACTTTAACAGGCCTGGTCCTTTGGTGAAGAACCAATTAAATTTACATTGTCCTTCTGGAAAAGAAAGGACATGGATTTATCCCTTTCTCAAGTCTTAATTTCCTGGTTATCTTTGCAAATACAGAACATATATATTCACACACCCCACCCATGCACCGACATGACTATCACACCCACAGCTCATTTCCTGCTTGTTTTTATCACCGGGACCTCAGTTAGATCACTCACTCACCCATGGAGTAGAGGTTATCGAAATTCTGGTGCATGCGGATGATCTCGTAGTACAGTTCATCGTAGCTGCTGGGCGTTGGGAGGAAGGTGTCTCCGTAGGTGATGAACATGTTGAACAAGTTCACTACCTACACAAAAATTAAAATTACAAGAGAGGATTGTTACACAAAATCTAATTTACAATAGATGCAGTCACGTTACTGAAATTATCTGGGATCATATAGATCATTGGTGCAATCATTTGGTGTCCTGTAGGGGCACCAAATCTTATGTAAGGGGGTCATATAAGGTGTCTACGACCAGGTTATGGTCTGCTGATTATGATTATGCTATCTGTGTGTGTGTATGTTTTTTGTAGCTAAAGTTATGAATATTGGCTCTATAGTGTCTGTATTTCAAACGTATGCTCTGCTTTTGGGTGAAATCCCAGACAGCTCCGCCTGGCCTGCTTGATGGCCCATCAAGAACCATCAGCTACACAATGGACTCGTTGGGAGCTTGGAGTGCTCCAATCCACATGAGAAGTCTAGCAAGGAACATGCAAGATAGACAGTGGGCAACAGCTGCCACCTGTGAATACTGAGTCATGCATGGTCATGTGATCTGCCCATGTGAATCCAGAACTCCATGGGGCTGGACTTTTCACAGCAGGAACAAAGAGGTTCTTGCACCTGGGATAAACTATAAATAAAGCTGCTACAGCCCCTCCATCTTGTCCTCAGTCTCCAGTCCTGCTCCTACCTCTGGATGGGACTTTGCTACAAATGGAAACTCTGGACAAAGGATTGATGACCCATCCCTGCAGGGGATGTATTCCAGAGACTTTGATTTGAACCTGCAGTTTATTCGACCTGTGCTGCAAGCCTGAACCAAGGAATTTGCCATCACTGCATGTAATTGATTTCATTTAACCATTCCTAACCCTCACCTAGACCTTTTTCCTTGTACAATAAACCTTTAGATTTTATATTCTAAAGGATTGGCAACAGCGTGATTTATGGGTAAGATCTGATTTGTATATTGACCTGGGTCTGGGGCCTGATTCTTTGGAATTGGGGAGAACCGTTTTCTTTATTTGGGGGATTGGTTTTCATAACCAGTCGCCCCAGGACAGGCGGCTGCTGGTGGTGATACTGGGAAGCTGGAGTGCCTAAGGGGATTGCTTGTGTGACTTGTGGTTAGCCAGTGGGGAGAAACCAAAGTCTTTTCTGTTTGGCTGGTTTGGTGCCTTAGAGGTGGTGAAACCCCAGCTTTGGGCTCTAGTTGCCCTTTTGGAAGCAATTTGTCCTGATTTGGCACCCTCAGTTGGCTCCCACCCAGAACAGCCCTGTCACAGATGCCAATCAGACCCTGAGGATGTTTAAAACCTTCAGAGCAGTAAGTCCATAGTACACAGGACAATATTTTTTCAGTCCATCAAAGAGCGGTCCATACGCTACCTTCTTGCTCTGTCATTTCTTAAGTGAAGTGTGCTCAGACCGGACACTGATGGGCAGCAGTATAAATCCTTAAGACAGGCAGATTCCTACTGCTTCGCGGAGTGGGGAGGCTACAGCCTGCACACGATCAACACAACCCGGAAAACTGAGCTAACCAATTCGGAGCATGGGCTTGTATAACTCAGCCTGCTCCAGGGCACAAACCAGCCACCAGCTACCTAGGATGAGAAAGGAACTTCCCTTAAGAGCTAACTTATCACACGACTGACCACCCACCGAGGGGTTTCTTGGACCTCCCTCAGAAGCATCAGCCGCTGGCTACTATCAGACACAGGCCAGCCGGCTAGCTGGGCAAGTAATTTTCTATGGGGAATTAAGACAACATTCCCCCTCCCCCTTGTTTCGTCAGCCTTCTCGTTCCAGTTTCAGGTCTCCCGTCCCAAGCTGGCTTTTCCTGGTTTCTCCCACAACACACCCAGGCTGGCAAAGGCAGGGAGACAACTCAATCAACTCAATCTGCCCCACTGGGCTTCTACCCCATCCATGTATGAAAGATGAATATCTCCCTGCTCCTGTTTTTCTATCCCCCTTCAGGTCCCACGGAGCACAACTCTCTGGCAAACCACTGCCCTGGCCCCCAACAGGTCCCTGGTACGAGTCATCCCAGGCATCCTTCTGCCCACACCCCTCCTCTCAACAAGGGTTGTCTTTGGGGTTCCTGTCACGGTACTGAAATAGTTTGGTACCGTGTAGATCAATGGGTGCACGAAATATTATGTGAAGGGGGTCATAACAGGTGTCTTATGTATGTATCTAGTCCATATGTGTGTATCTATTTTGTAACTAAAGTTAAAGCTTCAAGCTGTAATTCAAGCTCCTGTGAAGGCTCAGACATGCTGGGGCTGCCTGATGGCCCATTAAGAGACATCAACCACACAATGGATTTTGTATCTGCCTGTCCACACCCCAGCTGCTCTAGGAATGTCACTGCCTGGTCAGAAACTGAATCCTGGAGAAGTCTGGTGATTGGACCTTGTGACTGTGAGCCTCCATTTTGCAACTGGACTCTGCAGAAGAAGGAGGAGGGTCTTCGCCCAGAAGAAAAAGTCTATAAAGCCTGGAAGAACATTCCCCATTTTGTCTTTCACCTCCAGACTTCAGCCTGCCTTGTTTCCAGCTTTGGATGGAACTTTGCTACTCTGGGAACTCTGGACAATGGTACTGACCCATCCCCCAGATGGGATGCATCCAAAGACTTTGATTTGAACCTGCAGTTTATTCTACCTTTGCTGCAAGCCTGTACTAAGAGATGTGCCATTACTGCATGTAACTGATTTCTTTTAACCATTCTTAACCCTCACCTATACCTTTTTCCTTTTGTAATAAACCTTTAGATTTTAGATTCTAAAGGATTGGCTACAGCGTGATTTGTGGTAAGATCTAATTGGTATATTGACCTGGGTCTGGGGCCTGATTCTTTGGAATTGGGGAGAACCGTTTTCTTTATTTGGGGTATTGGTTTTCATAACCATTGATCCCCAGGACAGGTGGCTGCTGGTGGTGATACTGGAAATCTGGAGTGTCTAAGGGGATTGCTTGTGGGACTTGTGGTTAGCCAGTGGGGTGAGACCAAAGTCTTTTCTGTTTGGCTGGTTTGGTTTACCTTAGTGTGGAAAAACCCCAGCTTTGGGCTGTAGATGCCCTTTTGGAAGCAATCTGTCCTGATCTGACGCTCACAGTTGGATCCCACCAGGAACAGCACCGTCACAGTTCCCCTATGTCTCCTTAGCATGGATAGGTTCCCAAGCTGGAGATCTATATGATCTCTGCACAGCTTAACTACCTGTTCAGCAGGCCAGCCCCAGACCCCCCAAGGAACCTCCTCCTCTGGGTCATTCAGCGTGAACCCATTTTCTCTACACTCACCATGAGCGCCAAGGAGAAGATGTTGTGTTTTGCCAATAGCACGGTCTCATTGGACATGAGGAACTTCAGCAAGTTGATCAGAGCTAAGGGAAAGAATAAAAGTAATCAAAGCTTTTTTCAAGACACCATTTAAATACCTGTGCATTTTCACCATTCTAACCACTGCCCCAGTGATCAGGACGTACTAAAAACACACGGCGTTACTAGTTAAAAAGCTACTCTGGTCTGATAAAAGGACTGGAAATTGGTATCGTCCAGGTTTACTCTCCTTCACCAGCTTCCAGATTGCATCTGTCAGATTCAAGTGGAGTTACTTGTCAGTCAGGTCTGTTGACAATGAGGTTTTTCTACCTGCCTGGAAGCTGGAGAATCCAGCCGTCTCCTTTCTGCTCCATACACCATCAACATGAGGTTGTGCAATGAGAACTCTGCTGTCACTTGTGTTGATGACACATGAGGCAGAACACGCAGCATGGCTCTTTCGCAGTGTTGCTGCCTCTGTGATGGTGTGAGGGCACTAGTAAGGATCCGGTACTTTACTATGTCAGTTATCTAGGGCTGTGCAGGGAAGATGACAAATCCAGCTCAGATTCGTCTCCTGAAGACACACAAATCAATAACGGCTCATCCAACACTAATGAAAGATAGTTAGCCCTGTCATTTGAACTCTGTTAATCTAATTAAGGGCTTTAAGCGTGTCCAATTAACAAAGCATCACTGCATTCTGAATGTTTTCAAAAACGGAAATAGACCATCAGTATTCATGGTAATTATTAGTGTGATAGTGGTTTTCAAAGATTTCCCTCGCCCCCCACATGGGATACGGTCAGGAACCAAAGCCCAGTATGTGGGTCTGTCTACACGAGATTCCAGACACATTCTCTGCTCTGAAATCAGCCGTCGGGAATGGGGTTCTGGAACTTTAAGACAGCCAAATTAGGTGGCCAAGACGTGCAAGTTCGGAAGCTGTAAAGGCAGATTTTCAAAGGCTGTTTATTCTTTACTGATTGGTACCTGAAGCTCACAGCCTCATGTCAGGCTGTGCCCTCGGTTTTACAGGTACGACTTGGATCTGATTCATCTTTTTCAAAGCCAGCATCCCAGCTTGCGGCAACACTGCCATCCAACACATGCCTGTGACCTTGCTCAACCAGGCAACCGCTAAACCACGGCAGGAGAAGCAGGCTAGACGGAGGAGCAGTGGATGCTGGTGGAAAACCCACCCTGACTCACTCAGCACCATCACCCGCCCCCGTGTAACCGAGTCAAGAAGCAAACTCTGCACACGTGGAAGGCAGGAGCCGGGGGAGGGTGGCTTTGACCATGTGTTGAAGTCGTTCCTGTGAGTGTTCAATATTTGCCTCAGCCTTTGGGCAATACAGCACATAGGGACCAATTAATCCTTGGATGGTATTTACCCACTGCTGCCCTCAAACCTACTCCTTACTTGGACGCGTTACACAGCAATTCTCAAGTCCCTGCTCAAGGCCACGGGAGCAAACCAGCCCTAATTTGGGAGAGTGCTGTAGAGATTAGCTGAACTAGCTCTCAGACGAGGCAGAACTACTGGCTCCACAGTGGAAACAGCTACGGGACAGGACATTTAGGGGGGAAGTAACAAGATGTGGGGGAAATTGTTGCTTTCTTTGGGTTTCCAGAGTCTCAAGCGTGCAGAAAAAGGAGTGGCTGACAGACGTGACGACAGAGCAGTGGTCTGAACGGAGACTGAACAAAGCCCTGGAAACTCTGCTCCCAAGGCCAGAAGTTCACCAATACCACAGAGAGCCTGTACCAGCCCACAGGGAGGGTAAGTGTGACCCCAGCCTCCCGGAGCACACTTCTCTACGCAGCAGCACTAATGCACTTTGAACTCAGCCACAAAGCGCCACCCCACTGAATCAAACTGCGGTCAGGGCCTCGTTCCACCCGAATCCAGACGTCAGGCCAACCTCTCTCTGTGAACAAAGAAAGAGCAGGTACAGCTGGGCTCTTACTGGAGCTGAGATCCAGTTAAAACAGGTTTCCAAGGTAACACAGCCTGCTGGAGAACACTGCACAATCAGTACTTTGGGTGAAGACAGCTGCCCTGCATCAGTGTCACAGCGGCTTAGCAGGCATTTCTGAGACGAGCGGCTATAAATAGCCTTGATTTCCCGCCTTGCTCACAGACGTTCACCTGGCCAAGCCTCTAGCCCAAGCGCTGCTGCTGAGCTCCCAGGAGCTGGGATTGCTGGACCTGGAGCAGCAAGGCACCCCGGATTGGTCATAGGCCAACAGATGGCCCCTGAACTACCTCTTCCCTGGCCTAAGACCCCCTCCCCCCACGCTTTCCTAACAGAACCTTGCTCAGAAGAGCTCCGGCAGAGCTGGCTGTACAGGGCACAGATGAGCCACTAAGCTGCATGAACCATGCAGACACAGTGAGCACAAACACGTCTTCAAAAAGGACCCCAGCCCGCTCTTGGCAGGGCGTACGCCAGTTGAGAGAGAGGAGGCTGGGAAAAGGTCTCCTCTGGGCAGGTTATTCTGTAATCGTTCACAAGGAGCTTTCCTGAATCTTCTGCTGGAGCATCTGGTACCAGACTGGGCTGGAGACGGACTATTGGATTAGCCAGGCCACTGCACTGATCTGGACTGACAATCCCTGCGCTTCACTCACTGGAACAAATGGACCCACTTGCTTAATTTCCAGTTTCTCTGTCAGAAGAGACAAGATCTTACTGCAGCTTAAAACCACTCTGGGAATCTGAACTGCACCAAAGCTCTGCCCACGCCAAATGCCTTTCTATCGTGCTGGGTAAGAGCAGACAAACTCACGGCAAAGACAGCTGAGGGACTGAGGCCCGCCAGGTTTACGGTCACTGAATATACGATGCTGATGAATTAGTTTGGCTCTTTGGGAAACCTGGGTGTGTGAGACGTTTAGGAAGCCCCCAGTTAGCAGGTGCACTGCACCAGTGCTGTTGGCCTTCGTTCTCTCACCCGGGCACATCATACATCAGACTCTGGACAAGTGGCTCATGCAAAGGCTTGGACACAGGAAGGATGGTCAGTCCTAAACCTGTAGGCACAGATGTCCTAGTAATTGGTTTACAAGGCAGGACCTGCCGATACGTTTCATGGTGTTCCCAGAGCAAACAAAACTTACAGAGCTGCTGGCATTCAGTGCTCTTCAGAGAGGCCACCACCGTTCAAATAACCTCGAGAGAAGGTACGACGGCTGAACCCCGAGCTCCGAATGCCAGACGAAGTGCATCACTTCTTCCTCCTTAGAGGGAACTGCTCTCTACACACAGCACATGAATAGCTTGCCCTCGGCCCAGTGCCACGCCAATAAATTATGCATGTTTGCCCCCTGGCGGAGCAGCAGATCCATTTCTCAGTCATGGACGCTCAGAGCATCGCGGTTTCTGGTTGTGCCTGGTCACATCACCCAAAACTTGTGCTCCAGTTTTATTAACAGCTTGGGAAAGCTGCCAACCAGTCATAGGTTTGTTTCATGCACGAACTGGAAAATGGGGATGTTTCTACCAAACCACCTAGGTTCTCCCCGCCCAAGAGTCATCCAGCTTCTCCTGCCTTCCTGTGATTCCTTCACCCCCTCACACTGCATTTCCATCTTCCCCGGGCCTGACTCCCGGGGCCAGCAGAGGTTGCTACGCTGCTCTAGCAACAAAAGCAGGGTAAGCCTTAACCTGCCTAATGTGAATAAATGCTTGGCTTGGGTCTCTGTTTTGTACAGAGCCAAGCACACTGGCAGTGTCCCCTAAACAAACCACAGGAAGGAAGAGCCTGAACTCCCATGTGTACACCGAGAACTTCAGGAACTAAAAGATGGTGGGGCAGCTCCTTATAAAATGGGTCTGAAGAGAGGAGGCATGTGACTGGTTGCACAGGTGACTGGTGTCAGTCTCCAGGTCTCAGCTCTCAGGCAGTTTACTCTCCTAGGAATCGCTACAGCCAGAGGATGGGAAACAGGACCACTGGTTTCTTAAACTGAAACGACTGCAGATTGGTGGAGCTTCCGGCTCCTACCGCACAGAGCTGTTTGCACAGACCGGCCCTTTTGCTACTGGGGGTCTGGAGCGCCAGTTCCTCTCACTCAGCCCCTGGAGACCACAAGATACCTCCTGCCCAACAGATTTTGCTTCCCTTCACTGCATAACATGGACCACTTTTCCCTGCGAGCCTTGTTTTAAACTGAAGTGAACTCAGCCCAGGAGCATC
Source organism: Sternotherus odoratus (assembly GCA_032164245.1). NCBI lineage: Eukaryota > Metazoa > Chordata > Testudines > Kinosternidae > Sternotherus > Sternotherus odoratus. Next base: position 106,204,039 of record JAVMKO010000005.1, read on the forward strand.
TGGGCTCAGTAAGACATTTCTGTTCTATTTCTGCCTCCCCGTTCCTGGTTTGGATGCCGTGTGGGGGGGGGGGCTCTTTGCTCCCATGGAGAGCCCTCAGGCCATTAGCAGTGGGAGTGCAAACTCTGCCAAGAGTATTCCGGGCTCCGGCACAACTGAGCAAAAAATAATAATAAAGGATCACTCCCAAGAGAGACGCTGCTGTCGAACCCTGGGAAATAGACAGTGGGGATGGGGAGGAGCCGGGGTATTGTTTTACTGTCCCTGCTGTGTTCCCAGTTCAGACATCTAGTCTTCGGAATGGTGCACCAAGAAGCCACGTGGCTGCCCTCAGCTAGCTGTGTAACACCAAATAAAGTATAGTATTGTGCACTGAGAGCTCCTGCCCCCTTCAAATCGTCCAGCTGGGTCTCTGGAGCTCCCGGCAAGGCAGCATGGAAAAGGAAGCTCCATGGACTATGGCTCCAACAGTCTCCGGCTCTCCTGCTCCTTCTAGAGCCAGGAAAGCAGGATGCCGCGCTGCTCCTAACCCCCTCCCCCCCGCAAGGTGTTCTCCTCCCATCCTGGCCCTGGCGAGTGCTCCTCAGAGTGCTCGGAGACGCAGCCCCGGGAATTCCTCTGCCTCCCCCTCTGCAGCCAGCCAGCCTGCCCCCTCACACAAGGGAAAAACTCCTGGTGTGGACAGTGCCAGCGCCAGTGCCCGGCATCCAAGGTGGGCAGGAAGAGAACGGATGGGCCAGCGCAGCAGGGCCGGATGTGGAAGATTTTGCTTCAATTTCCTGGTCTGCCACGGATTCCTTGTGACACCCTGACCAAGAGACCTTGTTTCCCTGTGCTTCAGTGCCTCATTTGTATCATGGGGCTAACCACACAGCCCTGCCTGCTTCACAGCAGGGTTGTATGGCTCAGACTCATAGACTTTAAGGTCAGAAGGGATCATTATGATCATCTAGTCTGACCTCCTGCATAACGCAGGCCACAGGATTTTATCCACCCATTCCTACAATATACCTCACCTAGGTCTGAGCTACTGAAGTCCTCAAATCTTGGTTTAAGGACTTCAAAGTACAGAGAATCCTCCAGCAAGTGACCCGGGCCCCCTGCTGCAGAGGAAGCGAAAACCCCCCAGGGCCTCTGCCAATTTGCCCTGGAGGAAAATTCCTTCCCGACCCCAAATATGGTGATCAGCTAAACCCTGAGCATGTGGGCAAGACTCACCCGCCAGACCCCCAGGAAAGAATTCTCCGTAGTATCAATACACAGCAGACCGCGAGGTGCCCGCACACTGTGGGAATGAGGGCCCGGGTGGATGTGAAGGAGCAGCACAGTCAAGGCAAGAGAAAGTTGTAATCTTCACACCGGACAAAGAGCGAATAAGCTTCCCACGCTCAGCAGCAGCAGCAGACAAACCTGGACCTGCTTCACTCTCAGACCCACATCTCCCCAGGTGGGGAGCAAGCGCCCAGGCCCCCAAGATGTTCTCCTTTTAACCCAGGAGAGCTGAGCATGGGCACCGTCGGGTAGAAGTGTGAACACAGCTGCTTAAACCGCTGGGATGGGACACGCACACGGGCAAGGCTAGACTAAGCAGGTGAATGGAGTTAGTTCAGATTGAAGTCGAAGAGTCCTCAGCCCGTGACCAGAAGCAGCCGATCTCGGTGCTGTACAGTACGTACACACACACACACCAGGTTACGTCCCGACAGCTACAGTCAGAGGGCTGGTCTTCACGGGGGGGGGGGGGGGGGGGGTGGGTGTCAATTGGAGATACGCAACTTCAGCTAAGTGAATCACGTAGCTGAAGTTTGCGCATCTCCAGCCGACTTACCTGCCGTCCTCACGGCGGCGGCAGGCGGCGCGCTTCCCCGTCGACTCCAGCTCGCGCCTCCTGGCAAGCTGGAGTTCCGGAGTCCACGGGGGCGCTGCGGGCGATCGATTTCTCACGTCTTCACCAGACACGAGAAATCGATCACTAACAGATCGATCGCTACCTGCCGATCCAGCCGGTAGTGAAGACAAGCCCTAAGAGAGGCACACAGGCGGCAGGACGTGCTGCGGAGCCCAGACGACAGAGGGGTACATTTAACGCCTCCGCTGGCTTGTCCCTGGCTCTGAGCACCCATGTGTGGGGAGGAGAAACCTTCTCACAGGTCCTGACAAGAGGGCAGCCAGACACCAGCGACTGCCCTCCTCAGGTGAGGAACTAAAGCAATAAGGAGTCTGCCTGCATCCCCGCTCAACGCATCTCACGCCCCTTTCCCTGCTGATAGGATGGGGACTGATCGCCGGCTCTCCTGCCCTTTGCTCTCCCCCGCGGTGGTTTTACAGCTAGAGAGAGAAGCTTGAGCCTTTCTGAAGGCTGGATTTAGTCGCTCCTCTAACAGCTGGATGCTGCTGCTCCATTTCACATGGCTGACTTCAGTCAGCGCTGAATTGCGTAACTACAGCAGGGTTTTAATGCTCAGCGGGTGCCTCTCTCAGGGGTACGGACGGTCAGTACTGGCAGGCTCCCCACCACCTGCTCCCGTTCCCCTCAGCTCCCCAGGATACAAGACGTTTGTATCCAAAGAGTCACCGGGCTGAGAAATAATTGCAGCAGCTTGCCAGAGCCAGCGGTGTGCTGAGGGAAGGGCGAGGGGGGGAGACAGCGGCAACGCCAAGAACCGGGCCCCAGTAATTTCTTCTCTACACAACCCACCTGCCTGGCCCCTGCTGCCCCGCACCAGGGGAATAATGGGAATGTTACCAGCTAGTCTGGCTGCCAAAGCCGTGGACTGGGACTCAGCTGAACGTTGGTTGATATCACAGCAGTTCAGGGTAGGATACAAATTGAATTTTCTAACTTTGGCCCAAAGTCAAGTGAACCAGAAACGTTTGTAAGTCAATAGAACTGTGATCTCATGTGTAGCCAGTGCAGGCTGTAGGACAGGCGGGCCAAGCTATTTCTACCCCGGCCAGCCCTCCTGAGCAGGGTAAGCTGAATGGGACAGTGCAGCCGCATTACTGAGCTAACCAGGCGCCCAGGAAAGGGGGTCTGCAATAGCTTCTGATGGGGTCTTGGGGCAAAGAATCTGGGAACCTCTGCACTAGAGGAACGAGAGAGAGAGACCAAGAGCCAGCAGCACGCCCACGACACAAACGATCAATCCTTCCCCACATACAACCGCAAGGACCTGGTGCTTGGACCAGCACACAGTGGAAAAACAGCGGGCGGAAGCTGAACCCAAGCCAAAGAGGTGATGCTGGTGGGCAGAGGAAGCTTTTTGAAGAGTTTTCAGTCATGGTACAGTCGTCTCCTTTGGTTACAAGTACACAGCCACAGTTGGTCTGTTCACCATAGTTTGAACACTGCAGGGAGTCTCCTCAGCAACACAGGCTACCCCCAACATCAGACTTGACCTTGACTCTCCACACTGGCCTCCTACAGAATTTGTCAAGTTCAAGGTCTTGGCCCTTCTCTTCAAGCTGCTCCGTGGCCTGGGACCAGGCAACTTAACAGAGCCTGGAGCTCCAGGATGAAGACCATGGCCAACAGCTACGCTCTGCTGCCACAAGGCAACTCTGAAGTAAGGGGGACGCTCATCTGTGAAGATGACAGAACCTTCTCAGGGGCCAAGCCAAGCCTGTGACATGAACTCCGCCCGGAACTAACCACAATCACAAACCGCTCCATCGTCTGCTCCATGTTTCTTTGACCTGCCTTCTTTAACATAAACCCAAAGCAACATGCATTTAAAAAAAAACACCTACCAGAATAAACCACTCCACAGCATATTCTTCCCCTGGGGGGGAGGCTGAGAGAACAAACACCAGATGTGTAGTCACGTGAATGAATGCAGGTCTGAAAGGCACTCAGATGCCATGGTGGTGAGTGCTGTAGAAGAACTTAGACCAGAATAAGAGAAGAGCTCTTCTGAAGTCCACACGAAGCTGAGTGGCCTTGGAAAGCACTATGTAAAGTTTGCCCAGTTTCACTGCAACATATCTGAAAGATCAAGTCTTGTGTAATTTACTTTTCTTTCACAATGATGCACTTGGAATATTACTACTGAGCACAAGGGAGCTGAACAGACTCTCTCCTCTAGATTAGTCATGGGTTTAACTTCACTCAAATGCACAAGCTCTTGTTCCTCGTGCCCATCCGTAGCCGCAACAGAAAAAGCCAGGCTGAACAAGAGATCCTTTAGTATTTCCACTTAAGGCTACGTTCAAGGAGACCTCATCCTCCCCTGCTTGCACCAATCTCTAAAGCTTGGAAGCGTTTCCTTCCCTGCCTCTATATCCTTCAACTCCTTTTGGCACAGAAACCGGTGCAGCCACCATCATCGCTGTGTCTGCTGGGATGGGCCAGCTACACTGAGTGATGCTTACTACATCCTCTGCAGCCAGCAAGCAGTGTTCACACTCCAGTTCTGCCAGGCCTCCAGCCCTGCGTGTATTTCCAAGGCCAGAGAACATTGGTCACAATAAAGTTTTATCAGCTTGAAGGGAGGCCAAATTTTAGGCCTTTACTTCCCTTTACTAAAACCTCTTTCCAAGGCATTTACCATTTGACCAATCAGCTCTTCCGTCACGCTCCTGCTGGCAGTGGAATGCATCACATCTCCCACCTAGCCTGGCCGGATTCACGGAGACAGTCCGGCTATTCCACTCTCCCCCGGGTTTGCAGAAGGGCAGGCTTCCCAGGATAGACAGCTGCTGCAGCCCGTGACAGCAGGATCAGCGGTGTCTGGAAATAACTGGTTCAAAAACTGCCCAGCAACATGAATCAATGAACTGAATTGGTCTTGATCCATTACAGGAGTACAGGAAATGTCATCAGTGACAAATGCTATTGTGGTCAGTACCTGAGCCCCCCAGTTACCAAGCAAAACTCCAGTGATTAATAATACAACCTGAAATATGTAATGATGCAGTGAGATTGTGCTTTACATATATTGAAAGCCATTTTTAAAATACCTTTCACTGTTTCCCTGTCTCCGCTCAGTTAGTAGGGCTGCCATTTTAATACTTTCCACCAGCAAACTTTGCGCTTCTACAGCACTTATCCCGGGAACCCAAAGCCCTTGCCAAAAGCAGGAATTATCCTCATTTTACAGATAGGAAAACTGAGGACAAGAAAGCTTAAGTGACATGCCCAAGGGCACAGAGAATTGGAGAAGGTGCTGTGCATTTCAAGTGTTTTCATTTTAACAGTGGGTTCAGCAACTGTTCGAATTAAGCAAGAGAAAGTTAAAAACTTGCAGCATTCACCTTACGATAATTTAGAAACTGAGTCAATGCTTTCTAATGGCAAAGATGATTTTTAATCCTACTTTGCAATCAACTGCCATACTAAATAGCTGTTTCATCATTTTTATTATATTTAAGATTTCTTATAAAGTGACATTCTTGCAATTATGGGTAGACATGAGAAACTCTCTCATATTTCCATAAATGTGGTTTTCCTTTAAAGCAAACCATAGCAACTCTGAAGAAGTTATCATCCATCTCTCCGGGTTCTGGGGGAAGTGCTCAAGCATTACTAATTTTGAGGTGGGAGGAGTTGAAGGAATGAGGTCTTTTATATAAAGACTTAAATGAGTCAACCCTTTCAGAATAGCTTATACATGCAAAATAATATCAAGCAGCACATCGATAGTGATTTCCATCTGCAAAGTGCTGTACAAACATTAACTAATTAGAAAAGTGTTCAATGAAATTAACGTGCACAGACCCCTCCCTCATGACCCACTAAGTCAACGTCTTATCTTATTTTCACAGAGCCAGGAGCAGAATTTAATATTCATCACAGCAGGGAACTGGATGGATCTGACCAGAATCCTCCGGCAGCTCTGTCAATGCACCTCAATCTCAACCTTCAACAGCCGCAAGTCCTTCACAAGTACTGATTACCAGACGTGCCAAATAGTGCAATTGTTTTGAAACACGGTCAGAATGTCTGCCAAGGAATGGGCGGATGCCATCACATTCATCATAGCTTATGACCCGAGACAGATCTCCAGCTGAGTCACCTACGATGGCACATAAACGCTTGCAAGCAGAAAGCCAGTAACTTGCTGACTTTAAAAGGTTCACAACAGTTCTACTACACAACTATACTAAGAGAATGTGAACACACAATAGTCAGAAAACACCAAAGCACCCTTAACTCTGCCCCCTTGCGTGCACACACTACAAAGATGTTCATTACATGAATACATTTGCTCTTTCCAATACTACGCAGAAGACCATTTTTTCTAGAACCTACAACGCACAAGTAGCACCCTCAGCTACTGTGTACATCAAAGCCAGTAACCATCATTTATATACCAGAAACACACTACATGATTGTAGAGCACATTGCGTATTGTGTGTAGGAGAAACAGGCTGTGATCATAGAATCACAGAACAGGAAGGGACCTCGAGAGGCCGTCTAGTCCAGTCCCCTGCACTCATGGCAGGACTCCGTATTCTCTAGACCATTCCTGACAGCTGTGTCTCTAACCTGCTCTTAATCTTCAATGATGGAGATTCCACAACCTCCCTGGGCAATTTATTCCAGTGCTGAACCTCTCTGACAGCTAGGAAGTTTTTCCTAATGTCCAACTTAAACCTCCTTTTCTGCAATTTAAGCCTCTTGCTTCTTGTCCTCTCCTCAGAGGTCAAGAACAATTTTTCTCCCTTCCCCTTGTAATAACTTTTTATATACTTGAAAACTTATGTCCCTTCTGAGTCTTCTCTTTTCCAGGCTAAACAAACCCAATTTTTCAATATTCCCTCAGAGGTCAGATTTTCTAGACCTTTAATAATTTTTGTTGGTCTTCTCTGGATTTTCTCCAATTTGTCCACATCTTTCTGGAAATGTGGCACCCAGAACTGGACACAATATTCTAATTGAGGCCTAATCAGCACAGAAGAGAACAGAAGAATTACTTCTCATGTCTTGTGTACAACACTCCTGCTAATACATCGCAAATCGATGTTCACTTTTTTTTTGCAACAGTGTTACACTGTTGACTCATATTTAGCTTGTAATCCACTATGACACCCAGATCGCTTCCTGCAGTTCTCCTTCTCAGGCAGTCATTTCCCATTGTGTATGTGTGTGCAACTGATTGTTCCTTCCTAAGTGGAGGACTTTGCATTTGTCCTTATTGAATTTCATCTTATTTTCTTCAGATCATTTTTCCAGTTTGTCCAGATCATTTTGAATTTTAATCCTGGCCTCCAAAGCACTCGCAACCCCTCCCAGCTTGGTATCGTCCGCAAATGTTATAAGTGTACTCAATGCCATTATCTAAATCATTGACCAAGATACTGAACAGAACCAGACCCAGAACTTTGCAGGACCCTACTGGTAATGCCATTCCAGCATGAGCATGAACTGATAACTACTCTCTGGGAATGATTTTCCAACCAGTTTTGCATTCACCTTAGAGTAGCTCCATTTCTCTAGGTTGCATTTCCCTGGTTTGTTGATGTCGATCATGTCATTAAAGATTGCACTGGAATGATCATCACAAGGGGCCGTGTCTGCGGTATCAGGAGGTGACCTATCAATTCTGCTGGGCAAAAGCAAGGGGTAGAACAGCAAACACGGCAATGTTACCACACTCAGCGGCTTGGCCTTTCCTTTTTGGTGAGTAATTAGCTGTGGCAACAAAGAAGCTCCACGACAACTGCTTTACTTAAATTCCTGACAAAGCAACACAAACCACTGACTCCCCCGCACAACTTGGACCAGCAACTCACAGCTCTACAGCTGAAGCCCACGAGGGTAGGTGGTCATTATGTATTAAAACAGATCATTACGTACACAGCCAACAGTGGGAAAGCCAGAAATGGGAAAGCTGTATGTTACTTCAAGGGAGAGCTCTGTGCTCAAACTAGAAAGCAGGGTTCAAAACCTATTGTGGAGAACCAGGGAGATAACTAAAGTTATCTTTGCAAGCACCACCTGCACCTCACCTTGCTTGTCTGATATTCTCCTTGCAGGCTGCATGGAGCTAAATCAGGGGAGGCTGCTGGGGAGCAAGAAACAGGAAACGAAACGATGACAGAGCTAAGGTGCCTCCAGAGGGAAGACCCAGGGCCCTTCGGGGAACAAGGGGGGAGCTGTTAATTGGGAAGTGCCCACCTGCCTGACTCCAACCAGACTAGCAGCTTCGTCTTCCAAGGCCTGGGATCAACGGGGCACCAAGCCATGAAAGACCCCAGCCCGGGGAGGGAGGGGGCAGCAGTGGTTGGAGATGAGATGCTGGGCGAACACGACAAGGGCTGTCTGTCTCTCCCAGCCCAGGAGCAGGGGTCTCGGCTGAGTGGACCTTACCAGGCCTTGCAGGGAAAGGACCCAGTTTTGGTAGGACCCAGGCGTACCGGCCTTTTATTGTTTTCTCTCTCTGCTCCGCTGGCTGTGGGCCTTTGAGTGAATAAATACTTTGCTTCAAAGAAGCGGTTTGTGAGTCACTTTAATCAGCTGCTGGTCACAGGCTCCCCTAGGTAAAGGGCAGACAGGTGCCCAACACAGCTGGGCCTCTCGTGTTATCACAGCAGTAAAGGGGGTGCAAGCCCAGAGATCCAGCTGGAGGGGGCTGGGACTATGTGGTTGGAGGAGGGTGAAGGTGGTGAAATCTTGTCCCCAGATGGCTGCAGGCAGGAGGGACTCACAGGGGCCCAATGCGCAGCTCCCCGGTTACCGTGACACCTACGCTCTCCAGTTTCTTTTGTTCAAGGTCTCGGATACTCGGAGCGGAGGATTCTGGTGGACACACGAGGAGTCACTCCCTTCAGGTCTTGGCTGATCGCTACAAAACGCAACTAGAAATATTTTTAAAAGCAAGAAAACATCCAGGGGATCAGCTCCTCGGACAGGAACTCTTCCCTCGTTCTTCGCCAGTCAGCCAATCGGCGTGCGCGTCGGAGCCCACCGAGGCAGGGACTGATACCATCTCCCGGCCATGGGGTATGAATACCTACATAGCACACCCTGTGCTGTGAATGTATTTCAAAACACAACTGGCTGGGGTAAAAGAATAAATCCGAGAGGCAGCTAAGGGCTGGACTAGAGCCCATTCTCCCACCAACTCACCAGACCGGGAAAAGGGAAAGCCGCCTCTGACAGTATGGATGCACAAATACAGGCCCAGGAGCAGGGTGTTCAGCTGGGTGTCCACGCAGTGACTGACTGGAGGCACAAGAGGGGTGGGGTGTGTTTGTGGCTGCGTGTCCTGAGGTCCTGACTCACTGCAAGATCTCGCCCGGAGCGCAAGTCCCAGCAGGAGAGAGCAGCACCTTTCAGAGGCGCCCCTCCTGCTGGCCTGCCATGCGCAGACAACGTACAACGCTGAGGAAACGACAAGCTGTTTGCCTTATTTAGAGACCCACCAACACTAGACTCTGCACCACTCTGCTGTCGTCGCCTACAATCATCTCAATTCCTCTACACCCCACACTCTGCTGCCTCCTCTCCGCACAGCGCTCCCTTTGTCTCCTCCTCCCACTCAGTTCTGTGCCTCCTCCACTCCCTCCCTGCCCGTCAGTCACTCCTCACAACTCTTCCCATTTGTCTGCCACCCCAGAGCTCCGCCCGGGTGCTCATGACCGCAGAGCCCTGGCCTCCATCTGTGCAGCTCCGACGGAGGCAGGCCTCTAGCGCTCTCTGTTACGCATCTCTCGAGCGTCAGGCTGACGGCACTTTGGAGCTCCACAGCTCTGAAGGTTGGCAGACCTGGAGTTCCCTTCTGCAGACCCCTGCTGGCGCTACAGCCAGAGGCACAGTTTCTGTGGTTTGGCACAGGAAGCAGATTGGGAGCACGCCAGACGGGGGCTCGGAAAGGGCAGAGCAGGGTTCAGAGATTTCTGTATCCTGACAGGGCATCAGCTGGCCAACAGAGCGAGGGCAGAACATCCCCGTCCACTTGTGCCAGTGGTAGGAGCACCATGGGAAATCAAACAGCTCCCCCGTGAAGGAATATCCCTTGAACCCCCCAATGCGTCGCCAGGGAGAACCGGCCTTTCGGAAATCAGCCTGGCATCGTTCAGGAAACTCACACCTGTTACAGGTGTGGTGTCTTAATTCCCTGTCTCCCCAGGCTTGTGTGAATTGGTGAAGCAGCTGCTGCTGAGTGGCATTCCCCTGCAGGAAAAACAACAGCACAATCCTCACTGCAATACATTCTTCCTATGAGGATCTCACTGAGCACGCAGAATCTCACCAGACACCGAGCTCTTGAAGTGTACAGGGTACGTCAGCACACCCACACTCGACCAATCCTGAGCATTTTACTCTTCCCGGCTTTCCTTTGGAGCACAAGCAGTACTTCACACTTCCAAAGCACTTCACGCTTCTAAGCTAATTAGTGAGAGCTAACAAAACTGGCCCTGGACAGGGGGCCCAGTCTACCCCACAGTTAGGTCGAGGTAAGACAGCTCACATGAACCCAACTCTGTAAGCGTCTATGCTACAACGTTGCTCCCACCAATCTAAGTCGTCCACTACACCAACCTAGTAACTCCGCCCACGCAACAGGCATAGCACTGAGGTTGGTATGGTTAGGTCAACACAGTGTCATGTAGATACTGCACTGACTGTTCCAGCTGTCAGTGCCCCACAACGCCCCACACTGACAGTCGGTTCAAGAGCGCCTGGTGAGGACATGCACTGCCGACAGAAGAAGCTAGTGTGGACACACGCAACTGATTAATTACTGCAGTGGCGGTACATTAGTGTAACTTAAGTCACCTCAACTTTGTAGTGTAGACATGCCCCGAGAGTGCAGTGGGAGGGAGACAACATTTTTAGAAAGGAAAGTTTAGGGTTATAATGATTCCTCGTAGTAAGATCACTGAACTATACTAGTCTCTTAAGGGACGTGGTGAAAAGATTATTGCTTGGCAAGTGCAGATGTAGGCTCGATAAAGCCTTTATCAGCGTCCTGTAGGGAACAGTCCTGCCCCAGCCAGGCAGCAATGAGTTAACAGGGAGGTGTGGGGTACAGCTCGGAGTTCCATCCCGCAGTCACAGCACGCTCACCGCCGGATACCGTTTCTATTGGCATGGAGTTCATTGCCACACCACCAGTCCTCCGGGGGCTCGGTTCTGAAGAGGGGTAAACAGGACGTGTGAATGGTTCTCTCATTACACTAACTGATTGCATTTCCTGAGTTAATTTACCGGACACAGAAATCCATTTCAAAAGGTATTTTTTTCCTTCTGCTGATAATGGCCCATCCAGATTTAACAGCCTCTTAGAACTGGTATGCTAATGTACAACCTCTCCCCCCCCCCCTTCTTTTTGTGTGTATAAATGCATCTTACTTCTGGTTCCATTCTATGCATCCAGTGAAGTGAGCTCTAGTCCACTTATGCTGAAATAAAACTGGTTAGTCTCTAAGGTGCTACAAGTATTCCTCACTTTCTTTACGGATAGAGACTAACACGGCTGCTATTCCTGAACTGGAAAGAACGCACTAATTAATTAAGGGCACCCATTTCGCCCCCTACAGAAATGAACCAAGAAAGGCAGGATGGGTCGCACGTCACAAAAGGCCAAATGAAATAACTGAAAAGTAGTCCGGTTGTTGGTGCGTTTCCACATCCTGCACTCAGCTGGGCCCAGCGACAGAAGGAAAGTACTCGACCGCGAACTGAGAACCACTTCAGAAACCCCTCAGCTCATCTTTTCAACAGCCATCCACAAGCCAAGTTCCTGGCGAGAGCTGCATGAATCCAGCCAAGCCATCCATCCTAGACCTAAACCACAACTCCCAGAGCACCCAGGGGATCAGCTCCCCTGCAAACGGCAGAAACCTCCCTTTTAACCCACAAGGCTAGGGGAGTAAGTTCACCCTCATAGCTCCGCTGCTTCTCCTGCCTGCAGGACTGGAAGAGAAGCTTGGAAATCAGCGAAAGACAAGGCCTGTTAAGGCCCCTGGTCCATCGCCCATGGTGAATACAAAGATTGCACCGCCCAATAAAAGCATACAGTGCTGTGTCCACATTAATGTGAACAGACTCCCTTTAATAGAAAACAAAAGCAAACCCCTACAAGGCCTTTTCTTGCTCGATGGGGGGAGTGGCACAAAGTGCCCCATAGCGAACACCACAAGGGCCAGAGTTTAGAAGCATCTCCTCCTTCCCACGGATATCTGTGGGCAAGAGATTGTGCAGCTCCTCACACAAGCTTCTCCACAGCCCGCCTGCTGCAATAAACCCAGCTTCTCCCGCACCACAGCCACCGCGCTAGTCCCAGTTCTTGGAGGGAGAAATGGCCTCTGTTGAGGAATGCTGCTGCCATGAGGTGAGTGGGGCTTTGAGGATTGATGTGACACATAAAAAAACATGAGGCACTTGGATACCATGGCAATCAGGGCCATACAAGAAGGCAGATTAGTTACTATTATAAGGATCCAAGAAGAATCCAAGACAGATACCGAGGAGGCGAAGAGGAGGAGGAGGAGTTTTGAAGGGGATCTAATTACCATGCAGTGATTTTTACAAGAAAATAGAGCAGTTTTGACAAAAGCCGTAGCTGTGTTTTAAAAAGTTCACCAAGGAACGAGCGCTCTTAGCAAGGGAGGAGCAGCTCCTGGAGCATGCACAAAGACAGGTGAACGTAAAGGGCTCGAGGTACCTGACCAGAGCTCCCGCCAGGTATAATGAAGCCTCACTCTGCATTTCTTCTGGTAGCACAGCAGCTTGTGCACGATCTGAATGCACCGCCTAGAACAGAGAGAGGACAGCAAGATTATCACTCACCACCCAGACACCGCCGTGGCCATTTTAAACCCTTACCCAGCAGACCGTTAGACTGCTAGGAGAGAACAGATAGCAGGTTGTCTCTCTTGGGGGAGAAAGGCAAGTGAAACCAAGCCCCTAGCTAGCAGGCTTGACTCACTCTCTCAGGCCGTCTGTGGAGCTTGCAGGCTTCCTGGACAAAGTCTGCAGGATCTTGAGAGAAACCAGTCGCATACCTGTTTGGTCACTTGTTCTTCAAGATGCTTTGCACGTGTCCATTCCACGGCAGGTGCACGTGCATCTAAACAGGAGAACTTTCCCCCATAGTGGTACCCATCAGGGCGGTGAACCCTCCATACAGATGTGCTGCTAGCCAAGGGCATAAAGGGGCAGAATCACACTAGAAGCCAGAGTTTGCTGCCACACTGATGCAGGGTGGGAGGAGGGTGGGTTGTGAAATGGACATAGACTCACAGGGTTAGAAGGAAGTGCAAGGGTGATCTCCGCTAACCCCCGGCCCAAATGCAGGATTTGAGCAGCACAATACACGTGCATCGCAAAGCACAACAATATCAAACAAGGATGTAACTATTTTTATCTCAGTGTCTGCACATGGCATAAGCAATTCCAGGTGGAGGAAGGTACTGGGATCTACCTAAACAAGGACTCCAACACCACTCTTCCAAATCTAGCATTGACAGCATCATGAGGAGAGAACGTATGACCCAGATGACCCAGCTGCAGCCCGGCAATAGTCACTGGTGGATACGTAACCCAAGAAAGCAGCTGATGCTGCATGAACTCTTGTAGAGTGCGCTAAAACTCTCTGAGGTAGAAAAACTTCAGCAATATCATAGTACAGATGAATGGAAGAGAAGACATCCTCTGAAGTGACGGTTGTCCTTTCATCCCATCAGCACCAGAGACTGTTGGACGAGATAATGCCCTGAACTTCGGGCAGAGGTACAATATTGCCTGAAACCGACCTCAAACCAGCCAGTCATCCAGATATGGGTGCCACCACTGTGATGAGCTTTGTGAAGACTCAAGGGGCTGATGGCAAGTCAAAGGGGGGGGGGGGGGACCATAAACCTTTAATGAAAATCTGCTATAACCAGTTTGAGTAGGGCTGGAAGGGTCTTCAAGAGGTCACCAAGACCAGCCCCCTGCACTGAAAAAGGGCCTTATGTACCTAGACCCCATTCCTAGCGGGCGTTTGTCCAACCTGTTCTTAAAAACCTCTAAAGAGGGGGATTCCACAACCTCCCTTAAGAACGTAAGAATGGCCAGGATCCTGTCTTCCGACAGTGGCCAATGCCAGGTACCCCAGAGGGAATGAACAG